>CP123719.1:1200000-2400000 GCA_029906385.1 Neofusicoccum laricinum | reverse complement strand
CGCCATTCGTATGACCGTCCTCGTCTTCTCGGCTGCAGCCCTTGGCATTTCAGGCCGCATCTTCCACCTGACCAACCGCAGCAATTGTGACGCTGGCTCGTCCACCTACATGGCCATTATTGTCGATGTTTTCGCTATCGTATACCTTTGCTACATCACGTATGATGAGTACACGGCCCAGCCGCTTGGTTTGCGCAACCCCAAGTCCAAGCTGCGTCTCATTTTCCTTGACCTCCTCTTCATTGTCTTCGACTCTGCAAACCTCAGCATTGTGAGATACCCCGCACCCCACCCAAAGATTATAGATTAACCCCTTATTCAGGCCTTCCAGTCATTAACCGACGCAAATTGGGCGTGTGTGGACAACAGCCAGCGCGACGATCCCGAGGTGCAAACTTGCTTCCAGTCCAGCGTGTGCAATCAGCAGAAATCCCTGACAGCAGTCCTATTACTTGCGCTCATGGCGTGGCTGCTGACCTTTGCTATCAGTACGCTCCGAATCGTGGAGCAGGTCACGCGCTGATGGCCGTCCTTGCTTTATTTTCCTATATTTGTTTAATCGGTTCACTATACCCCGGAATGATACTACCTTTCTTCTTCGTCCTTCTCCTTTCTCCTGATCTTCGTCTTCGGTCCGACTGTGATGAGAATGCGTTGTTGGGAGTGGGTACCACCAAGAAACGGCGGAGGGCTCCGTGCACAAGGAACATCAACATCTTGAGCATTTGGGGGTTGCGTTGGACGGACCAGGAAAGAGCGCTATAGCACGCTCGGATTTGTCCCTTTGGTTATCTCCGGGAACTTTCGGGAAAGCACTTCAAGCGCCATCTCTCGGAGTTTCCATCCTCGGCTGACAACAGGTTTGCTCAAAGCGCAATCTGACTCGCAAGGACGCCTGGTGGCCTATATGCTTGGCCTTTATTTGAGCTGGGCATGTACTTGCTGAGCAACCAAAGAGCAACATGCAGCGCTTTCTACACGCAAGCACTGGAGACAAGGCAAAGCACATGAATGCTTGGGTGCTTGTCTTAGTTTGCATGCGTCAATGCCTGCGGTAAGGTAGAAATGTACATGACGCCTGGTAGGTCTTTCACTTGGTGTTTCTTTACACTCTACGTCTATTAATCTGGATTTATCTCTGTCGTGGTTCTCCGTCCATACCTGAACATAAACAAACCATCGGCGTACTTTCATCCACCTGTCTACTTCAAAGCTCTCTGCTTGGTCAGCAATGCCCGTGACACTTCACCGACGCAACCGCTCCCCCATCCCGGACTGGGACTTCCCGGCATATCCTTCCCCAGGACACTGCCGCCACTGGGTCCGGACTCGTAGGCGCTTCGTCACCTGTTGTGCGCACGGTCAACATGTCTATCCTCACTGCCTTCACTGCCATCATCCCTATTCCGACTGCGTCGATGCTCATGACGGCGAACTCGCTACCGTCCGCCGTCGCACCCCAACCACCCACAGCCACTGCAACAGCCATGGCCGGCTCTGGAATTGGCTCTGCCCCTGCTTCGGACCGTGTAGGTGCGTACGCCACGGCGAACGACGCGACCAGGCAAGGAACAGGCAGAGAGGGAGGAGAGAAGACGCGTGCCCCTGCCACTTCTGCGTCGAGCACGAGAGCGACGCCCTCGACGCCGGGAGGCCGTGGGAGCGAGGACGGCGGCGAAACAGGGGCTGGAGGGAGGCGGGCCGTGTTCGCGTTCGATTGAGGGGCGGAGGGTCTGTTTCGGATCGCTCGCCGCCGCGCCCGTTCGAGGGGGGTGAAGCGAGGGCGTCGCCTTTTGCGCCGCCGTCGCCGTTGCCGTCGCCACCGCCGCTGCTGCATCCCAGCCCGTATCGTCGTGGGAGGAGGTTGGAAGAGCGAGGCCGCTGCACTTGTCCTGACTGCACCGGCGAGCGGCCGGACCTCATCGACCAGCTCTGCGCTGGTGTCGATGCGCTCGCCGTCGGCGGAGGCGAGGGCTTGGATGGCACCCTGCCGCCTCCGAACTCGCGTCTGTCTTCACGGATGCGGTCGGTGGCGGAGAGGTCGCGGTCGAGGTTTTCGAGGGTGCGGGAGAGGTCGCGAAGGCCGTATTTGAGGGGGCGTGATGGGGAGGGGGAGGGGTCGGTCCTGGGGTTGTTGGATACGGAGAGTGATGGTGCGAGGAGTGAGGTGCCGGGCTTTGGTGGGCGGGGGTGCGGAATGAGGGGGCGGCGGAGGGGGGAGAGGAGTGGACGGCGGGGGAGTGGGTTGGGAGTCGGACGGATGGACGAGGTTTTAGAGGAGAGTAGTGACTTCGAGGGGTGGAGGAGGGGTCTGGGTGGGCGGAGGGCTTGGTAGGGGGGGAAGGAATGGTGGAGGCGGATGGAGCAAATGGAAGCAGGCCACTGTATGAGATGTAGAGCCTAAGCCCAGACTCAGATTTACCAAACTCGTCCTGTGGCCTCTCTTTACTTCGAGCATACAGCGATTTCTGGGTAGCAGTGTCTACAACTCTCTATTCTAAACATTGCTAGCACTGGGATTCTGTACGGAACAGCACTGAAGCCGACGATTGATGAGAATCATGCACAATTCTTCCATAGAATTGATCATTCGCAAAACACGCTTAACTACAGGCAATTGAAGCCTTCTTCCGATCGAAAAGTACTTGAGAATGTATACAAAAGCTATCCAGATGCTAATATCCCTTGTTTTTCTTCCCGCCCGCGCTGGCTTATGTTTCGTGGCGCGACTTCTGCTAGCGAAGTAGGCTGGCGCCCTGCAATACATACAAGTTTGCTCTAATGGAAAGAATTATGGCTTGTATTCCGGACAAGCAATTGTGCTGTTGAAATGATGCGACGGAAAGCATGGGGACCCCGGCGTGCGTACTGTAGGGCTGAGGCGAGCGCGGCGCAGCCCAGAGCTCCAGCCAGCTTGCGCTTCCAACAACTCCACCTCGTTTCCGCCCTCGCAACGGCTGCCTGACAAACGCCAGCTGAAACTCCACTCGTCCCTTCGACACAACAATCTCGCAAACTAACAAGACCGCTGACTACACTCCACCGCGCTCCCTTCCTTGTCCCATCAGCAGCCCGTCAACGCCGTCCACCCGCCCGCCAGTCCGCCAGCCCACCATGTCGAAGATCACGCACATCAGCGGCCAGCCGCAGTGGAGCAGCATTCTGTCCTCCAACACCTACGTCATCGCCGACTTCTACGCCGACTGGTGCGGGCCGTGCAAGGTCATCGCGCCCGTCTTCGAGCAGCTGGCTCAGCAGGAGGCCAAGCCCGGCCGCGTCGCGTTCGTCAAGGTTGACGTCGACGCCCAGCAAGGCATCGCCCGCCAGTACGGCGTCTCCGCGTACGTCAAACCCAGCTCCCTCCAAGTTCCAAGAATCCCCGCTGACCGTATTGTTCCATCCACTCAGCATGCCCACCTTCCTCGTCTTCAAGAACTCCGCCGTCACCGAGACCATCCGCGGCGCCAACCCGGCCGCCCTCCGCGCCGCTGTGACCAAGGCTGCTGCGGATGCCGCGAAGAGCCCCGCACGCCAGAGCACTGCTTTCCAGTCCAAGGGCCACGTCCTGGGCGCGCCAGGCCAGGGGAGCAAGACGACGGGCGATTGGGCTTGGAGCGTGCAGCGGAGAGGCAGCTGGCTGGACACGGTGGTCAGGTTTTTCGGGCTTTACATCACGACGCTATTTTCGTTCGATGCGTATGCGGCGGCGCGGGCGAGCCCGTTTAATGTGAACAAGAAGGACAAATAGATGACACGGCATGCGGAATGGTCGTTCGGATGGACGCTCCAGCTCCGGATGAGGAGTGCGTGGTGTTTTTTGGGCGTTCGATGGTGGGTTTGCTCTTTATACCATGGTTCACGTGCATCAGTAATTTCGACATGAACAATTCGATTCATGCATACTGCATCCAGCGCCGTATTCTCTCTGCGCCTGGTTCTCGTAGTTTCTGTCATTCTCGTCGTCGGGCTCTTCCCTGAGGGTGATTCCTCCTTTTCCTCCTCAATTTTCTCCGCTTCCTTCATTGCTATCTCGGCCCTGGCGCCGCGGAACGCTCACGGTCACTTGGTTCCTGCGCAAGACCCCAAGCTGCCTCAGCACCTCGTTCCTCAGGGTTGCGTTACGCCTGGCCACGCAACACATGATGCTGTACGCGTAGTGGAGTCCGGTGATGACTTCGGCAATATTGGTGTTTTCGTCGACCACAGCAAGACTCTAGCCGCAGGACCTTGTGTAAGTAAAGGTCGGGGAGCGGAAGTAAATCCCACCCGCCTGAAGCTGACGGATTGCATCGAGCAGGACAGCATCTATGGGCTCTCGGCCAGGCGAGGGGCCGAGATAAGTAGAGTCGTTAGGAGCCATTCTGTTCCGGCCATGGCCTGTGTGTGTATGTTGTTTGTGAGCGAGGCGGGGTGCAGAATTCGAGGTCTCTACCTTTTGCACTCCGCTTCCACGCCAGCACGATCGTATCTGCCATTTCAGTATCGCCGCGCCAATGAGAGATTCGTCAAATGGGTGAGTCCCTACTCTCGGAGGCGAATGCGAAGAGGCGCGGCCAAAGACTACCCGTTTAGTGCTCCTCACTTCTTCCTCATCGTTCCGCGCATGGCGGAATCAACAACGAAAAAAACATGTCTTGCGGAGGGCCCCTCTTGACTTTAGTACAGAGTACAGAAGTCCCATCCGCGCTGACCCACCCGCCCCGGCCGTTTGCCAGAGCCGCCGACGCTCTCCTTGCCCCCAGTGCCCACAAAGCCCCCGAGTGCCCTCTTAACCCGCAGACAAGCCGCGCTCCCGACCCACCCCGACCTTTCCAGGCTGTTGTATGACCGAAAACCCTGGAAGACGAAGAAGAAAAGAAGAAAAGGGCGGAAGGTGGAGGGCGAAGGGGTTTATATAGGTACCCCGGACGCGGCGCAGGCTCCTTCCGCACGTGGCCGCCCGCGATTCTCTCTACCAATGACGTAAGCCGCAGGCAGAAACCCTATGGTCACCAGCCCATGGAACGCTGTGGAAGGGCGACACCTGCGTGACTGCCCGATTCGGAAACCTATATCACAACCATCCCCCATTCACTACACCGCAACTCTGTTTGGTGAACTCGTTTCAGTCCCCCTGCTTGAGCTTGAGGGAGGAAATGTGGTCAACATGCGAGTTCAGAGAAAGCTGGTGTAGTGTGCCTGTCCCCGGAAGGATAAAGTCACCAGGAATCTCCGCCCGCACAATCCTCTCCCGTTTCTTCCAGCACAACCCCAAATGGAGCAGCACGTCCGTATATTGCGCTGGCCCTGCGTGAGAGGTTCGAGGCACGTATAGAACTCCCTAACCAAGCTATTTCTAAATTTTAGCTCAGATGCAATTCTTTGTCATGCTGTAATTAAAAGTGGGATAGTAGCACTGCTCCGAGCTAGGTACTGATACTGATCATGACTATCCGTACAAGATCTATTGTTGAAGGCATGCAATTTTCTGTCTTCCTAAAGCGCACCAATGCTACCGCCCAAAGCGACCATCCCAAGAGATCAACTTTTGGACCCCATCCTGATCATGCCCACATGCCCCTCTTTGGTATTCCCCAGTAGCAAAACGCATCCTAATAAAACTCCAAAAATCCTCTTTCCGTGGATGCCTTCAATGTTGAGAAAGGCAAGTGGCCTGAGAAGGACCGCTGTGTTCAAGTCTTCCTCACAAAGTGGGCGTAGATGACGAAGGTGCGGTCACCCCGATGTAACGGCGGGCCTCTACCTCTAAGGATCAAACACCAAAGAGGGTGGTAAGCCGTGTGGGGGTTTACCTTGAGTGGGTACAAGGGAGGGTGTGAGAACGAAGTGACGAGCACACGTGACAGAACACTACGTGCGAAGGCCGTGTTACTAATCAATGGTGCGGATTGATTATTGAAGTTGACCACGAAGGTCAAAGCTATCTAAGGAGTGTGGTTTATATACATGTAGGAGAGTGTCTACAATCTAATATTGATCTGTTTGATCTGTGTTGCCTCTTGGGCAGGAGCGTATGGATCAGACAGATCAATGTTGTCTTGATCTTATTGATCTGTTCCTTAATGCCTGAGGCATGCGGGATCAAAGGGATCAATTCCTTGGCATCACGGGATACACGTGACTCATGGTGGGTCTTCATAGCGCGTGTCTGCGCCCCGCTTGCTTCCTTTCCTACCCTATCCCGACTCTGTAAAGGCTGTGCCGTAACACCCGAATACGAAGTGCAACTCCATGGTACATTCCGGCCATCCAGAGGTTCTGGACCATGCGGGGCTTGCCCGCGGCAGTGGGGTCGCGGAAGGAATCTCGATGGAAGTGTAGCGTATACTCTTCTGGGTCGTGCTCGAAGGTAGCAAAGGCAATTTCATGGAGTCTCTGTTGGCAGGCTGTCAGCCCTGGTTCATTGCGTGTGAAGGTGAGAGTAAGGCAAGAGGTGAAGACGAGCTTACCTCCCAGGATATGTCACCGCACATGTGGCGCGTACGAGTGATGGTGGTGCGGTTCCAGTTCCGAAGTTCTACGCCGACTACAGAGCGGGCCATGTTGGTGTTGCAATCCATGCTGCCGAAGGATGTGTTGGGTCTTTCGTCGAATGTCGGGCTGTGTGGAAGTTCAATCGCAGAAGGTCTGCGTGAGAGTATTGACGGAAGCAGGCAGAGTGAAGACATTTTCGGATGATGAGATTGCCGCATGGTGAAGTTCAGCTTGCGATGATTTAACGTCGGCTCTGTCTTCGACTTCTGAGCAGACAGCATAAAGGTCTCAAAGTGAAGCTCTGACATTGTTCTGGGGTAGAATCGACGAATGGACAACAGCCGGAATTTGGTGCAGCAAATCCGATGGTGGTCGGGCTGGGTTCTGGGGCGGGACTTTATGTTATTATTCCTCAGGACTCCGTTCGTGCGAAGACCCTGTCTGTATAACAACAACGATTACCTGAATGTGCGTGCGGGTATTGGCGAGCGAGAGACAATCTGTCTCGCCAAAGTCATGTCCTTTCCTGAAGCAGCGATGCTCTGACCCACATCGCCTCCGCGTCGCAATGTTGCAGACCTGCACGCCCGTGAGACATGTCGGATCTGCGGCCTCACAGGGACCGAGCGTGAGCTGATCTCCAAGAAAGTCCATCAGTGGATCTCTTTAAAGTTCCGATTGGCTTGATGGATCGACTTATAGCATAGAGAGCTATATAAATACTTTCCTGGGCAGCAGCCGAACCTTCGCCGAGATGAAGTAGACTCTACCTTTAGAAGCTCTTGTTCACGCGGTCACTATACCTGGGGCGTACTATAGGAAGCAGCCGATCCTTTAGCTCTGATACGGAAGAGATACCTGGTCCCAGACGAGTGTCTATAGGAAGTGGGGCATCGCACGTTCGTCACCGGCTTCAATCGCTTACCCATGCTTCATCTTGAAACGCGAGCTTAGCGAGGGTGATCAGTAAGCGGAGAACAGTTCAGACTTGGGCAGAGGTTGTCCAGAGAAGCGTTACGATCACCCGGCAACTTACTAAGGTCATGCCTGAGATCCAAACCAAGTGTGCTGGCTTCATTTGGTGCGAAGGCAGGGAGGCGCCTTATTTCACCCCCTCAGCCTTGCCGATGCAGCTTATGGCCACGTTGGGGATGCCCACCGCGGAGGCATACGGCGTAGGATAGGTAAGGCTCCCCATAAATACGTGAGACTTGTGTTGCTTACAATGTGTGGAGCGGGTGTTGGGTTTCTGAAGATACAGCTCGACAGGGGTCAGGCTCCCAGGCCGGCATTCGGCAGCACATGGCAGACGGCCACAGGAATGCAGGAAGTTGCGTGGCTGCGGTTCGATTGCGTTGTTCATGACCACCCGGTAGGATCTGACATCATCCATGGCCATGCCCTGGCGTTCGGGACCGTCGTTCCGTGTCGGTAGCCTTTGCGTCGGGCTGCACGGAAAGGCTTGGAGAGGATGCAGCCGGGGGTAGAGGTCTCAACCGCGGGCAAAAGAGAGCGGGTGCGAGCGGCTG
This sequence comes from Neofusicoccum laricinum, assembly GCA_029906385.1. Taxonomy (NCBI): domain Eukaryota; kingdom Fungi; phylum Ascomycota; class Dothideomycetes; order Botryosphaeriales; family Botryosphaeriaceae; genus Neofusicoccum; species Neofusicoccum laricinum. The sequence goes on along the minus strand of CP123719.1, from coordinate 2,391,997 downwards.
CTTGAGACCTCGGGAGGGTGTCATGCGGCTGGGCAATCGAGGACTAGACAACGGGAAAGAGATGGGGAGTGGGCGAGGCAGCGCGGTGGAGATGAGCACAGTGCACTTGGGGTTCTGGACATGATGTGCAACAGGGAAGCAGCAGGGAATGCACCTGGCCTGGGGGCTGCGCGCGCCACTAGCCACACCTCGGCGCGTCCGTAGCGGCAGCCTGCGACCCGCGACCTGCTTGTGTTGTGCGCGCAACCTCAGCACGCCGCCAGCGGCCTGCCTAATGTCTAATATCCACCCGGGCGCCATGTCGCCTGCCTTCTGTGGCCTGTAGAGCGCCTTCCCCCTCCTTGCTTCCGCACACCATCTCAAACCCCGCCATCCCACCTCACCACACCCGCCCGCTGCGCTCTCGCTCGCGGCGCCGCTTGTCTCACTGCTCCCCCCCATTATGGACGCCGATGGGCTCGAGCCCGATTCCTACACCGCCCAGCGCCTGGTATGTTCCTTCGCGAGCTCCACCCAATGCGCCCCACTGACAGCGTGCCAGCAACATGCTACGCCCGAGCATCTTTATCTCACCTCGCGCCGCTGCTTCATAGGGCCCATCCCCGAGGGCTGGCTCAAGTCGCATCGCCGCGACTGGTACAAGCACCACCTGCACATCAACTACTCCTCGCGCGCTGCCACTTTCTCCACGAGCATCAACATCACCCACGACCGTCGCACATCCGGCCTCGACGCGCCCCGCGCCTCGGGATCCTTCCGCCCAAGCTTCCCACAGCCCGATGACATCGCCGCTGAGAGCCAGAATGATGGGAGTGCAGGAGACGCCGCTGCTGGTTCAGGCGCCACCATTGTCGCCCCAAGGGCAAGCAACACGGACGGCGATATTGTGGACGAGGAGCTGGAGGCTCGGAAGAAAGGGCACTCTCGTTCCAGTACTGCGAAGAGCCGTAAAGCCGACATAAAGAGACCTGCTTACGGGAGAGATAATACAGGCTCTTTCGTCACCGCCAACGAAGTGCCACGCTCTCCTCCAAGCCCCGGGCTCCGTGCAATTTCCATGGTCGAGAGCAGTCTGCAAATATCCTCGTCTCCACGTGGTGATGCTTCTACCTCTTCTTTGCTGCCTAGGGCTGACCGTGCACCCGTAGCTCCAGCTGCACAGCAGCCCGAAGAAGCCAATGGCTCTAAAGGCGAAGTCAGCCGTGGTCTTGTGAGGTTTGATATACCAGATGACTCGAAGCGTGCCGAGATCCAAGCCAAAGCCCGATTAGCCCAGGCCAGCCTACGCCGGAAGGGTTCGCACCTACGAAAAGCCAAAGTTCGCGACGGCCAGATAGTCAAAATGGACAAGATGCTGGTGCGCGTGGACGCAACCGTTTCCGAGATCGGTGAAGATTTTGATGAGAATGAAGCCCACAAGATTGAATCAAGAACCTCTGAGAAATGGCGAGAGTATATGGTTGTTTGCCGCGACAGCACTAACGATGAGGATCCCGATGTTCCGTTTGTACTTCAGATGCACAAGACACGCGTACGTCTCCCTGTTCCGCCTTTTGAGCTTCACAATAAGGGAATTCTTATGCCATGCTACAAAGATTCAGCCCTTTCGAAGAACTCATACTTTTGGGGTCTATACTGACCATACTCTGAACACAGGTGATCGCTGCTGTTGAAGGATCAAAGAAAGGCAAGAAAGCGAAATACGAGGTTCGACTGAGCCCAAAATACACCAGAGTAAACCTTTACTCTTCGCTGGACAAGACTGTTGTTATTTGGACTCCGTGGCGGAAAGGAACCCAACTCTTCATCATGCGCCCGCGCTCAGGCTCCAGTGCAGCTGAATGGTACACCTTCCTCAGGAAAACCCTAGGGTGGAACCGAGCTTCAGAGCTGCAAATCAATGTACCAGATCTGGATGTCAGCCTTCGCCTGGAAAATCCATTTCAGGAATTGGAATCATCCAAGGAATTGGAAGAAGCTGCCAAAGGCAATGCCGAAGCCATGGTAAAGGCAGTCCAACAAGAGCAGGCCATAGCGCAGAACATCATCACGCGTGCCATGGAGATGCTTGGCCAGACAACTGATTACGCCGATATTATCAAGAAGTGGACCGAATCTGAACGCATGGGACTGGCCTGGAAGCGTTATGACCGTCTGGAATGGATTCACGGCCCAAACGAGCAGAAGATGTATGGTTCCATTGCTATGGCACGAACACATGAACTGGAACTGCGTCCAAAGAAGCATTATCCCACGGCCGCGAAGACAAAGAAGGACAATATCATCGAGGAGCCTGTCCCTGTGGAAGGCTTCTTGATCAGACTGACAAGTCAAAGAGGTGTTGACAAGAGATTGGGCCGAATGTTTTTCAAGCGGCTTTACTTTTCGACGCATGACAACTTCCTCGTATTTTCGCGACCTGCCAAAGCTGTTCCTCCCCCACCTCCAAAACTTCCAGGCACTGGAGATTTACGAGTTCCGTCGGCTAGGGAGATTTCGGAAGAAACGCCTTTGATATACGCCGTGAGTATTCACCAAGTTCTTCGCTCTCAGTCCTCTGCAGACCGTTAAACTCAGACAGGTGAACCCTTACCCGGTTAAAGACGGACAAATCGAATGGCTTGCAGATGGGAGCAGAGGGTCTCGAGACGACGTTCGGCATCGTGACCGGGACGCTGCCGACGAAGCCGAAAGAAAGACGAATCTGCTTTTGAAGTGCGACGGATACATCAACCTTTGCAACATCAAGAAAGTCAGAAAGGTAAATCGTGGAGCCGCAGCAGCTGATGAGAATATGGATGAGGGTCCTGACGTCGATTTCGACCTCGATGTTGATGACACGATGGGAGATGATGGAGTCACCAAAGAATTCGATGACGAGAGGACTTTCGAGCTTGTGCTGAAAAACGGGCTCATTATTCGCCTCCAAGTAAGACCGGAACCAGATCCCCTTGAAACTTAAAACTAACGGGATCTGTTACAGGCTTTCGATAAGATGACAAAGAAGGAATGGATACGGCGTCTCCGTCAGCTTGCGAAGTATTGGAAGTACCGCTCCGCGACCGACATCCAGCTTTTCAAGACTGTCAGGAAATACAATCTCGAACTGCTCAACATTGATGAAGAAGCCGAAGCCATTGTGGGCCAGTTTGCTCGGAAATGGGAGGTTTCACATGCGCATGCCAGTCCTGAGCTGTACAACCTCTGCGGCATCTCTGCGTGCCGTTCGATTCATGTAAGCCTGCTACCCAAACATCCTCCAAAGGAGACTCAGCCAACGTCATTTTTTAGATCTCTGGCATACTCTTCCGCAAGCCGCGCCGCCATGCCACCTTCACCCGTTGCTCCGTCATCCTCTCGGCCGGCACCCTCCTCATCTTCCAAGACTCGCTGCGCAAAAGCACGGGCAAGCAGCTCGAGCACATCCACCACGAGCACATCTCGACCCTCGATCTGCGCGACTGCTACCTCTACTCGGGCCTCCTGACGGGGAGTGACCTGCTTTACCAGAACCGCACATTCGACAATAACAAACCCGGCCACACCGCTCTACCCCGAATATACCTCGAGGACGGTTGGACCAGCACTGATGAGGACTACATGACGTGCTTTGCCATCTGGCACGGCCGCAAGAGGAGCCTGTTCAGGAGGGGTGGAGACGCAGAACAGAAGGCGCTGCAGGAGAAGGAGGGCGGCCGGAGAAGCAGGTTCAAGTTGGTAAGCCAGCTGGGCGTGCCGGGGAACACGATGGTGTTCAAGGCGAGGAGCCGTGCGGAGAGAGATCATTGGGTGTTGGCGATCCAAATGGAGTCGGAGATGTTGGCGCAGGCGGAGGAGGTGAGGATTGTGGGTAATGAATAGAGGGGTTTGGAATGGCAACGAAAACTCTGCTTCGGCGGAGATAATGATTTTGGGAGGTTGGGTCTTCTTACCAGATGGGTGGGCGGTTCAGCGTTGATTTTTCATGGTTGGCTTTTTTGATTTGCAGCGTTACGTTTTCCCCCCGCACCTTGTCCCTCTGCTCTGAGCTCTCTAGCATTAGCACACCTGCATTGCTCGCTTCTTCTCCTACCTGTATTATTAGTGTTCCTCATTTTGACCATTCGAACCTCAGGAAGGCAAATTAGGCACCCCTCGACCTTAATACCACAAACACTGATCTCTCTTTCGAGCAGCACATCTTCAAATTGGTGGTGAGACATAAACACGAAGACAGATCCACAAAACCCATCCCCTACTCCCCAGATTTCTCCCCCCTCCTCATCCAAAGATCACCTTATCAAACGTCTCTACAAAACCCTTGATCTCATCCTCGGTGTTGTAGTGCACCATGCTCACCCTCACCACGCCCTCCGGCCCCAGCTGCAGCACCTCGTCGCACAGCCTCTTGGAGTAGAAATGCCCCCACCGGAACCCGTAGTCCGACACCTTCTCCACCGCCTCCACCACCTCCCGCGCGTTCTTCCCCTTGACGCCGAAGCTCACCGTCGGCACGCGCGCGGCGGCGTCGGCGCCGGGCTCGCCGAAGACGGTGACGGCGTCGCCCTTGGTGGCGAGGTAGTCGAGCAGGATCTTCTGGAGGGCGTGCTCGTGCGCGGCGATGGCGGCGTTGACGCGGGACGCGGCGGTGGGGTCGGGCCCGCCGAGGTAGGAGAGGATGACCGGGAGCGTCTGGGTCAGCTCGTAGTTGGAGGCGGCGAGGCCGAGCTTGTCGGTCAGCGTCGCGGTCGGGTTGAAGTAGTGGCTGAGCGGCGTGAGGGCAGATTGGGCGGCGCGCCGGCCGTAGAGCATCGAGACGTGGGGGCCGTACACTTTGTACCAGGAGAAGCTGTAGAAGTCGACGTCGAGGGCGCGGACGTCGATGCGGCGGTGCTAGGGGGTGAGGGTGTTAGTGGCGTGGGAGGGGGGAGATGGGAGGGGAGGGGCTTACAGGGGCGTATGCGACGCCGTCGACGCAGAAGAGGGCGCCGGGGATGGTGTGGACGGTGTCGGCGAGGGACTTGATGTCGTGGATGGTGCCGAGGATGTTGGAGGCGTGCGTGCAGGTCACGAGCTTGGTGCGGGAGGAGAGCAGGGGCTTGAGGGACTCGGGAGTGAGCTTGGGGTTGCTGGTTGGTGGGACGGTCCACCATTTGAGCGTTAGGCTCTTCTGCGCCGCGATGGCGACCCAGGAGGCGATGTTGGCTTCGTGGTCGAGGTTTGAGACGACGAGCTCATCGCCGGGGGAGAAGCTGAGGGCGATGGAGAGGTTGCGGAAGAGCTGAGTGGTGGAGGCGCCGATTACTGCGGAGCATCAGTAAACAGTTCTTCAAAGACGAAATCTGTGATCGAGGACTGAGGGGGGAGATGAGTATCAGAATCGTTCGTTAGTAATGGAAGTGTGCGGGAGTTGCTGGTTCCTTTCTGTGCTTTCCCGCCCGCACAAATCACGTCAACTTTTGAAGCGTAGTAGCCTCAGCTATTGCGATACCTCCCGAAGAAATCGCAAACAAAATAGAAGCAGAAGGACCAAAGGCTGAACGAACCAACTTCGTCGTTCTCGGCGTTGATGTACTGAGCTCCAGCCACGAGGCCATCACTGAAGTGCTTCGTGGATGCGGTTCCAACAGGGTAGGAAGCACCCAACTGAACATTGTTTGTGGACAGATAGTCGGAGACGCTATGGTCCTGTCAGCCATATTGCAGCTGCCTTGCCCAAATGCTACGGCTTACGATTTGATGACATCGCCCAAGACCTGGCTTCCGCCGGCGTTGTCGAAGAAGACCTGCTTTTGATTCAAGGCAGGGAACTTGGAGCGAGCGTTGGCGATGTCGAAAGTGGAAGCCATGATGCGCTATTGGGGCTGGAGTGTGGTTGCGAGGCTGGAGGCTCACGGTCAGGCAGTAGAAGAAGAGACGGACGACGGCTCGGCATCGTTTGGGTGACGACCGAGACGTGTCCCACCTTCCATATCCACCCAAGTGCGGGGCAGCCCGATGAAAGTGGGATCACAGCGGACATCGTCGCCTTGGCAGGGCGCAGCCAGCGTGCATACGTGACGATGGGATGCATTGCTAGTCTGCCTTTTGAGTCAGCAAAATTGGAACGTGTCCTTGGAAATGCCGTCCGCACCGAGCTGGGCTGCTCGAAGACGGGTTGAACCTGCACGCTATGAACTCCGGGCCAAATCAATGGCAACTAGCGCAACAGAAGAAGCCCAGCCAAGCGAGTGCAGTATACGGATCCAGATCATCAGGCCTTAATCGAACAATATCGTGGACCAAGTAGAACACTTCTCCGCAACTGTGAGCGTGACAGCGGGGCCACCAACATTTGAACAAGCTGAGACTTTGGTGTTTTGCCGAGCCACCACGGTATCGCGTTATGTGAAAATGAAACAAGATGATGCTGGTTGATGAAGCACACCAGGGAAAGTTGAACGGTGGTGCTGTGGTAGTGGGCGAGGCGCGGGCCAGGTACCCGAAGGGCGGGTGGCCCATGCGTCAACGCGCACCCAGACAAGGGGACGCTTCTCCCAGCGACAGCGCCGTCGCCTCCATGGCACCATGGACATTGACATCGAAGAGCACACCGATGCCTTCGCCGTCAGCGACCTGTGGCGCCCTTCGCGCTTCGCCATCCCGGACCTGCAAGCCGGCGGCACCCTCTTCCCGGAGCTGCAGCTGGACAGTGAGTGCCCGACGCGTTTTGCCGCTGCGACTGACGGCGACTGACCCACCGCGTCATAGTCAACCAGATAAAAGTCGACAACCCCTATGCGCCCTCCAAAACTCTCGAACACGACCTCCGCCTGCCCGGCCTCGACACGTTCCAGTATGGCCCGCTGGACGAGCTCGACTCGCTCCAGGAATCCATCGTATCCACCCTTCCTGCCCAGCAGCTTCCCACGGGCGAAGCCCAGGACGATGCCCTTTGGAAAGACTCCGCCGACCTAGGACCTATCAATGACAATGTCAAGTTCCACACCTGGGAAGGCTTCGAGAAGCCCGGCTTTGAGGAGCCTAGGCACCCCTACATCGCCGAGGCAGGCCCAGAGGTTTTCGACGCCGCGCTCGTCAGGGTGCGAGAGCTCGACTCTTCGAAACAAGCAGGCAGAGTTGTCAGGTCGGATATTCTGTTAGGCTCGCTCTTCAATCTGGGCCTTGGCCGTTCATCTGTGCTGTTCAGATACGAGCACATGAGAAACACCTTCGCCCAGGCCATCCACGACGCAAGAATGTCTGGTTTCACTCTCCAGTCTGCTCAGAACCTGATCAGCAACTTCATCCATGGAGGCTCCGCCTTCAGGACACTCCGCAATTTCGCCGACAGGACGTATGGCTCCGACAACACGTTTGCGTCCCAGGTGGCTTTGGCAACCGCCGTTGGGACAATTGTATCTTCCATGGAGAACCAGCTCGGCAATCAAAGAGACTCGGTGTCCAGCTTATTGCAGCTCCAGCATCTGTTCCACAGGCCTCACCAAATCCTACTGAAGATCAAGGACGTGGTCGAAGGCGTGAAGTCTCTGTGCACGAACGAAGACCTGATCACTACGCTCTACATGCACGTCCAAGACATGGAGCAAGAGGATATCTGGCTACGGTCTGTCTTCTTGGAGATCCTCAAGAGCGTCAGCAATCCTTGGCTTGAATTCGCTGCCGAGTGGACTGGCCTTCGTCGGGGATTCAAGACTGTATTCACCAAAGAAGACGCGAAACACACATTCGTCGGCGTTGATGAACCTCCTGAGGACCAGAATGATAACAAACCACCTCCCGAGCACTTCTACAGACCCGAAAACATGCCAAGATTTGTCTCCGAAGAGGACGGCAGCACCGTTTTCGAGACAGGCAAGAGTCTCCGTTTTCTCGAAGCCCATCATCCAAACCACCCGCTATGCGCGCCACACAAAGTAGGTGTACAAGCCCCGCTCTTGAATTGGAAGTTTGGTTGGGAAGATTTAGAAGATATCGCCGCCAAAGCGAAGGATTACGAGAGAAACTTGGCCGACGCTATTCGAAAATACAAGCACGCTTCACTAGACCTTAGCTCAACTACAAGGCGGTCCTCCGGCACTGGTCAGGCGGATCACTCAATGGTAGAGCCAGCAGAGTATGAGCGTAATATCCACGAAACCTTCGATCTCTTCGACCAAGTTCCTTCAAATGAGGAAAGCAACTTGGCTAGGACGTTACACTCGCTGGTCCTTTCTTCCATCTCGACTAAATCTCACGACGATGGAGATGGCTACACATTCTCTCCACCAATAGCACTCACTCCAGTGCTATCCTTAACCCCGCTCTTCCTAGCCCAAGCTCGCCTTGTCAATGCTACTACACTTCGGCTCTTCTTTCGATCACACAGCTTGCGGCTTCACCTCTCCTTGCAACGGCAGTATCAACTTTTGGGGGACGGAATGTTCATGTACCGGCTGACATCGTCATTGTTCAGCCCAGAGCTTGAGACGGCAGAACGTCGCCGCGGCACCGTGCGAACAGGAGCCCCGATGGGGTTGAAACTAGGCTCACGGTCGACCTGGCCGCCAGCGAGCTCAGAGCTGAGACTTGCACTCATGGGTGTTCTAAGCGAGAGCTACCACACATCCCAGCTGTACCATTCTACTAAGAATCAAGCTGCGTTCAAGCAGCAAGAAAAGAGGCTGAGAGAGACGCCTGACCTTCCTGGAAATCTCAGCTTCTCTATCCGCCTTCTCTCTAACGAGGAGATCGAGAAGTGCATGGATCCAAACTCCTTGTATGCTTTGGACTTCTTGCGTCTCCAATACACGCCCCCACCGCCACTCAATCTTGTCATGACTACTTCAGCCCTCGACAAGTACGACCAATGCTTCCGCTTACTCCTCCGCATCGTACGCATGCTCTTTGTTGTCAATCATCAACTCCCTCGCCACGGACTGCCCGGTGTCTGGGAGACTAAGAGTTTCCGCAACGAGGCTCATCACTTCGTCAGCACCGTCTCGTCATACTTTTTCGACTCGGGCATCGGGGAGACCTGGACCGCCTTTGAAGCCGCACTCGACGGGCTTGAGCGCCGCATGCGCACCGAAGACGCAAGCAGCGCCAGCAACAACAGCTCGTTCGGCAGCCTCGTCACCGAGAGCCTCGAGAGCGTGCGCGCGGCCCACGAGGAGTGCCTGGACCGCATTCTGTTCGCGCTGCTGCTGCGCCGCCGCCAAGCTCAGGTCATGAAGCTGCTGGAGGAGATCTTCGAGACGATCCTCGCGTTCGCGAAGCGCGCAAATGACCACCAGCTGAGCGGCGGCGGCGCAGCCACCGTGCAACGCGTCAGCCCGGACGAAGCCAGGGAGATCAGGGAGATGTACATGCTGTTCAGGAGCAAGGTCAACGTCTTCATGACCGTGTGTCGCGGCTTGTCCGGCAAGCGCGGCGGGTCCGGCTCCAGGAAGACGGGAGGGGGCAGCAGCTTGTTTGCTGCCGTTGCTGCGGAGAAGGGCGGATTCGTGCGCTCGTCGTCGGACGAGGAGAACACGATTGATAGGCTGCTGTTGAAGCTCGAGATGAACGGATATTACAGCGCGCCCGTGGCTACGGATTTGGGGCTTGAAGGAGTGGGTGGCGGTTAACGTACATGACTCCTTCCTCCAGATGAAGGGGGTCGTGCGATGTCGGCGATGCTGGAACGACTTGTGCGCGCTGCGTACTCATCACGTGTACGAGTAGAAATGAGATGAAATGACTGCTTCCCTTTTCCCGATTGGTATGGTCGGTGGACCGATTCGGATTGCGTCATGCGTGGTCTAGACGCTCTGCCAACGGGCACGACTGCGTTCGTCATCGCGCACTCTCTTCTCTCCACAGATCCGTGCTCGACCATCTCAGCTCTGTCGCAACTCCGAGGCATCACGCGTGCCCGCGGCTGCGGAACCTCCCATGCTCTCTCTCGCGCGGCCAACTCATCAGGCCTCCTCTGTCATAGGAGTAGGTAGCTAGTCGTAGTCGCAGTCGCAACACTTCCGCAAGCAGGCCTGGACCACTGGGCTGAGAGCCTTACGCAACACCGTAAATCCTCCCTGGTCCCCACACCGACCGGCCAATCCGGCGACCGCATCCGCTTTCGACCGCGCCGATACGAAACGAAGACGGTGGACACGACAACGCAATCGAAACCTGCCGTCTGGCACGCGCTGCGTTTGTTTCGAAAGCTGAAGCCGGATCGGCGGTCGGGGGGGGGTCGGTGGGTACTGTACTGTACTTGCGCTGCGCTGCGTTGCGCTTTGTCCGGCTGACCGCGGATGACGACTCGTCGGCGGATGGGAGGGGGTGTGGGTTCGTTCGGTTCGACGATGGCGGGAGAGGTTCAGGCTGGCGGGTTTAAGGTGCGTGCGGTGGTTAGGGACACCACACCACGCCACGCCACGCCATTGCTGTGGATGACGCTGTGGACGCCACAGGTGCACGTGGAGGCATGAGGCTGAGCTTGGGGAAGGGAGGGGGTTCTGTGGCAGATGTTGTTTGGGAAGGGTCTATAGCGGGCCTTTTTTATGGCAGGGTTCCTGTGTGGGACGTGAGATGAAGGAAGGGGATGCATGTGGACACGCGGTGCCAGGAGGGATCAAGGTATGTATTGGAGCGCATGCACTCATGCAGAAGGAGCACACCAGGAAGGAAGGAGGAGCAGAGACAGGATCAGGGGTGGTGCAGCAACTAGGGACAAAAATAGCTGGCCGCTAACCAAAGCATCGATGTGCTTATCTTCGTGATATTAAGTATATGACTACCTCAACCATGCGAAGGTATGAGGTTTTGTTACGTGCCTGAGCAGTGTCGTATTTACGTGCCATTTGCTGCTTGCTGCTATTGCAAGAGTGCATGAGAATAAAATGCCGTAGCCATCGTCGTCCCCAGCTGTGTGGCTGAAGAACTTTCATGGGATGGTGCTCTTTGAAACGAGGCTTACGCGGCCCCCCGATGCCCACCAAAAAAACGCCACCAGACTCGTTAACTCCGTGAAAAAAGCCGTAACAGGCAAAAGCCGTCTCCCTAACATACTTACCAAATCTGAATATCGCGTGTTGCGGATGAAGCGTTTCGAGGAAAAAATGTGCATGAAATCAAGTCAATTGAACAGTCGCCTTTGGCGGGCCATTTCCGGCCTGCTTGGTCGTCGCTCTTCTCTTTCCTTGCCGTGCCGTTGATGTGCGAATTTCCCCGCCTTGGACCTGAAGTTGCAAAAGTCGTGAATTTTAAGTTTTCCACCGTTGTCCATTTGGGGCCATTGAACGCCTTAAGTGACCGCAGGGTGTCTATCCTGGACTCGTGTGAAGAGCTCCTAGTTCTTTCGGTCATGGTCCAGACCGGTAGACTCGGTGATTTCAGCTTCCGGTGGGTCCCTCATCGTCTCAAAGCTCGGCCGCGGGGAAACATCCGGAATGCTGCTGTCGGGTGTGAAGACAGTAGTGACAGACGGTGTATACTCGCGGAAGCCGTCGACAACGACGTCGCTGCTGTCAGCATCCTCCTCGTACGCAGGCGGGGCGTCGTCAGTATCGACGCTGCCGAGGTCGGACTTGTATGATGGGAGACTGCTCGTCCGGGACATCGCATGTGGTGGAGGTGGAGCATACATGCCATGAGGCATGTGATGAGGCTGAGGCTGGGGAGGAAGCGGCCGCATGTGCGAGTCCGGATAAGGCTGCACGGGAGGATGGGCGTGGACGTGAGGATGGGCATGAGCGTTGACGCAAGGGCAGGTCGACGGCCCGGGAGAGGCTGGAGAAGCACGACCTTGCTCAGCCTGAACAATGTCATGCGCAAGCTCGTGAGCGGTCCTCAGGTTCCTGATCTCCTCCTGCATGGCTTCTTCGAGCCTGTCCTCCTGGTCCAGAATCAAGGCTCTCTTCTCCTCATAATCAGCCTGGCGGTCCCAGTCATCATTGCTTCCGTTCCACCATTTCTTCCAGGCGTGACGGCGGGCGAGGCGGCGGTACTGCCTAGCGGTGCGGCGCTCTTCACGAGCAGCACGGCGTTCGGTACGTTGACGAGGGGTGCAGCAGTTGCGGCAAATGAAGCTGAAGATGCAGGCAAGACCAGTAAGGGAAGCGAAGGTCATAAAAATGGCATGGAGAGGACGAGGTCCATGAGGCCCAGGTCCATGAGGCCCAGGTCCATGAGGTCCATGAGGTCCATGACCATGGTGGTGAGGCGGCGGGGGAGGAGGGGGGCCTTGCCCGGGCGGTCCACCAAAGGGAGGTGGAGGTGGTGGTGGAGGACCTTGTCCGTGCGGTCCACCAAAGGGAGGCCCGGGCGGCCCGGGCGGCGGCGGAGGTGGGCCGAAGCCTTCCGGTCCGTCAAAAGGAGGCGGCGGGCCAGGGGGGTGGTGTTCAAACTTCATGGGATAGTGTCCATGGGGAGGGGGCCCGTGAACATCGTCAGTGTCAATCTCGGCGAAAGACTGCTCCGGATGGTGTGGGGGGAAGTGAGGGCGGTCCATCTCGTCGTCGTGTGGGTGGTGCGGGCCTGGGCTGAGATGGATATAGATGATCCGAACAGCACCGTGCGCTTTGTGAAGGAAGGCACGGAACACACAAGAGAGGTTATCGCAGGTCTGCAGCTCGTCCTTTAGCGAGTGAGCATGGTCTCTCATGTGCGCATGGATGATCTTCTTTTGATGACGGATGCGCTCTTGAATGTCCTTTTCGTCGGCCTCGAGCTTACGGAGAAGCTCGATCTCGTCCTCGATGGAAGAGCTCTGGTGGAAGAAACCTTCGGGAAGATCGTCGAAGTCGACGGACACTAGCCTGAGTTCGGCAGGCGGGTCGCGCCAGTCCTCGCCCTCACCAGCGTCGGGGAGAGAGGTGGGGTTGGTGGCTAGCCTGAGGAGCTCGACCTTGCGAGCAGCCTGCTTGAAAGAAACGGAGAACCCGGCAGCGTCGTGAATAGACTTGTCGTCGACCTTCCTGATGTTGACGGTCAAGAGTTGGGCGACATCGTCTCCGTACTCGCTCTCGGTGGATTCCAGGACAGAGTCGAAAAGACAGGCGGTTTCCCAAGAAAGCTCGAGGTCGTGCTCGGGGTCATGTTCGTCGGTGGCCTTGTTGGAGCTCGAGATGGACCCGTTACCCGCAGCGCGGATTCCATTCCACTCCTGGATCAGCGGGTGGCCGTTCAGCGTGACGTTGGATTCACCGCACGGCTGGTCGGAGGGGAAGACTTGGAAGTCGAAAACCTGAGGCAAGTGTAAGCCTGGGCGGCAGCGAGCTTAAGAGCGCGGGAAGCGTACGAGAGATTCGTCATCGTCGGCGCCAAGGCAGCCTTGGCAAGGGACACTGAATGTTGCCTGGGCGTTTTGAGCATCTGGCGATCATGAGCAACGAGCGACGAGCTAGAGCGGCGCAGAGGCGAGCAGCGCAGAGGAGCATACCGAGCTCGAGCACCAGCGGCTTCACGTCATCGAGGCCCTGCGAGCGGGCGTGGGCACGGTGGAGCGCGGGCGGGAGCACAGCAGCGGCGGCGAGGGCCGGCAGCAGGGCGAAGGCGTGCGGCAGCGAGGCGCGCATGGCAAAAGGGACTCGATCCCCGCGCGACTTTGCAGTCTTGCAGGCACGGCGGAGAACAGCGGCGACAATAAACACAGCGCGGTAGCACAGCGACAGGCCAAGTGGAGCTGAGGGAGCGGACAGCGAGCAGGCAGCAGGATTCACGGGGTAGGGCTGTGACTTTTAACGCCAGATGCCGCGTCAGCCTCCGGGGCGAGGCGCTGTTGCGAGAGCCCGTGGGCGCTCGGGCCACACGCCAGAAGCACGCCCGGCCAGACGAGGCGGCCGGAGCGCCCAGCTCGGACGTGCAGGAGAGGATGCGCTGCGGCGCCTGGCGCGGAGATGGGTGCTCGTTCAAGCTTCGCGGAGGAAGCGTCGTCCCTGCAGCCGCATGTCAGAGTGCCAGTGCCAGCGCCAGCGCCAGCGCCAGAGCCGCGGAGTCGCACACGTGAGATCCGGTGCAGCGAGCGACAGGGCGACAGGGCGACAGGGCACTTGAGCCAGCACCAGCCCACCAGCGCCGCTCCGGAGCCTCCGTCGGCCCGCGCGGCGGATCATCGGGCCTCGCGCGCGCCAAGCATCGAGCAGCTGTGACGCGGGCGCGAGGGCGCGCTGCTGTGTGTTCTGCCAGCCAACAGCCAACAGCCAACCTCCGCACACCAGCACGCGCTCCCCTCCAGCTCCCGTTCTCCGCAGTCGGCACTCGTAGCCGCCGCGCACGCCATACCCCTCTGAAACACCTGCCCGCGCTCTGCCAACACACCTCGCGCAATGGTGAGCCAACCCCTCCGCTGCCTCCACCTCCGAGCTTGCTATTGAATGACGCGGACATGCAGGCGCTGACTTCACGTCTACAAGCTGCCACTAGGCCTTCTCAATGCCGCCCAAGGCCACCCCATGCTCGTTGAGCTGAAGAACGGAGAGACGCTCAACGGCCATTTGGTCAACTGCGACAACTGGATGAACCTGACTTTGAAGGAGGTTGTGCAAACAAGTCCCGACGGCGACCGCTTCTGGAGGCTACCCGAGGTCTACATCCGCGGCAACAACGTAGGTTCTCCGATAGACGCCCCATTGTTAGCCCCGGCTAACCATTCAACAGATCAAGTACCTCCGTGTGCCCGACGAAATCATCGACTTGGTCAAGGAGCAGCAGCAGCGCGACCAGGCCAGCCGTGGTGGCCGTGGGGGTGGTCACCAGCGCGGCGATCACGGCGGCCGCGGCGACAGGGGCCGTGGAATGGGCCGCGGTGGCCGTGGTGGCCGTGGAAGGGGCCGTGGCGCATGAGACCTCTGATGCAATTCGAAGGAAGGACGTCTGGAAACAGGTCTCTATCGAAATGGCGCTATGAGATATAAAACCTGTAGTACATCAAGCTACGACTGGCGGGGAGGACCACGGTGCTTCTGGTGCTTGGAAGGGTTGGCCTCGCGGGGCCTCGGTGATCACGAAAGAGATATAGCATATGCGCAGACGCGCACAGCTTAGCCTTACGGTTTTGAGCTTTGGTTAGCGTTAAGGAGAAACATCAGGAAGGAAAAATCAAAGACGTCTCGGCGAACAGTTATCGAGTAGTTCACGTCATTACAGTTCGCAATATACCACAACGCGCAGTATCGTATGGCCATGGAAAGGAGACCCGATGTTTGCCAGATCCCCAATTTTCAATGCGCAACATGTTTGGTGAAGTGACTGGTTGAGCAACGTCAGATGTGCATGGAAAACTCGTGGTTGCGGGCGGAGAGCTTCCGCGCGATGTTCCGCAAACTCCAAAACTCCGCAACAGACAGCACCACTCAACAACCTGCCCAATGACAACACCACCCCTTATCTTGGATCGGCTGTGGCACTCCCTCTGCCCTGCATTCGCGCGTCTCTCCGCCGACACTCGACGAGCTCTCTTGACCGCATCCTCACAACGACCCACGACTCTTCGTCCAAGAAGTGTTCCACCGCCGGCACGATGCGCCCGGCACTCGAGCACCGCGCAATCACCAGTCCGGTACACAGCCCCGGGGACTGGAAACTTCTGGGGGCCCAAAAGGAAGAATGAACGCGACCACAAGATAGCCTCCGTAGCTGTCGACGAACTCGATCACCTGGAGACACCCAATGTTTATTACCGCCTCCGTCGTCTTGCGGCCGATGGAAACGTGGACAGAGTCAATCGCATGGTCTCGTATCTGCTGACCAAGCGAGGGGAGGCACCAAATATGGCTCTCTACTCGGCCGTCATATTGGCAAATACAAGTTCGGAGCATGGCTCTGCGGCGAGGGCTGCTTCGTTGCTGAAGGAAATGGGAGAGGCGGGGTTAGAGCCGACGGCTGAAATATGTCACGATATGCTCAAGGTGTGTACTTTCGGGTACCAGGTTCGAGTTTGAGCTGATTTGAAGAAAGGTTCTGGCTACCCACCCCGACTATCTCCTCCGAGAGGCGATCACCGAGTACATGCGCCAGAGATGGTTCAATTTAACGGCTGGTGGCCACCACGACGTGGTTGTAGGGCTTCTCCGGGAGCGACAATTTGAGATGGCACTGAACCGTATGGACTTGATGGCCTCTGAAGGCATTCGGATTGAGAGTTGGCTGTACGACATGGCAATATACATGTTCTGTGACGCTGAAGAAGTGGATGAGGCCCTCCGCATCATTCAGCAAAGAGTCGAGGCCGCCGAGCACGGCATCTCTAAATCTGTGTGGTACAATTTATTGGATGTCGCTAGCAGCACCTACAACGTAAGAGGCCCTTGTACGCAGCTCAAATGAATCTGCTAACAATTCGACAGCATGCTGCAATACAGTACATATGGAGACGGCAAGTTGATCCGGGTTACTTGAACCCGTCATCTGGCATCTGTTTCAATATTCTCGCCACAGTTGCACGACAAGGAGACGCTCGGTTGGCAACAGACGTCTTCAGTCTACTCAGCGAGCGGAAAGAGGTATTCACGAAACAGCACTACGAGATGCTCGTAGACACGTACATTCAAGCTGGCGACATGAGAACAGCCCTCTCTGTTATGTGTATCATGCAGACCAGTGGTACACCACCAGACGAATATTCCATCAGAAAACTGTTCACATGGGTTCGCGCGGGCACCGAGCGTGCGCGAGAGATGTTCGACCACCTACGATCGCTAAAAGACGAGGGCCATACGGTCCCGCTTGCGGCATTCAACACCTTGATAGAAGCATCAGTCTACCGCACCGATCTGGACCAGGCCATTGACTTGTACAAGGCTCTGCACACAGTCTGCGAGGACGGGCCTACAACGGAAACTTTCAACATCCTCTTCCGAGGCTGCCCTAAACGCAAAGATTTGGCCATGTTCCTTGCGGCTGAGATGGTGGAACGGAACGTCGAACCGGACGCGCTGACATATGACCGGCTGCTGCTTATCTGTCTCATGGAGCAGGATGGCTACGATGATGCGTTCAGATACTACGAGGAGATGCGCAGCCGGGGATGGACGCCCCGAGCCGGTACATTTATCGCGATGGCTCGGAGATGCGCGCGCGCAAAGGACCCGCGGGCGTGGGAGGTAGTGGATGTGATGTGGGAATGTGGAATAGACGCCCACAGCGTCAGGTTTGTGAGGGACTGGCTGGACGCCAATTGGGGCAAGGTGTCGGAGGCGGACCCAGACCTCACGCGGTAAGCGCTCGCAGACCGGGAGAGTGTTGGAACGTGGATACAGGTAGTTCGCCAATGCAGGCGACATGGCATTGGAGGCTCGTCTCCATCCCTGCGATGACATGCCTTGATACTGCGCGACTCTGCAGGACAACGCGCAGCAGTACCAGCAACAAGCATGATCTGCAGAATTAGTGATGTCTTGGCGCAGCTTGATGGTGGTGGTGACATGGATGAGGGCCGTATGACGTACCCATCAGCCGAACCGGGCGGGCTGAGGTGCCAGGGCATCATCAACCAAGCTCCGGTCGACAATGACCATGCGCCCACGCGCCCTCACGCCCACGACTCTCTCCCCTCCACGTGAGCCATGACCCTGCCTGCCGACCTCTCTACACCACAACCTGACCAGCGCCGCGCGGCATGATAACCGTCTCCTCACCCCACTCCGCCTCAAGCTATACGACCCCGATTACGCGCTCGTCTGCGCCATGGTCCGTAGCTCAGCCTCACGCATCATGCCCCTTCCCCTCAACCTAAACTCTAATTCGCCTCGCGCAACAGGCCTCATTGCTCCGCCAAATCGTCGCAGGC
The DNA here is from genome assembly GCA_029906385.1 of Neofusicoccum laricinum. Taxonomy (NCBI): domain Eukaryota; kingdom Fungi; phylum Ascomycota; class Dothideomycetes; order Botryosphaeriales; family Botryosphaeriaceae; genus Neofusicoccum; species Neofusicoccum laricinum. The sequence goes on along the minus strand of CP123719.1, from coordinate 2,374,266 downwards.
CCGCGTGCTCGGCACCCGGAAGCCGGGCTCGACCTGTGTTACGTGACCGACTCGATCATCGCGACCTCGGGCCCCAGCGGCACCTACCCACAACGCGCCTACCGCAACCCGCTCGACCAGCTGGTCAAGTTCCTCGACAAGAATCACGCCGACAAATGGGCCATCTGGGAATTCCGTGCCGAGGGCACTGGCTACCCGGACGAAGAGGTCTACGGGAGAATCTATCATTACCCATGGCCGGACCACCACCCTCCGCCGTTCGCCTTGGTACCCCGTATTGTCGCCAGCATGCGCAACTGGTTGAAGGCTGATAAGGAACGGGTTGCGGTTGTACACTGTAAGGCTGGGAAAGGCAGGTCTGGCACCGTCAGCTGCTCGTACCTGATCGCAGAGGAAGGCTGGAAGGTCGAGGATGCTCTCAAGAGGTTCACGGAAAGGAGAATGAGGCCGAGTTTCGGTCCTGGTGTATCCATCCCGAGCCAGCTGCGATGGGTGGGCTATGTCGATCGGTGGACAAACAGTGGAAAGCTCTACGTCGAGAGGCAGATCGAAATCCTGGAGGTCCACGCCTGGGGCATCAGAAACGGTGTCAAGATCAGCATCGACGGCTTTGTCGATGAAGGCAAGGTCATCAAGACGTTCCATACCTTTGCCCGTGGCGAGAGACAGGTTATCAAAGGGGAGGTCAAAGATAGCGGTGGCCTGGCAGACGTGGTGGCCGAAGTCATGTCTCAGCGGAAATTGGACAAGACTTCTAAAGATGAGCAAACGGCGGACTCCCCGGCATCTCCAGCTCCCCAGGCAGATCGCAAAGCCAACAAGGAAGTGTCACAGAGCCCGGAAGAGCGGGATAGCGAGAGTGATAGCCCTGCGGAGTACGGTGATGTCATATTTCGGCCATCTAAGCGTGTTGTACTCCCGACGAGCGACATCAACGTGGATTTCGAGCGCCGCAACAAGGCCCTCTACGGTTACACTATGGTCACTTCAGTTGCGCACGTCTGGTTCAATACGTTCTTCGAAGGCAAAGGCCCGGAGCAGAACGGGAAGGCCGATGACTCTGGTACATTCGAACTCGAATGGGACAAGATGGATGGCATCAAAGGCAGCAGCCGCAAAGGTTCCAGAGCTTTCGACAAGTTTGCAGTCGTCTGGAGAGCACTCCCCGACTCTGAAACGGGCCGTCCCGACGTTGTCATTACTGAGCCGAAGGAAGGTGAGGAGGTGCCCCAGGCGAAGCCAGCCGATTGGAAAGGAACGGAAGCCTCATACAGCACAGGAACTGCGGGGAAGGAGCTTGGCTTGCGTACTGAGACCCCTCCAGGTGGGAGTCCCAACCTCTCGAAGGCGAGCAGCGTCAGAAGCCACCAGAGCAGCCCTCAGAGTTCGGGCATAGTTGCAACAGAGGATGCGATTGTTGAGACGATGGGATTAAAGGTGCATGGGCGCGACGGAGAGCAGATCATCAAAGCCAGTCCCAGCGACTCTGAGGAATCGTCCCCCCAAAGGAGCGAACAGCAGGCTGTGGTACCATCGATTTCAAACCCAGAACTCAAAGCGAGCGGCATTGACTTCCAGGACCAGGCGGTCAGCAAATCTCCAGAGCCGACGGAAGGGGTGATACAAGGGAAAGAGCACGTTTCGACGGGGTCGCTTCCAGGAGGTGTGCCAGAAGAAGAGATGAAGACGGCACATCCCCACGGACTGGGACATATGAAGCAAGCGAAGGGGTCGCATTCGAGCTCGTGAGGCGCGGAGGAATGGTAGCCTTGTCACACAGTTCAAGGCTGACAAGGCAAGGCGGAGAACGGCACGGGTAGTTGCGGTAGCGGCATAGATACCAGGACGTTGGAACATCTGGAATGCGTTTAACGGGCTAATGCAAGTGCCGTTTTTTTTTTTTTTTCCTTCTCGCCGCTCGCTTTCCTTGCCTAGCGAGGGCACTTGTTACATGTTGCATCTCCGGCAGGCGCTTGGTGGAGACGGGCAAAGACGGCCGAGATGATAGATAGCCATGAGTGGCCAGTCGAATGCGACCCGATATGTGATACAGATGGTTGCTGCAGCTGCTCCCGACTGAAGCATTCGTCCGCATGCAAAAGTGCATTCTCACACATTCCAAAGCTGCCTGGGCGAATGCTTCCACTCCTCGGGCCAATGTGGTCGGCGCTTGCCATCGGCTGCGGCACGGTTCTTACAGTACATTGCGGGGCCGCGTGGCCGCTGCACATGCCATGAGGCTGAGAGAGATGCTGCTCGAGTCAATATTGCGCTTGTTCCGTGGATGACTGGAAGTATGCCTGGAGGCTGCAGCCAGTCACGCCCCAGCTCGCGCACCGGCCATGGATGTCCGCGTCTATTGGCGGGCGAGGCACAGCAACCTTGCGCGAGACGCAGCGCGCGGCGTCAGAAGGCAGCGGTCGATCGCACGGCGCGAGGCGACGGGCGCCTTCAGCCTCGCAGCAGCAGCTTCCTGCCTTCGCATGCAGCAAGCCGGCATGCACTATTTAACCCCGGGTGGCGCCCTTTGCTCAACGCGTGGCCTGGCCTCGCTCTTTCTCGCCGACGCTGCATGAGCGCAGTACTTATCCGCGCCCAGACGACAGGAGCCAGCGCAGCAAGCCGCCCGTCGGTCTCAGTTGCACACAGCCTTAGCGGCTGCCGGCTGCATTGTCGCAACGCACGCTTCTTAGTCCACGGGCAGTCAGCCTGGCACCTGGGCCTCTCCATCAGCAGCCACTGCCGCCGGCACGCATGCGCCTGGTCCGATGACCCGGGCAACCCGCTGCCATTGGAGCTCCAAATAAGAGCCCGCCGCCCGCCAGATCGCGACCGTTTCTTTTTCCATCCGCTAGACTGGCGCCCGTCCATCAAGCCCGTCCTCCTCCCGCTTTTCCGCTTCCGCCCTCCACCCCCACAGCGATCTTCCCGACCCGCGCGCCCCGTCCGCCCCGCTGCCGCCAGTGGCGAGGTGTCAGACCACCCTGAGACCAGTGCGCAAACACCCGCCGCCAAAACGCCCTCACAATGGACAATGCTCGCGACGAGAATGCCAAGACGGGCGACGACGTGGAGCTCAAGGCTACGGAGCCCGCGCCCGCCGAACTGAACGTCTCGGCCGACTCCGCGCCCACGGCGGCTGCCACGGGCAAGTTGGGGTCCAAGAAGAAGGGCAAGAGCAGCTGCCGTAAGCACGGAGCGAAGGGTCACAAGCGCGGCAAGAAGAGCAAGAAGAGCCGCGTCAGCGACGACGAGTCGTCCGACAGCGACGAGGACAGCGTGGACTCGAACGACTCCGAGTCGACGGACGAGAGCAGCGACGAGGAGGCGGAGCAGGCACAGAGGAAGAAGTCGGGGAAGAAGAGCCTGAAGCTGCGGAAGACAAAGGGCAAAGGCAAGGATAAGAAGAAGGCGAAGAGGCATGGCAAGAGGTCCAAGAAGTACGAGGAGTCGTCGTCATCATCGGCATCGTCGTCGGATAGTTCTTCAGGCCCGTCCAGCTCCGAGTCTTCTTCTGAGGAGGAAATCCGTCACTCGCGCCGGCGCCGGAGCAAGAAGGCTCGCCATGTTGAAGAGTCAGACGTGTCCGAGATCATCGATGGCAGCAGCGAGGATAATGGTGACCTCCCCAACGCAGGCGACCCGGCCTCGGCCGAGCTCAACCGCTTGATCTTCGAAAGGCAGCAGCAGAGGAGGTTGGCCGGTGGCTCGCTCGAGCTGTCACGCTTGCAGAAGCTTGACAGTGACCTCAAGGCCCTAGAGAAGATGAAAAAGAAAGGCAAAGGCAACAAGAAGAAGGGGAAGAAGACTTCTTCGTCAAGCAAGCGGGCCAGTACCCTCGAGTTCAAGCGCGTTGACGAGTTGTGGGATAGCAAGATTCACAACTACAAGCTCACCGAAAGTGCCGAGGACCCGGCTGATGAGTTCAACGTCTACATCTTCACCGTTCGGAGGAAGTTTGACTGGGAGAACAAGTACCGGAATACTGTCGTCGATATCAAGTCCAAGCTCTTGAAGGAGGCGTTGCAGGAGGTCATGAAGGAGGTGAAGGGGGTATCACTGGTGGAAGAGCAACCTTGCATCGACCCCAATATGCTGTTCCTCTACCTTGAGGAAATCCGCCAATTCACCAAGAAAACACTGAAGGCGAGGGTAAAGAAGGAGAAGAAAAAGAAGAACAAGAAGAGACTTAACCTTATGATCTCCCACTGCAAGGTCATGATTGCCTACCTCGACGAGGACTACGACGAGACCAAGAAGACGCTGTACCCGATGCTTGAGGCTGGCAACATCACGTTCGACCTGCTCTGGGCCTTGTTCAAGCCCAACACAATTGCATACACGACGACGTACGGCTCCGTTGAGCACCCGCGGTGCTTTAAGGTTGACTACGCTACCAAGGAATCTTCTTTCATCCGTGGAGAATGGTACGCCATCGAAGGACGCTATCTCGAGTACGACGGCAAGACTTTTGGGCTTGGCGAGCTTGAGATCAATGTCGATGCCTTCAAAGGTCCTCGAAAGATTACAAGCCTGGCTACATATCCCCTTAGCTATCACAAGGATCCTGAGAGCCTCAAGAAGCAGCTCATTGAGCGCGGAAAGAAGTTTGTGACCATGACTGGAATGAACTACCGCTTCCACAAGGGCTTGGCATTCGAGAAGAGGAAGAAGATGGTCCTGAAGCACAATATCAACGGCCGTGTTATGATCGATCCTGCCATCTTCCGGCGGATCAACCCGAATTACGCCATCTCTGTAATCAAACCCAAGGACCAGGACGCACTCTACGACTTCTCCTGTGGGTGCAGTGATGACGAGTCCGACGATTCAGACGGGCCAGTTGAAGGGCCTCAAAATCTGGGTGAAGAGGAGGAGGAGCGGCAGAAGTACAAGGTCAAGGTAGTCTTCAACGAGAAGAAGGAGGCACATCTCGTCCAGGTTCCCGTCGATGATGATGGCAATGAGATTCAGGCTGAGAAGCTCGACAAGCTGGCCGAGGATGCCGAGAGTGCGGACGGTGAAACCAAGACCAAGCAGGAGTTCACCGAAGAGGAGCTTCTGGTTGCGTCGCCAGTGGTGCTCGGATTTGCCTTCTCTGAGAAGCGTTGGATGGAGTTCTCGCTGTCGGGCGTGCGCGACATTGAGTGGAACGAGGGTGCCTTCGAATCCCTCGTACTGCCAGAGAACCAGAAGTCCATCGTCAAGGCTCTCGTCTCAAGCCACAAGTTCCATGCGGCACAGACTATCGATGATGTTGTGCAAGGCAAAGGCAAGGGCTTGGTATTCGTGCTCCACGGTCCTCCTGGAGTGGGAAAGACCCTCACGGCCGAGGGTATTGCAGACTATCTCAAATGCCCGCTCTATGCGGTCAGTGCTGGGGAGCTTGGCACCGAGAGCTGGAGGCTAGAACAGGAGCTTCAAAAGATCATGGACATTGCGCACAGCTGGGGCGCAATCCTACTGCTCGACGAAGCGGATGTGTTCCTCGAGAAGCGTCAGGTGCACGACATCCACCGGAACGCTCTTGTTTCCATCTTCTTGCGTCTTCTCGAGTACTTCCAGGGCATCCTCTTCTTGACGACAAACCGCGTGGAGACATTCGACGATGCATTCCAGAGCCGTATCCACATGGGTCTCCGTTACGAGGTGCTCAGCCATCACGCCAAGCGTGAGATCTGGAAAATGTTCCTGCACAAGGTCCGCGATATGGAGGGAGCAGAAATTGTTGAGTTCGGGAATGAGGACTACAACACGCTCGCTCGTAATGAGCTGAATGGGCGGCAGATCAAAAATGCCGTCCGCACCGCTCAAGCTCTCGCCGTCAACATGGAGCAGAAGCTCAGCATGGAGCATATCAAGCGTGTGCTAGCTGTTGCTCAGAGCTTTGAAAATGACCTGAAGGGCGGTACTGGCTACGAGGACGCCATGAGGAGCTACACCTGATTCTCTTCTCTTCGATATCACCAGGTTCAAGAGATAATCCTTTCATTTGGATCACGGCGTGCGTCCCGGTCTCCAGTCATTCTCTTTCTTTTCATTCTCCATGTCAGAGCATAGGAAAGCTCAGGGTTCCTACGTTTCATTCTCTCCATTCGTCGTTTCTTGGAAATCACAGCTCCTCGATTTTTCCTTGTGAGAGTTGGGCATTACGTGTGGAATTGAAGCATTCTTCCGGGCGAAGGGTTCACGGAGACTTATGGAAATCTCATACGTATGAAGGCCTCACCTCCCCGCGTCTTCGCTAATGCACGGAGCAAACGGTTGGTGTCATCGGCGGCGTTGGACAGGTGTGTCCTCTGACTTACTAGCAGTTCTGCTACGGCTTAGCGGACATGAAAGCGAATGGTCCGTGACGATTCTGGGACCGGAGCGAAGACGGCTTGTACTCTTTTTCATTGATACTGGCTCTCTCCTCTCGGTTCAGACACATGTTTACAGATTGGTAGTGTGTAAAAGATTCTCATCTCGAAGAGTTCCTCGGATGCCTTGCGACTGGTGCTGCAATGTTCTTAAAGATAACGCACACAGCTTTCTTGTGTATCGGTAGGAGATCTTGACATGACTCCCTTCGACACGAACAGCGAGTCATGTAATGTGACTCATCCTCGGTATAAATGCCACGTACTCCTCCTCCATTTCATGAACCATAGAACAAACAAAAAGATCACGAAAACACACAAAATGGCGAACCCTTCCAATCCTACCAGGCCACTAGGCCCCATCGTGTCGCCCCGCACCCCCACCCTCCCCCAGCACAAGACCTTCCACGGCCAACACGTCTCCCTCCGGCCCCTGGTCCCCGCCGACGCCGATGCCCTGTTCCCACTCGTCGGCGGCGACCGCAACGCCCGCCTCTTCGACTACCTGCCCTACGGCCCCTTCTCCGACTCGGACCTCGAGGCCTTCCGCGCCCTCGTCGCCGACCAGTCCGCCTCCACCGACCCGCTCTTCTGGGCCATCGTCGTCCCGCCCGGACGCCAGACGACGACGACGGACGGAACCGACGGCGGTGCCGCCGCCGCCGCCGCCGCCGCCCCGCAGCAGCAGCAGCAGCAGCAGGGGGTGGTGCAGGGGTGGTGCGCGCTCATGCGCGTCACGCCGGCGCACGGCGTCGTCGAGCTGGGCCACGTGCTGTTCGCGCCGGCGCTGCAGCGCACGGCGGCGGCGACGGAGGCGCTGGGGCTGCTCGCGCGGCACGCGTTCGAGGAGCTGGCGTACCGGCGGCTGGAGTGGAAGTGCGACGACCTGAACGCGGGGAGCAGGCGGGCGGCGGCGCGGCTGGGGTTCGTGTGGGAGGGGCGGTTCAGGGCGCACATGGTCGTGAAGGGGCGGCGCAGGGACACGGCGTGGTTTGCGATGGTGGAGGAGGACTGGTTTGGGGAGGAGGGGAGGGCGCGAGGGGGGTGCGGCGAGGCGCTGGAGAGGTGGTTGGAGAGGGGGAATTTTGATGAGGGGGGTGTGCAGAGGCGGAGGTTGGAGGATGTGAGGAAGGAGGTTCGGGGTGCGTGAGTGGTATAGGGGTGGAGGAGGGCGCGGGTGGATACCGATATTGTGTTTGTTTCCACTGGGAGTCGTGCGAATGGGGTTGGGAGTGAGATGGAGCTGTATGGCGCGCAATGCTAGCAGCGCGGACTCGCTGCACGGAGGATTACATGACTCCAGCCTGTTCCAGTAACGTTTCAGGCGGGCTTGAGCCGTAGCGTTCTCAGGTTTCTTAGTAATTCTTCTGCGCAAAGTGAGCGGTTCTGGTGTGATGATGCTGTGCCGCACCTTCTGAGTTGGAGAACCCCAATTTCCTCTTTCGGCCGCCATTCCCCCTAGCGCGTGTCGCAGCCCGTCTTCTTTTCTTCCTACCTCTTTTCTCTTCCGCATCTCTCGTCACAAGCCGCGTCAGTAATATCACCATGGCTGCGCAACTTGAACGTTTCTCGGGCTTTGTCGCGGCTACGGCGTGGGCTTGGGTCCCAATACGCGCACGCCAGTTCCTGCCATCACTTTCGAAGCTCCAGAAAATACAACGAGACCTAGAGCCATCTCATTTACCGTGGATTTCCTGTCCCCTTTCTCTACGGAGCTCTTGAAATTTCAGCTAACGTTTAAGCAAGCATCGAGCTCATGCCGTCTGTGCGGCTTCAGAGGAGAAGCTCCAGGAGGCCGGGTTTTCTCTGCCCTTCCATCCTACACCAAACTAGCCACGAAGTCTTTCCCCAACCACCATCAAAACTGAGCACTTGCGCACTGAAGCAAACAAATTCCTGGCCCCTGACCATAATTAGCCCCTCCGATGACCATGTTCCCCACGCGTCACCCGCACTTGTGCTGCTCCCGGCCCTCGAACGTGGGGTCGAAGTCAATGGGAGAGGGCCCTGCGATTTGAAATGGGAAGTCAAAGATTCTAAAAAGAGCAGAGAAGAGGGGCCAAGGAGGCAGGAAGGATTTACGGACAGCTCAATTCCCACGTGAAATCCGGCGATCCCTTGCATCCCTTGGCGAAAATGGACATATGGACTCCCGTCGATTGCGATGTTCGGCAGATCACCTGAGGCGTCATTGCTGTCGGAGTCTTGATCTGCGTGTTTCACAGGAATGCGGACTGTGTCAACGCTGCCAACAAAAGTAGCGACACCCACCAGGCCCAGACACGCTCGACGGCGCGCGGCAATGACGTTTTCCGCAGCCTGTAGCGTCACCCACATGACAACGACAAGGCCTTCTACATGCAACTACGATTTTCGGACCAGCGCCGGAATAGCAATCCGACTGTTCCGCGGAGCAGGCGCTAGCGGAAATATCGGATTACAAAGTTTCCGCCTAGTTATACTCTTTTCCTATCGTGCCTCACACACCTCACTCAGTCCGGAGGAGCAGTGCCGAGACTCTGGACCACTTCTGCAGATGGCAAACTGAGGCGAGCCGAGACGGGTCTGGAGCCAAAATATGCTTTGTCCCTGGTAAGCGTTCGGGCAAATAGCTGGGCAAAACACGCGGCGGCTCTGCCGACGTCAGGGTATGCACCTTCAGCGACGGCTCGTTTCCGGCTTGGCAGCATGGGCCAGAGATGGAGCAACTTCACAGCGTGATGGAGTACGGTTGGGCGGGCGGATCGCCGAGGCGCAAAGATTTGAGGACATCATGCCGGCGGCCGTTTTAAGAACTGGTACCACAGCACTGGAAAGGGGGCGGTACCTGCTCGCTGGAAAGCGAGGTTGGGTGCTGAAGATCGGCCAAGCTCTTTAATGAGCTGACGCCTCGTGGGGAGGCAGGTGCGCAGCGTGCGGCCCAGCGACAAGACTCGGCTCGTGTTGCAAGATGTCTGACGAGGGCCCAGGAACAGAAGGCTTGCGTGACGGCGGCGGCGGATGATGAGTGGAAGAGCAGCGCGGCGATGAAGCGGCTTGGCAGATTGTCTGAGGCGGCTCCGGCAGGGGAGGGGGAGTCAGCGGCAGCGTGCTCCAACACCACCTCCTCCATCGACAGCTGGGCAGTGCAGCCCGGACCCACCGTCGTCGCGAAGCCCGACGCGTGTGGGTGTTGAACGGCGCTGCCGGCGCCCGCCAAGCTGCACCTGTGGATACCGGCAACGCATGAACGCGCAACCAGTCCACGGCCAGCGGAAGCTCTTGGCATCACAGGCGTGGCCGCCAAGCCCCGTGTAGTGGTCAGTACGTTTGTTTCGTTCATTTGCCGCCTGCTTCTTCTCCACCCCCTGCTGCATCTCCTGCCCCTTTCGGCCACCGCGGGAGACAAGCGGAAGCTCATCAGATGGCCCGGCCAGGTCATGTGGCAGCGCGGCCCCGCCGAAAGAGTCACCACAAGGGCCAGAGCATTATGATCTCAGTGCCCTAATTTGGCCGCGCGACGCGCTGCAGCTTCCGCCACGCCCGGCGCGGGCCTCCGCGCACCGCACCGCGTCCGTCGGAAGGGCCAGCAGGCCTGCCGCTCCCGCCTCCGCCGCTACTCTACCACCCCGCCGCCTTGTTCAACGGCCGCCACTAGAGGACATTTTGAGCCAGCCAGGCGCCTGCTCTGTTCTGCTAGATGCGGCTTCCCCTTGTGCCCAACCATTCGCCGCACGTCCATCTGGCTCTCTGTGATCGACATGCAGCAATGGGTGCCTTATCTCGCCAAGCAGCCAAGTCGCAGAGCCGCTGCGCGTGCGCCACTCCCGGGCAAGGGAAGCTTAGCTGTTCGACACTACATGCCTGCGCGGACCATGACCTGCGGTCGGGCTCTAGCATGGGCCCGCGCAGGGAGATCGCGTCCTGCTGTTTCCCCCAACCGGAGCCCGGAAGCGTCCAGCAGCTACCCTTTAAAGGCACATAGGGTCTGCCCACAGCCGGGGCCCAGAGTCCATCCACCGCCTTCAGTCGTCTTTTCTTCCGGTCATTGAAGGACCCTGTGACATCGCTAGCCCGAGTCAAAGATACACTATGGCCGACGAAATCTCTCCTTCGGCCTGCCACGTCCGCAGGCCGTCGACTGCCATGATGGACGACTTCGAGAAAGAGAAGTGCCGCACGCCTGACTTTGGTACGCACATTAGTCAACGATTCCAGACTGCACAGCTAACGGCGCACGCAGGTCTCAGCAGAACCATTAATCCCGCCTCACTCGAAGCGCAGGATGCTGCACCCTTGGATCCAGACGTAGAGCTCCTCACCCTCCCTCCCCTCAGGAGATGGCAGGCATATCTCAACCAGCAAATTGCAGTCGACACCCTCCTTGAGCTCGAGCTCTACATGTTGAGTTTCGCGACCGGTATCCAGGATGCCATGACCTTCGCCTTCTACGGCGTGTTCTGCTCTAAGCAGACCGGGAACCTTGTCACCATTGCACTTTCGGCTCTGGACTCAAAGGCCGTGGTGCAAACCGAGGCTCATGTTGCTGTTTCCTTCGCCTGCTTTCTTGCTGGAGCTGCATTGTTTGGTCACTTCAACAATTTCATTGGGAAGAAGCGCCGTGGATGGCTGATCTTCGTCAACGCCTGGCAAACACTGCTGGTCATCGCCGCTTGTGTCATTAGGAAGGTCTCAGTAGACAGCTTCGGCATCATAGATGAACAGGGCCCCGATCCCTATGCAGTCGCCTCCATCGCCCTTCTCGCATTTGCATCGGGCGGTCAGATCTCGCTCGCGCTTAGCGTTGGCTTGGCTGAGATCAACACCACAATGGTATGGTTCTTCTACACTTGTTGACTTATAAGTCACTAATACCGCCGAAAGGTCACCGGTGCAATGGTCATGCTCGCGCACGACAAGAAGGTTCTCCAAAAGCACAACCCCGGCCGCAACCGCAAGCTCTTCTTCATCGGTAGCATCCTTGGCGGCTCCTTCGTCGGTGCTGTCGCCAACCGCTACGCTCACTCCGCCCTCTCGCTCTTGCTTGTCTCAATCTGCAAGGTCATCGTCACCCTCATGTTCCTCTGCAACCGCGGCGTCAACAAAAAGCCCGGATCTACCGATACCGCCGAGAGCTCTGTTGGTCTGGCTCAGATCATTTGGGGTGATTGAGTGAGAAAGACTTGAGGATGTGGTGATTCCAAACACTGAAAACTTTGGAGGACGAAGAAGGCTACTGTTGGGCCATGTGATCCACAGCTCCTTGGACAAACAAATTGCAGAGACAAGCTCCAAGGTCGCCGCTCCACCTGGCAGGCACCAGGAAAACGAGCGGTCGGCTCCATCTTCGTTTACGTACATATGTGGAGCCGGAAGCTCCTTGAAAACGGAGTATACCGGTGTAAGTGGCTGCACGCCACATACCATCCTGCCCACGATTTTGCTCGAAGGAGCATCGGAGACGGGGACAAATCTCCCGCAAGCCGCTCCAGCTCTTCTGGGGCGGGGCGGTTCAGATCTCGTGGATCGCTTATTGTTGATATGCGCAACTTCTTCACCGGAGTTCTGGAGGGAATGAGGCATTTTTCGTTCGGCGCCACTTGCGCCCACATCGCTTGAACTGACATGTTTTCTTTCGATTTTTATTCTTTTGCTCTTATTTTCTTATCTCTCGGTCTTACAAAAAAGCGGGTGGGAATTTCCTGGCGGTCCATGGATTTACAGCGCAGGCGTTCGGAAGTTTGGTTGTAGGTTTCCCGGGTCTTCAAAATTCAGCTCATACAGCGCAAGTGTTGGAATTTCTTATGTCTTTGCTTTACTTCGTCCATTTTGACTTTCTAATCTACGGCGTTTCCTCTTCTATACCCAAGTTTTTACCCTTGGCTCACATTCACTTCGCAAGATATCCCCGCATCCTTCAGATGCTTAACTTATTGGTCTTTCGAGACGTACATGCCCAGCAGCCCTAATTTTTCTTTCAGGCACTGTACCAAAAAGATAAAACCAAGAATTGCTGGTCGCTCTCATATCTCGAACAGCGCACCAAAAGTTCTCCGTGAAACTGAGAATAGAAGCTCTCTCTCTAGAACATACTCTAAATTCCATCTACTGATCTCGAAGAGTGGAGTGGATAAACACACTTTTTGGCAAAACCACTCACCCACCACCCCACTACACGAACAAAGCACTCGTCCGGACGTCCATCCGCCTACCCATGCACACTCGCCAGCAGAACAAGGCAATCGCGCTCCCCGTCTCCCAGCCCGGGTGAACTCTCTCCGCTCCGTCTTGCCCAAAGTGTCCTTTTACCTGCTCGCTCGCTTCCCTTTCCTTGGCCTGCCTGCATCGTCCCCCGCCTCGGCACTGTCGTCACGCATTCCTTGGCGAGCTCCACACGCGGTCTTGTCGATTTCTTGGGAGCACGAACACGGCGGCGGGTCTGCACGCTAGTATATCAGTGCTCCCTTGAGCAGGTTTCGTGCGTGTGGAACTGACGTGCGTCATAGTTGGTGAGACGAATCTTTATCCCTAATTTTCCCTCTTATCTTGCTTTGCCGCAAGTACCTTCCTTGGTGTTGCACATGTCATTTCTTGGTGTGAAGTTAGTGCCTGGTGCTTACGTGCGGAAAGTGAAATTGCCTCGTAAGACGGAGTGGTTCTCGGCCTTGCTGAGAAAGATGTGCCAGTGGGGCATTCTGGCAGCGACGCAACGAGTTGTGATATTCTGATATCGGAGTGCGGAGTGGCGGCTAGATAGTGGTGCTTCATCGGGGCGGGCCGCTGATCGACGGGAAACGAGAGAGAACTTCGGAGCCAAAAATTGAGGACTCTCCGGTCGAAAAGGGTTACACTTAGCGAGAAGTCTGGATGGCCGTATTATTTACCGGGGGGCAGCTATCACCGTAGCTTGAGCGATTAGTGTTATCCACCTGACTAAAAGAGCTGGCTGTTGTTTACGTGATTTCCATTCATTCAGTACAGCCATCCTGTATAATCCTGTCTATCTGCATCCCGAACCTTCCATACGATAATCGGATAATCCGGACTTAGGAAAATGCGCCAAACAGCCGCTGGGGTTGAAAAGAACCCAAGAGAAAGAACACCCATTTTTGTTGCTGTTTCAAGCAAGCCCCCGACGCCGGTACCCCACCAAAGGGCACACGCATCATGCATGCAGCGTGACTTGATGCGAGCCCAGTCATATGCAAAAGTAAAATGAAATGTCAGTGAAACGGTTCTGCCGTCCCGTCGACAGCGGTTGATGTGTGCGGCTCAAGCCCATTAGCTTGAAAGGCTCTGGCGCTTCGAAAACAGTGGTGTGCGGTGTGGTGTTTGGGTATCAAGCAGTGGCCTCCTCGGCCTTAGCCTTCTTCGTATCGTTGCCAGCCGCATCGTCCTCGGCGGCGCGCTTCTTCGACTCAGCCTCCTCGGCCTTAGCCTTCTTCGTATCGTTGCCAGCCGCATCGTCCTCGGCGGCGCGCTTCTTCGACTCAGCCTCCTTCTTCGGCGCTTCAGTGGCCTCGACAATCGGAATGCCCCTGTGGTGACAGTTAGGGTATTGTAGTTACTTCGCAGCATATGAGAATGGATGACTAACCTGGCATCGACCTTCGGCTTGGGGACCGCCTTCTCCTCGTTGTCGCCCTTGGGCTCGCGCTCACGGTTGCGATCACCGCCGCGCCTGTCTCCACGGCCTCCACGGCCACCACGGCCTCCGCGGCCTCCACGACCGCGGCCGCCCTTCTGGAACTTATCCCTGGCCTCCTTCCAGTCACCATTGCCGGCCCTGTTGTCCCTGTCGTCGCGACGACCGCCACGCTGGAAGCCACCACGACCGCGATGGCCGTTGGCACTGTAGTGCGGGGGCCGACTAGGCTGAGCCTTGATCTTGCCATCGGCAATGTCCTTGGCCTTCATCTCGACATATCCCTTCTTGCTCATGATAACCAGGTCCTGGCCCTCGAACTTGGGCTTCGGGTCAAGAGCAAGGAAGCTCTTCTGGGTGTCCTCGTCCTCGAACTCGACAAAGACGCTTCCTTTGAACTGCTTATCGGGGAAGGAGCGGCGAAGGCGGACCGAGTTGAGAGTACCGTATTGCATGAAGAACTTCTCGATGTTGAACTGGGTCATCTCATTCTCCTCTCCAAAACCCTTGGCGTAGATGCTGCGCGGCTGGGTCTTGTCATCAATGACGCGGACGTTGTTGTCAACATAGGCGTTGCCGAAGGTCTCCTTGTCGAGCGGAACCTTGCGGCGTACCTCCTCGTTGTCGGTGAGCTCGAGGAAGTCACTCTCCTTGATGGCTTCGAGGACGGCCGAGTAAGGCTGGAAGCGGCGCATGCGGCTGAAACCGTGGATGACCTTTAGCGGAATGGGCTTATTCTCGTAGCCGCAAACCTGGTTCATCAGGTACTTGTCCATGGGCAGGTTGGAGTCGGAGAAGTAGAACTCGACCTGGCTCAAAGTTAGAAGGCCGACGATTGGGTGAGGTGAAAACAGGGCGCGCATACCTGCTTCCGGATCGCGACAGGGTCGCTAGACTCCTCACCAACGTAGGTCGACTTCTTGTGGAACTTCTGCTGGCCGCGCTGGCCCGTGTGGTCCTTCTGCTCGGAGCTCTTGGAGTCGTTCGCGGCATCGGCGGCTGCGGATGCGAGTTAGAATGCGGGGCTTGCAATTAGTGGCGCAGAGCCAGCGCAGTGAGCATACAATCATCCTTCTTTGCCTCAGTGGCCTCTTCGGTCTCCTTCACGTCATTCTTCACGTCCGTGGCGGCCTCAGCGAGCTTCTCAGCGGGCGCGTCGGCCGTCTGCTCGTTGGTGGGCGCAGTGGCGGCGGGGTCGGCCTCGACGGGCTGAGCTTGGTTGTCGGACATCTTGATAGAGTGCGCAGTCGCTGCTTCCAAGCTGAAGGGGGTGGGAGGGTTTTATAGGCGGAACGCGGTGCCTCGAGCTGGGATGCTTTTGACTGGCGGGGCGAGCAGTTAGAAGTCAAATTTTGGAAGGATGCTTGGACGTGTGACTGGGCGCAAGTGACTCACAGAGTAGCTGGCTGACGGAGGGCGACGCAGCGACCGGCACAGTGGCAGCACCAAGACTGAGAAGCAAGAGTGAGGAGGAGAGGCAGAGGCTTCGGCGCAGGCAGTGGAGCACGCAAAGAAACTCAATACGCAGGTGGGCGGCCCGGAGCTCGGACCACAGCCGCCAAGATTTCGCGCCCGCGGAGCTGACGGCCTCCGATTGGCTCGGCGGCCAGCGCGCGCCGCGACGACCAAAGTGAAAGTTGAGGTGCGAGCCATCGTCACGCCCGTCTCCGTCCCATCGCCTCCAGCACGCCCCGCCCTCAGCCATGCGGAAGCGCTTCCACTGGCTCAAGAAGCCCGTACGCTCTCCTCCAACCTCGTTCTCCATTGGCATTCGCCTGCTAACGCCTGCCAGAAAGTCAGGGCCGACTGGTCCAAGGAAACGCTCTACAACCTCGCCCGCGCGACCGCGCCCAACCTCAGCAGCAAGACCTTCTTCCAGCAGAAATGGAATGCCAAGGCTCTGACCCGCGCCTATCACGGCGAGCAAATCCGTGAGAAGCAATGGCAGCGCATGTTCCGCCGCACCCTGCCCGCCGTCGTGCCAATGGACCACAAGTACCTCGCCCGCTCCGACGGCAGCGAACAGGCCACCGGCCGCGGCGCTGGTGAAGACGATCCTACCGATGTCACCACGCGCAGAAAGCCTGACATGACTCCCTACATGCACATGACCTTCTATCCAGTTGAGCGCCGCCTGGACACGGCTATCTGGCGAGCTCTGTTCGCCACGAGTGCCCGCCAGGCCCGCCAGTTCGTTGTCCACGGCTGGGTCAAGGTCAATGGCAAGAAGGTTGGTCCTCTCCAGCTCCAGAATCTCGAAGGCTGACATACTGACGGACTTCCAATGCAGATGGTCTACCCCGGCTACATGCTGAACCCTGGCGACATGTTCCAGGTCGACCCAGAGCGCGTCATGTGGGCTACTGGCGCACGCAAGGACGAGAAACGCCAAGTCACCCACGTCCCCAAGAAGGCTGACAAGAAGCCTGCTTCGCAAACTGCCCCGAAGGCAAAACAACTACCGTCCGAGGAGGCCGAGGTGGATTCGGACGCACCAGAGAAGGCAGAGACAGAGGCTAAGACTGCAGAGGCTGAGCCTGCTGAAGAGGACCCGGAGTCAAACGAGGATGACGTAAAGAAGACGCTTACGTCTTTGATCGAGCGGACCAACGCCATGATGAACGACACAAAGGACTTGTCTGCGAAGCGTAAGCAGGATCTCCGCGGCTTCCGTCAGGCCCTCCGCAAAATGCTTTCGCGCGCCAAAGGCCTCTCTACCTCCGTCACCGATGATCTGGAAGCTCGCCTAGCTGTCATTTCCAACAAGCTCGTCAAGACTCCTAGGCAGGCACAGGAAGCGCCTGCTAACGAGTTCACGGAAGAGCAGGAGGAGCTGCTTCAGCAGGCGCTGGAGAAGATGAGAGAAAACCCCTTCGACCCGAGCAAGCCGTACCTCACTCCTTGGCGTCCTCGTTCCTTCATGTCTGCTTTCGCCTTCATCCCTAGGTACCTCGAGGTCAACCAAAACATCTGCGCAGCTGTCTACCTTAGGCATCCGGTGGCGAGGCCTGGCCTGGCTGAGGTGCCCACGCCTTTCCATTATGAAACCAACCAGTTGGCCTTCAATTGGTACTTGAGAAGACGGTAAACAAAAAGGGCTTGTAGCGCTTGTGAGATTTGGTCGTATGAGGCGTCATGTAGAACAAGAAAGCGCATGAATGGTGGGGAGCGTCTATATCATTGTACATTATTGTGAACGACATTTAGGGAGTCAAGGTCAGTCGCTTTTCCCACTTCAACACAGTCGCTCGTGAAAATCTTTACCTACCTGACTCCGTAGCCGCTGAAATTTTTCAGTGAGCCCAAGGGCCCATCTGGTAAGATGTCTATTTAATCTTGCATTATATTATCTCCGCGGCCTATATATCAATTCGTCAATCATCCTGGCATTCATCTAAGCCCATTAAACCCCCAAGCACATTAGCCCCCCTCTACACCGTCCTCTTCCCCGAGCACGCACCCCACGACGGCTGGCACCAATTGGCGCTCCCGCAAAAGTCCTCGCCAGAGCCGCAGTAGTTGCTCCCGCTGCAGCACAGCCCTGCAGCACACTTCCTGTTCACGATGGGCCCGCACGTCTCGCCCTCGCGCGCGTCCGCGCCCGGCGCGCCGGACGGCTTGGCCGGCTTGCTCACGCCGTCGACGCCGCACTTGCCGAAGCCCGCCTGGCAGCCGGCTCCGCAGTAGCCCGCCGCGTCCTGGATGTCGTTCTTGGGCCCGCAGTGGCCCGCCGACGAGCAGCACCGGTAGAAGTAGCCGCCGGCCCCGGCGCCCGGGCACGACACGCCGCCGCCGGCCGCGGAGCTGCCGCAGACGTCGATGTCGGGGACGGCGGTGGCGTAGGTGGCGGAGGTGGTCTTCGTGGTCGTGGTCAGGGAGGGCGAGGCGCTTGCCTTGTTCTGGGGCGTTGTTTTCATCAGCTCGGGCGGGCAGGGGCTGGACTGGCAAACAAGCAAGCAAGCACGCAAAGGCGAAAGCAAACCTACCGCACAGCTGGAGCCTGGGCCGGAAAACTTGCTTTGGCAGGTGGCTGGGTCGCAGTACGCGGCGCCGGTATCACACTAAAATACCAGGGTCAGTCAGTTTTCCCTTGGATTTTTTTCTCTTTCTCTCGGATTTTTTTTCCCTGGAGGCAATGGTGACACGTGAACGTGTTCGCTGAATCTTTCGTTGTATGCATGTAACGCTAGCTGCAGGTAGCCCCGATACAGGCTCCATTTTGCCGAGAGACAGATGCTCGTGGTGCATCTTGGAGAAACGTTACACGGCAGCAGAACAGATACAGATAAGCGTGGTAGGTACCGATGACATCCAGCTCGAGATATCCGTCACGGGTAGGGAAAGAAGCAACGGTATGATGGCCGCCTGAGTGGACTAAGAATAGGAAAGTCTCAACTCACCCATCCATATTGGCTGCCTGGAGAGGGACTTTAGTTAGAGCAAGTAAAAGATGTGGCAATGCAAATGGAGAGGAACGTACAGCAAGAGTTGGCGGCGCAAACCTTGTTGCTGTACTTTGGCCCACAGTTCTGACAGGAACCGGCAGCGGCGAAGAGCAGCGGCACGAGAGAAACGAAAAAGCGCATTGTAGTCGGTAGGGATAATGTGAGCAAACTTCACCACAGCGTGAAAAGGCAGGGACGGCGACGGCACTTTATAATCGCGCGCGTTTGAGAAGCTGTCTGTTGCATCTAGGAGCGTCTTGGCAAGCGTGCACCTTGCAGGGGCACATACACGCAGTGGAGAAACGGAAAAGCAATGTTGGATGTCCGAAGCGCCATTCTTCTCATATTTTTTAGGGTTGTGGCCTTGGTGCCTGTGAGAGTTGACCGCTGGTTCGCCCGTCCCTGGCCCCTGGTGGCTGGCGGCGGACGATCACCCTGCTCAGCGGCTACGTGTACGGGTGCAGGACAGGCCGACCCAAGGCAGCTCTGCTTCCGGCGTTGGCGGGAGATCGACGGTCAAGGTGATCCGTAGATGCTACTATTTTGATTCATGGGCGGCTGCGGCTGAGCAGCCTCTTATTTGTCGCTCGTATGATGTGTTTAGTGCGATTTTGCTCGCGTGATCCTTGACCCTGGCGCTTAAACATCCTCACTCGACTCTCACAGCGTTGGAAGGTCGCGTTGACGGACCATATGCTAGTGGCGGACGGGAGGAGAATTTAGACGGCGGAGACAGTGAAGTGGTGTGTCGCGGTGTTGGAGCCCTCAACTACCCCGCCATGGATCCCGCGTATCTTACCTCGGTCTGGAAGTACCCAAAACGTTAGTTCTTATCTCACCTATGTTTTCACTGATCGCCTCTCTCCTGTACAACCTGTTGCACGTATCCGTACCATAGCGGACAACTCGTCATGGCCGAAGGAGACTGGACAAAGTTGTCCCAAATCGACCCGGAGTTCGCAAAGGTACAAATCCGCCTCAAGCAAGCCGTCTGTCTCGATTAACGCCCGCCACTCGAGCAGCTTCTCAAAGAGACACAACCGCTCCCGGGTATCGGCGATGGTCAAAACATTCCAGCGCTGCGAGAGCGCCTCTCCGCCGCCAAGAGAGACATGAACGCCAAATTGCTCGGAAGCTCCAGCGCCGGCGTCGACATCTCAGACAGCGTCATTCCCGCACGCGATGGCTTTAATCTCTTAATCCGGATCTACAAGCCCAGCAGCCCTGCTTCCGATGGCAGCCCTCTTGCCGTCATCCTCCATGGTGGTGGATTCTGTCTTGGCGGTCTCGAAAACGAGGAGCTCACCTGCCACAACTTTGCGAAGGAGCTAAGCTGCGTTGTAGTCAACGTCGATTACAGGCTTGCTCCTGAGCATCCATTTCCGGCTGCTGTTCAGGATTCGTGGGACGCTGTCAAATGGGTAAACTGCCAAGCCTTATAATGAACGTAAGCGAACACTGACCAATACATCGTGCCTCCAGGCAGCCACCAATGCCTCCAACCTAGGCGCAGATCCTGCCAAAGGGTTCGTTGTGGGCGGCACGTCAGCCGGTGGCAACTTATCTGCCGTCGTTGGCACGCTGGCTCGAGACGACAAGCTCTCCCCTCCCCTTACCGGGTTGCTCCTCATGATCCCAAGCTTAACGAATGTTTATGACCCGCCGTCCAAGTATAAACACGAACTTCAGTCATTCGACCAAAATAAAAGCGCTCCAGTGCTAGACAAGAAAGCTATTGACACGTTCTTCAATGCCTACGATCCTGACCGCGACTCCCGTTTATTCAACCTGTACTCCGAAACGGACCCCGTTAGCCGCGCTGGGTTACCTCCCGTTTACTTACAGGTCTGCGGTCTAGATCCGCTCAGAGACGAGGCTTTGGTCTTCGAAAGGGAGCTAAGAACCGAGTATGGAACGCCGACGAAACTACAGCTCTATCCGGGTCTGCCGCACAGCTTCTGGAGCTTTTACCCGCAGCTTGAAACCAGCAATAAATGGGTCGGGGACACGCTTGACGGTATGAGATGGCTTCTCGAAGAAGGAAGGAAATGAGGGGTTGAAATAAAGGAAACATGGGAGGGTGAAGGGCCGGCTTTCTTGTTCAGCATTTTCGATCCTTCTCGCAGTCTGGAGCTCTATTGACTTGTTATCACAATCTGATATCTTTGAGTCCTGTCTTTCTTTAGGCAGTGTCAGCTTCACTGGTCTGCTTTGGTATTTCTTTCTTTTTCGCGCTTTGCGAGCATCGGCTGCAGCGTTTGCTTCATCATGCCGCAGAAGCTCTCGAACAGCACTTTGTCTTGTCCTTGCACCCATCTGATCACCAACTCGTCGGTCTGGACACTAATCTCGAAGCCAAGGGCAATGTAATTCTCGCTCTCTTCCTTTAGCTCCGGCTCTTTCTGCCCTGTTGGCTGATGCCCAGCCCCCTCTCTCTTCCTCTTCCTTCTTGCGGATCGCGACCAGACATTCTTAGTCGCTCGTCCATACCCAAGGTGGAGTCTGTCATTCCACTTCCATTGGAGTTCCAGATTGTGCATCGTGTCGTCTATTGTCTTCGTGAGTCGGTCCATTGGGACTTCCGAGGTGTGAAGTTTGTAGTCTGCCGGTAAAGGTAGTATGTGCTTGATATTCATGTCTCGGCGAGCGATCTCCTGACCAAAGATTAGTATTGTCGGGGGCGTAATAGTGTGTTCAGGGCCCTAAAATGCGTACCGCACTTGGTCGTAGGTCGCGCCAACTCCATCCAACGGCCCATCGTCTGGTCTTATGTTGCGCGCCCAGGCAGCACACGGCCCAGTTCTTGCAGCCGACCTCCTTCAGCCTCTCGACAAGCTTGATAGTGCTTGAAAGCTTGCCCAGCATTGACGTGTACCATGCAACCTTCTTGCCGAGATCAAGGCTCTCTTCAACCATGCGCAGAACGAAGCCCAGATCACCTCCTTCTGTCACCATCTCCACTTCTGCGCCGGTGCACACCGAGTTGGGCCCCTTCGCTTTACCTTCGCCTGATATAGAGGCCTTCCACTCCTCGACAGACGTGAAGAACGGCGGGTTGCAAATGGTGAAGTCGAGATGATCGAGCTCAAGTGCGGCGAGCGGAATCAGAGGATCGGTTGGCCTCGTCTTCATGACGTGACAGCGCGGGGAGAACCCGTTCGCCTGGACATTCCGGAGTGCGTGGGAGAAGTTGAGCTGGTCGATATCGGTTGCGTTCATACGCCATTTTGGCCGTGCTTGTAATGCCAGGAGTGTGTATATGCAGGATGCTCCGCAACCGCTGATCTGTGTGAGACGAAACTCGGAATATTTAGTAAAGGGAGCTCACATATCTAGGCCTACCACATGGCGCTGATGGTTCGGATTTGGGAGGGGCGAAGTGCCCTCGACCTCAAACGAGTCATAATAAGAAGGGTTGATTGACTCGACAAGGTCTTGGATCCAGCGAACGTAGAGATATCTGAAAGACTGTCAGAAGCAGCATTCGGAGAAACTTCACCGCCTGCACGGCAAAAGCGAGATCGGTCCCTTCAGTGCTGTGACAGAAGAGCGTCTCTCTGCGGGCGGCGGAAACATCCCTGCGGGAGCGAAAGCGCAGCAAGAGACAACAGAGTTCTATCCGAGCAAAGGCTCAGAGTACCCATGCGAAAAGACCGGATTGAGAAAGGAGAAAGACTGATGGAGGAGGGAGTGAAGGCGAGGCGCTGAAGGCTGGAGAAACTTACCGGGATGTCTGGAGGCGGCAGAGGGTCAGTCAACGCTCATGCGGGACAAGTCGGAAGCAGAAAAGATCATCGGAGCTTACAGGAGGACACAGCCGGTCGGGAGGGAGGTCGACGGTGAGGCCAAAGTCTCGGTTCAGCAACGACGCGGTCAGCTGTCTGGTCGGCGTCAGCCCTATGTACCCGGCGATGCACTGACCGCGGCGTGCGACACGTACCTCACAGCACGCGGATCGTGGAAGTCGACCCTATCCTTGGTCGAGCAGCGGATCTCAGTCAGATCCGGGTCTTCTTCTCCGTGGAGCATGGTTGCCCGGGAAGGGTTGGCAGCGCGGTGTCAAAGTTTGAAGGAGGATCCGCGATGGGTGGGTGCTCAGTGCAAATCCCATTTCGTTACGCCTGCAGGGCGCGCCTGTGTCGCAGCTGCCCTCTCGCACCCTCGCCGAGCAGAAGTCAGAGGGGTGCTGGAGCAATCATCCGGCGCATTCTGTCGCATTCATTGTGTCCTCTCACGTCCGGGTATATACTCCAACGGCAGACGTCTGGTTGCACATGTAGTCGTTCGCGCTAACCGGCTGCCGAAAGCGCAATCCCTCTGCATTCAGCCTCCCAAAGAAGCACCCAACACGACGGAGTTTCTCGGCGACCATGATCAGATTTTAGGATGTACCAACAAAGCCACTCATCTATAGGGAATTGAAGCAGTCATCCGGGCGAAAAAATATAACAAGAATCATGCCGAGCCCATCCGGACAATCGCTTCAACTCCGAGCACGCACTCAATCTCCCGGAAGAGATTCAAACGTTGCGAACGACTCATACGAAAAGACGTATAAGTCAAGCAGCTTTTCCAACGCCTCGCAGATAGACTTGTACATCCACGGCACACCCAGGAAACCGCCAAAGTAAAAAGTCCACTCGGCGTATTTCTACATCCGTCTTTACCACCACCCAAATGCGCCGAATGCACCAACCGTGCTCACCCTGTGGCCATACCTGACCTCCTGAAATGAAGGGACCGCATTGGGCTTGTAGAACCCCAGAAGCTTCTCCATATCGCCGTCGTCCATCTCAACCAAACTGTCCAGGCTCCATGATTCGCACACCTTGGACATCCTACGCTGCCGTTAGCACCTTTTCTTTGTCAAACACCTGCGGGAGTACTCGCCATTGCATGCGCTTTGGGCCTTCTTCCTGGCCTGGCGCTATCTTCCTCAGCTTCCGCCGCAGCTGTCCGACCTTCTGGATTGCGGCGCCGATATTGGGCGGCAAGGTTGCGGCTATCTGCCTTCGCACGATGTTGGCCAGCCGCGGCCCGTTGCCATTGGTGCTGACCATGATCTGCAGCGGGCCATCGCGGTGCACGCTTCCAAAGTAGAAGTCACACTCGGGAGGCACATCGGCGATGTTTGCTGCTATCCGCCTCTCCTTGCACAGTTTGTATATCTGGGTGGAAGCCTCCGGGTCGTCGACAGCGGTGAGCACCATGTCGACGCCGTCGAGGTCGGACGGCTCGAATTTGCGATCGACATAGTCAACCTGCTTTTGGGCAATGCGGTATGCGACCTCGTCGTTCAGACCGTCGGCGGGCGAGACGACGGTAACCTTGGCATCAGCATTCAGGACGTTGAGAATGCGGCCGGCGGCCACCTGGGCTTATCGTCAACGTCAACACTGAGAGAACGTGGGTGGAAGTGCGCATGCGCCTACCTCGCCGCCGCCGACCACGAGCACGCGCTTGTTGCGCACCTGCCAGGCAAGGATGAGTGAGCCACCGCCCTGGACTTCGGGGTATCGGTCGGCCATGGTGAACCGGTGGAGAGCAACACAGAGGAGAGCGAGCGGACACGGCGGACGGAGGAAGGAACTGTGGTATCGATAGCGCGGAGAAAGCAGCGCAGACATCCATGAATGATGAGATCAGCGCTGCCGCTCACAAGCCACACCCGTGGCGCCCATCCAGCACCAGGGTATGCCGAGCGCTGGGCCGCCAGCGGCCGACCGGAGACGCCAACGCCATGGCGGCCGCCGCACCAGCCCGAGCACACAGTCGCAGGCGCGCGTGAGGCGGCGGGGTGTAGGCGGGGAGCTGCGGCGGGCGCTGCTGAGGCGCTATCTGCGATCCAGGGCGGCGGGCGGGCGAGGAGAGCATCCGGTGCCTGGGCCTGCACCGCGCTGCGACGCCTCAGTGCTCCGCCGGCCTGCCGCTAGTCAGGCCCCACGCCAGCTGCACCACCGCCTCGCCCAGCATGCTGACGACGCCCGCCGCGACTCCCTGCTCAGCACCATCATGACCTCGCGCCCGGGCAGGTCGCTGGGCGGCGGTCGCACCCTGGGCAGCGCAAAGGCGCTGTCGCCCGCCGCCGACCCCCGTCCCCACCACCACCACCACCGCAACTCCAGCCTGCTCTCGCCATCCGAGAGCTCCGTTTCGCTCGCCTCACAGTCCTCCGTCTCGCCCGCCTCGATTGCCGACCCCGAGAGCCTGACCGCGCGCGTTACGCTCGAACATTCCGACAATGTCCAGGCCGCCTCCGCCAGCTCGCGCCTCGTGTGTCCCATCTGCAACGAGGAGATGGTGACGCTGCTGCAGCTCAACCGCCATCTGGACGATCTACACCAGAATCTCGAGGAGGTCGAGCAGGACGAAATCCAGACCTGGTTCCGCACCCAGATGGTCAAGGCCAAGAAGTTCCAGCCGCTCGCCGTCCTGAACCAGAAGCTCAAAGGCCTCGATGTCTTCGAATCCAACGACTCGCCCTTTTTGTCCACCCCCGCCCAAGCACCGGCCGCTCAAGCCCAACTTGAAATCCAGCGCCCGCTGGACCCAGAAGAGCTCGTGACACGCACACACTGGCAACGCCCGTCCTACGCCGACCCCTGTGGCGAGCCAACATGCGGGAAGAGACTCGGCGCCGCCAACGGCAGCGTCAACTGCAGGAAATGCGGCCGGCTGTTTTGTGAGGGGCATACCATGTATCAGATGAAACTTTCGCGCTCCGCACAGCACGAGCCGGTGCGAGGCATCTGGTGCCGCGTGTGCGAGACGTGCTACAAGTCCAGGGACGGCTACAACGACCACAACGGCGCCGAGCGCAACCACACTGCCGCCTTCACTGCCATCCGCAGAAAGCATGTTGACAAGGCCAATCTGGACATTGGTCGCCTGGAGAAGCGTCTCACGAAGCTCACCCAGCTGCTCGCAGATCCCCCGCCCCCTGAACAGCAATCCGGCGCTGGAAGCCTGATCTGGCCGCTTTCCAGCGCAAAGGCTCAGCAACGCGCTTTGGAGCAGTCCATAATAGCTTGGGAAGATGATGCTAGTGTACTGCAGTGTCCGTTTTGCCAGCAAGAGTTCACCAGTTACACGTTCAGACGTCATCATTGTCGTCTGTGCGGGCGTGTCGTGTGCGGTGATCCAAAGACGAGCTGCTCCACAGAAGTGGGACTGAGCGTGGCAGCGCGTAAGTTATCTAGAGTGGTCTTGAGAGGGCTGATACTGATCCGTTTCAGCAGCTAACAAAACTTCAGAGAAGTCAGTTGGCAAGGTCAATGTCGACGTGCGTATGTGTCAAGATTGTAGACACACTCTCTTCAGTAAAAGCGATTTCGCCCGAGAATCTTCTGAGAAACCTCGCGATCAACGCGCATATGAGAACCTGGTGCAATTTGAACGTGGTATTCGATTGCTTCTTCCAAGGTTCCAGAAGCTGTTGGCCGCTTTGCAGTAAGCATATCTTCACGCATTGGGTACGACCATAAAAGCTAAGCCATTTCAGGGATCCCGAACACCCGCCAACACCGACCCAGCTTCAAGACGCAACCAAGGTTCGAAAACGTCTTATGGACGCCTTTTCTCAGTATGACACCGCGGCGCGCCGGATACGCGACTTTCCCACCGAATCACCTGCACAGAGTCGATTACAAAAAGCTGTATATCAGCAAGCGTATAACTTCCTCAGTCTTCACATGCTTCCCCTTAAGTCGTTGCCCAAAATCCTTAAACATGCATCCCCGAACGGAGCTCAGGCAAAACCAAATGGACGATCCAACGGTGCTCTTGCGGCTATCAAGTACAACGATATCGACAATGGTAGCGTTGCAAGCAGCAGCAGCGCCATAACGTCGATGGAAGCCGAAGAAAAAGAACTGAGAGAACGACTGATCGTTCTGGAAGAGCAGAAATTCTTCGTCCAGGAGATGATTGCAGATGCTAACCGCCGGCGCAAGTATGATGAAGTCAGCTCATTGGCACAGAACGTCGAGGATTTGAGCAAGGAAATCGATCAGATAAACGGCCAACTAAATCAACTGGACTTCGCGGCTGCGTATAGTGGGGAGATGTTCCCACCACCATCGAATTAACACGCGAAGCTCCAGTTCCCTTGATTCTGGATGCAGATGCCGCAAAAATACCTGGCAGGCCACCCTTGTTGTCTTTGCCCCACCTTGGCTTGCAACTGCGTCGTTTGATTACACCACTGGCAGACTGGTCTCAGAAAGGCCCGGCCTGGCCAGTATCCTTGTCCAAATTATTCCCTCGTAATACTGCAGCGTATGCGGATCGCACGTTCTCCTGTGGAATTTTAGAGCATTTCTTCCTTGCGTCGGTTTTGGGTGGCTTCTGGAGTCTCGTGTGGGATTAGCATCATGGAGAGGCGTTACGGATCCATCAGCTCGTTATCAGGCATGGTCGGAATACGGCGGGATTCCCGATTCGTTTGAAATCTTCCAAGGCACTTGTTTACTGTCCCGTTGCTCTTGCGGACGGGACCCACCGCTGGGACTGGAAATCATTCCCCATCAATTCGACAATTTTATGACGTTTACGATGTTTACTTGATCTTTTTGGGCCGCTAAAAAGCGAGCGCAGTAACCGGATAGACTCCCCTCCACTTCGTTGATTTTCACAAGGTAAGCTCTGAACAGGATATATCACAGCTTTGAATGCTGGCCGAACAACAGGTCTGAGGATAAAAGTGTTAACTTAAGCCGCTGATGAGGACCTTAGAAAACTCCGAGATGGGTCATTCAAACGCTTTCTTGAGCGCCTCGATCCTGTTCGCATTGCACTCCTTCCCCTTGTCAAGAACCGCTTCCCACATAGCGAAAGGATGACACATCCCTCTGTACACCCGGAACTCACTGCGCGTCCCTGCTTCCTTCAGGGCCGTGTGGTAGGCCTCGGCTTCTTCGCGGAGGATGTCAAATTCCGCCACATGGATTGAGGCCGGAGCCAAATCTGCATGCGACGTGAAGAGTATTGGCGACGCAATCGGCTGCTTAACTTTCTCTTCGCGATCATCTACAAGATTGTCAGCACAAACGTTCCAGATCTCAGAAAAAAAGCCGCATGTCCCTACCTCCCCGCCCGACCCAGCAATTAAAGAACCACCGCATCCTCTGCAGCGGCAAGCACGGCACATCCTCCAACTCAACATACGTCGCGTACGGCACCGCCCCGGGCTCGCACCGCCCCTCCACCGGCGTCCACCGCATATCCACGCACGGCACGACCAGCAGCTGCAGCCTCAGCGGCGGCAGCCCCGCGTCTCTGGCCAGGTGCGCCACCACCGCCGCCAGGTGCCCGCCCGCCGACAGCCCACCCACCGCGACGCGTGCCGCGTCGACGCCGAGCGTCCGCGCGCGCGAGAAGGCCCACTCCAGCGCCGCGAAGGCGTCCCAGACTGCGGCCGGGAAGGGCGTTTCGGGGCCGTGGCGGTAGTTGACGTCGACGACGACGCAGCCGAGGCGCTGGCACACCTGCCGGCAGAACGGCTCGTCGGCGAGGAGGTTCCCGATGACCCAGCCGCCTTTTTTTCCCTCGTCGTTCAGGTCAGCGCGTTGTTGTGGCGCCATGTGAAGTGCTGTCGGGTTTGATAGTCTGTCTCACCTCCGTGGTAGTTGACGTACGCCGGCAGCTTACCGTCTGGGCTCTTCAGCCCTCCGGCGCGGATCGCGTCCTCCGTCGGGACGTAGACTTGGACCTCGATCTCGCCGTCTGGGTTGTCGACTTTGATCTTGTGGATCGTTGCGCTGCCGACGTCCGGGGTGGGACCGCGAGGCACGAGAGTCTGGTACCGGGTCGGATTGGCGCGGAACTCCTCTATGGTGACTTGTTCTGCACGCGGCTTGAGGGCTTTGGTGGTGGTTTTCAGATAATTTGCCGCATCTGGTGTTTCGCTTGGGAGGTGTCTTACCTGCGTAATTGTTGTAGGCTTCGATGAACTGGGGATCCAGTTTGGCTACGAACTTCGGCGGTATAGGATTTACGAGCTCAGCCATGTCTGCGGCTTGATGGATGAGAGGCTGGATCGAGAGTGAACGGTTGCTGAGATAAGCTTGACTATTTGATTGAGGAGTTCATTGTGTTGACTTTAGCATCATTCTGCATATCCTGATTCACGGCGATTTTCACTTACGAGATGCAATTGACCCAGCAGAAGGGAATACTCAAATATGTCTGAAGTTTCAATGTTCTCCAGGAGGGGCAGCCCCTCGGCAGAAGCAGATGTCTCTTATCATGATACCTATGATACCCCGCGCTGCCCCACTTCGCACAGAGCCCTCTCGTGTCATCTACCTTCCCAGAATTGTAAAGACATCAACCTTCTTGAAAATTCACAATCCCCTTAGTACGTACTTCATCCATCCTGGATTTTTCCTGTCACCTTCCTGTCCGGACTGACACTATCAGTCTCCCCAGAGGTTTGGAGTGCTGATCCAAATCCACTTTTGCCCTGATTGTCTTCTCGTCTTGGTCAGGATTCCTCTCTATGAAGTCCCGTGAACATGAGATATCCACCTGGGCTTGGTCACATCCCAGGTGGGGTTGATGCGACCCAGATTGCGCCACACGGAGAGGTATACCCCAACCCTTTCGTTATTGTCAGCCCTCCAGAAAAGCCACGGAGACCGCTTCCTGGACAGTGTGAAACGGGCACCGCAGACTGGGCAAACGCTTGCTGGGCCATGGAATGAGAATATGCCAAACGGCAAGGCATTTTCCCTATTCATCTCTTTGAAAACGGGGAGATTGTCGCTCGTTTTCATGTGTGGGCATATTTCAAAGACAACCGCCCGCAGCTTCTCCCGCAGCTGTTTGGGTGAGATTTTCTCCCCGGGCTCGAGCAAGAACATCTTTTTGCAAAACCTCAGGCGACAGGGAAATGAAATGCCGTCAGCCTGCCGCGTATAGTTGACTTTTGGCACCACAACATCGCCTACATCAACGCTGTGCGAATTATGTGCCTCGCAGAGACGGACGTTCTTGAAACGATCGCCGGCCGGGATGGACTCGATATCGCGGATGACGTCTGCGAGGCTGTAGCGCTTGTGCTCGCAAATTTGCAGCCAGCCCTGAAGCCCGCGGCACTTCCGCTCCTCTGGCGGCATCCGTAGCTGCGCGGTTGAGAAAAGACTCCTTTCTTGTACCCTCTGGCAACCCCCGCACGCGACCAATCTGGAAGAAAGATCTCGGCCGTTCTTCCTCTCTTTCTCACACTGTCTGAGGTAGTCGTTTCTGTCCATCAACCTCAGAAAATTCCGTTTCGCTTCTCTATCGGCAGTTGTGCGGGTTCGGTGTAGCGTCTCTCTGAATTTTTCGCAAGTGGCGGAAAGAATGAGGGAGTCGGATGCGTCGAGGAAGTCGTTAACACTAAGGAGTAACTCCGGTGGTAGTTTGAAGAGGGGACTTTCAGCTGAATTGTGCAGAAAAGCGCTCGTTTTCGATTCCGGTGCTGCGGCGGGATCCCGGGTATGGCCCACCCACGCCAGGATTGAGCGGAGCGAAGGGAGTTTCGGATACATGAAGCTCTTCATGTTCAATAAGGCGAAAATGGGAATCTTTGAAGGAATTAATTGGAATGCGAAGATTTTAAAGTATGCCAGGCAGTCAAAAGTACAAGACCCTAAGCATGAAAACCATTGGTGCCGTGACGTTCCCTGTGTGTGTGTGTGTGTGTGTGTGTGTGTTGGGGGGGGGGGAAACAGATGACCAAGGCTCATCTGCAAGCTATCGATTCTGGACTTTTTCTGGACTGCAAGATTGACTCGAAGCATTTCTCCCGAATGCGCGAGACGTTGAGAAGAAAACGCTTTCTCCTTCACATTTTCCATGAATCTGGACATGAAAGCTTCAACAAAATTTTAAAGAAGTCCGAGAGATATTTTCTGTTTGAAACTGAGCAGCAAATAAATAAGCATATATCCGAACGATTGCTCCAACTCCCCATCAACTATCCTGTTTAAGTTGGCGGTATCGATCTATCTTGTGACCCGCCGTTGCGCCTTCACTAAGCGTACACCAAAAAAACACGTCTGATTTGTTTCCTCTACCATGAGTCAGCAAGATTCGGACTTTCTACAATCATTAGTCACGGAGCCAGTCAAGAAAGTATTCTTATGATCTCAGTACCGTCAACCGTGATTGTTTCTTAGTCATAGGTTACTTAGTCCGTTCCGGACCGGCCCACACAGCATGTCGCTTGTGTCGCATATACCCTGAGAGATGCAAAAAAAAAAAAAAAATTTGCTCGTAGCGGGTACCGAGATCTGCATCTTGAGCAGATTGTCGTGGCTGAGAAACGTTGAAGTTGTGAAAAGCTTGTCTATCCCACTTAAACACACCGAGGCAAACTTTATATACTGCAACATATGCTTATGATTCACTGATGTATTCCACATGATTAGGTAGGTGGGAAAATGATGGCGTGCTTAACAAAGTGCTGACTTTCGCATTACTGTATCCAGTTTTGCAGAAGCTACGCTTCAGCCTTGACCTACTTTAACAATAACCCCAACGACATGACGTTGCATCACCGAATCAACATGTCACCAACAAACGATTCCGAGTTTTTGTACCACTTATCATTACGAGTCTGAATCTGAGCGTGGTCTACGACTCTTATCTGGCCCCGCCATCTCAAAAAGAAAATGTACCATCAAAACCAAGAAGAACAAGAAGAGAAGGAAAAGTCATCATCGTCAATGATCGTAAAGCCTCGAAGGACCAAAGAACCCCCATTTCATGCCTGAAAGCTCAGAGGAGCTAGTTGTACCTTCTAATCGTAACCTGTTCCGAACCCGATCAAAGCCGTCCTACTCCTTTTGAGACCAATTAGTGCTTCGACAAAGACAAACCTTAGGCCTGCGGCGCGAGAGGCTCAACGTTCCAGATTGACTCGGCGTACTCGTCAATGCAACGGTCACTGGAGAAGAAACCCATACGGGCAACGCTGGTAATGGCCTTCGTAAGCCATTCCTCTTGGTTGCGGTACGATTCATCGATGAGATCATGCGTGCTGCAATAGGATGAGAAGTCATCCGAGACAAGGTAGTAATCACCATGGTCGACGATGCTGCTGACGAGCGCCGAGAATGGGCCAGGGTCTCCGAAAGTGCCGCTCTTGATTGCGTCAAAGACATTTGCAAGCTCGGGGTCAAGCTTGTACTGGCCGTAGATATGCGCGTGGCGGAGGTCCTCGACTTCCTCAGCCAGGCTTCCGAAGAGGAATATGTTGTTCTCGCCGACCTCACGGGTGATCTCGATGTTTGCGCCATCGCACGTGCCGATGATCAGACCACCGTTGAGCACGAACTTCATGTTGCTGGTGCCACTAGCCTCAGTACCGGCGGTGGAGATGTGCTCACTGATATCAGAGGCAGGGCAGATGATCTCCGCCTTGCTGACGTTGTAGTCCTCCAGGAAAATGACCTTGAGGAGGTCACCAACGTCGGGGTCACCGTTGACGACCCGACCAACCTGACAGATCAAGTGAATGACTGTCTTGGCCATCCAGTAACCAGGAGCAGCCTTTCCGCCGAAGATGGATACACGGGGCTGCAGCTTCTTCCGCTGCTCAGGGGACATCTTCTTGATCGCGAGATAGCGGTGAATGACACCAAAGATGTTCAGCTGCTGGCGTTTGTACTCGTGCATACGCTTGACCTGAACATCAAAGAGTGATGAAGGGTTGACGCTCACACCAGTCGTGTCCTTGATGTACTTGGCAAGGCGGACCTTATTCGCATACTTGATCTCCTGGAATTCCTTGCGGAAGTCTTTGTCATCGACAAATGCCTCGATCTTGTGCAACAGGGTCAGATCTTTCAAGTATTCATAACCACCAAGCTTAGAGGCGATGAGCTCTGAAAGTCGAGGGTTGGCCTGGTGCAACCAGCGACGCGGTGTGATACCGTTCGTAACGTTGGTGAACTTGTCCGGCCCGTAGATCTTGACAAAGTCCTTGAAGATAGTCGTCTTGATCAAATCCGAATGGAGCTCGGCAACGCCGTTGACCTTGTGGGAACCAATGACAGCGAGGTATGCCATGCGGACCATCTTAGGCTGAGATTCCTCAATAATGGAGACATTCGAGAGCATCTCACGGTCCTTGGGGAATGACCGCTCAACAAACTGCAAGAACTGCAAGTTGATTTCGTAGATGATTTGCAGGTGACGCGGCAGCAGGTGTTGGAAGAGCGGGACGGACCACTTCTCCAACGCCTCGGGCAAGACAGTGTGGTTGGTGTACCCGAAGGTCTTGCTGACGATGTTCCAGGCGTCGTCCCAGTCGAGACCCTCGACATCCACAAGAATTCTCTGCAACTCAGGGATAGCCATGGTCGGATGAGTGTCATTGAGCTGGATGGCGACTTGGGAAGGGAAGTCATTCCACGCCCTCTTCGTCTTCTTGAAGCGACGGACGATGTCATAGAGAGATGCGGCACACCAGAAGTACTGTTGCTTCAGACGAAGCTCCTTTCCACGCTCGAGACTGCAGAGATGTTAGCGAGGCATTCTTGAGAAGTCAGGTACACGTACTTGTCGTTGGGGTACAGGACCGCAGAGATGGTCTCGGCCCTCTGCTGATCGGCAACGGAGCTCTCATACTCTCCAGAGTTGAACTTCTGGAAGTCGAATTCGCCAGAAGCTGCCTTGCTACCCCAGAGACGAAGGTTGTTCGTGGTAGGCGTCTTGTATCCAGGAACTGTTGGTATTGTTAGCGACTATACGTGGTGCACGTAGCTGCACTACTTACTCGGGACATCGTAGGCAACAGCCTGCACGATCTCTCCGCCCTCCCAGACGGATCTTTGCTTGCCACTATCATCACTAAATTACGGGTCAGCTTCAGCGACGGGATTGCGAAAATTGCAGCCTTACGTGTACTTGCGGACGTGGCCATAGAACTGGATGTCGACCGTGACATCGTGTCTGCAGAACTCCCACGGGTTGAAGTCAAGCCAGTAGTCGGGAACCTCGACCTGGTAACCATCAACGATCTCCTGCTTGAAGATACCGTATCGGTAACGCAGGCCATAGCCCCATGCGGGATAGTTCAGCGAGGCCATGCTGTCGAGGAAGCAAGCGGCGAGACGGCCGAGACCGCCATTGCCGAGGGCAGCATCGTGTTCCTGGCCGATCACGTCCTCGACGCGGAAGCCAAGCTCCTCCAAACCCTCTGTAGTGGTGTGGTTAGTTGGGCCGAGTCCGGAGATGGAGATCTGCTTACTCTTTGCCTCATCCTTCTTGCCGACGTTGAGCATGGCATTGTCGAGCGCTCTGCCCATAAGAAATTCCAGGGAGAGATCTGCCTGCACATGAGCATCTGCGCCACCCAATTTCCTGAGGCGCCTTACAGTACACTCGCTTCTGATCAGCGAAAGTCTGCTCCTGCTGCGTCTTGTTCCAGTCGAGGATCAGGCGATCCCGGAAGGCCAGGGACGTGCCCGCGTAGGTAGCGCTGCAGATGATGAGCCTCAGTCCGTGTGTTACGACCGTGTTGCAGCCTTACAAGTCATCGCAGTTGTAGAGAGAGCGGGCAAGGGTGGTCTCGATGTGGCGGATGGCTTCTTTCTGGGATGTGTCAGCGACAGAAGCTCCCAGTCAGCAGCTGGATCAGCAAACCTCGAATTCCTCGGCCGTCTCAAAGCCCTTGGGGGTCTGCAACGGTGTTCATCAGCTCCAGTGTCCAGTATTGTCCGGGCGATGGGCGGTGCGGGGCTCACATGCTTGGTCCATCTGCACATCACGGTCAGCCCTATCCGCTGAAACAGCGAGTCAATTGGGATCTTACGCCTGTCTTGCCGGCTCGGGAATGGCGGCCTCGACGGCCTTGATCTCGGAGGGACCGAAGCCTGTGGCAGTTCTCTTGTGCTTCGGCCTGCTGAAGCCCGGGCCAATCGGGCCCTGCAGATCAGAGAGTGGGGCACTGTTGGACGGCCGGCGCTCGCGGGTCGACATGATGGCGGTTCAATTGGAGAGCAAAAGGGAGA
This sequence comes from Neofusicoccum laricinum, assembly GCA_029906385.1. NCBI lineage: Eukaryota > Fungi > Ascomycota > Dothideomycetes > Botryosphaeriales > Botryosphaeriaceae > Neofusicoccum > Neofusicoccum laricinum. The sequence goes on along the minus strand of CP123719.1, from coordinate 2,339,834 downwards.
ATAGGAAGGAGGGAGGAGTGCACAAGCTGTAGGAGGGGCGGCAGCGGGGCTTATGTAGGAGCAGGTGTCAGGAAGCGCGGTGGGACGCGAGCAGGTTGACAGCGCGCTCTGGGCTGATGCACGCGGTGGACTGATGAGAAGCAGAGGCCGGGGTGAGCTCTGCGGCGCGGGCCACCCAGCGGCTCGTGCTTGCGGGGAAGCTGTGCGTGGTGCCCTTCGTTCCCGCCGGCGCGCTCAACGATGCTCGCCGCAACTGCGACGACGGCAGCGCCATCAACGCCTATCTCAAACCACTGCCCCGCCAACGTGCTTGCGGCGTGAGGCTCGAAGTTGCGCCGCGTCTTCCGGCCTCGCGCTCCTGGTTGCCGCCTGCTGCCGCCCCATATCACGACACTCGCAAGCCCCGCCCCATCGTGATACCGCATGCCAACTGACACTGCTAAGCGCCCACTTTTTATCAAGGTTGGTGACAGGATCGATGATCGGTTGGAGCTGCGCGCTGCACACGTGCCTCGAGCACTGGGGATAGAAACTTACTTTCTGCTTCTCCGCATGCTTAATTAGCTTATGCGCCCCAGCGCGCCTGCTTCATGTACTTACGGCATTGCGAGTTTCTCAATGGCATTCCGATTGCCAGCAGCCTGGCCTTCCCTGAAAACTTTTCCGCGTGCTGTTGAAATAGAGACCGGGATGCGTTCGTATCACTGATAGGCGAAGCCCAACACGAGCACCCTGACTCTCGCCTGTTGCAAGCCATCGGAGAACGGCAGCGGTTGAAAAAAGACGCGACGCGCACACAGGAACAAAATCTAGCGTAGGTCAGAGGAATTATTACTATTGAATTAGAGACTCTTCGATTAGGTTGTTGCCGTCTTGTGTTGCTCTCCGCCGTGATGCGGTCGGGGCAATCCGTAATCGCGGTTCCATTCATTATCGACCTGAGCTCTTCCTGGGCTGAGACGGCCATCCAAACATTAGAAGCGCGTAAGTTGCCTTTCCTCCATTCCGCCATTGTTCCATTCCTGCAACGACATGATCAAGTGCTGTGCGCGAAAGCGTACAGCTACAAAGGGGGTATCTCTGAGCAGTAACCAGTTTCCTAAACGCCCGCTCCCAGATAAAGTACGAAAAATGAGAAAGGGGATTTCTCAATCCCATGCATGGTCGAGAGCCATGACGCTCGGGCTTGGCTCCGGTGTCGCGATGCCGTTGAACCACGTCGCTGCGCCTTGCAGCGACAGCGGCGCAGGCCGGCTCTTTTCGCTGGCTGCACACGGCTCGTCAGCTACAGCCTTTGCAACGGCGGCGGTGGCAGTAGCAGCGGCCCTTTGGCGGTTCCGCAGGCTGGCCTGGTGCATGTCCTCAATGGCATCGCGGATGAACTCGACAGTGAAGGAGTGCAGGTCATAGTCCAGATCAATTAGCACGCAACGCTGGGTGGTCGAAAGCTGACGAGCAGCAAATACGCCGCAGGAGATGTGCTGAGCCCAGTGCTGCAGCGACACCTGATGGTCGTCGAGGTACGCGGTGGCAAGGGCCAAGGCAGCCAGCACCAGCAGCTCCGGCTCGGCACAGCTCTTGATGGCGCCGGGCAGGACGGAAGCAGAGGTCATGAGAGCGGGCGAGGCGGGAGGAGAGATCGGGGCAGCAACGGGCTCGAGGAGCGGTGAGGCGGTGGGCGTAGACTCGTTGAGGGTTAGGGCGTTCCGCCATTTTTTGGCGAAGCGCATGCTCAGAGCATCGAGGATGCATGCGGCCAGGCCGATGACCTCGAAGGGCAGACCGGAGCGCTCCAGGTAGTCCTGGATGGTGCCGACGGACGGGCGGCGGCTACAGGCGTTGGATGGGACGAGCTTGGCGAGGTGTGATGCTGGGCCTGGGAGTTTCACGTCAGTACACGCCCGAATTGCGCCAAGCTAGCTGCAGCCCACTCACCCCGCAGGTCGCTCTCGTCCGCCAGACGGGCCGGCGGGCTCCTGGGAGAGTCGTTCCAGGACGTGCCGGCCTGGGCGGGCGGAGGGGTAGGCAGGTTGGAAAGCGGCACATAGTTTGCCAGGTAGTCATCGAAGTCCACGGAATCGACAGAGCCGCGACGGCTGCCGACGGACAGTGGCGGGCTCTCCATTGCTGCTGCTGCGGGGGCGGGATCCAGGGACTCACGGCGACGACGACGGGGTGCTTGCGACGTGCATCGACGGTTCTCCTCATGGGTCGTGTGCAGGCTGGGCGCCGGCGGGTGTTATATAGAAGGCCAGCGCGCAGTTCTCGCGCACTGGAGCAGCCCCTAGCAGCACCGCGACCCCGTTTGGCGCGGGACCCTTTCGTGGCTCTTGCGACCTCCTGCCTAGCCGTTCGCGGAGCTTGGGCTGACGTGACAACATGATCCGAGCCAGCATCATCGCGACAGCTCGGGCGCGCCAAGCAGCCAAGGACGGCCTGCGAAACAGAACATGGGTGCGCTGCTCCACTCGCGCCTGCTTGCGAACGTTCGATGCGCCAGGCACGCGAGCACGAGCGAAAAAAGCCGCGGCCACGCGGGTCACTGGTTGCCAGGTGCCAGCGTCCCCAACCAGCCCGCCCGCAGTGGCAGACGCAGTCCGCATCGCCCACGCCTGCCGCGCGCCGCCCGATCCATCCGCCGGCGGCCTGTGGCCTGACTCGATCGCGGGTTCAGCCTCCTCCTGCGGCGTGCAGCATGCAGAGCGCCGCCGCGTAGGGTGATGCTTGCGCTGCTCCCGCCGAATGGGGATCTGCTCTGCAGCCCGCGGGTCGGCGGGACACGAGCACACGAGCTCGCACTGCAGCTGCACATCCGCTTGCTTCTGGCGTCTGGTTTCTGGCTTCTGGCTTCTGGCTCCCGCAGTCTGCTCAGCTCACCAAACCCACCGACGCAGCGGCCTGTTTCAGCGCCGACCAGCCCTAATACCAGTCCCGCCCACCGCCCGGGTGGCACTGCCAGCCAGCCGCCAGCCGCTGCTGCATGAACACCTCGAGCCCGGTCTCGCGGCTTGGGACCGCCAGTCCGTCCAGCGTCAGATCCCAAATGCCACCGCGACGCCCCCGTCAGCGAGCAGCTCGCTCAGCAGCCATCCACAGCGCCCCTGACGGTGAATTTCACCGCTACACTCGCCGTCGTCGCCTACTAAGCCTAAATCTGCGGCCGCTCGCCAAATAGATTGAGATTGAGCTTGCCTGAGGCACCCCCTCACTGCGGACTCAGCCTCCCCTCGGACCGGGCCTACTCCATTGAAGCACGGGCGCCAGTGGAGATGCCGCTTGTGCCTGCTTGGCTCCTGAGGATTCTCGTCAGTTCCGCCTTTTGATGCCTGCTGCGCAAGCGGCGCTCGCCCTCGGCTCTGTGGCTCCGGCTCAGGCAAAGTCCGTCGCCGCCGGCGCGCTGCGCGCCTCATGCCAGCCCGCGTGCGCACAAATTAACTACCCGTTTGGTAGAGCCGGAGAGAAGCACACGCAGACGCGCAAACCACACACGCGTTGGCCGTTGGGGACGGGCAAGATCCGCGATCTCGTCGACCGCCCTCGCCCCGAGCTCCGTCGACGATGCTGCGGTGGAAGCTTCAAGCGACAGTCTAGAATCTGCAAGCGGCATACCGATGCGCTGCAGCTCGCTCCACCGCTCGCCCATCATCCCCCTAAGCACCATCCAAGGTCTTCATCGGCGCTCCAAGCTATCTCGTCTCCTCTTCGGATGAGCAGCCGAGCCACACCGGGCAGTCCCTGAACATCCACATCTCAAGAAGCGGGCCGGCGTGCGATCCCGTAGACCCGTTGCGCCCCTTACAATATCAAAACAACCTTTTCCATGAGAACACACTATTTCCAAAATGTATCGATAGACGATAATCGATATTGCCACTGGTCCCCTCCGCCACCCCTCTATTCTTGGACGGGTCCGCTAGATCTGAATTTGTGTGTCGCTCCGACGCACTGTTGCGGTTGCTGCTGCCGCACCGCCGCTCGCCCACGATGACGGCCACGTCTTTCCGCGCACGCCCATGCATCCCCATCATCCCCACCCCTTTCGCGCCAGACAGACCACCTCTCGGCTCCAGACGGCACATCTCTAATATTCTCGCGGTGACTACCGTTCTTCCCGCATCCACCCGCGTCCGACCGGCGTGCCGACATTGTTTCCGTCGATGTACGGCTTGCATGTCTTGCATAAGCGCCTTGAGACATGCACAGAAACACTGAAAACAGGCGACCAATAATTAACGTTTGCGTGCCCGTGAAATAAGACACACACCCATGGAAATAACAGCCGCTTCTCTCCGTCGCCGTGGCCGACTGCCGACTCTTGACCCCGCCCCATGATCGAGAGACGGCTCCAGCAAACGCCGGTGACGCCGCCGCAAAAGCAGCGGGGCTACCCGCTCGCCTTGCACTGCCACACGGCCGCCCGCCCGACCGCTCGTCTCCCAGGAACCCACACCTCGTTTTTGTCGTCGTGACCGCCGGACGGGGCCCTGCGAGACCCTTCTTTCCCACTGCTCCTGCCTATAACCGTAGTGAACGGCGTCGCCGGCACTAGGTGGTTACTCGGCGCGAATGGCCGAAGAGGGATCGACAAGGCGGTAGGGCAGCAGGGCTAAAAAAAACACAGCCTCGCAGCACATCACACATCACACCGGCGGCATATTTACGATGGAGACAGCAGAAATACGAAGCCCCGGAGCCAAGTGGTAGGGCTGATGTCTGAAACAAACAATCGCTGGCCAATCAGATACGACCGCGGTTGGATTAAGTAGCACAAAGATACGAGGCGACTTTACAGGGACGAGACTGCCCGCGTGGGGGTGTTTTGAGTTTGCTGTGCCTTAGCTGCTGCGCCCGATGGTGAAAGACAGTGTGCTGGTGTCGTGTGAGAGATTGAGACATGGTGAAACGGCAAGGCTGTGCGAAGAAAGAGCGGAGGGACTGAGCGCTCAGAAACTAGCGGTGCTGAGGAAACAGATAGATCTGCGGGGCGAATACGGATTGTACGGGTGTGTGTGCTTTCGATACGAATACAGTGGTGTGTGGTCGAGTTGGTGGGCGGCTCGGCAGCGCCGACAGGGTGGCCCCCAGGACACACGAGCTCTTTTTCTCGGCGCCAGGAACGCAGCGCGGCGGTAGCACGGCAGCAGGAAGGTGGTTCGGAGTGATGTCATCAGCCGGCGAAAGCTACGTAGCCACCAGAGTTTGCGGGCGTTTTTGGTGTAACTAAACACGTTCTTCAGGTTTGTCGGTTGAGAGAACGTCACTACGCGTGCCTGGACGGAAAACCGGGTTCGATGTCGCGTTGGAATGCAGGCGCAAGAAACGGAACATGAACAATGATGTGACTAGCAAACCAGGGAGGAAAAAAATAGCATAGGCCAGGGATGAGCTCACGAGGTGTTGCGAAACTCCCAGGTTGTTGAGATATACCCTATAGCGACGGCTTGATCATAGACCAATGGCGTCACTCAGCTTCGAAGCATGAACTTGAACTTGACAACTGGGCTCGCTCAGCATCCCATCGACTGACCGACGTCCTCATCGTGTAATTGAGTAATTGTTCGCGTGCCTGCTATTAGCTTTCAGCCACAAATTACAGCCACCACATCGGGTAGCGGAGAGTACTCTACTCTACAAGCGGCAGCTAAACAAATGACGTGGAGCGTTGAGGCGCTCGCCATTCCACTACGTAGATTAGGAAAATTTTCTTCTTTAGCTCCCGAACCAAACCCGCAGATTTGTTGATTTTTGGTTGTTGTCTGGGTCCCGGCGTTTGAGGCTGCGGTGCTATTTGCTTGCCCCCGCCTCCTTCACTCAGCCACGACCAAGCAACAGCCAGCACACTGGTCGGTCGATAAGTCATCAGTCAGATCGGAAGCAGCCGAAATTGAGGGCGCCTGTGGAGCCGTGGGATTCCGGGATTGGGAGTGGCTGACCGCCAGCCGAGCGCCTGGATCTGTAGATCTCACAAGCCTGCGAGAAAAGTGAACTCTGGTAAATTTGAGGATCTGGTGGCTTTGGTATGCCTTTTTCCCAACAGAGGCTGGCTTCTTCATAGAAAGGAGATCTCCAATTACTTATCAGCCTTCGATCAATGACACCGTTCTTGACCTCACGCACCAGCTTACTGTAGGTTTGGGACTTCGGACACGTGCCAAAGCGACACAGTTCTACCACCTCTTAAGCCACAGCCATATTATCGACACCCTGTGCCCCCGTCTTTGCGGCGCAAGCCAGGCTATCCAAACGCCCAGCGCAACAGACAAGCAAGCAGGCGCTAAAGCTGAAGAGGTCCGAAAAATTATCTCCAAAGATCTGCGCTCCCGTCGGTCACATGCATAAACTTCAAGCATCCGAGAAAGCAAAAAATCTATGCTGTCGGCCTAAGCAGGCGCCTACCATCCCAACCACCAGAGTCCACTTTGAGAAAACCCCCTGTGCTTCCGTTCTTCCATCTATGCACCCTTTTTTCCCCGGCTGAAGTTTCTCCGATCACCATTTCCCCGATCGTGTGTGGAATGATTCAGGGCGACCAGACGGGGCTGACAAGCACTCTACCTACACGCGTCCCCAGTGTACGCGATCCGGTCGGCCATAATATAATATAGCATATAGTGCCTATACTTATCCCTTCGACTCAGTGTCCCCGTCGATCAACCTACACTAACGCGAGCCGCAAGATCCTAATGCGCGAATAATCAACACCAGCCCCCATCGTATCTCAATTAATCTCAAACACACCCCACGACCGCAACCCTTGATCGTAATCCCCGGAAACAAAGATACCCGGAAGCATGCATGCGCAAGTCATTCACCGCAGCAGTGGCTACGGACTCCTTCATACATATACGCAATCTACGTGCAGCTCAGTTGGAGCACGCAAATTTCGCCGATACCGATCCGCCGCTGCCGCGCGGAGAGATACGAGGAGTACGAGTCCTGAAGCAGAGGAAGTAGACAAGAGAGATGACCGAGAGACACCATGAGCATGATGAAAGGAGCACGCGAACGCCATTATCATTTATTTGAACCGTCGAACACCGAGATAAGATGAGACGCGGTATACGGATGTGAGGGAGCTTTTTTGGGAAATCGGGGGAACGGTTGATGATACTCTACTGGGAAACAAAGGGGGAAAGTGAAAACAAACGAAACCTGCACCACGCATCGCCGTAAAGAAGACCAACGCTGAAACTCTTTACAGGGGAATACAAAGGCAGCAAGAGACGAGGAAAGAAATTTTCTTTTTCCACCGAGCCATCGTCCATCGTTCCGGCAGATTGCTTACTATCTCGCGTTGCCGCGCATGCCTTGTCTGCCTAGCTTATTTCCCAATCTTCTCAACCAAACCCACGTCCTTGGTCATTCCATCCGCACGCCCATGAAGAACGGCCCAAGAGGGTATCCTTAAACTTCCAAAGACCTCTACCGCTCCTTCCGTAGAACGCGCTTGTAGTAGTCCTCCCCATTCACTGTGTGTTGTAGTAATGTCGCGGTGTGCGTTTATGTTGGATCATCGCTCTGCAACCAACCACAAAATTGACCGAACGGGATGCCTCCGGAAGCGCTTACTGGGCCTTCTTGGGGCCGGCAGCAGCGCCAGCATACTTGTTAAGGTCAGTGGCGTCGAACGCCTGCTTGGAGATGCCCTTAACGGTCTCCCACGCCTGGCGGGCCTGCGGGGGTGTGCTCTGCTGCTGGACGAGAGCGTCGGCACGAGCAGTGAGCTGGTGGATAGCGGACTGGACAAAGGTGCTCTGCGAGATGCGGGCGCGGAAGAAAGCGGTGTAGAACACCAAGAGGAGCCACGAACCGCGCGAGAAGATCAGGGCGGAGCCGAGGACGCGGAACCACAGCGCAATCTCCAGAACAGCGACCAGCGTCATGCTCGTGTCGTAGTAGTCCTTGACAAAGCGGCCAATCGTGTTGGAGAGAGCGGACTGGTTGGGCTTGGCGCCCTCAGCTGCCGGAGGCTGCGGCTGAAGAACAGGCAGCAGGTTCGTGCGGGTGTACGTGAGCACGTGGAACACCGAGTAGACGGCGAAAGGGCAGAGGGCAAGGGGCACCTGGAGCGAGTTGGACAACCAGATCAGAGCCATGACTGTGGGGGAGAGCGTGGTTAGACTTGAGAAAGCGTTGTCAGCGGGGGTGGATCCTGGACGTACTCAGATACTGAACATTCTCATCGGCGATCATGCTGAGTGCACCGCCCTGCTTGCCGGCCCTGACGCGCGCGCGGTATGCCTTGTAGACCACAATGCCGTACGTGACCGCGGCAGCGACGAAGGCTAGGCGGTAGGAGAAGCGGGCCATGCGGGAGTAGTAGTTGAAGGTGAGCCACGACAGGCTGTAGCGCAGAGTGCAGAACAGCAGCGTCAGGTGGCCGCCGAACCAGGCGAACTGCAGTGTCTGCGCGAGCTGCAGGAGCCTTTGCTGAAGAGGCATCGAGGCGGAGGGAGGGGGAGCCATGCTGCGGGTGCGAGAGGAAGGGTGTCGCGTGGGAAAAAGAGCTGGAGCAGTTCTGGGTCGGGTCAGCCTGTGCGGGTGCGCGATTGAGGTGGGCAGGCGGGCGTTGGTGTTGGGTGGTGGAGGGTGCGCAGTGGGAGGGGAAGGCGCGATAGTGACATTCGGCTGGCGGGCGCCTGGGCTGGCACATGCGCACAGAGAACACCTGGCGAGAATGTGGCTGGGCTCGCGCAGCGCAGAGGCAGCAGCCGCATGAGGCCGCCAGAGCTCGACGGGCAGGAGAGGGAGGCATTGCGACTTACCGTCAGGGTCTCGCGCACTGGGGAGGGGATCGCAACGCGGGTCTGCAGCGTGGAGGTCACGGTGAGGTTTTATGGTGATCTCTGACGTGAACAAGCAGCTGAGCCCAGGCCGAGATCAGGGCAGCGCGCCGCCGGTGACGAAAGTGCCGCGTCCTAGCTCAGCTCCTCCCACCAGCATCACGTGCAGCGCGCGCCAAAGATAGTTCGCGTGCTCGGGCTCCATCACCACGGCTGGCTTATTGCTTGCTTTGCGGCTCGCCCCGCCGCGCGTTTAAGCTTCAATCCTGCATTGCTACTATTAATACGAGCTGAAATGTTATGACAAGGAGATTAAATTGAGTACTGGACGTGTCGGTGTAGTAGAATACATGAGAAGAAGCAATCTGTAGTCCCTGCCACCTACTGCCCTCCACAATGCGATCTACTTATGTGAATAGCTGTCGACGTCAAGGAGATTGCAATGCTGGAGGTATCAATCAAGCAGACGCAAAAGGAAAAAAGAGCAAGGAGAAAAGGGGGACCGCAAGCATAAGAACAGAAATTGATGAACCAGTCCAACCGGAAACCCCCGGCGCGCTCGAAACCCCAACTCGCATCGCCAGTCGTTGAATTAAGTGGTCCCTACGGTTGCCCCAGAGTGTCGCAAGACGGAAAACGGGTTTAATGAGCGTTCGTCGAATATGATAGTAAGGCAAGGAGAGGCTTTTAGTCCAGTGTGGTGTGGGGGTGGGGCAAGTCGTCTCTGAGCCGTGAGCGAGCGAGACCGTCCCGTGCGCCGCCGCGAGGCTTAACGCAGCGAGAAACCCTTTCTCTTGCCCTTTTCTTCGAGCGGCCGGCCACTCTCGACTCGCGACTTCTTCTCCTCGAGGTCTTGCCGCTGCTTCTCGAGCTGCTCCTTCATTTCTCTGTGTCTGGCATACAGCTCCTCTTCGCTCTGCCGCAGTTTGCTCTCCTTCTCGGCGACCTTCTGCTGGAACACCATCTTCATTTCCTGCTCCATCTTCTGGAGCTTCTGCTCGTGCAGCGTGCGCTCCTCCTCCTGCTTGACAGCAGGGTTGACCTCCTTGAACACGCTCGGGTCCTGCGACACGCCCATCGAAATGAGCTTCTCCGAACGGTAGTTCTCGTAGAGGTTGTTGTTCGTGTGTTCCTTGAGCTCTTCCATGTGGGTGCGGATGAGCATCTGGCGGAGCTTGACGAAATCGCAGTGCTCCTCGTTGTCGACCTCGATGACACCCCACGGGTAGCGGCGGCCACGGACCTTGCGGCCGTCCGACGTCGCCACGTCGGTGTTGGCACCCACGACGGCGAACGGAACCTTGGACATAATCTCCTGGTTCTCGGCGATCGTCTCCTCGTCGTCCATCTCGTAGCGGGGACCCTCGAAGATTTGGATCCCGTGGTGCTGGATATCGGCGAGGATCTGTGGTGCGCTGTCAGAATGCATCACCACGCAAAGTTGCACGCGAGTCTTACCCTTTGCTTGAAAGCGTTGATCTCATCATCGGTCAAAGTGTCCGACTTCGCGATAACGGGAATCAGGTTGACCTTGGTGTGGAGCCTGCGCATGACCTCGACGTCCAGGGGCTTCAGGGAGTGGCCGGTGGGCTGGATGAAATAGACGCAGGCGTGGATGCGGTTGTCAACAATGTTCATGCGGTTCACCTTGTTCTCGGCGTCGAGGTAGGCATCGAAACGCTGCTCGATGTTCTCCACGATCGGGCGCCAGGAGTCATCGTTGTTGACGAAGTCGCCGAAACCGGGGGTGTCGACAACGGTCAGACGAAGCCTGACGCCGTTCTCCTCAATATCGGCGCTGATGGACTGGATAGCAACAGTCTTGGGAATGATGTCGAGCGACGGGGGCTTGCGCTCCTTGGGCGGGTAGAGAGAGGTGTTAAAGAGCGTATTCACCAAGGTCGACTTTCCGAGTCCGGATTCACCTGCGCGCTGTCAGCTACTGCCCGTCCAGTGTCATCAAATTGTCAGGAGTGGCACGGACCGACGACCATGACATTGAAGTTGAAACCCTTGCGAACACTCTTGCGGTGCCACTGGTTGGGCAGGTTGGCAAAACCAACATAGCCCGTCAGCTTCCTCCTCACGATGTTGCGCATGTCGGAGGCGGCCTGAGCGGCGGCCTTCGGATCCTTCGAGGAGACGGTCTGGGGCACGGAGCCCTGCTTGCCATCGGCCATCATGTTGCTGGACTTGACGTCGCCGCCGGCGGGCGACGAGGGCTTGCCGTTGGCGGTGGGGGAGGCGGCCGAAGGAACGGGAGAGGCGCGCGTGGGAGCGGCGGGGACAGGAGCGCCGTTGGTTGCTGAGAAAGAGTGGATGTTAGCTTGCGTGTCCCGACGTGCTGAGGGTAACGTCACCCGCTGGGCATCAACGCGGACAGCTGGCAGCTGGCGCCAATTGCCCACAGACAGGGCACTTCATCCACCGTAGCCTTGCCGCTGCGCTGGCATCGAGCCATTGTCGCGATAACGGCGCGCGGACGGCGCTGTCGCGACGGGTGCGATACGGGGTAGGGGTCAGGAATAGCTTACCCATGGCGAAGTAGAGGTAGACTTTGACGGCGGACTTCGAAACGAGAGACTACTGTTGAGCAGGACCAGGCATCAGTATGGGGAAGTAGCGACGGTGCGCGAGGGTGGCGGAGAATTGGTCAGAAGCCAGAGGACGGCGCTCGAGCGGAGACAGCCTCGGTGCGTCGGGTGGCTTGGGGGAGGTCGCGCGACGAACCAGTCAGTCTAGCTATGCTATAGCTGGGGAGGAAACAATGCCAGAGGACGGCGAGACGAGGTTGAGGGGTGTCAACAGTCGCCGACCGCTGCTGCTTGGTTGGGTGCTGGCTGAGCGGGCTGGGGGCAGGTGTAGTTCTGAAAGTCTGATCGTGGAAAGGGGTCCTTGGGGCAGGGATTAACTTGATTGGTCTTGGCGTCGCCGGGGTCAAATAACGGGGGACGAGCGTCGAGGAGCGGCGTCGGCGCACAGGTCGACAGCGACAACAGCAGAGGTGACGAGAGCCGCACCGAGGGTGAGCGTGTACAAGATGTGGGCGGGCGGGTGCAGCAGCAGAGTTTCGGTCGCGGCATGCCTGCCGGCATTCGCGGTCGCAGCTCCCTTGCCCGCCTGCGCAGCCGGCCAACCTGTCCGCAGGGGAAATTGCCTATCACGTCGTCGTCGTGCCACGACAATTGCGCGCGCACCAATCACGTGTGCGTGCCGGGAACACTTCACTCGTCGCTGCCCGCCCACGTATCACGACCGCGCCAATTCTTCGGGTTGCGCTGGCGTTGTTGCCTTAGGCCCCAAGCCCGCGACCCTGGCGAAACAAGCATTGCGGATCTGAGCGCCGTCGGCAGGGATTGCAGAATTATTATAAGTGCCATATATTACAGTAACGTACTCTGTAGCCCGCTGAACCTCCGTACGCCATAACCACATGAGGGTATACCCAGAATCATCCAGCCGCAGAACCCCGCTTCGCCTCTCACGCCAGACCCGCCAGCGTTGCTCCCAGCTGCGACTTGTCGTATTTGACGTACTTACCCTTGCCCTTGTCGATCTCGTGATATCGGTCCCAGAAGCGCCCGTACAGCGGCTCGATCATGGTCTGCACCTCTCGCGCCAGATGGGCCTTGACCTCCTTCTCCATCGCATAGCTCTTGTGCTTTGCGATCAGATCGTCGAACGACGTGTTGAAGCTCTTCCACTTCTCCTTGACGTTGTCCTTGTCCTTCGAACTGAGGTTCTTGACCACGGCCGCCGAGTCCACCCCCGCACCTCCAGAGTGGGGCCGCCCGCCACGGTTCGTATACTGAACGTCAAGGAGACAGCCGGAAGGCTCCTTCCAGGCATCTAGATACATCTGTGTGGCTCGTTTGCGCCATGTCTCGATCATCTTGGCCGCGCTGCCCAGCAATTGGGCGAGCTCCGACGAGCGGATCATCCTGTCAATGATCGCGACGTTGTTCGCAATGAAGACCCCCTGCAATGCCTTGCCCTTGTGGAGCATACGACCCTTTGCGTCAAGTTCTTTCAGCTGCATTTCGATCATCTCCGTGGCGTAGTGAGCGAAGAGTTGGCGCCCGTCGGCTCCCACGTCGAACGATTTGCTCAGAGATGTAGTCGAGGACGAAGCTGAAGCCGTTGACCATCCCCCTTCCCCAAGGGAGATCAGAATGGATGAGAGTGGGTTTAGATAGTTGGTCATCTGCTGCAGACGGGCCATCATCTCATTGGTAGTCGTCGACGCCCCTCCATCGATCGGAATCGCAATGAGCGTTGCGACTTTGCTGCGCATCTCTTCCAAGAGCGTGCGCAGCGATGACTTCGCAGTTTCGCGAATAGGTTTCACCGAGTCGGCAATTAGGCGCTTCAGCTCGCCCGTCTGCTTTTCAAGGCGCAAAGAGAGATTAGAGACGATGTCAATAATCTCGTACGCGAGGAAGCAGTCAGTAGTGAGGTTGCCCTTGACGTGATTGTTGAGCTCCCTCAAAGTCTTGGCGAATTCATTGAGAGCCATCTGGCACGTTTGGGAATAAACGCGCGCCCAATCTTCGCGCGCAAAGATCGGACAGATATTTTCATATTCAGCAATGAAGAGACCTTCTAATCCTGAGGCGTAAGTCCCTATGCCGTTAGTTCCTTGGCGGTATATCGCATCGGCGGTGGTCTTTCTGGCGGTGTTGATGCAAGCCGCGGCCAAGTTGCGCATGGTATTCGTGATGTATTCTCCGCGCACTTCCGCGTAGATCTTCGCAGATGGGGTGTCGCGAACATCAGCCTGAGACATCTGGGCCACTGAGGCAGTCATGTGTGCGTTGATGGTCCTCAACTTCGACGCTTTCTCCTGAGGTAGCGTGGGGAACGGCAGCTCTAGCTCAGGGGTCAGTACGAGTATCAGCCCAGCCCAGGAAGAGGATATCACCAACGCTTTGTGATGTAGTGCAACGGTTCAACGGGACGAGCATCCTCCCGTAAAATTTCCCGGAAAACATCCTCCAACTGCTTTGTGCCCCTCTTCAGTAGCGAGTTCAACTCTGCAATGGCTTGTTGGTTCGAGCGGAGATTCGAGTGTTTGAGGTCGCCAAGTGCCTGAGTGGTGCGGTCCAAGGAGGCGATAAAGTCCTGAAGGCCGGCTTTCTTTGGACTGCGACGGAGGGTTAGCGCATGGAAGCATAAGAGGGTCTGGAGTTGGGCTCACCCAGCATTGATGATGCGCTCTTCGCGACCCTTCTGGTCGGCGGGTTTCCGTATCCGGTCGATAGCATCTATGATCCTGTCCACATCTGCGCAGATGTCAGCAATCCGAGAAGCGCGCCCGGCGGGAGGTGAGACATACTGGAGTTGGTTGTCTGGAGCTTCTGCGTGTTCCCGTAGATCGGCCCAATGGCCTCCTGGACGCTCTTGCCGCTGGTCTCGAGGCGGTTCAGAGAGCCCTGGATCTTCTTCGTCAAGCCCTTCAGCTTCTCCATGTTCGCGAAGAGCACCTCGACCTCAGCGCTCTCCTCGGCGAGCGCGGCTTTCTTGAGGCCCACCATGGTGTCGGTTGGTGCGCGACAGGCGCGGGATCAGCCCGACAGCGGCGACGGTATTGCGACTGGGTGGAAAGACGGAGTTGGCGCGAGCAGGACGGCGGCAGCGGGCATTCGGCGCGGCGCAGGAGAGTCTTTGGGCGGGGATGGTGTTAACGGGGGGTGATCGCTTTGTGCATCGTGGGGCCTGAGCCAGAGCTGACTGGAGCTGCCCGGGCGGTGCTGTGACGGAAGCGTTGGATGCCCGAGGCCAAGAGCGCGGGCACTAGTCGATCGGGCATGGAAGCCCTGGCGCCAGGGCACCAGAGCAGCCAACTCGGACGCCATCGCCGACGTAGCGATGACCGAGTTCAACAATTCCTGTTTCCGCCGCCATGCGCTTTCCTTCGTTCGCCATCGTCCCATATCACTGAATTCTCCTGCTCCTGTATCTGCGCTGGGCGTGCTACACCTCCCCCAGCACTTCCCGTCTCCAGGCGCGCGCTGAGCATGCCATAAATCGATCCCGATTCGTCCCGCGATCCTGCCCATCGCCATGGCCCGCATGTCTCAATTGTCAAAGCGCTCGGTCGCGGGACTCCCCAGTCAACTGTGGGTGGATATAGCCCCGCCGCGCAAGCAGAAGGCTAATTGGCACCAGAAAGAGGACCAGCGCCCCCCAAACCCGCCTTGTCGTCAATGTCACCCGTAGGCCCTCCTTGAAGCGCACAGCCACCGCGCTTGCTCTCGGCTCAGCCATCGCAGGCCTTGCATCATACGGCTACTCGAACCACACACTCCGGGGGTGGGTCACCGTCCGACACCTCCATAATGACAGCTCCAGTGATGCCACAGAGTGGCCCCGAGGTTCACCGAAGATCGAAGCGCGAAGCCAGAACAAGACCAGTGGAGGGAAGGTACAGTTTGGGGAGGATGAGGGGAAGCCAGGACAACAGGCACCACCATCTCAATCTCGCATGGCCACAAAGGATGGCGAGAAAGAGGCAATCCCAGACACCACATGGGATGGGATCATGATGTCCATCTCCTCTATCCCCGAGACCCTGTCAGCTTTTGGTGGGTCGCTATCCGACTACCTGGTCCCTGACTGGGTCAAAATACTGCCAGGGTTCATGGCCAAGCTCCAAACCGAGCTGTCAATGGCACCCGGGTCGCTGGCGGATGAAATCTGGCGTGAGGCCAACGATCCGGAGATCAATCCAGAGATATTGTGGGACGCGCGCGTTCGCATCTCTAACGACTTGTGTGACGAGGAGAAACATTTCTTACAGAAGCGTAAGCATCACGTCCGCAGCGCTCTCGCCAAATATCTCGGCTTGGACGAGAAAGACATTCATCCCGATGACGTGCCAACCATCGCCATGTGTGGTTCTGGAGGCGGGTTGAGAGCACTTGTGGCTGGCTCTTCGTCCTATCTTTCAGCCCAGGAGGCGGGACTCTTTGACTGCATCACTTATACTGCTGGAGTCAGCGGCAGCTGCTGGCTCCAAACTCTGTACTACTCTTCTATCGCAGGGCAAAGCCACGAAAGGCTGATCAACCACTTGAGGCACCGACTGGGTCTTCACATCGCCTATCCGCCTCCAGCTTTGGCCATGATAAACAGCGCGCCGACAAACAAATTCCTGCTCAGTGGTGTCGTCGAGAAATTCCGCGGTGTCCCGGGAGCAGACTTCGGCATTGTCGATATCTATGGTCTTCTCCTCGCTGCGCGCCTTATGGTGCCTAAAGGAGAGCTCGATCTGAACGACTGCGACCTGAAGATATCGAATCAACGCCGATTTGTCGACAACGGTGTTCACCCCCTTCCAATTTACACGGCCGTAAGACATGAGATTCCTCCAGATGAGGGTGTCACGGAACAGGCGAGGGAGGAGGCTCGAAAAAAGAAGGAGGCATGGTTCCAGTGGTTTGAGTACGTCTAAAGATGCTTTCTAGCTCGAACAAACTCTAATAGCTGACTCCGATAGATTCACACCATACGAGATGTGGTGCGAGGAGCTTGCGGCTGGTATTCCTACATGGGCTGTTGGCCGTCAGTTTGCCAATGGAAAAAGCGTTTGGAGAGAAAATGGTCTTGCACTTCCAGAGCTCCGTGTCCCGTTGTTCCTTGGCATTTGGGGCAGCGCCTTTTGCGCAACTTTGTCGCACTACTACAAGGAGATTCGACCAGTCATGCAAGGCCTGGCCGGCTTCATGGGAATTGACCAAATGATTATGGAGCGCGATCACGACCTCGTGAAAATGCATCCCATAGATCCTGCTGTCATTCCCAATTATGCTCTCGGCCTGCGCGAGTACCTGCCACAGTCCTGCCCGGAGAGCTTGTTTACGACGTCCAACCTGCAGTTGATGGATGCTGGTATGAGCAACAACCTCCCGATTTACCCGCTGCTCCGCCCGGGGCGCGACGTGGACATTGTCATAGCTTTCGACGCTTCGGCTGATGTCAAGACGGATAACTGGCTCAGAGTAGCAGAGGGCTACACGAAACAGCGTGGGATTGTCGGGTGGCCCATTGGCGCGGGCTGGCCGCCTGCTGAAGAGCCCAGAGAGCAGATTAGCGAGGAGCTCGAGGCTGCACAGGCCGGGACGGAGCAGCAGGCAGCCGAGAAGCTTACTGAGGCTCAGGAGAAGCAGATTCTGGAGGATGCGAAACACCCCTCGGCGAAGGGACAGCACGACAATCTTGGTTATTGTAACGTTTGGATTGGCACAAGCGGGGAGCGGGTCTCAGACGAGGAGCCCTCGGCAGGGAAGCAAATGCAGGAAGACTGGGAGCTGATGAGGCCTGACGCGGGCATCGCGGTCATCTATTTCCCCTTCCTGGCCAACCCGAAAGTCGAGGGTGTCGACCCGCGCAAGTCAGACTTTATGTCGACGTGGAACTTTGTCTACACACCCGAGGATATTGACAAGGTAGTGGCACTGGCGCGTGCCAACTTTGAGGAGGGCAGGGAGCAGACCAGGCGCACGGTCAGGGCGGTTTACGAGCGGAAGAAAGCGAAGAGGCTGGAACGGGAGGCGGAGGAGAAGGAGCGGCGGCGGCGGTGGAAAGTGCGCAGCGGGCGGGCTGGAAAGAAGCTTGGCGAGGGCGACCACGGCGACCATTTCAGCTGAAGGCGAGTCAAGACGTGAGAGGCGTCGGCATGTGCGACACATGGACATAGCGTGTGTAGGAGTTGGAAATAGAAAATAGAGGCGCGCCAATGCAGCATGACATCATACGAGTTTGCGGGATCGCCCAGCCCCGCGACGCGCCGCAGGAGGGGCAGGCGATAAGACGCGCAGCAAGGCCCGTCGCGGATCAAGCAGGAACGCTGCCCCCAAACAGGGCCCCCGAGCAGGGATTGCGGCAGCTTTCACGCGCAGAGACGGGCTGCCGGCACGAGCGCAGCCTGGAGCTTGCCTGCCTTAAATCCTGCCCATCCCTTCGCTTGCCAATTGACTTCGCAGCCCCGCTCTCTCGCTCCCCCGCCCGCCCCTCCACCGCTCCGCTCTTCACCATGACCTCACCAGCCACGGGTGCCGGCACCGCCGCCGACAAGGAGGCTGCGAAGCACGACGAGGAGTCGCACAATCCCTCCGGCGTCAAGGAGCACCTCAAGCACCCGTTCCCCAGCCTTCGCGAGAAGCTCAAGAACATGCACCTGTACAACCTGAAGGTCGAGGCCACACACCTCAAGAACAAGGTCGGCAAGATCGGCAACCTCATCAACCCCAACCATCGCCACGACGAGGAGCACGAGAAGCGCACTGATGAAAAGCGCACCAAGATCGCCGAGAGCCACCGCTTCGGCAGCTTTGCGCCAGAGCACGATGGCAACATGATCAAGTGGTATGTCGACGGCCGCGACTATTTCTGGGCTGTTTCCGTGGCCCTGGAGCGCGCAAAGGAGACCATCTACATCGAGGACTGGTGGCTCTCGCCCGAATTGTTCCTCCGCCGCCCGCCCTACTACAACCAGGAATGGCGTCTTGATCAGGTTTTGAAGCGCCGTGCTGAGGCTGGCGTTAAGATCTTTATCATTGTGTACAAGGAGGTCAACCAGGCCATCACCTGCAACAGCGCCCACACCAAGCATGCCCTCCGAAACCTGTGCCCTCCGGGCTCTCCGGGCCACGGCAACATTAACGTCATGCGCCATCCGGACCACAACGTCTTTGAGAACGCCGGCGATATGACCTTCTACTGGGCTCATCACGAGAAGTTCATTGTCATCGACTACAATCTGGCTTTCATTGGTGGGCTTGATCTCTGCTTCGGTCGCTGGGACAATAAGCAGCATCAGATGGCGGATGTGCACCCTGGCGGTGTTCAGCATGAAATCTTCCCCGGCCAGGACTTCAACAACAACCGCGTTATGGACTTCCAGTCTGTCAATGATTGGAAATCGAACGAGCTTTCGAAGGCCGACTATGGCCGCATGCCTTGGCACGATGTAGCCATGGGCGTCATTGGGCCTTGCGTGTACGACATCGCCGAGCATTTCGTGCTGCGTTGGAACTTTGTCAAGCGTGACAAGTACAAGCGGGACAAGCGGTTCGACTGGCTTACTATCGAGGGCAGAGAGGGTGAGGATGAGGACTTGGTGGCTGTCCAGCGACCCAAATTTCCTGTTGGAGATTATATCCACCACCCGCTCAGTAAATTGAACACCAAGCCGCTTGACGGCACGCAAGGCACTGTTCATGCGCAAATCGTCCGAAGCAGTGGTGATTGGAGCAGTGGAATTCTGGTTGAGCATAGCATCCAGAATGCTTACTGTGAGGTAATCAGAAACGCCAAACACTTTGTGTACATCGAGAATCAATTCTTCAGTAAGCTATGTTGACCCTCGGCCCAACGATTTAATGCTAATCATCGCAGTTACCGCCACCGGGGAGGAGCAGTCACCCATCCACAACCAGATCGGCAAGGCCATCGTTGACGCCTGTGTTAGCGCTGGCAAAGAGGGAAGAAAGTTCAGGGTCATCATAGTCATCCCTGCTATTCCTGGTTTCGCTGGAGATCTCCGCAGTGATGCTGCAACGGGTACCCGAGCGATCATGGATTACCAGTACAAGTCAATCAACCGTGGAGAGAACTCGATCATGGGCCAGATCAAAAAGGCGGGCTTCGATCCAACTCAGTACATCTTTGTGTTCAACCTCCGCTCGTACGATCGCCTCAACACTACGCCCGCTATGAGGAGACAGGAAGAGCAGTCGGGAGTGAAGTACCAGGACGTCCAGCGTGCGCAGGCCGACGAGATAATGTCCAGTGGCATCCATGGCACCAAGGGTGACTCAAGCAGTGAGGGTGGGCTCGACTCTGATTCAGACGACGAGCAGAGGAAGGAGATCGCGGACCGCCGACGACGCTTTGAAGAGAAGAGAGAGACGGTTGGCCTGAGAAAGGATGGCAAAGAAAACGTTATCAGTATTGACTCCGTTGCGCACCATGCCATGAAAGACGGCAAGAAGGTGTCGGAGGAGCCATGGGACCCGGATGAGCCCGATACGGAGAAGATGAACTTCGTCCAGGAGGAGCTTTACATCCACGGAAAGCTGTTGATTGTTGATGACAGGACTGTTATCTGCGGAAGCTCGAATATCAATGATCGTTCGCAGCTCGGATACCACGACTCAGAGCTCAGCATTGTCATGGAGGATAGAAACATGATGGAGTCCACGATGGATGGTCAGCCCTACCAGGCCGGCCATCATGCCGCAACACTCCGTCGGATGTTGTGGCGTGAACATCTGGGCCTTCTTGAGTCTCAGGAATTCGACGCCTCGGAAGACCCTAACGCACAGCCTCCAGGCGACTGTCCTAACGATCTCAAGGATGACGATCCAAGCTATCAGTTTGTGGCTGATCCACTCGGCGATGACGTCTGGGACATGTGGTGCGGCAGAGCCACCAAGAACACGGAAATTTTCAGGGATCTCTTCCACGCTGATCCTGATGATGCCAGTAAGTTCCTGACTTGTTTCATCTTGCCGGTGCTAATGACAATGGAACAGTCAAAACATTTGATGACTACTCCTCATTCCTCCCGCCAACGGACCCCAAGAACCCAGACTTGCAGCACAAGCAGGGTCACATTTTTGATCTTCACCGTCGGACTGCGGACATCAAGAAAAATCTCGACGAGGTCAAGGGTCATCTGGTCTGGATGCCACTCGATTTCCTCAAGGATGCGGAGATGGCCGAAAAGGGTCTCCAGGTCAACGCCTATACGGAAAGTATCTACACGTAAGGTTGGCCCTGCTTGGACATCACGATGTAATGAAGAGCTGTGGGGTGATCGAGACAATATTGGCTGTGGTTTGAGCTTTGGAGTCTCCTTAGTTTTCCATGCGACTGGAATCGCGTTTGTTCTGATACCTGTTTCATCTGCTTCTTCGCCCTATATAAAAACCTAGTCATACAATCAGAATAATACTATTGCTATAAGAATTGACGCATTCGCGAGAAACCTCTTGTTTTATTTCTTTCCAACTCGTCCCACTTTGAGTCGCAAGAGAAATAGACTAATGCAACTTAGATGAGTCCGGTTGACGGGTAATTGAAGCATTCATCACGATACAAACGTATGTAGTTTGATTCAATTACCAAGGCCGTCCAGATGAAGGTTACAAGTATCCCGTTCAAGTACCTTGCTTACCTGACCCGTTCATTCATCTGGCACACCTCTTCCTGCACCGCCATTTCTTTCGCGACCCACTGTCGGTCTACATCCTCTGCAGCAACTCTCATTTTTTACATCTGAGGCGAAAAGTGGCTTGGATATCACGATCGTTGAGGCATCAACGTACTCATAATTTGTTGGCTTTTACATCACGACGCCTCCGCTCGATGCTACTCGTATCATCAATCCCTTAAAAAACTCCATCCAACCCAAGCACACCACCACCACCGCCCCTTGATCGTACTCACACCTACGTCGTGACCGATGCATCCAAGCAACAACCATCCAACCGAACTCATTCCACGCTCGCGGCCCGCAACGACCCACTCCTCACTTCTGCCGGTCAAACACCTTCCTCCCCTCAAACCACGTCTGCACCACCCTCCCCTCCGCCACCTTCTCCGGCACCCACTCGACATCCAACACCACAAAATCCGCGCTCAGCCCGCGCTCCAGCCGCCCAGCCACCCCCTCTGCATAGCAGCTCCACGCCGCGCCCGCCGTCTGCGCCGCCACCACGCTCGCCAAGCCGAGCCGGAACTCCTCGTTGACGGTAACGTCGTAAGCGCCGCGCTCGCGCGCGCTCCGCCGCGTCGTGGCCGTGTACCAGCCGGGCCAGACGGCGTGCGGCGCGGTCGGCGCGTCGGAGCCCAGCGCGAGGGCTGCGCCGGCGGCCAGGAAGTCGGCGTACGCGAAGGCGCGGCCGCAGCGGCGCGCGCCCAGGAGGCGCGGCCAGGCGCGCAGGATGGCCGGGTCGGCGTGGCCGGGCTGGATGGAGGCGGTGATGCCGAGGCGGCCGAGGCGGGCGGCGTCGGCGGCAGAGGCGAGCTCGAGGTGCTCGATGCGCGGGCGGCGGAGGGGGGTGGTGGTGGTGGTGGCGGCGGCGGCGGATTCGAGCGCGTCGATGGCCATTTTGATGGCGGCGTCGCCGATGGCGTGGAGGGCGATTTGCAGGCCGGAGGAGGCGGCGCGGCGGACGACGGGGGCGAGGGCGGAGGGCGACCAGATGGTGGGGCAGTCGACGCCGTTGGAGGAGTAAGGCTCGGTCAGGGCGGCCGTGCAGGCGTCGATGACGCCGTCGCAGATGACTTTGATGCCGGCGATGCGGCAGGACGGCGACGCCGCGAGGTTGAACTGGGAGTGAAGCGCGGCGGCCCGGTCTACCTGCGCGACGTTGTCGGCCTCCGTGTCCTTGGGGTTGATCAGCCAGTGCGCGGCCACGCGGACGGGCGGCGGCGGCAGGCCTTTCTCCTGTCGTCGTTTGAGGAGCTCCCGGAGGGCCGCCCACGCCGTCTCGTCCATGGCCATCTCGACGACGCCGGTGTACCCGGCGCCGCTGTACTCGGAGAAGGCGGCTTCCAGCCGCTCGATGCGCTCCTCAACCGAGGCCACGCGCGCCACGTGCGGCCACACGATGTTGATGTTGGCGGCCTCGCTGAGCAGGCCGGTCGGCTTGCCGGCCCCGTCCCGCGCGATCTGGCCGCCGGGCACGTCGGCGAAGTGCTCGTCGATGCCCATCTCGGCCAGCGCCGCGCTGCTGCACCACGTCGAGTGCAGGTCCTTGGCGTTGATGAAGATGGGCCGCGCGTCCAGGTCGTCTAGCATGCTGGCCAGCGCCGCGCCGTCCGTCATCGAGTGCATCCAGCCGCGGCAGAAGATGCGCGGCGCCGACGGGTGCGCCGCCGCCCACGCGCGGATCGCGGCGCGGATGTCGGCCAGGCTCTTGCAGTCGTCCAGCGGCACGGACGTGAGGGACTGCCCCATGAGCATCAGGTGCATGTGCCCGTCCACGAAGCCGGGCACTACGATTCGGCCGTCCAGGTCTTGCGTGCTGGCGCCGCCGTCGCGGGCCTGCTGGACAGCTGGGTTGGTGGCGGAGCCGACGAAGGTGATCTTGCTGCCATTGACGATCATGCATTCTTCGAAGGCGGGATTTTCTGGCTGTTTGGGGCCCCCGGATGCCGTGAAGAAGCGGCCATTCTGGAAGATGGTTGTCATGGCGGGATGGCGGGGTCGGCAGCTGTAATCCGTAAGTACGCGTGTGTTTTTCTGTATCCCAACCGGAGGAAGACGGTTCCTCAAGTAGCAAAGTGCGCACTGTCAGATACTTATAGCGCCAGTGATCTGGGATGTCGTGGGAAGGGCGCGCGGAACTAAGTGGAGCGATGTGTAGGAGGTGGGTTGCGAAGTCGGATGCGCATTCCAAAGCAGGCTAGCCGGAACGGAGCATCTCCGCTGCGCCAAGTGTATATTTGTCCGCGTCGCTACCCAAGCCCGTACCGTTCTTACTTCAAATGTGCTCTACCCGAGCTGGGTTGTTCGTACTTCCATATGATTTCGTTGAGTGAAAGGCCCCACATATGCTCGACGTAGGAGCTCTCTTCCTCTTCCTTAGCACCTCTGAAAGATCCCGAGGATAGCATTTAATTTGTCAGACGAAAAGTTCAGTCCACACTCTATGAGCCCGGCTATTACAGACCAGATGTCATCGATTCTCTCTGGAGAGCCAAAGATTGGGGCCGGATTGCTAAATGTTGTGGAGCAATCGAAAGACTTACAACAAGCCGCCATGGGACATTGGGAGTAGACCTGCTCATCGGTAAAGAATATGCCTCTCCTTGAATATGGGCATTCCTGGTAGGTCGACCCCCAAGTCCACCACTACGTCGAGCAGATCATTTTTGGCAGACGAAAAAGCGTGGAAACCATCAAGCGGGATTTTAAACGCACCTGTGGCTGAGTTGCACGATGTCGGTCGCTGATACCAGGCAGACCATAATTAGGTCCATTGCCGGCGGCGGCTATGATGGTCATTTTGGCCCCTTCGAAATTTCTGTGCATTGATCGGATCTGCTCCATTTTCTCTCGCTCGTGATCCTGGCGTATACAGCAGCGACCGATCCAAAGAAATGAAATCTTGAGCTGCTTCGTGACCTGAATGGAATCTTCGATCGTCGTCGGTAAAATATCGAACAGGTTGTCCTCCGAGGACAAGACAGTCTGATCTCGGCCCAAAACGTGAGAGAGGACGGCGTATTCTCAGCCCTCTGAAGCAGGTATAACTGTTCGAGCCTTGGAGCCGATGACGCGCAAGTTCGGGACCGGAGAGGTTGGCATGTTTGGATTGACAGTAGCTCATCCATCTACAGAAATAGATGATCTGATAGTTATGACAACAACAACATTGCTCTATTTATCTTTCTCTCTAAAAAAGAGCGTAAACTTCTTTTTGACCCTTCCAACAGAAGGGACTGTCTGTACATCTCGGATTCTTAAAACTCACCTGAAATTCACAAGGTCAAGGCTCTTGAGAACTCCCCTCTCGCTCTAATTCTCTTACCGAAAACGAAGAACAGGTAGGGAATGGGTATCAAAGCAACGGCAAAGAAACCGAAAATGCTGACGCCCCACCCAACACCGAGATTGTGCAACATCGGAGTGATGAAAAGCGGGAACGCGCCGGCAAAACAACTCCGCAAGAAGGTGTTCGCGGCAACTGCGGAAGCGCCATAAGCCTGGAAGGTGTCGATGAGATAGTTGAGCGCTGCCTGGAAGATGGTAAAGAAGCCAACTCCGACGGACGTAGCACCGATGATCGGCGCAATCCAGTGTACGTCCGCGCCACCGGTCCATGCGAAGATGAACAGACCTCCAGCGAAGAAGACGGATCCGAACATCATTGGTGGCAGTCTCGCTTCTGGGACTGGTTTGCCGCCGTTTTGCTCGAGCTTCTTGAAGTAGTACTTCTGGTTGAAAACGTTCGCGACGGCTCCAAATAGAATCCCGACAAGAAGCGCAAGGAAAGGGAGTGCGCCAACTACTTGATTCCAGCCACGGATTTCCTCGAAAACAACCGGGAATGCAGCAAGCTGGGCATATAGGATACCGTAGACGAAAGATGCATACAGAGCAACTAGGAAACAAATGGGGTTGCACAAAAGTTGAAATGGTCGGATAAGATATTTGCGGGAGAGCTCTCGAATGCTGACATCCCACTCTTCGTGCTCGGCGTGCAATGCCCAATTACCAGTCTCATGTCGGAGGCGGCGAGACTTGTAGACAAGCAGCTTGGGCGGATAAGACTCATCGAGGATTATTATGTCGAGTACGAGAATGAACATTTGCAGGATACCGGTGAGCTAAGAACTGTCAGCATGCAGATTGGTGAGAAGGCCGCGAAGAACGCACGTATTCTGTCCACCTCCAACCAAGGTAGCTTGTTTGCACGACCGCCCCGCCGATGATTGGTCCCAGTGTCGGACCACCGACGACGGCCATCGCGTAGCCAACGATAGCAACACCCCGCTGTTTGGCAGACCAAATGTCTCCCAGGACGCCTCCGGTGTTGGTCACGGGAGCGCTTCCAAAAACTCCAGCAAAGAAACGGGTGATCATGACTGTCTGAATGTCTTTGGCGGTTGCAGTGCCAAACGCAAAGATAGCAGCCACAAAGTATGGTGCCAGGACTGCAGGTTTGCGGCCGTAAACCTCACTCAATGGGGCCCATAGCAACGGTCCAATGCCGAAGCCGAATAGTAATAGTGAGGTGCCAAGAGTGGCAACGGTGGTGCCGACGTGGAACTCCTCAGCTATCTGAGCCGTGCCGGCGCTGTAGACGCTGCTGGCGAAGGTGGCACCCATTGTCGTAAATCCATACAGCACTGTGGTGACGACCTTCTTGCGCATTTCCCAGTTGAGAGGCCTGTACGGATCATCCGGGCCGTCGAAATCAACGAGCGCGTCCGGGCCTGTTTTGGAGTGGGCGAGAGGATGTGAGAAGGGCGCGACGGGGCGGCGTGAACGGACTGTGGAGAGTACAGACTGGGCACGTGATTGAGTGCGCTCAGCGAAGGATGAGCGCGATTGAACAGGGTGAATTGTCTCTGTCTTCTCCAGCTCGGCCGACACACCGGGGATAGGAATGGCTCGCGAGGGATTGGAGGAGGTGGAGGAAGCCGAGCTAGCAGCGGACGAGGTAGAGGCACGGTCCTCTGGCCGCATCCGTTCTGGGTTCTCGAGCCGAGGCATGGTGTTGAGTTGGGGGGTTGAAGAAGAGAGCTGGCAGGCTGGCTCAGTGGCGCCATGATTGCTTCTTCACTAGCAGCAAGATCCACGGAGCGAAACAGGACTCGGGGGGCGGGTTGAGCGGGCATGACGTTATCTCCGCGCGTGGCAGCGACATTGATTGCAACGCGAGTGGCCGAAGCGTGCGAGCACCAGCGGCGCCCGGCTGTCGGCTGCCGGCTGCCATCTCGCGCTGCAAAAGGCCGAGTGCACGACCCGCCTGTCCTTCAGCCACAGGTGCACTACTGCTGCCATCTGCGACGTTCAACTGCGCCTAGGAGCTGCGAGGACTGAAGCTGGAGGACGGCGGACACGTCGGAGCGTCCGTTGCCGCCCATCGCTGACTCCGCGCCACTCCTAGGGCAATGGAGGCATTGGGACCGCGAGATCCGAGACAGAGAGATACCAAGAAGTGGACCACAAGCCGATGAATTCGGACTAGAATGAGACCTGACGTTCGGTTTCGGACAGTGGAAGGAGAAGAACGAGTCTTGGTGTTGAACGAACGGACAAGCGAGAGGGAGGGAAAAGAGGAGCTCGGACGACAGTTCAGCAGCTATGTGTCTTCGACGCACCCATCCGCTTCACCTACCTATCTAGAAGACGACTAGCTGCGCTTGGCCGGTCTGCGGATGACCGCCGCGTGCCCCGAAGTCGGGCGTGGCGCATGCTTGCCCACTGTGGACCCTGCACGCAAGGCCAGGCCACGGCTACACATACGAGTACAAGACACCGCCAACTGCACCTACTGTGTGCCTTCGATGCGACGTGCCACAACGGGCGACGCGAGCGCGCAGCAGTTGCGGGGCTGGGCCGTGATTAGTTGCGATGAAACCGGCAAGTAAATGTGACTGCCGGCGTCCGAGGTCGATCCCCAGAGCCTCGGCCCAGCTGCCCCAGACCAGACGCGCCGCCCCGATAAATCAACACCGCCGTCTCCGCCTTCTCCACCACGTCCACCACCCCAGAGACCCTGACATTGTTCACCATGGCCACCGACAGACTCAAGTCCATTGTCTCGCACATCACCCCCGCGAAGAGCGGTCTCGCCCAGATGTGAGCCCCCAGGTCCCCAGCCTCCCCCGCAGCTGCTAACGCGCCCCGTCCAGCACTCAGAAGCACCCTGACGATGTGGTCATCACCCTCGCCATCCGGACCCCGCTCACCAAGGGTAAGAAGGGCGGCATGAAGGACCTTCCTCTGGACGGCATCATGTTCAAGATGATGCAGCAGGTCGTTGCGAAGGCGAACCTGGACCCTGCTCTTGTCGAGGACATCTGTGTGGGCAATGTATGGCCGCAACTCGTCTCGCCCAACGGCGTCCGCTAACTTGCATGTCCCACAGGTCAGCGATTCGAAGGCCGCCTACTACGTCCGTGCCGCCATGCTCGGCGCCGGCTTCCCCAACACCACTGCCGGCTCCTCCGTCAACCGTTTCTGCAGCTCCGGCCTGAAGGCTGTTCAGGACATTGCGAACCAGATCGCCTCGGGCTCTATTGAGGTGGGCTTGGCCATGGGTGCCGAGTCGATGACGGCTGGCGGGGACCGTCTGGAGCGCCCCTTCTTCGATGAGATCCTGGAGAACCAGGAGGCTACCGACTGCATGCAGCCCATGGGTCAGACATCGGAGAACGTCGGCAAGGACTTCAACATCCCGCGTGAGGTGCAGGACCGCTTTGCTGCGGAGTCGTACAGGAGGGCCGAAGCTGCGCAGAAGGCTGGTTGGTTCGATGACGAGATCGCCCCCATCACCGTCCGCGTCAAGGACCCCAAGACGGGCGAGGAGAAGAAGGTTACCCTGACCAAGGACGAGGGCCCCCGCTACGGCACCACATTCGAGTCCCTGTCCAAGATCAAACCGGCTTTCCTGCCTCACGGCGACCGCAGCCACGCTGGTAACTCCAGCCAGGTCACCGACGGTGCCGCGGCGGTGCTGCTGATGAAGCGGTCCAGGGCCGAGCAGCTCGGCCAGCCCATCCTCGGCAAGTACGTTGCCGCGACGGTCGCGGGTCTCGCGCCCCGCATCATGGGCATTGGCCCCTCGATCGCGATCCCCAAGCTTCTTACCAAGCTGAACATTACCCTCGACGACGTCGACGTTGTCGAGATCAACGAGGCGTTCGCGTCGATGGCGGTGTACTGTATGAACACGCTGAAGATCCCCCACGAGAAGCTGAACATCAGGGGTGGAGCCATTGCGCTCGGCCACCCGCTGGGCTGCACGGGAGCAAGGCAGATTGTCACTGGGCTGAGCGAGTGCAGGCGGCAAAAGAAGAAGATCCTGCTGACGAGCATGTGCATTGGAACGGGCATGGGCATGGCTGGTCTTTTTGTCAACGAGCAACTGTGAATGACGACTTTCAATCCGGGCAGCTATTAGGAGCAGCATGTAATCAAAATTGGATGTACACTTTGACGGAATGAACGTCGCGATTGGCTGCCGGGCGTGGTGCGACAGAGACAAGGGCTTCGGCGCTAAGCTGCAGGCAAGGCTCGGGGTCCGCGAGTTCTCCGCAGTGTGGCGGTGCGCGCGCGGCCGATAACGAAGCAGCTCCCGTCCCGGGAACGGTGACGGAGGCGCTACGCCTTCGCCTTCCAGCCCGGAGGCCTTCCTATTCTTTCCCTTAACTTGCCTCGTAGCCTTTTTCTTTGAAACTCGCTTCCTAGCTCGCTCTCCGTGTCGCATTTCCACTGCCAGCAACGATGCCGGCCCCACTGGCCAGAGGTACGATCGGCGCCGCCACCCTCAGGCAACACTTTGTGTGCACCCGCCTGCTCCACCGCCCGTCTCTTCCCACTTTCTCTGTGTGCTCAGAAACATCCTCCCCGGAGCCCGCGACGCAGCTCTTCTTCCGCTATGCCCTTGCCTAACCGTGCCTTCTCAGGCGCCATTATCGCCGCGTCGCTCATCGTAGCCGCCGGCATCGCCGTCTACCAGAACCCGCAAGTCCAGCAGTGGCTCGACACCAGACGCCGCAAAATCGCCATCGCACTGCACAACCTCGGCGACGAGATCAACCCACCCGTCCAGCGCAACCGGAACGCGCGCGAAGCCGACGACCAGCGCCGACGCCGCGAGGAGATCATCCGACGAAACAGGAACGAGCTCGTACGACGAGCCCGGGAAGAAGGCGTGGCTGTTGACCTGGACGAGCTCGCTCGAGTCGGAGAAGACTGGCACGAGAAGAATGGCAGGCCGCGAGGCCGCAGCTTCGACGACCTGGTCAACGAACATGGCATGCTCCGCGAGTCAGCCTCGGGCTCTACGCTGAACGAGAAGGCTGCCGCCACCGCCACCGACAACACTGCCGAGCAAGGCTTGAGACGCCGCGGTTCAGGCGCTCGTGGGTTCATCAGCGGTGCTTCTTACGCGAACCCCTTTGCCGACGAGGAGTCCGTTCTGTTCGACCAGGACCTGATCGGCGTGGAGGAGAACTCTGTGGACGGCGACAGCGAGGAGGAGGCGCCCGTGCCCCATGACTTCATCACTCCGTCTCGCGAAAGCACCGCAACCCTGGACGCAGAGCCTGTGCCGCAACTCGTCGACCTCTCTGAACCTTTCTCTGCTCCCTTCCAGCAACCGCGGCTCATTCCCGTCACAGAAGCGGAAGACGCCACGGCGTCTTTCTACTCTACTATGTCTGGTCCAGCCGTTGATGCTGGCAACGATGCTGACATGGACGACGACGACATGGCTCGGAGCACTGGAACCCTGACGCCCACTGAGGACAACTTCTCCACCGATGCCTCGTTGATCGGCCACGGTGCGGATGACGTAGCTGTGCTCTCTACTCTACAGAACAGTACTGCCGTGGTAGAAGAGGAGGCCAACGCCAACCCGTTTGGCTCCGAAGCTGGGTTTGAAGACGACCGATTCAGTGACGGCAGCTTCTCGGACATTGGGGCTCGCACACCTAGCAGCTGGACTGACGTTGGCAGCGACTTTGGCAGTGAAACGGGTAGCCAGGCTGGCCACTAAGCCTTGAGCATCAGCAGCGGCGTTTGAGGGTTTCGATGGCAACTATTTTGGGTTTAAATTGACACGGGGGATTGGTGTTTTCAACGGGGATCTGGACAAGCATTGCACGTTGTTTTTTCTTCACACATGGCTTTCGTCAGGCAGCGTTTCTGCGACTAGCTCCGGAGCTTCCTAGAGTTGGACCAACAGCGCAGGTGTTGTGGCAACGTCATCGGCCGGTTCAAAACGCACGGCACTGTAAAGGCTACGGCATACCATACAGAGAGGTCGGTTAAGAATTGGTATATTTTCCCGCTCAGACCCGATCTATTGTAGAAGGTGACGGGCGAGCGGCCCACAAGGATCAGGCAGCCGGATTACTGATAATTACGTGTCGACCCGAAAAGGCTGCGCCCGTGCTAATTTTAGGCGACACAACTCTGGTCGGCTGTGGTGGTTACACAGGCGTGAGCTTCTTCAGCCTCATGTTGGAGCTCCCTCGGCCAGCCGAGCCTCACCTCGTGTCGGCCTGCGCTAGTCGATAGCGTTGTGACGATTGTGGCGGTGCGATGAAGCTGTGAGCCACTCCAGCTTCCCCGCTCCGTCCACCTCCTCTGCTTTTGCACGGAGCGCGCCATCTATCCGCGCGCAACGCTGGAAGCCGCCTGATCCACAATGATCGGCATGTCGTGATCAACGGGCTGGCCGCTTTTCTTCATCGGCTCTCCTCCTCGTGTCTGGAGACGTCCATCGCGCACCACATTCCGTCTCGCGTCGCAGAGCCAGCAAGACGTGCCCATCATGGCCTGAGATCCAGCGCTCCTCGGATACCCTGGACTCGACACGTCCTCTGAACCCACACCGGAAAACGCGCAGCCCCATTCCACGGCGTATCTCGACGGCCTCCGCGGTCTCGCCTCCCTGGTTGTCTTGTCCTTCCGCGAGATCCGCGCTCGCGACTGCGAAGACCTGCACCTCTCTCTGGCCGGGTCCTTGGTCCGGAAGGTAGTGTGATTCTACCTGCCGGCCGTCATCGTGACACTCATCTCAATGATCACACTCCATCTCGGCTTGTCACTGATGTTTCTCTGATGCGCGGTGGGGAAGATCCTCCTCGAGCAGATCTAAGCGCGACCGCGATCGAAGCATGGGAGCGGCACCGTCGCGCCGGCGGGGCTGGAGGGGTGTGCGGGCGGTTACGGTTAGCCGGGGGCGATGCGGTGCGGGTTGGGGCTGTACCGCGCGTTTGAGGATGATAGGAGGGAGGATTTGGAGTGGGTGGAGAGGGCGGAGGAGGTGCACGGTGCCGGCGTTGGGGGCTCAGTGGGGCGAGGAGTATGCACGTGGAGGACGCGAGGGACGGGATGCTGGAGGAGGTGTTTGAGGGGGTGAGCTGGAGGAGACGGGGCATTATGTTGCGGAGGAGAATCCGGAGGGGTTCGTGGAGAGGACGGTGGAGTGGGTGGGGAGGCATCCTTGAGTGGTGGGGGGGTCGTGTCTGCGGCTTGCGGTCTCTCCTCATTCTCTTTCTCTTGTTTTATGTTGATATTTTTTGGCTGATGCAAACTCGATAGAACTGCAAGAATATTGAGGATAGACTTTGAGGATATGGGTGAAATCCGCGAGGGGACCACGACTGGAAAACTCTAGTGGTTGGAGCGCATGCGGCCTTCTGGTTGCCCTTTTTGCTACTTGACAGGAGCCAGATAGCGTACCACTGTTGAGCCAAGAGTTCGAGGAGAGTTTTGAAGCTCGTTCAACAAGGTTCCCAGGTGTGTTACGTCAAGGTCCCCGTGTTGGGTGCTGGACCCTGAACTTCCGCCAGGCTGGAGTGAAATGGTACAATAGTACAATAGTAGATAGTACAATAGCCAATAGTCAAAAGTGAAACGCTTTGCTATATAAAAACGCGCTCCGCAACGAGACTCACTCTTCAACCACCATCTCAAAGCCCATCTTCCAACACACCGCCAAGGCGACCGTACCTCCTACACACAGACAACATCACCGACAACTCAACACAATGTCTTCGTACCACCTTC
Organism: Neofusicoccum laricinum; assembly: GCA_029906385.1. Classification (NCBI taxonomy): domain Eukaryota; kingdom Fungi; phylum Ascomycota; class Dothideomycetes; order Botryosphaeriales; family Botryosphaeriaceae; genus Neofusicoccum; species Neofusicoccum laricinum. Next base: position 2,307,782 of record CP123719.1, on the reverse strand, counting down.
CGTGCCGCGGACTCCCTCAAGAGCTCTTCGACATGATCTTCGAGTACGCTCTTTGCAAACGCGAAGGCATCAAAGTCAAGCAGTTCAAAAACCCGGATCTGGACGAGATGGGGGTCACCATCCCCGTCAGAAACATCAGACCCGACACCGGAGATGTCGCCCTCAGCCTCTTCGGCGTCTCCCGCCACGTCGGCGCCGTGGCGCAAGACATCTTCTACCGCAAAAACGTCTTCATCCTCGCCATCAACCCGGACGAAGGCTTCGAGTGGCTCCGCCGCATCAACGCGCGCCACCCCCGCCAACTCGAACACGTCCACCTCACCCGCGAGGCCTTCGCGCCGTTCAACGCCCACGTCGACGTCGCCCCCTTCTTCCTCAGCAAACTCTGGGCGGCGACCCCCCTGAAGACGCTCACGATCGCCATGCCCGGCGACCTCCTGGCCGGGGCGTGGTGCTCGAACAGCACCCGCGAGTGCACGGACAACGTGGAGTCGGCCGAGTTCGTGGCGACGATGCGGGCGTTCAAGGCCGGCCGCGTGCAGACGGTCCGGCTCGCGTACCCGCGCTGGTACGCGCTGGGCACGGCCACCACGAGCTTCTTCTCCGTGGGCATGGCCGTCACCTGCCACCTGGTCGACCACGACTGCGGCCGCCGCGTCCTGCACCTGCTGCGCTGCTCGCGCGGCGCCGCGGGGCTGAGGATGCGCGCGGTGGCGAGGGAGGAGCGCAGGCTGTTCCGGGAGGGCGGGTTCGTCGCGTATAGGGGCGTGCGCAGGCCGAATGAGAAGGGGACGGTGGTGGTGATCCAGCGGGCAGAGGAGGCGGAGAGGTCGTTGAGGCTGCGGAGGGAGGGGAAGGAGAGGAGCGGGGTGTTGCGCGTGATGGCGTAGAGAGAGGCCGGTGGGCGAGTGGGAGATTTCGGAGGCGCTTCTTTTGAGACTGGATGCGCGGAAAAGTGGTCCAGTATACAAAGCTCAAGCTCAAGTCGGGAATGCAAAACTACGCCGAGAAAATGCGCTCTTACCACAAATGACTTCCAAACGCCTTGCTGATGCGCGTCCCCTGTCTTTCAATCTACCTCTCAGCGTGCCGGTGCACGTTGTCTGAGGTCCACCCGCACATTCACATAAGGAGGAGGATCCGGGATATCAGGATCAACCCCGAGAAGAACAGCAAACGGCGCCCTGTCTCTCGCCGCGGACCCGAACCTCTGTTCCTTGTCCACACCCGCACAACGCGATCCCCTGCGCCCCTCAACAGACAGGGCACCCGCAGGGATCCCCTCACCGCAGCTCGATTACCTGACGTTCAGCAGCTTCGCGCACGCAACCCTCGAGCGCGCCACGCACGAGCTCACGTTCCTCCGCCAGGCGCCGACGCCGGACGCCGCGCCCTCCTCGGCGTCGGCGGCGCCCGTCTTCTCCTTCAGGCGCGGCATCAGGGCCCACACGGTCAGCAGGGCGGCCAGCAGGGCGACGACGACGGGCTGCAGCACCTGCACGCCCTTGGCCTGGGCGAGCACGCCGACGACGAACGGGAAGATGGCGGCGCCGCTGCCGCCGAGCGCGGCGGCGAAGCTGATGGCCGACACGTGCAGCCGCGCGGGCAGCAGCTTGGTGGTCGCGACCACGGCGGCCGGGAAGAGCGGGCCCAGGAAGAAGCCCTCGAGCGCGACGGCGACGGCCGACACGGCGAACTGCGGCACCAGCCAGAAGAGCAGCTGGAACCCGATGGCGGCGGGCACGTACAGCTGCGAGTGCACCAGGTCAGCGCTCCGAAAGCTTTATGCAGCCGCCGTCGGCGGTGGAGCACGGTGGCGCCACCACGAGAGCAGCAGCAGGGGGATGGGCCACACTCACCGAAACGGCCAGCTTCTCGCCGATGCGCGGGGTGACGAAGCCGAGCACGACGCGGCCGGCGGTGATGCCGATCCAGAAGCCGGTGGCGACCATGCCGGCGTCGAAGGCGGCCCCGTCGCGCTCGCGCGTCATGAACACCACGATCCACCCGCCCAGCGCCACCTCGACGCCCACGTACCCGAGCAGGAACACCGCCGCCACCCAGCTGACCCGCGACCGCAGCGCCTCCTTGAGCAGCCCGCCGCTGTCCGCCGACGCCGCCTGCGCCCGGAACTGCCGCCCCGTCGCGCCCCAGAAGCTGGCCGCCGACGTGCCGAGCTCGATCGCCGCCGCTCCGATCTGCGTCGCCGGCCATGTGAGCGAGGTGTGTGTCGGCAGAGGGGAGGGAAGACGACGCACCATCAGGTAGTAGAAGCCCCACCAGCCCCAGCCGGCCTTCGTGATCAGGCTGGTCGCGACCAGCGGCGCCAGCACCGCGCCGACGCCGTAGAAGCCGTGCAGCAGCCCCAGCAGCTCGTTCGGGTTCGCGAGCTGCCCGATCCACGCGTTCCACGCCGCGTCCTCGACGCCGTTGGCGAAGCCCGCCGCCAGGAAGAAGACGATGAGCGCCGGGTACGGCGGGTGGCACGCGATGCCCGTGTAGGCGGCGAGGTGGCAGAGCGGCCCGACGAATGCGACGCCGCGCTGCCCGAAGTGGTTGTGGATCCAGTTGTTGAGGAGCGCGGCTGCCGCGTAGCCGCCGAGCGGGGAGAAGAAGACGAGGGAGACGATGGTGTAGTTCAGGCCGTAGTGGACCTCGAGCTGTTGGCCGCGTGGGATGTTAGATGGTGCTGCAGTGCTTGGGGGGGAAGAGACGAGAAGCGGAGCGGACAAACGTACGTATGGGATGATCGCCTTTCTCAGGATGTCAGCGCGAGCTTCAAGAGGGACACGAAGGGATGCATTGAAAACGTACACCGTATGCGGCATCATTTCCCCCCATCACCATGAAGGCCCAAAACGTCGCAGCCAGGCGGAAGATGTTGATACGTGTGCTATTCCATTTCTCCACCGCGGCAACTGCGTTCCCAGGGGCGCTGCTGGAGCTCTGTGAGGCCTGGGAGGCCGATGCCTTGTCGACATCATTGCGTGCAGGCTCCGCGGCTGGAGTGGCCGCTGAGAGCTGCTGCAGCTCCACAGCATCTGGATGACCAGGGTAGGCCATGTTTGGAGAGGTAAGAAGAGAGCTGATGTGGAGCAGGGGGCAGGTCCCAGACTGCGTGCGAGAGCAGATTTATAGTCCCCACAATCCCCCGCATGGGCGTTGTCATAGTCGACTGTGCCAAGTGAGCGGGCTGGCGGGCTGTGACGTTTGCCTAATGCGGTACTACTAAGCACCCCACCCCGTCCAATCGGGAATTGGGCGAAACATCGGGAGCACGCGTGTGGGGAACGGAGCGAACGGCTTGCTTCACACGAGTACCTACGTCGCTCCGTCTCAAAACAGGCTAAGAGCTCAGTCAGACGTGCGAGCCTTCCAGCGTTGCCCCGCGCCATGCTGATAAACTGGTGTCAGAAATTGTTCGCGCACGTTCATGACCTCGTGGCGAGTGCTCTGTGCTGCCTTGTAGGGAATAGCCACAGTAAACATTGACGCAGTCAGCACGGCTCCGAAGAGGAGCAACTGCGGGTAATTTCCAATCCATTAGCTCACATAAATTCAGAACACAGAAACCTGTAGAACACGGTGCTTTCTCCCGCGTAGTACGAGAGCCAGAGGAGTCTCGGTACTAACGGTGAAACTGGCGCCGGCGAAGTCGGAGAAATGCTCGCCGGCAAAATCCATTGCCGGGAGGCGTTCAGGGGAGTTTTCAGTCGAAAAAGCAGCCAGTCTGAGTCTGCCGCAGCCAGGCCTGCGTTCAAAGGGATTATTCCCTCCGACCATATGGATACTGCTACACCAAGTTATGGGGTGATCTCAGAGGTCTTGCTCTTCGAATGCCCGGACGCTGCGCCAGGAAAGACAGGATCCGCCCTTTAACAGTCCCGTTCCCAGCGCTCTCGTCTGTGGTTGATGAGCTCTTCCTCTTGTCTTCCTTTCCAGGCTCTAGGATTCCCAGGCCGCCCAAGGTTCGCTGCTGCATCGATGCAATGCTAACCCGCCTCGCGCAGCCTTCGTTCGTCTTGTTACGATTTGGAAAGTCGATTACGGCCTTGAAGCCAAGCTCGAGCTGTCGGGCGTTGATCAAGGCGACGATGGTGATGAAGAGTGTGACCACCGCCACCCCGATGGCCCCGACAATGGGCAGCCAATTCGGTGCATCGCTCATGCTGAAGATGCTGACTGCGAACCCGAGAGGCAGGAAGAACGCAGTGATGTACGTGAACAACCGGATGTCCTCTGCGCCACGCAGGTTCAAGTCATCACGGACACGGTCGAGCCTGTCGGTGAGGGAGGTGCTGAAGGACCGGATCCTCGCCTGGCAGCGCTCCAGCTCCTGGACCCTTTGCTGGTTCGAAACCAGCAGCTTGGTGATGGCCGACCGGTACTTGCGCTCGTCGTTCTTCGTCCACCGCGGCTTCTCCGGTCCCCGGTCCTTCTCACGGCCCGCCCAGCTGGCGATCTTCTCCAGGTTCTCGCTCAAATCCTCCTCGAGAACCTGCAGGATTCTCTCCAGCATTGCCCATTCCTCGCGGAAGGACAGGTAGGCGTCGCTGTCGATCCTGAAGAGCGATATCGAGTCCGTCAGAGCGTCCGAGAGCGTGTCCGGACGCGTGCTGGACACCGCGGCCTCGGAATCCTTGCGGACGCCGAGGTCCAGCTGCACCTTGGCCTTTGCGGCCTCCAGCACCTTGTTGGCGCTCTGCGTCATGTCGCCCAGTATGCGGTCGAACAGGATCAGCTCGAGGACTTTGCGCTGCCGCCACAGAGGCTTCTCCCGGTCCGCTTTGGGAAGCCGCGTGTCGAAGATGACGTCACGGATGCGCGCCTCCAGTTGATCCTCCTTCAGGCTCTCGCCCGGCTTGCGCTCGAGGAAGTGGCAGGTCCAATACCGGTCGAAGAAATCTCCGGTGAAGCGGAAGCCCGTGGCGGCGCGGTCGATCTTCTTTGCTCCGCCGGGCGCTCCCTCAACCCAGAGGGATGGCATGCCGTCCATCTCATCATGCTTGACCGCGTCAACCAGCTGGTAAAACGACAGGTGAAACTCCGTCTCCCACGTGTTGAGGACCGAGTTGACGTCGTCCAAAAGATATTTATCCGACTTGGCGTGCCTGTCGAAGAAGGACGACATCTTCGCTTTCTCGGGGTTGGGAGAAGCAAGGCAGCAGAGTATGGTCGATCCCTCATCAACTTTGGGCAACCAGACAAGCCTCTTCTTCGCAGACTCTGCAGTCCGGACTTGGCCCAGGCTCTCCCTGAGCTGTTCAGTATTCATCATCTGGATCTTTCGTCCGGGGCCCTCGTGGTGGTGGTGGTGGTGTTGCGAGTGGGACGAATGCCTGAATCCGCACCTCGACACGTCCAAGACGGTGCCTCTGATGCCTTCCTGCTCGAAAAACTTCCCATCCCGTTCGTGGCAGTCCCGTATGATTTCCCACGTCTCGTTTCCGAGCTCGGACAAGCACCGGGCCGTCTTGTGCCTCGGAGGATCGAGTTCCCGGATCTCGTCCCACATCTCGCTGTCCATGGAGATGGATCGGATCAGGTCGTACAGGTTGAAGTTTTGGTTGATCTCGAATGACTGGAACTGTTCGAGCTCGGGGTCGAAATCCAGGAAGTCGGGGTAGTTGTAGAGCCATTCGTCCGAGGGCTCGATGATGCTCTTGTGGTCGAACAGATCGTTGAACGGCATGGTCTTCTTCATGACTGTTCCGTGTCTTCGGGCATGATTGCTGTTACAGGCAGCCGAGTTGTCCGGCTCGGACTTTGTTTCAAAGACAAAGGGCTCCATGTGGCTGATCACGGTTCGTTGCTGAGGAACTTCTGGCGTCCAGTTCTTGCCGTACTTCAGGAGAATGTAAGGGATCTCGAACGTGGCCTGCCAGTAGAAGTCCCACGTACGCTTCTCCTGGACCAGCTCGGCCTCTTTCGTGGCCTCGTTAAGCTGCCCGGCGAAGAGCCCGCTCGGGGACGAGCCCCGGAGCAGAATGCCGGTGGCAACAGTGCACATGTCCTCTGCCGACCGGTGGTTGATTTCGAAGCCCCCTTTCCCCATCATGATGGCCAAGGCGTAGCGCAGCGGATTGTCCCATCCCGAGTCCTGGTTTTCTTCGTGGTACTTCTGGGACTCGATGGTGTTCTCCCAGGATATCACTTTGCCCTGCGACTCGGCCATGTCGAAGAACGAGCTGTTCATGTCGTGGAACATGGCCGTGTCTCGAGAAAAGAACAGGAACCGGCTTTCGCTCGAAGACCGAGCGACCGCGAGCATGCGTTGATTTGAGATGGGGTTGTCTGTTGTGAAGCGTCTGAGGATGTTCCGCTGAGCTTCGGATGATGAGAAATCCCTGGACGGCCCTTCTTTCAGGATCTCTCGTTTGGCTCTGGTCGAGCTCTTCCTGGTCGTCCTTGTCTTGATCATTTGCGGTTTGAGTTCTGCGCCGAAGCCGAGCTCTTCGATGGACTTCAGAGCTTTCCAAATCCACACGTGATCGTCCAGACGGTACTCGCCGGTGAACGCGCTTGTTGGCCGAGAGAAAATAAAGCACTTGCGTTTGTCCATTCTGTCCAGTGTTTTGATCCACGGACTGATGCACTTCTCCAAATTGTCACGGAAACTGTCGTCTCCGACTGCCCTTGCATAGTCGGCGGCCTTGATGATCTGGAAAGGAGTGTCTGTCAACAACTTCCCACTCAGCTTAGCGGTGGATGTGGAGTCCGAGATCTGTTTTCCTGTTGCCCAGTAGTGGGTTTCGAAACATCCGCTTTCTCTTTCAGCCACCTCGAACACCCATTTCAGGTGGCCTTTGCAGGTCGTCTGTATGCGTTCGAGCACATGAATGATATAAGCTCGTGAGTCACAGATCCCATAACTCAAGTCGCAAGAGCACCCGGAGACCTTGGACGAGTGTTGACCGGTTTCGTCGCCAAAATCCTTCAGGCGCTCGAAGACGGAGAGGAGGAACTGGAAAGCATAACTATTGCTTGCGCTTAGCATTGAAGAGACACGGCGTGGGTATCTAGAACTTACAAGCTTGCCGCCGTAACAAGCCGATGGCCTGAAAAGTCTCCGCATGTCAGAGCAACAGATGAGTAGCCGCCGCGCTCAGCAGCACTGGGCGTTCGCTGAGGTATGGGGAGACTGCAAACAGAGAGTAAGTGCTCGAGATTTCTGCGCATGATGAAGTTCTCGTGCGGACACGGCGAGAGTGCGAGTTGTTTGAAAGGGGTCATGTAAAACCGCTCATCTGCGCTCAACATATCAGATACCGGTACCAAGGATGATCTCCACGGGCCTCCTTTCGGCGTGATTTGCAGCCGGTATGCCATGGTGATTTCCAGCCTCCCGGCCTTGATGTAGTCGGCCTCGGCCTCATCCCGGTTCTTGATTTTGTACCACTTGTTCGGCACCTCCTCGAGCTTGTGTGCGACACCGTTCACGAAGAGCGCCAGGACAAGGCTGGCGGCGTCTGAGTTCTCGCGCCCTCTGAGCTGCTCAGCACCTGGCAGATCAACAGCAGGTCCACCTTCGGGAGGGACCCCGTAATGGCTCAAGACCAGACTGTATCCATGCGGACCAAGCGACGTGGAGTATTCTTCGGATGCGTAGTTCCTGGCCTGATTGAAGTTGTCACCGGGGTCCGTAAAGTCCAAGTGTCGGATCAGCACGTCTGTATCTATCATGACGCTTGGAAGAACAGGAACATGCTCGCGTCCTGGTTTTTGCTCAAACGTATGCCGTTGGAATATCGTGCCGTTGCGGATGAAGTACTGGACCGAGAGGGTGAAGTTGTCCGTGTCGAAGGAGAAGCGCGGCCAACGATCACGGACGAACTCAAGGCGTGGCTTTTGCTCGTTGAGCGCCTTCACAACCTCTGAGCTGTCCTCCATGTAGAGGCCTGAGACTGTGACGCCGGGATTTGTTGATACATCGGCGAGTTCTTGTGCGCGGTCCTCAATCAGAGATGGCTCCGGGGTCCCTGGCAAGTCGACAGAACATATCCCCGACCTGCCCCGTCCAAGGAATCGGGAGATTTGGATGAGGTTTCCGTAGATGTTGACGCTCGCTGTTGTGCCCTCGTCTCCAAAAGATGTGTAGTTCTCTGCATGTTGCGCCGCAATGTCTGCCTCTGCTGGAATTGACAGCCTTTCCTCTTCAGGAAAAGCGTACTTCGGATACGTCTTTTCTGAATTGCCTGAGAATTTAATGTAAGCCACGAGATAGAGAAGACGGAAGACAACATGAATGTGCACACCAGTCACAAAGGTCTGGAATTCTTCCGCAAATTCGTCAGGAAGCTCGCCGAATGTAGCAGGAGCCTCCCTGCGGAATTCTCTAGACGATGCAGAGCCAAGTCTTGGGGAACTTCCTGAGCTCAGAGAAAAAGACGGAGCAGACATTCGTGGCGACACAGGGCTGTTGATGGCGCTCTCCGGCAGAGCCGCAACGAAGGAGATACTGGGAAACGTGAAAGCCATGGTATATAAAACTGACAGCTGGATGTCTTTTTTTTAGTGAGGACTGAACGTCTTGTAGTACAGAGTGCTTCGGAAAATGCTGTGCTTTTGTACGGCGCATGCGAGACTGATAAATTCAACAAAAGTCGGACGTGCCCTGCGAAGAGCCGCATGGTGGATTCACGTGCTTCGGGACACGGTTGGACGACATCCGAAGCATCTTTGGATCTCCGACGCGCTTTCTCAGAAGGCAGAAAAGAAGCAGGACGATCATGCATTCGGTGGTGAGGCTGTTACTCCGCAGAAACAGAGCTTTGCCGAATCCATCTGTTCTCCGGACGCTCGGGCTCACCGCAAGATCGTGGATCGGGCACTGGCACAGAGGAGTGCTGCAGCGGCCTGCTAAGGTTAAGAGGATGTAGAATAACCATGCTCGATGTTTTGCAGTTGAAGCAATCGCCAGGATGGCTTGGGGAAGTAATCTTCAGAACATTGTGATCCGGACGAATTATTCCACGACACTCTGCGCAAATTTGTCCATTAGCTGAGTTTGTCAAAAGCAATTCGGGCTAGAATCGGCTGCAGAACCCACCTGTAGATCATGAAATGCATGCAGGGAAAAGAGGAAGGCCCACCATTGTTTGGGCAGGAAAGCACACGACGTTTGTGTCAGCAGCCGTTCCTCGATGCTGGAGCGTTTCAGCCTCGGCAAGACCCATTGCCAGCTTCTCAATGCTTGGCCGGCTCGTCAACGTGCAGGAGAAAGTTCGTGATCGTGTCGTGATTCGATGATCAGATCTGACAAAAGCCGAGGGCGAGGACACGTTCCCATCCCCACACTTGCTCCACCGCTTCCACGGGTCCAGACCATTGAGCCGAAGTCGAGCTGCCTTCCAGTGAGCATGTTGCATACAAGAGTATCCAGTTGCTCCGTTGGTTGAGAAGAGCGAGGGCATACGACAATGGTATCAGTCCTTGCCAGGAGATGAGCGCTTCGTCGGATTGAGCTGAAGTGGAAACAAGAAGAATGCAAGGAACCTACGGGCCGCCCGCCCGCTGTGCGGGACTCCCGCACCGCGCGCAAGGATGAGAAGGAGATACCCGAATGCAACCTGATGGAAAGAGCAAGCAGCTCGTTAAATGGAGACGTATCTGGATAATTCGTCATCACAATTGCTGCAGGACATGCAAATTCCACCCAGCATATACGGGAGTCCCACAGGACACGTCATTAAAGAGATCGGCCCGGGCTCGTCGAATCGACTTGCGGCCCCCAATGTATCAACGACGTTCTCCGCGGCCGCTGTATAGGGCAGAAATGGAATAGGGAAAGGTGCTCGAGAATCTTCTCAAGCCCCAACGGAAAAAGTAGGTAGCCGGGGTTGAGCGAATTTCGCTGGCTTAAACAACAAACTCCCGGAGAAAATCCATGCCTCTGCGCCACCTCCAATTTCCGTGTCCGGCAGGTGGCACAGGAGCGGGGTCGATTTTGCGTTTTTAAAGTTGCTCTCCCATGACTTCGGGCTCCGCGTCATCCACACCGCCTCGAGCGGCGGATTAATGCTCGCTACCAACTGCGCGAGATACGTATTGAGAAGGAAAAAGTCGCATGTTTTCCGCGTCTGAAGTGGAAGCCAGGTGGTGGCACAGCAGTTGCTCATGGGAGTTCGGAGCGTGTGTAAGATCCGGGCATCGGTTCAAGATATCCGACACGTACTTGTGCATTTGGTATGGCCAGCCTGCGAGATAGGATCCCGAGGATGAACTTGAGGTGATGAACGTTGAACAGTGCTCTCTGGTGGGTTAACGCATGAACTATGATAGGCATTCCATCAATAACAAATGATTGTGGGAAAAGACCCCCCCCCAGCCGATGGGTGCGCGTTCACGGACGTGGTCACCACGATGGTGGTTTGTCGTAGATCTGCTCAAAAATCTGCTCGATAAAATGCGTGGTAAGGTGTATATACAAGGAAACCACAAGCTTCCTTCGTCAAATCATATGTACTGAGAAAGCCACAAAGGAGTGACGGAGAGAAAAGTCGGAGGGTATTCCTAGCGCGCCTAGATCGGCGCTTACAATGCTCCAATAGCGGCAATGCCAGCCCTGGCTTTGCCTGAACTGTCGACCAGCAGGTTGTCCGCGCAGCTGGATCCCAGCCCACCGTTGCCGATCCAAGCCGGCTCCCAGTAGTACAGCCCAACACCACCGCTGACACCCTTGACAATGGCACCCACGTCCTTGATCCAAGTGGCCTGTCCGGCGGCAGTCTTGGGGATGTAGTTGGTGTCACTCGGGAAGGTGTACGCCGGGTTCGGGCAGCTGGCGGGCCAGTCCGTCTCGGCGACAACGAGCTGCTTGCCGTACTTGGAGGCCAGCTGCTCGAGCGAGTACTTCAGCGAGCCCAGGTAGGCCTGGTCGTTGTAGAAGGGGTAGTACGAGACGCCGATCATGTCGAAGTCGGTCTTGAGGAAGGGGCCTTGGCTCAGGATTTCGTTGTACCACCAGAGCTGGGTGCCGGAGTCCCAGCCGTTGTCGAGGTGCACCATGATCTTGGGCTTGGGGGAGAGGTTGCTGTCCTTGATGCCCCACGCGGCGGAGTGCAGGAGGACGGCGATGTTGTAGTACGACGAGGTGCCGCCGAGCGGCCACAGCAGACCGGCACGGATCTCGTTGCCGATGGAGATGATGCTCGGGGCAATGCCGGCACTGGCAAACGAGTTGGAGACAGACTTGGTGTATTCGTAGACCGTGTTCTGAAGAGTGCCGATGGACGAGTCATCCCAGGCGGCGGGCGTGGTCTGGGGCAGCACATAAGCTTCTGTCAGGGATCCTTGTTTGTGCTAGACGTACCTGGTGCGACGGATCGGCCCAAGTGTCGCTCAGGTGCAGATCCACGTAAGTGCCCATGCCGGCTGCCTTGACACGCTTGGCCAGCTTGAGGTTGTAGTCCAGGTTGTAGTTGCCATCGGAGGGGTTGACCCAGACTCTTTGGCGGACGGAGTTGACACCGGAGGAAGCAAGGATCTTCTCCAAAGGTGTTGTGACACCGCCTGTAGTTTTGTATGTCTGACCCTTTGCTTCAAGCATCAACAGGGAGGAGATGTCTACTCCCTTGTAGGCGATGGTGTCTCCGAGCACCGCGCAGGGTGCAAGGAGCAGCGAGAGCAAGCCTGCCTTGGTGAAGAACATGTTGGCGGGCGTGGCAACGAGCGAGGTGAGCAGCAAGAGCAAACAGCAGCGGCGAATGGAGACCAGCGAGCATAAGACTGCGGCTCGGAAGAATTGGGGATATAAGGCATCGCGAATTCTCGTGTTCGATGTTTGGCAAAAGACCGTTTCAACTTTCTCCACCAATTGTGCCTTCAAGCTCCGGGTCATGTGCGATGTTTCATGAGCAGTGCAAGCGATGGTGGATGAACCAGAATACCCGGCCGGATTCACCGGCGCAACAGTCCGTTTACAGATTGGTGAGGAAGAGCGAGACCGCATTCGGACCCGACGGACCTATCGGGCCCATGCGGGGCTGTCGCATAGTCGCCCAGCTCGCTTGCGATCCTTTTTCTGGCCGCCCTGAGTCGGAGATTTTCTGGCCCAAGCCAATGTTGGGCCCTTTAGGGTATCCAGACCGAAGGCAAGCCCCGCTACAAGCCCCCCGTGCTTCGTTCTGCGTCTTTCGAGAACTGAGGCATTGCGTACGGAGTACCTACCGAGCATCGCCTCATCGTCTCATATGGGGCGAGAGTCTCGGCGCTTGATGAACAGCAAGGCGGATGAGGAAAGTGAAGCACAAGAACTCTGGACGTCCATGGGTCCTGCTATGAATCGTTTTACGAGAGCGCGCATTCGTACCACAAGACAAGAGCCCGGGGTGTCGCCCTATATGTCAGGTTGTATGATAGCATTCGTACGGAGCTTGCTATCCGTCGGAATCCTAGTCCGCCCGCTTTAGACTCCCTTGTAAATTGAATGCATGCGTTGTTTGAAGCTGTGACTGGGGGTTACTGCCTATAGCAGCCTACGATAATCCCGGCTGTTGCATATAATGTTGCACCACACCCCGGACAGCTTAGCTTTACTCGTAGAACTCGCGAAAACCTACCTCGTACAAACTACTTCTGGGTATATATAAGGTGTGAGAAATACAGATGTCCCCTCTATCTCAGAACACATGTCGAGCTTCGTCTTCTACACTGCTTCCTCGGCAATGATCTTGGTAGCGCCAGCCTTCCCGGATGAAGCGGGCTCAACAATGCCGAGGTCTGCGGCAATGTTGAAAAGTCTTGCCTTCTCCTCGTGCGCTGCTGTGTCTCCAAAAACGACATCCATGTCCTCCAGGCTCTTTCCGCGGGTTTCGGGGACGAAGAAGTACGTGAATCCCAACGCCAGCAGGCAGAAGGCGGCAAAGAAGATATAGGTGCCGTACCCAATCGTTTCCAGCATGTCCGGCGTCACAAGCCCGATGATGAAGTTGCACATCCAGGTAGCGCTCGTGGTGATGGATATGGCCTTTGAGCGGTTGCCGAGGTTGAAGATTTCGGACGGCAGAACCCAGCCGATGGGAGCAAATGAGTACGAGAAGTTGACATCATATATGTAGATGAAGGCGATTCCCGTCCAGCCCGCCGCCTTGTGGGATACCAGGGACGATCCGTATCCGCCCACGATGCCACCAACGATAATCAGAGAAACGAAGGTCCCGAGCGCGCCGCACATGAGCAGCGGGCGGCGGCCAACTTTGTCGATGAGAAAGAGCGCCGGCAAGGTTGAGAGGGTGTTAACAATGCCGTAGACGCCGGTGGCCAGAAGCGATGTGGTCTTGCCGGACAGCCCCAGTTGGCCGAAGATGGTGGGAGCATAGTAGATGATGGCGTTGCACCCCATGAACTGCTGGAAGAACATGATGCAGCAGCCAACAGACAGCCGCTTGAAGGACGGCCAGGTGGAGACCAGAGATGCGTACTGGGAGATGTAGAGCGTGACGCCGGTCTTGCCGGGGTATGCGTCTCGCGCGTAGGATTCCTCAAAGAGAACCTCGGCTTTGATTGCCAGATATTCTCTGCACAGTAGTTCGGAGTCGATGTGGACCTGTCGTATCCTGGCCAGCGCAGAGAGCGCCTTGTCTTCCTGTTGACGCATGAGAAAATACCTCGGGGATTCTGGGTAGAACAGCATCCCCACGCCGAGGATGAGCGCCGGCAGAATCTGCAGTGCCAGTGGAACTCGCCACGAGGCTTCGCTTTGCCCAGAGCAGCCACTTGCGCTGACGTCTGTGAGAGGATCAAACTCGGGCTCAGACGCGGAACCGCCGGTGTATGCAATGCTGGGATCGCACCGTGCGCCTCCGATGTACTGAGTGCCGTATTCAAGCCAGTAGCTGATCAATATACCCAGCGTAATGCTCACTGATGCAATTAGCATAGGGAGTCAGCAATCTTGGAGGCTACCCACATTGCTGTAGAACGACCAGTGTGCCCCGAATAGCGGGCGTTGAGACCTCCGACATGTACATCGGCACAATCATGGTGAGCATGCCAACTGCAAAGCCGGCGATTGCGCGTCCTGTGGCTGTGAGCATCTACACAGGCACGTGAGCGACATACATACCTGCGAAAATCATGGGAACGGAATTCGCACCAGCCTGGAGAGCGGAGCCGAGAGTAAAGATGACCACCGCCACCAGCATGGATCCCTTTCTGCCAACGCGGTCTGCAATTGGCCCGTTGACCAGTGATCCGAACCAGGCAAGCAGCAGAAGACTCGAGACAAACCAGCCTTTGAAGCTGCTGTCCAAGTAGATCCTGGGGAATTTTGCGGCAAAGGACTCCATTGTCAGAACTCCTGAGACAACACCCTGGTCGTACCCGAAGAGGAATCCGCCGAGGGAAGCAAACTGGCGGAGGATTAGCTGCTGTCCGCTGCCAGCTATGCACGGCGCTTACCGATGCCAAACCCAGGATGTATGGGTTCTCTCGTAGCTGGCGCATGACGCCTTTGTCAGACGAAGCGTACAACTCCGTGCCCGAATCTTGGTCCGCCATTGTCAGGATTGTAATTGCAGGCGTAGAAGATACCTGACCGCGGGTCTTGCGAGGCGCAGGCCGCTGGGTTTTGCGTTCCCCAAAGCCTGCCGGATGCGGAGACCCACAGCGCGTTCTCGTGATCATGGTTGCGGGGAAACTTGTTGTTGTGGGGCCCCAGTGGGATGCTCGCTGCGCCGCGAGCCAATAGGATGCTGCATCCCCAGACGGCCACTTGAGCGCAAACTGGGGCTGACATTGCCATCAAAATCAGGAAATAGACCGAATAGAGCGGGATCGGGAGCAAAACGGGCAGTGCTTAGCGCCGCACTGCCTGTGCTGCTGAGACAGAGGCCGACGCTTATCTCCAACCTGCAGATAGGTAAGCCGAGGATGGTTTCAGCCCCATCAATGCTGCACTCGTTCTTATTCCCGTGGCGCCCTTCAAGCATAAGATGCTTCAGCCTTGCACAACGCAGTAACAGAGGCACCAATCGACAGCTCAAACCAAATTTTTTTTTTTTTTGGAAGGGACCATAAAACGTGCTGCAAATCCTTCTGCGTGCAAGCGCCGTTGGAAGCCTTACAATACTGAGCCATGGAATTGAAGACGTCCCGTATGTCGTGGCCTCACATCCTTCTCGTTGCAATCAGCACAAGAGCACCTCGGCCATTCATTCATCTTTCTATCCATTCTGCTACTGTGCGACCAAGTTCTCAGCGATGAGCGAGTGCTACGACCGCGCTGGCAATCAGCTTTCCATTGCCTACGGAAGATGCAGTAGCACTGCGGACGGCGCCGCTACCGCTTGCTGCGCGAACAACAAAGATATTTCCCCAGATGTCTGTCTTGACAGTGGTCTCTGTCTGGCAGTTGCAAGTAAAAGGACATATGGGCTTCCTGTACGAGAACGGCTCCACAGACAAAACCGGTTCCGCTGATGGGTGCCTGAGTGTTTGTGCAGGAGGTGAGATGCCCTTCACACCACCGAGCTCCCGAAATCGAAGGCTGATCCACGGCTTCTTCAGTCAGCAACTCCTCGTGGAAGGTTTCCGAAGTCCTCCAATGTGCACCAGGATCACGGTGTTGCCGCCGCAGCGGTGACTTGGCCAACTGCTGCAACGACCCCGCTGCGCTTGTGAACGAGACGGCGATAGACAACCTCGCGCAATCAGTAGCATCTCGAATCAGCACTACCACAATCAGCACTGCGGCAAGCACGGCTCTCGACAAAGCTACAAACGAAGCAACGTGTGGATCACGAACGAGAGCACGGCCTCGGACTACAACAGTTCTGGCACCTTAGTTATTGGTGGCGTTTTGGGTGTGCTGCTCTTCGTGTCTATCGTCGCGCTGGGATCGGTGTTGCGGTTGTGGCGGAGAGAGTGTAGGCGGCGAAAACACCTGGAGCGGGGACCAGTTGTTTTGACCTCGGCGGAGGAACCGAAGGCAGTGGTCTCTGAACGTCGGCACCGAGGAGTGTTCTTGGTAGAAGCCGATTCACGTTTTCAGCGGAGCGAACTGCCGGACAGGAATTACTGAGTCTTGAAGCTTGGTGCAGGTGGTCTCATTTGCAAACCTCGATGCCAGCTGTACATACCGTACACCCAAATTGTAGATAGCGCTCATTTCTAAGAATTTTAAAAGTGTAGAATGGAAGGCTGCGTTGTTCATGAGAAGGCTTTCTTTCGGGCCTGGACGATTGCAAACCTGGTCCCATCCGCTGATCCCGCAGTGGTTCCAGAACTGGCGTGAGAGCTGTTCACGGACGTACAGCCTCGGCGTTTCCTTGCAAACATCGTATGCATATGGCGAGATTGAGTCCTTGGCGGAGGAGAATATTCACTATACGCAACGCCATCCTTGGCATTGTCGCCGGCGTAGCCGGCCACTCGAACGTCAACGCCTTCATGAAGAAATTAAAACAACGCTAGTATTGCACGCCTCGGTGGTTTCCAGCTGCCAAGATTTGGTTTCGATCTCTGGTCACGCGTCATGGCCCATGGACATTCACCTCCCCGTATCATTTTAGGAATTTCCTCCTGAGATCACGAGGAAATGACCAGTTCTGGTAGCTGTATAGCCGCCGTCGACATGCCATTCATATTGGCATCACTGCTATTTCTGATTACCTTGTGCTTGAAATGTGAGATCCGCGGCTCTGGGTTTGGGGGCTTCTACGGCCGACTGGGAAAATGTCACTGCTGTTCTTATTAAGCAGGATGCCCTGTGTTCCTTCTCGGCTGAAGTCACGTATTCCTTTTGTTTCTTTGTCCTCCGTTGCCTGGAGGTGCAGTTGAGACTTTGTTCACTTCGTTGTTTAATCAACACTTCGCCTTGGAACAAAGAACACGCGAGTCTGCTTTACCAACAATCACATCCGACTTTGCGCAACAGTGTAGACCATTATTTTATTTAACTAACTCAGCATCTAATCTTTTTGGAGCATCTCTTACTTCGAAAGCCTCAAACCCTACTGATAGCCGACAGGTCGGACATATCCAGAATCCCATAAGCTCAACTCACAGCAGCAGCTCACAGCACTATCTCAGCCGCCACGCAAGTTGCCCACACACCAATCTTCCCAACCACCAACCCTACCAGACAACCCCACCCACACACGCACAACGACAACGCCCAATCCACTCCGCCTCTCCCCCCGCCCAACGCGCCGACCTCCTCACCGGCCCCGCCGTCTCCCTCTCCCTCCCCCAATCCAGCATACCCACCTCCCACATCATCCCCTCCCTCCCCCGCCGCATGCTCTTCGCCTTCTCCCGCCTCGCCGCCTCGCGCCTCTCCGTCACCGACGGCATCGGCGTCGGCCTCGACGTCGACATCGACGCCACCACCCCACCCGCCTCCTCCCGCACCATTACCCTGCCCCCTGACGCCTGTACCATCGGCGCGCTCGAGTACCTCGTCCTCTGGGTGAAAACCTCATGCCGCAACCGGACTGGCGGTGGGTGGGGCACGCGCTGGAGGCGTCACGGGCGCTGGACGCACCGGAGGCGGAGCGGCAGCTGCGGGAGTTGGCGAAGGGGCAGCTGGCACGGACGCCGCTGGGGGCGGCCGCGTTCCGGGCGGCGGTGGAGGGGCTGGAGGGCGCGGACGGGGGGCTGGTGCAGGCGTGCGTGCGGGCGGCGGTGCGGTTCGCGGCGCGGGGGGGGTGGGGGGATGGGGAGAGGGAGGGGGTGGGGATGGAGGGGTGGTTGCGGGCGGAGCGGCCGGGATGCGGGAGCTGTGGAAGGCGTTTGGGGAGAGGGCCAGGGTGGGGAGGGATCTGGCGTTGGGGAGGCGGAAGGTTGCTGTGGCGAGGCTGAGGGAGAAGGCGAGGGTTGAGAATGAGATGGTTGCGGAGAGGATGGCGGGGGAGGCCGAGGAGAGGCTGGAGAGGCAGCGCAGGCTTGCGGGTCTCATTGAGTGAGGCTGCATGTGCGAAGTGGTGCATTTCCCGCTTCACTTAGGTGAAGTCAAGTAAAATCTGAGAGAATTGAAATAAATCCAATTTTATCTTTAAGCAAATGAAGCCCGCGCTTTTCCTCAATAGGTGCTAATGCTGCAACATCTGTCGTAATAAAGGTAGCGATATTTTGGCATGCTTACCTGTCCATTAGATATTGCTTACGAAATTCTACGAGCTTGCGGGAAAAAGGGTTCTTGCCCTCAGTGCTGTAAGTAAAAGAGGCATGTTCATGGCAGCTCAAGTCATGGCAGCGGGATGGCGCCATTCTCCGGCCTCGCACCGCTCGCAGAGGATGGCAAGCTTGTAGAACACTGAGAAGCCAAGCAAACAACATCCTACCCGTGTACAGGCTTGAGCAATCACAGGGTTTCAATTCGCAATTGGCCGCCTTCCTACCTTATCAGGCTAGCCCTGCCTTGGTCGGTAACGCAGCGCGAAGCCGAGCGGCATTCTCACCCGCCGCCGGAACTCGGAGCCGAACTTCCACTTCCCTTCACCACCACTTTTGTCCATTATCGGTATTTGGATCCGAGTCAAAGTTGGAGCACGCGCTTTGGGTGGAGGTAAGCGTGACGCACGCCTACTTAAAAGACCCCGTATTGCGCAGAAATCCGTGAGGCCTTCTAACCGCGATTCCACCGTTGTTCTACTCCTCGATAGAGCTGTGTCTTTCCAAAACTGCCACAACAACGCCCTGGTAGAACATTCAAGATGGGCTCGATCAGTGAAAAGATCGAGGCTTTCCCCAATGTGCCCCAGGGTCCAAAGGACAACATGTTTGACCTGAAGGTGCGGCTGGTGTCGGACAAGACGCCAGACAAGGTTGATTTGGGCGCCGGGGTTTACCGCGACGAGGCCGGGCGGTATTATGAAATGCCTGTGATTCGAAAGGTACGATAAGCTCAAGAGGTCGGAGAGGTCTCCGAAGGCATGGTTGGGCAGACGTAAATGGGGGAGAAGCGGACCAAAGTTGTTAACCGGAGCTTCGCCAATACAGGCAAAGAATATCCTTGAGTCTCAGCCTCCGGATCATGACGTAAGTTTCAGTATCCTGTTCAAGGTCAAAAAAAAAATAGCTAATAAGATGTCAGTACGGTGGTCACACTGGGGATCCGAAGTTTGTTAAGCTTGCTTCCGAAGTCATCTTCGGCAAAGACAGTGAAGCACTGAAGGCGGGAAAGGTATGACTCCAAAATACTTTACCAAGCAGTCCCTTTCCCGAATCCATCGGCCTTCTCCTCGGCCCCTCCCGAACTTTTCTGTTGCCCTTCCCCCTTTCTTCCTCAATTCCACCATCGCTTCCACCCGTCAGTCCTTCCACCCATCACTCCTCCTCACACCCCAACCCCGCAGATCGCCAGCTCCCTCACCATCGCCGGCACCGGCGCTGTCCACATCGGCGCCGTCTTCGCGTCGCGTTTCTTCGCCACGCCCGCCACGCCCCTCAACGTCTACATCGGCGTTCCCGCGTGGGGCAACTACGCCCCGCTCTTCGCCCACGCCGGCCTCAACCCCATCACCTACAACCACCACGACGCGGCGCGGAAGCGCGTCGACCTCGCTGCCCTCCTCTCGACCATCGCCGCCGCGCCGCCGCGCTCCGTCTTCGTCCTGCAGGCCGTCTGCCACAACCCTACCGGCCTCGACCTGAGCAGGGAGCAGTGGATCCGGGTGGCCGACGCGCTGACGTTGGGCGGGCACCTGCCGTTCTTTGACGTCGCGTATCAGGGGTTCGGCGTGGGTTTGGACGAGGATGCGTGGGCGGTGCGGGAGTTCGTGCGGAGGGGGCAGGAGGTCGTGGTGGCGCAGAGCTTCTCGAAGAACCTGGGGCTGTATGGCGAGAGGGTCGGTGTCGTGCATGTCGTGACGGGCGAGGCGGGGACGGCGAGGAACGTGGCGGACCAGCTGAGGTGTTTCGCGAGGTGGGACTATTCGAGCCCGCCAAGGTACGGCGCAACGCTGGCGAAGATCGTGCTGGAGAACTTTTGGGATGAGTGGTACGTGTTCCTTCCCCTCTGCTCTTCTTTGGTTTGTGGATCTGGTTGCGTGCATGTTTCTTGAAATTGGAGACGGCAGAGAGAATTGATACCCTCCTAACACCGCTGTACAGGCTAGAAAATCTGAGAGCCATGAGGGAACGGCTGCAACAAACCCGGAAGGACCTGCACAGGATACTCACGGATGAGCTCAAGGTCAGTTCTCCCAGAAGCAGGATAGACCTTCGGCTACTGATGCTGAAATCTCTAGACTCCGGGAAATTGGGACCATATTCTCTATGAGACTGGGCTATTTTCGTGGGTTACCTCCCTCATTCCACATTCATGTTATTATGCTGACAAGATGAAGTCTCCTGGAGCTTACTGAAGCACAGGTTAAGAGAATCGGCTCCGAGTTCCATATCCATTTCCCAACCAACGGACGTATTAACGTTGCTGGGTTGAACCAAGACAGGACGGAGAGGCTTGCGAAGGCCATTGATAATGTTATTCGATAGCAAAGTGCAGTGTGAGGCAATTTCGTCTCAATGCCAAATGATTAAATCCAATATGGCATGATACTTTTGATGAGATGGTCAGTGAAAACACGTTGAACTGATCGCATCACTGATCAGCTGTGCTATTTGCACGACAAAGATCGGTGCAATTTAGGCGGCTTTGTAGACACTCAAGCCATCATAATGTGTACACTTGATTGTATGCAGGATAATGCCAACATGGTGTTTTGAGCAAGTCAAAGGCAGGCTTTCCGCTGTTGTTTGTGGTACTGTTTCCGTGGATTGCTTGTTCCCTTGAAGGAAGACCACTATTTGGGCGGTAAATCTTGCTTAGCCAGGAGGCGGCCTTGACTATTCTGATTTTGTTTGCCGTGTGGTCGAGGGCGGAGTAGGCGAGGATGGCACGGGGCACGAAGTACTGGCCTACGTAGGAGAGCAGGGCGTTGTCGGTCGAGGAGAAAATTTGCAGCGATGACAAGTCAACGAGCTGGCGCACGCCGTAGAAGTGCTTGCGCCAGTCGCCTTGGCGGTCGTCCGGCAGATCGCAGAAGCACAACATCAGCATCGATGCCACGGACTCGATCTCAGAGAGTGAGTGTGGTCAATAGTTGAGAGCGTGGAAGGGTTCGTCTCAAACGTGGGGAGTTGGGGCAGCCGTTCGCGGGGTCTCCGTCGAGCGGGGACCACATTGCAACAACTCGAAATACTGGGCTTCATATATTAGCGGGACATACAGAAGGCTCCTTGACTCAAGATCTGCACGTAAAACGAACACCTCTGCTCACTTGCAATCCCGCAGCTGCGACACATCAAGTGAGGAGAGACACAGCTTGCAGAAAAGTTCGATTGGAATTGCCGAAGACGTGGAAAGGGGATTGATGGCGAGCAGTTCATACCGATTCCTGCAGCCATGATGCCACCACTTGTGTCTCTTGCTAGCACCAACGCCATGCTGTGTGCACCGGAGGAATAAGATGCGCTTCGCTCACAGAGCAGCCTTGCCAGCCAAGCGCCACGACTCGGCGTTGGGATCACGAGTGATTCTCCCCTCATCCGACAACTTATCGAGCACCTGAAGCACACCCCTCTCAGCGGCCTGATGTAGCGTCTCCGGGACATCCTTGTAGATCTCCTTGACGATCTGCATTGATGTCCAACCGCCCGCGTTGGTACCGACATCGCCATTGGTCTTGCCCAGAACCTCGACGACCTGCATCTCCCGTTCTTGCCTGTGCTTGATATACTCTAGAACTTTGGCTTTACCGTCCTGGATAGCGGGTCCGTGTCCTGGATATGCGCGGCCGGAGAACTGTTGGGACATGCGGCCCAGGCTGTTCACATATACAGCCAGATCCTCGAAGACGGCAGTGCCAGAGCCGAGCACGTTGTCTCCCGTGAACATGGCGTCCTCCTCTTCAAGAACCAAGGCCATGTGGTCCGTTGTATGCCCAGGGCAATGGAAGGCCCTCAGCGTGGCACCTTCAGTCTCGAACCGCTGTCCGTCAGAGATGTCCAATTGGTCCGAATCCGGCTGATTTTTGTAGATCTTGGTGGCTGGGGAGAAGGAAAGAAGGTCGGGAACGCCCTTTACATGGTCGGGATGCCAGTGGGTGAGGATGGCATGATCTATTGAAGCGTTCTCCTCCCGAAGCACTTGCTTGAGCAAGTCTATCCAGGCTGGTATGCCCTGGCCCGTGTCGATGAGGAGACGTTTGGGACCTTGGCCTACGAGGTAGGTGTTTGTGCCTGAGCTCATACGTTACTAGCCGGCTTACGCGGAACACCAGATCCACGGGGCGATACCTTGAAGTGTGAACTGCAGAGCTGTCAGCTTCCCGAACAAAGAGAGCAACTGCAGCCTCGTGCACCTACCTTTCCAGGGTTCCCGCCGAGAATGCGGATAACCCTGGGGCTAAGGCGCTCAACGGCGGGCAGCGCGGCGAGAGAGGACGCCATGGTGGAGGAGGGTCTGCTCATGACAGCCCGCATCAGCGCGCATGATGGAGGATGATGGTGCACGCTGCGGAGGCGGTTGCGACACGAGTAGCCGCGCAAACGCCTCGGCTAGATGATCACTGATTCGCGGACTTTCGCCAGCTAAAGTCCGAGCCCTCTCGCTTAATCTTAGCGCGGGCTCCAAGATGGAAGGGATCTATCGTCTTGCCTGCCGCAACTTAGACCACCAAGGTGTCGAAGTTGGCGCTGTTAGTAAAGCCTCCGCGAATCCTCCGAGCGGTAAAATGGGTTCCATCCAGGACGACGATGACGTGCCGTACGTCTCGCTCGCCGCCCTCACCCACGAACGACACCGCCAGAATTTTCCTGCCCAAAATGGTCACTGACTGGAGCCCAACAGCCAGCTCTCCGCCGACGCGCTCGGAGCGCTCCAGGAATTCTTGGGCGAGCGCGACCAGCGCGCGAAGAAGTTCGAGGAGCTGAAGTCCGCTGCCGAAAATGAGTTCGACGAGAGCAAGCAGCCGCTGTCCATGGAAGCGTTCACGGAAGACTGGAACGCAAGCCAATTCTGGGCACGATAGGAGCTCTTTTGCCACTCGGGGAGAATGTTTGTATTAATATGGCCACTAGTACAACGACGAGACGGCCACTACCCTAGCCAAGCAGCTGCTCGACAAGGCAACTGACGACACCAAGATTGCAGTTGTCTCGGCTCCTAGCGTCTTCATCCAGCTCAAGAACCTTCTTGTATGTCGGCGCCTGCTCCACATTCGGAGCCGTCTTCCCTGCTGACTGCCCTGAAATACAGAGATCTCCGGATTACAAGATCCGCCCAGAGGTCAAACTGCTCGAATTTGATGAGCGGTTCGGAGTCTTCAAGGAATGGGTGGCGTACGACTTCGCTCATCCGACGCGTCTGCATCGTATGATCGCCCTTATTAAACAACAAAACAGCCTGGTATCAAACACTGACAGACGAGCATAAAAGCGAGCCTGAGGGGCCAATTCGACCGCATCATCTGCGATCCTCCATTCATCAGCATTGACTGCCAGACGAAAGGTAAGCACCACATCAGCAGCGTTCCATTTCGACCACAAAATTGCTCACAGTAATGCTGAAGCCGCCCTCACCGTCCGTTGGCTGGCGAAATCCTGGGATCCAGCCACGCTGCGCCTAGTTATCTGCACAGGCGAACGCATGGAAAGTATGATGGGCAAGCTGTATGGAAAAGCCGGGGCGCGGACGACCGACTTCGAGATCCAGCACTCCAATGGCCTTAGCAACGAGTTCCGCTGCTATGCCAACTACGAGAGCGACGTTTGGCAGTGGACTGCGCAAGCAGACCAGAAGAAGCAAGGCGAGTAGGAAAGCGGGAGCGGCAGGCGAACGGCAGCTGGTCCGCGTCGGTCGCAAATTCGCCGAGAGGGGTACGAGAGGGAGACAATCTTATCATGCCAAAAAGTGTCCAATCCATCTCCGATTGCTCCGATGATCCCTGCAGCTTGTGTTCTCAAGTACCCCACCTCCATTCATCCATTCCTCCAGCATCCGAGCCTCTTTCTTGCCTCACCCCCTCACCTGTTCCGCCTCACGTCAAACAGCAATTCGCAACAATGGCCGCTGCCTGCATCTTCTGCAAGATCATCAAGGGTATGCTGCACCGGCGACAGCTCCATCAGCGACATCGCAGCTAACCGCGCGCCACACCCCGCAGGTGAGATCCCGTCGATGAAGCTCTTCGAGAGCGACAAGACCTTCGCTTTCCTCGACATCGGCCCTCTGTCTCGCGGCCACTCGGTACGCCACACCCACCCGCGCGCCTCCGCCCGACCAATTGCTCCCCAAATGCACCTCGCGTTCAGCCTGCCCATCTGTCCGAGCATCACCAGCATCACCACCCCGCAGCAGCGCGACTTCCGCACCCACCCCACAAGACTCACAATTCTCGAGTACACGATTTCCATGGCTAACAATCCTGCGCTGCACATAGCTCATCATCCCCAAACACCACGGCGCCAAGCTCCACGACGTCCCTGACGACCAGCTCACCGAGATCCTGCCCGTCGCCAAGAAGATCGCCCAGGCCGCCGGCGTCGAGGACTACAACATCCTGCAGAACAACGGCCGCATCGCGCACCAACTCGTCGACCATGTAAGCAGTCGTGCCCTTGTCACCCTCCAGCACCGTCACCTTCCAAACAATCACCACCAAACCCGTCAACGCCAAGTCTCACTCACACCTCTTCTCCTCCATCCACCTGCTGTCTAGTCTCGTCCAGCAGCAGCAGCAGCATTCAGCTAACCCCCGCGTCTTTCTTTGACAGGTCCACTTCCACATGATCCCCAAGCCCAACGAAGCCGAAGGTCTCGGCATCGGCTGGCCGATCAAGGAGGTGAACAAGGACGAGCTGCAGAAGCTGTTCGAAGAGATCAAGGCAAAGATGTGAAGGAGGAAGAAGAGAGCATAACGAAGATGGGTTCGTGCGTGACGGTGGGGTTGGCGGTGGGTGGATGAAGAATACCATGGCGGGGAAGGGAGCGAAGGTGTAAAAAGTTGGTGGGGAGAATCGGTGGATGACTTATGCGAAGGTGCCGGGAATAGCGAAGAAATTCAGACAATGATCAAGAGCGTCAGTCAGATCACTCGTGCAATACTTATGGGCAGTTGAAACATTCGTGTCCGGACGACTCTGAGATATTCTCCTCCATGGGCTCGCGTCCTGATGAATGCTTCAACTCCCCACGCATAGAGAACATTCATTTGGAACTTGTTTGTTGTAAAAGGATCAGTTTTGGTCCTTTCAATCTGGCTAAGACCCCTTTCTCCGCACATTACAGGGCTTTATAAAGCCCATTCCTCCATCTCCCTGGTATGAGCATCAGCGTAGAGGTTCTCTCAAGTCAACCGGCTCCCCGTCCTCTAGAAGGACAAAACCAGCTCATCCCCGCTCCCGAGTCGGATATATTGCCGTCTTCAGAGACGGATTTTGCAAGTGCTACCATCATAGTATGCAGCACTTGCAGCAGCCGTCCGCATGAGGGGCATTGTCCTCCATGAGGCACTCATCGATGAACTCCCCACGGATGTTTGGGCCCGCGTTGATTGGGGACTCGTTGAGCGCTCTGGACGAAAGATAGGTAGGGATTATACTGAGCTGTGACTGCTTGTCGTCTTCTTGTTGACTACTGCTACTACATTTGCCCAGAAAAACATGGTATAATATCATTTAAATCCTTTCATAAAGAACACGAGAAAATCAGGGGTACTTTCGATGACAATAAGGAAAATCCAGCAAGAGATAAAAGGGGACATGCCATTGCGGTGCAATGCAGATATGGTTGCGTGCTTGCTCTTGCGATCTCTCTTTTGTGTGTTGCAAGAACTCACCGCTGCGCTGCCCACATGCCCTGCTGCGTCTCCCTGATACGCTGCTCCTGTGCGCGAATCATCTCTTCGGTCTGCCCGCGACTGTCGGCACGGCCGTCAATGTCCATGCGGTCCTCCTCTCCTTCGACAGGCTGGGGGATGTTGGCGGCGGCGCCAGGTCCCTTGTCGCGCCCGGGCTCGTTGCTGCGGGCGCCGTCCATGACGGCGGCACCTCCGCCGGCGCGTAGCTGGTTGATGGCGCGGATGGTGTCGATGGCGGCGTGCAGCGTGCGGCGCGCATTGAAGTTCTTCTTGACCGTTGGCAGCAGGTCCTCCTTGCCACCGCCCGGCTGCGGTGTGTTGGTCGTTGGGTCCGCAATCCACGGGTGCGACAGCGCCTCATGCGACGTCATGCGCTTGTTCGGGTCGATTGTGAGGCACCGTCGGATGAACTCGCGCGCCGTTTGTGAGACCCCGCGCCAGTACTCGAGCGGTGTAAAAGAGTAGTCAGCGACCAGGATGGCCTGCATTTCCTCGAGGTTGGAGTCACGGTCGAAGGGGGTGTAGCCGCAAAGGAGGAAGTACGTGATGACGCCGATCGCCCAGATGTCGCTACAGTCAAATGTCAGTCTGAAAGTTCCCGAGGATCTGCTTTCATGGAAGACTTACACAGGCTTTCCGTGGCCAGTCTTCTTGAAGATTTCCGGAGCCATGTAGCCAGGCGTGCCGCAGGTGGTTGTTAGCACGTGGAACTGCTCCTCGTCCATGATTCTGCTCAGTCCAAAGTCGGCAATTAAGAGGTCCGCATTATCCTCGGGAGTGCGGAACAGCAGGTTCTCAGGCTTCAGATCGCGGTGGACAATGCCGTGATCGTGCAGGTAGGCCACAGCCGAGAGGGTCGCGCGGATGAGGTCGGCGGCGTCGGACTCGTAGTAACTGCCCTTACGGCAAATGCGATCAAACAGCTCACCGCCTAGCGCGAGATCGGTGACGAGGTACACTGAACGAGTGGGCCTGTCAGCGTGACTGCTGGAAAGGATGCGAGGGTATATTGGTCATGCTTACGGTTGTTCATGGTCTCGAAGTAGTCCACCAGTGTGAGGATGTTCTGATGGCCCATTGAGACTCTCTTAAGCACAGCAATTTCGTTCCGCACCTAGCGACTGGGTCAGGTTCTGCCGCAAGGCTGGGGAGGTGTGAGTGCGCGCACCATGTGTTCTCTGCCCGCCATGAGGCGCTTGTTGATCACCTTGGCCGCATAGTAACGCCCAGTATCGATATGCACGCACTCCTTGACCACCGAGTAGCTACCTGCGCCCAGAGTCTTGCCAGTCTTATACCTGCAGGGCTGGATCTGCGCCTGCGGTCCGTTTGAGCGTGTCGCCATTGTGAGATTTGCGCTTCCGAGGCTGAGGAAATGCCGGGCGGGGCGCAGTGTAAAGTGTAGAGTGAGGTTCGGAGGTCGATATAGGACGGTTGGAGGGAGTTGCAGGTATCAGCGAACAGTCCACTGCTAGGTATGGGGTCGTCCGGTTACGGGAGGGGCTCAATGAGAGAGCGGGTCGTAGCAATGAGCCGGTCGCGGACGGCGCGTTCCGGGCGGGAGTCGGGTTCGTTGGCGCCTCCTGTCGCGAAAGACGGACGGCAGTGCGGGGAGGGCAGAATTGCGCTTTCGAACAGCAGCAGCGGGGTGGATTGTTTCGCTGCAGACGAGCAGGCTGTCAGGCTGTCAGTCTGTATGCACATGTAAGCTGAAACGCAGTCAGGCGAGCGAGAGCAGGCGCGGGGCTGTGGCTCCAACCAAGGGTCCAAGGTTTCACGGGCCACGCGCCCCGGCGGCCTTGCCACACGGGCTGCGAAAGAAATGGCAGTGCGCAGAGGTGACCCAGCCGACAGAACGCCAAGTACGGATGTTACCTATGTGGGGGAGTTGAAAGCACTCATCCACATAACTTTAATCGTTATATCGAAGTACTTCTATCCAAGGCTGTCCATTTGCGACCTTTGGACCCACTGTGTTGCGGGGAACGCCTCAGACAACCAGCACGCTTGTTCAAAGGGGAAAGTCACTTGCGCGTCCACGCCCACCGATGAGAGGATATCATTCACTACCCACAAAGAAAACACAAGAAGTCAAGTAGTCGCTGTTAATGGATGCTGTTCCCATGTTTCCCATCCTTGAGCCTGAGATTTCGCCAGCGTTCCCAAATCCCATACTCCCTAGTTCCTCAAAAAAAAAACTCCTGTAAGGTTGCTCGTGCTGTGGTCGAGCTGCTAGTAGGCCCATACTTTTGTCTTTTTTGCTTAGACCGCCTGGGATGGATTCTCGCCCTCCGCAACGACCGGCACGCTGAGTCCGCGGTTGGAGCTCTGCAGAACAATTTGCTCGTGCCGTCTTGCGCGCAGGAAGTCCGAGACCGACCGAATGAGAATGAACCAGCCAACAATCATAAGAATGTACGCCAACCATTCACTGGTGGTGATTTGCCCGCTAGATGCTCCAGAACCGTCGCCACTGACGTCGTTCGGGTCGAAATCCACGTTGTTGGGATCCTTGGGTGCGTTGCCGAATCCCGCTCCGGCATCTGGAGTGCCTCCGACAATCTCGCCGGAACTGGCACCCTTCATCGTGAAACCATACTGAACAAGAGTAATACCGAGACCGGCGCGCGCTCCATTCTTGGCAGCGTGCGTTGTGTGAAGAAGATAAGTAAGCAGGAAACCGACCAGCTGAAAGGCCATGGAAATGATAGCGTTCCAAACAAAGGAGAATACGGAGCCGACAGGCAGACCATCCACGAACACCTCGTCGGTGTGGAGGCCCGGTGCGAGAATTGTTGTTTCCCAGTAGGGCGGAGTAGCATCTGCAGCAGCTTGCTCATAAGACTAGACAAGGCGTCAATATATGTACATCAGACTATCGCAAATCATGCCATCACGACGGCGCGAAAGCAGGGTAAACATACCGGAGGCTTCTCCTCCACGTCGTCCTCCCGACTAGGTTTCGCACTCAAGTTGGCAAACACACCATCGTTGCCCGACCCACCGCCCACAACCCGGCCGCCCGGTACGAAGGCCGGCAGCTGCGTGACTCTTCGCACGATGGGCCGTGGCCTGGTTTCCTCCTGGCTCGATCCCCCGTAACCCTCGTCATTCCTGCTTGACTCAGGCTGACCGCGCATTAGCCGCTGGCGGTCGTCCACGCCGTCGCCGTTCTCATCGTCGGAGTCCTCGTCGTCGGAGGGGCTGGCGAACGTCTCTTCGAGCTCGCGGTCGGCATCGGAGGCGAGAGGGTCGTGCTCAGCGAGGAGGCGCTGCTGGGTTGGCGAAGAGGCGCGCGATCTGAAGGATGGGGGTGGCGACGAGGGAATCGGGTACTGCGGACCGGGAGCGGCGTGGTCGCTGGACGAGACGTGATCATCTTCGTCGTGCGCGGACACCTGGCGAGGAGGTCTACGGTCAGCTAAAGCTGCAACAGGCGCGGTGCAGGGTCTCGCGGCGGAGGTGGAGGTCTTACCCGCTCGTATCGCTGCTGAGGCATGGCTGCGGCTGCTGGCGGCCGACGGGCGCGTTAAGGAGCTTGTATGTGCACAAAGGATGGCAAAAGGAGCGAAGGAGAGGACGCAGGTGGTGGCGGAACACGGTCGGTAGAGGAAGAAAAGGAGATTTGGCGACAGCGGCGACGGTCGGGGGGTGCAGGTACGGGAGCAAGGCTGGGTGTGAGACGAGTTGTGGTTGTCACGCCGGGCCGGGCGCTTGACTGACTGACAGGCTGCGTGCTGCGCCTCCGGATGAATCACGGTCGAACCTTTAACCCTAACCTAAGTCCCAATGCGGATATCGGCGTCATGAATTCTCGTGCCGGCCATATATGAGATCGCCCTCGCCCGCTTTGCCCGCGCATTCCACCCTCTGCGCAGCACTCTCCCACTGCCGCCTTTCGCAATCACCCAGCGCGCGATCATGGCCTCGGTGCGCGCAACCCCTCCCCTGCCCGCGCCTGACGCCTCCTTCTGATCTAGCGACTTCCCGATAGACAATCGCGAAACACTACACGCGCATAACCGGTGCCTGGCCCAAAGACGTCCTGCGACCCACAGTCCAGTTTCAAGATGCCCTGAAGGCGCGTGCCGCCGCAGCCTCCTCCGCCCCCGAAGCCCAAGAGCTCAAGAGTGTCAATGCGCTCTATTCGCTGCTCGATAATCGCTACGCAAACAAATACCCCGTTTCGCCCGCCCTTTTGAAGCCTCGCAGCAACCCTTCCTACTACGACGACCTGATGGTTGAGCTCTCCAAGGCCCCCGACCGCGGCTGGTTCGAGCGGTGGACAAATAAATGGAAGGGCTTCCTGCGGTTGAAATAAGAAAGGTGCCCCGGACGATGTGGGGACTTAATGCATCACGAGGTTGTACATCATTGTATCGATAGGCGATCCTGGCTAGGAAATCGCACATTTCGCATGGAAATAGGGCACGGCGCTGGGCATAGGCTGCTTGAATATGTTTCAAAGTACTCCATGCTGCCTCGGAACTCGACAGCGAAGAGAGTTAAAGCGACAGGTCGATTGGCCAGCGAAGCTCATAAGCTCGGTCAATGGCGACAGGGCATCACGACATGGCTGTAATATCACAAACATGTGAGAATTGATGTTTGCTTCAAAACTTTTCTATCGCGTACTTTGCTAATCTATAGTACACGTATCTTCAGCGCCTTCCTCAAGATGAACGTTCTTGGCCCCACTCAAAGCTCCTGGTGCGACCCGAAATGCCTTCGAAAGGATGTAGCAAGAAAAGAAAGCCAGCCAGCCGAACCTCGCATCCTCCAGTATCAACAAAACGCCCAATTCAGAAGACCTCTACTCCTCCAGAAACTCCTGAAAACTGCATCTGGCGAACAGCAAAACCATCGTTGAGAATGAACACAGTGAACATGAATAGAAACCCGAAGGCCAGTAAATTAGGTATCCGGTTAATCATAGCCGAGAGGAATGTATCCAGTAATCGATTCCAGGGAGCTCTGTGGGCAACAGCAGCTGGAGTTCCGTGATCTAAGAGACAGTTCCTGGGAAGGGCGCCATAGGAGTTGGCTTTGCGGCCAGAGTCTGCGCCATCTTCTCGCGCTCAAGCTTCTCCGCCTCCATCATGGCGCGATCAGCTTTGGTAACACGAGGCTTGCGAGTGGTCATGCCTCCGCGAGAGCCACGACCACCTCCACCGCGTGCCTTGTTCACAGCGGCATCGCCTCGAGTAGCGCCGCCTCTGCCACGGCCTCTACCACGACCACGTGCAACAGTACCATCCGCCCTGAAAGAATATTAGAAAATGTCATGATCAGAAGAAAAGAGAATGGGAAAGCAAACCTCTCAACAGCGGGCTTCTCTCCCTCCGTGATGAGAGGACCACTGTACACAAAGAAGCCATCCTTGGCCATGAGAGCAGACTGCTCCCATGCCAGTTCAGTGTCGTCGATGAAGTCGTCGTCCTTGTCATAATCCTCGACCTTCTTCTTCCGTTGTCTCTTCTTGCCCTCTTGAGTGAGCTCATCATCCATGCCTCCCATCTCCACGTTGCTCTCAGGCTCGGAAAGGTCGACAGACATATCGTCAGCAGACGCAGCACCAGAGCCTCTCTCCAAGGCAGCAGTGGCTGCAGCCATCTGGCGGCGTCTCTCCCTGGCTGCAGCAACACGTGGGTGCAGAGCCGCAAAGCCATACTTCTTCTCCACTTCACGTGCAAAGTTGATGGTGACATTGGTCTGGCCCTTGAGCGGGAAAGTGAGCCAGATGTTGGTGCCCTCCGTAGATGAAGTCTTTGATGGCGCTGCGCCACCGAACGGCATGCCTGAGAGCAGACCTCCACCGGGCAGCGGAGGGGGAGCAGCTTCTTTCGGCTTAGACTTCTGGGGTGCTGACGGGGTTGGTGCACCCGACGAACCAGTGGACTCGGCCTTCTTGGGTGCTGATGCGGGTTGTAGAATCGGCTGCGGCTGTTCGATGCCATCCATAGGTGTCGGGTTCATTGGCGGAGGTTTCGATGTCTGCGCTGTCTCACCTGGAGGACCGAACGGGTTTGGTTTTGACTGCACAAGTGCAGGCGACGCAGGCGCAGAAGTGACAGACATTGGAGGTTGGAATCTATTGTGCTGCGCGAGGTGTGCTTGGTTGATGGCAGAAGGAGGGTCGATGAGGCTGTTGATAGAGGGTGATGCGCTGGCGCGGTTGACAACACGCGCAGGCGGCGAGACAGGAGGGATGCTGTTTGCATGATGGTTTTGGGTCACAGGAACAGTGGAGGAGCGGATCGGGTCATACAGTTGACCGCTGGAAGCCGGCCGCGAGCTCGACGAGGTGACAGCAACAACATGTGCTACAACAGGGTTGGGCATGGGCTCGGGGATGTTATGTGCTATGACGGGAGACGGTGCAGCAGGGATCGTGCCGACAAGATCAGTTATCTTCGGCTGCCGTGAAGCTGCGGGCTGCAGCTGTGACGGCGGTGCAGGTTTCTCCTCGGGTGCAGGAGCGGGAGTGGGAGTGGATGCCGCGGCGGCTGCGGCTGCAGCCGTCTCTGCCGCGGTCTTGCGCTTCTTGCGCTGCGGCGGGGGGGCATTGGGATCCTTGGGAGCGCGGGTGCGAGGTGCACGCTTGGGCTTCTCCTTCTGCTCGCCATTTGCATCTGCAGCGGGTTCTTTCTTTTTGCGAGGCGCCTTTTTGGGTGCAGCGGTGGTGGGTGCGGAGGTGGTGGTGTTGTTAAATTTAGCGGCAGACGTGGGTGCGCTGCTGGGCGGTGGTGCTGCACCACCAAGAACGTGGATCGTGGAGCCGACACCGTTGGAGTCGGCGGCGCTTGTGCCTGACGGGGCCTCGGGAGATCCAGGTGGCGTGGATAGATCCGGCGAGGAAGAAGCGCTCGCCCCATTCATTGCGACGCGAGACAAGCCACGGGCAGGCGGAAAGTGCAAGAACACCTACAGCGAGGGACCGCGGTCGCAAACCTCCAGTGCAACTGCGACGACAACGCTGCACTCAACGACCGGACGGATGGGTGCTGGCAGGCACCGGCGGATGGCCAAAAGCGGATATACAGCTGCAGCGGGACCGCCGCAACTCGGTTTCAGGGGATGGCTGATGGATGCTGCGGATCTGCGGCCGTATTCGATGGAAGTTGTCGAGAAACGAAGGAGGACGAGGCGGGATGTTAAGGAGGAGGCGACGCGGAGGGCGAGAAGGCATATAATGGGCGGCGACGGCGTTCGCTGCGACACAGACATGCGACTTAAACCGCGGGGACCTGAGAAGCCAGAGCGCCCGTTTGGACTGCCAGCGTGTGCCAGGACTCGCTGCTTTGTGGCTCTCGGCGCCCTGATATCGCTTGAGGCGCTGCCGCAGCGCATTGCCAGGTGCCCTCATGGCCGCTGGCGTTGCGAGCATCGGTTCATGCGCATCGTGCGGCCATCTGGCATCCCCAGCTCCCAGATGCGCGCGGGCTTGGTTCATAATCGTTTTCGGCATTCGTTGGTAGGGCTTGGCCCAGCATCTGTCTCTTCTTAATCTCGGGCGCCACAGTTGCCGTGGCTCGGGTGGCTAGTGCATTCCACATGCAGGAAGCGCGATCGCCCGGGTCACGTAGGGTCGTGCGCTTAAAATACCTAATTCTCTAGCCAAGCTTAGTGCACTGGCGCCTGCCCTACGCTTCAACCTGCCTCCGCTTGCACCGTAAAACGAAACGTACCACCACGCCTGCTCCGCTGCACGCTTCACGCGCTGCCCACCATGGCTGCCCTGGGCAAGGGCGAGCGCTTCTATGTCAACTTCGACGACCCCGAGCGCAGCATCATCGGTGACCGCGTGGACGCTGCGCCGCCCGATGACGCGCTTCCGGCCTTCCCTGGTCTCAGCTTCGTGGCAGACGTCAAGGAACGCAACGCGTCAGGCGTGAAGCCGCCTTCGGCACCCTCGTTCAAGAGCACCTCCACCGGCTTCCCCGCACACAAGAAGCGCACGCGCGTGTCCGCGTTCAAGCAGCAGCGCAACGCAGCCGCGAAGGAGCCCGCAAATCATACAAGCACGAGCGCAAAAGTTGTCGCCGCACCGTCTGCTCCGGCCCCAGCAACTCATAAGGTTGCATCGCCTCCGGTAACCGATACTCTGCAAGAAGACAAGAGTGCTGAGGATGTAGAGCGTCAGCGGATCGACGAGGAGAACCGGAGAAGGCTGGCTGAGATGACGCCAGAGGAGATAGAGGCCGAGAGGCAAGAGCTCTTTGCCAGCCTCAACCCCGGCTTCATACAGAAATTACTCGCAAGAGCAAACATAGACGAGGGCAGCAATGAGCGTCCATTCCCCTCGGCGACTGACCCGCTACAAGCAGAAATACAGACAGGCATTTCCACTGAACCCAAGCCCGCCAAACCTGCTAAGAAGGTCACGTTTGAGGAGTCTGAACCTGAGCCTGAGCCATCACCCGAATCAGTTGAGACAGATGACACGCCGGGCAACTCCTCGGGTTTCGAAGCAGCCCCAGAAGGCTCCTTTCCGCCCGCACCAGCGATCCATTTCCCGCGCCCTCCTCAACCGCCCGAACTCGACCCAAACTCTCCCAACTTTCTGCAAGACCTGCATGAAAAATATTTCCCAGATCTCGACGCCGACCCCAACTCTCTCACCTGGGCCGCCCCGCTGCCCACTCCCGATTCAGAAGCGGACAAGCAGTCGCCATACCACCCATCGCTATGCAGTCTCGCGGCCAAAGACATCCGCTTCGACTTCAACGGTGCTCTCATACCTCCGAAACAAGCTAGGAATATGCCTGTTACACTCGGTCTCCACCATCACGGCGAGGCGCCTGAGGCAGCGGGCTACACAATCCCAGAGCTCGCGTTGCTTGCACGCAGCAAAGTGCCAGCGCAGCGATGTATAGCGTTCCAGATGCTTGGGCGTATCTTGTTCCGGCTTGGCCGCGGCGAGTTCGGAATCGAAGGTACTATCCAGGTCGACGGTCCGGAGGTGCTGCGGGAGGGGCATGAAGAGGAGCTCGAGAGGCAGAATGAAGGTGATATGTCCATGTTGGCAAGCGGCTTGTGGGACTGCATCGAGGAAAACAGGGTTATAGACACGCTGTCGGAAGAGGTGAACAAGCAGAGTGGGCATTTGACAGCAAAAACCTTTGCGGAAGAGGCGCTGTGGTACTGGAGAAAAGGTGGAGGGAGGAAGAAGAGGGCCGTGTAAATGCATGCTATACTAAGAAAAATTCAAGGCTGCTGGTAATGCTCTGCAAGCAAGCAACATCGGAGGTTATGCTCGCATAAAACCTGAGACAAAGTCATACCAAATGTTAATGAACCGTTGATACCTGGTCGATTCTGCCCGAAACAATGCCCGACCTTGTTTTCTGTGCTGCTTCAAAATCAGTTCGGAGAGCATTGCAAAACTTACATACCTTCATGGACAGCTGAATGGTTCGTTAGGATAAGTGTGATTTGCTTCCAGACGAATGCTTCAGCTGCTCATGTGTGAAGCTTGCTTTGCAATACCCCGTGAACTGATCACATTCCTTCCCAATTAATGTTATCTTGCCTAGTTATGCTCCCTCGCTGCTTTAGGAGGATGAGATCAATATCAGAAAAGGTGCTATTATCCCAACAAACGCCGGGCAAGGGGGATGTCCACTCGATTTTTTTTGTTTCCACTTCTCTTCTCGAGACGTTTGTCAGTGCTTCGGCTGTATCTCAACAGCCTTCAAGACGTCTTCCAATCCTAATGCGGGACCGCCAGGCACGAGATCCTTCCACACGTGCTCCGACATCCGCTCCTCGGCCGGCAGCACACTCCAATTGGGGCTGGCCTCGGCCTTGAGCCACTTGAAGTCGTCGACTTGATCCCAGAGATTGTTGATGCCGGAGGAGTCTTCGTGTAGCTGCTGTGGCTTCCGTATTAATGATCTCTTGTATCGCTCCAGATGTTGAACGAGACACTTCGTGTAGGGAAGGGAGATCAAGGGGAACGGAGAAAAGGGTAGCAGGAATCAGGGGAAACTTACGTAGGTCTCAGGCAATGGTGCAAACCTTATGCCATTGCAGTCCTCAATAATGGGCCTGCTGGCGCAATGCAAATAGACGTCCACGTTCTTGCACTCGTGCATGCGGAACTGCCGCGCCGCAACCACCAGCACGCTACCCTCCACGCCCGTGATGTGTATGGCGCCGGCAACCCTGCCGCACACGAGCAGCGAGTCGCGCACGTTCTTGACGGCCAGGCCGGCGAACGGCGCGCCGCCGTTGGCCTCGGCGGTGGGCTGGCTCATGTCGACGACGCAGCGACGCAGGTTGGCCAGCGTGCCGGCGCTCGTCGCGTGCGACGCGGTCGGCGGCAGGATGATGTGCAGCCCGGCGTGGCCCGCGATGGCGACGCTGGTGGTGCCGCTGAACGACGGCTTGCGCAGCGGCGACCCCGCCAGCTGCGAGCTCGTCAGGTTCTTGTTCACGAACGTGTCCTGCGCCGCGCCTGCCGCGTCCAGCCCCGCGCCATTCTGCCAGCCCAGCAGCGGCTGCTGCCCGTCCTCGAGCTCGTTGGCCGGCGTCCCGGGCCCCGCGGGGCTGGCGAACGCGCTGGACTCCGCGGTCGAGGTGTCGCCCGAGTGGGGGTTTTTGCTGCCGAGCAGCTGGAGGCGCTGCTGCGACGCGAGCTCGGCGGCGTCTTCGAGCGAGATGGCGGACGGGTTCTTGTGGTGCGAGACGGCGGATGTTGCGCTGCTCTGGCGGCTGCTCTTGAAGGAGAATTTGCTGCGCGGGGCGAAGGAGGCGCGGGTTTGGTTGAGCTTGTC
This sequence comes from Neofusicoccum laricinum, assembly GCA_029906385.1. Taxonomy (NCBI): domain Eukaryota; kingdom Fungi; phylum Ascomycota; class Dothideomycetes; order Botryosphaeriales; family Botryosphaeriaceae; genus Neofusicoccum; species Neofusicoccum laricinum. The sequence goes on along the minus strand of CP123719.1, from coordinate 2,271,199 downwards.
GTTGAGAGCTTTGATAGCCTTTTTTTTTCACGAAAACGGAAAGAAAGCGGGAGACGTTAGCTGCTTGCTGGCTATGCTGTATAGCAGTTGCTTTGGTGTTTATTTGTGTGGGCCAACCTCTGAGTATGTTCGCTGGTCGTACGCGGGGATGTAGCTCGAGGCGTCCTTAACTTCGCGCGACAGCCTTGCTATGCCTGCTAGGCAGTGTTCAACTCCATCTGCGCGCTCGCCACCAGTAACTGCTTTGTCCGCAAGCCTTTCAATCTCTTCCTGGAGAGCTGTTTGGTGGGGTCGTCAATCTGGGTTGCGGGGATCGCATGTGCTCGCGTGCTTACCCGTTACCTCATGTTGGAAGTAGCGGAAGAATCGCTCCTTCAAGCCGCTGTCCGATAGCTGCTGTGGCGGAAGTGTAGCCATTGGTAGGGATCAGATCGCTCAATGCGTGCTGTTGGCAGAATATTCTGAGATCAAGTGAGATAGACCAGTGGATTGGCAGGATGACGGCTGTGGTTCACATTGAGCAACGCGACACGCATTAGGGAGCGGCCGTCGTGGCGGAAAGAGAGGCAGAGGCCACTGATTAGCTTTGCAGCGGGAATAGGCCCTGACACCCCGCGGTGGAGTCAACACAATATAGGCGACAGGCGGTCGATCCCGATGGCCGTCCGCATTTTCTCCTCACGCCGTACAGCATGTCTAGATGGTGGCGCGGGGAAGTCAGGGATGACGACGTGACAGGCGCTTTCGGAGAAAGCTACGAGGCCGCCCGCTCCCCATTCCCACGAGTCGGGACAATTAGCTGCCGATCCTGCGAGTTCTACCAAGCACACGAACGCCCGCCGCTGTCTTGCTTTGGCTTCCGTCCTGTGATGCGGGCGATTACGCTGATGAGGTGAGCAGCCATGCAGGCGAGTCATGCGGGGGAAGGGCACAAGGGCACAGGCACGCGCCGAGGGGCTTCCCTATTTCCGCTCGGCACACCCGCAATGTACGATGACGCTATTGCAACCACAAACCGACGTCTATGTATTTTAGTAAGCATTGTTGGGTGTTTTCCATTAGCCGCATGCCCTTCATCACCATTGAACTTCCGTGGTAATCCGGCTTATCCCTGGCGGTCACGTTGGAAGATCATCGCAGGGTAGTCAGACACTTGTGTGCCTTTCTGGTTCTTGCAATCAACTTCAGCTCTCTTGATGGGTTGCTGTCCTCAGTACTAAAACATCCAGCAAAGCTTTTTCAACACCATATCAAGTCCACTTCAGCAGCCGACAATCGCCAATCAATGATCCAATTGATAGTTGCAGATCACACTAATCCAGAACTTTGATACCCAAATAACGAACGCTCGGTGCCCGAATTATCCTCCCGCTCATCAGGAAACCCCTTACTTATTCTACCACATCCTTTCCTTCGCGCTATGGTCGTAACATTACTTGTGTCACGTTTCCAGAAACCATGAGGAGTAGCACGTGAGCAATGCAGTCTCATCAGCGGATTCCATCCTAAGATGAAATCTATGTACTCGTGTCATGGCGGGCCGCGAGAGATATTTCTGGACAGGGTGAGGTGCTACAGCCGACTGAATGCGTCAACTATCCAGTAAACGAGTTACCTGTATAGGTAGTTGAAGGATTCATCCAGATATCTTTAGTGATTGAAGCAAAGTAATCCTATATCCAAACGGATGCTTCAACTGCCCATGAACGAGTTGAAATGGTCTATATCTTTTGCGAACCACTGTGGTATGTCAGCGTTACCTTCATAACGATGCATCTGTTCCGTTAGACATTGGATCAATATGGACGAAAGGAAATCGCATTTGTACATGTAAGCCAGATGCGACTGGCGGTATCTTTGCTCTAGTTTTTGAGCAGGCTGTGGACGCTGTAATGATGTTATAATGCACCATCCCATCAGCACTTGATGCTTTGCATCCGCGATCTCCGCGGTACCACGTTCATTCACAAACTCGCAACTATTTCTCCATTCAGTGGGAGGGCGGTGCCGTGATCTCATAGCCATACTTTTCCTTAAGCCTCTCCCGCCTTCTATCTTCGTAGCCAGGAGGGTAGAGTCCTGCCGAGCATCAGCAATTCGTCGCGAAGCCTCATCACAACTAGAATGCGTACCGCGGCCCTCGCCAATCTCGGCGATAGTCTGCTCCGTCGGTTTCCTGAAGTTCTTCCTCAGGAACTGTTTCCTCTCAAAGTCATCCACCGTCGGGTCCTTGTTGTATCCGGTCAGAGCGTGGCCGCAGAAGTCGAACGTGCTGAGGATGACGGCAAGGCCGGTGCCGTAGCCCAACACAGCGGGCATGGTCCGAACTGGCATCCCAAGTCAGCCAATGTGTCTCCATACATCACGACCATATTCCTCTTACCCCTCAAGCCGACCATGGCACCACCGAAGAAGCCGCCGATGGCCTCGTTCCAGCTGTCGTCCTTCTGGCGCAGGTTCGCCGCGGCGGAGCGGGAGAATTCATAGGCACCGCCCATGGCGGCTACTTGGGGTCAGCGCTTTGCCAAGTCAATTGCAATAACAGAAGCGCAGGCGTACTGAAGATGGCAATGGTGGTGCCGGAGCGGGTGAAGATGCCCATTGGGCCGTAGTTCTGCTTCTGCAGGGTGTTCTGGATGGCGGACACGAAGGTGCCGGCGCCGGCCGTGACCATCGTGGTCTTGATGGTCCGGCCGATCGTGTCCTTGGCGTGGTAGGGGTGGTCGTGGGCCATTGTGGGCGGCGCTGGAGGGCAATGCGGTGGTGTCGACGGAGCGTAAGCCAGAGCTGCGAGGTTGGGATTGGCTCGTTCGCGGGCGAAGCTGCGGCGGCCGCTGCTCACACACCGCCCTCGATTCTGCCGCGCGACGGCTCGCCCATTGTTGACAGCGGAGCTTGTGCCGGCCGGAGCTTTGACATCACACGCCTGACAGTGAAAGACACCTGAGAGCTGCCGCAACCCAGTCCCCGTGCCTGCTCCATCCGACAAGACGTGGCGCTCTGAGCCAAGACGTGGTCTTGTGCGCCTTCCACACGGCCGCCGCCAGCTCGCAGCTCACCCATGCGCGCCGCTCACACATTATCCGCCTCATCATCCCGCCGCTCTACCCACTCAGTCGCATCCAGCACATCTCACGGTCGCGCCGCGCGTTCTCACGTCTGCGTTCGCAAGTGTTCTCACACTCCACCTCTACCTCAATAGCATCTCCTCCCCAGACGCTGCCGAGATCATACGCACCACATGTTGCCGTCAAAGCCAGGTTCCTACCCGCACTGCCCTTGGCGACTGCTCGTTTCTCTGACCAGAGCTGTAGGGAAGACTTCACCGCGCCTCCTAGAAGACCTCTACAACTATGACTCCCGCCAGCGCATACGCTGCGGGCGTAACATCCTCACCGATGCCCCGCCGCACTTCGATGAATCCAAGCCGCCCATGTCCGCCGTGCCCGGTGGCAGCTGTCACCACAACCTCACGCTGAAGCCAGACCAATGCGTGATACCTGAGACTTGGGATCGCCATCCGGACAGCGAAACGATATACAAGGTTGCGTCATATTGTCGACTATGTCGACACCACGTTTCAATAGCAGTCGACTTCCGCCAGAAATCCTGCACTTGGCCGTGCCCGAACGAGGACTACAAGCAGCACCACTTCATAAATATTTCGACTGATAGCAGGAACGACAACGTGCAGGACAACTATGTAAGGGAGAGCTACCGCTTTGAATGCTCGTCCCCGCAGTGCGGGGCAGTGCTCACGATCGAGGTCGGCCCGCCGCGTCTTGGGCACGAGGACATGATGCTCCTGTCCGACAAGAGAGTTTTGGAAGAACGGCTCCAGTCTGCCAAGAGGATAGATCCCGACCGACCCGACCTCCAAGCCGCGCGACCAGTCGACGGACTATACATTCTTCACGCATACATTCGGGACGCTCTCAGTGGAAAGGGGAGCGCGTCACGCATACCGTTGCGCAACAGGAAATTCCTGGTGACATACGGGGAAGACTGTGATGAGCTGCTAATGCGTCTTGGGTTCTCCAAGAAAACGGCACAGGGCGAGGAAGAGGCTGCTTGGCTCCTGCCTTCTCCTACGCAGGAATGGGATCGCTTTAAGGGAGATGCTCTAAGAGACCGTCTGGATGACTCTATGCAAGAGCTCATGTGCCTGATTGATCACATGCCCCACTCGGTAAAGCAGGAGTTGAAGCGCTACAACTACCAGCCCAAAGCTGCACGTGAATACCTTGAAAGAGCTGTTGGTGCCATCAACTGTGAGTCTCGCTGTTACATAGTTGAGTTTGGTTTGCACAGTTCAGAAATTGACCTCGTACCAGATCCCAAGAAAGCTGGATACACGGCCAGCGCACAAGGTGTGGAAGATCACCCGTAAGTCTCGCACGTCAATGCCGATGTTTCTAAGGTCTAATTTTGTTAGCTATTACGCCGGACTGGGTGCTTGTGGAGGCTTTTCCGATGGGCTGCTTGTGTTCGCGTACGATCGCCAAGTCGCTACCGACCCGCAGAATCAATCCTACTACTACGAGTGTCTCGCGGACCTTGCAGGCGGACGTCGCAGTGAGGAGCTTGACATGAAGAAGGTTATGGAGGAGTCGAAAGGAGTTGTCAGTCGCAAGGATGCCTTGCAGGCCCTCCGTCGCTTCAACCTTGAGCCTGACCGCTTCGCCACATATACCGATGACTACATTATCAATCAGTTCCGGGTGCGCGTCGCCAACGTCGGGTCTTACGAGGTGCCCGAATTGCGCGAACACCTGCGGAAGATTGGAGTCTACAGACAAAGCCAGGAGATCATCAATGCGGCAGGTGACAGTACGTATTCGCTCACGAACTCCGTCCACCCTAAGACCCACTGACAGAATATAAGTCATACAAACCTATGAGCAAGCTTTGTCGTGGTTGGGCGCTGAAGCTGGCCATGGCGATGACCAGATAATCGCTGTGGCAGGATTAAAGGTATGTCGCGGATGATGAACCCATATCGTGTTGAAACTATATCTCAACGCATTCGCTAACTCTTGTTAGAGATCGGAGGAGCCCAGTAGCGAGCCGAAGATTGCAGAAGCCATCAAGATCATCGCAGACCACCGCGATAGCGAGGCCCTCAGGGTCTGGCTACAAACGGGCGAGATCAAGATGGGTAACGACCCTGAACTCGAAAAGACGAAAGCCTTCAGCGCCTTTGGGATTAGCAACCATCAGGGTAGCATTGACCCTGAAACGCTCGAACTGACATTGAACGACCTAAAGGAAAGGGACCCATCCAAGAGTGACGAATACGACCGCTATGCGGCGATCATTCGAGCTGAGAGTGGCAAAGGGCCTGCGCCACCTGCAACACCAAAGCATCCTCTTGACCAGTGGCCTGTCGGTATCGAGAACCTCGGCAATACCTGCTACTTGAACGCCATATTACAGTTTCTGTTCACTATCAAGCCATTGAGGGAATTCGTTCTAAACATAGATGAGCACCTCATGGAAATAAACGATGAGAACATACGCAACAAGCGCGTTGGAAGCAGGATGGTCACTGCAGACGAAGTACGTCGGTCCCAGGATTTCGTGAACGAGTTGAAGCAACTCTTCCAACAGCTGGTCACTGCGCCTTCTCATACCATCCGCCCGAAGATCGAACTCGCGCAGCTTGCGCTACAATGGGCAGCACCAACCGAAACATCAGGAGCTGATACAGCAACTCCGACTCCAGCAAAGGACTCAAACAACAAGCAGGATGAAAAGAAAGATGTCGAAATGGACGGTGTTGAGGATGCAGGGGTAACACCCATTTCTCATACTGAAGCAGGAGATAGCGATGCCACTCTTGTTGGAGATAGAGACTCTGAGACCCTGCCAGACGCTGAAGAAGCGGCCAAGATGGAGGACGATGTTGCACCTGAGGATCTTGCAAAGAAGCCACCGCCACCAGAACATCCACCACCAGTTCCACTCCGGAATCAGAACAGCACTTCATCCAGCATTCCTCACACGATGCAGCAAGATGCCTCCGAAATCCTCATCAACATCCTATTGCAACTGAGCTACGCTATTCGGCCGGAAGCTTTCGGAAAAGATAATGAACAATTGGACTTCATCAAAGAGCTGTTCTATGGCGAAGAGGCTACCTCGCTCAGTAGGAAAGACAAGAAGACGACGGAGCAAACCTCTCTTTTCAACACTCAGTATGTCACTGTCGTAGACAAGCCGAAGAACATCTATGAAGCCATCGACGACGCATTGGATATGGGAGCGATCGAGGACTCAGATAATGCCGAGAAGTGGACTACAATCACTCGGGCGCCTCCAATCCTCAAGATCGACGTGAAGAGGCTCGGTTTCGACAAGGAGAAGAAGCAGACGGTCCGTTCTGAGAACCATCTGCAGCTGGAGGACACAATCTACATCGACCGCTACCTTCGCGACGAGGCGATCTTGAAGACGAGGATGCTATCTTGGAAGAAGAAGGCCAAGTTGAAGGCTCTTCGGGATCGCAGGGCCGAACTTGCCGAAACGAAGGTGGGCTGTTCGACGTCTGATGCGTTGCGGGCTGCATCGGAATTCGTCAAAAACATTGATAGCGATGAGTCGAGTCAATCAGACGAGCAACCAGTCAACGGCACCTTCCAAGACGAAATGGCTACCAAGGCCGAAGAGACGAGGAAAGCAATCAGCGATCTAGACGAGAACATTGGCACGCTCGAGGCGGAGATATCCTCTCTCTTCACCGACATGACTTCCAAGCCATACAAGCTACATTCCCTTTTTATCCATCGCGGCGGTACTGGAGGGGGCCACTATCTTGTGTCGATCCGGGACTTCAAGGCCGACATGTGGCGCAATTACAACGACGAGACCATCACCGAGGTCACTGATGTAGAAAAGAACATCTTTGGTCAGGGCGATACCTATTCCAAGATCATTACGACCTGCGTCGTCTATGTCAGAGCCGACTTGAAATATGACGACCAGGAGCTCGTCGAAGCCCTCCACCGGGAGCCCATTCAGCCTCCGTCTTCCCAAGAAGATGTCAACATGGCAAGCTTCAGCGATGAATGGCAAGATATGACGGTAACAGAGGGGATCGATCCTGCTGCGGCTAATGACAAGCTCCCAGCATACGATGAAGACGGGTATGACACTTCGCAACTGGATTTCAAGCCGAGCGAAGGTCAATGGTAAATTTTGAGCGTGCATGGCCGCTCTGCTTCACCTCTACCCTGTTCTTCTTTTCGCGTGTGCTGGGAGTCCATTTTCAGTAATGGCTAACGGAGTGTGGGTTTTCTTGATTAGTATGCATAATGATCACGATGACGGCAGCACTTTGCAGCCAAAGCGTCGTCGGGACTCGGTGTTTTCGGCTCACGAGGAATGTGCGGCGGACGAGGACGACTTGGGGTGGTTTCCGGCAGTAACCAAACGGCGGAGGAACAGAACCCTCCTTGGTCGACCCTTCTTTCCCTTTTAAATGTTCTTGTTTGCTCATAACAACATTTTTAGAGCACGGCCCACGCGTAGGTGTTGCCGGTACAGCACAGTAGATAGGCGTTTTCTTGCAGCCCTTTCTTTTGGCTTTCTTCGCCCCTTGTTGATGCATCTTTATTTTAGTGGTGGCATAGCGTGGGGCATGCCGGGTATGCGTACATGCAAAGCGGATCCTCATTGTGAAGGTACGAAGAGAGCAACAGAAGAATATATCATTATTGCGATGGCGTTACACATATCTGGGCCTGTTTGTTTTGCTGACATAGGAGTTCTAATTCACTTAGTTGGGACTTCTGTAATCTGCGTACATGGTCAATTACAAATTACATATATCTGGCCAGATTGCCCAGCTCATTGTAATCAGGGGCTCTACTTTAGCGGCGCACTCCCATGATAACGTTTTCGGGACTGATCAGTACTTCATACCCAAAATTTACCTCAAATCTCCCACATTCAGACGTTTTTTAAGAGAAAAAGACAGTCGTTGGTCTAGTCTACGCGACCAGCTAGATACAAAATGGACAGAGCGGAGTGACGCTTTGCCAAAAAAAAAAAAAAAGTGCCACCCGTAGAAAGGTACAAGTGTCAGTCCATCAAAGCCAACACAAGCAACGCATCCAGCCTCTCCCTCCACACCTCTACCCCCCTTCTTTCCCATCTAACCACCTCAACTCTCTCAAGCCCCCTCCTCGCCCACAACCTCCGCCCCCACCTCCTCCACAGCCCTCACCAACCCCTCCACTGTCCCCTCCCTCGTTTCCCCGCTCACCACGACCCGAAAGAACTTCCCGCGCTCCCCCGGCGCGAAGTCGACCATCCACCCCCGCCGCACCAGCCGCCTCGCCATCTCCTCGGTCCGCGCGCTGTTGACGCCCGGGTCGGCGCTCAGGGCGCGGCGCGGCGCGTAGTAGAAGCACACCTGCAGGCACGGCAGGGGGCTGCGGCTGACGAGCTCGACGTGCTCGCTGCGCGCCAGCCGCGCGAGCAGCAGCTCGGCGCGGGCGAAGGCGGCGGCGACGCGCTGCGCGAAGCCGGCGGTGCCCTGGGCCAGCCAGGCCAGGAACAGCTTGAGCGCCTCGCCCTTGCGGCCGCACTGCGGCGTCAGGTCCGCGAGGTCGTACAGCGCGTTGGTGTCGTCGGCGGCGCCGTCGTCGTTGTGGAAGAGGTAGCCGGCCGGCAGCGTCATGGCCGCGCGGACGCGGCGCAGGTCGCGCACCAGCAGGAAGGAGCACGTCAGCGGCACGCCCAGCATCTTGTGCGGCGTGACGGCGACCGAGTCGGCGCGCTCGACGCCGCGGAGCCGCGATGCGCGGATGTCGGCGTTGAAGGCGACGGGCCCGCCCCAGGAGCCGTCGACGTGCAGCCAGAGGCCGTGCGCCGCGCACACGTCCGCGATGGCGTCGATCGGGTCGAAGCTGCCGAGCACGGTGGTGCCGGCCGTGGCGTTGACGTAGAAGGGCGTCTCGCCGGCGTGCTTGGCCGCGGCCACGAGGGACGAGAGCGCGGTTGCGTCCATGCGACCGGCTGCGTCGACGGGGACGGCGCGCACGGCGGAGGAGCCGAAGCCGAACATCTGCGCGGCCTTCTCGAGGCTGTAGTGGCCGTGCGCCGAGGTGAAGAGGACGAAGCGGCGGGAGGAGCCGTGGATGCCGGCGGTCTTAGTCTCCGGATAGAGCGTGTTGCGCGCGACGACGATTGAGGTGGCGTTGGAGGCCGAGCCGCCGGGCTGCGATATGCCGCCCGCGTAGGGCCCTGTAAATCCGAAGAGCGTGGCGAGTTGCTTGGTCGTGTGCTTCTCGATGAGCGTAAGGGCGGGGGAGACTTGGTAGACGTGGACCTGGCGGGGTTCAGTATGGTCTCGGCTTGGAAGTCATCTCGCAGGAAGGGAAATCTACGTTGGTGTTGAGAACGGCGAGAATCAGCTCGGACGCGACGCCGACCTGGAAGATGCGCAGATGTATCAGCAATTGGATGCATTGAGACATTATGGCTGCCGTTCCAGTCGGCAGCATCTATCCTACGTACAGCATTGGTGGAAGCATATAGTTTGTCCATGAAGCCCTGGTCCCACGTATTGACCGAGTATTGAAGAATGCGTTGCACAACCTCCAGCAAACCCTCCCTCCCGACGCCATGCTCGGGCAGTTGCAAATTGAGGAGCGACTCGAGCTTCTGCGGCGGGTGCGATTCGACCAGCACGGTACGCGGCTCGCTGCTGCCGTCCACGGTCAGACCACGGCCGGTGGGCTTGGTGGCGGCATCTTCGTCGGCGGCGCGGATGAACGGAATCAGCAGTTTCTGCACGGCGTCGAGCAGCTATGCGAAGAGTGCCGTCGGTCAGCGTCTCTGCACAGAAAGAAACAACATGTAGGTGTAATAGACAGGCGGCGGCGGGAGCGGACCTCGGCAACGTCGTCAGCCCTCGAGGGCAGTGCGTCGACGGACTGGGGGTGGACGGAGCCGTTGGCGGCGCCATTCGTGGCCATGATGCAGAGCGCCGGATGCAGGATGCAGAACGCAGGACCCGGATAGACGCGCAGATTAGATGTGCGGAAGACGCGGCGGCGGGCGGGGTGTTGGTGGGCGCGCAATAAGCAAAAAAAAAGTTCGAGATGACGGAATTACTGCTGACTTTTCCGGTCGGCAGGGGTCGGCGAGCGGCGCCACCGGCCATGCACCCACGCGCCCGCCAACCGAGACACGCCGTGCCCGCGAGCCGCCTGACAGCCGATCCCGAGCCCGTCGATCTGGGTCTTCGATCTTGCCCCAGCCCCAGCCCCAGCCCCAGCCCCAGCCCCAGCCCCGGCCCCCAGCAGCATCTCAGACCCCGACATGAAACACGAGACATCGAATTCCACCTCGACGGCCGTCGCGTGCTGGTCGTACGATGCACACGCCGGCCTACGCCCTCCCTGCGGCTCGGTGCGACCCCCGCTCCTTGCCCTTCCTCTTGTCCGCCTCCCGCCCGTTGTTCTTGCCCTGCCTTGCCGCAAGCTTCCGTGCGCGAGCCGCCTCAATCCCCGACTTGGCTGGCCTGCCCTTCTTCTTGTCCGCCGTCGTGTCTGGAAACGGAACAAACGCCCCGTCGCCGGCGCTGTTGCGCGACTGAGACACCCACTCGGACCGGTGCCGCTTGTACAGGTCCATCTTCCAGTTCCTCCACACCTTGCGCCCCACAAACGACTCGCGCAGCGCCGCCTCGTTCTCCGCCAGCTCTTCGGCAATGCGCTCCCGGATGAACGCCAGCCCGTGGGTGCCTTGCCAGATGGCGTCGATTACGTGTGATGCGGACGGGTCGAGCGCCATCTCCCCAATGTGCCCGTAGAACTGCTGGATTACCTTGCGTCGAAAGATTATTGTGGCGATCGGTGAAGTCAGCGCTCCCTGCAGCGCCCGGCTCGCCGATGCCGATCTTGCCATGTTCAAGGCCAGAGGCGTTCCCAATCGGGCGAGAGAGTCGAAAATAAGCGCACTAAGCGGCCCGTCAACGGCGAGCATTGCCTGAGCGAGAAGAGACCCATGCAGGCCATCCGAACCGGTCTGACTAGATGCCGTATGTCCGTTGGACGTGGCTTTGCCCCCGTTGGCCGTCACTGCCTCGCCCAGCCGGAGCAACCGTGCAATGTCAAAGCCATTGGGGCCAGAGAAGGCTGTCTCAAGTTTCGCCGCAATGGGTGTCGTATCGACCGACCTTGCCGAGCATCGCTCGATCAGACTTTTGATTACAACCGTCCGGTTGCGCTCGACCATGTTCGGGATTTGGGGCAGGATCAGCTGCATTGCTTCTTGCAAGTCCTCCTTGCTCAGTCGCTCCAGCACCTTGATGACAACGTAGCCAGCAACTTCATTGCGTGCCAAGCTGCCAATGCGTTCCTTGAAGAGCTCCTTGTACAGCGCCTTGAACATCTTGCCGGGCGCGAATTCGACGATGCATTCCGCGAGGCGGGACCCGATGGGGTCGTAAATCAGGCCATTGATGAACTTGTAGCTGTCGGTTCCCTCCGCAATGGGATCGTCGGGAAGCAGCGTGCGAATGATCGAAGCCTCGTCTTTGGCGCGCTGCTTGCCAAATTGGCCAAGTTCCAATCGGACGAGCAGCTGCAGCGCGGGATTGCCCGTCTGGTGTGTGGCAAGGGCCCGGAGATAAGTGGTGTCTAGGCCGGCCACGCTGCTCTTGATCATCTTTTCCATGGCTTGTATGAAGGAGCCAGGGACAGATCGGCTCTCCAAAATGTTTTCCGTCGGCTTCTCAGCGTGGGAAATAGTGACCTTCTCCTTCTTTTTGCTGTGTAGCAGTGACCGGTGCGACGAGCGTGCCAGAGGCTCGCCGGCCAGTACCACCAGAAGCACGCGCAAAGCATGCGACGCGAATCTGTCCGTCATGAGGTATCCTAGATTTCCCTCCAGCTCGTTTATGCCGTACAAGAACAGGTTTTCCATGGAGACTTGGACATCTTGCGGGTCGATGTACTGGTCTTCGGGCTGGTGTATGAGCTCTTCGGTGACGATAGGCGCGGACTGGATGAATAGCGCCTCACAGCAGTGGGAGGCGAATCGGTGTTGTAGTAGGTTCAGGAAGCTGGGCAGTTAGCGCAAATTCAAGGTGCAGGATCTTCACCACATACTGTCCACTGAACTTCTGGAAGAGATTCTTCAGCTGCTTGGTGTCGGACAGCTGGATCAGGCGCTCCATCAGCCTGGAGCAGGACTGGCTGTTTGCGAGCTTCAGCTCTTTGCCGTCGGCTTCGCGGTAGACGTTGGCAAGGAACAACGAGCGCGACTCCGGGTCTTCGAACTGGTTCAGCTCGAGCAGCTCGTCGGCGCACTTGAAGTACTCCTGCTCCTCCTCGTCCAGCATGCCGTAGAAGACCATGTCCTCGTCGGGACGGGCCTGGTCCTGCTGCTCTCCGCCGAAGTTTTCTGCGGGCTCGCCACCGGGCGCGACAGCGTCGTGCTGGTCCTCCAGCCTGGTACGCTTGCTCTGGGACTCGTCCTCGCCATGGTGGTGCTCGTGCTTGCGCTTCTTGCGCTCCTCGCGGCGGCCGCGCTTCTTGTTTTCCTTCGGCATGTTTTTTTCCTGCGACGGGGCGGGCTGCGGCGAGCGGGGCGCGGGCGCGGAGCAAACAGCTGGGGAGGAGAAGGGGAGGCGGCCCGGGTCGTGAGGCCGTGAGCGGCTGTGACTGCTGTGCGGAGCGGCCTGGAGCAAACTAAAATACGGAGAACGGGTGGTGATTTGAGCGTAGGGCCAGGATGGCTGCAGGATTTCTCGGTGGAAATGCGGCTAGCGAACGATTGCCGGCGACCCTTGAAAGATCGCAAAGATCGCGGGGGCTCATGCGATCGTCTGTGCTCGACGCCGCATCTCACCACGGCCAATGCCAGCGCCAGGCCCCCGCCGTCCACAGCCCAGCCCAGCCCTCGCCCCCGGCACCGCCAACGGCGACAGTGCAGTGCCACACATCGCACCCGTCAGCCGTCGATAGCCTGCCCGCCGCGCCGGCGCGACACGCGACATCCACGTCCACGTCACCCGCAGCTGCGCATCTTGCACCATGGCCGACGTCCACGAGCGGGTGGCCGCCTACCTCGACGACCAGCTGCAGACCCAAGCCGATCTGGCGCAGCTGGACCAGCTGCTGTCCAACATTCGCACCCAGCATGGCCTGCTCCAGCAGCAGGTGAGCCGCCCTCGTGTCTGCACAGGCCCGCGTTAACGCCCCGGCAGCTCGACCAGGCTGAGCAGGACCAGCACGACGCCCGCGCCGAAGCCGACGAGCACCAGCGCCGGCTGCGCGACCAGCACCAGCGCTTCGAGCACCAGCAGCAAGACATTGACCGCCGCCTGCGCATTGTCACCCTCTCCGACGCTAGCGACGATGCCGTGGCCCGCTTCGAGCAGAGCATGGCCAAGCTGCACACTCTGGACATTGCCGCCCGCTACACCGAGCGGCTGAGGGAGGTCGGCGAGCTGAGGTATGCCGCCTCAATCCTACGCACAAGCCGTGTCGCAGTGCAGTGCTGAGTTTCATGCACAGCAAGGAGTCCGACCAGGCCCCGAAGACATCCGGCGAGGCAGCCCTCGCGTCCTACCGCCAGCTCAAGACCCTGGATGCCAGTCTTGCGCCTCTGCATGACGCTGCTGAGGGAGCCGCACCGCACCTGATCGACCACATTGCGAGGACCACCCAGCATGTGCGTGGCCAGCTCCGGGATGCCTTCTCGAAGGAGCTGGAGGCCGTGCTGAAGAAGATAGACTGGCCCAAGCGTCCTGAGACCACCTTCCTTGGTTCGCTCCAGGAACAGTGGGCCGCCAGCGTTGGTAAGTTGCTGGACCTGCAAAAGCCCGAGCTCGAGGCTGCCGAGAAAGGCGCGGCTGCCGCGAAGGAAGCCCAGGCCCCGCTGGTTCTGCTGCCGCTCGAGGTCCTCGTCCAGCCGCTGGAAATGCGCTTCCGGTACCACTTCGAGGGTGACAAGCCGACCAACCGATTGGACAAGCCCGAGTACTTCCTGTCCCACATCATTGACTTGCTGAATTCGTACAATGCCTTCATTGTCGATACTCTGCAACCCACCCTCCTCACGCACTTCAGAGGAACGGACTTGGGGTTGAATGCTGCCTATATTGATGCTACGTCTGCGTTCATAACCGCTCTTCTGCCGATGCTGCGCTCTAAGATATCGTCGACCTTGCCCAAGGTTGCCAGTCAGCCGCAGTTGCTGAGCCATCTAGTGCATGAAACAATGAACTTTGACACAGCACTGAAAGAGGACTGGAGATATGACGGCGGCAACGGAGCTGACGGCTGGAAAGGTCTTGCTTGGGAAGTGCTTGTCACGCAGGATTGGTTTGGCCGGTGGCTCCAGGTTGAGAAAGACTGTAAGTTATTTTCCATTTACTTTCTGAGCGGAGGCTCCGGATTATTCACCTACTGGATTATGGGCGCGGGTGGGGAAAGACTTCGCCCGCCGAAATCGAGCAGTCCCGACAAAAGCAGACCTTTATCTGTAATTTTATCGGCCAATCGGGGAGGCTCCTGTTTCTCCCACTATTTCATATACCTGTGACGCTGGAAATCGAACCTTTCGGCTCTATGACCAACATCCTTCTTCTATCCGCATCAAATCGGGCCACGTTCTGACCATACTGCAGTTGCTCTCGCAAGATATCAGAGTATTATCGATACGCCGGAGAGCGGAGAGTTGGATTATGACAGCGTGGATCCCAGCGCGACGAAGCCCACCAAAGCTGCTATTCGCGTCAACGATCTCCTGGAGACAATAACTGGTATGAGCACAGTTGAATACTTTAATTGGACAAGACTAATCTATAGATAGACCGCTACAGACCTCTGTCTTCGTTCTCCCAGAAGCTTACGTTTCTCATCGACATCCAAATTTCCATCTTTGACCGATTCCACGAGCGTCTGCACTCTGGTCTGGAAGCTTACCTCACGATGACCTCCTCCGTCGGACGCGCCGTGCAAGGCATCAGCCGAGAAGAGCAAGCCAGCCTGCAGGGCGTCGCCGGACTGGACCGCCTCTGCCGGGTCTTTGGCAGCGCCGACTACCTCGAGCGCGCCATGCGTGACTGGAGCGACGACGTCTTCTTCCTCGAGCTCTGGGACGAGCTCCAAGACCGCGCTCGTCGTCGCCGCTCCACCAATCTCGCCGGCCCGCTCTCCGTCGCCGCAGTCGCCGAGCGCACCTCCAGCGCCGTCGGCTCCGACGACGACACAGGCGCCCTCTTCGATGAGACGGCCGGCGCGTACAGCCGGCTGCGCGTCCGGTCCGAGGGCATCATCGCCGACCAGCTCGCCTACAACATCCGCGAGTCCCTGCGCGCCTACCGCGCCATCAACCCGTGGACCACCCTTTCCACATCGACGGCCCAACCAGCGAACAACCCCGCCTCCATCACCCCGGAGCTCGAGCCGGCCCTCGCCTACCTCACATCGTCGTTCGCCTTCCTCGCCCGCGCCCTCGCCCGCGCGCCCCTCCGCCGCATCGCCCGCCAGGCCTGCGCCGCCGTGCAGGCCGTCCTTTGGGACGGCATCCTGCTGCGCCACTCGTTCAGCACCGCCGGCGCCGCGCAGCTGCAGGCGGACGTCGGCGCCGTGGGCGAGGTCGTGGACCGCTGGGCCGGCACGGGGTGCGCGGCCGCGGGGCTGCGGAAGGTCAGGGAGAGCGTGGCGCTGTTGAGCCTGCCCGTCCGGGGCGCGAGGGGGGATGAGGGAGAGGAAGGCGTCGTTGCGGCGGCGGGGGCGGTCATCCTCGGGCTTTGGGAGGTGGAGAGGCGGGTCTTTTCGGACAACGAGCAGGCGCGGGTGGTGTTGGAGGAGCTGGGGTTCGAGAGCTTGACCGAGGCGGAGGCAAGGAGCGTGTTGGAGAGGAGGGTGGAGTTGGGGAGTTAGAGGGGGTTGGGAGAGAGGGCGAGGGGGTGCACGTAGGAGATTCAATGGCAGGTGTGGTTTGGAGATTGGGCGAGAGAATATGAGAGTGCTGGGGTGATCGTGCGTGTCTATAGGGCAAAGCAGTGGCTCTGTCGTTCGTGTACTGAGTCGAGAGGGCAGGGAGAATTCGGCGTGACGGAATTGGGAGCGAGGAGCTCGACGGTGGGTACGAGCTGAAGGGTCAACGGACCGTAGGCTGTCGGGATGATCGTGGCGTTGGAAAGAGGGCGAAGGATTCAGAGAAGTTCGGGTTGCGGATACGGGATTCGAGGACGGCTACGATCACGGGGTTCGAGCAGAGAGGTCGACGAGCGGTTGGGGTGATGGGGTGACCGTTGCACGGCGGAGGTGCTGGGTTTGAAACACGAACCAAAGGGGCAGACGGTTGGAGAGCCAGGGTTCACCAGGTAGAACGACCGGGCATTTCATCCCGGGGTGATGGATGAGTAGTGAGTCAAACGTCAAGCGTATTAGGAGTGGAGAGTTTGACGGTCAGCTCGTTTGGTACCACGCCTAGAGTGATATCGGAATGGATTCAAAGGGCTAAGGATTTAAGGTTTCGATAGGGCGGTGCTGCGGCGGAGGTAGGCTTTATCGGTGCGGCTGCTCTGAAACACATGTTTGGATACGGCGATGATCTTCACCACGCGGTATGTTGGTTCCTTGTTCGCTATACGAAAGTGGTAGGGCGGGTGGAGACTTTGACTTCGTCGGTTCTTAAAACGAGCTTGCCTGACACGGAGGGTGAGAGAGGTGGGAGGGTGTCTCTGGCGCTGGGTAGCCCCGGTGTCTGCCTGCCTGAACCATGTCTTGCCTTCTCTGTTCCGTCGCCGGGCAGCAAGACTCGTCGGTAATTCCGAGACATATGCCGTCCTGATCTGCGTAAGACAAAGGAGGCGCGGTGAGTCGATGACTTCCACCGACACTGCGGCTCCGCATCTCCTCCACAGGTCCGGATCGGTGTTTGTGCTGAATCCTGCCTTCTTTTCTTTTCGAACCTCGTTTTTCTGCTCTTTCCTTAATGGTGAATTCAGTTGCGTCACTCAACAGTGTTGTGGTCACTCCACCTTCTCATGTCTTCGTTGCCCGTTGGTTTCATGTTCCCTTTTTTCCTTTTCCTCGTTTTATCTTCACATCGAGATGAATAAACCCCTGTCCAAACGCACAGCATATTGCGGGCCTGTGGTGTTACCAGGCGCCCGGTGTCATGATATGTGTTTCTTTTTCTCCTCCGTTTGACAGGCGGCATCTGCCGTGACCTGTAAATATGCAGCTGTCACTCCACTTCACTCCTTCTCACCTTCAATATACAGCACAATTTCTTTTCCTATTCCGCTCTCGCTCAGCGCACATGAACTGGAATGCTCGCTGCATGGCTGATCAAGCATGCAGCAGATTGAAGCGAGATGACTGCAATATATCTATGCAGATATGTAGCTGCGAGAGTGCGTGCTTGCATGTGGGCTCAGAGCATATCTGCCCACGCGGGTGTTGAGTAACAACGGGAGCGCCATGTTTCTTGAGCAACGGTGGGAACCAGATCAGGGCGTACAAACCGTGACAAGAGGAGCGGCGTGCATGAATGCATACAAGGAAGTATTGACAGATGGCGATGCATGCATCATGCAGACAGGGGACTACTCCAGTAAGACGACAAGATTCCAGACGCCCGAGTATATTGTGTCTGTCTGGGATCAGAAAGTGAGTGTGAATGTCTGTTGCTTTTCTTTGCCTGCTCACGCAATAGCCACGGGGTCCTTATGCTTTATTCTCCGCCTGAGGTGCATTTCGAGAGATTTGAGTGCCCGGCAGGTGCAGAAGCAAGAAAGCAAATAAGCAATACGAAGCAAACTGGAGTTCAGACACGGGCTGCAGCAAAAGCGCGGTAGGATCGAATCCGCCTGATAGTTTGAGACATTCAGACAGGTGCATCTGCACAGGAAACAAAGACGCACGTGGTTATGTACTTGCGCCGCCGAAGATCTGGCCTTCCTTTCCAGCACGTGCCATGCATCTCTACGGGGAGGCGGACTTGGCGCCGCCCAACGTGAGTCCGCAACCATCACCACACCACTGAGAGGAAGACATGTAGAACAAGCAAGATTTCACAAGGCCACGATGCAATTGGCTGTAGTGTCCATCGTGTGTGCCACTCCCCCGCTCCTGTCTCAGGTCACGTCGTCTGCTGCAGTATTGCAATCGACCAGGAAGCAGCAGGCACACCATTCCACCATTCCAGCCTCCCAGCGCTCCATCCACTCTGTCCACCCGTCCGATTCAACCTGCTCCGCCCCGGCATCTCGAACCGCCAGTCCAATCCCAGCCCGCAGACCACTCGTCCCACACCAGGTACTATCCGCCACGCGCGCACGCACGCACGCATCTCGGCACCGAGCACACCTCCACCACGCAGTCCGCGCTCCACCGCATCGCCACTCCCGCACGCTCTCTCTCACCACCGGCCGGGCGCCGCCACCGCCGCCGCCGTCCCACACTCGACTTCCCGTCGGAAGCAGGCAGCGCTACACCCGCCCGCCCCACGGCCCGCCCTGCATTGCGGAGGGAAAAGCTCTGGCCTGACGGCCAGTAATCCAGCCCCGACCGCTGGCCGGCCGGACGCCGTGTGACGTCGGGCGTCGTATGTGCAAGCGCGGCAGGCGGGCGGTTGCGACAGCTCACATACCGGCGGCGAGAGAGAAGCAGGGGGAAAAACAAAAAGCCGTAGTGGAGCTGCCTAGCTGCCCAGTTCGCTTGATGAAGGGGACTAGGAGTAGGTAGACGCCGTGATTGACGGTGGGAAGGCGCGGCGGCGGCTCGGCGCTTAGAGGGAAGTACACGGACACGTGTGATTGATGGGGCGGTGTTAGGGGTGGAAGAACTGCCGCGGCGGGATTTCCATTTTGCTCTCTCTTTTAATTTCTATGTGGGGAAGGGGAGGAGGGACGATGTTACGCTGTGCAAGGGGATTGATCGCCGGGGGCCGGGCGGAGCGATGCTGGCGAGAGATCGAGATGATGTGGGCTGGCTGGAGACCTGAATACCTAGCAGGGCGACACGGCGTGACGGAAGACGCGTTGCGTGGGTGGTGTGGGTGGGCAGGCGGGTAGGTGGCTTGAGGATGATGCCGGGCGGCTGGAAGGGCGACGCTTGGAAGGAGGGCGACGGCGCTGGGGCGATCAGCAGAGGGCTGAAAATCGGAGGTATGGGTGGTTGCGTCATTGGCACGGCAGGGCAGCGGAGACGGTGTGCGCATCAGGGTCCTGATGGATCTCGCGCTGCCTCCGGTGCTTGGATAGGGAAGCTCCAGGGGATCTGCGCGTCGGGCAGCCTGGGCGCCGCGGGGGCTGAACAGTCTGCTGCGGGAGGGTGGGAGCGCTGCGAGCGGGTGGTGGCACACAGCGTGTACTGTGCAGGCGGCCCGCGGCCCTCGCGTGTCGTGGGTTGCACAGACAGCAATATAGATGCCATGCGGGCTGCGGCCAACGATGGCTGACGGCCCAACGGCCGTGCATGACACGAAGATTGCGTGGCGCTGCCGTTGGAACTCTGTTGGCCGGGCGTCTGTACCTGATTTATTGACGCGAGTGGTGTGCAACACCACAAGCTTGCAGCCGTCGTGATAGCATGTGAAGGCGCATGCTCCACATCGGGCAGATTGGCTTTCCCGCTGAGTTTATGCCGGAAAAAGCAATGCGGCTGCGCTGCTCTGCGATCAGGTCTGTCTTGATCTTCTGATCCCGCATCCCCACCGCTTCTCTGCGCGATAATGCATGCGTTATACTGCTGGGGGGAGGGGCCAAGCAATTGAAACAGGACGAAACAGCGCCGGGGGAGAAATATGCTTAACAACCGCTCCCGCAGCACTGATAAGGGCCATTCGCCAGTGTTCTTTCGGAGGCCCTCCGTAGGGATAGTCTTTTTTGCATCCACGCGGCGAGCGCTC
This sequence comes from Neofusicoccum laricinum, assembly GCA_029906385.1. Lineage (NCBI taxonomy): Eukaryota > Fungi > Ascomycota > Dothideomycetes > Botryosphaeriales > Botryosphaeriaceae > Neofusicoccum > Neofusicoccum laricinum. The sequence continues at coordinate 2,251,309 of CP123719.1, read as the reverse complement.
GGGCTTACTACATTCTCTCAGTGATGATGTTGGGCTGTGAACTCTACTCCCCGACTCGGTCGCCCGTAAAGATAAAAAGCTACCCATCTTAAGACATGGGATTTTTGGCGTTTGGCATGCCTTACCCGGCTGGACGGCCTGACAAGGCCGGCAGTGACGACGGAAAGACTAGGAACAGCCGTCTTGGGATCTGCAGCGGCCATCCCGCAGCCATGCTCGTCTGATCCTCGTGATTCAGACCGCTTCTTCTGCCGTCGAGAGGAAGAAGAACAACAAACACCCGTGCGCAAGGCAGCCTTCACGATGTACTCGGTGCGCGCCTCGACCATGAAACAGGCGAGAGGAAGAAGTCAGTCCTCGCGTCCCACACCAGAGATGGCCACGGTGTCCCTGGCACTGTTCTCGCTCGCTCGCTCTCCAAGCGCCGTCATCTTCCGCCGGCTATTCAGGGCCACGTGGAAAAACGGGACGCAGTGCATGCATCAACCCAGCAACCGGTGTCCCCCTTTGCGAAAAAAGAAAACGCGGGAGAAATGACGGGCGGGCAGACCCTGACTTCCGCTCTCGCTCCACCTCGTGCGGTCAGCCCTTCCTGCGTCGAGGATTCATCATCAGATGGCAAACCCGGACTTAAAACGACGCGCGAAACTAAAGGCCGGGCAAGTGGGACAGGACGGATGACAGAGAAACTCCGTTTAGCAGCATCTGGTCGCACATGGCCCGGCCAGCATCATGCCTCTCCCGTGCCTGCCTCCCATCACCCCTCCATCTCGCTCCCCACCCGAAAACGAACGGACGCCCTTGCCAATCAAAGACGACGCGTCCCCAACTACGGGATAACAAAGCATGTGAATGTCGGTACGTCCTCTGCCTGGCACTCAGCTCCCACCCCTGGCCCCCTGCATCGTGCCGCAACCGCGGTGCCAATCCGCCCCGGCGCCCACCGGAAGAGGGCCGGCGGCAGCATCAGAGCTGAGAGAAAAGTGAGGCACGGCAGCGACGCCAAGGATTATGATCCCGGCTCTCCCGCTGCCCACCTCGTGGCATTCCGGGCGTCCGTGTCGCAAGGCATATTGATTTGCGAAGGATGAGGTAGGAGTGGTAGTGGTGTCTTGCTTCAGCAGCACGGGGCAGAGGGGGAAAGGAGGACCATTGTTGGTTAGAGTTGGGCGTGGGCTTGGGTCTGGGTCCGGGGGATGGCCGTACCACGACCTCAGCACCGGGTATTGTCCTGGGCAAACAGACCACCCGCAGCACTGATGCTCTATTGTTATTTTGGCACGTCGCTGGTTATTGTTAGGGAGCAGCGCACCAGAGCCCCTCCCCCCTCTGGCCGCTGACGCAGGCCGCGACCTGGCTTTTTCGCAGCTGCAGCGCGTGTCACACGCCGCCGACGCGGGCCCGACACGCGAGCGGTGCGGGTTTCCGCGTCGTGTGTCGAGGGGGATAAATTGGACTTCTGATTGTGAGCTGCTGGTGATGTGCGGCGAAGCGACGCCGCGCGAAGGCGTTCTCCGCCGCAGCAACGGCTGTCTCCCGCAAGCAGCACTGGCGGGAGCGCGATGAGGTTCGACGAGACGTCGATGCGAGCAGTGTCCATCGTCGATGATGTACCCCTGTCTCTCGTCCGGCCCTCAGATGCTTGGGTTGTCCACAACGCGACTCGCGCAGCGCGATGCAGCGCCGCAGCCATCACGAGATTTTCTCTGTCCTGAGTAGCGGACGCGCCTGTGGCCCGCACACCGCAGATTCGCAGGCGAGCGTGAAACTGGCCTGGGACCGCATGACTTCCCGCTCGCGCCCCGGGCCCGAAGCCGGCAGAAATGCCTCGACTACAGCTGAGCAGAGCATCGTCAGGCAGAAACGGGCGGCAAGCAGCATCGCTCTTGCCTGCAGGGCGAATGATTGATCACGGTGGAGGACCAAGCAGGCGGCAGGGATATGCGAGACATTGCAACAGATCAATATATGCGGTGCGGCGGTCGCCGCAGCGGATCGAGTCGTCGTGAGTGAGGATCGTCGGCGGTTGGCAGGCCGGAGCGAGCTGCTCTGCATTTTCCCTCGCGACGTGCAGAGAGAAACGACACAAGCACCGTCATCCGGCGGCTGTTTTGCAGCTGAGCCGCAGCCGCGGACGTCGTCTGCCGTTGAAGGTTTCTGGGGAATTGCGCCACACTGCCACAAGGGGCTCCATCATGCAGCGCCTACGCGCGTTGCACTGGCGCTGGCGTGCGCAGTACGTACGTGTACGTGTAGTTGGACGGCGAGCACTGAGAGCGAGGCTGATGAGATTGCGCACGCGGTTACTCGTCGCCGCCGTGCTCCGGCGAGGACACGGACGCGGCGGACCAAAGCTTGTCTCGGGAGCGAGAGTGTGCCGGAAGCAGCCCGGATGCTGCGCCAGAGGCCCTCAGCTTCCGGCAGCTGCGCTCGGCGTGAGCGCTTTCTGCTGGCGCGCGCCAGCGCCCGCGCCATTGCGTGCTACGGCGTGGTGTTTACTATACAAAGGGCGAGTGGGCCCTGCGCACCTGCGCCAGCGATACTCACGTCCAACGGGGCTGAGACAGCGGCCCATTCGAGACGCTTCGGCAGGCCTTCCAGGGTGATTCCGCTTTGGGGCAAGCCGCAATGCCGGCGGGCCTGTCAAGCTGTCGCCATCGCGGCCGCGAGGAAACACAGCTAGGGACCGAGCTAGCGCAAAGCATTCCCCCTTCCGAAGGCGTGCCGTGATCCGCTTTCCGGTCTCCAGCGGCGGAGCCTGGAGGGCGGAGGGCTGCTGGAGAGAAGCCCGCGACCCATCGGCCGGCCGAAGGCTCGCCGACGCAGCCCGCGCTGAACTCGTGGCCGCAGGCGCAGGCGTAGTCTCGCTTGCCCGGCGGCTGCGGCTGCGTCTCATGTCGGCGCCGCTCATCTCGTCTGCGTCAGCGAGGCTTGCTGCCGTGACGACAGGCGCGGGCGCACGGCGACGGATGCGGCGACGGCCGTTCTTCGCGCTGCCGCACGCCGGACGTGGAAAAAAACCTCGACGGCGATCCTCCAGGATCAGGCCTCTGGGTGGGTGTGGACCTGCGGGAGGCGTGCTCGCCCTTTCGCCGGCGCGGAAATTTGCCAGAAGCAAGCGGCCTTGGAGGGGCACGCGCATTAGCCGAGCTGCTGAGGCTAACTCAAACGCGCTTCTCCACGCCCGAGTCACGCTGCGCAGACGCGCTCGCCTCGTAGGGCCGACCGCCAGAGCTTCGACGGCGTCGCGGCGTCTCGCTGGGCAGCACGCCGCCCGGTGCCTGGCTGCGTCACCGGCGACGAGGGCCGGGCCTGCTGCTGCGGCGGCTTTGGCGGCGGCCGTGTGGTGGAAGCGGATGTCGTGCAGGCGGCTGCGACTCGAAGACTCGCATGCGGACGTGCTAGAGGTAGCTATTACGCGAAAGCAAGCTGCGGATGGGGCTCTTGCGGCACCTGTTCTGGACCCTTGCGGAGGCGTGTGCTATGCGCGCCCTGGATGCAGCAGCTGGTCTCGTGAGGGTGCGTTTTTACGGTGCTCCACCGCGCTGCAGGGCCTGCCTGCAGAGCGCTTGGCCAGAGCCCGCATGCCAGATGCCAGAGCAGCCGGGATGCCTGCGCTGGCCGATCGCAGGCGCGCCCCGGAGGCTCGCAGCCAGCATCGCGGGGATCATCGACGCCTGCCCGATGCGGCGCGCGTCGGCCACGCTGACATCACGCCCAGCGCCTGCCTGGGGGGCGAATCATGGCGCGTCTGGCCCGTCTGGCACTTCGGGGGCAGCGGCGCTCGGGGCAGCGCGCCGGCGATCTACGAGCAGCGGGCTGCTGGGCGGGAGGCGTTCGCGGCGCTGGTTAGGCGGAGCATACAAAACCGTCGCCGGGGCCATGCGTTAAGTTACATCGTCGCCAATCGCTGGCACGGTATTGCTCTGACCGCTTCGATAAGCCGACCGGGGTCGAAGGCGCCCGTTCGCTGTTTTAAGACTGCTGAACCGCCCCAGACAAACTCACGACACTCGGCCTCCTGGACCTTTTTCCCGACACCGCGGGTGGCCCAAGACACTGCCCTCTCCACCCACACCACCACCTCGCCACCAGCGACAGGAGCCCAGCGCCGGCGCCCGCCCACCCCCCGCGCTGTCGTCCCGCTCCCCTCGTGGCGATCATCAGCTTACCGCCTGTCTCGAACCTCGGCGCCACGCCCTGTCCCGACATCCTACGGCGCGCTTCCGAACGGCCAGCATCGGAGTCACCGCACGCCTCCGCCTCGCCCTATACATCCGCCGCCTGCCCGCCCTCCCCTCTCCACCACCCCGATCCGCCCGCCGCCGCGCAAGATGAAGGTCGCATGAGCACCGAGCGCGCCCACACGCGTTGCAAGATGGATTTCATTGTACGCACCCGCCTCCACCACGAGCCGTCTAAGACATGCTGCACGCGACGCCTGCCAGATCGCGCTAGCACCCTCGCCCGCGAAGCGCGTGCCTGTCTTCCCTTGTTGCCGGCGCCCCTTCGCTCGAGACCAAAGGCTAACCTTACCTCGCCAGATCTCTCTTGCTCACTTCTGTGAGGTCCACGGTCCCACCTCCGTGCTCTGCACCCAGATCACCCAGGGCAGTTGCGCCACCTGCCACCCCTGCGACACGCCGCCCGCCGACGACCAGGCCAAGGCCTCCTACTTCAACGACTCGCCCGCCATTCCTCCGCTCTCCTCGCCCTTCGAAACCCCTCCGACTAGCCCCAAGTCGCCCAAGAATTCGCATAATCCCTACTTCCCCAGCATCTCAGGCAAGAACAGCAGCACCGCATCGTTGAATAGTAACCTGGGCGACGGCGACAACGATAGCTGCGAGAACTGCTCATTCCTCGTCCCCAAGAATGTCACCGAGCAGCTGCCCGACGGCGCTCCAGGCAGTCCGACCAAGGACGGCCGAGGCCAGAACGGCAGCCCGGTCCTGCGCACGACTCAGTCCGTGATGGCACGCGGCCCCAGGAACTCCGACGACCGCGACACGAACTCAGAATCGTCCGACGAGCACTCCCAGGCATCGACGTCATTCTCGCGTTCTCCGCCCAGCGTCACCTCGTCCTCTCCCGCATCGCCTCTTTTCGCATCACGCAACGCACATACGCATACTTTGTCCTATCTCACCACCCGACAGCCCATTTCGCCATCCGCCTATTCTCGTCTCCGTCGCATTTGTATTCGTACGCTCTCGTGTGAGCAGCTACCACGCGGCGCCCCGTCGGGCCCACTCTACTTTGGCGATCCAGTCCTGGGATACACAGTCGCCTATGTTTTCCGGATCCCCGATCCTCGTGCACGCGGCCGGACGCGCACCTACGCTCTCATCGCCCTCGGAGGACGCGACAGCTGGCGCGTTAGCATGGCTATGGTGAAAATCACCGAGATGTTTGAACAGATTGCAAACCATATCATCGCTATGGCAAAGCAGGTCCTCGAGAAGGAGTCCACGTTTGCGTCTCCTGCATCGCACATGCGACCCACCACGGCAGCAGGCCCCGGCACTGTTACGCCCCCGCTGAGCTGTTCCAGCGGCAGCAGCGCACCGCGCCGCGCAAGTGTCCAGGTTTCCGGTGGAAGGCCCAACACCATAATCCCTATGCCGGCAGCTAGCACTGTCGGGTCCCCAGCATCTCCAACGACGCGCAACATCACTCCCGTCTCTTCCTTCCTCGCTGCAAAGAAGGTCGATCCAGACGGCTATCCTCGGGTCAGCCGGGACATCATGCGTGCCAAGGGCCTAGCCGAGATCGTAGGCAAAGAGAACTTCTTTGTGGAGCTGCACGCTAAATTCTGCATGCTGCTTGCCGGGCTTGTGAAGGACTTTGGGACCGGTTGATAGACCGGTGCTCTTAGCTCCGCCACTTGCTGTTACGTTATCCGCGGCTACGAACGAGGGCCGTGCTGGTCGTTGCATTGACTAGGCAACGGTTCTTCCCGCCGTCCTAACCATTCCACTGTGGCTGAAATAATACTTCAGTAATCGGGCCCACCTGCACGCGATCCAGATCGTGGGCTACTCGAGCTTCCACGCTCTTCGGAAGTCGCCGCGACTTTCCGCCATTTTTCGCTTCGTCTCGCGCTTTCCTCTTTGATTGTTTTTGAGCCTTTTTCTGTGATGCGTTCTAGCGACCTGTTTCCGGAACTGTTTTGTAATGGCGTCTCGCGTGCTAATTTCTTTTTCTTTTTCTTCACAATCTGTAACGGCCTGGGTTTGTTCCGCCTTGCATTGCTTGCTTTTTGCGCTCTTGCCTTTTCTCGCTTCGCACCACATGTTTTATGATACCCCAACCTTCCCCCAACTGTTTTTGCTTTTCCGCGGCAAAGATTGCGCGCGCGTGGTGGTGTTAGATACGAAGATTGAAGATTTCGGTTGCGTATACGTCGGAGGGAGCGCCTAGAACTCGTTCGAATTTACGGAGGGTGGGTTCCTTGTCTGATTTGGCCATACGACGGCGATGCTGTAGTAGAAGGAGAAGGAGAGGAGAGATGATCAGGCGATACGCGCCGCGTTTCGGCGTCGCAGAAGGAAATTGCTGTCCACGGGCACTCTCGACGTGTGTTTTGCTTTTCCGTCTCGGGTCTGGTCTCTGGGGGTGTGTACGATTAGCAGGAGTTGGTGGCTGGCGGTACGCGTGGCGCCGGGCAGGTCATGCGTGGATCTTCGTCCTCGATTGTTTTGCCCTGAGATATGGGCGCCGGAATCGAGCCGTCGAGTCATGGGGTTGGGCTGGGGAACGTGGCTCGCTCTCTGCGTGCGGTATCTAGAACGGACATTGTTATACGTGCGCATCCTGTCTCCAGCGGTCGTCGTGCTCGTGCTATTGAGGTAAACTCTGCCACCGCATTCCCGCACCTCGGACAACATCTGCCGTGCAGGGAAGGGTGCTCCGTCCCCTCGCCCGCTCGCCTTCTCCATTGTTTGCCTTTTGCCGCTGTCACTTCTTTACCACCCGCGTGCGATGCCCCCTCGAGCGGACATTGGTCGGCCGGTCGGTCGGGCAGGACGACACAACCGCCGCGCCGACTTCTTCCTTCGCGTCCCCGTCGCCTCGCCGTCCAACCTCGCCTTCCCTCCTCCTTTCTTCCCCACATCCTCCCGCACCTTGCCTGATCCTGCGTCCGTCGTTCTCGAAAGTCCAGCCAGTCAGCCAGCCAGCCAGCCAGCCAGCCATTCGGAACCAACCTCGTCACCGAGGCGGATGTGAAAGCGAAAAGCATATCTCCCGACAAGATGAAGTGAGATATGTGACGTACCCTGATGTCCCGGTCCTCCACGTCACTCGTCGAGACGCCCTTTTTCAAACACCTGCGTGTCCGCCGGGACGTTCGCTGCGGTTGTGGACCGGGGGGCCGGATAGCGGGGGAGGGGGGTTTTTTTTTCTCTCTCTTCCTGTTGGTGTCGAGAGGATGGGAGGAGCATCTGGGGCGGCGGGGGGGAAAGAAATTTTCTTTTTTTTCAAAAGGTGGCAGGGATGGGGAGAGGGCGGGGTGTTTTTTGGTCCTGCTGCCTGGAGGAGGTTTGCGTGGGTTGGCCTGAGGCGCGGGTGGGAGGGCGGCGGCGAGGCTGATCGGGGGGGAAACGGTGTCCGGGTTTTTTTTTGCCTCTTGTGTGAGAGGGCGCGCTTGAGGAGGGGTTGCTGTCGTGCGTGAGCAGCTGGGCGAGCTGGGCCTGGGAGCTTGTGAGCAACGAGCGCTTTGGTGGTGTTGGGATTGGACGTGTCGGGAGTTTGTGTGCGCCGGACAACGTTTTGTCGCCGCGCATGCGAGGATAAGGAAGGCTTCGGTCCGGGGCAAAGCGGGGGTTCCTGTTTCTGTTGAGGCTGTAAACACAGCTGCGTGTGGGTGAAGCGCTCAGGACTCATACATTCGTGCCCGGCTTGACCGAGATCGGAGGTGACGGCCACCAAGGTGTACTAACCGCGTTCGAGCGTCATCACTGCCGCATTTTCCCGAATTCGAGCTGCCTGAGCCCGAGCCGAAGCCTCGCGCACTTGCACCTGCACTTGCTGATGCGCTGCTGTTCGCGTGGGCTTAGCTGAGCAGAGGCTGGGGGATTGCCGTTTTGGGGTGGATGGTGGCTGCCTCAGCCGAGCGCGGCCTCTGCCGATCGTCCCCGCGTCCTTCGCCCACTCCCTCCACGCGCTGCCTATTTCCTCGAACCTTAAAGCGCGCAGCCGTCCGGTCCGGCTCTGCCCATCACCACGGCCTGTCTCGCCTTCATGGTCATCGCCAATCATTGGCGGTTTGGGGCGTGCCGCGTTCCGGCCAGGTCTTGTCGGTCGCCGTGGTGTCCAGCTGGCTTGCCGTACACTTTTCCACGAGGAGTCCGGTGATCGGCAGCCGCGCAGTCGAAGAGCTTGGTTAAGAGTGCGGGAACCACGGCCGTCGGGCTATCCGCAAGCTTCTGTCCTTTCCCTGTCCGACCTTCCCTTGTTGGAGCCGTGTTTGAGAAATTAAGCTGTAGTCATCCACACATTGGACGAACGTGTCCTGATCGCCAGCACAACTGCCCATTTTCCGTACGCACATACTTGCTCCGGTGCCCTCGTCACTGGTTCAGCTGTCTTTGCTTTGACTTCGAGACATCAAAAGCCAACCTTCTCCTCCAACATCCACGCCTGCCACAATCCCCTTTCCGAGCAATGTGTGCGTGATCAATACAATGCATTTCTGGTTCAGCCTGCCAGCCAACACGAATGAGGTGGAGGGCGTTCCGAGTGGCTGAATGCTTTGATGCCTGCCGCTCGCTGCATCCGTCCGTGTCTGGTCAGCCAAAAGCTGGGCATGTCAGACTGCCCCAGAGGCTGACCGCAGCCCTCGTGATGGACCCCACAGCCTTATACCTACATCTTGAAGCTCCCTAGAACATCCTGCTCCGCTATCCCGCTCGCGACGGCCGTCTTTCCTCTGGCAGCCTCGCTCCCATCTGCTCGACTTCATTGTTCTTTTCCCCCCCTTGCACCACCATGGCTGCCAGCCAAGCATCCGGCACCCCATCATCGTCCGATGGTGGCGCCAAAGACAACAACAACAACAATAACAGCAACAAGGCCGCCCGGCAGCTCGCGTCGCTCGTCCTGCAGTGCGACCACATCCTGCACGAGATCCTCGACCACATCGACGAGTACGTCGCCAAGGACGCGTCGGTCGACACGGCGCCGCTCAAGGACGAGGTCGTCCGCCCCGTGCTGCGCAACGACTTCGACCCCGAGGTCCAGCTACGCGGCTTCCTGCGCGCCCTGCGCCACACGCACGCGTTCGGCGACTCCCTGGCCCGGATCGGGAGTCCGGTGCTGAAGGAGCAGGTCGAGGCGTTTGTGGAGGGGAGGTCGGCCGGGGATGCGCTGAAGGGGAAGGGGTTCGCGTTGCCGACGTCGAAGCTGCATGGCGTTGTGGGAACGAAGGCGGCGGGGGGGAAGACGTCGTTCGTGGATGTGTTGAAGAAGTTGGTGTTCAGGCTGCTGGATGTGAAGGCGCTGTTCAAGAGCTGATCCGGGGTGACACCACAGGTCCACTCGGACGAGGAGTTCCTCAACTAGGGCGAGACGGTAAGGCACACCCCACGCTACACGTTTGTCCCCACAACAGCGCTCGGGGTGCAGAATCTCGTCCGCTACGCCACAGCCAACGGCCTCCGCGTCCGCTGCGGCGGCTACCGGCACAGCTGGTCGCCCATCTTCTCGCAGGCCAACGAGATCCTCGTCTCCTTCGTCAACCTGGAGCAGGTGACGACGCTGCCGGACCCGATGAGCCTCAAGCCGGGCGACTACACGGGCGAAGGCGTGCCGGGCCTCAAGAGCATCGAGCTGGGCGCGCAGCTGTCGGCGACCAAGCGGCTCTGCCTCGTCGGCGCCGCCGTCACGAACGAGGACTTCCGCCGCTGGGCCGTGGCCAACAACGCGTGGGCGCTGCCCGTCGACGTCATCATCGTCGAGGTCACCATCGGCGGCGTCAACGCGCCCATCTGCCACGGCGCCGGCCGCCGCCACCCCACCGTCTCCGACCACGTGCGCCGCGTCGAGTACGTCGACTGCAACGGTGCCCTGCAGGCCGTCGACGACCCGTGCCTGCTCAGGGCCGCGGCCGGTGCGTTTGACCTGCTCGGCGTCGTGACCCACCTCACCTTCGAGCTCGACGCCATGACGTACGCCGTGATGGAGCCGCGGAAGGTGGACGTGGGCCTGGCCATCCCGCCGCTGCGGAAGGAGGACATCCCGCCGGCGCTGCGGGCCGAGTGGTTCGACGAGAAGGACGCGGAGGAGCGGATGGAGGCGGCGCGGCGGGACTTTGAGCGGAGGGCCTGGGACGACTACTACAGCGAGTGGTTCTGGTTCACGTACCAGCAGAAGGCGTGGGTGAACACCTGGAACACGGTTGCCGAGGCGGCGGATGCGGTCGAGTACTCGGACGACGCGGCCGTGTTCCTACAGTGGATCGAGGCGTGGCTCGGCCGGGTGTTGACGGGGAGGTACGTGGTTACTTATGCTCCGGACGACTGAGCTCTGCTCTTGCCTCGTGATGCGTGCTGACGACACCTGACAGCGCTCACTTCAACGCCATCCCCGGCCACTGGCAAGCTCAGCTGCTGGCTACCATGGGCATGGCAGCCCTGCCACCGCGGTTCGGCGAAAACGACATCCCAACCATCAAGTAAGCACCCCGTCCCCTCCCCTCCCCAAACCGGTTCAGGGGGAGAAGTCAAAAAAAAAAACAAGCCACCAGCCACCCGCAGGACCCACCTCCCCAACGCCCTCCACTTCCGCCGCGGCATCCAAAACATGCGCGTCCGCGACATCGAGCTCCAAATCCCCATCCCGGGCCTAGCCGCCGACCCCTCGCAGCCCGACTTCTCCGTCGTCCAGCGCGCGTGGTGGGACGCCATCAACCTCGTCTACGCCGACGAGTACACCAACGCCGGCGCCACCAACACCGCGCCCATGCGCCTCACGGCACCGCCAGCATCGAGGTGCTGACGGTGCCGGACGCGGCCGCCGACGCCGAGTGGGACGGCTTCGCGCAAAAGGTCACCGACCGCTGGATGGCGCTGCGCGACGGCCAAGGAGTGGGAGCGGCTGCGCATGGGCGAGGCGGTTTTTGAGAGAGGTGGCGTACAAGGAGGCGATTCCGGAGTTCGTGGCGGTGCTGGCGGAGATTGGGGGGAGGCAGGGGTGGGGCGTGGAGGAGGTGAGGGGAAGGTTGTCGAATGAGTTGTGGGATGAGGTTGTGTTTGGGAAGGGGAAGTGAGGGGGTGAGTGAGGGGTGGTTGGGTTCGGCAGGAGGGCTGGTGGGCTATATACCATGGCGTTTCGTAGACTCCTCTTACGCGAGTAATTCATCGGTGTTCGGTTTGAAGGTCTGCAGCGTTGCCTGCGTGGTCGGTTCGGAAAGTATTGCAGTGTGCGTGTATCTTCGTGAGCAGTCGAAGTATCCATCTTGCCCGTGGCATGATTCTCATGGTTCCGCTATCATGGTCATACTAGCCCAGCTCAACACACATGGCTGCTTCAGCCGTCAAGCATGTTTTTATATATTGAACTTCTTAGAGGGATCAAAATGTAAGCCAAAAAAAAAAAAAAAGAGCGTGGTGATTTATGTCCTGAACAGTGTGACAAGTCTAGATGACGAGAGTGAGGCTGCTTAGCCAGATTTCTTGTCTGCTCTTTCTGATCACGCTATGTCAGGCCCCTCAGGCAGCACCACCATGGACTGTAGGGTAACTAACCAGCAGCAGCCAGCAACCAGGAGGGAGACCCGGTCACGTGCCAGGGCACGTGCACAGCGCTAGGTACATCTACCTGTCCTGCCTTCCTCTACCTTCTTTCCTTTTCTTCTTCGTACATAGATTTTCAGTTGAGAGCAATACCACCCTTTCGGCTTTGCTGCCTCACACGCTAAAGATTTCACTTCATCTTCCTTATTCATCATTTACTGCGTGTTGACGTAATGGCTTCAGGTCCGGAGCCAGGATGCAGGAGCGCTTCGTTCTCGTCCCACGGCGTTTCCATACAGCGTGCCTCTTCGAGATTTATGCTTCACGTCCACATCTTTTACCACCGGGTGATTTATGTCAGCATAAATGTTTCAACCGCCCATGTGGGAAGAGGAGGATAGTGTTGCAATACTTCACAAACTGGCCATGCATACGCAACCCTACCCCTCACCCCCCATGTAGGTAGGTACAGCACTCTCCTACCGTTTATCCATTGGCGAGGATCACCGGCGCATCCTCGACACGCAGCGACCTACGCGTCAGTTCTAGCCCAGCCTCCAGACATTTCACTTAGTGTATCATCAAAAGAGATGCGTGTTGGATGTATTGATCGGTCTAGAACTTAGTTGCCCTGCCGCATCTGCCTCTGCCCGTGTACTCACCATTATGCTGCCAGCATGCCCCCATTACACCTCGAACCCGTCCGAATGCCAACCGAACTAGTCTTCCCGAGAAGGAGCGAGAAAAAAAAAAAGAGATGAGAAACGAGATCGACGTCCCAACGCCACGCTACCGGTAACACCTGCCCACCAACCGTCTATGACAGGCGACGAGAAATTCACGAACCAAAAAGGGTGAAGAAAAGAGGAGATAGAGCAAGTCAAGCAGTAGCAGTCAGTTCAACGCCTTCGCCGCAACGCCCACGCGCTTCTCGACCCAGTCACGCCACTCCTTCCAATCGCTGTACAGCATGGTCGACTTGCTGCCCTCGTAGGTGATGACGTTGAGGTCGATCTTGCGCCAGTCGTCCTTGCGGCCGCTCCAGCCGGCCTTGCGCATCAGGCTGACGATGGTCTCCTCCTTGGTCCAGCCCTGCTCCTTTGCCACGTCCGGCAGGTACGTGGCGCCGTAGCGGCGGCCGTGGTAGGTGAACGAGATGCGCAGCCCGTGCTTGCCCAGCTCCCACGCCATGGCGTCGGCGGCCGGCTGGAAGTTGGTCAGTAGCGTCACGCCGCACTCGAGACTCGGGAGCTCCCGCGACGCGATGGGGTTGAAGCGCGTGTCGTCTAAGGCCCTAGGGTTCGGACGCGGCATTTAGTGCACGGGACAGTTGCGTGAGACGACGTGTGGGCGCTGCCAGGCGGATGGGACAGGGAGAAATGGCACTCACGAGGTCAGCGCGTAGCTCCGCAGTCCGTCAGACAGCTCCTGCGCCTCAAACGTGCCGATGCAGCCGCGCAGGTTTTTGTTGCCGCTCCGGCTCACGGTGTTCCATGTCACGAAAAGCGGGCACGCGTCTGTCGGGGAGGAGGCGGCGGCGGCGGAGCCCGACGAATGGTCGCCGCGCACGCGGCGGCCGAGGTTGGAGAAGAAGGACGAGCGCGAGGAGGACTTGGAGGTCGCCGACGAGGCCGTGGTGGGGGCGGAGCTGCGCGACGACGTTTGCGAGTGCACCGACGAGGTGCTGGCGTTGGTGGAACCCGAGGCCGGGCTGTCGGCGGCCAGGCGGCTGATGGCTGGCGGCGGCTTGAGGGTTGCGGTGCCCTCCATGTCTTCGGCGTCCGTCATCTCCTCGTCCTCGCCCTGACTCTCCACCTCATCCTCGGCATCCAAGCCGTCGATGTCGGGGGAGTTGTACTTTTCCCACAGGTCCTCAACCTCGCGCAGGCTCAGTGGCTGGCGCTTCTCCAGGCTGGCGCCCAGGCTCTCGAAACAATAGGCACAGTGGGCGGTTGTCGCCATGGTGGGCAGGACGATGGTCAGGCAGTAAGCAATAGAGACACGGCAGAATCCGCGACACTGGAGCTCTGGGGCAAAGAGGGAAGCAGCGAGCGGGCAGCGGCGGAAGGGACGGAGGCTTGGTGGGGTGTGTGAGCGATAAGTGAGCAAGACCAAGGTGACGATGAGGGGATGATTAATGATGCCCACTGCAGGCCACCCAGCTTCTGGCACTCTAGCCCGATGTGTCGACGCTCGCGGATGAAGCTTCGCTGGCACGCTTGGGGGCGGATTGGGCAGGCAGTGGCGGCGGCGTGCTGGGCGGGCGGCAAGGCGCGGGCGACAGCAGGCTTCGAAGGCCAGGCGCTCAGGCGGGCTGCGGGCTGCGGGCTGCGGGCTGCGGGCTGCGGGCGTTGGTGAGAGGGCTGCGACGCAGGAGGGCGATGACGACGTGACGCCCGGGCTGTCGGCGATTCGCGGCGAACCGCCAGCGGCTGCGCCCGGCGCTTCAGGTACCGCCACGTGATCACGACGAGACCCCGTCTCGCCCGCCTCCCTGGATACGTAGTAAGTGTCGCACTTCGGCCGCTGCGTCTCTGGGCTTCGCTGGGCTGTCTGTCGCCAGGCTCGGGGTTGCCACGACCAGATTGCGGTCATGTGGTTCGGGATCTGCTGCCCTGCCGATCGGCGGATAGCCGTTCACCAAGCCCGCACTTACCACCCGACTGGGACGGAGTTATTGCGACTGCTTGAATATTGTGCATCAATTGCTTGTGGAATCTCGACGCTTCGTTGTTTACTGGCCAATGACTTTCGCCCAACAAACAGTCCACGCTCTGGTAGCGAATCCAAGTTGCACATTGCGTCATCGCTCTTGACATCACAGGCATCTCAGTCCTCCCATGTCCACTCTCTTCTCTTTCCTAGCTGAGACAAAATTCTCCAAGTTCTCCGTCAAAAGCTGGAACCGCACAATTGCTCTGAATCTCTCTCAGCCCACTCACTTTGTCCTACCGGTGCTTGCTAACCTCTCCCCTCACCCGTCATGAGCCCCAACGTCCTCATCGTCGGCGCCACGCGCGGACTCGGTGCCTCTATCGCCCGGGAATATACGCAGAGGGGTGCAGCCGTCTTCGGCACCGCACGCGCCTCTACCGCGCCCTCCACACCCAGCAATGTCACCTGGCTCACCAACATCGACGTCTCGAAGCCCGATGCGGGCTCCGCCATCGTCTCCGGCTACAAGTCGCACACCACCGCCCCCATCGACGTCCTCGTCATCTCCGCCGGCTACTTCGGCAAAGAGAGCTTCGGTGAGAACGACCCCTTGCCACGCTACTCTCTCCACGTGCTACAAGCCGCAGCGCAACAACCCACATGAAGCCCGCCACTCATCCGACCGGCCCAAGCAAATTCCTCTGGCGAGCCGCTCTAACCCTCACCCTCCCGCAGACTCCCCCTCCTACGACGCCCAACTAGCCATGTACACCACCTCTGCCATCGCGCCCACGCTGATCGTCTCCGCCCTCGCGCACGCCGGCCTCCTCGCCCACCGCACCGGCAAGATCGTGCTCGTCTCGTCGGAGAGCGGCAGCATCGGGCTGCGGCACGCGAGCGAGGGCGGCGGCAACTACGGGCACCACGCCAGCAAGGCGGCGCTGAACATGGTCGGCAAGCTGCTGAGCCTGGACCTGCAGGAGCAGGGCGTGGCGGTCGCGCTCGTGCATCCGGGCTTCATGCGGACGGAGATGACGAGGGGCGTGGGGTTCGACAAGTTCTGGGATGTCGGCGGTGGTGAGTGCTTTGGCTGCCTTTCTTTTGCTCTGCTTCCCTCGCCCCTCTGTGAGCTGAGCGCTGACGGTCGACGGCTCCAGCTGTCACGCCCGATGTGGCGGCGGAATCGTTGGTTGCGTGGGTGGACACGTTCGACATTTCGAAAACGGGAGAGTACTGGGCGCCAAGAGGCCCTGGGTGAGCGGTTCCTGGACGCGTCAATTGATCGAGATTTCCTCCTGCTGACCGGTAGAACAGAGATATCGGGACGGCGGAGCCGGTGCTTGGACCCAAGGACAAACTGTCCACGCCGTTGCAGCTGCCTTGGTGAGCTGCTTCCAAACGCAGTTGCGTCTATGGGGTGGGTTGTGAACTGCATGTCTGTCAACGAAGCCTTTTTCATGACGGTATGGTAATGCTAAAGTATCAATTACGAAAGTCTCTCTCGTTCTCCGTGGAGAAGCTGAATTAGCTGAGAACATGTCCTCCCAATTGACCCGTAAGAAAACAGGAAGAAAAGATATTACAAAAACACGCTAGATGTGAAATGGGCCAAATAGCTGAGAAATGAAAGCAGAAAGGCACAGCCACTTCTCCGCGGAGAAAGACTTCAAGAACGCCTTGAAATGCAGAATCGGACGTGTGTTCGAATGCTACCCGCACCAAAAACAATCGAATGCTATGCAGCACTGAACTGCCGTTGGGTATCTGAAGGAGAGCAACCGTCTAAAAATGCGCCGTTGTGGTCAGCATATCCTGCGGGAGCACTGAGTCAGTTCAATGCCACTTCGTCGAAGAGATTTGTAGACCTCACCAGGTGTTGGAGACAGCTGTTGGTTTTGCTGCGAACCAAAGTGGTCGGCGTCCGGGAGGGGTTGGTAGGGCGAGAGATATTGCTGGTGGTGAGGCTGCGTCACGAGATGGTGGGGTTGAGGAGGGTGAGAAGAGTGATGCTGCTGCAGGCTTGCTGGATCTATCGACGTGACCGGCGGGGTGTTTGAGTGGACGTGGTGGAACGGATCATTATAGCTGTCACCGAACGGATGATGCGGATGATGGCCGGGCTGAGAGAGCAATGGCTGCTGATGGTGATACTGGTTCTGGGCTCCGGTGCCAGGGTTGTTCCCGAGATTCTGCACGGCACTGCTGAGCATGGCGATGTTGTGCGGATCAATCGCCATGCCATCGTCGGCAGCGCTTGAGGTGGCCACGGGGCCGCATTGCATATCACGGACGGAAGAAGAGGCGCGCGGGGTGGCAACAGCGCTAGTCGATTCCTCTACAGTAAACTCATGCTGGAACACGAACTCGGATCCGGGCGTTGGCGTTGCAGAGGAAGCCGGGGCACGTTCTTGGGGCGAAGACGACGACGCAACGGGCTTATCAGAACCGCTGACCTTGCGGCCATTATTTTGGTTGTTGCCGGCGGCCGCAGCGGCAGCCGACTTGAGCGACTTCTTCTTCAGCTTCTCATTGCACTCGGCGCAGTTGTCTATCACTTCGGTGACGGTGGTCTTGATCCGGTTCCAATGGTATTTCTCAGACACGGTGGCGGTAGTCTTGTTGATGCCAGCATGCGTCTCTTTGTTGGCGCGATGGTACTGCCTCGCAATCTCGTACTGCATCCGCGGCTCCGAGATGACCTCCTTATCGCCCAGCATCAGCTTGTCGCCGGCCGTCGAAGTACCACCGCTGCCGCCGCCGCCGCCGCCGCCGCCGCCACCACAGCTTTTGCCGCCGCCACCGCCGCCTTCGACCAAGGTGTAGTTCCTCACCGCGGCGCGGAGCCTGTTCTTTTCCGCGGAATCAGCGTCGCCTGGATATTTGCCGGTCTTGAGGTAATACTTGATCCTCTCGAAGCGCTTCTCATCGTCGGCGTCCTCCTTCTTGTAGCCCAGATGGCGGCCGTAGATGATGGCGTCCACGAAGTGACCCTCGGGTTGCGTCGCGAGATTGCCGCAGCCGGGCACCCGTCCGATCCGCTTGAAGCCCAGCGTGTCCCAGATGCGGCAGGACACCACGTTGGTCTCGTAGACCAGGTTGAAGACCGAGTAGGTGTAGCCCTGCGGTAGGAAGAAAAGGAGAAAAATGGATCAGACTATTGCAGTTGCAGGAAAGATGACACCGGCTCTGTTTGGAGGGGGTTGAAATATTGGCACAAGCTGCCGACTTACCAGCAGCGGCGCCCACTCGAGATAGCACTCTCCCATCAGCCTACCCACGCCGCGGTTCCTGGCACCGTCGGTGACGAGGAAGCCGCCGTTGCACACGTGGCTGGAGCGACCGGGGTAATTGGGCTTGATGTAGAAGCTGCCCAGGCAGTGCTTCTCCCAGCTGCAGCCCTCCTCCTCCATGCGACGCAGGTCGTCGACGCCGCCCCGGAGGTCGCCCAGCAGCATGACGGCGCCGAAGTTCTGGAACCAGTAGGGGCCGAATGCCTCGAGCGTGAAGGCGTCGGTCATGGGGTACGTGTCGCCCTTCTCGATCTCGCGGTTCAGCTGCTGGCGCAGGTAGTCCAGCAGCGACAGCGGCACCTGCGCGGGCGCCGAGAACGGCACCAGCGACGCCTTGGTCGTGCGGTCCCGCAGCACCAGCGTGCGCGGCTGGATCGAGCCCGGCAGAGGGCTGCCCGGCTGCGGGTACGGCTTCTCGCCCGACCGCCGGTAGAGGGCCGGCGACGCCGGGTCATCCAGCATGGCGGGCATGCTGCGCGCGGCAAAGAGACAGGGCAAAGGAAACACGGGGGCGAGTCAATTCGTCAGAAAAGGCTAGAGGCGGTGGCAGGCGTCAGCAGCTGGTTGTGTGAGCAGTCAAGTCGCAGGCACAGAAGCAGTCGCAGCCATCAGCCCCCTGGCGAGAAAGCCTCCTGCGTTTTGGCGGCCGGTCGCGCGCGCGCGGCCTTTGCTGCTCGGCAGAGCAGAGATGGGCGCGGCCGAAATGCAAAAAGTTGTGGGAGGAAAACTGACCAGGGGTGGTGGGAGTGGTAGGGCTGCTGCGGCGGGAGAACGTGGCCCAGTCGAAGTGTGGTGCGTCTCACGTGCTTTTATGACGCCGCCGCGGCCGGACACCGGCGCTTTCCCACCGCTAGCGCTGCGCCCTATAGGTGACTAGTGGGACGACAACGACGTCCTTCGCGGCATGTATTTGGCAAAAGATACCGTGTCTGTTCACGCTAGTCTCAGCTGTCGAACAGCGCTGCCTCGGCCGTCTTAACAACAAGCTCCCACCGCTGACAATGCGTGTTGTTGTGGAGCACAAGAGTCAGCCGGCTGCATCTCCGTTTTCGGATTAATCATCTATCATCCCAATGGTGCCGAATGCACACTTCACAAGATCCACTCCCTCTACATGTCTCTATAGCAAACCAGCCACATTCTACCAGCTAAACACCTCATCGAAATAATCCAGCCAGCAATCGAACTCGTCCGCCGCGCTCCTCACCGCCGCCTCCACCCCCCTCGCCATCGCCGGCGGCCCACACAACAGCACCGCAATCCGCCCTCTCTCGCCCCGCCGGCCCCTCCCCTTCCCCGCCACCACGCTCTGCCCCGCCTCCCCGATCACGGCCCGCACGTCCGGCCGCCCCGTCTCGATCTCCACCCCGCCAACCCGCTCCCCCCGCGCCCCGTCGCCCGTGCAGAACAGCGCCGCCTCGAACGCGCCCCGCGCCAGCCCCGCGCCCAGCTCCCGCTCGACCACCTCCCGCACGAACGCCTCCTCGCGCGCTGCCCACACCAGCTGCATCCGCGCCCGGCCCTTAGTCCCGTCGTCGTCGGCGGCCCCTTCCACGTCCTCCTCCGCGGCGGAGTGGCGGCGCGGCGGCGAAGGCGGCTGCTGCTGGGCGTGCACCTGCAGGTACGGCACCGCGGCCGAGATGCCGGAGCCGCCGGCGACGAGGATGGTGGCGTCGTAGGAGCCGAGGGCGTGCGTGGCGCCGTAGGGGCCTTCGAGGAGGATGAGCGGGTGGAGGCGGGCGGTGCGGGGGCGGGTGTGGGCGCTGTTGGGGTGGGCGCGCGCGTCGTGGCGGATGCACTGGTCGCGGAGGCGGCGGGTCCAGCCGTCGTAGGGGCGGATCCAGAAGGTGAGGGTGGTTGGGGTCCTTGTGGGTGGTTTGGGAGGGGGGAGGTGGGGGGTGATGGGGTGGCGAGGTTGGCGGTTGAGTTGGAGGTGGAAGAGGCGGCGGAGGAGGAGGAGGAGAGGAGGGGCTGGGAACTTGATGAGAGGGCTGCGGTCTCGTCGTCTTCTTCCTGCTCGGCTGAAGAGGTGGTGGTGGGGGTGAGGGGATATACCTCCTCCTCGCTGGCCGGTGAGACATTGCTGTGGCGTCGCCATGTGCCAAGCGTCATGGGGTGGTTCTCGTAGCCGCGGATGGAGAACGGTTGGTAGAGAAAGTAGTACTGGCCCGGTTTCGGCGAGGCGATATCCGGGCCGGGGACGATTTCGAGGGTGATGATGTTGGCTTCTCGGTCATAGATTGCCGTGGTTTTGGTGCACTGAATGCGCCCGCGCCTGAAGCCGAAGTTGAAGGCGAGTATTCGAATCAGGCGAAGAGAGCGGTCAACGACCCAGCAAATGGCGGGGACCCAGAGGTACCAGTCGTACTCGTGGTCGAAGACGCTTGTGTGGCTAATTTTTGAAGGAACAATAAGCGCCTGATCGAAGTGGTGTGAGATTTGCGAGACTTACACAAAGAGGCCAATGATCACGGCAAGAGAGGAGATGATGTGGCTATCTACGAACAGTTCGTAGTATCTTTCTCTGAGCCACACTGGTGTGGAGACGATTAGTAAAAGGGTCATGACGAAGGTTGCCTTGAGGAAGTCAGCCATTTTCGCTCATTGATGAGGGTCAAGAATTCCAGCACTCACAACAACCCCGAGGAAAAACCAATCAGTCCTCAACCATTCCCAAAAGACTCCACCTAGGCATATCAGCATACGAAGACAGGGCTGTCAAAGTGTGAGACATACTATCGAGCGTAAGGACAGCATACAATACGGAGTGGGCAATAGCTTCCAGAGTGGCTATCCAGGCAACGTGAAGGTGGAAGCGGATGAAGGTCGGAAATTTCCACCCTGTTGCCCACATGAAAATGTTGTTCCGACTGGAAAATAACCATAGAATCGGTAGGTTTGCATAAGAGAGAATTCCAGTACGATCGGCGGCGTAGCGCGCTATCTGGTGCGGCATTTCCGGGAAACTATCGTGTAATTAGCTTCTTATCGCCTGGAGATGGAAGAGTAGACTCACTATATGCTTTGATCATAGAAGCGATAGTTTAAGAAATTGAAAATGAAACTCAAAATCCAATACACCCAGATTGCTACCGTCTCACCGACAGGGGTGAATTTAAATTTGAAGCAGGATCTGGAATCCTTTTCGGCGGCAACGACACCTGGAACGCGTTCGTATGACAGACTCTCTGGAGTCCAACGATCAATGAAGTCCAGCACGGACTGAAACACTGAGAAAGAGCAAGCTTTCCGAAAGCTACGAAGAGCCCGGTACAGTCGATCTCTAAGGAAGCGACGGAAGAGTTGAGCTGCAGCAGCAACTAACATTACAACCCCCCAGAATTCGTACTGAGTGCGTCTGGAAGACATGTCAGCATATTAATCCTTATGTGTTAGACTGGGAACGACATACCCGTTCCGCTTATGAGCCCACATGGTGTACCTCCAAGAAAACTGCTGAAGATCAGCATCATGGTAGTTACACCCGAGGTATCAGACTTACTATTGTTTGAAAACATCTAGAATAATACGCGTTCGAGAGGAGTACCACCTCGTCGACCATCTGCCCGCGCGGGACCTCCTGCCATTCCAAACTCCTCAAGCTCTTCCGAAGCTCATCCACCGAGCTGTTTGCAACAAGATCGGGCACTGGCTGCAGTTCCGCCCCATTACCCCATTTATGGCAGTGCTCCTGCAACAGCGCGACAATCGGAGCAAAGTCCTTGCTGTCGTCCGAAGCAGCACAGATGACTTTACCCGCCGCGTAAATCGAGATGGCCTTGAGCTCGTTCCGGCAGAAGTCGGCACCCTCGGCGTGCGGTGCAGAAGCGTTGCGCTCCGCGAAGCTGAGGTAGTTGTACCCCATAAACACCGCTTGGACGCACATCTGGTCCGGCGGTAGCAGGTCATCCGCGAGAATGGCGACAGGGGCCAGGCATAGCAGCAGCAGCAGCAGCGGCAACGTGCCGCACGGCCGACGAAGCGGGACGCCGACGACAGTAGCGATCAGCCTCATGGCGGCACGGCTGTGAGCGGCTCCGTGGCGGAGCGTCTGGGAAGGACGGCGATGGTGGAGGAGGTTGGGTCTCACAAGAAGCTTATTCCGGTATGTGTGACAGCCATGAGTCGCGAGACAGTTAAAGTCTAATAGGTAAACACATGCTTGATGAGCGATTGATAAGATACCGACGAGGTTTTGATCCGCAACCGGGGCTCGTATTCGGCCTTTCATTTCTTCCTGAGGCCGGCCCAATCAGATAATGTGACGGCCTGGCAGCCTCGCGGATGACCTGCAAAGCGCCCACGCGGACATAGCTGTGAAAGTCACGCCGTCAACCTGCAGGAGCCGGAAGCCACTGCTGTCCACGTAGGTAGTAAGGACGGGAGAGATTGCTCATCACGTGCGTGGTAGGACTGGGTCGTGCACGTCCCGAGAGATAATCGTGGCCGCGATCCAAGAGAGCCTTCGTGCCTTCCTCGTCTAGCGGCTGCGTTTCGTTTTCAGGACTAGCGTGCTTCATTCCGCACTAACGCAACCCGACGCTTCCCAAACCATGCGTCCAACTTTCACTCTCACCTTCGCTCTCGCGCTCACTGTCAACACCAACGAGAATGGCCCTCTCACGGACGGCCGAAAGCCGTAAGTGCCTGCGCCGCGCTCATACGGCTATGATTCCAACATGATTCTAGGTCCGGTGAAGACTTGAAAGCGCCTACCGCAATCTCCTCCTTGACGTCACATGTGCATTCACGACTTCACTTCTCATGCCGACACGTCTTCAATCGCACCTATTTCGCATTTATAACGCAGCCGCCGCGAAGCCTCTGGAACATCGCATAGGAAGGCTGTCATCAAGACTCAGCGATCACGATGACCGCTGACCTCACTGCTTTATCATCTGCGCCGTGGTATGACCACCTCACCGCCCCCTCCGCCAACACAGTCCTCAAACATCGCCATGATCCGAAATGCCTCCCTCTACCCATTGAAGTTTGGGCCAGGATAATCTCCTACACCACTACCCGCAGCGCGCAGCTTTCTCACCTCTGGCACACGCTCCGGGCCACTTCCCGTCTGCTCCGCAATGCTGTTGAGATGGCCTTCCGCGACACACACCTCCCTTTTGCTAGTATCGACATGAATAATACGGACGAACGTTATCCCGGCCTCTCCTTCAGCTACAGCCGACTTGACCAGCAGGACTCTACGCGCGCAATTTTCGAAAGCGACCAGGAAGATATTTTCAGTGGCTACGATGGCCACATAATCGATCTAGTCGGAGATGAGTGCATTCCGAAAATGGACACGGACACACAGGGCCCGGAATTCTGGAAGCACAACATCTGCTTACGGGGACTGGAGAATTGCACGAGTTTACCGGGCGTTCGGATCCGACAGACGCCGGGAACGCTGGAGATTTCGGTGAAGTGGGTGCGCATGTTTGACGAGCTACTCAGCGAAGACTTGCTGGCGCGGCGGCTGCGCAACGAGTGGGCGATGCAGAACTGGCACCAGGCGTGGCGTCGGCAATTGCTGGAGCGCAATGATGACGATGAAAGCGAAACGTCGATAACAGACGAGGTGGTGAAAGAAACGTTCCGCCGCGCGAGGAGGGCGCGGATCGATCGTTGGCACGAGAGGCGTGAACGTGAGGGCAAGGGGATGCAGCGCTACACCGATAGCAAGCGCATCTCGGAGATAGCGTTCAATGAGTTGGAGAGGGTGTTGGCATTGAAGAACAACTTTAACGCTATTGAAGAGATGGAGGGACCGGAGACTGACATGCTGGTCGGCTGGCAGCGAATTGTTCGCTACGGGTATGAGGGTACCAGCAGGGAAAGCTACCGGACGTTCCACTAGTCGTAGAAAACTATATGAGGAACTTCATGTGATCTCAAATGAAGACGAGAAAAAAGATTGCTCGCATTGGAATTCTGAGCGACGGCTAAATCGAGGAATAACTTTGCTGGAGATCACAGTCGACGAACTCATATAAAAGCTGTAATCAGAGCTCTTACTTGTAAAGTCGCAATGGCTGTTTCCAACTTGCCTCCCACCTTTCATTAATAGAATTCTTTCAGTGAAAAAGCAAAGAGCGGGATCGACCTTCTAGCAATCAGTACCGCTCATACCACGCACGCCTTGTGGACCTCCTCCAGAATCGACGCTCGCTTCAAATCGTCTTCGGAGCAGTCCTTCATTCATGATTCATCAACAAACGCAATTAGTCTGTCTTTCAAACGTCCCCAATCCCTCCATCCCGCAATCAAGCCTCCTTGAAATCCACATGATGCATCTCAATCCCGCTCACCAACGCCCTCAGCTTCGCGATGCTCTCCTTAAATGCCGCCGTCTCCCGGTACGCCATGTGCGCGTCCACGCTCTCCCACGCGATCACCGCCAGGAACACCTTCCCCTTGGCCCCGCCCCCCTCCAGACTACCGTGCTCGACCTCCTCGGCCCACGCCCCCGCGCTCCCGACCAGCCCGGCCGCGTGCGCCGCCGCCACGCCCGCGAACTCGGCCCACGGCGCCGCGAAGTCGGCGCCGCGGTACCCCGCCGGGAAGTAGAGCGACACGAGCTCCGTGACGGGCGCGCCCGCCGTGAGCGCCGCCAGCGGCGCGTCGAAGCGGTGGTGCGTCAGCGCCGGGGGCGCGGCGAGGAACGGGGTGAGGTTGGAGAGGAAGGGCGCGTAGGCCGGGGACGCGACGAAGGCTTCGTGGGAGGCGACGTCGTCCCAGTCTGGATTCAGAGGGTTAGAAACGGCTTGGCGCTAATGGGGGGTGGGATTTGGCGCGGTGCGGGAAGGAGCGTACGTACCGATGAGCATCTGCGCGTTTTGCGGGTTCTCGATCGATCGGCCCCAGACGATGCGCTGGCAACCGGGCTGCGCGCCGATGGTGGAGAGCGTGCTGCGCCAGGTTTCAGCCGAGGGCCCGGCGGCCAGGTCGACGTCGGGGTTGAGGGGAACGACGGCGTTCTCGGTCGCGGGTGCCATTGTCGTCGTCGTCGCGGTTGGGGAGGGGGGAGGTCGCTCGCTCGAGCTGGGGGTGGAGTGAGCTCGGGAACCCCGCCGTTGCTGCGGGGCAGTCGCGAGTGAGACCAAGACGTCATCGCTTTCCGCGTCCACCATCAGCCGGCACTGCGATGCCATTGGCGTTTTCCGTGCACTGCGTGCGGTCCGTCGGCTTTGGATTTTTCAGCCGTGATTAGTAGGTAGTGATCGCTGGTGGAGAGGAGAAGTCAACACGGACACGCG
The DNA here is from genome assembly GCA_029906385.1 of Neofusicoccum laricinum. Lineage (NCBI taxonomy): Eukaryota > Fungi > Ascomycota > Dothideomycetes > Botryosphaeriales > Botryosphaeriaceae > Neofusicoccum > Neofusicoccum laricinum. The sequence goes on along the minus strand of CP123719.1, from coordinate 2,226,370 downwards.
CACAATTCTAACTAACACCAAATGCGCCCAATATTCCAGCTCTGAGAGTGAATTCACGGGAGATTTGAAAATACGGGACGACCTCTATTGAAACGATCTGCGTATTATGGTGAGCCTCCAGATCAATCACCCTCCCCCTATCCTCACAGCTCTGTAATAGGTCTGCGCCAATATTTTGCACGGTATATCGGCGAAGACGTAGCGGAAGGCTTTGGCAAAAAAATTCTTCGGCCTGCCCATTCGGCATATATACCTTGCATGTCTTTGAGAAATTTAACATCCGCCTCTTTCCTTCTTTCCTCGGAAAAGAGTTTTAATCCTTTGTAGGCGGTGTAGCCGAAGTCGTGGCGATTGCAGGCCGCGGTGAAGTTCAATTCTGGCGCGCTGGTGCAGTCATCCGATTTGAACCAAGCGTTGGGAATGCACCAGATATCCCGGAGTTTCCGATGTCGCAAGAACTTGTCGAGGTTTATTTCGGATACGAGATGGTGGACCCACCATTCCGCGTCGCAGGGCTCGTTCGGCTGAGGAGGATCGGAACGAGCGGCGTGTGTATGATAAAGTCCACGAGAGGTGTTGTTCGACTCAAGAGGGGCCTCGTTCGGAGCGGGTGCCGCACAGATATTGACGATAAAGAGGTTGATGAAAAGGAGGATGGGCGTTAAAATTTTCATGATTGCTTGTTGCTGTCGTTGAAACCGTGACTGGAGGGACTATCCGGTGATTACATCTGGACGGGACGAATGCTTGGGTTCTGGGGCATTTAGAGCTGGAGAGGGTTGTAACTTGTTGGGCTCAGACTATGAGCCTGGTACTCGAGGCCTTTTTTGGTGGGAGAGGTGCCACGGGTGAGAGAGCCCTGACTTTGCAATTCCGGCTCCCTGTTCCACTCATTCATCGAGAACACACCCGTAATTGCGGCATCATACTGGTATCCGTAGCATCTCCAGTCCCTGAGAGAATTCCGTTGATTTGATAATCTGGCCAGGCACCCACCCACCCGCCGGTCTTTTTCCAGTGTTCCACCCCACAGTTCGCGCCATGGTTTGCTGTTCTAGCGCTCGTCCGGTCTTTCCTTTTTTTCTCGACAAGACTATAGGAGACCATAAGTTAGCCATGTATAAAGAAACAGCCAAGCTCCGTCGCATTACGACCGTTCCTTGAATTCCGAAAGATCCCAACAAGCCACACTTCTCACTTTCCCACACGATACGACCACACCAGCACTTCTCCAGCGAAGGACCCCAAGAATGAAGCTCACCGACGCCGCCGTTTTCACCACCTGCTTCGTTGGCCTCTCAGCCGGCGCCCCAATCGAACGCCACGCTCTTCCTCCGCTCGAAAGCACGGCGAGCGCCGGGCCAGCCATTCCCAACATCGATATCACCCGCCCCGTCCTCAGCCACGTGCCGATAGTCGGCCGCCAGGAAGCCCACCAGGCCTTCAACTCCTTGGGTCCTGCCACCCCCGCAGCCGACGCCAACCGCGGAATCCACATTCCCAACAACGCCCTCAGCGCCTTCGACTCCCCCGGCCCGGTCATGCCCGTAGACATGCCCGAGCCCGCCCTGGAGAAGCGCGGAGCGCGCCATCGCTTGGCGCACGAACGCGAGGAGCTGGCAAAGACTTACTCGGGCGGCGTGAAGGCCGAGCCCGGCACGGCCAACCATGTCCTCTGGAAGCAGGCCGCACAGCCGGGCCGCGTCAAGCGCTCCTCTACCTTGACTGGTATCCTTGGAGCGCTCTCCGGCTTCATATCGGCAGAGGGAGCCAGGCAGGAGCCTGAGACGGATGAGAGGGCCCTATGCTGCGGGCCGATCAAGCCTGTAGTTGGTGAACCTCTGGTCAAGGATATTGTACCTGATGAGAAGATGGCTGAGGAAGCGGCGAAGAACAGGATGATCGATTGGGCAGGCGGTTCGTAGATAAGATGGTTGTAGTCTCGTGTTAGCACTTCAAATTGGAGTAATGAGTCTTATGTTGGTTGTACTCCTGGTTGGTTGAACTGTCGATGCTTATCATTTGTATGAGTGAAGTAAATTAATGATGCATGACTGTAACATACGCCGATAATCTGGACGCGTTTCAACCTTGCACCGCAGAGTCAGAGTATGCAAACATCAATGTCCGCCTTTTTGTTCTTGCATTCTAAAATCTTCCTCGGGGTGCCTGGTATCACATCATCCCCTCTAAGCGCCACCCTCCCTCTTGGCATACTCCTCCTCCATCCGCTCTTCGTACAGCTTCTCGGCGGCCAGCTCAGCCTCCGACTTGGGCTGCTGCTGAGCCTGCGCGCCGGCAGATGAAGACGTCGACGTGGCAGTCTGGGCGGTGGATGCATTGTTCTCGGAAACGGCGGTCTCGGAGGTTGAGGGCTTCTCCGAGGTGAAGGCGGGGAGAGGCATTGTGGGGGTCTGAATGCGCAAAGGTTGGCGAGGTTGGTGGGACGGAGCTTGAGTGGGGATGAGTGGGCGGACCTGAGGTGAGGATTTCAGAGTTTGGTAAGTTATGGCAGGTGGGGTTGAGAGTGAGCGGTGAATGGGTGGTGTAATGACGAGAGTGGAGCTGAGCTTTTATGCGGGCAGGTGCAAGGAATTACGTCAGTGCACCGCCACCGCCACACTGCGCCACACTTTCCGAGTTCCGGCCTGGCCCCGTGCACTCGCCTTCGGCATACGCTTTGGAAATCTGCGAAAGCCGCATTCTAGGGCATTCTAGTGCTTCTCTTTCTTTCTTACCATATGCAGGCTTCTTCAAACTTTTGCGGAGTATTTTGTAACACGATTGGCTCACAGATAATTCCTTCGCCGTCTGCAGTAATGGCAAAATATGTACTTATGATGACGATTCACTGTGACGCTTTCGAGAAATGCCAGGATGAGGTTATTTTGTATAAACCTCTTCTTGGTTGGTGTCTTAGGAGCTAAATCGATCCATAAATGCGCTTTTAGTCAGCTTCAAAAGAACCAAAGCGTAGTAGATGCACTTTTCTACCTCGGAGTACTCGATTTGCAAGCAGAATCTTTGCTATCATGAACTTGTGGAGTAATCCCGCCTCCGATGTGATTCAATCTTAGTGTAAGGATTGGTTAATACTGTAGCTTGCCTCGCGTCTGCTCCAGAGAATTCAGGCTATTACCAGCGCCTTGAACCTCCGGATAAGCACCTCCTGTCTTGGGAAACTTATATAGTCCAAAAAGCACTTGGAATTGTATTGTCATACGCCAGTGCCACGATCGGCCACTTGGTAATCCTGTCTAAGATCTTGGCACTGTGGCACTCTGTTCTTGCCAAGATCACACGGATCCCCGGGATCACGTATCGGATCATCGAAGTGATGACGAAGGCCGCGGCGCAGAGATATCAAATGTCTAGAATGTCTTCTAAAATCTTGGAGATCATTATAATTGTTACTAGCGTTAGCACCGGAGATCCGAGTCCATTCAGAAACGTAAACGGGGCTGTGAAGTCTCCGCGAAACTGCTATACGAGTTATCGGCAATTTTCACGCAGCGCAAGTATGTTAGCCTGGAAAATTATTCTGATGGCGGTTTTGATCACCTGGCAAATATTGAAAGCTAATTATGCAGTGCAGACGCCGTGACACAGTTACCATACCGTGCTGATTACCGGTTCCATAAAGACTGACGCGGCAGAGACAACTGACACACCCAAGTACTTTAAACTATCCGCGTGACTCCAGTATTCGCAGATCGATTTCGCTTCCCCTTGGTTGGCCAAGAGGATCAACACGGCCTGTCAGCCATTTCGGGAATCCATCCCTGGCGAGCACTCAGATGCAAGATCTTGTGACAGGGAGACATGTTTGACTAGACGAAACGGCTGCATCAAACTCTCACTCAACCTTTACCTTCCGGACCGAGCCGTCGCCCGCTTGTGCCAAGATGGCGTTTGACAAGGATGCAGAAGTCATGGGATGTCGTTCATCAGTTTCAGTAACCTCGGCACCACAGTCAAAAAGGATTTTTTCTAACTTGAATGATTGAATCCCCCTGCTGAACTCGGTAGAGCTAAAGAGTAGCCTATGCGTGTAGCACGCGCTCACATATACAAGTAGAAATACTCCGGAGTAGAGTTCGTTTCATCATTCAAAGTCACTGTCACTTGTTTTTGATCTCCACAAGATCTCAAACCAAAGAGATCTTCCGCAATCATGCAGCTCTACGGGTCCACAGTGAGACTGTTCTTTGTAATTCTACAGAACTCATTCCCTCCAGTCTCCGCCGCTCCGGTAGAGATTGTCTCTCCTCGTTCTAAGGCCGCCATAAGAAACTGGCTGGAGAAACGACAAAGCCAATGCACTTCCACCCAAGAGGTTGCATGCTGCAATGCCGGCAAAGAAAGCTGCACGACCTCTGATATGCCCTTTCGTGCGTCAATGATCCCCAGCATGCCCAGTTGAATCAATGAATTGACACTTCATCGATCAGACACCGGCAAAGAATCCATTGACTTCCTCGAGGAGCCTTGCAGTCCGCAAACAACCGTCAGTTGCTGCAACGCCCAGCATATTACTCAAGATGTGAGCATTGCAGAACCGACATTCTCCCAAATGAAAGTGCTGATGAGGAACAGGGAAACAACAACACCGTCATCATTAACTTTGCTAACTGCGCTCCGCTGAGTCTTGATTCCGGCGCCCCTTCTCAGCCTCCAGTCCCAGAGTCTCCTCCTTCAGTCCCTCATGCTTCTCCGACACCTGATCTAGAACAAGAAGACGAGGAAGAGGATGAAGAAGACGCCGAAGACCAACGCGATGGGGAGGACAATGAAGGCGACGATTGATGGCGGTAGCAAGTCCCTATGATATCCAGAAATTGCACGCGCAAATCAATTTCACACGCTGTTTTACATTCGAGAGATGGCCGACTGTGGTATAGAAGTCTTTTGTAGGGTGAAATATATTTAGGGTCTCGTACGGAGTATGGTGGAAAATAAGTAGCATTGCGTGGGGTATGCGAGCACTGATCGGCGGCATGGATGGCGAGGAGAAGGTCACACGAGCATGGCGAGACCTGGCCTGGATCTGCCTCGATCGCAGTTTCTTCCGAGTTTTGGTTCAGTACCTGCGTCTCACCTTCGGCTGTTTGCAGTCGGAATCTGCGGACTGACACGCAAAAGCGAATCCGTCTTTCGAGCGGATTCGTCGCTCAGGCTGTACCCTGCGCTCTTTCTCATCATATCGCCATTGAGAGGAGTGCCAGACATTCACTTGAGCACACTCACGAGTATGTGACAGCGAGCGCAGGGTGTGGCAAAAGGGCCTCGAAACGTGCATTGCAACACGGCGAATGGATGAGCAGAGGCGGGGCACATGGATTTCTTATCGACGTGTCCGCTTAGCCTGTGATTTGCAACGCGGCACGGATTCAGGCAGCCAGCGGAGGCGGTGAGCGGCGAGCGCTGCCGAGACGGGCCAACTCGACCATGTTGTTCGTCCCGCGCCGAGGGGCTACCCGGCCATAAGTTCGGTGTTAATCGGGGCGCGGGGTGACATTGGTCGAGCTGCGATGGCTGGGGCTGGAAAGGTGATTTCGTCGAGATGCGTAGCTGAACACTGGCCGCTGGAAGCGAGCTCGCCGGGTGGGCTTGCAGCGTGCGGGTGCCGGGCGGCGGCAGACAAGCGGCAGAGCAGGCAGACACAGAGGCGCCGGTCAGGGTCCTGGGCCCAGGCCTGCCAAGGCGTCGATCTGCGGGCGCTAGCTGCTACCGGCGCAAAAAGCGGGCACTAGCGCACGCAGAGCCAGACGAGATCTGGGAACCGGACGCCGCCAACTGTGTCCTCGCCGCCGTCTCCCCTCTCCCATTCCCCAGCCCGGCAGAGTCCACGACCAACCCTCCCTCCTTTCCGCCGCCCAGTGCTTGTTGCGTGTTCCCTTGCTTGTACATACCTGTATTATAGCCCGCTGCACAGCTGTGCGCCACCCCTTCCGGCCTCGGCCAGCCCGCAGACCACCCCGACAACAGACATCGTACGAACGCCACAGTCTGTTATCGTCTAGCTCTTCCCCAGGGCCGTCTCGGCTGCGGGAACTCTCCGCCATTTTGCATATCCGGATGACAAGGCTGCCCCGGAAACCCAGACCTGCTCTCACCTGACGGCACCACCCCATTGGAGATTCTTTCGGCAGCATACCGACCTGTCCGCTGTTCGCACCTGTATGATCCCAAATTGGCCCCAATGGACCCTGAAACATTTGTCGACCCGGCCTTGACGCGCGCCGACCTGCTGCTGCTGAAGAACCTCGAACGCGATGCCGGCAGAAAAGCACCATCGTCAGCCCGTCTCCCTCCCGCCAAGAACGGCGCGGCTCTTCCTCCGCAAAACGGAGATCTGCACTACCGGAGGCACGATTCAGCCAATGACAGCGACACGGATGCTGAGAATGACGATCAAGCGACGATCGACGCCCTCGAGGCCATGAACAACCCCAAGCACGCCGACTTCGACCCTACCGTGTTCATCTTCTGGGATACTCCGGACATCAAGCTGCCCCACGTGCTGGACCGCTACCTCCTCCAGCCCTACGTCCGCTGGGCTCGTTCGGTTGTCCGCGTTGAGACCGATGTTGTCATGCTGAACCACCTCATCCTCTACGCCACCACCTCTCTGCCCAGCGCCCTCTACCTCTTCTACAACTTCTCATGGATCCACGGCATCTTGCACTGGGTAATGCAGACTTATTACGTCGGAACGTAAGAGCCCAGACCGTGCCGTCCTTTCACTCTTAACCCACCTGCTGACCCGTTCATCAGGTACATGCTGATGATGCACCAACACATCCATATGCGCGGCGTGCTGGCCAAGCGCAGCCCCTGGAAGTTCATTGACTCCGCCTTCCCTTTTATCACTGACCCCCTCTTTGGCCACACCTGGAACACCTACTTCTACCACCACGGTAAGGTTGCCCGATCACCACACTCCTCGCTCCTCACTAACCCCTCCCAGTGCGTCACCACCACATCGAAGGCAACGGCCCGGACGATCTCTCCTCCACGATCCGCTACCAGCGTGACGACATCTGGAACCTGCTCCACTACATCGGCCGGTTCTTCTTCTTCATCTGGTTCGACCTGCCGCGCTACTTCTTCAGCAAGGGCCACGTCAAGACCGGGCTCCGCGCCGGCTTCTCCGAGTTCGCGACGTTCGGCATGTGGTACCTGTCGTCGCTGATCGACGGGCGCGCGACCATCTGCGTGTTCCTGCTGCCGTTCATGATCCTGCGCATGGGCCTGATGGTGGGGAACTGGGGCCAGCACGCCTTCGTGGACGACGTGGACCCGAACTCGGATTTCAGGAGCAGCATCACGCTGATCGACGTTGCTGTGAGTATTCCCCCCACCCCCACACTGGATCCGGGGGAAGGGCTGACTGGAAGGAACAGAGCAACCGCTTCTGCTTCAACGACGGCTACCACACCTCGCACCACCTGAACCCGATGCGCCACTGGCGCCAGCACCCCGTCGCCTTCCTGAAGCAGAAGGACCAGTACGCCCGCGAGCACGCGCTGACGTTCAAGAATATCGACTACATCATGATCTCCATCCGCCTCGTCATGAAGGACTACACGCACTTGGCCAAGTGCCTCGTCCCCATGGGCGACCAGATCGGCATGACGCTCGAGGAGAAGGCCGAGATGCTGCGGCGGAAGACGAGGGCGTTCACCGAGGAGGAGATTGCCGTCAAGTTTGGAAAGCAGTGATCGCAGGGAAGGTCCCTGGTGATTGAGGCGTTTAAGCCGAAGGCGGTTGAGCTAGCGCGGAGGGGCCGTGCTGGATTTGGAGCGGAGAGGATTTCGTGGTAACGGCTGTCAATTTACGGAGAGCAGTTTGACTTGATGAGCTAGAAAAATGTAGATATCAAAAATGTAGACGGAAGAAAAGTAGAGAGATGAAACTGGAAGGAGAAGGTTGCTCTTGTTTCATACGTGCGGTCACATGTCAGTCGATTGCCGCTCCGTCTGTCCCCGCTGATTACTGATTACCGGTACCCGACCACGTATGGTCGTTCAGCCTCGCATTCCTAGTCCATACATGCATGGGTTCGGGTCCTCGTTCCTGCAGACAGTTTCCGGCTGTACGGTTGACTGATGCAGCCATGACAGGATAGGCCTGGAGGTTGCCGATTTTTCGGGTGTCGATCAATGAGAATCCACTTTGATTCTCGTTTGTCCAGAGCTGTTGGGGCGCATCTGAAGACTTCTGTGGATGGAATGAAACACAAAACAAATTCTGTGGAATTCCGAGGGTTCCGCGGTAGGTTCTGGTGAGAGGTGGTAAAAGTGTCGTTGAGGTTTCGCGGGAGAGCGGGGATTAAGCGAGCGCCGTATGTGCTTGACCTCGGGACAACCTTATGTGATCTGCAACATACCCTTTATACTTTTCGGTGCCGTGGCAGACCTGTGAAAAGCCGATTGGCTGCAGGCGGACTGTACTGTGCATGGGTGCTGAGAAGCGAGAGAAGTTGTCAATGATCATCCATTCTAGACTGATGATGGCTGGCAGCATCTCGACTCACTTACTCATACTGAGCAGCGTTTCACTCGAGGAAGTCGGCAGATATGTACATTCACCCTTCAAGGACCTAGCCTATCCCCGTCGTGCCTACGCAAACTCTCCACTCGTCTGCCAGTACGTCACGTAATTGAACCCCTGCGCATCAAAGAACGGCACCAACTCGACAACCTCCCCATCCGCCTCCCCCTCAAACTCCAACGCATCCTCGCTCGTCCTCCGCACCGACGCCAGATCCAACACCGGGTTCCCTGCCACCGCCGCGCCGCCGTAGTTCCCGGCCAGCACGACCGGCCCGTACGCCACCGCCGCGACGCCAGCATCATCGTTCGCGACAATCGTCCTCAGCCGCATCGGCAGCCGCACAGCCACCTCATCCCCGTCCGCCCACTCGCGCGACACCACCGCATACGACCCCGGCTCCGCCGGCACGCCCGCATCCTCGCCGTTCACCGCGACACTCGCCCCGTTCGCCCATCCCGGGATGCGGACGCGGAGCTCGAACTCCCCACCGCCGCCGCCGATCCGCAGCGTCGCGGTGTCCGCTCGCGGAAAGGCGGTCGCCACCGCGGCGGAGACGTTGCGGGCGGCCCAGGCGAGCGCGGACGGCGCGAACAGGTTGACCCACAGGCCGGTGGCGTCGTGGAAGAACAGGCTGTCGGCGAGCTTGGTGTTGGTCTCGATGCCGGTGCCCTGGCAGCACCAGAAGCTGTCGTAGTCGGTGCTCCAGGTGCCGCCGCCCCAGGCGGGGCCGACGCCGCGGCGGCCGCCCGGCTGGAGCGACGCGAAGTAGGTGACGTGGCCGTGGGCGCTGGACGGGTCCTGCTGCCCGACGAGCTGGTTTGTTAGCGCGAGCTCGTAGTAGTCGAAGTACGCGGCGCGCGTGGGGTCGAGCGTCCAGAGCTCGCGCGTCAGCTTGAGCATGTTGTATGTGTTGCAGGACTCGGCCGTGTCGGCGGCGAGGTGCGCGGCGATGGCGTGAGGTGCGCGGAAGTGCTCGGCTTGGCTGTTGCCGCCGATGGCGTAGGTGTGCGCGGCGGTGGTGATGTCCCACGCGTTGCGCGCGATGGAGAGGTAGGTGGCGTTGCCGGTGGCTTTGTACTCGCGGGCTGCGCCGATCCACTTGGGCAATTGGGTGTTGGCGTGCAGGCCCGAGAGCTGGTCGAGGTTGGCGGCGAGGGGCGTGAGGACGGCGGCGTGCTCGAAGCGCTGGGCCACGGCGAGCCAGCGCGCGTCGCCCGTCTGGTAGTAGACGTCGGCGAGCACCTCGCTCATGCCCCCGAACTCGGTGTTGAGGATCGTCTGCATCTGCGCGTAGCTGAGCGAGCTGGTGCGCGCGTCGACCCAGCCGGCGAGGGCGAGGAGGGCGTCGCGGGCGTTGTCGTCGCCGATGGCGCGCCACACGTCGAGCAGGCCGGCCATCAGCTTGTGTACGACGTAGTACGGGACGTTGCCGTTGCTGAGCGTGCCGCCCTCGAGCGCGTCGAAGTCGGATTCGGGGAAGCCGGACAGGTAGCCCTCAGTGAAGCCGGCGGCCTCGTTGTTGGCCTGGCACTTGATCAGCTCGGCCGCGAAGCCGACAGCGCGGTCGCGGCACTCGGTGTCGCCGGTAGACGACCAGCACTGCGCCCATGCCGTCAGGAAGTGGCCTTGCATGTGGCTGCGGAATGGAAAGTCCGGCGCGTCCCATCCGCCGTTGGTCGCGGCTCCGTTGGTCGACAGTCCGTGGGTTGCGCGGTAGTTGTACAGCAGACGGTCGAGGTCGACAAACTTCAGATACGTCCGGGTCCGGTCTTGGTTCTCCTGCCATCGTCCGGTGTTGAGCGTGACTTGGCTGATGTCGAATGGATAGGCCAGAACGCCCGTCTCGGCTTGCACTGGCGGCACGGCCTGGGCGGCGGCAGGCGATGCAACCAAGGCCAAGGCCGCGACCACAACCAGAGGCAAACAACGAGAAACCATGGTGGAATTGAAGATGTAGGGGGCTGCGAGGTATCTGTGAAGTTGCACGCCTGTTATATAGACCATGATATTGAAGTCTTGGCCGGTGGGCGTTTGTGGTTGAATTAGCGGCCGTATGCTAGCCGATACAGGCAGCTGCCGCTTGCCCGGTGGGAAAGCCTCTATTTCCCCGGAAAACAATGTGAGAACATGAACATGGCCAAGGCCGGTGGTGGGGTTTGGTTCCTGCTTTCGGCCAGGGCAGCCAATCCTTCCCCGCATTTCCTCGTATCCCCGCCACCGAAGAACTCTTGGAACCCTTCCTCGTGACCGCCAATTTATAGATTGATTTTATGAAGACCCCCAAAGCGCTCCCGCTCCCAGGTGGTTTTCCTCAGCCTAAATCGTTCCATCACTCGCCACTCACGTTGCACCCGTATGCCTCAAGACCAAATATTGTATTACTACAAAATCAACAAAGCCCATTGATCCCGAAATCAAACCCCGGAACATCGAAGTTCTAAGAAGACTGATCAAGCCTGGATTTTGATTGGCGCTACGGCAACCACGAGCTCCGTAGTCAGCAATTCCAAGATCATGAGGATTTGTTTTAACCAGAGATGCAGAGGCAGTAGTCAATGAATCAGCACAATTTCCGGGGAAGGGTTAGAGCTGAAGAATTCTTACGGAAGGAGAAGTGGCGCTCATGCTGCATGAGCAGGTTCCCTTCTTGCCGTCGGACTGATTTCAACCCCGTCAGCAAGGCACTCTTGGATCAATTCTCGAAGATGGTACTCACATCTGTGCACTCGCCTCCGCGGTTGGTGCAGTAGTCAGGGTTGAGGAATGGTAGGAGAGCTTCGGCGTTGGGAGCCGGAGCAGCGCTGGCGCAGAGCCCAAGAGCGAGGGTGGTAATACGGCGAAGAAGCGCATTTTGGCGGCTTTGAAGATGAAGGAATGGATTGTTAATGAAAGTTTTTGGAAGAAGTGTTTGGAAGAAGTGTTTGGTTTTGAAGGTTGGAGAGAGTGGCTGCTGTCTGCTGGATGGATATCTCCAGAGGTGAGCAATTGTATGTTTTATATAGTCCCCGTGGCGGCATTTCAGAGCCCGTGTTGGACCGCTGAAGTACTGCGCTAGCTGTTGCAAGGCCAGTCATCAACTCCTTCGGACGCCCAGCTCAGCCCTACGAGTCGTCATTCAGACCGATTCGTACCTTGGCGTTTGAGCCTTTACACTTTCTGGGCTACGACGCTCTGGGCGCGTGTTTCTGGCCGCGCGACGTTGAGCGACCGGACACGTGTTCAGGTGGCAGTAGCTCACGTATAGGGGAAAGTTAAGTTTGGCAATGAGCAGCCCCATAGGACACCTTTCTACCAGTAGTGGGTTGTTGTACCGTCTGGAGATCGCCTAACACGTTCAGAGTGGCGCAGATACTGTTACAGCGCCTGTGGCGTTCAGATATTCTGGGGAATTCATGTCAGGATCCACGAATCACAGATTGACACAGCCACCATAATGCCAAAGGGTCATCAAAGATTACGAGGATGGGCTGAATTAGCCGTGGTGAGGCTTTGAAATTCCTCATGTAGCCGCGAATCAGGATATTTAGCGCTTCTGGAAAGGACGAGGCCAAAATTGACCTTCGATTGATGTATCAAGGCAGCGCACAGACTTTTTATTATTCGTATCACGACTTGCGCAGTTCGACCACTAACTTGACCGGTTCGGAGCTTCCCTCAGACACGTCACATGCTCAACCTGACAGCTCTCTGTTTCCTGAAGATGACCGTGGCCTTTTGGTTTCGCATTGCAGAACTACCGAGTGTCATGTTGGGTTCGAGAATAGACCCGCATAGAGAAATTGACTATTCAACAGCCAAGCATCATATCCCGGTCTCATGAGCTTTCCAAAAATGCCACGAAACCACCATCTCTTTGCCGTTGATGAGCATCATTCGTGGCAAGCAAACACTCGCTTTACCACAGCTTCTAGGAAATGCAGTGAATGATGTCGCGCTGCACCTCTTCTTTATGCAAGTCAGTCGGACTTTAGTCCGGTACATTCCCATGCATATTTGCAGGTCTGGTGATTGGATAAAGTTACCCCTTTTGACTTTGAGTGAAGCCAAATTTGAAGAGGCTCCGAATAGCTTCCGATTGGGATCACCTGCTCACGAGATCACACAGATTACTTACTGTTCTGAGTCCCAAGGATGGTAGGTGCTTCATTTCTTCCGTCGCAGTACGGCAGTTCGTTCCAACCCTCTCCTTCGCCAACCCACAATACAACGCAGCAAGAGGTCAACTACTTACCATTTAAGTCTTGCCAACCTCACGCTGTTCCACCAACCCTTACAATTACTCAATCATGCGCGTCCCTGGCATGACTCGGCTCTTTTGGTCAGATAAGCGCAGCCCCGACAATGATGCAGAAACAGCCAGCAAACCCTTCCTGAAGACACATGACCACGTCAACGACTCTTCTGAGAGTCTGGCCATAAAAAGCACGAAGAAACACCGTTACTTTCTACCGACTATCTGTGCTCTTTGCTTTGCAGCTGGTATCTCTGTCACGCTCTTCGCCGCTTGGCTGGAGCGGCGCTTTTTCCCAACGACATACACAACCAGGAACTCGGGGCCAATACCTGCATGTGAGAAACATATGCAGGAAAATACGTACCAATATTCATGCTAACAGCTGTTATATGACAGATCCCCTTATGAACAAAACCTTCGAGCCCAATCCTTTGTTCCAGGGAGATTCACCAGCGGCTGACGATCCGTGGAGTAGACTCATACCTCGTAACACAATTTCTATCTGTACTCGACCGAAGACATTCTGACAGGTTTCAGCAAACGATGTGCTGTGGATCCGAGACGCCCGGCGGAAATAGGACCTGCAGCCTGGTGTTCCACCCGTCTTTGATTATACACTTCCTACGGATGAGTTCTACTCCGTCGCGGCCATGCACCAGGTTCATTGCCTTGTAAGTTCAGAGAGCGCTTGATCAGCTCACTAAAGAGGCTCACACCGCACAGAACATGGTGCGGAAAGCATACTGGGCCTTGGAAACAAACATTCCACCCCGGAGATGCACACAGACAAGGATACTGCCCACCTGGAGCACTGTTTCGAATACCTTCGGCAGTCGTTAATGTGCCTGGGAGATACCACAATTGAGCACAGAGACATTATTGGGAGCACTGCAATGTCCGGTTGGAATGTTCAGTGGAAGTGCTATGATTATCAAGCGCTGTACGACTACCATGTGGAACAGCAGAAGTTGTTTAATGAGACAGTATTACCATCACTCAGAAGTTCAACGTAGAGAATAGGAACTTTAGATCTATTTATCTCTGTGGATATGCGTCTATCTGTAGTAATTGGTAATCACTGGGTATTGCGTAAAAATGTGTCCTCCTCTCCAATGAGCTCGGAGTCCGGGCCCATCTGCTCCTCTGACAGCAGTAACATCTCTCCGCCCGGAAGGTTTGTGATGACAACCCACAACAGCTTGCCTGTTTTCTTCGCCTGCTTCTTCTCTATCTTCTTATCTTCCTTCTGAATGTTCTTCTCGCTGTCGTCCAGAACCTTAAATCCATTTCCAATTTTTCCCTTTCTTTCTGCAACTACCTTTCGACATTCAACCTCTCCTGTGGGTTTCTCTGCGCCTTTCTCTCCTGAAGATCTCTCTCTGCCTTTCGCTCCGCCTTCTCTATGTCCTCTTCAATCTTCGCTATCTCCATCTACAAATCGGCTCACAGGCGGTTGTCAGGAAGCTTTCGTGGAGCGGACAGTTCCGGAATATTCAACTGGCATCAACGAACATACAAGCACTGGGAGCTCAACCGATTTCAATTCGTCGCTGAAGCAGCTGGGCCCTATCAACTTCCGCGCCAAAATCGCTATCAAGTCGAACTCGATTTCTTTTTCTTCCACAGTCCTCCAAAATTCAGCCGAGGTCAACAAGAGAGACTGATAATTTATGGTTAAGGAAAGACGAAACGAAATAAAGAGGATAGGAAAGGAGAGGAGCCAAGCAGATATTAGACCCAGTAGAGAGAACCATCACGAGGTACCGTAAACCGCGGTATTTATCGGCCTGATGCTTAAGCGGGGCAGACATCATGCTCGACAAGGAAGTTGCTCAGCGCATCGACGCACCCAGCGCAACCGCAGAGCTGTGTAGAGGAGGACTTTCAGTCTTACTCTTTCCTCTGCAAGAGAAAGGGGAGAGGGTTGAAGAAGGTAGCTGAAGGGTTTTTCCACATACGTTGTCTCGGTCGGGAACGCAGCCGAGCACGATGGAGGGACTACGGAGCAAAATCCCACCTGCGATGCACCCAGCCTTGGCAACAATACTGCCGCACTCAGAGAGGTCGCAGTCGGCGGCCTGGGCCGCAAACTTGACCTGCGCGGGAGATATGGGGGCGTTAACGTCTGCAACAGCAACTGCGTTGGGTCGGTAATGTTAGCATGAGATCCGATGAAATGGTGGACAGGAATGGCAAGGCATACTGGTGACGTTGCTGTCCTGACGTTGAACGATGGGGTTAGCCGCGGCGGTGGAGACGGCAGCGGCCAGGAAAACGGCGACAAAATTGGTGAACTGCATTTTGGCTGGTGAAGAAAGAATGCCAGGAGGACTGGGTGGTTGCGAGAGGTTGTTGTTGGATTCTTGATGCTTTGAGGTGGAGTGTGTTGATGATGGACGTTTGGGCGGGTGTCTAGCTGGTTTATATAGACGACGGAGGTGCTACCTGAGTACTGAGGCCCACAGTGGAGAGCAGAGACCTACGTTGCTACTCGAGTGGCAGATTGTGTGCCTGACCAGCTGTGATGCCTGGGAAATTGGTGGTGGGGTGGGTGAGCTCTGGAGCAGCTTCTCCGCCCCTCGGGTACGTAACAGTCTGACTGTATGGTGGCCTTGAGTGTGTGGAATTTTCATCCCTACCGCAACCTAATCGTATTTGGATCCAATTCAGGAACCTCGGCTTGAAGCTGTTTCCTTCTTCGAGACTTTTTGAATCCAACACGGCGAAGTCCCATCCGTCATGTTTGCCCCATCAAGACTTCAGATGAACTGAAGCAATTTGACACGGTAGCAGCGTACCTTATAACCCTACTCCTTAATTTGGGTTCAGAATTTCATTGTGGACATGTCTACATAATTTCTTATATCTGTGAACGTAGTTCGCTCAAGGATGTCTTCGTGGAATAGAGAACACCGGTCTGTCAGACAAGTGCTCGAGGCTCCTTTTTTTTTCTTCTCGAAAGCGTGTCCCTTGGAGACAAACTGCCTTAACCTCGGTACACCGGAAGGCGCGGCGTCCAATATCATGGGTATGACTGTTTATTGCACGAACTTGGAGTAAAGAATTCTCCGCCTGTAAGTGCTGCCAAGGTCGGTAGGGGCTATTTGGGTAAAGGTTTCACATCTGAAAACAGAGACACACCACAGATACTTTCTGAGAGAAGTTACGTACTGAAATGTGGATCCAAAAGGCTACCCACGTGGTGCAAGCTGACTTCAACTCGAAATTTGGCTCATCCACAGCCGTGGAAGGGCATAGGAGCAACGCTGCGCATTCAGTAGCCGTAGATGTTAAATTCGAGTGAAAGGTGGCTATGGGAGCCATTGTAGGTAAGCCTGAGCTGAAACATGTACCAGAATAAGCCTTGTCAGGGACGGTGGGCTCACAACAACTCTACTGCCTTATTCTGCATACGGCACACGCCCTCATCATCATTTACCTGGCAGACCCTTCTTTCGTGAAGATTATACGTAAACGGATGGAGTGGCGGCGCGGAACGCCAACAGGATCCGCATTCAGCCCTTCCTGCCGCCTTCCTGCAGCCACCCGCCGCCCGTGAGTGCATGGCGCAAATTCCCATTTCAGGGGCAGATTTGCTTCAAACAGAGATGGTTTTTTGACACGTATACCCGCCCGCGGTCCGCCTCGTCGTTGGATGCGGAATCTGTTGGCCAAAGGAGGAAATTTGGTTGTGGATCTCTGCGGAGTAAGCCACGATCATGTGATACAAAGACCCACGACACTTCCGCACCTGGCACAAGTGCTGCTTATGTGGTTCTTACTATGCCTATCACGGTATTTTTGGGGGCCGTATGCTGTGCCGCATGCCCGTTTCGTCAGTGTCTTGAGCCTCAGCCCTGCGGCGAGGAGGCTCCCACGCAATAGGAAAAATTGTGGGGACGACATGAGATAGCAAGGTTGGTCGGCCTGGTTGTCTCTTACGCCGTGGTCGGATGGCCTCCGGCATTTTCCGTGTGCGGTTGAGTGCGCGAGGTTTTCATTGGTACCCTGGGAGAACAGAGGCAGCTATTCCATATACAAATGTTTCATGATTTTCATGGCCCCCATTCATTATCGAAGCTCTCGCGTGGGTGGCAAAGTGACAATGTGAAGCGGCTGTGACAAACACCACTTCAGCCGTCCATATCACAGTGCGGTTTAAGATTTGGTCCAATGATAACAATCAACTCATTAATCGTACACAAAAATATTTCATCAGACGCTGGAGCCAATGTCTAAATGTTTTTTTTTTCCAGTCTTCCCTTTTTAAATCCTCGATGTGTTTCCTCTAGCGCCCCATCCAAATTTCCTGGATGGGTTGTAACGTGTATGAGGAACTGAACTTGGTCAGATGGCCACAAAGCAGACGAGCCCAAAAAGCCACGACAAAAGGCAAAAGTCAACCATATCCGCCACCAGCCCCCTCGAGCACGCCTAATCCCACCACCCTCCCGGTAGCTCCGTGTCGAAATCTTCAATCATCAACAGCATCCAATAACCGTCATCTCTACAGGACTGCGGTTCGGTATCCTCACGTGTCCCTTTAGCTGGCATGGAATAAACATGATCCTGAAATTGAGGCACATGACTCCCCTGAGCCTGTTGTTGCTGCTTGGTGATTTATCTGGAGATTAGCTGGGCGGAGCCCGACAACATCGTGTCACTGCATGTGGCCACATCTTTAGTCCGAAAAGGTGAAGCTTGAGGGCTGAGGATGGTAGATGCTGCGCATATCGCCAAAGTCTGCTGGGGCGGCTGAATGCCGTCCTTAAGGCGCACGGTGGCTTCTGTCTGGTAGGTGTAATGAGAGGCGTACTGTGAGGAGCAGGCATTGTAGAGTCTTGGGTGTTAGGGTGTCTGTTAGTATAGCAGTAGCAGTGGGTACTTCACTCCTGTTTGATGTCAATCTTTTGAATATGAGGTTGCTTCTCTGACTGAATGGCATCGACGTGGCCAGTACGATTGACATGTACGGATCAGTGGTCAGCTCATAAAATATCAAAACACAGATATATTCTACACATATTGTTGAGCAGTGCGGAAAAGATTCGGCGCTAACTGTCTTGTGAGTCGATGCTATGTAGCAGAACTATATACCACAAGGTAAGAGGTCTGTGCAGGGGCTTAAACGAAGGGGATGCAAGGAGGTGATGCAGTACTGCCTGACACACATAGATAGCTGAAGCATTCTTTCATATCCAGATAATGACTGTGGTTCAAGCCGGGAGAGTGGTGTCTGATATTTCCATCCGTAATCTACCTGTAGCTAAGAGTTCAGATGAACTTTTTGACGGTGAACTATTGGATTTAGGTCACATGACCATCTTATGTAATTGGCTCTCGCTGTGAGACAGTTAAGAAGGGGACCTCCCCCCCTTCTCTCACCTCTTCACGAAGAATTCACTCATTTGACTGTCCTCATCAATATTTCAACATGAACAGACAGAGGGGCGGGGAGACCAAGAGGCAGAACATAACACAACGAACACAACAAGGATAGACAAGACCAGTAAAGCAGTAATATAGTTTGTAAAGTAAAACATAAGGACAGTGAGTAGAGGAGAAGAAGGCCCCAGGAAGCGCTCCCAGATGGTGCGGTCAGATATGGATCTTCCGAGGTAACAAGCTTGACCGTTCTCTACCTGTGTTTGTTGATCGCAAAGAAACAAGTGAGACAAACTCTGCCCCGTGACTACACTAGGCAGATTGAGAACGCGATCTTCCTACGCATCCTCGAAATAGCAAAGTGGTGGTAAGCTCTTAGCAGCGGAAAGAGTCGACAGCTGAATACTCCCAGGCAACGCGTACACAGAACTGCTCGATTCACTCGCTTGATTGGGGCTTACGCCGTATCTCTCCGAGACTGGTCCACTTGAGTATGCAGAATGCTAATTGCTGACCGCAGATACCGGCCGAAGTTGAGGCATCCGATTCTTTCGAAGAGTGTGTCTTTCGTTTTCGGCCCCCAAGCGTTAGTGGGGGCCATATGCACTGCCCTTTCAGAAACATCTACTAGCTTCTTCATCAAGCCTCATAAGGCTTGGGCGACCCACTTGATTAGGCTACCTCGACCAGGAATACGATTAATCTAAAATTCAAAGATTATCCGGGCGGCTTCCAGACCCTGTTCTGGATGCATGCGCGGCATCATACCCATGAGGCTCGCTTGCTGGTAGACGCACGCTGCTGAATAAAACGCTTTTTCCGTCATTGGGCAGCACACGAAGATGGCGAACAGCCCCCACGACGTGTGCGTGTGGTAGCTCATGATTCGTCTTGCTGTTGCATTGACCCTTGGAATCTAAGGCCTCGCCAACCAAACCTCTATGAGCCAAGTACTTCGCCTCGCTCTGTTTTTCCTCGGCATACCCGAGCAATGGGCATTATGGATCCTCGAATCGGGGATATGACACGCCGACGTGAGAAAATAGCGTGAGGTATTTCTTGCATCAACCGAAACCAGGAAGGGAGATTGCGTCCCAATTCCGTAGTTTCGGTAAATTTTAATAGCGCAATAATGTGGTCGAGATGCTTTGGGTGCGTTGGAAATTCTCGGCAATGCCATGCCACACTCAACTCACGCCACCTGAAGTATGAGCAGGGTATCTCGACTGCCGTCTCTGAACAGCGGCAGCTCCTATGATCTAATGAGTAAGACCTAGATGGGTGTACATTTCTGAGGTACCTTGAGACTTGACAATCAAGCCAGTTGTGGAGCTTGATGCGGTTTCGTGGTCAACGAGCGGTTGAATAATGGGAACACATCATGATATTTTGATCAGGACTGGAAAAATTTAAAACTAACTATTTGCCTCCCAGATTCTTCTCTACATGAACCATAAGCTTGTAGTCGGTGTAAATGAGGCTGCTACCAGCATCGCGTTCCCAGATAAACGCATCCCGATCCAACAGCTCGAAATCATACCTCCAGAGCAGTTTCGCCATAATGAGCCGTATGCTCTGCTGGGCCATATGCCTGCCAATGCAGGCTCTGCTTCCAATCAGAAACGGACGGCTGGCGGACCTGTTGTCCCCTTTGAAGCCAGTCTCCTCCGCGCCATCCAGCCATCTCTCCGGTCGGAAGTTGGCAGGATCGAAAAAGTGGTCGGGTGACCTCTGGATCGTGTACAGGTCAGCCGAGACGATGGTGCCTGCTGGGATGTATGTTCCAGCTATGGTGCAGGAGGGCGCGGTGCGTTGCGCGGTTTTGCCGTTTGCTGGTGGGAGCAGGCGCAAAGTCTCGCGGATGCAAGCGTTCAGAAACGGTAACCGTACGAGTCTCTCGCCTGTGATGTCGGCTTCACTGGTGAAGCTAGAGCGGATTTCGGTGCAAAGAGTGCTGTAAGCGTCTGGATAGCGCAGGACGTGGTAGAATGTGGAAGCCAGCGTCGTAGCTGTAGTTTGATACCCGGCGAGTCTTGGCGCTGTCAGCTCAGGTTCTGTTGTTGGCGAAGGGTGTTACGAACGTCAAGCCCATTGCATTGCTGAAGAAAGCATCCGAATCTAGCGTCAATCCTTGCTTCTCACTGCCCATAATGGCCGTAAGGAAGTCTTCTCTGCCATCCTGCCTGTCGATGCAACTACAGGAACGTTAGCACATTAGCACTCAAAGTATGGATCGACTTACTCACTCGCGCAGTTTTGCGGATGGCACAAGCTTTGATAGCTGCGAGGGGATCGGCATTGCTGAAACAAGGCCTCTGATTGTCTCAAGTGCTTGAGCTACGCCAGGCACGGCGAGCATAAAGCTCAAGGCTTCCACCATGGGCATTGATCCTTTACCAAGTTGCTTTAGGGATTCGTACGTTGCTGAATACAAACTTAGCTTACTATCACTCTCCATTGCGTCATTATGCAACTTACGGCGTTTCCCGGCCATCAACGGCTCCCCAAAAGCAAGATCACCGATTATCTCCCAGAACATTGTCTCCAAGGTGTCAGCAAGGTCCATCTTGTTGCCCTTCTCAGCAATATCTTCGAAATCAGACATGGCCATGTCAATGTGGAGTTTCTGGATCGGCTCCTGTCTCGCGAGTGCTTGAGGTGTGAAAGCCTGTTGGATCACTTTGTGTAACCTCTTGTGGAGCGCTGGATCCGGAATTGTAATGAGAGTAGGGGCGTTCAAAACGAGATCCGAGAAAAGGGTCAAGAAGGTTCCGGTCTTCGAAAAACGCCCGTCTTCTTGCTTTGCGTAAATGGCGGTTTCCGCCTCCAGAGACGCAAAAGAGACTTCATTTGGCCCAACTCGTACAGCGGGTCCTGAATAAAGTCAGAGGAGCTCCTGGGAAAGCACACAGCTCACGATACTTGCCGTATCTTTGATGGAGAGCCTGGAGTTCGGAATTGAATCTCATACGGTGCAAGGCTTTCATTATCCATAGCTTTTTTGGTCAGAACGAGAGCGTGTGGTTTGGATCTGAAGAGCTGACCGGAGAAAACTTGGCCAAGAATGGGCCCGGAACATGAGCAATTGGGTGGAAGTAGCACCCATAAATTACCACTGATCCAAGCACAAGCGCTGACTGCGAATGCCGGACATGTCAGAGAACGGAAGCAAAACTCGAAGACCGAAGACGCAACAACGTACAATCCCTGCTACCGCAGTAATCTGCTGGCCTATGCTCAATTGATGTAAAAACGAAGTCACTGCCATGATGAATGTCCGTTTGTGTAGTTCCGCGATTGAATTTGGTGTTGAGGGATGGTTGGTCTGTCGTGCTCGAGGGAAAAAATAAATGACAACATCTCACCCCGCGCAATTAGCTGTGACCCTTGCATGTGGGTCTAATGGTATTCTGGACTGTGCCGCATTCAGCCGCCTATCGTCTGGCCCCAGAAATAGGAACAGCATGATGCTGACGGGCGCATATGTGGTCTCGGCCCGTGGTAGTGGCAAAGCATGATAGATGCACGCAGGTCCATGATGGTGGGTTCACGGAGATAAGTCGACACTACTCCTAGCGTAGGATTCGTTAGCGCTGACCTGTGGGGTCTGGGGCGAAGTTGGACCCTCGATGGAAGGCGGTCCGGCTGGGCCCACTGTAGAATAGCTGCCAGTCTACTCGCTTACAGGACCGGGTACTAGACCGGCATCGGGCACATGCCTGAATTCGTGCAGGTGCCTATCGTGGACAATCGGCTTGTAAACTCACACTTCAGGGAAGCTTAAAAACAAGCAACTGCTTCTTGTATTACCGGGTTTGATCATCATTTGGCATTGAAACATACACAATGGAGACACTCCCATACCAGTCGAAGCTCATTTCCTCCGATGAGGCCCGACAGACTGGATGCTTCACGGCACTTCCTATTCGCGTCCATCCTCGAAACGACTTAGCGGATGCAGCAAGCCGTCGGTTCGTGCAAGATTGGGCGAGGGAGATTGGAGATGGCCGGGAGCAACACACCTACTTCTCCTTCTCGCCAGTGGGGAACTGGTCATCCCTCATCTATCCCGAAGCTATACCAGAGCGGCTGGGGGTTTTGGCCTATCTGTCTGACTTGGGATTGATTCATGACGGTATGAGTCTTTTCTCCATGTCCCTCCAGCACCTCTAACGTGTGCGCAGACAGTGGCGAAGGCCTAAGCATCGAAGATGCGCAAGCCGAGCACGATGAGCTCCACGCAGCCTTGGACCCGGAAGACATGAGAAGCCTGGCACCAAATTCAAAGGCAATGAAGACCAAGAAACTTGTCTCGCAGTGCATTCTTGAATGCATCAGCCTTGATCGGGAGCTGGGTCTGAACATGCTCGCTGCGTTCCGCGACGTCTGGCTCGCCATCAGTGAGAAGAATAGCGACAAGGAAGCACAGACTGTCGAGGAATACTTGAAATACCGTAGCGACAACGGTGGGATGCTGTAAGGGGATTCGTTCTTCCTCACAGGTCTTGGCTAATTTTAACAGGGTCTTCTGGCCAATGCTTCAATTCAGCCTCGGAATGTCCATCTCAGAAGCAGAGGAAGCGCTCGTGCAGCCTGTCATCGATGCAGCCACTGAAGGACTTCTCTTGGCGAATGACTTCTTCAGCTGGGAGCGGGAGTACAGAGAACTGCAGTCCGGCCAATCAAAGAGAATTGTCAGTGCTGTCGAGCTGTTTATCAGGACCAAGGGGCTCTCGGTCGAAGACGCCAAAGATGAGGTCAAACACAGGATCATCAAGGCCGAACGCAATTTCTGCCAGCGCCGTGATGAGCTCTACAGAGCCCACCCGGACATATCCTTGAAACTGAAACGCTGGATTGACAGCGCCGGGCTGGCTGTCTCAGGGAACCACTACTGGTGCTCCGCTTGCCCAAGACAGAATTCGTGGAAGAACGAAGGTACCCCCAACGGCAACGGAGTCAAGAGGAGGCTCTCCCATGGTGCCGTAGCCAGCGCACAGGAAGCGCCCACGAAGAAAAGGAGAGACTCGGGTGCCAATGTCTCAGAGCCCAGCGAAGGTGAGTCTGGGCTCTCAGAGGTGTCCCGGTATCCTCTTTACAAGCCTTCGAGTCTGGCCATGGAAGCGCCCTCAAAGTACGTCTCAAGCATGCCCTCGAAGGGCGTCCGGAGCACGCTTATCGAAGCTCTCAACACATGGCTCCATGTTCCACCTGGCCCGCTCAAGGCCATCATGTCGGTTGTCAACTCGCTGCACAACGCATCCCTCATCCTGGACGACCTGGAAGACAATTCCCCGCTGCGCAGGGGGTACCCGGCGACACACACCATTTTCGGGCAGGCTCAGTCGATCAACAGCGCAAACTTCATGTTCGTTCGCGCCGTGCAGGAAGTCGCACAGACGCTGAGCCCAGCCGCGCTTACTGCGGTACTCGAAGAGCTCGAGGGCCTGTACCTGGGGCAGAGCTGGGACCTCTACTGGAAGCACAACCTCGCGTGCCCCAGCGAAGCCGAATACGTTAACATGATCGACCACAAGACCGGCGGCATGTTTCGCATGCTGCTGCGCATCATGCAGGCCGAGAGCGAGGTGGCACCGCAGCTGGACTTCCACCGGCTGACGCTGCTGTTCGGCCGCTTTTTCCAGATCCGCGACGACTACATGAACTTCCAGGATTACACAGCGCAGAAGGGCCTCTGCGAGGACCTGGACGAAGGGAAGTTCTCGTACCCGATCGTCTACTGCCTGGCGAATCACCCGGAGTACCGCGGTCACATTCTCGGCGTGTTCAGGCAGCGCCCGACGGTGGCAACCGCTACGGCGTGTCCGCTGTCGAAGGAGAGTAAGCAGCATCTGACGGCCTGCCTGGAGAAAAGTGGAGCGTTCGAGAAGACGATCGATTGCTTGACGGATGTGGAACGCGAGCTGGAATCGGAAATCGATCGGCTCGAGCGGCGAACGGGCGAGGCGAACCCGATGCTTCGCCTTTGTCTCGCAAAGCTCAGCGTCAAAGGAATTGCCAGGATTGGGGAGAATGGCGTCAGCAAGTAGTCGCTCGTGGTTTCTTTTTTTTTTTCTCTCTCCTTTTGGATCCTTCACATTCCGTTCCCACAGCCGGGGCATGACGTGCTGGCGCGCCGTTATCTTCAGCCTTAGAACACTATAGCCGCTAGAGTATACATAAGTGGGTGAGAAATCGTACGTTGTTTCTTAGCGAGGTCCAACCGGGGTTTTGCTGTTGTGGGGACGGCCACGTACCTTGTTTACCGTTGCTCCCGCATGCAGGATCATCATCCTTGCATCTTGCAGAACTTAGCGCGGCCAGGCAAACCCCGCAACCGTCAGCGCAGCGGCTCGCGAAGCGGCTAATCGGAGCTATCGAGTGCTGACCTGTTCGTACGGTGGTTGGTCTAGATGGGTCCAGAACGCAAACACTCGGAGCTGAGGGACGGAGGTATCTTATTACTAGCAACAACACAGCCTCATCGGCTTCCCGTGTCTTCAAATTTTTGTGCCAGAAGAAAGAAATGCGCCGATCACTGACTCTGTTCTGGGTATGCGCCCTTCACGCTTCCATTGGCGACACCAAAGCCTTGACTGCAGACTACCGGTCGTGCCAAGACACAGTACGTTGATAACGAATTTCTGATGAGTTGGAGCCACCATCTGACACAGGCAGTGCATTCTTCTCTCCAAGACACTCTCAGTCGAGTCGATTGGTAGCTATGTGGCCGACTTTCAGCAGAAGCCCATCGTTGCAGACGGAGCCGACGTTGGTTCCTTCTTCTGGGCACAGCAGCAGCAGTCTGCCCAACCCGCCTGTCTCGTCCACGCCCGGTTTCCTGAGGACGTTGCAGCTGTGGTTTCAGCCTCACGTTCCACCGGCTGCCCCTTCGCCGTCCGCGGTGGCGGGCACTCGGATATCCCTGGTGCGAGCAACAGCGATGGTGGAATCACGGTCAACATGGCTGCCATACGCGACATTGAAGTGGTCGAGAGTGAAGGACTCGTCAGGGTCGGCGCGGGCGCCAGATGGGGCGATGTGTACAAAGAGCTTGAGAAGACGAACAGGGCCGTCGTGGGTGGTCGGCTGACTGGCGTAGGCGTCGGCGGGCTGCTTCTGGGTGGTGGGCTGAGCCACTTCTCCGGCTTGCATGGCTGGGCCTGTGATAACGTCCGCAACTACGAGGTAGATTGCTTCGAAAACTGAGCCGCGGATACGGGCTAATGGTGATGCAGGTCGTCCTTGCCAACGGCAGCATCGTAGATGTCTCGGACTCTTCACACCCGGATCTCTACCGTGCCCTGCGCGGCGGTGGAAATAACTTCGGCGTCGTCTCCCGTTTCGACCTTGACCTGTTCCCGCAGGGGCCGATGTGGGGAGGACTCCATGTCTGGCCGTTGATGCCATCTGTGACTTCTGCTCTCACGCGCGGCTTTGTCAAGTTTGCGCACGACGCCCCATCTGACCCGCATGTCTCGCTCTTTGCAGGCTTGGGGTACCGGCAAGGCCACTTCGCTTGGGCGGCAGGGCAGTACGACGCACTCGGTAGGGTGGAGCCTCCTATCTTCAATCAGTTCAAAGACGATGTGGAAGTGTATGGCGCAGCGAAGATTGTGAACACGGCGCGAGTAACCTCGCTGTCAGACCTTGCGGACGAACTCAATCAGTCGGAGCCTGCGGGTATGCGGAGCCGGTTTACGACGGCGACTTTTACCGCCGATGCAGAGCTGTTGGTGCTTATGGTAGGGATTTTCGTTGAGCAGGTGGAAAAGGCGCTGGAGAAAGGCCTACGCGAAGACCAACGGTTTGCGCCAATGCTGGGAATCCAGCCATTGACACGGAACATTCTGAAAGCGCAAGCAACGCGTGGAGGAAATGTAATGGGCCTTGATGATAAGGACGGGCCATTAGTCGGTAAGTCTCGTCATCCACTCTGATTGAGATGGTGCTGATTATCTTGGATTCACAGTCTGTTCGTTCGGGTGGGAATGGTCTCACGAATCGGATGACACGACTGTGATAGCGGGTATCAATGCCGTTCTCGAGAACTCAGTTGCGGCCGCTAAGGATCACGGCTTGTACCACCCTTTCAAGTACATGAATTACGCCGCATCAGACCAGGATCCAATTGGAAGCTATGGGGTGGACAACGTTGAATTCTTGAAGAGGGTCAGAGAAGTGTACGACGCAGAAGGAGTTTTCACCAAGCTGGTTCCTGGCGGACACAAGACTAGTTAGGTCCTTTCGACATCAAACGGTTACCACCCAGCCAGAATGAGCAGACATGAAAGGGTCTTGGACGTTTATTCTATCAACGTGTTGCTAAACGATATGTGGGAGACTTCAATATTTTCTGTCACCCAACAGACTTAAAGTTTCATATGCGGGAGAGAATGGGAGAGCCGGGAAAGAATTGACGAGCCCATGCGTGACGCAATCATCCACAAAGCCCGCACCTAGTGTAGTCATGACAATAAAGGTCCATACGAGTCCGACGGTGCGCCATTGCTGACCTTGCCACCCGAGCTTTTCTCGAGCAAAATAAATGGCCTGGTCTTCCAACAGCATGACACTCGGCATGACTGCGAAGAAGATGAGCGTTCCCGTAAAGGACTCTGATGGAACCGCAATCTTCGCAGCCACCCAATGGTACAGTCCAGAGATGGCAAATGCGATATACGACTGGACTTGTCGACTCAACATCGACCCTTTGGGTGCACAAACAACGTTCCTCGCAACGTATCGGCTCGGGGTCTGGAGTGCTCTGCGGAAGTTTTGGTGCCATGTGTGACTCCAGAACTTGTTCAGGTTGTAGCATCCGGACCATGGCCCTTTGAGCGGATGCGCCTCCTCGAGACGATGCCAGAAAAGTCCAGTTGTGACTCCGAACACACAGATGAGATGGTAGACGATGTCCATTGGCGCAATGGTCGACGCCCACCAGCACGCTGTGGCCAGGCTTCGCAGACAGAAGTCCAAATCAAGGACTCTTGTTCGTCCTCCGTCTGTCAACCACAGAAGAAGCGCCGCCGCAAGGTCGTGGATGAAGTATTGTTGCAGAATCCTCTTAGTTGATAGTCTCAAGAAGGCAGCCTTCGATGTGCCTGCCGAAGGAGCCGGCGGAAGATGCGAGGTGCCCCAGTTCCAGCCAATTCCCCGAGTAGAATAGGCATTACTGAAACACCATCGAACCCGTCCGGGTGAAGAAAGCGAGTGGAATTCTGGATGGCTCTTCTCTGCATCGCCCTTGCGTCGGGTTCGTACATGCTCCGTGTACGGATCTTCTAGCACGAGCAGGTTGAAGTTTGTCAAGCCGACGTAGAGGACTGCGTCATAGTGTCATCAGCACTGAGGACTGAGTCAACGTGATTGTTCAGTCTAACCTGTTCCAAACGTGTAGTTCTTTGCAACATCAGGACCGAAGGGCAATGCAAGGACGAGTAGAAGGCAAAGAACAAGGAATGGAAGCAGCAGGAGCCATCGGAGCTGTCTCCGTACGCGAGAGCCGAGCAAAAGGAGGAGGGGGGTGGTGAGCCACACGGCTCCCACAAAGTCTGCACGTTCCAGAGGCATTGCAGTAAGATTGTGGACTCGGATTGATTGCTGTTGAAGGTGGCAAGGTGCAGTTGATGTTTGGTTCAAGCGGATGGTCCTTCTCACCCCGGTCGTGGGTTGGGGGCCAATGGCGTGCAGCAGGCGAGCCTTCCTGTTGGCGTTAGCGGCAGGCAAATGTTCACCGGGGGAATTCGGCAGCCTAGCGAGCTTGCTGACGCCCCACCACACCTGGCTGTGCTAGCTGCATGTATGCCCCTCCAGAACTATCGAACAAAGACTTAAACGGAGGCGAGCTCGAGATGCAGCAGGCCCCTGCATCCAGCCTTATGCAGCGCCGATCGTTAGTGAATCCTTCGCACACGCAATCACTGGGGCCGACGCCCTCTCAGCCCCCACCAGACGGGAAAACACGGCGAAGCATCATTTTTCGATAGCGGATCCTGCAGTGTGCAGATACAGGGGATATCTCAATCAGACCGACTGGCCATCAATTGAATGGCAACCGGCAGTTTGGCCCGGCATGGCTGGCTGACGGTGCGTTGTAAGAGCCCGCTGTAGACTCCCCCGTTGATCTCCGTCTCGCTCAGTTCCCCCCAACACCACGCAGCTTTCCAAACATGACGGTATTCGGCTCTGCGCTGGAAATGCTAGACCCGTCTGTGACCGCGGTGTCTCTGCTTGTGCTTTCAATTCTCTACTTCCTCTACCTTACTGTGTATCGGCTTGTCCTGAGCCCGATCGCAGGCTTCCCGGGCCCAAAGCTCGCAGCATGGACGTACTGGTACGAGTTCTGGTACGACTTTGTTGCTGAGCCCGAGTACACATTCAAGATTGGCCGGCTTCACAAGCAATATGGTGCGCGATGCCCCCGCCCAGACTCTGTAGAGCAACACTGACAACCCCCGAGGTCCCATCATCCGCATCAACCCGGACGAAATTCACATTGCAGATCCTGATTTCTACGACACAGTATACGCCGGCAGTGGACGCAAGCGCGACAAGTGGGATTGGATCACCCGGTCCTTCGGCGTCGATGAGAGCCTTATCGGCACTCTCGGGCACGACGAGCACCGCATACGCAGGGCCGCGCTTTCTCCGTACTTCTCGAAGCAGAGCGTGCGAGCTCTGCAGCCGCTGATCGACCGGAACATGGGGATTCTGCTCGGGCGCCTACGCCAATTTGCCGTTTCTGGGACGCCGATGAAGCTGGACGATGCCTATGCAGCACTGACCAACGGTGGGACATTTAATTCTGAATTCCGAGGCCAGAGGCTGATTCGATCACGCAGACATTGTTGAGGACTACGCGTTTGGCAGAAGCGAACACCGTCTGGAGGCCCCAGACTTCGACCCGTCGTTCCGGGACGCAATGCTCCAGGGCGGCAAAGCCGGGCACGTACTGAAGCACTTCACCTGGCTGATGGACCTGCTGCGCAAGCTGCCCGACTCGCTGTTGCTCAAGCTCAGCCCGGCGATGGGCGCCTACTCGCAGCTGCAGACCAGCGTCAAGCACCAGGTGGCCGAGATCCAGCACGCGCACCAGACACACTCGTACGACAAGACGCGCCGCACCATCTTCCACGAGATCCTCAACAGCAAGCTCTCGGACTACGACAAGTCGACCGACCGCCTCTGGCAGGAGGGCGAAGTCGTCGTCGCGGCAGGCACCATCACGACGGCGTGGGCGCTCGGCGTGTCGACGTACTTCGCGCTCGCCACGCCAACCATCCTGCGGCAGCTCAAGGCCGAGCTCGCCGCCGCGATCCCGGACCCGACGCAGCCGCTCAGCCTCGTCGCGCTCGAGCGGCTGCCGTTCCTCACGGGCGTCGTCCAGGAGGGCGTGCGCCTCAGCCACGCCATCTCGCACCGCCTGCACCGCATCTGCCCCGACGAGACGCTCGTCTACCGCGACGCCTCCACCGCCGCCGCCGCCCGCGAGTGGCGCATCCCGCCCGGCACGCCGCTCAGCATGACCAGCAACCTCGTCCACCACGACGAGCGCGTCTTCCCCGACTCGCACGCCTTCCGGCCCGAGCGCTGGGTCGGGAACCCCCGCCTCGACCGCTATCTGGTGTCGTTCGGAAAGGGCGGCAGGGCGTGTCTCGGCATCAACCTAGCCTATGCCGAGCTCTACCTCACGTTGGCGGCGCTGTTCAGGGTGTATGGCACGCAGGAGGTGAAGGGGGAAGATGACGTGGGGACGTTGGAGCTGTTTGAGACGAGCGCGGCTGACCTGGTGATCACGAGCGACACTGTGGTCCCTGTGATGCCCGAGGACTCCAAGGGCTTGAGGGTGAAGGTGAACTAGGGTGTCAAGTATCCGCTAAAAGATCAGGTAGTTCGGTGGGCAGCGAACAGAGATCACAGATCGTAGAATATCAATGAAATCGGAGATCTTTGCCGATAATGGTCCCTCGGCATGGGAAGAAATTCTGCCATGTAAGCCTCGAGCTCATAACAAACTACAGATTCTATCATGGCTTGTTAATGCAGATCCCACCAATGCTGGCTTTCTGGGTCTTCGGGCGGGATGTGTATGTGATAGTCGATATCAAGAGTCCACTCGGATCCTCAAAGTTCCGGTGGGATGTGGTCAGTCTCTTCCTCGAGCCTGTGGACATAGTCTCCCTCCAGAATCATGCCGACCACCAATTTTACAGCTCAACGCAAGTTTCAGAGAAATTCGCGTCCGTCTTCGAAGGATTTTGACGCCGTTTGCTGCAGGGGTTGGCCGCGAAATCCTACTGCACGCGTCCTCGTCGCCGCGGCTGGTAATATCCATCAGAGGAGCGTCTCTGATGGGTAGCTGAGTGCAGAGGTGATGGATGGCAGCCTGCAACACGCTGTTGCAGGCTGTTGGGGTGCGGTTTCGACGCGATGAAAATTTTTCATCGACGCGCCGACCGCGACCACAACCGCATTGCCTACTGCCTCCGCTTGGGCAACGCGACCATCCATCCAGGGAGGCCCATCGAGGGAAACTGGGATACGAAAACCACCCGACGTACGACTACCTGGCTCGCAGCCAGGCCCGACGCTGGCCCTATCCAGCCAGCCGATGTGGGCGCGCCCTAGGCGTACGACAGGACACCCTTGGGCTTGCACCGGCTCTGAGATCGCTGAGAACGCGGCGAGGGCATAGGGGAACCTCTTTCTTGAGAACTTGTTAAGGCTAACGTGATGTAGATCCTCGGTGCGAAACCTGTTAAGGCCTCGAGGCCTCCGACCGCGAAGACCTTGTTAAGGCTCGACCTCGAGAACTCGTTAAGGCCTCTCCGAGAGAGCCGATCCGGTGTGTACACAGGAGACCTAGTGGAGGGTCTTGATAGGCGTGGTGCTCGTAACCTGGCACGATGCGACCGGTCGGCTCGACGAGACGGAAACACGGGCAAGCTCTAGAGAAGGGAAACACAGGCCAGCTTCGATAGCCCTTACCGACCCTGTTAAGCGGGCGTCTAGGCGACTCAATGGAGGGTCTTAATAGGCGTGGAGCACGCAACCTACGACGATGACACAGGCCAGCGGTGAGGGGAGGCTCTCGAGGAGTCACAGGCTAGTCGCGCAGAGACGCAGCACGTTGGAAACACAGGCCAGCTCAAGACAAGAGGGGACACAAGCTTGGTTAGTAGGAGCAGGTGGAGCAGGTCGCCCGGCGTGGGATCTGGTCCGTTACCCCTCCTGCAAGACACGGTCGGCCTGTTATGGGGAGACCCTTACAGGCAACGCGAAACGGGGACTTGGTGAGTGTAGGGTGTTGCGCCCCTGCACAATATCTGGGCTGCCCGCGGGGCGTAGTGCGCAGCAGCCACTGCTGGCTCCGAGGACCTCACCCCTTCACTGGGCTCTGACCCTCGGTGCACCTGGATGGCAGGCAGGATCACGTCCTGGCCGGAGAGACTGCTGCGTGGCTCGAGAGAACGGGTGCGCGTGTCGGTATGCATAGAGACGGAACTGTTCGCCTCCAAAACCAACGCTGAAGCAAACGATAATGAGAAATCAAAGGTTTTAGGACAGAAGGCCGGCGATGCATGCTTAAGGAGCAAACAGGGATCACTCAGGCAGGAGGGGTCTGGCCCGGCCCTGACTGTGGAAGCCGCAATGAGAAGCGGCTGAAAACTGGGGTAGGGGCCTGGATAGACCTTTAGGAGACTGGAGGTTATAGGCATGTCGAACCCTACTGCAACTTTGTACATAGATACAATTGTATGATTTCCTGCCGGAAACTTCAGAATGCAGCTGTTCAATCAGTTGCATTATTCGGAGCAGAGATCTGGTGGAAAGGCCAAAAAACACAGGAGAAACGAGTCCAAACACTTCTTAACAGCCAAGCAAGGACGATTACAGGAATGTTTAAAACTACGCCAATTCAACCACTCCTTAACGAGGCGGGTCAACCAAGAGCGAGAGCGCTACTAGACTACCGACAAGTAAACCTAGCAGTACGCTGGCTAGGTCTACCACAGGACCACCCATCACATCAACTACTCCCCCAAGCGCTGCGTAGCGGGGAACTAGTAGATAAGGATATAGTCAGTAGCGAAAACTGGCAAACGAACAGTATAAGGCAAAAAACACTGGGAAAGAAACTAGCACAACAGATCTCTACGCTCAGCCACTACAACGAATACGGCATCCTTCTAAATAGTAAGATAGATCTACCCTTTATAGGAGAGACTATTATTCTAGATAAGAAGGGGGCAAAAGAGCTGGCACTAAAACAGTACCCTCCTAATACCTTATCTCTATTTACGGATGGAGCTACGGAGCAATATCAAGGCGCAGGGATAGCGTATCAAGAAAACGGCCAGTGGAAAGAAAAAAGTATCCCACTAGGTGCTCGGACTACTATTCTCGACGCTGAACTCTACGCAATTAGAGAGGCAGCGCAGATAGCGAGAAGGAGCAAAAAAAAGATTAGAATCTTCTCGGACTCTCAACGAGCTATTAAGCTTATCCGAGACCCACCCGCGTATGGAAGCCCTATTCTTAGGGAGATTCTAGAAGACCTACAACAAGTTTATCAACAAGACCGCAAAGTTATTATTAGCTGGGTGTAACGGTAGGCTCCTTCTACTAAGCTTCGGAGTCGCTTAGCAGGTTGGTGGAAACCGAAGGGTTTACCTTGAAGAGACAAGAGGAGGTGTAATGGTTCAACCCCAGAGTAAGCGCTGAAGAGTTGAATTCCGTCTACACGAAGGTCAAGCTGGGGATAGAAGGACACGCGTCCCCAGCGACTCTATATAAGCGAAGACTAGCGCTACACGTAACCGCCGCGGATCCTCCAAGGCACCATTATGGGTACAAACCATAACAGGAGGATGGCGGTGCAAAGAGGGAAGTATCACGTGATAGCGCGGTGCGCAATAAGCTTGTTACCTCCAAATCAATAGGGTTTGAATTGGAACTTTGAGTTGACCACGAAGGGTCAAATGTCTAGCTAAGGGAGTGTGGCTATATACTACTAGGAAAGCTATGACAATCTGGATCAGGCATTTGGATATGCCTCTTGGATCAGGGAGATGGATCAGGGCTTTGGATCAGTCCCGATCCAAAGTAGCCCTTTTTGGGGTGTGGGGCGCACGTGACGTTAGCGCCTAGCTGTCTTTCTTCCGACATCCGTCGGTACGAGACGATCGCGGTGTTCCCCTGTTCCGCGCCTGTCTGCTTTTGCCTCTTCCTAGGATTTCGACTTCCGCCTCTATACCATTGTGGGCCTTCTTTCCGTGCGGGCTTCTTACCCTTGGGGCTACAAAGCCTGCGCTCTTGGAGGTTCGTAACACTGGGTGTCAGGGCTCAACCTCAGGATGATCGCTGAAAGGTTTATTGCGCTATGTACGTTAAGCTAAGACTTAAAGAGAGAAGAAGAAGAAGAAGAGGAGGAGAAAGAGAAGAGAACGACTTAAATACAAGAACGACTTGGCATCACGTGATCCGCCGATGATCCTCTGAGGCTTCTCCCGAGGCTCCAGACTCTCACACTGGGTTCCAAGTCACTCGAACATACCAGGCAACGACCGCGCAGACCAGGCAGCAAAAAGAGCAGCAAAACGACCTCCAAGAAAGCTACACGCTACCACGCTAGGATATCTTAGAGATGCGCTCAGAGCGAGGAAGAAAACACTGATAAAAGAACCCCAGAAAGGTCTCTTAGATGTACCAAAGCGGCTGGCAGCCAAGTATCTACAGCTTAAGACAAACCACGCCTTTATAGGTACCTACCTATATCGGTTCAAGCTGGCAGATACCCCAAGCTGCTGGTGGTGTAATCGGGAACAGCAATGCGTAGCCCATCTTCTATTTCAGTGTAGAAAATGGCGCCGCCAGAGAGAAAAGCTTCTAAAGGACTTACCATCAATACTTATTAATAGTAGAGATATTACTACATTTAGTAGTATCACTGCTGTTACTAAAGAAGTCTTTCTAGACCCAGACGCCCTTAAACCACTACTAGAATTCTTAGGAACAACAGCAGTAGGTAAAAGAGTACAAGATCCAGAACAAGAACGAGGTGATATATGGGATATCGAACTGCTGGACAGTAGGGATATAAACTAAAAATCACGAAAAACCATCTCCTATGTCTATTTTCTTCTCCATGTACCAATTATACTCGTTTTCCTCCTTTCTCCTATGTTATAAATGGCCCGATTATTAGGAGGAGCATAGAAGCTCTAAAAGGCAGCGCTTTCTTATAGATAACTGCCGAGGCAAGGAGCACTGAACACCCTAAAACCGCATACCCATATAAACAGCTTTATTTCACTTACTAGAGCCCTTACAGGCACCAGTTAGTACACTGCCATAAGCCAACGGCTTGCATGCAGAATGAATAAATCAATCAATCAATCAGCTGCAGGGGTTTTCCCAAAACGCCAAGCTTTCAGCTTTCAGCCCCATCGGCTGGGCGCGGGCCCGCTTCCACCTGGCAATCCGCCTGCACCTTCTGCCCTTGCAACAACCGCCACACCATCTTCTGCTGCCAGCACGCCTTGCACAGTGGCTGTGGCCATGCCGCTTCTCACTCGCGCGTGCAGGCCGCTTTTCAGCCGCGCATACCGACATCAAGGAGGCCAACATGCTGCTCGACGCCGACGACTCCGTGCTCCGAGCCTTCGAACAACAGGAGCTCGAGGCCCCCTGCCCGCGGAAGGATCTCGACGGGCGCCCCATCTACCTCTCCCGCGCGCCCACCACGCCCAGACACTTCGGCGCGCCCGTCCTGCGCGACCTCGGCGCCGAGCACCGCGAAGACATCCAGCCCGCCGTCTACCGAGCGCCCGAACTCGGGACGTACCGGGGCCGCGCCCATCTCGCCGAGATGATGGCACTCCTCGGGCGGCCGCCGCCGCCGAGCCTTCTCGCCCGCGCGAACCTGAGGCGCAAGTTTTTCTCCGACGCCAGTGAGCTGGTGCGCTCTTCTGGGGGGCCGGCCGAGAGGTGGCCGTTTGGCGCTGACCACGCATGTTTTTTTTTTTTTTTTCAGGTGACTTTTGCGCGGGGATTCCCATTCCGGAGCTGACGCCGCTTGAGCAGAGGGAAACGTCTCTCCGGGGAGAGGTCAGAAACGAGGACAGGGAGTGTTTCCTGCGCTTTATGCGGAAGATGCTGCAATGGGAGCCGGAAAAGCGCAGCTCCGCCGGGGAGCTGGCAGAGGACGAGTGGATAGTCAGACACACTACGTGAAGACGGCGAGATATTTTTGGTGAGATACAAGCTCGGCCGTCGCCGGGTGAAGTACGGGTGCGACTGGGGCGGCAGCACCATCCTCGTGGGATGGCGGCCCAGCTGGTTTTGATTTCGTCCGAGCTAGGGTATCTGTTAGAGATGGCGGTCCCCAGCCGTGTTGGCCGCTATCGGCCGGTTCAGAAATAAGGTTGCTGAACGCGGCGATGGTGGGCCATCTGGAACCCAGGGGTTTTGGTTGATAAAAGCCGACAGCATCCATGACTGTTTGCTTTCTTTCAGTGAAAAGAATTCTGACAGGAAACTTTTGCGGGGGAAGATATCCCGATCGTCACAGGAATGCTGCCGTTCTTATACACAAGAGGGGGGCATTTGGCTAGCTCCACCACCAGCCAGACCCTGCACTTCTCTGCGCCATAGCAGCCGAGGCTCACCACTGCTCGTTCCGACTTCAGGAGCAACATCTTGAAATGGCTTTTAGATGACACAGTGCAAGCTTCGAGGCGAGTGTGAGAAAGAGTGCTTACCATCCTGGCAGGCTGCCAAAAAATGTGGCGGCCTGTTGGTTCGGCGAGGTTGTCGCAGCGCGGAACAGTTGAGATCTTCGGAGTGGGGAAACACGGATTTATTCAGTTTTAAACGAGGCTAAGGTGGCGCCGCAAGCCACGTCTTCTTTGAAAAACATTGGCGGGCGTTGAGTGCAGCTGGAAACCGTAGATGGAATAGCCGACGCCTGACTTCCACGCAAAATCTTGTGTGGAGACTCGCAGCTTGGGCGCAGGGTTCAGTTTCTGCTGTAGTTTCTGGAGCACATGCCGGCCGCCGCATCACAGCCACTAAAAGCGCGAGTATTAGCAGGCCGAATGCATCGGTTTGATAAAATTCCGTATGGATAGTTCAGAAGTGCAGAGAAGTAACGCGCACGCATTCGCACCTAGAACGTGGATCCTGCAAAAAAGCCACGTGATACTCTTGATCAAGTAAAAGATGTAGTTAATCTGCAACGGCTTCTCGATACACAGCGTTTCGAATCTCGGCAGGAAGGCTGAACGTAAGAAGTTGCATTTGACCATGTGGCATTGTTCCTTCAGCCACACAGTCTCCGAAAACTTCCCCGCGCAACCAGGTCTGCCGCGCAGCTTCCCACGAGATAATGAGTGAAATCGCGAGCGGACAATAAAGCTGTTGGCCGCGCCACGTGATGGTTCCGGCTCGCTTACCGTATCGCCATGCGGCAAATCGTCCTTCCAACTCCAGATAAGACCACCGTCTCTGTTCATTGGCCGTGACCCACTAGTCTGCAGTCGGACTTTGCAAATGCCGACGGAGCGCCTTGCCCGCCCAACGCGATAGCGGCTTAACGACCAACAAGAGAAGGCCTGACGACACACCCCGCACAGTCCCACGCGATCTCCTCCCAATGCTCCAGTGGACTTGAGCACAACAGCTTCCCTCGTTCAGGAATCGTAATCCCTCTGCCAGATCTCTCCTAACATGGGACCCAACGTCTCTGTCGCTGAGTGCAAAATGGAATATGTCCGATCACTTGAGCTCTTGTTTCTCCTGAGCTGTTCAGTAACCGCGTTTCCGGAAGCGGATCACGTCCGCTCTCTCTGGCACTTCCATGTCCGATCGCCGACCTATACCTCGCTCTTCCAGGCAGGTACATACAACAACAAGCAATTCGGAAGGTTGTTGCACGCCAAGACCTGGGGTTTTGAGAAGCGCTGAATTCCCCGATATCGTTTCCCTGTCATGAAGATGGCGGGAAGCAGGCTTATTTAATGGCATTGCTTCCACCCATCCCAGAATTGCGTGCTCAAGCCTCTTCGTGTTGAAATCCCTTCTCCACCGACACAGCCAGCTCCGGGTCCGTCAAAATGTATACCGCTGTAACGGCGGGCCTCTACCTCTAAGGATCAAACACCAAAGAGGGTGGTAAGCCGTGTGAGGGTTTACCTTGAGTGGGTACAAGGGAGGGTGTGAGAGAACGAAGTGACGAACACACGTGACAGAGCACTACGTGCGAAGGCCGTGTTACTAATCAATGGTGCGGATTGATTATTGAAGTTGACCACGGAGGGTCAAGTATCTAGCTAAGTGAGTGTGCTTATATACTATAGGAAAGCTATGACAATCTGGTGTTGCTCCATGTAGCCGGGCTACGCTGGGCGACGGTTGCTGTATGTCGCCCGGCTCGTAAGGGCGACATGTGGATCTTAGGTAGATCATCACGTGCACTAGTCACGTGGGGATGCCTTTTCTTGCAGGGTTCCTTCGTGAGCCCCTCACCTTTCTGCGTCTTTAGAGACTGTGCCGTAACAACCGCGTCCGAGTTGCTGGGCCTCGGCAGTTTCCAGTTCCGCCCGGGAACGACCCCGATGGGAACTCTGAAGGAATCGGCCATCGGCATTGCGGTCTACTACGTTGCCGTCTTTGGTGGAGCGGAGCTCATGAAGAACCGCAAGCCTTACGATCTCAAGTTCGCTTTCAAATTGCACAATCTCTTCCTCACCGTGGGCTCGGCCGGCCTCCTGGGGCTGTTCCTGAAGGAGATTGTTCCCACAGTCCGTGAGCAGGGTATGCTCATCCACTCCGTTTCCGAGATCTCGTGAGGTGGTGTTGTGTTCTGACCTTCCTTTAGGGATTTACGATAGTGTGTGCCGAAAGGACGCCGGATGGACCCAACCACTTCTGGCTTTGTACTACGTAAGCCAATGCTCCCTGCCCGAAATGCTTTTCATGCTGACATCCTTAAGGTCAACTATCTATTCAAGTACTTGGAGTTCGTCGATACCATGTTCTTGGTCCTCAAGAAGAAGCCATTGAGTATGAAGCCTCCTCTGACCTCGCCTGCCTTCGATGTCCATGCTGATAATGTAATGAAGCATTCCTTCACACATACCACCACGGCGCAACAGCTTTTCTCTGCTACACGCAGCTGGTCGGCCAGACACCGGTGTCATGGGTACCCATTGTCCTGAATCTCGGAGTGCACACTATTGTGACGGTCTAGACCGTTAAGTGCCTTGGAAGATCCCTGCGGCGATGAGTTAACAATTATGAGTCAACACCTAATGACTCAAAGGGCGCACGGATCAACTACTTCGGTATATAATACCTTCCTACGCTTATTATTTCCTTTCTCCTTAGCTTAGTCTTCTTGTAGAAGTATGCCAATGCATTTCCGCGAGTGCACCGGGTGCAAGCCCTCACATTAGACTAAGCTCAACACCTCCTCTTCGCGCCAAGGCTCCCACGCGAGCACCGGCATTCCTCCCCACAATAAGCAACCAAGAAGACACCTAAGACACCTAAGACACCCAAGACACCCAAGACAATCAAGAAGATAACCAAGAAGACAACCAAGAAGACAACCAAGAAGACAACCAAGAAGATAACCAAGAAGACAACCAAGAAGACAACCAAGAAGACAACCAAGAAGATAACCAAGAAGACAACCAAGAAGACAACCAAGAAGACAACTAAGAAGACAACCAAGAAGACAACCAGGAGAAAACCTAACGAAGCAACAATGGAAAACGACAAAGCACCACCAGAAGCACCCCCACAGTGGTTCTTCCAATACATGGAACAGAAGGAGAAGCAACAGCAAGAGGAACTCCGCCTCTTACAGCTGAAGCATGAAGAAGAGCTGCGACAAGTTCGCGAAGAAGAACAGAAGCGTATCACTAATGGAGCAAAGCCCGGCAAAGCCCTACCCCAGCTCCAAGAGTACTACGGCGAACCCGAAAAGCTTGAGGCCTGGCTACAGCAAGCTCAAGTAAAAATCCGAGTTGACTACCACCAGTGCACTGAATTTGTTAAATTCTGGGCATTAGCCGCTTGCCTTCGAGGTAAGGCACTTAAGAGAATGGACGCGTGGACACGCCAATTCGGGACTCCAGACCAAGCATACGCAGACACCTTCTTCCAGCAAATGCAACTCGTCTTCCAGGACCCTCAAGCCAAAGAACGAGCTCAACGAAGATTGGATTCGCTACGTCAAGGGAGAAGGCCATTTATCGAAGCCTATATGGAATGGCAAAGCCTCCTAATCGAAGCAGGCGGAGCAGACTGGCCTGACAGTGCCAAGAAGATGTCGCTGGACCGAATCCTCGGAGACGAGCTTGCACGCGCAATGATTACGGTCCCAGCAAGCGGCAGCTTCGAAAGCTACTGCAACACGTTAAAGGAAGTAGACGATCGTCTCCACGCCTACCAGACTCGAACAGGCCAGAAGCTCCAGAAACAGATAAGCCAGGAACGCCTTAAGTGGCAGGCCTCACAGACCTGGAGGACAACAACTCCTCAAGATGCTCAGCCAAAAGCGGATCCAAATGAAATGGACTGGCAGCCATCGCCACCCGCCCAAGCTGCTACAACTCAGCCGAGAAGAGCGAGGTGGGTGACCCAAGAGGAAATCAACCGACGCCGTCAAAATAGGCTCTGTACACGCTGCGGTGGCTCCGGACATTGGTGGCAGGCATGCCCTTATGCCCCTGCCCGCCGCCCTACTCAAGCCA
The DNA here is from genome assembly GCA_029906385.1 of Neofusicoccum laricinum. NCBI lineage: Eukaryota > Fungi > Ascomycota > Dothideomycetes > Botryosphaeriales > Botryosphaeriaceae > Neofusicoccum > Neofusicoccum laricinum. The sequence goes on along the minus strand of CP123719.1, from coordinate 2,186,425 downwards.
ACCCTACGAGACAGGCGAAGCCTATCTTAGCCCCCAGCTTGAGGATGAGGAGAACGATAATCAGGACTCGGGAAAAGAGTAGCTCCTGACCAAAATCGCCGTCAGGAGCAGAAGGAGCAAAGCAAGCTAGAAGCTGGCTATCAACCAGCTAATAGTAAGCTTCAAGCAGATTGGAAGCAGTTCGAGAAGAAGCATATGGAGAAGGCACCTTTTCTAGTTTCTACACTTATCAATAGAGTTGTCTCTGCACAAACTCTTATTGACTCAGGTTGCCTCTCCTACGGCTTTATTGATGCTCAATTTGCACGCAAGCATAAGCTCCAGCGTATCTCAATCGAACCAAGACAAATCCAGTCAGTGGACGCAATAACCGACTCCTGGATTACCGAAGTAGCTGTCGCCGAGCTCGATGTTGGTGGACACCAAACAAAACAGGCGTACTTTCATGTTGCCCCAAAGATTGAAGGGTATAGCATTATCCTAGGTCTGCCCTGGCTAGAGAAGGAGAAAGCGGTACTAGACGCTGAACAACAGACACTCCGCTTTAAGGATTCTGGCCTTACAATCTGTAATCAGAAGGAGACACAAACGCCTAACTACCGGAGAATTGGAGCAGTTGCATTTTATTACCTCACCCAGAGAAAACGACCAGGAGTTCAAGTATTCTCTGCAAGCTTAGCGGATATTAATAAGGCTCTTGCAGAGAAGAAACATACCAACCCAAGCACTAAGTTACCACCTTGGCTAGAGAGATTTCTACCCGCATTTGACCGAACAGAGGCTAACAGGCTACCACCCCACCGGCCTGGAATTGATCACGCAATCGAGCTTGAAAAGGATGAGAACGGCAAGACACCACAGGCACCATGGGGACCCCTATACAACATGTCAAGAGATGAGCTATTAGTCCTCCGGAAGACCCTTACGGAATATCTTGATAAGGGATTTATCCGTGTAAGCAATTCGCCTGCAGCCGCTCCTGTCCTATTTGTACGAAAACCAGGAGGAGGCCTACGATTCTGCTGTGACTATCGTGCACTCAATCAGCTTACCCGAAAGGACCGTTACCCATTACCCCTTATCCAGGAGACTCTCAACAGAATTAGCAAGGCACGCTGGTTTACCAAACTTGATGTTATTGCAGCGTTTAATAAGATCCGAATCAAGCCAGGAGACGAATGGCTTACAGCATTTCGAACACGTTTTGGACTATTTGAATGGCTTGTTACCCCATTTGGACTCGCCAATGCCCCAAGCACCTTCCAACGGTACATCAACTGGACACTCCAGGAGTTTCTTGACGACTTCGTATCAGCCTACGTTGACGATATTCTAATTTTCACCGAAGGATCTCGCTCGCAGCACCGGAAACATGTTACTCAAGTACTTGAGAAGCTTCAAGCAGCAGGGCTTCAGCTCGATATCGATAAATGCGAATTCGAGGTTCAGTCAACCAAGTACCTTGGATTTATCATTGAAGCAGGCAAGGGCATCCGCATGGATCCTATAAAGATTAAGGCTATTCAAGAATGGGAAGCGCCAATAACGGTTAAAGGAGTACTTGGATTCCTTGGTTTCGCAAACTTCTACCGTCGCTTTATCGATAGGTACTCACAGATCACGGCTCCCCTACGCGTACTCACAAGGAAGGGCAATCAATTCAACTGGACTCAAGAAGCAGAGGCAGCCTTTAAGAAATTAAAGAGGGCCTTTATCACAGCACCAGTTCTCGCCCAATTTGACCCGGATCGGAAGACAATCCTCGAAACTGACTCCTCTGGGTACTGTACTGGAGGTATCCTATCTCAATACGATGACGATGGAGTACTCCGACCAGTTGCCTACTTCTCAAAGAAGAATGTACCAGCAGAATGCAACTATGAGATCTACGATAAGGAACTTCTCGCAATTATCAAATGCCTTCAGCAATGGGATGCGGAACTACGCAGCGTTAAGGAATTCAAGATCATTACAGATCATAAGAACCTCGAGTACTTCACCACAGCTCGACGACTGTCTGAGAGACAAATGCGATGGCAGCTCATTCTGAGCAGGTTCAACTTTACCATTGCCTACCGACCTGGCAAGCTAGGAGCACAACCGGATGCACTCACAAGAAGAGATCAAGACCTACCAGTGTCCCAAGATGATGAGAGGTTGCAACATCGCATTGCACAGCTCCTCAGCCCTGACAAGATCCAAGCCAACTGTTGGAGAGTGCTCGCAGTACCAGTACAGACAAGACGACAAGAAAGAACTGAGAGAGAAGCATACGAACCGACAGACACGCAGCAAACAGAGCTAATTGAGGATCATTTGCGACAACTCTGGCAAGAGGCTAAATTGGCGGACCCGGATCAAGAACGCCTAGTAACGGCAGTAAGAGAAGATAAAAGGACATTACCAAACGACTTAGAAGAGCCAGTCAAGCTCTCAGTCGCTGATTGCTCTCTGAATGGCCAAGGAGAGCTACTATTCCGCAGCAGGCGCTGGGTGCCGAATTACGAGCCACTGAGGACTAAGTTAATTCAAACACTTCATGATTCGACTATGACGGCTCATCCTGGACGTAACGGGACGATAGCCCTCGTCGCTAGGCAATTCTTCTGGCCAAACTTCGTATCAGACGTACGAAGATTCGTGCGGAACTGCGACGTTTGTGGAAGGACAAGAGTCTGGAGAGATCGTAAGCAAGGACTATTGCGGCCGTTACCTGTACCAAATCGTCAGTGGAGAGAGATCTCGATTGATTTTATTGGCCCGCTACCTGAGAGCCAAGAATGTCAAATGCTTATGGTAATCACCGATCGTCTGGGGAAGGGAGTTATTCTTGAGGGCTGCAAGGATACCGAAGCTGAGACAATCGCCAATCTATTCATTAAGCGCTTCTACCGCTATCATGGAGTCCCAGCAGCAATCGTCTCTGATCGAGGTAGTCAATTCGTTGGCCAACTATGGAAAAGAGTCTGCCAACTACTCAAGATCGAGAGGCGCATATCGACAGCGTACCACCCGGAGACAGATGGATCGACAGAGCGCGCTAATACTGAAGTCGAGAAAAACTTCGTCGAATGACCAATCAAGCGCAGAACAACTGGGTCGATTGGTTACCAGCAGTCGAGCTCGCGATTAATGGTCACGAATCCTCATCAACGGGCGTTAGTCCCTTCTTCCTCTCTCATGGATACCATCTCGAGCCGCTACAGCTATTCGAAGATCCACAGCCCATGCAGAATCCGACGTCGCCCATCCAGAAGGGAGAAGCGATTGTTGCGAAGATCAAGGAAATCACCGAATGGGTAGAAGCATCGATGGCAAACGCGCAACAGGATCAGGAGGCCCAAGCGAATCGACACCGGAACCCATCACCTGCGTACAAAGTGGGAGATAAGGTCTGGCTGAGCATGAAGAACATTAAGACAGACCGCCCAAGCCGGAAGTTAGATGACCGCTCAGCAAAGTTCACAGTTACTGAAGTAGTTGGTCCCCACAGCTATCGACTGGATGTGCCAAGTAGCATACACAACGTCTTTAATGTTGACCTCCTACGTCCTGCTGGAATAGACCCTCTGCCGAGTCAAGAACAGGACGACTACCAGCCGCCGCCAATATTAGATGATGGACACGAATGGTGGATAGTTGAGGCAATTCATGGAGAAAGGATGAAACGAAAGCGCGGCCAACGAAGGCCCCAGAAGCAATACCACGTTAAGTGGAAAGGATATGCAAGACTAACTTGGGAGCCAGCGTCGGCACTTCAAGAAACGGACGCGCTCAAGTCCTACCTTCAAGCCCGAGAAGAGGGGGGTAATGTGACGGTCTAGACCGTTAAGTGCCTTGGAAGATCCCTGCGGCGATGAGTTAACAATTATGAGTCAACACCTAATGACTCAAAGGGCGCACGGATCAACTACTTCGGTATATAATACCTTCCTACGCTTATTATTTCCTTTCTCCTTAGCTTAGTCTTCTTGTAGAAGTATGCCAATGCATTTCCGCGAGTGCACCGGGTGCAAGCCCTCACAACTATCATGTACTGGTACTACTTCCAGAGCGCGCGTGGAGTCCGCGTTTGGTGGAAGCAGTACATCACGATGACTCAAATCATGCAGTTCGTCATTGATATGTGTAAGTCCGCGAGCCTCTTGCGTCTCTGAAGCAGCTGGTTAACCTATCGCTCTGCCAGTCTTCATCTACTTCACAACGTACAACATCTTCGTCAAGGACTTCTTCCCGAATGCCCCAATATACGGCTATTGCGAGGGTGGCGGTGTAGGTCTTCCATCATTTACTTTGACAGTCGTCAGTGCTGACCTCATCTGAAGGTTGCCGCATCCACTGGCTGCGCTATCCTCACATCGTACCTCTTCCTCTTCATCGGGTTCTACATTGCGTCGTACAAGGGGCCAGGAAAGGCTCCTCGCAAGCCCGTCGCCAAGCCCGAGCCGACCTCGTACCCCAAGAAGGGCCTCGGCAAAGGATGGTCGTCCACCCTCGACCCTCTTCTACAGAATGGTGGGGAGATGGTCAAGTTGGCCAGACTGGACACCATCGGCGAGGTGTAGGATAGTTTCCGTGGGATGTCGCGGCAGTCGTACCCACTTTTCAGGGAATACATTGACCGCGAGGCTTTCAGACGACTTCCGAACGATCTGCGGCGTGTAGAAGGGAGGGTAAAGTGCGGATGTGGTGGAATCAGACCTGCAAGAACTCGGAGCTTGTACCAGTTATTACCAGGACATAGAACGAATTTCAATCTCAGATTAACTTCAGGCGTCTATCATACTCATTGCGACAACGAAGTCACTGGGCTGGAAGGAACTCCGGAGATACAAAAGGGAGATTTGACTGCGTATACACTGTCGACATATGATGATGCGAAGTAGGTACGATGAGGTTTGATCTAGTGCGACTAAGGTAGCCGCTTACTTGAAGAGGGGTCGGTGGAAATCATGGCACTTTTTATGGCCCTTTCAGTCAATGCTTCGAGGCGTCAGCACCTGTGTGTTGGCAAGGGTAACGTTATTACAAGAGTACAGAAGGGAACGAGATAGTAGATAAGGATGTTTCAATGGCTGTTAGCGTTAAAAAATGCAGTGGCACATGCAGTGAATAGGTAACAGACCATTGCCGAACTCGTAGATTATCAGCATTGCCCAAGTGCTGTAACTGGCCCGTTGGAAATTATTTTCAGCATTCAGGGGCGCATTGAGGATAAAGGGAGAAAGTCTAGATAACTTGACAAGTACTAAGTCTTGACTCGTTTTCATTTGGTGGAATGGTGGGTCGTAGAAATTCTGCAAACTCGATGCTCCATGTCAGAAGGTCGGGAGGTAAGCTTGACATAATATAAAGAGGATAACGATTCCAATCAACGCAAGAAAAGTTCAAGTGACAGCAGCGGAAAGTTTGTTTGACTGCTCAGGCACGATCTTTGTTGTTCGTGAATCGCCATTACGAACCTGTCTCCATCTTCCGGCCCGCTCCGCACTTCCGAGCATCTACTGCGGTATCAGGCATAAGTATTGTTGGTGCGCTTTCGACTCAAATCCCTGTACACAGCATTTCTACGGGATTCCATTGGCTGGCTCTCTCTGGCACGGTCGTTCTGTACCCCCTGTCGATGGAGGCGCGCTAACAATATTTATGCCTGACACCATAGTACACTGATAGTCATCTTATCTTTCCCCCCACCTTTCCATCAAGGACCATTCATTATGCAAGCCTATCTACCGATTCGCAGCCAATCGTGGCATTGCACCCAAAACCCAAAGACTTAAAGCCGACATATCCCCAGCCAAGAAAAGTCCCGAGCTACCCCAATACGAGTATCCCCCTGGAACTCAAGAGCACTGTAACATCTCAAGCGACCCCCTTCGTATTCAATCTCGGAGGCTCTAGTGCCTTTTAGTAGATTAAGTGGATCTCGAAGCTCTCGACATCTCAAAGCTCGACCGCCCATACGGGAAGAGCGAGAGAGCCAGCAGAGCAAGAACGGCGAGCAGCCTTTGCAGAACAAACGCACCACCCAGAACGCTTCCAGCACAATCCAGAATTCCCTTGCGTGGCTGGTCACGGCTTCACCGACGAAGTCGAAGCACATCTGCGACGCGGCCAAGGGAGACTCCCGCGGCCGCAAGCCTCAATCAGCAGGCAAGCTTTCAGCTCGAGACAACGACGAGCGCTGCGGCATCCCGAAATCCGCGCCGGAGCACGAGCGCCCGCGCCCCCGGATCGTCAACGACCACGTAGATGAGGTCAAGAGCTTCTCCCTAGTACCGCACACTGTACACCGGTCGCTACGGGAGGGAGTTGCGGAGGAGGTCGCTGCCGGAGGAGAGCTTTTCTTTTGGGGTTGGATTGAGGCCGCCCGGTTTGCACCGATGTCGGCCGCGAAGGGAGAGGGCGTTCGGGGAGTAGCGGAGTGCTGATCGCCGTCCGGCTTGGGCGAGGGCGCGTAAGTACTTGCACAGGGTTATTGCGAAAGATCATAGGTTCAGGGCGGGGCTGGTGGACCGGCTCGAGGGGGAAATTGTTGCCGACGTCAGTAATCAGAAACTCTACGGGTGAGGGCAGAGCTTCGGGAGTTGAAGGGGCAGCGCGATAGTCGAGTGTCGAGAGTCATGGAGATTCATGCTGATCCGACGGTCCGAGTACGAGGACGCAGCAGCATACACAGCACCGTTATCGCGGGAGGAGACGTCAATTGGAATATTTACGAGCAGTGTAGGGAAGGTGGAGAGGCTCCTATGCACATGAGGGGGTATCGACTAATTCTTTTTTCTCCTACTGGCCAAACACCTTCTCGAAGTATCCGCGCGTGTACATGTCCGGCCGGATCACCACGAACTCGGCGTCGCCTGTGTCGACCGGCCTGTCGTTGGCGACGCCCACGTTGCTAAGCTTCGCAAACGTCCGCGCCGCCTCCGGACTGGGCGCACATGTGCCCGCCACGTCCCACGTCTCCACCCATTCCGCCCACGGCGCCGAGCGATCGCTCCATGCGGCACCGCGAAGCGAGAGCACCAGGAACTTGCCGTACGATCTGACGGCGTACAGCCGCTCGCCCTCGACGTCGTCCGCGTCCGCATGCAGGTAGACGTCGGGCGCGCGCTGGCCCGGCACGAAGATTCCCGCCGGCGAGCCCTGCACGACCGCCGTGTCGCCGTCGTACGCGACGCCCATCCCTGGCGTCTCCGCGTCAGTATCGTCGTCGTCCTGCTCGATCCACGGCGCGCGTACTCACCGGTGATGTAGTTTGCGTTCTTCTCGATCAGCTCGACGTACTCGGTGGCCGCCTTGACGGTGCTCCGCACCAGCTTCGCGGCCACGTCGACGACGCCCCTGGCCGTGGCCAGGCGCTCGTCCTCGTAGCTCTGCAACACGTGGTGCCAGCCGCCCTTGACGGCGAGCGCCAACCGCCAGGCCAGCGCGAAGGCGTCGGCCTGGCCGGTGTTGAGGCCCTGCCCGCCGTTGACGGCGTGGATGTGCGCCGCGTCGCCCGCCAGCACGATGCGCTGCTTGGGCGAGAAGTAGGTGCGCGCCACCCGCTCCTTGATCTCGAAGATGCTGAACCACTCGGTGCGCCGGAACTCGGCGCCAGGAACGTGCGGATCTCGGCCTCGATGCGCGCCTGGTCCGCCCGCGAGTTGTCCTCGAGCAGCGTGTAGAACCGCGCCATGCCGCGCTCCCTGTGGTTGGGGGGGGGGGGGCTCGTTGTCAATCCCGGCCGGACGCGGTGCGGTGCGGTGCGGTGCGGTGCGGTGCGGTGCGGTGCGGTGCGGTGCGGTGCGGTGCGGAGGATATGCGGGGAGGGGGGGGGGGCTTACCTGGGGATCCGGGAGATGCGCGCCTGGCCGTCGACCTGGAAGGTGATGATCTCCGGGCAGCACGGGAAGTCGGTGTCGATGAAGGTGTCGAGGACGTGCCAGTTCATGTTGGGCTTGTCGCCCTCGAACGGGATGGCCAGCGCGGTGCGCACCATCGACCGCGCCCCGTCCGCGCCCACCGCGTACTTGCTGACGACCACCTTGTCGGCGAACGTCGTCCGCACGACGTCCTCGCCGTTGACGGTGCACTCTTCGATAGCGAGCGCCTCGTGGCCGTGGTGGCACGGCACGTCCAGCATCGAGAGCATGGCCGCCTCGACGTCCGACTGCCCGATCATGAGGAAGTTGGGCCGGAAGCAGTTCTGCAGCGAGACCCACCACTTGTTCTGCCGGGACACGAACTTGCCGTCCGCGAAGGTCGAGCTGGCTGGCGGCCGTTGTTAGCGTCCAGGCCGGGCTTCGGGGGCACGGCTGCCCTCACTGTTGCACTTCAGGCCTTTCGGCTCCAGCTTGTCCAGTACTCCAACCACCTCCAGCGTTTGCTGGCTCCTTGCGTTGAGGGCATCTGCGCGGCCAACGGGTAGCGAAGAGGGTGCTTTGTCTGTGCGACCGCGGTGAGAATCGATGGCAAAACGCAGGATTCGCGGAAACGCTCACCTGCAATGAATACCGAAAGGCCCAGCTGGCGGGCGAGGAGAGCAATAGTAAGACCAGTCGGGCCAGCTGAGAGACCAGAGCATCAGCAAGTGCTATTTCTGCCGCGGACTGGGCGCGCTCCTCACCTCCCACGATGGTCAGATCAGTGTACACTTCCTTCACAGTCATTGTGGCGGTCCTTGCTGCTGGTCGGAGGCGGAGGCAACTGGGGATGAAAGAGAAGCAGAATTGTTGCAGACGGTGACGTGGGCGCGGCCCAGATATTACTTGAACGGGGGCATGGAGGAAAACTCCGCGCGAGAGCAGGCCATTCCCGGACGGCGCACTATCAGCCGGCGACAGCCACATGCGGACGATCGTCGCTCAGCCCATCACTTCACGTCGGTCGCGGCCGACGCTCTTTTGCCCGACCGCGGCAAAGGCAGAGCGGCAATGCAAAGACCCGGCGGTGATATGGGAGTCGGGCTGCCGGGCCCAGGCCAAACACCACCAGGCCGGGTGAAACAATGGCAGGGCGCGGGCGCGCTCGTGTTCGCTTCGGAGTGCCTGGACAGTAGTTTTTTCTCCGCTGCACAGCCGGCACAAGCTCGGGGACGGGGCGCCGGACGGGCTGGTGCTGGGGAGGAGATGGCCATCGACGCGTCGTGGAGGAGCGCGCGGAATCGAGCCGCGCCCGTTTCTCAGCTCTCAGCCACTCAACGCGGGCGTCGAATCTGCGCTGCGGCACGAGCCGATAGCTGCCGCCGCTGGCGATCGCCAAGCGGCCGAATGAGCCCCATGCGGCCAGCGGCGATGGGGCGATCAGCCGATCATATGGTGAGGCCTCAGCCGCGGCAGGGCGTTCCCGCCGCCACAAGCTTTTGTCAAGAACTCGTCCGGCAGGCACGTGGGCAGCGCAGCCAGCTGCCTGGCCGCGGCTCCGCGGTGGATCAGCCCTACCAGCGCCGCTGCGAGGGCGCCCGCGCTCGTACTACGTGCTGTCGCGTGGGCTCAGGATGCATGGGGCAGGCGGGCGGCCGGGTAAGCATAAATCCTGCCTCGCGCGGTTGCGGTGCCACGGCGCCAGGGTGCTACCTTCTCCTTCGGGGCGGCCTGCAAACATTTTTTCGCCACGCTCCCCCTTTCCGCGGCACGTCTGGCACTCCAATCGGATCCGTGCCGAAGGCCAAGACGCCGCAATCGCCGCTGCTTGAATTGCTTGGAAGACGCCCCGGTCGTTCGAGCTGCCGATTACGGGAACCTCACGCGGCGTGGGCAGGAAGACGCGTGAGCACGGCCAGGTGCCTGACGGCGGGTGCCGATAGGGGCGGGCGGTGTTGGCAAGAGGCGTAGGTAAGAGAATTCGAAGATTTTCGCCGTCGTCTCAACCCTCGGGGGCGCGATAAATATCGTGTATGAAATGAGGGTGGTGCCCGCACGAAGTCCCAAGAGCCCAGCACCACAGCCACTTAAATACTGCGAGCTGGCGGCACGAGAGCCTGTCTTCCACACCTCCTTCGCTTGTCGAGGACCCTCTTTTACCCTGGAGTACGCGTCGTGCAGCATAAACCCCGCTAACCTGCTCACCACGGTCATATTCGCGCGAAAATGTCAGTCCACACAGTGGCAGCCTCGCAGCGCTCTCTCGCGCAGGTCGCCGAGGATGTCCTCACAGTCATCGAGTCATACCGTCTGAGGGCGTCGCCGTTCGACCCCAAGATTGTTCCGCAGGCCAGGGACACCTTCCTTCCCATCATCCAAAGAGCCGTCGAGAAGCAGGAGCCGATTTCGCTCACTCTTCCTGCCTTCCCGTTCAAGTCGCCCAACACAGAAGACAAGGTCCTGGGCGTGCTGCCGGACAAGGCAGAGGAAGTGTCCCTCAAGCACCTCCAAGGGTTCTGCGACAACATCAAGGACACCTACCCGCCCGGAGCAGAGCTCACCATCGTTTCAGACGGAATCGTATACAGCGGTGAGTGGTTCAGCTTCGTCATCCCGACCGCAACCACTGACACTTCTACCAGATCTCCTCGGGGTTCCAGACTCCACCGTGTGGGAGTATGGCGAGCGCCTCCGCCAGATGGCCGTTGAGCTGCACTGCACTTCCATTCACTTCGCTCGGCTCTCGATGATGCCCTCACTAAAGGGCAAGCTGCCGGCTGATCTGCTGGACTACGCTGATACCGCCAGCTACGAGAAGGTCGCGCCCATGGTTCGCGATCAACTGGTGGCGACTTTCAGCGACAGGGACTACGACGTCAACAAGCACATTGCCACGGACGAGAGCGTCAAGGCCACTTACATGGGATACCTGAAGTACCTCTCCCGCGACCTGCGCAAGCCTGGAGAGCGTTCAGGAGAAGCGTCGGATTCTTCCGGGGCCTCCAACTACTCTGCCTCGTCAAACAGCGAAGCCTCCACCGGAAGCCGCAAGGATATCAAGAGGAAGGTCTCCAAGGTCTCGAAGCAGATGATCGCCCGCGGCAATGTACGTGCAGGCCGCTCTGCTCACACCATCGCTCACGCTCACCGCCGCACAGTGCTACGCCGCCTGCGTCAAAGAGTCCTTCCCCGACTCGGTCCGGCTCTCCATCCACGCCGCCAACTCGGCCACCAAGATCCCCATCGCCGTCCTCCCCAACGCGCACTCCAAGCCCATCACGCCGTGGCACTCGGTCATGACCTGCCGCCTCGACGGCTCCTTCATCCCGCTCACGCGCCGCGAAGCCGCCGACACGCCCTCGCTCGAGCTCATCACCAAGAACAACCAGCCCTGGTGCTACCGCGAGCAGTCCCCCCTCTACTCGGCCTGGCCATCCACCGTCTCCCTCGACCACACATACCCAATGGGCCTCCTCATCACCTTCCCCCCGGACACACCCTTCGCCGCCGTGCCCATGCCCACCGTCCGCGCGCTGGCCGAGCACAACTCGCCCGTCATCCTGCGCAACCTGTCCGACGCCACTTCCCGCCCGACCTTCCTCGCCAAAGGCCGCGAGATGGGCACCATCATGAAGTGGAAGTTCGGCGAGCTCCTCGAAGTCAAAGACGGCGGCGCCGACGCCCGCGGCCTCAACAACGTGCTCTCGACCGAGCCCATGCCGTTCCACTACGACGGCCTCTTCAAGCTCGTCGACGGCATCAGCACACCCCCCCCCTCTTCCAGCTCTTCGTCGCCGCCGTCCCCGGCCCGGCCCGCACCGGCCACACCCTCTTCGCCTCCTCCCCGCTCCTCTTCGCCCACCTGCCGCCCACCTCTCCGCCCCCTCCGCTGGCGCGTCGACACCGCCAGCTTCGACGCCGCCAGCCTCCCCGACCTCCCCCTCGTCGTCGCCCACCCCACCACCGGCGCCCCCTGCCTGCGCTACCACGAGGACTGGCCCGCGGCGCGGACGCGCTTCACCCCGACGCGCGTCCGCATCCAGGACGTCGACGCCGACGCCGACGCGCGCGTGCGGGCGGCGCTGGAGCGCGCGCTGTACGACCGCCGCGTGTGTCTGCACGTCGGCTGGGAGGCTGGCGACGTGCTGGTCAACGACAACGTGCTGACGATGCACACGCGCGAGGGGTATGCGTCGGGGGTGGGGCGCGAGCTGTGGCGGCTGCACGTCGACTGAGGTGGTGGGGTGGGGCCCGTTGGGGATAGCCAGGCGAGCGGGGCGAAAATTTTGTATGTAACTGGGATGGGGCGTTTGGTCGGCTTGGTGTGCGTTCGTACGTAGGTGATGGGAACCGTGGGCATAGACATGGATCGTCGCGCACGAATCGCACGGGAGGGAGTTCGTGTCGCTGCTTGGTGTCTTACAGCGCCGTCGTTAGCGAGGTTTCGGCGGCCGCCGTGTCAGGCGGTCCTGGTGTCTGTGGCGCTGTCCAACGGCAACTCTTCCGGGGGCCTGATCAGTCGGCCCGGTATGGCTGTTGTCAGCGCGGAATGCGGGGCGGAATTTATCTATTGCGAGTGCAGTGCGGTTGAGCTCTACGTTGTTTGCAGGCTTTTGTCAAGGGTTGTCAGTTGAGTCCAATTCGCAGGCGGATACGTTGGATCGCAACCTCGAGAGGAACCATTCGTCTTCGAAACCTGCCCTCAGTTGCCGTATGGTTTCTCCTGGGTCCTGGCATTTCAGTGTGTTGAGGGGCCTTGTCGGACGGTGAGGAGAGAAGAAACGGCAGCAAGGGATGGGAGGAAAAGCGTAAGGAATACAAATCAAGCAGAAGCCAATCGCGATACAGATTTGAGTGGGTGGCGTTTCCTCTGTCTTGGTCCATCTCCGAGCCGAGCGCTTCGCTGCTCCCCTTTTCCTTCGTCGTCCATCTTAGGTTTGTCGCCATCTCCACCGAGATATTTTTGGGCACAGCGCTCCGTCTCACGCCAAGCTTTCCGAGAGGAACATCAAGGCCCTCCTGCAGTCCCGCGGCGAAGACCCACCTCCACAGTGGCGCTGCCATCGTTGGCGAAAGCGAAAGCGAGGTTGCTGCATCTCCGCAGCGTTTATCTCCGAGCATGAGCGAATCCTGGGAATCATCCGCTGTGCATCCCGCATTCCTCGGGCCCATCCGACTGGAGATCAGATCCAGTCCCCGCTGCTGTCCGCAAGTGGGATGCGATGATACGAGGCACAGCCAATCAGAACCCCGGGAATGCGCAGCAGCGCAGGCAGGCGGTGCGACCCCGAACCAAGCGCACCTAACAGCTTCGAGAGGCCCAAGCCGTCGATCCAAAGCTGCCAGCTCCTTTCCGAAGCACTGAGGTCTTGGATGGTCGGCCTTGCTCGAATTCGGAGTCTTGATCGGGCCTGTCGGGGTTAAGTACATAAGCTCGGCTTGGGTCCGTCGTCAGTCCCTTGTTCCCCGGCCGCTCGATCGGCTCCTCTTGCGGACAGATGCCCACGAACTTTGTTCGCTAATTCCCGTGGAAACACTGCTGGAGTGAAGAAGCCCCGTGCCCCCGCCGCTCCCGCACCGGCACAGGGCGTTGTCGACGCCGCCCCCCGCCAGCCAGACCCGATTCGGACCACGAGACCGGTGCTACCACTGCCGGGCGGTCCAGCCGTTGGACAGCCGGTCACTCTGGCGGCGCAGCTACGGGCCGTGGGGCCCCCCAACCATGCTCGCGGTGCTGATCGCGAGCGCCATCCCGCTCTACGTGGTCTGGACGGCCGTCTGCCTCGTCAGCAATGTCCGGCGCGCGCGGTCGTCCGGGCTGCCTGTCATCATCAGCCCCGTCAGCTCGCGGAACCCGGTGTGGATGGTGCTCCAGGGCGCCGTCGCGCCGCTGCTGGACGCGCTGCCGTTCGACACGGCGCTCACGACCAAGCTGGCGCGGCGCAGCTGGAACTTCCACGACCGCTACGGGATGCACGTGAAGCACGGCAAGGCCTTCGCGCACGCCACGCCCCGCGACGTGGAGTTCTACGTGGCCGACGCGGCGGGCAGCGACGAGCTGCTGGCGCGCAAGAAGGACTTCCTGAAGCCCATGGACATGGTCGGTATGTGTATGCCGCCCGCCTGCTCCCGTCAGTCAGCACTCGCTCGCTAAGCACACGCGGCAGAAATCATCAACATCTACGGGCCCACGGTGGCGTCGACGGACGGGCCGGACTGGCACCGCCACCGGCGCATCACGGCCACGCCGTTCAACGAGCGCAACAACCGCGTCGTGTGGCGCGAGTCGGTGCGGCAGACGGCCCAGCTGCTCGCGTACTTCCAGGCCCACGTCGGCGCCGCCGGGTCGCCCGCGCTGGGCGACGACACCATGACGCTGACGCTGCACATCCTGACCGCCGCCGGCCTGGGCTTCTCGTACGACTTCCGCGGCGCCCACGACCCGGCCGCGCGCCAGCAGCAGAGCACCGCCGCCGCCGCCGGCCACGCGCTCAGCTACCGCGACAGCCTGGCGGCGGTGCTCGAGCACTTCCTCCTGTTCGCGCTGCTGCCGGACGCGGTGTGGGCGCTGCCGTGGCTGCCGCCGGCGCTGGCGCGCTTCCGGGCCAGCAAGGCCGAGCTGAAGCGCTACATGGTCGAGATGGTCGAGCAGACGCGGTACGGCGGGTCGTCGGAGCACGCCGGCGCCAACCTGCTCGGCGCGCTGGTGCAGCAGAACGAGGAGGCGCGGCAGCTCAAGGGCGCGGGCGACGCGGGCCCGCGGCAGGGCGTCTCGGACGACGAGCTGTACGGCAACCTCTTCATCTACAGCTTCGCCGGCCACGAGACCACCGCCCACGCCCTCGCCTACGCGCTGTACCTCCTGGCCGCCCACCCGGACGTGCAGGACTGGGTCGCCGCCGAGGCCGCCGCCGTCTTCAAGGACGCCGCGTCGCCCGAGGCGCTGACCTACGACGACATGTTCCCGCAGCTGAAGCGCACCCTCGCCGTCATGGTAAGCCCACGCCCCCCAAGACCACCATCGGAGAACCGAATCACTGACCGCCCCTGCAGTACGAAACCCTCCGCCTCTACCCCCCCCCCGGTCCTCAACATCCCCAAGACCACCGGCCCGCACCCGCAAACCCTCTCCCTCTCCGACCAACCCCACCCCACCACCCTCCCCGCCCACTCCCTCGTCTTCCCCAACGTCGTCGCCCTGCAGTCGCACCCGGACTACTGGGGCCCCGACTCGCTCTCCTGGAAACCCCAGCGGTGGATCGACGCCGACGGAAACATGCGCCCGCCGCCCGCCCGCGGCGCGTTCGTGCCGTGGGGCGCGGGGCCGCGCGTCTGTCCGGGGCGGAAGTTCTCGCAGGCGGAGTTCGTGGCGGTGGTGGCGTCGCTGGTGTGGCGGGGGCGCGTCGAGGTGGTGCCGGAGCGGCCGGGCGAGGGCGCGGCGGAGGCGAGGGCGCGGGTGCTCGGCGTGGTGGGGGAGCCGGCGGAGGGGGTGACATTGGGGATGAGGGAGCCGGGGAGGGTGAGGGTGAGGGTCGTGGCGCGGTGAGGAGGGGAGGGAGGCGGAAATACATGTGCGCGCGTGGGTCTTAGGGCGTTGGCGGAAGGCTCGGTCCGGAAGGCTTCGGTCGCTGTGTGGAGTTGGATGGTTCGTTTTGAGCCTCCGCAAGCTTATTGGGATGGCGGGTTCCCGGGGCTTCGTGAGGCTGGACGGACGGGCTCTACTCCGGTGGCGTCGAGGCTGCGCGGGCTTCCTGGTCGCTTTTTCTCTCGGTATCTCTTGGAACGATTCTCCCTCCAGTGTGTCTCCTTGCTGCTGCGGGTTGTCTCCTGCCTGCTGTTTCTCGAGCATTGATGTCCCGTTGTTTTCCTTGTCGAGCAAAGATCTGCAATGCTCGGTGGGTTTAGACGATCTACCGTGTTTTGGCCTCAGTCGTCTGGGTCACAACAGCGCCGTTGCACGCATTACGCGCGTCCTGTCAGCTAAAGAGTCATGGATTGCTGCTATTCCAGAGCTTCCACAATTGTTCCAGCCGTAAGAACGAGGGCAGAGCGGACCGCCAAGGCAGTAGCGCTAAGACGGCGTTTTCGTACTCGCTGCGGGCTTGCGACGCCTTTCTCGGTTCCACGCGCCCGGACTGCGTCGAAGAAATTCAAAGGAGTAGGGAGGTTGTTAGAGACCACACCGACTTCCCCTGGAACACGTGTTGGTTGGGTGGGTGGTTTACTGGCGTGAACATCCCACATGTTGGAGTAACAGATCAGTGGCTAGACAACGGAAACTTCTGTCATCGCTCTTGAATCCGAGTCGCTACATCTGTTCAGGCGCGGGACTAGCGCAAACACCTCTGCACAAACATAGCGATTGCGTCCATCAGACCTCATCACCTCATCAGTATCCCGCACGGTCCATGTGCCCCTATTGAAACGAAGATCTAGAAGCTAGGCAAGCACTGCCAGATCTAACGGCGGGACCGCCGACAGCTTTTCGCTTCCAAGTGCTCTTCGGTGTATCTTGGCCTCGGATTGCCTCGTGGGGCAGGGCAACCCGAGGCCGTCCCTGCAGCATCCCTGTCGATGCTAAGTCGGAACACGCTTCAGCAGAAGCAAGAGATCAGGTTTGCGCAAGAGTTGAGCGGTGCTTTACCTCCGAGATCTTATGCAACTCACAAAAGCGCGGCACGGGTCAAAACGCCGTTAGGTGAAATATGGTATTACGTACGCAGTCTGAGGATCCTGTATAATCATCTACAACGCCCCCCGAAGCACCAGCCCTACCAACCGCAAGAAACGCGCCAAGAAATCCAGGCTTTTGGTATTCCAACGCAGCAAAAGACGCCATCAAAACTGGCGCTGCCACTTCGGATTCGTCCTGATCCGCTCGCCAAAGAAGTAGAACAGCCACGGCGCGGGCGCCAGCATCAGCGCCAGGAACCCCAGCAGCGTGTTGCCCCAGCCGAGGCCGAGCGCGTCGTACATGTCGAGGCCGCACAGCGGCAGCAGCGCGCCGAGCAGGGAGCGCAGCACGGCGTTGGCGGCGTTGACGCTGGCGGCGTGCTTCGTGAACGCGTCGACGAGGTACGTCTGGATGCAGATGAGGATGCAGATCATGCCGAAGCCCGTGATGCCCGTCCCGATCATCGGCGCGATCCAGTGCACCCGCTTGTCCGCCGTCCAGCCGTACACGAACAGCCCGATCGGCAGCGACAGGCCCGCCGGCACCGTCAGCACCAGCGGCAGGCGGTCCTCCGGCCGGATGCGCTGGCCGGCCGCGATCTTCCTCTTGAGGAGCCTGTCGGACATGCTGCCGACGGCGAAGAGGCCGAGGAGCGAGCCCACGCCCGAGCCGATGTAGGTCAGGCCGGCGCTGGAGGTGTTGAAGCCGTATTGGTCCTCGAAGACGAAGGTGAAGGTGGTGAACAGGATGTAGAGGATGCCGTAGGTGATGGCGATGTACATGCACATCAGGTTGATGATCGGCGAGAGGAAGAGCATCTTGAGCGGGCGGATGAGGGCGTGCTTGAACACCTCGGCCGTGGTCTGGTCGGTGGCGTACTTGGAGCGGTAGGCCGGGTTGCCGGTTTCCTTCCGCAGGCGCGCCGTCTTCTTCTCGAGCAGGACCGGGTGGTACGTTTCCCGGAGCGTGAACCAGGCCAGGACGGTGACGAAGCCGGCCTGGTGCGCGTGAGCCATCTGGACTGCAGGAGGTCGTGGAGTTGATGCTTACCACCATGGTGATCACGTAGAACACCCAGCGCCAGCTCTTGGCCTCTGTCAGGTAGCCGCCAGCAATGGGACCGACGACGGGGCCGAGCAGGGGGCCCATTGACCAGATAGCCATGGCAGTCCCCCGCTGCTCGGCCGGCAGCATGTCGGAGATGGAGCCGCTGCCACACGTAACTACCGAGACGCCTGCCAGGCCTGCCAAGAAGCGGAAGACGACAAGCATGCCCATGTTCTTCGCCACGGCACAGCACACCGTGAAGATGGTGAAGAACACATTGCAGACGTGGTAGACGGGGTTGCGGCCGTAGACCTCGCTGAGCGGCGCCAGGAAGAGCGGCCCGAACGCGAACCCAAGCACGTACACGGCGACGACGAAAGTGGCCAGCATCTGCGACCCGCTGTTGAAGTCGGCCATGACCTGGGGCACGCCGGGCGCGAACATGGAGGACGCGAGCGGTCTGCAGCGTCGTTGGCGGCGGGGATAATGTGCAGGCTATGGCGGGAGTATCCCTACGTTAGGAAAGTAATAAACGACAGCACGCCGATCGTGGTCCACTTCCGGCCTTGCGACCACTTCGTGGGGTTGATGGGGTCGTCTGCGGGCTCCCAGTCGACAACGAACGGGTCGTCGGGCTGCTCAGCCGACGCTGCCTCCTCGTCCTTTTCCCTGGTGCTCCCCTGCTCCATGGCCGAATGCGCGGAGGCCGAACTGCTGGCGCTGATCTGCTCAACCATCCCTGACTCCAAATCCCTGGACGGCTTGAGAGACTCGGGCGTCTCTGGCGGAATCGAGGAGGTCATATGCAACAGGAGGCCCTCTGGCCGAGGCGTTGGGCTGATGAAACGGCGGGTTATGCGCAACGCAACAAGGGAAACGCCGCGCAACCGGCGAATGATGCTGCAGAGGTGTCGGACAGGTCTTGCGGCAGCAGTCCGCAGCCGGGCGAGTGCACAGCTTTAAACTACAGAACATGGCGGCTGAATGAACACATCAGCTGCGAGTCCGGAAAACTCGCATCTGCCGCTGCGCAGCGGGCACAAGTCGGAAGGGACGAGGCCGAGCAAGCGCGTCGAATATATCAAAGGGCGGCCATGATTCGTATTCGGATTAGCTTTCTCGGACCGAGACTTATGCTTCGTTTTCGGCTCCATCCCTGGCCTGGCCCAGTGTGCCAGTGCACGCGCAGCGGCCCTTAGGCAGCCCTAAACGGCGCCGTGACCTAGTAGCCGTCCTCACGACATCTGTAGATCGTCTTGGCAGCGGGGATGCACGGGCTATCGGCCTGAGCTTGGAAGGCTTCCCTGCGCATGCGGCTCGCATCTCGCTCGCGGCGGCTCTTGTGAAACCGCTGTGGCTGTCCGATAGGCTGGCCGTTGTTTGGAACACTTCAACCGCCACACGTCACCAAGGGCAGTGCACCCTTTGCAAGTATCCGAATACGTTCACCCTTCTATTTCCAATCCATCTCAGCATTGCATCACAGATTCCGTAGGTGTTACGGCATTATAAAAGGCCTGTGGCTCTCTGCCAGCCAGACAGCACCACACCAACACCCCGTCTCTTCACGGCAGCCTCCTTTCTTTTCTCACTCCTCTCAAAATGCGCGTCCAGCAGCGTATTTTGGCAACACTGCTTTCGACAGCTGCGGCTGTCAGAGCCCAGAACTACTCCACGCCTCCGCTGGCGCCTGACACGTTCAGCGACCCTGCTGCAGCCTGCCAGCAGTTCCAGAGCCAATGGAGCAACCAAACCTTCTTCCCGAACACAAACAGCTCCATGTACGAGAAGCTGAGCGAAGGTCAGCCCGACTCGAAGCACTCTGCGCCGGACTCCCTGCTTACCCCTCGTTCCAGACTACTTCACCTCCCAAGCATGGCTCGGACCGGCCTGCGTCTTCGCCCCCTCCAGCGCCGAGCAGATGTCCTACGCGGTCAAGGCGCTCAAGGAGCTCAACACCCCTTTCGCCATCCGCGGCGGCGGCCACATGCCGATCAACGACACGGCCAGCATCGACTCCAGCGGCGTCCTGATCTCGAGCTCCGGCCTGAGCCAGCTCGTCCTCTCGGAAGACAAATCGACGGTTGAGGTGGGCCCGGGCAACCGCTGGTCGGCCGTGTACAAGTACCTCGAGCCGCACCAGCTCGTCGTTGTCGGCGGACGCATGGGCGTCGTCGGCGTTCCCGGCTTCCTCCTCGGCGGCGGCATCTCCTTCTTCAGCAACGAATTTGGCTGGGCATCCGCCAACATCGCCCAGTTCGACGTAAGCGGCCAACCTGCCTCCCCCCCCCCCCCCCTCCAATCCGTGCCCGCAAGCTAACAGCCACCCCTCGCGCAGTGCGTCCTCGCCAACGGCGACATCGTCTCCGCCACCGCCGACAACGCCCACGCCGACCTCTTCTGGGCCCTCCGCGGCGGCGGCAACTCCTTCGCGCTCGTGACGGCCTTCCACCTCAAGACGATCCCGCTCCCGGCCGTCGCCGTCGGTGAGACGGCCTACAGCTCCGAGGTGACGTCTGAGCAGTTCCTCGACGCCGTGTACGACTTCGCGCTCGGGGCGGACGACCCCAAAGCCGCCATCACGCCCATCGTCCGCGCGGGCCACGGCGCCACGACGCCGACCTACCACGCCATGCTGTTCCACCGCAGCAACACCACGGCCGCGCCGTCGCTCGCCAACTTCACGTCCGCGCTGCCGGTCAACAGCTCGACGTTCCAGGTGCGGCCCTCGTTCTACGACTGGACGCTCGACTCGGACGCGGGCTTCGACCGCGTGCACGGGATGCGCAACCGCTTCCACGTCCTCTCGCTGCGCGTCGACCGCCGCGCCATGCAGATCATCCACGACATGTGGTTCGAGGCCGTGGCGCGCGACCTCTCGGACGTCGCCAACTTCATCATGGGCGTCGCCTTCATGCCGATGGTGCCGTCCTACTTCGCCGCGTCGCTCGGCGGCGGCGGCGACCCCATGGGCATCGACCCGACCGGCGGGCCGTACCTGTGGATCGAGCAGAGCTTCATGTGGTCGGACCCGGCCGACGACGAGCGCATCGCCGCCTTCTTGGCGACCGTCAACCCGGCCATCAAGGCCGCCGTCGACGCCGCCGTCGGCGCCGACGTCTGGCACGAGTACCTCTACCTCAACGACGCAGACTTCGACCAGCCCGTGTTCGAGGGCTACCCGCGCGCCAACGTCGAGCTGATGCGGCTGGTGCGCGCCAAGTACGACCCGGACCGCGTCTTCACCGACCTGATGCCCGGCGGCTGGAAGGTCGACCGCGCCTTCACCGGCCGGAACGAGGCTTGAGCGCGGCCTGATGCGATGGCGTTTTCGTTGCGCTTTCGGGCGTGCATCTTGCCGACCGGCGTAACTTGTACAGACCGGGACATCCTTTTGTGTTTTCCCGTATTGAGCTGCGCTGCTCTTGTCCGTAACTGAAGCCAGCCGCCCCTGTCCATACTCCATTCTACCCCATTCTCCCTGTATAGACTTTGCCCTTTTCTTGCACATACGCGATTCTTTTGTTCCAGCATTCAGTTCAGCGCTGCATCAAGTACATAGCTAGTCGACTGCAATCCAGCCTGTAGCAAAAATGCCTCTCCCGTGTGCGGATGTGCCAGTGAACGTAAGGCGTGTAGGTCTGGCTAAACTCACCGACAAGGATCTTACATAAACATTGCCTATAACTAAGCTTAAGTCCAACCTAGTAATGAACCATGTCCGGAATCTAAATCGGCCTTGGCGTCTCCCGAGAGAGTGACGCCGCACCAGGGGTTCGCACTCATCCAATCACACACCCCTGTCCTTGCAAGCAAAAGCTTTATGCCTCGCTCTTTGAGACGTCGCGAGAGATGCCGTGGGAGAAGTCTGACTGTGGGTACGCCCGATTCCAGGGGCAACGCCACCACGTGGGTGGGGTGATTACCGAGTCAAGCATTTTAGAAGCCGAAAGTCCGGGCATGTTGACTAAAAGCCGAGACAAAAGCCGATGCTGCGAGAAAGAGGAGGCGTGTGGGTATTGCTCTATGCTGTTGTTGCGGCCAGCCAAAAATCGCCGCCGTCGATAAAACCAGAAAAAAACGAACAATGGTCTTTTACAAATCCTAGGCGCTAGATGGTTTTTCGAGGAGGTTCGACAAGTGTTCAGACAGCCTACCCAGAAACAGGAACGCTATAAGGAAATTCATATCTCTTTGGAATTCAAAATGCGCTCAGGTGGTTAAAATGTCAGACCCTGAATGTTATACGCCACACTCCAGGAGGATATATTTCGTCATTTCCAAAATAAACGCCGTTTTCTTCATCGTGGAGGCGGAGATTTCGACTTCGCCCTAGCCTTTAATATTATCGATTGCCGATCCAGCCTTTCGAATTCCTCGCTCGCCAGCCTCGCGCCCTCCACGCGCGCCTTGATTTTCCGGAATGCAATATCCCTACCGAAATTCGGGCTCCAGCTCTTGGGCTTGAGGTCGTTGTTAAAGGGCGAGAAACCGCAGTCGTCCGTGGCACCCAGCTGGTCCCGGGGAATGTAGAAGCTCGCCTCGAGCAGCATGTCGGCAATGGCCTCGGGTTTCTCGACGTGCGGCGTCAGCGGATCCACGCATCCCATGAAAATGATCTGTTTGACGCCGGCAAATTCGGGCTCCAGGTTATTCCCTATGAGCTTGTACAAGCGCTCCTTATCCGGTTCCGAGCGCATCTGCATCAGGAAGTATCCGACCTTGACCTTGAGCAGCTTGGGCATCAGCGAGTAATAAGACTGGAAATCCGAGTGGCGCGTGTCGCAATCGCCGCCGGGGCAGGTGTGGAGACCAATGTCCATGCGCTCCTTTGGCGTGAATTGCACTAGAACGTCGTCGAGCAGCTGCATGAACACGTCGATCAGGTTAGGCGGTGAGCCCTCCTGGCAAGCGAGCCGGCCCTCGGTGAAGTCAATCGACACCCGGACCGCGCCGGCCTCGAAGCATCCGCGGATATCCTTGACGCACTCGTCCACAATGTCCTTCATGAACTGCTCTTTGGAGTATCCGGGAACCTCGCCGACGTAGAGGAGGTACATCATGGACGGGGCGATCACGGCGACCTTCATCGGCTTCTTCTTCACATATCTCAAAGAGGCTCTGAAGTTGTCATAGGCGTACGTCTGGTAGCGGAAGGGGCCGTGGAGGAGGCGGGGGAGCGTGCGCGTGTGGCCGTCTTGGAAGGTGATGGTAAAACATTTCTCGTCGACGGTAAGGTTTGGGGCCAGGCCTGTGCCGTTGAGTGTGCTGTGGGCGCCGGGTCAGCACGGCTGCTTCCACGTGCCTGCGTCGAGGCGGTTGACTTACTCTGTCACTGGGTATGTCGCGAAGGAGCTGCAGCGCTGCTCGCCGTCGGTGACGAAGTCCTGCCCGCTCCGCTCCAGGCGCTCAATGGTGTCCTCCACGGCCCTATCCTGGGCCTCGATGAGGTCCTCCTTGGTACAGCGGCTAGCGTCGTAGTCGGCGTAGGTCTGCTGGAGCTCTGCACATGACGTCAGACAGGGACGCACTCGGGAGGCACAGCAGCGAAGGCGCGGGCAGGCCGGGCATCGAGAGCAGAGGCGGGCGACTTACGCATCGGACGAGGCAGGGAACCCACATTTTCGGTGGGAACAACCATGGGCATGGCGACGTTCAAGCAGACTGGTCTGCGGGATCAATTGGCAGCTTGTCGAGCTCCGGGGTGGTATGCAGTGATGATCCCCGCAGCACTTGCATTCGCTGCATCCAGCGAGGGCGAGGGCAGTTCTTTGGATTGGGTTGGGCCCGCGACAGCAGTGGGCCAGTGGAGAGCCTACAAATGTATACGACGTCCAGTTGATCCGCGGGCGGTTCCCCTTTATTATTTCGATGGTGCGGGACGTGAAGACCGTCGACCAGGGTGGCGTGGGGCAAGTCCTGCGACGCGGACGGCACTCCGCCAGGGCTAGCAGCACAGCGGGCAAGTCTAGCCCAGCGCCATGCTGCCAGGTGCGACGGACCCCGGCATGACGGTGCGCGGGCAGGAGAATTTCGCTCGGCAACGTACGATAAGCGGGTGTGATCTGTGGCCCATGGCAGCGCCGGCCAGGGCGGTATAAAGCTGCGCTGCGCGGCCGGCGACGAGTCGTCAGGCCCCCTCCTGCAATAACCAGGCGCAAGACGCGCGACCTGGCGGAAACACCCTGAGCAAACCCAATCGCAAGGCCCCCGCCGCCGCCACCACCTCGATAGGCTGCCCTGCGCTGCTAAGAATAAGTGCCGCCGGCCCAGCAGTCTCGACGCCCTGGAGGATCCGCGGGCCTGCCAAGCGCCACTCGCAGCGGTCTGCGCGCTGCAGGCTGCACAGGACCTTCCGGCTCACGTGTCGTTCCACGGCTCCCGAAGAGCCCCACTCCGGTACCTGCCGCCAGAGCCCGCTGGCCGCCGTGCATGCGCCGTTGCGCAAAACCGTTTGCTCGGCACTGCTCGGAGCCCGCAGCAGGCATGGCCTTGCCCGCCCTGCTGCGCAGTCGGTCGTGATAAGGCGGGCCGGCGAGGGTCTCAATCTCATCTGCCGCGCGCGACACGCTCGCAGGCGCGCGCCCACGCCCGCTCCACCGCCGCCGGCACGTCGACGTGCACGATAAAGCCCTTGCCGGCGGGGCCGTAGCCGCCGCCGTCGTCGCGCAGCCGAGGAACCTCGCCTAGCAGCAGGTCGAGGAAGCGAGGGAGCTGCCAGAGCCCGGCGGGGTCGACCTGAGGAATGCAGTACGCTATGCCGGCGCCCGCGCGCTGGGTCTGCGGCACGAAGGTTGGGCAACCCCGGATCCGGGGCGCGCCGCCGGCGTGCTCGTAGGCCTTCTGGAACGCGGCCACGGTGCGGCGCACCATGGTGGGATCCTGGACGACGAGCAGCGTCTGCGGCGTCCGGATGTGGTGTCGTGCCAGCAGGTCACGCGTCTCGGTGGCATTGGCGCCGCAGTTGGTGGAGCGGTCCTCAACAAGCACCGTCACGCCCGCGCGGCGGATGGCGGCTGAATCGTAAAAGCGGTCGAAGACGGCCATGAGCACGCGCGCCTCTGGCAGGCCGCTCATCGCCGGGTAAATTTCCTGATATCGCGCATGGCGAAATTGCGTCGTAAAGGTAGGGCGTGGAGTGGCCAATGCCTCCGCAGATGACCAACGTCTTGGTCAGGCCTGGACGCGCTTCGAGCGCGGAGAAGAGCACGTCGGCGCTGTGCAGGACGGCCGACACGCAGAGCACCACGCAGTCGACGGGCTCGGCCTGACGCAGATCGGCCACGTCCTCGGCTGCGAGGAAGGCGGCAATGGTGTTGACGTCGGCCGGGTCGAGCGCGGCGGGCATGGCTGCTGGCTGCTGGCTGCTGGCTGCTGGCGGTAGAGGTAGCGTGACGGGAGGAGTCGTTGCTGGGAGGGGCGTGGCAGTGGCTCCATGGCAGCATGCAAATGGCAACGCGCGCCTGCCGCTACCGGACGTGGAGCGCGGTAAGCGAGCACGTGCGGCTCCTGCCCGTCGAGGTCGAATCGTCGAATCCGCTCGAAAGCTTCCCCACGCTGCAGCGTCGTGGCGTCTCCCTTCTCCCGTCGCCGTCGCCTGCCGCGTGAGGGCCAGTCTCTCCCTCCAGCTCCCCACCCCCTGCTTACACCTGCGTTTGGGAGCGTCACGGAAAGGCTGGTTATATTCTGGCATCAACACTGCCCAACCGACCTGCCATTGAACTCTATCGCCTTGAGTCACCCGCCTGGGCTTCGCAAAGAGAGCGGCAGTCAAGACCTTGGACAGCAGCCGACGGCTAGCGCAAAGAACACACACAGCCGTTGAAGAAGTGATTACGCCTGGCTCTGGGAAGTTGGAGCATTGGTCCGGACGCGAACGTCCTTCATTCCATACAGAAGCTCTCTTCCACGTACCACGTAGTGTTTTTGCACTGCCGTTAGCTCCACAGCTCTGATGTTTAGCGCGAGGCATGCAGAGTTCGGTGGCATGGAGCCGAGCGCGCGGCACCGGGGCGCAGCTGCGGCTTTCCGCGCTCTCCATCAGGCTTCGTTTAATCTTGCTGACACGCCCACAAGAGCCGAGACAAGCCATGTTCCAGCGGACCGCGCAGCCTCCCGCAAACCATATCGCGCCATTTCGATAGATCTCCCGCCTGCAGCTTCTGCCATTCGGTTTCACCGCGAGTCTGAGTGTCCTGCGATTGAGTGCTGCCCAGGACCGGCAGGCCGGATGGCGCGGCTTGCAGACTGCTGAGCAAGAGAGAAGCAGCGCCGACATCGTGCTTGCGTCACGTGATCTGTCGTTTTCGCGATGCTTACGTACACAGTAGTAAGGGCCCTTGCCCGTTCCTGCATCCACCCGCATCCGCAGACTCCGCTCCCCACACGCCCGACCCAGCCCAACGCCCGCCCATCCTGCACGAACCCTGCCATGCAATTGGGCCCCAGACCATTACTTCTGCTGCCCGCCCACTCAGCTCCATATCCGCCCAATGTGGCTCCCGGACCAACTGATCGCCGCCAGCAATAACCAGACACGCCATGACCGGCGCCACCACAAACGGCTGCATCGGCTCGCCAGCGCCCAATCTCCCAGGCGGCCACGGCGAGCAGCTTGCCAGTCTCCAGAATGACGTCGACGAGGTTCTGAGCCTGCTCCACCATGACCCACCGCGCGTGCAGCTCGAGAACATGAAGGTGCTGCCGACCAGACTGCGCAACTTCCTCCGGCCGCTGAATGCACGGCCACTATCCAGTCTTCCCGAGGAGCTCACAGACCTGATTCTCTCATTCTGCGACTGCGACACGCTCAAATCAGCCCGTCTCGTGTGCAAAGCCCTGTCTCGCATGGCAACCCCACGCCTATTTGGAAGTGTTCACATTGCGTTGATCCAGGATGTTTTGGAGAATTTCCTGAAAATTGCCAATCATCCAGAGCTGTCCCAATACGTCAAGAATTTGGTATTCCATGGCCAGATTCCGCGAGCATTCGATTCCCAGAAAGACTGGGAACGTCACATTGACTTGCGTGCGTATCCAGCAAACAGTCTGCCTCTAAGTACGCTTCTTAATGACAACCCCTTTTCCGCGGCAGCCAAGATATGGAAAGAAACCCCAAGGCACAACAAGGACCCAACCGAGCTGAGAGAGCATTACAAGAACTACAGAGTAGTCAGTCATACCGTTTCTGATGTCATGCGGTGGCTTCATGCACAAAACAGCGGTCAACGGCCTGATGTAGCCGCCAACCGATGCAACCCTATGCGTCACGTCTGCGAAGATTTCCACAAAGCTGTTGCAAAATTACCTAACCTTGAGACCGCAGCGCTGACTTGCCGAAACCTCGATGATGATGAGCATCCGTTCTAGAAAGCGATCCAGAAGAAGATTCTTGTGACACCGTCGCAATGGAAAAAATACTACCCGCCAGGCAGCTCCCCAATCAACGATGACCGACCTGATTATCATATGGAAGGGGTAGTCCAGTTGTCCATGCTTTTGAGAGCTCTTGGTGACTCCAAAGGAAAGAACAAGCTCAGATCCCTTGACATCGCCACCGAGCGAGACCCGTTCTGGATTCAAGAACATCTCTGGTACCCAGCAGACCTCCAGAACCCGGGTTTCTTCGAAAACATGCCGCAGGATCCCAAATACCTTAAATTATTCCACTCCATGAGCGCGACATTCGCCCCTCTCACCTCTCTGGAGATGGACATCGAGTACGTGCTCGGCGTCAACCACGATCTCATCGCCGACCGGACGTCCGAATTCCTCCACAGGGCCACTAACCTCGAGCGGTTGAAGCTTTGCTTCATGGAGGGCGACTGGAATGGCAGAGAAGAGGGCCAGAAGCGCTGTGATCTGCTCGCCCGACTGCACGACATCTCGTGGCCGCGCCTGAAAGAACTCCGTATCGAAACCACCACCACCGCATCCGCCTTCCTTACCTTCCTCAGGCGCGTTGCGCCCTCGCTGCGCACGCTCCACCTCTTCGACGTCTCGCTCATCCATGGCTCTGGTTTCTGGGAGGACGTCATCGCGCAGCTGCCGCAGCTCTTGACCCTCGACGACGTGTCCCTCGAATCACTGTGGGACAGCAAGCCGAAGATCGCTCCCGCCTCTGCAACGGACGCTGACTCGATCGCGTCCGACTACTTTGGCCGTTACTTGCTGCTCGACGCGCCATGGGACAGCTATCTCGAGGACGACCAGTTGCGCGCGCTGCACAAATTCATCACTCGCGAGACGTAGAACATGCCGTTGCTTGATGAGACCGAGTTTTATGCCTCCCGGCCTGGCGAGGATGACGACGGCTCGTCGATGATGTGCTCGAATGCTGAGTGAAAGGAAAGGAAGGCGGAAGAAGTGAATTTCCAACACTTCATGTTGTGTTCTTAGGGTCTTTTTATAGATACAAAATGCGTTAGACAACAGAACCAGACAAATGTTAACTCGGGTATTCACGAAAAATGTGGATGATGGATGTGAGTAAAAGCTCAATGACAAGCGATTTGCGCAGGGAGTTAGCCTATTCGTCCGGGTAGGTACATCAACGCTCCGCAGCCAAAGCTGACCATCACAATCGGGTGTTGCAGTTTCCTTCGCGCTAAACATGGGCTGTAGCACACCCCCCTGTAGCACATTGCCAGCACGCAGAGAGGAAAAGGGCCCCACCAGTTGCCAGCGCGCGCGGTTTGACGAGGCATCAACGTGTACGTCTTGGTATGGCGTGCGATAGGTTTCTCCCGAGGCGTCGTCAGCGATCTGCGAGAGCACAGGCCCACTTCCTCACGTAGCAGGCGGCATGCGTTTTTTTTTTCTCCCAAGCCTTGCAGCCCCGAGTCTCGTTAACCACCGCCCCCGGTCGACCGTCCGTTTCTCTCCGGGAAGTCGACGGCCCGGGATGGGATAAGCGCGTCCGCGGCAGAAGCAAATCCAGGAGATGAGCTGCATGAAGAGGTATGATTCACATCAACGCACATTTACATGCATACGGGGTACATAATGCATGCGCGTATATATGCAAGGCACCCGGTGCCGTTCAATCGGCAAAGTCGGCAAGTGTCCCGCCGCCGCGTAAAGTTGCCTGCCGACGACGACGGGGGCGGCACGGCAGAGATAAAAATAAAAAGAGGGTTAGAAGCAGAAAAGCAACAGCAGGGATTCCGGCAGCCGGGATGCGGGGGGAGGTTATTGTTGCTCGCCTGAAGAAAAGGACGGAATCTTCTTTATATTGATGTCGATCATCATCTTCACGCCTAAAAATAAGGTAACCACGAGGGGCCACACGCTGGACTGGATTGCTGATCTGGTCTGCTCGTTCGAAGAATAGTAAACAACGCGGGAAAACGGAAAAGTGAATGAGCTCTTAATGCACTGCGGTAGAACGTACGTCAGTCAAGCCTTCTTCTTCACCTCCTCTCTTCTTTTCCTGGAGCACCGAAAACGACACTTTGATGAACGTCTTTCTGTTACTCACTTTAGAAAAGAATCTTCAATGGTATATCTGAACATCAACAAGAAGAAAAAGGTCAAAGAAAAAAAAACTCCCCCCTCTGCCATCATCATCTTCCCCGCATCACAACCGCTCCGTCTTAATGCTGCTTCTCCTCAGCATCACTCCCATCCCCCAGCTCATCGCCATTTCCCTCGCCTGCAAGGAACGACAGAATCGCATCCGCATTGACAGGCTCACGCTTCGCCTTCGCGTCGGTCCCGTCACCCAACTCATCGCCGTTCCCCTCGGCCGAGAGGAACTTGAGGATCGCATCCGCGTTGACGGGGTCGCGCTTCGTGCCGGAGTGGGTGCCCTTGCTGGGGGCGTCGCTGCCGTCGCCGAAGAGGTCGCCCAGGCCCTCGGCGCTCAGGAACGAGAGCGTGTGGCCGGCGTTGACGGGGGCGCGGGCGGCGACGGCGTTGTTGTCGACGGGGGCCGCGGTGGTGAGGCTGGCGGCCAGGAGGGCGAGGGCGGCGAGCGAGGAGCGCATGATGATGGCGGTGTTCGGCGATTCCGGAAAAGGAGCGAAATGAGGGTCGGCAACCGGCAAACGGATCGAAAGACTGACTACGGACTGTCGCAAGAAAGTCTTGGTAAAGTCTTGGGTGTGTTTGAACGAAGGACGTTTGGTTTGGACGTTTAGGGGGTTTGCGCGGGTTGACGCGTCGGTTACCCCATCAGCTCTGGTGGGTCGAGCTTTGGTCTCTCTGGACTCAATCCGCAGGGCCGGACTGCTTTGATTGCTCCCGTAATCCGCAGACGCGCCCTCGATTCGCTGCAGGCCGGTTGTCACGGCGTTCTGATCTGTACGATCAGTATCGGAGTTTTCCCCGTCGCTGCTTTGAACAGCTGTGACGGTGCGCTCTGGCCGCTGGGCTGCCAGCAAACAAACAAGCCCCAGATCTGCATGCGTTAGGGAAACGGCAACGGCCTCGACCGAGCCTATCGGAGATTGTTTACCCCATGGATCCCAGAGCGTGATTTTCTGCACCGCTAGGGGCCCGTGGGGTGACCGTTCGAGCTCGGCGGGCGAGTCAACGCCCCTTGAGTGGCGACTATCGCGCATTTGGCATGAAGGCGATCTGGCATGGACCGGGAATAATCTGAGATGTGCCGTCGGTAAAGCAATGCTTGGTCCGTCTCTCAGGTGATCTGGAGAGGACCGACGTCATGGCTGAGTGGGGACGGCACTGCTCTTGCTCGGAGGAGACGACGTCGTTAGCGTCCGAGATCCGTGGCGTGTTGCTGCGAACGCATGAATAGTCGTTGGCACTTGCATCGCAGATCCAGGAGTCCAGCCGTGCTCTTAAGATGCGAATTGACTGATGCGCTGCAAGTTGAGAAGGAGTTGACGGCCGGCATGCCCCCTCTGGTGCCCCTGCGCCGAGGCAACACCAAGCGACGAACGGTTCAATTCGCCCACGATGCGACAGCTCGCTGCGTCCGCGCACCTTGTTGTATTGAGCGAAAAGCCGCCGAGTCCGCTCTTGCCGCCAGTTAATGCGACGGGCAGTGAAATCAGCGGAAGACGTGGGGCTTTGTCGCAGACGCGCCGCTCCGAGGCTGGTGTCGCAAGAGTGCAGCGGCATGGCCGAGATCTGGATCAGGATGTAACAAAGGCCTGCGGTCCCGTCGCCGCGATGAAACCCCGCTGGTGTTGAGGGCAGGTGTGCGGGCACGGCAGTGATGAATCAGCAGCGAGCACGGCAGTTTCCCCACGCGACGCGTCCCCGCGCCATCACGGGACCGTCGCGGAAGCAGCCACACAGCTCGCTCATCAGGCAACCAGGCCCATTTGGCCCAGACCTGCGATCCCGCGCCGAAGACGTCACAGCCCGCCACCCTGCCAACAATTGCTCGCCCAGCTCCCTGCAACACCCCTCCCGACAAGGCCAGAACATCCAACCCGACACGCAGTCAGCCAGCCCGGCGCAGGCTCAATCGCTCGCTCTTCCCGTCCACTCCCGCCCCGGCAGCTCAGCTCAGCAAGCCCGCCGCCATGTCTTTGCCAACATCCGTCGCGCCAGCCATCGACGCCCTCCACCACTCCATCGCATCCGTCCACGAGCGCAGTCCACCATGAGCCACAACAACAAGCCGAAAGCGCCCGCAAACAGGCCCACGAACAGCTACGTCCCCTCCTACCAACCGCCGCCCGAACCACCCGCTCCCATGCCCGCGCCGAAGGTGGAAAACAAAATCGAGGTGCCGGCGACGATGCAGGTCACAACCCTGACCGATTTGGTCGAGCGAATCCAAGGTGCATACGCCGCAAGCACGACCAGCTGATGCGCGGGTGACTGACACGATCCAGAGAACGCCTCGATCATACTCCCCGCCTCTCCGCGCCTCAAAGTCTCGACCGCGCTCGCGCCGTCCGGGTTGCTATGCCATGGCATCGTGGTGGGGCCGAAGAATGAAGACTCGAAGTTGAGTCGGTATAAAGTCCTGGTGAAGGGTCCGGGCGTTGCGGGAACGAAGGGTGATCCTGCCAGAGGCCGGAGAGAGGCGCTGATTGCGCTCCTTGAGGAGGTGGAGAAGAGGGTTGGGAAAGAGATGCTTTCAACTTGAAGGCCGAGTGGGGCAAGAGGAGGAATTGATGCTTCTCTGGGCACGGGAGTTACTGGATACGCGTACATCTGCTTCTTGTGAAGCTTCTGACTTTTTGGCTTGTTGATTTCGAGGACTTGCACCTCTCGCTTCGAGTTGTGACTTGACTGATGAGGCACATTTTTGAATACAGAACACTACCAAATACGAGATACGGTATCAACATACATTAGTAAGTGCCCAATTATAGGAATTTTCCAAGGCACGAACAGGGTGGTGGTCCCATTGCCTTGACGTATTTGCACGGCCACTCTTCAATGTGGCGCTTCCCAGTAGCTCACATCGCCTCCACTGCGAGACTAAGGCCATAGCCCCGTTCTTTGTCCTTCTTGCGAAAGTAGTCAGGATCCATGATTTCCTCCTCGAAAAGGAAGTCGTCATCAAAGAGCACTTCGTCCTCCCTGTAACCGTCGTCCACACAGGTCAACGTAAACTTAATCCCCGAATCTCTCCGAGGAATCTCAACCTCGACAGCTGCAGCAGTCAGCACCGGAACCCCGTGGGTAGCGTTGGCGGTATTGACGACAATGTCTCCATAGTTTCCTAGCGCCTCCCTATGCTCTGTTCCACACTGTCCTAGCAGCCGGTCTTCCTCATATTGATCGAACTTCCACTCCAGGGCCTCGAGACTGAGTTCCCCGGGTGCCACTCGCTCTTCGTCGTCCATTTCATATCGCGCCATCTCCTCTTGAGCAGCCAATAGCCTGGCTGCGTTGCAGGCGGCTTCGACGCGTTGATGGAGGATACCTTCGTCGATCGTTGCCGACCTGGTCACGGTATCTCCCCTCTCCTGGTCGAAATTCTCGATGGGTGTAACATCGCCGTCCAGTTCGCGGACAACGACGGTCGCGTTGTCGCTTGAGGCTGCCGGACCAGCAGTCATTCCTCCAGATATGGCCGAACGTTGGTCTGAAGCCGGAACAGATGCGATCCCCCTCTGCGGACCTTGCGCAGCCGTTTGACCGTCGACAGCAGCGCCCGTGTGATGAGAGTAGGCGATCCCAAGGAGGGCAGATATCGATCGACACGAGAGCACCGGCACTTCGTCCGCTGTCGATCCGGGCAAGCTCCACGGGTCGACGTCGTTTAGGAGTTCGTCCTTGGTCCGCTTGCCCGTCTGCGCCTTGCGTTCGGCTTTCCCGAGATCGAACTCGGCATACCACGGAGGCTCCGCATTGTCTTCAGTCGGGACAGTCAACGTATTGTGTGAAGGAATTCTCAAAGTCATGGTCCTCAAGTGTTATCCAAAAGACGCCGCGGTCTTGACTGAGGAGTGAAAGAAACGTGTGTCCGCATGGGGTGGTGTGATTGCTTTCGTTCGCTGTTCCGGGTGTGGGTGCGGCGCGGCCTCCTTTGTAGGCAGCTGACCTTCGTAGACGCAGGTCAACGTATGAGGCTGAAAGGTCTGGCAGCACGACATCCGTAC
This sequence comes from Neofusicoccum laricinum, assembly GCA_029906385.1. Lineage (NCBI taxonomy): Eukaryota > Fungi > Ascomycota > Dothideomycetes > Botryosphaeriales > Botryosphaeriaceae > Neofusicoccum > Neofusicoccum laricinum. Next base: position 2,153,324 of record CP123719.1, on the reverse strand, counting down.
TTCCCGTGGCCCGCTAAACAAGGTAGCAAACGACTAATCCCTGGCCATGAAGGCGGCTGAGGTGAGATGGCACCCACCATTTGCGCAGTCGTTGGGGTCCATTTCAGCGTTGCAGGGTGGGTGGAGCCTCAGGCATCCTGCAGATATTTGCCACTGTCATGCGATCATTGTATTGAATCCGGTTTTTACGGTTTCGGGTCTACGGTCGACGAGAAGGAGATATGCATCTGCATCTGGACCTCAACTCGCACGAGTTCGTGGTGTTGAGGGGCAGTTGTGCAAGACTACAGGCAAGTTTGACGAGAGCTGACAGGGTATCAATTCTGACCCGTCCGAATTCCATGTCCGTTCCGGCCCCCATGTGGCCATACCCCGCACATCGCCTTGGTCAGCTTAGCAATAGCATGAAACCTTTCTTCCAGAAACTTGTTCAGACGTTGCTGTGTAACTGCCCTCTTATCTGATACGTCTGCTATCGGGAGATCACGGTGCTGCGTTTTCCATGATCTTGATCTGCAGGCCCTCTGACAGTATGAGAACCCCGCACTGTCTTGGATTCTTCAAAACGTGTTTGTAACAATTGCAGTGACTAATGACGCGGTCACTGCATTGCTCAACGAGGTGCAGGCGCAAAACCTGCTGTCTACAGAGCATGCAGCAAACGATAAGCAAGCTTCCAAGAGCAAACTGCCAGAATCGCTGTCAATACTGACCAAGGAAAGCTCTCTTTGATTCTTTCTGTCGGATTTAAGAGTGAAGAGTTGTGATATCAGAAAGAGAGTAGATTCTGCCTGTCTCTTGAGGGACAGGTAAGTAGGTCTGCTTATATACATGAGTGAGAGCATAGCATAACCGAGGATACTAAAGATCCGAGAGAGAGTGCCGATGCGGGGTTGGGCATCAAAGAGTGCTGTTGTATAAAGGATGGAATATTCGAGATAAATGAGATGCCTGAAGTAGTAAGGCAAGAAAGCCCGACACTTTCCTGTTGAGAAAACTCTTTAACTTTGATGCAATTAGACTGCCTCATCCTATGCAACGAGAGAACCGGGGAGGTTCTCCGACTGATCACTGTTTTGAGGCACTTGACCACTCTGGGACACTGGCTCCGACGCCGGTCTGAACTCAGCCGAAGCTTGTTTCCAGACCTACTTAGGAGAGACAACATCGTGGGAGCCACTCAGCAACTTTGTCAAAAAGAGTCCTTGACGTTAGCTCAGGCAAAATCGGGTTCCGCACTTCTCATATTTGAACTACTGCTCAACAGCAGCGATCCTCATGGACATGAGAACTCTGCCCTAACAAGCTCGCTTATTAAGGACCAACCATTGGCTACGATTAGACTTGTCAAAATGCAATCACTATCGTCCTCAGTCTCTCACCCTCCTGCCTTTGAATTGACACATTGTACATCCCACATGACAGGAGCAATTCTCCCAAATAATATCCGTAAATTAAAACGCCCACCTAAATCTCTCCACAGCAACATCAATAATATTTCACAGCGGCCTATTCCGCATCCAGCCTACCCCAAATCACTACGAGGAACTTTTCGATCTTGCAGAATCTGGATAATGCGAAAAACAATAAACAGTTCAGCTTGAACTCGTGATAAGAAAATTGGCAACGGAAAATGTTTCACCGTCTTGGGGCCAGGCAGCGGAAAACCATGAGAGCACTCTTACAATACACAAGGCCAAGCTGGATGGAAGGTGGACGGGCAGCATCATTGTTAAAGGATTCCCGTGCCCAGCCGGTAATGCAATGTTGATGGCACCGAGAGACACGAGTCGGCTCGGGCCTTTCTTGCGCAGATATCGGCTCCGTGGTTGGCAGGGCCGAACCGCTGAGGTTCAATTGGTGTATTTTCTGTCGATCATAGTAGCGCCGGAATAATTGCACATGCTGCATCCATCCGCCAAGATATCCGCGCAAGACCAGGAGCACCGCCGAGTTTTGGCAGACACGGCAGGGGTCTTGCAAGGAAGGTCACCCCATTCTCCGACATCTGTGTCCGAAATGGCAGAGACTCCGCTGCATCTGTTTTGTTTACTTAAACCACTTTTGAGCAGTAGTATATGGGCGTGGTTGTTGATGTGGATCATGTTTCATCCAGTCCCACGGGTTCAATCAGCTACACTATATATACTCGAGAGAACATTCAATGCTATGAACTACCCTTAGTACGGTTTCCGAGACCTATTCCCTCCGCGCGGGATGAAATGGGACCCTCAGCTCACCGCTCCGCTTCTCCACCCCCGCCTTCTTCCCCGCAGACGCCAAGCCCTTCCCCGCAAGCACGACCATGCTTTTCCGTCCAACGGCTGCAACCGCTCTTCAGTGTCATTTCATTTAAATATTGAGCATCGGAAAAGCACTTCAACATCGTAATATCAAAGTCTTGGGGCCGATCTTGGCCTCAAAGATCACTTCAGCCGCCATGCAGCATATGCTTGGGGCAATCCTTCCTGCACGTTCAGAATACTATATAACCCCTGAGCTGACAGCTTAAATGGTATCACCATTTTTCTTTGAACCCCACGCTCGAGAGTGAAAAGAGTGAGGTCAATTGATCTTCATCCATCATGAAAGATCTCCTTTTCGCGGCCACTGCGTTGGCCAGCCTGACGCTGACCTCAGCTGTTACTCTGCCCAATGGATGGTTCACAATCCCCCCGGAGCAAAAGATCAGCTCTGGCGAGTTTGACGGCAAGCCACGGTACCTAACGTGGATGGCCGACTCGCAAATCAAGCACGGCGTCGAGCCCACCTTCGCCTACACCGTCTCGGCCTACCTCTCCGGGATCATTCTGGCGTACGAGAGAACGAAAGACCAGAAGTACTACAACTACGTGAAGCACCACACCGACATCGTCCTGTACCCTGCCTGGAACGGCGACATTTTGCTGTACAACAACAGCAACTCCATCGACGACATCCGCTTCGGCCACACCTTCCTGGACATGTACAACGCCACGGGCGCCGAGATCTACAAGACGGCGGCGCAGACGCTGCGCGACCAGATCGACCGCACCGGCCGCACGCCCGACGGCGGCTTCTACCACCGCTACCCCGTCTACATCGACCAGATGTGGCTTGACGGCATCTACATGCTCGACGTCTTCTACGCCCGCTGGACGCACGAGATCGACCCCACCAACACCACCGCCTGGGACGACATAGCCCTGCAATTTGACCTCATCGACGCCGGCACCACCGCCGACAACCGCACCCGCGGCCTCCCCCTCCACGGCTTCGACTACAGCAAGACCTCCGTCTGGGCCGACCCGCGCACCGGCGCGTCGCCGCACGTCTGGGGCCGCGCCGTCGGCTGGTACACCATGGCGCTGGTCGACACGCTCGACTACTTCCCGGCGGCGCACCCGGGACGGGCGCGGCTGCTGGCGTACTTCCGCGGTGTCGCGGACGCGCTGGTGGCGGCGCAGGACGGGCGCACCGGGGGCTGGTACAACATCATGGACCCGGGGCTTGAGGGCCGGTGGGGCAACTACATCGAGAGCTCCGGGTCGGCCATGTTCGTGTACGGGCTGCTCAAGGGCCTGCGGCTGGGCTACCTCGACGGCGAGTGGTACCGCCGCGCCGCGCTGGACGGGTACGCGTTGCTGACGGAGACGTTCGCGGCGCCGCGGGAGGAGGACGGCGCGTTGAGGTGGGAGTGGACGGTGCAGACGGGGAGCTTGAGCTCGAATGGCACATTCGAGGTACGTTTCTTCCTGGCTTCTTTCCTATCGTCTTGGATGCTCATTGACTTTCGTGCAGTACTACGCTAGCATACCGCTGTACGAGAACGACCTTAAGGGTGTCTCGCCTTTCCTCTTTTCGAGTTATGAATATGAACTGTATGTGGAGGGTAAGAATTGAACAAAAGTCAAGCGGCCCATAAATGTGAGGAAGGGTCTTTAGGAGAGTACTTAGAATGAACCACGCATCTACAATGATGTAGCAGCGAGACCGGGTAGAGATAATACGAGTCTTCAAATTATGAGAGCTGACCCTCTTTTGAGATTTTGACAAGCCAGGCTTTATATCTAGCCTTTCTACTCCCACGGCAAAACTTTGACACACCGAACTTCGCAATCAAGTACTTTGACATCTAATCGCTTGTATATTATGCATCGGTCCTGTCCCCACCAGCCTTCAAATGGATACATACAATTCTGTAGGGCTCAAGCTGCATTACACGACGGTTTGAATACGGCACGATGGATTCCCCAGTCCGTCCTTGGACCAATCTGTCCGGTTGGCCTGTGAGATGACCAGGATGTTCCAGTAGGAGCAAAAGCTGGGATTGCGTGGTGGGACAGCGCTTGTGGCCGTAGCACTCTCTGCCCGACGGTGTTTGTCGACTCGGCGACAAAAAAAAAGCAGCTCGGTTGGGGTAGTTGGACTGTGGTGGTGGCGGTGGCTGTGGCACTGTCTGCCCGACAGTGTTTGTCGACTCGACGACAAAAGAAACAGTTCGTTTGGAGTAGTCGGACCATTTTGCTCTCTGTCTGGACGATTTTGGCGGCTCCTAGTAGTTTGTAGAGTGCAGCGGAGCCTGGAAATTTCTACTAATCAATCTCCTTCTTTCTTGTTCGTGATGCTCAACAAGCCATGAAAAGAATCTCACGGCGTCTCGATCAGTGAGCATGGTAGCATCCGCCCCGCTCCTGTAGAGCATCCGAACAATCCTGCCTTTCCTGAAATGACAAGCAGCTTGTAAAGCGTTCCCGTGACGGGCACCTGTTGCCTTCACAAATGCACCGGCTGCGAGTAGTGCCTTGACTATTTCGTCCTGGCCCCAGGCGCATGCCGCTTGCAAGGCACTCCCAAAGATGCCTCCTTCGGCGTTGACGTTAGCCCCTCGTTCAAGGAGCTTTTGAACAACTCCGATGTTCCTAAAGGGGCAGCTGGCCGCCTGGAGAGCAGCTTCGTAATCACCGCCGCAAGCAGTCACGTCTGCCCCGTGGTCAAGTAGCATGTCGACGATTTTAGAGTGGCCGTAGTAGGATGCAACCTGTAAGACCGTCCCCAACATACCCCCTGTGGCGTTAACATCGGCTCCTCGTTCCAGCAGCATCTGCACAACAGCACCTTTGCCTCTTGAACATGCGGCTGATAAGGCGCATCCGTACCATCCTCCAGCCAAGTTGATGTCAACACCCCCATCCAGCAGGTGTTTGACAATGCTAACGAGGCCCAGTTGAGATGCCCAGTAAAGCGGAGACCCTGAATAGCCGGGCTTTGAAAGCCAAAGTGAGGCCCATAACTGACGTGATCGGTTCTTGGTCTCTAGAAATTGTAGAACATCCTTACGGGCGGCATTGGAACCCCCTTGGAGTTCTGCATAATGCATCCAGTTATCCACTGCGTGCTCCAGGAACGGAAATCTGCGGTCGTCTTTCGTGCTTGGTGACCACAGAGACACCCATTCGAGACAAGCAAGGCAGGCCCGTACCATCGACCGTTTACCAAGTGTCTCCAAGCCCGAGAGGTTGAATTGAGATTGGGAGAAGCTCTCGAACCAAGTGGATAGGAGAAAGTCCTTGACAGAGGCATGTGCAAGCTGAAGACAAGATTTTGTCGTCCGCCACCCGGGTCTTTTTTGTATCAGGTTTGACAGTATGGAAGAAGATGCTCTCAAGTCTTGCATGACTCCATCACGGTTGATGGATATTCCCGGAAGGTCTCTGTTGGATTCCAAGGGTTCCAATGCAGCAATTATTGGCACAGCCTCAAGCGCAGCCGCGGCTGTCAGTGGCTCGTCTGAGGACAACACAAGAAAAAGAAGCCGATTGGCATCTTTTTTGTTCTGATCAGGTACAATTTCCAGACTTCTTGCGTACACATCATTTCGGTCCTTTGGCAATTGTGTGAGCGTTTCCTCAAGAGCTTTCACGCTCCCGCACTGTCCCAGGCTATAATTGAGTTGCAAGGAGGCCCAACGAAACCTGAGTTGTAGATCAGCCAAGTCTTCTGGTGATTCAACACGCGTCTCTCTTTGTCTTACATAGCATGCGCTGTCTGTGTGAGTGATTCTTCGATCTTTGTCCACACACCCTTGTGTTCGGGTTGCCCCCATATTTTGAACCAGGGGTGCTCGCGTAATTTCTCGGTTACGAATCGATTGATGTCTTCTTTGACCAGGTCCTCCGTTATGTGAATGGTCAATCGCCTTGGAATGAAATCGGATAGTTCCGATTCGGTATCTTGTTGATCGCTTCGGTATGTTATGATGAATTAGATTCTGCCGTGATCTGCCGCGGGCCTGCACATAGGTACCGGAGCTGGCATTTTCTCCCGCGACCAGCCAAGCAGTTTGTCCCTTTCACACTCTCTCGATTCGTCAAGCGCATCGAGGATTATCCTCACTCCGCCCGCGTCTAGGACCATTTCATCAAATGTTCGTCTGAGCTCTTCTGTTGATGGTTGTACGCTTCCGGTGAACAATGAACGGTACAATCGTTGGAGGGCCGTTCGAGACTTGTACTCTCTATTGTAAAGCTGAATTATAAGCGAGCGAAGAGCTTGATCAAGATTCTGCATCTTTTTCTCTTGGAAATCAAAAAAGAAATAGAGACATTGCTCAGACAGACTGTCGACGATGGTTGATGCGAGGACGGTCTTGCCACAACCGGATACTCCATGCAGCCACAAGTTGAAATATTGGCGCTGCTTCCAGAGTTCGTATGCAGGATGCTTCAGAAACCAGTCATTTGTTTGTCTATGGCGAGCCTTTCTCGCCTCGTTGTAGTTGACCGATGGGTCTGCCTAGTCCAGCCAGGTACGGATTTGTTTCATCAGATTCTCTTCCTCGAGTTTGCTGACAGTACTTTGGGTTTCTTGCACGTCTACAGATAAATTAGAAAGGAAAGAGAACTTTGAGTCTTGAATGAATGACTAACGCTGTTGCACCTCTCCCATGACTTCTCTGGCGTCCTTCGTTGACTTCACATGTGCCGCTTGAAGCACACGCAGCACCTCCTTCGCATACGCTGCCGCAGCCAAAGCAGCATAGTTCTGCCAAACATCGTTCTTGTGAGAATCTGAATAGTCACAAATGACTCTGACGACCAAGCACGGGAAGTTCATCTCGAAGCAAAGGCAGGCTGCATCAGTATCTTCCTTCAGCCTGCCAGCAATCTCATCTCGCTTTTGGGCGTTCTTGATGACACTGTCTCCTGAAGCTATGAGACTGTAATGGATTCCCGGTTCGTCCTTTGGTCTTTTCTTCTTCTCAATCGTGGCCGTCGAATCAGCGCAAAATAAAACGTCGTTCTCGAACCCTGGGTAGCGATAGGAAGAGTCATCCTCGTCCTCTTCTTCCAGCTGAGGGTACTTTTCCAAAGTCTCGGCAATGATCCGGCTTACTTTTGTCCTGTGCAGCCTCCGCTGTTCCTTGAGTTTGTCCACGGCGGTGAGGAGCGCCCTTGGTGGCTCGCAGAGAGCCCCTGTGCGACGGAAACGCTCTTTTCCATCTCTTTCCTCCTCTTTTCCAAGGTCGTATTGAACGACGCCAAACGTTGTTCCGACTGGAGCACTGACCACAATATCCCCGAGGCGAATATCCGGGCGTGGTTCTCCGGGTACGCCGCCGCCAATGCCAACCATGAGGCCCATGCGAATAGAGGGGAAGGCAGTAACCATTAGCCTTGCGACGACTGCGGCGGTGACTTTCCTGGGAGAATTCATTGGGAATGAGACTACGACGAAGTTGTGCTGATGTATGCGGCCCCACCCATAGTTTTTGTAGTTGTCTTCAGGGATCTCACAGTCGAAAGGTTCGTCGTGCTCCTCGTCCACAATTGCCGTAACCGCGATGCTCTTTTTGCTGAGTGCGGTGATCAACCCCACGGTGTATTCGTTGCTCCGCAGTGTTCTGCGACTAGCAGCGGCTGAGGTCCCCATCACAGTGACGTCGGTGTGTTGTGTTCCTGAAGCTTATCAGCTCACCGAGTAGCTGGGATAGATCAAACAACATACATCCAGAACAACAATCTCTCAACCTTGCACAAAGAATCTAATATCCATGTCAGAGGAATTACGGGCCGCTGAGAAATGGGGCGTGAACGGGAAGGCAACAGCTGGACGGAAGGATGGGTGGCTTCTTAAGGCGAACATTCAGCCTCAGCCTCGTCAACATCCTTGTCAACTGTCAGCCTGGAGTGGCGTTGCAGTTATGCCTTGCCAATGGTCAGCCCAGGGTGGCGTTGCAGCTATGAGGAAGCTGCCGAGCGTTCTGTCAGCAGGGACGAACACGAGAACAACCATAAGATCAAATGGAAAATAGCCTGCTTACTGAAGGACACTTTTCCTGCATGAGAAGCTAACTCAGAGGTTCGAAGGACTGGTTATTGATTCCTTCCATCTACTTGAGTGCTTCAGGAGATTTAGAGTCCAAGTAATAAGCACAAGGCCGATTTCGCATCGCAGGGATTATACCGAAGTAATACCCAAGAATCTTGAAAGGCGTGTGGCGCAGCATACCGCATATTATTCGCCTATTCTTTTTCTTTGTTTTTGCATGTTGCATGATTTCCGCTAGTTAATCAATGTTTTCCCACCGCATTTCAAACTTTCGCGACAGAAGGTCTGCCGTCATGTTTGAACCCCCAAACTTGTTTAGTAGCAGTTCGTACCCGGCAAGTCCTCCTAAATCTCACAGTATGGTACAAGAGTCATATAGAAGGTGATTAAATGTAGTTTATCACTACATATCTCTATAAAGGCCAGATGATATCACCTATTGACCCAACACACCGGTCCTCAGACAACCTGTACTTTGATCCCATCTGCAACCCCCTTCAAGCTCTTCGACGGCTGCGACCAATCATGCCCTTTGAGCTCTTCATTCGCGGACACCACGAACAAAGTCTCCGCCGTTGCAACACGGATCTGACAGCACGCAGAATCAGCCGGGTACTCATTTCACGTGGCGAAAGCAAGGTTTTCATGTAAGGCCTTGACGTACCTTTGGAAATGGATGCAGCAGCATACTCCCCAATTTCTTCCGCACATCCTGTCGAATTGCTGGTATGTCAGCGAGGCCTCTGTATACGTCCAGCGCGAGGTAGAGTTTCTGCATGTTGTTGGACTTGAAGTGGGCCTTTTGGACGAGGGAGAGGAGGTTGCGCCACCTGTAGAGAGCACAATGGATAGTCAGTCATCAGCACGGTGGTCATCCTGGAACTACTTGAATACTCAGGCGGGATGAGTCAGTGACGTACTTGAAGCTACTGCTAAGGAGCCGCTGTAACACCTGGGCATCAAGCAGGAATGCTAAAGTTTCGAGAAGTGGTAAGATGATACGATCATTGGTGAGGCTGGCCTTGAAGACGTCCAGAAGGCTGTTGACAACGTTGAGCAGAGAAAAGTTCTCTCCCTCGATTGGAAGTGCATCAAGACGTTCGACAAGCGCAAGCCTTGATGCTTGAACTACGGATTCAGAGCCCAAGCCTGCGGAGTTGATGTAGCCTTCCAAGAAAGCAAAACTCGTAGTTGGAGGTGATTTGATGTTGTAGTGCGTAAGGGTGCGTTCGAAGTACTTGTGAGACGATATACCGGAGGCATTGAGCTCTTCTTCGCTGTGAAGGGAGTAAGTGCACGTTCTTGAATCTTACGAGAGGTGACTTACGTGTCAAAGTAACCCTTCCCGTTGTGCTGCAGGCATGTGGCTGCTCTCAAGCGGACTTTGTCGAGTTTCTCCAGTGACAGGCGTGTGACGTCGGCGTGAATCTGTGGCTCCTGCTCAAGTCCGGCAAGGATTCCATATCTCCAGGCGCTATCCACAGCATTGAGGGCCTCCAATCGCACCAAGGAGCCTACGTCACCTCGCTCATTGATCGTGTAGTCATTCAAGGTAATCATCAGGGCGTCAGCAATCTTGGAATTCAACGAGTCAGACGCTACTGCTGCTGATTCAAAAACCAGCTGCAGGCTTTGCAGGGCCACTACTCGCGCTTCGATCTCGACCTTGTCTGTACAGCGGGATGTCAGGAGCCCAATGATAGATACACGATCAGCGGCATCAGTCACTGTTGGGTATATTGCGCCAATAGCAACAGCATATCCGGAGTCCCGCACTGCTGTCCGGACGTTTGCTTGATGGAGGTTGTTGAGCCATGCGTGCAACTCCTCTATCCGGTCATCGTTATTCAATAGCGTGGAAACATTGGCGACAGCGGAAGGGACAATCCGAAGAACTGATTCCTCAGTGCGACCGAGACAGAGCCTTAATGGAGCCAATGCGAGGACCTTCGTGAAAGGTAAAGGTAGAAAAGATATATTGTCTCCCAGGCGGTTTGTGACTCCCGCCAGAGCAGCAATAAAGGTACAAATGGCAAAAGCTGTAAGTTCCGGCCGAAGTGCTGGGGATGTAAATGCTCGCTCGGGAAGATCCAGCTGGCCATCCAGGAGACTCCACAATCCCGCAATTTCTGCAACCTCTTGTCCCTGTAACGAAGTCGGCTTTCGCTTCCCAGGTCCTTGGTTGTCCGGAGAATACCTCCTGTTACTTTCCGTGATTAAGGATGCCAGAGACAATGTCAGTCCATGACGTTCCTCAACATCTCTGACGTTCAGCTTGCACAGCTGGCTGCGGATTCGGTCCACCATCATCTTGATGGTCTTAAATTGCTGTAGCATGCTCAAACGGCCCAGGGCATTCGCAGTAGACATCCTGGAGGAGGGATCCAGTGCTCCAATTCCGCGCCATCCAAGCAATCCATCAAAGAGAGAATCCCAATATATCTGGCCCAGCTGTGCGGCCTTGAAGCCAACCTGACTGATAGCGCGATCACGCAGACCCACGGCGTGAAAGTCGACAATCTGCACGAGAGGAATCCCTTCCAGCACTGTATTGGGATGTCTGCCAATCAGTTCCTGAAGCGCAGCAGATGATCCTCGGCGGATGTTACCGGCAGGGTCCAAACATCCGGCAACCAAGAGTTCGATGGCCAAGATTTGCGGGATAGACAACGCCTGATCGTGTCCCCCAGCGGCTCGGATGGAAGAGGTACTGACCGACAGTAGCTCACTCGTGGTGTAGCGCCTGGATATGGCCCAGATCCCGAAACAAGCGGCATCCCGAACATTGGTGCCGATAGAGCCGCCAGTAGCAGAGCGTTGTTCAAACGTGAGAGCAATGAGTAAAGCGTTGAGGATATCCGGAAGCTGGTCTATGGATGGCGCCCTTCTGTAGAGTAGTTGAGATAGGGCAAGCGTGAGGCCGTGCCAGCGTAATGAATTGACAGCGCTCAGGTTTCGGGAGGCGCCTTCCCACAGAACATCCTCGTCGAGACAGCCCAAGATTGCTTCAATGACTTCAGCGCCAAGCTGCGACTCCAGTTTCATAGTGATGACGCTGAGAGCTTTGCTTGCCGCATACCTTACCGGGGTGTCTCCATCGCCGACGGTCTGCAGCAAAAAGTCGATGACATCTTCCAAGAGGGCAGAAGAATCATCGGTCGAGTCCGACTGCAGATAGTGAATGACGATGTTGCGGAAAGTTTTGATGACCAGCTTTCTTGCGACCGCGGACGACTTCACGAAGCTAAGATTTTCTTCGTTGATAATGTAATCGCATGCTTTGTAAATGTCTTTGAGAAAATTGCCCAGCTCATCTTTGTTTGCCGATGCAACGAGACCACTGAGGAAGGACAAAACACCCAAGCAGCTGTGGATATCAGACGCCTTCTCGTTGGTGCTGCCGAAGAAAGATAGCGCCCACTTGACGAGAGAATCCAGAAGGCCTACTTTGCGCATGTCGGGTCGGAGAGACAGCCGCACGAGCAGGCTCGCGGCAGCATCACGCTCTCTCGTTGCACATCTGAGATGATCAATGCATATTGGGATTACCCGATTTACGACGCCAGGCAGATTCTCCGGCAAAGCGATGCCGGTGCGCTGCTCGGCAGTTTCGGCAGGTTGGCTGGAAGAGATGGACGCAAGGTCGAAAGGAGCCAGCATCAGGTGGGAGAGCCAAAGCAAGACGACATACTTCTCTTCCCAAGCGAAGGACTCGTCGAGAAGTCCCTTCTCAAAATGGTCGAGGATGGGTTCCAAGTAGCGGGGTTCGTTGTTGAGGAATCCTACAATGACCTTCTGGCCGCGGACCTTGCACAGTGTATACAACACGCGTGAAGCGGCATGAGATAAAGTGACGGTCTTTGACTTGACCACGATGCTCGAAGCTTGGCTCACGTAGTCCAAGTAGGCAGACACCAGCTGCGGAGCGATACATTTCAACTGCGTGTCAAGAAGCTGCGGTTCCTCTTGGAAAGGCTCGATCTTTGTAAGAATCAGTAATGTTCCATATTGAGGTGGCAGCGGGCCTTACCAAGGATAGCAGACGATACAAGTCTTGCTGTCTCACTAAACGATGGACTCTGCGCTCCGGCTTCCAAAGAACCTTTTCCAGAGAGACGCGCAGCCCCGACAACAGGCCGGCAGAGGCACGCTGGAGTCTGATGTCCTCGTCATCGATGGCGTCCATAGTGGTTCCGATGCGAGAGGTGGCTGGTGGAGATGACCAGGGACGAGGGGAGCGGCGGACGGGGGAAGATGGCTTGGCGTGACGTGGTGGGGCGCGACGCGGGTGCGCGACTGGGAAGCCGCGACGCGACTTCCGCGCCTGAACATTTCCCGCATCTCTACACCTTGCCGCCCGTCCAAACACTCAACATCGCTTGGCCTCGCGCCCTCTCTCGCAGCATGGACCAGTACAAGGAATACCTGGCGGCCAATGTGCTCCAGGAAAGCCGCCCCGTACGTTCCAGTCCTCTACTCCCGCACGCTTGCTGCTGACTTGCGCTGCAGATCACCTACAAGCTGCTGAGCCGCGCACTGAAGGTCAACGTTCACCAAGCAAAACAGTAAGCTGTGCACCTATCTAGTGGGTCGGTGTGCTGATTCCGTGACCTAGGATGCTTTGCGATTTCCATGCGACAGAGAACAAAAAGAAGCCTAGCTCTGTCCACGCTACCTACATCATCACCGGCACGAAGCTTGTGCAACCTGCGACACACACAAATGGTGCCCACCCACATGATGATAACGATGTCCATATGCGCAGCAGTCCCATTCCGAGCTCGCTCCCCGACGCCCCCGAAGATGACGAGCGCAGCATAAAGGTTACGTCGATAAAGCTGGTGAGGGAGGAGGACCTGGAAGAGACCAAGACCCGATTCGAGGAAATTACCTCGATTCACGTCTACAGTCTCGAGCCGGGCCCTCTGAAGGACCTTCAGGTCCTTTCAGACTGCAACCGCGAGGCCCGTGAGAAATGCTGCAACGAGGACCCGCTCGAGGCCTGGAAGACGTACGGCTCCATACACAACCCGCACACAAGGCGGCGAACGCCAGGCATAAAACCTCAGGCCGCAGTTCCGGCCACCACAAACGCTGCCGCGAAGACGGCGCACCGCTCGAGTAGCACCGCAATATCGAAACAGAAGGAAGCGCAGGATACGTCGAAGGCCAAGGACTCCCGGCCATCTACGCCGCAAGTTGATCCATCTGCATTGCCGAACAAGAAAACAGACAAGAAGGCACAACCAAGTCTCAAAAAGGAGGGTTCAAGCATATTTTCGGCTTTCGCAAAGACGCAGCCGAAGAAGACAGCGGGCTCTGGCGCTTCCACACCGGCTGCAAAGTCGGCAGAGCATAGCCAAGCAGAAGACGAAACCATGAAGGACGCGTCTGATGAGGAGGGTGAGGATGATGACGTAGTCATCACCAGCTCCAACAAGAAGTCCAAGGAAGAGGCAAGCGAGGCCATGAAGAAGGCCAGAGCCGAACGCGAGGCTAAGGAGAAGAAGTTGCGAGAGATGATGGAAGAGGATGACGATGATGATGATACGTCCATGCAGGATGCACCCGCTCCCGAGGAGCCCGAAGAGCCTGCCATCGACCACCCTGTCGAGCCTGAACCTGCGTCGGAGAAGCAGGAGGCCACAGTTGAGGTCTCTGGTGGCCGTAGGAGAGGCAAAAGACGCGTCATGAAGAAGAGGACCTATCAAGATGCTGAAGGCTATTTCGGTAAGCTTGCAATGATCTACATCGTAGACCTGATCCCTGACCGAATTTGCGTACAGTCACAAAGGAGGAGCCTGTCTGGGAAAACTTCTCGGAAGACGAGCCTGAGCCCAAGAAGCTCAAGCCCGCCCCTGCAACGACGGCGAAACCGAAGAAGGGTGGCGGAAAACAGGGCCAAGGAAGCATCATGTCTTTCTTCGCGAAGAAGCCATCATAAAGTAGCGAGTAGCACATTCGGCTGTAATTTATCTTGAAAGTTGGGCGGGGCGGCTTTCTGCGTGCATTTCGGGAGAAGGAAAAGGATTCGGCGAAGAATGCTATACTGCTGCCGGGAGTTCCCAGGACGGCATGGGTGTAAACACTTTAATCCATGCGAGTTACACGTGCATATAGAATAGTAAACGGATACCCTGATTCAGTTCAAATTCTAGCCATCATTTTTTTTTGTGCATGTACAGAGTTCCTCCAGCCGGAAGCTTGTGCGGTATGCCTTTTGACATCATCATAGTTTCGCAAAAAACTAGAATATTCAACTCCGTATAGTTAATTTTTGGTTGCGTTGTTTAGAACTGTCCATCGTAGTTGAGACAGATAAACCAGCTGAAGTATGGAAGAGCAAAAAGAAAAGAGCAAAATTGCATAACTAGCGTATGCTAGCCGCGTTCAGTAACATTAGGAGGGAGCTTTTAATACTCCCGGAAACGTGTACTGGCTCGATAGAACAGACTCCATAGGTATCGTCTGAACACTGGTCTGGTTAAAACATTGAAATACATTTTAATTTTCTGCGCACAAATTCCTTCCGCTACCACCGCCGCTTCAATTTATAACACTATGTTCCTCCCCTTCTCTATAAACTCTTCAGAATGACTAGCGAATCATCCCTGTTTCTTCAAATTAACAGGAAACTTTATGTATAATATATGTTGCGATGACCGATGTTCAACTCCTTACATTTCACTTTTGAGAAAAAAAAACAGAATGAAAATCCTGTACCCAACAAAACACAAAAAAGAAAAGGAAAGGAGAGCCGCAACGAAGAGTGAGTAGAAACAAAAACAAAGCCAAAAACTTACCTTTGAATATAAACCGCACCACTCTCTCCAACTTTCACCTCTGACGGCGACACCACCTCTCCCCTGATCCCATCGCCCTTCACCTTGACGCTCGGCTCCCTGGGCGCATCTGCTGGCTCTGCGTATTTGGGCAAGATACCCCATAAGTGTGTCCCGGGTGGTGAGATGGAGTGGCAGTATGGGAGATCACAGTAGCGGCTAATGTGGGTGCGGTATATTGAACAAGGTCGGTAGCCTGTGTCAGGGTTGGTTATGGAGGCGGCAGTGGATAAATGAGGAAATTTGGAGCACTGTTGATGGTAAGAGCGGAGTGGGCGATTGGAGGAGTGGTAGGGGATTGCGTGGCCACATTTGGTGTAGATGGCAGTGGTGGTAGACATGGCGGGTGGGACCGGGATTGTGGTACAATGGGACAATGTTGGACCCGTGACTGGAAGAGGAAATAAGGGGTGACTGAAGACCCAAGGGAATGGATAGGCCGGTGTAGAGTAATAATATTGTAGCCAGGGTCGAGGAGGAGAGGGAGCGATCGTGAATTTGGTGCGCTGAAATTTATATTTTGACACACCTGCGGTCATATTCAGGTCAGAAGGCATCATGGTATATCACTACATTTGTGTACAGTTGTGTGCAGCAGAAAACAAAGGAGCGATGAGGGACAAGCCGTATGTATAGAGCAAGTGATTCCGAGAACGGAGAGGATTGAGGTCGGCCGAGGAAATCGATAAACACGAAGCATAATGTCTGAGAAACCACTGTACACAGATTCCTGAATTGGAGCCGGCATCGGCTAGCAATCGTTGTTTGCAGAACCAACACAAGTACGCAATGAAGAGAAGTCATGTATCTCTATGCCTTTACCTCGCTCACCCCCCGATGTGGAAACTCTCGCAGTCTTTATGTACCTCGTATGAGGTGGTCATTCCAATGTAACCCGTGATCTCGTTCCCTTGTTGTGGCAAGGGCCACTTCAGTCGACGTCCATGTTTCCGGAGCCGCTCTGCTTCTCTTCATCTTCCACGGTCCTCTTCACGCCCTTGAGGAAGGCCTCCACCGCATCGCCACCACCAAGCGGGACACCGCTGTGTCGCATGAATCCACCGTTCTCAACCTTGATCTTCAGCGCCTCGCCGACACTTGGCAAGCCCCCATCCCTTAACGCAACCGTCAAGCTGGACAAGCTCTGGTGCAGCTGTGGCGAACGGAGGACGCGCTTGAGGATGTCCTTCTTTTGTGATATGCTGAGCGCCTGGATGGCAGCCTGGACGGTCTCAGAATTAGGCTCGGCATCGGAGAGATCAGCCGCTCCTTGGGCAAGGAGGAGAATCGCAGGAGGGAGGTGTGAAAGAAGCGCGTCGATGAAAGCGAGATCGTCGGACTCGATGACCGGTATGGTGGTAGAGGAGGAGAGGAGGTCGGCCAGAGTGGTGAATAGGTTGCCCTGTGCTTGCGATGCGGCACCACCACCACTACCGCCGGCATTTAGGGAGTTGAGGAAGTTTTGGACGAGCGCTGAAGCATCATTTTGCCTGCCACTTCAACAAAGTTAGCATGGCTCCTAAGGGATAGCGCCGCAGAACGGGAGCGCGGCATGGGCTTGAAGTGCGGATCTGAGACAGCGTTGGAACTTGGGCGTAGCTATCCGCATTCAATTCACTCTCTACTTAACACATGAAGCTGATAGATGAACTTTTCATCTCCAAGCAGCTTCCAAGCCCGCCACAATGCACCAAATTCTTGGTGTTGTCATGCCCTCAGAACGCCATGCCAGGACGCCTCATGAAATCGAGAAGTGACCTACGCTCGAGCTCCGTCGGCACCGCCCTCACGTGCCTCCTCGCCTTCCTCCCTGACGTCGCCGCCAGTAGCACCGGGACCTGCACCGCCACTGCCCTGCCTGTGGTGGTCACCGCCGGGCGCGTCCTCCATTGTCTCGTCATCGTCTCCACCGCCAGGCGGGTTCTGGATAGAGCGCAACTCATCTTGAACATCGACTTCCTCGCCGGAGAGTAGCATATCAACAATCTGGCCAATCCTCAAATCTCTCAGGCTGAACCAGCTGGCGTCATTGCTGGGAGACTGGCTCTTGGACTGCAGCCAGAAGAGGTGGCGCTGCGAGCTGGAGGAGAACTTGAGCGCGAAGATGCGGCCATCGGTCGGGGATCTAAGGGTTTCAGAGTCGGAGTTGTCCTCCTTGCCGGTGTAGGGGACGAAGGAGCCGTCACCGGGGATCATGAGCAGGTCGAGCTCGGGGTCGTTGACCGACGCCGAGCGCGGGCGCCAGCAGAAGTGGCAAAGCTCTGCGGAGCTGTTAGAAGGGCCGCAAATGCAGTGGGAATAAACAGCAGGTCGCACCATCGCCGATGTAGAGGTAGATGTAGCCGGGCGTCGGGTCGGCCTTGACCTTCCAGGGCGCGGAGCTGGTCTGCACCAGGCGTCAGCGTGTGGTTTGCAAAGAGAAACAGCGCGGAAACACGTACGTCGACGTCGCACTTGCCGGCCTTGAAGGTAATCAGTGGGGATATCGACATGGTGGATGGTTGGAGGAATGTGAGAGCGGAGGAGTGAGGCCTTGCGAGCACAGGCAAGCAGACAGTTGAGCAGAGGCAACGTCAAGCTACCACGGCCACTGCAGATGCGCGCCTGCTCCAGCTCGCCCGCGGCGGAGCGCACGGACGCTGCGTTCTTGGCGGCATCATTGCGGGCCAATCATGCGCAGCTCGGCTCGGCTCCGGAAAAACGTGCACGGAATCGCTCACCACACGATCAATTTGAACTTCGCTTGCGACTATTGTGACGGGCTCGACGACGACGACTCAACCACCCACCGACCCAATCCCCGACCGGATCCTCCTACAACACATCCGAAATGTCGGCACCCCAGGCTACGACGAAGAAGTTCGCCAAGGGCGAGAGGACCATTCCTCACCCCTCCGAGAAGGCCGCCAAGTACTACCCGGCTGAGGATGAGAAGCTGCCCCGCAAGGTACGCGCATTCGAGTGAGAACAGAGCGAGCAAGAGGAGGAACTGCACGCTAGATTTTTTTGGGGGGGGTTGCAGGCCGTGGCAGCGAGCGCAACACCGCGCACTCCGCCCGAGCTCTCAGCAATACCCCGAGTTCGAGATTCGTGGATCGCACATGAACAACACCAAAAACTGACGCAGCCCTTCTCCTACAGGTCCGCAAGTCCATCCGTCCCGCCAAGCCGCGTGCCTCGCTCCAGCCCGGAACCGTCCTGATCCTCCTCGCTGGCCGTTTCCGTGGCAAGCGCGTCGTCCTCCTCAAGCACCTGCCCCAGGGTGTTCTCCTCGTCACCGGTCCCTTCAAGGTCAACGGCGTCCCTCTCAGGAGAGTCAACGCCCGCTATGTCATCGCCACCTCCACCAAGGTTGACCTGAGCGGCCTCGACTCTTCCGTCGTCGACAAGGTCGGCGCCGACGGCTACTTCGTCAAGGACAAGAAGGAGAAGAAGGCCAGCGAGGAGGCTTTCTTCAAGCAGGGCGAGAAGCCCGAGGTCAGTAGCGCAGGAATCACTTGAACAATTGGCGGAGGCCGGGAACTGACAGCGGAACTAGGCCCGCAAGCCCGCTAGCACTCGTGTTGAGGACCAGAGGTCAGTCGACAAGGCCATCCTGGCCAACATCAAGAAGAGCGACCCCTACCTTCTGAGCTACCTGGGTTCCACCTTCAGCCTGCGCAAGGGTGACAAGCCCCACGCCATGGTTTTCTAAGCGATCCGTCGGAGTCTGGGATGAAATGGATGAGTGGATTCGGATATCCAACAACCGGCTTGCTGCGGCCGTAATAGCAGGTTTTCATGGCACGGCGATGGTTATGGAGGGTTCGGTCTGCATTTCCAGAGATATTGTACTGCGAGGCTGAATTCCACAAAAAAACATCCGAGATGCTACCTGGCGCTTCTGGTTCTCTATTTCAATGACACAAAAAGAATGGACATTGATGGCCGTTAGAGCAGATGTACAAAACGAGACTCCCAACACCAAAGGAGCCATCCGCACCGGTCTGCAACCCGTCACGGCTGTCCCGTTCTTTTCTCGTCAATTCTCATTTCTGTCATCATTTCTTCCCTTTTCCTTTGCTGCGTCTGTTCCTAATCCTCGACCCGAGGTCCTCCACCGCGTCGTTCGCGTTGTTCAGCGCGTTACTCGTCCTTTCCGGCACATTGTGCTTTTCTAGCTCATCCCGCATATCCCCTGCGACGTCGCCGCCGACCGTTGTTCCATGTACCCAATCCAATAACCCCCATGGCGCGAAATTGCCTTGGCCGCCCGTCATCAAATGGGCATCAGCGCGTCTCGCCATCCCGCTCAGAATGATCGTCGACGGCAGGACGGAATAGCCCGAATAGACCAGTGCTTCCTCAAGCGATACTAGTGCAAGCAGCAGTTGGAATGTGAGGATGTGGAAGCGGAAGAGCACAGCCGGCAGGTAAATGGGCAACCAGCGGCTCAAAAGCCAAGCGATTGGATGGTCGTAATTTGCGACGAATGAATATGGCGCGCGGATGCTCAGCTGCCAGTTCCGATGCCATTGCGCGATTCGCGAGCGGCGCGCATGAAGAATGTATCGGTGGATGTAGTATTGCAGGATCTGTGCCAAGTGTGAGCTAGATTCCCACTTTCATTATAATGTCGATAAGGCATCAAGTAAGTCGAGGCGAGGTAGATATGATGCATGCCTAGGACGAGTAGTTCGCCCGGAACTTCCCCTAGTGTCGCGACCCATTTTTACCCGCGCGTAACAAAAAGTAAGATGTACTCACCCCTCTCAAAACGAATCCTTTAGCAATGTCCTTGACCAGGCCCCATGGGAGCGGGAGCCTTGTGACAATCTTGAGTGCGCTCTTCACCCTCAGCACCTTCGTTGCCAGTAGGTCAATGCCCACCTGCAACGAAATGCCCAAGAGGATGTTGAAGATACTCCATCCTGCAACCTTTAGAACGCCTTTTCGACCACTTGTTCCTCGCGATCCACTACGCCCTGGTAGCGCAATCTGACCCTGCGCTTTTATAGCGATGGCGAGACTAGGTACAGCGGTGTCGAACAGGAGGAACAGCGTAGACGGTAAGATATAGAATAGCAGCCGTACGGCGAGCGTGCCGAAAGCCTCCACCCGCAGCGGCGGGTGTGATAGGACCAGGGTCGACCATGTCAGGTAGAAGAAAAGGAGATTGAGCGATGTACTGTAGTTGGAGTAGACCGGGAGAAGGGCGGCGCTGAGGAGCGGCAGGCCGAGGAGTGTGTCGAGCATGGTTTCTTGCGCGATCCGCAGCGGCGGGTCCGGCGCAATACCAATGGAGTTCTGATATTGAGCGCTCGCGCGGCCGAAATCTGAGGTTGTGGCGGCTGATGTTCCTCAATGGAGTGGGCGGCCTCTACTGCGCAGTAAGGCCGAGTGCCGCGCGCGCTTCTTCGTAGGGTATTCCCGGTCGTGCAGCCTGAATACGCGCGGTCGCGAGCGCGGAACTAAATCGAAGCGTGTGGACAGATTCGGGGCTGCAATTTGAGCTATTTGCACAGCACCGGCGGCGTAGAGATGTGGAGAAGAGCGCGCGAGGAGGCGAGTGCAAACAGGACGCGCGTGGGTGTAGCAGTGGTGATAAGCAACCAACTGGGAAACTTGGTGTTGCGTCTGGGACGCTGCAGGCCCCGGTCGGTTATGACGACAGTCAGGCCGCTCCATGTGCAGGCTGGAGCTGACCTGAGCGGCCGCCATGCCGACCCCCCGTTGCACGCGACGATTGGAGCGAGCGCCGCGTCTGAGCGTCGACCTGCATGCGTTTCTCCCGCTTCGCAGCATTAATTTGGGCCCCAACTGCGCCCACCAAGCCCGTACCGGTGCTGCGCTGCGGTACTCTGCTGAGGCTTCTACCGCCCCGGCGACATGGAAGCATGCTTCGGCCGCCTGCGAAGCCTCCTGGATCCTCCTTTTTCAACCCCGGGTGACGAAAAGTAAGGAGGGCTGCGGAAACACTGAGGGCTGCCGCTGCCACCCCGCAGGGCCTTGGGCGGCTGCCGCAGGATCCATGTCGCATTGAACCCTTGGGGCAGATATTGGAGCGCCCAGCGGGCCGCATCACACGCCGTTGCACGGCTGCCCTGCACCAGAAAATGTATATGCGGGCTTCCTATGCGCGGCGGGCGCAATTTGCGAGGACCCTGTAGCGCAGGCTGGCGCGTTCTGGCGCGCCCGTACCCCTGTCCGGCGCCGGTCGATCTTCTTTTAGTCGCGCTCGTGCGGGCTCTCCTGGACCTGCGAATAATATCAAACAGCACCCAACTGTCACGCCCCTCGTTGTGTGAATTGGCCCGACTGTCCACCGCGCTGCTGCTCGCACTCGCTGCTCTGCAGCTCCCGTAGCAGCGCGTCTCTAGCCCTCTCGTTTCTCTGCGCCTGACTGCGACACCACCATGCAGCCAGCTCCCATAGCACCCCGAGCCGCCTGTACAGGAAGCAACACCCCTACCGCACACCACGCCTGCTGATTTCGCCCGCGTCCCTTGCGTCGCTCTTGCCCGTGGCCCGCCATGGAGGATCCGCCGCCTGCGACTCCGCTGCAGAACCCGCGCACCGCGAGCGCCAATCCTAAGCGCCGTTCCCTGCCCACAGGCACCTCGTCGTCGCGAGAGGGCCGTCCCCGGCGCTCCGCCAACCACATCCGCCACAAGCCTGCGTCGCCCGAGGTCATATCCTCCCTAATCGATTCCCTGTCCGCCATTTCGCTCCCCGCACAAGACCACTTCGAGAACCTGCCGCGCATCGGCGGCGACGTTGGCGCCAGCTACTCGGTGCCCGCTAGCCCCGCGCCATGGCAGGGCGGGTTTCAGAACGGCAGTGGAGGTTTTGGCGTCGAATACGGGGTGCATAGGCATGAACGGTGGGAGGAGGAAAGGAAGATTGAGCCGGACCTCGACGATGCGGCCGAACCGCCGGTCATCAAGACGGCCCCACCGCCTTCAGGCTATTCACCGATCACCGCCCCGACCAGACACAAACGCGACAAGGAAAGCAGCTCGCTCAAAAACTACATTCTCTCCACCTCCAAGAGCTGCAGCTCGCTTAATTCGAAGCACTCGAGCAACAGGGATGATGCGAGCAGCATCACGAGCAGCATAGCGAGAGGTCTCCGCCGCCACTCCACAAACAGCCGAGCGTCGCTGGAAAGCAAGCGCAGCGCCACTAAGACGCGCAGCTTGGGATATGCGAGCTCGCGCGAGCGACTGCGGAGCCGTGACAGCGACTCCATTGGCGTCAGCAGCCCGCCGCAAGCCCTGTGGAGTCCGCCAAAATCCACCTCAGGCCCTCCGAGCCCACGGAAACCATCACTGCAATCTCTGAGGGGCTCGAGGATCGACGAAGCCCCATGCGAAGGACCTTCCACGCCACCACGAAAGACCAAACACAAACCAGCACCCATCAACACCACCCCGGGTCCTGCAGAGGCCGACGAGCGCGGCCCTAGATGGCCAGATGATTCCATCCCATCCAGAACTTCTAGTCTCAGGCACCAATCCCAGAGCCCAGCCAAACACAGGCGGATAAGCTCGAGGTCCCGGAGCAGGACACAATCTAAGACTCGGACTGTCATCGAGGAAGACGAGCCAATGGAAACATCGCCGAATCCGAAAGGAAAAGGAAAGCAAAAAGCAGACGAATCAGAGCAGGAAGAGGACACCGAAGTCACAAGGCGCATTAAAGAGCTCAAGAAGCAGAAAGAATTGCGCGACAAGGAAGCAGGCAATCTGCGTCTCGACGTCGGCGGCGAAGTTCAGGAGCCTCCCCGACTATCACCAAGCATGCGAACCCCGCTCTCACCCATCACTCGTGCAATGGAGTTTGATGGACAGAGGCCGATCGAAGAATCTCTCGCAAAAGCCCACAGGATGCTTGGTCTCACTCCAACCGAAATGCGACGCTCGTTGACGAGCCCCTTACCCCTAGGGGATGGTGCACAACCCACGCAGCCTGAACAGAATGGGGAGTTGAAAAATGATGCTGAAGACGAACTTCCAATAGATTACAAGCTTGCACTGCAGTCGTTGGACCGCACTGAGAGCGAAATGACCTCATCGAGTAACCCGGGCAATCGCCTTTCGCTTGCATCCATGGGACGAAGCCACACTATTGCTGGCCGCCCGTCAGCTGGCAACAATAACATGTCTGCCATGATGAAAGAGCGCAATAAGAGGTCCCTGGAAGAGGCAGCACATAAACTTGATCTTCAGATTAACTTCGACACACCCACGGGATCACGAGCACCATCTCGAGCTGCGAGTGCCGAGTCGACCCCGTCATCACGGCAGTCGCTCTTCGTTCCATCGACGTCGAGTTTGAAACGGTCTAATTCGAGCGCCAACGCTAAAAAGAAGCGATGGTCACACCCGGACATTCCCCTGAAAACTGAACAGAAACACAACGCAAAGGTCGACCAGATGAAAAGGGACTCCATGCAAGTGAAGTCGCCGATAAAGTCGCCGCAAGTCCCGGAAGCCGTTATTGAGGAACCTCTTCGGCCCACCAGCGGGGATTCTATTGACGACGAAGTTGACGCGTTTTTGTACTCGCCACGCCTGACGCAGAAGGTGCGCGAGCCGAACACCGGACGGACCATTTGCTTCTCCGAAGTGGGCGACCCAGATGGATTCGCAGTTTTTGTCTGTGTCGGAATGGGATTGACTCGCTACGTCACCGCGTTTTACGACGAGTTGGCAACATCTCTCAAATTGAGGCTGATCACACCGGATCGTCCCGGCGTGGGCGAGTCTCAGGCAGATCCTCACGGGACACCTCTCAGTTGGCCTGGTAAGTCACGCGTTGTGTTTTGACGAGCATGCTTTGCTGACAAACATATCCAGACGACGTCTTGTGCATTTGTCAGGCGCTTAAAATCACCAAGTTTTCAATTATGGCGCATTCAGCTGGAGCAATTTACGCCCTAGCTACAGCAATGCGCATGCCGCAGCACATTCGTGGCCGTGTGCACCTTCTCGCCCCATGGATCCCTCCGTCACAGATGACCGCGGTTGGTCTTCCTGTCAATGCACAAGTCCCGGAACGCCAGCTCCCAAGATCGCAACGCTTCTTGCGTGTACTTCCAACTCCCCTGTTGAAGGTGGCAAACTCTAGTTTCATGAGCGCGACCTCGGCCAGCATCACGAGAAGTGTTCCAAAGTCACCACAGCGCGTTAAGCGTAGGAGTTATGTTAATCCACAACAACCGACCGCTCGTGTCTCCGTTGCGGCCAACAAAAACCGGGAGTCAATGATGTTGATGGACCGTGTCCTGCCCAATGGAAGCGCTCTCGAGGTAGCTGCCAACAACCCAGATGATCCGAACCACGAAGCGGCAGCACAAGCAAGGGCCGCCATGACACTGGTTGAGCAAGAACGGCGCCGTGAGTACGACACGAGACTGACCCTTTCTGTGTGGGACATGGCGACCACCAATGCGAACCCTGCTGTCGACTTGCTCGTCTGTCTCGAGCGCACGCAATCAATCGGCTTCCGCTATGTGGACATCACTCGCGCGGTTGTCATCCACCACGGCAGCCGGGACACGCGCGTACCTGTTGAAAATGTCAAATGGCTTGGTCGCACTATGAAGCGCTGCGAGGTGCGCATCCTTGAAGGCGAAAACCACGGCCTCATGGCCAGCGCGGTGGTCATGGGCAATGTGCTCACGGAAATGGCGAGGGAGTGGGAGGACTGGACGGCGGTAGTCAAGGACACTCGGAGCCGAGACAACCTCCGAGGCGAAGCGCTCAGCCAAGCATGAAGTGCAGCTTCTCCTACTTCTGCGTGCGACTCCATGTGGACGGCTGACTGCAGCCGATTTTTTTCTCTTCTACCATGACCCGCTGTGTCCAGCACATCTCGTTTGTCGGAAATTTCTTGCTTGTGTCTTTTCATTTTGGATTGTTGCTGTTGGTTTTTGGCCTGTATACCCCGGAGCGATACCATTTTCCCCTTGCGTCGAGTGCGGTTTGCGATGTGAGCTGACACCTTGGGTACCAAGATCGTCGATATCCTCTCGCTTTGCTTTCACACCTGACCCACTACCTTCTTCGTGACGTTCGCTAATTAATTTTCACACCTACTCACGAGACGGTTACCCACGAGAAACGGCTAAAAAGACTGAGAACATAGTAAACATAGGATAGCTGTAATGGAATAATAGGTGGACGCGCCCACTGAACGTTGATTGATTGCGCGGGGAATTGCAGTTACACATGACCTGGTTGAGACTACACCCTCGGGAACAGGTGCGTTGGCTGACAGCGCCAAACGCATCATAGACGCGGGTCGCGGTGGGCGGTATATTAGCCTGCATGCGAAACACCGTGCGCGGTGGTTGCTGGGCAGCAGACGGTGCGGACGGGATAAACACGACAGCCCAGGCGACGAACGCACACTTACACCTACACCTACCTCTGCACGAATACTGCCATCATAGTGCGGACCATCCGAATTTCTCTGCTCGGAGTGTGCCTCGGAAGGAGTGCACTCGAATCCTCAGCCTCGCGATTTTCCTGAATCAAGGCGGGCGGTAGCGTCGGCCACGCTGCGCGAGGTGGTTGGGAGGAGGCTGGCAAGCTGCGATAAACCCACCCGCCCTGCATCACTCTCCCCACCCAACTCTAATCTGCATTCCTCTCTTTTCTCTTGCACACTCACTGCTCTGACACCATCCATTGCGACCGTACCAGTCGCTCGTTCAGCGCTGACATTTCCCTCTCGCCTCGCATTCCCTGGCCGACCGCGGGGACGCCTCTCGACAAGCTTCAAAGCTGCGGGTAGATCACACCGATCGCACCGACCCCACCTGCCCGACGCCGACGCCCACACCACCCTCCATTCCACGGCGCCAGCAGCCAAACCGCTCGATCGCTCGTCCGCCGTCCTCGCGAGCTGAGCATCCAGCGGCATTCCAGAAGCTGCGGCCGTTCCACCAAATCCACCCACCTCGCAGCTGCCGCCCATTCGGCAAGACGTCGCCCAGCATGCGTGCACCGAGCTCGCTTGTCTCCACATTCCTGGTCGCGCTATCGCTGTCCCCGCAATGGGCCAACGCGAATCCCATCCAAACCGCGGACGAGTCCGACCTCGACCAGATTCCCATTGAGGAGATCCACAACGTCACTCTCGTGGAGCGCGCCTGCGCAGGAACCGTGTGTGGCTGGTCCGGCCAGCTCTGCTGCGAATCCGGCGAATCGTGCTACACGGACGCCAATAACCAGGCGCAATGCGGCGCCGCCACGGCTGTTACAGGTACTGGTTACTGGCAGTACTGGACGAGCACGTGGACTGAAACCGACACAGTCACCAAGACCCAGGTCTACAGCAGCTGGAATGGCGCTGGCGGCAGCGCGACTGTGTCCGTCCAGGCTACCGGAGGCTCCATAGCATGCAACTGGGATCAAGGCGAATCGAGCTGCGGCAGTATCTGCTGCGCCTCCGACCAGTACTGCCAGCTCAGCGGACAGTGCGCTGCCGCAGGCGTGTCCAACTCGCCCGGTGTATCCGCAACGGGTACGGGTGCTTCCTATTCCGCGCCGGTGAGACCGACAAGCGGAACGCTGATTACGATTACAGCTACTGCCGGTGCGACCACAACCGTCCCATTCGAGACGCCCGTTGCCACGGGCGCCACTGCTCCCGTCTCCGCCGGTGAGAGCGGCGGCGGTGGTGGTCTCAGCGGGGGTGCCATTGCCGGTATTGTCATCGGTGTGCTGGCTGGCATTCTCTTGCTCGCGCTTCTCTGCCTCTTCTGCTGCGCCAAAGCTGCTTTTGACGGCATTCTCGCAATCTTCGGTCTAGGCAAGAAGAGGCGCCGGTCCACCGAGTACGTCGAGGAGTACCATCGCCACAGCGCGGGCGGTGGCAGCCGTCACTCTGGCTGGTATGGCGCGGGTGACAGACCTGCCAGGCCTCCTCCGAAGAAGAGCGGTCTCGGTATGGGTGCCCTCCTCGGATCATTGGGTGCGGCAGGCGCCCTCTTCGGTCTCAAGAAGAAGCGCGAGTCACGCTACGACGACAAGACCACCACGACCGACGCCAGCAGCTACTACTACAGCGACTACACAAGCTCAAGTAAGTAAATGAACAGGTCAATTTTAACTGGAAAGCGAGATGCTAACTCACCAGCAGGTAGCGCCAGCTCAGATGACAGGAGGACGAGAACCACCCGCTACACTCATTCGCGCCGCTAAAGCCGATTTCAGGAGAGTGCGGACTCTCCATCTTCTACCTGTACAAAAATCAAGGGAGGGACCAAAATTGCGAAGCGCATGGATGCAGCATTACCAGCATCTGAAAGTTGCAGCTTGTTTGCTTCGAACTGTTCTGATTTCTTAGTATTTTTCCTTGCATTTGGACCGCCTCGTTCCCACGAAGGCCATTGGCGTTGCGGCATCATCTTCTCTTCGGTCTACCTCAGCGAGGAGCCGAGAATCGCTTCGAGATTTTCTCTTCTTCTGAGCCACGCGTAATACTGCGGGTGAATGGTTTTAGATGAAGTGTGGTTTTTCAGAATCGAGAAGTTATGGGAAAGGGACAGGAAGGAATCGAAAGGACAGATGGGATTTGACGACGAGATGACACAGCCGGGAAGCCGGGGATTTAATGCGCATGAAATAGATGAAGGGAAACAACGGTTACGAGGGCTGTACGTAGTTATGAGACATCAATGGCAACGAAGCTAGGAAGGAATGGCAATCCCGGGAGTGGTTGGAAGGAATGGAGGCAGGACGCAGAGAAGTTCGACCAAACAGACTCAGCACCTAATACAAGCCCTGCTCCTGTAATCTTTGTTCGCTTGGTTTACTGCATTGGCCCGATTCGTCCGGCGCGAGGGAAGTGAGAGTGAGCTTGAGCCGGATCGCGCTTGTCCCGCTTTCTCCGTCCGGTTGTCGGCGACCACGAACTGCCGAGCCTCACCGCTTTCCGTCCTGGCGCGCACACACACGGCTGGCAGGCCCGCCGGCAGCGCACGCACCGCCGGCAACCTCAACTTCCAACCTCACCCGCTTCGAAGTCATCGGCCACGACCTCGCCCCCCCCCCCCCCACCCATCCCATCCATCGACATCCACACAGCGACCCCGCCGCTACTGGGCCGCAATCCCCAACAAACAAACCCACCACTCCCCACTCTGTCCTTTTTCCTTACCCCGACGCCACACCCGACTCCCAATGGCCTCCTCGTTGCGCACGACGGCCCTGCGCCGCCTCACGACCACCGCCGCATCCGCCCCTGCCCGCCGGCACCTCTCGTCGACGCCGCGCCGCCTCGGCGGCGACGCGCACGCCCACGGCGACCACTACGACCCGCCGAGCGGCTGGCTGTTCGGCGTTGCGCCCGGCAAGTACCAGGCCGAGGGCTGGGAGAAGATCTGGTTCTGGGGCTTCTTCGGCAGCCTGGGGCTCGCAGCCGTAGCGTGGTGCTACAAGCCCGACACCAGGTATGTCGGATCTTTCCTCCCGTCTTTTGCTTTTCGGTGATGGTGGGGTTTGGGGTTGGGGTCGGCGGCTCCGGGTGCGGGGAGGGGTTGCAGGGGACGAAAGGGATACGTTGTTCAAGGGCGGGGCTGGAGGGCGAGAGGGATGGCTGGGGGGTTGATGACTGCTGCGGATCGGAGTGGTTGCTGTTGATGGCGGATGAACGACGCTGACGTGGCCTCGCAGCATACAAACCTGGGCTCTCGAGGAGGCGCGGAGACGGCTCGAGGCCGAGGGCATCCTGGAGGAGAAGGATTAAGAACCTCCATCTCCGACCTATCGGTGCCTTTCAAGCAGACAAGAAGCCATTCTGCTACGCAACCCATTCGATTTTTCCCCGTCCATGACCTTTCGAGAAGAACAAAAAAAGAATCCGGCGGCAATCTCGTTTCGGGCTGAGAAGAGGCTGGCTTTTTCCCTTCGTACTCCACAACTTCTTACTTCCTTCCAAATACAACTGGATGCGATGCGCCCACGGCTGGCTGCAACTGCTGGAGGCAACGAGAATCATACAACGATTTGTATATATACGGCTTCGGAAAGGGGGAAGACCATTGCCAGCAGACCTTTTTCCTTTGTTTTGATCACGGTAATAGACGAGGCCGGATATCGGTGAATAAGACTCATCAGTTTCGACCGCCAACGTCGTTGTTTCCCTTTTCGTCCTTGTATTCCATTTTGAGAATGCGCGGGGTGCTGGCGAGTACTGACTGACCGAGAGTGTCACTTGACCAAGTCAAGGGTTCTAGGCTCAGGCTGTCGGAAATTTAGTGATGTGCAGCTGGGCCAACGGTTGGACTGGACCAGCCAGCTGCCTGGATGTGGATCCTCAGCCGCCCGTTTCCGATAGGGCGCAAGGTGATCTGCAGAGATACCTGCTCACGAGGAACGTCGGGACTAATATCAACACCACGCGTTGCGCTTCCGCCAGAGATAAGGCCCACCATACCTGGTTTCAAGTCCACGGCATGACCATATCGTACGAGGACGTTGTATTGATTTTGTGCGACGGTCGTGGGATCTCATGACTCGAACTCGAGACGTGGACCTCTTTGCGGACAACGCTCGGCCATTTGCGTCTGGGTCCATTATTAAGATCCGGTGAGTACTCTGGACTACAAAACAAATGTCGCAACGAGGAACAAATTTCCTTCAGAACGCTGGACCGTCGGATTTTGAGGGCTAAAGAACGTCCGTCGACCCGGGGATGTTATTCCAAGATTCAACACCAGCGGATTCGAGGCACGTTGACTGCAGGGACAAGTACTGGACGTGTCATCACTGCGGCTTGAGGATCCACAGAGAGCAGACCAGGCAGTGCTTTCAGTGCGGCCACACGTGGTGCTGGCATTGCGAGAAGGTGTCAGGTGGGGGTGGGAGTTTGATTTTTCACAGCTAGCACGGCTGTCTGAACGACAAGTCTGTTTGGACAGAACCGTGGAAAACACCAGCAGCCAAGTTTAACCACTCGGCAGGGACACCGCTGTCATGTTCTGGTCATGGCATGGGGACACGGAGTCTTCGGTCACAACCACTCGACATCGAATATGAATTTCCGAAGGGCCCCCACCTACGCCGGTTGCAGATGAGCTTCTACTACGCTCGTCGATATACGTGGTCGCAATCATCTACGTGTGCCCCGGGACTGCATCTGCATCTCTACATCAGGATCATATAATACTTAAAACATAACTGGTTCTTCTCTCCGTTTCACATTCAATACTGTTCCACCGACAATGTCCCCTTCAAAGAACTTCGACGCGGACGCTATACTCCCAAAAGTTTATGAATCCGGTCTCTTTCCCGGATTTTCAATTTTACAACTGAGCAACCACAGTATGCGTAAACCCTTTTCGCGCGCATGGGCACAACCGTGCGGTGACGCCATTCCGGAATTCGAACAAGAATCAAGAGTGGGATCCGTTGGAGTCGAGCAACCATATCTGTCACCGCGAGCTGACCAAACGGAGCATTCACCTCACTGCCGTCCGTCTCCTGGAAACCACCTACAGCACCTGGCCCCGGCACCACAGCATCATCAACAGCCTCATCTACATCCCCATTCGGGCCCTCGCCGCGCTCCTACTCCGGCTGAAATTCCTCTACCTACTTCTGCGCCTGCTCCCGCTCTCGACCTCGCAAATGCGCTCGCACCCCCGCCTGAAACCCCTCCCGCAGACGTCCCCGTCTGCATCGCCTCCAACCCCTTCTCTACCGCCACGCTCCAAGACACCAAGCACCTGACCACCATGCCGCCCAACGAGGCTGCCGCCCTCGAACCCATCTGCACAGTAGCGAGGGGTGTACGAGGGTTTGGTGGGTTGGAGTGGTGGAAGAGGGGTGAGGGAGGGTAAGGAGTGTTGACGGCTGTATTTGCTGTAGCTATTGGGAACCATGGGTTGATCGACGGTGGAGTGGCTTCGAGGAGTTTATCTCACTATTAATGAGACATAATTTCCTGGAAGCACTGCTTGTCTTATCCACCCTGACTTTCCTTTCAGGTTCCTTTCAGGAACGGAGTGTTGGAATGCGTAGCCAATCCGACCGAAGGAGCTCACCAGCAGACGCTCACCACTGATTGTTCCCTCGGATAGGATCGGACTTCCAATCTCCAGGTGATATTTTACACGAGCACGTTAACATAGCTATCCCGAGGTCCAAATTCTATTCAGCCTGCCCCTGCTGCAAGTGTGGCTGTTGGCGTATTGAGTGGCGGCACGTGCACTGTGGAGAAGGTGGTCATGAGCACTGCTACCAGTGTTTGTAGTCCATGATCCATTGGAGTAAAAGGGATGGAAGATGAGCCCGAGAGTAGTGGGTCTTCTGCGCTGATGTTGATAAAGTGGAGCGCTTTTGTAGGTAGTGTTAATTTGGCGTTCAAACTCTTTGGCCAGTCTGTACAAAATGTATTTGATTTGCTTCTCTGAGAAATCCTCTTTCAGGTCCACAAGAACGTGGGGCTTTCCTCGGTCCCTCTGACCTTCAAACGTCGTGACCAACCTGCAAGTGACTCAAGATTCACGACGTGAGGTCATATTTTCCGTAGCGCCAGTGGCGTTCGATCGCAAGTATGCGATACAAGTCGCGTGGCCGATGTCTGGCATGGAGCGTGTGCCTGACATGCCGGCCTCTTATCGACAGGCGGCAGGGCGGGGAAGCTAAAAGATGCACCAAGGGGCGCGGAGTGGGGTTGGCGTCCGATAAGCGAGAGGTTGGTGTTGCGGCTTCCCGTCGCGTGCGGAATCCTCTTTGCCCATCTCCCACGTCATCGACTTCTCGCGCCCGCCCACATCGACTTCTTCGCAGACAGGGGTGCCGGACGCATGCAGCCGCCTGGCTGTTTCGAGGGCGGCCGCGACGCCAGACGTGTCCGCCGTGGGCGATGGGCAGGGACGGGAGCGGCGCTCGCCATCATGCTTTGCCGGGACCGACATAAGGTTCGGATGTGAGGCACTCTGCAACGGTCAGGACGCTGCTGCCCAGCACGCGATCCGCTAGCTCATTTCTCCATTGCGTTTAGCCGCGGTGTTGCTGCCATGGAACGCCGCGTTACACAAGAAGCGGCACGCGGGAGCAGAACGAGCTGCCTGCAGGTGTTGACGTCGACTCAAAAACCATGCCTCTCCGCCCCACCAACCATGCCCGAGAGTTCGTCGTCATACCACGATGCCGACGACGACGATCTGCCCCGTATCCCGTTGAATGACTCCCTCGACGACCCGCTCGCCGACTCAATTCCCTTGATGTATCTGCACTCGGCTTCAGACAAAGACCCCGCCTTACAGCCCCTGATGGCAGGTGTCGATTCCAAGAGCACCGGCGGCGTGCAGCCTGAGCATGCCAGCGACGAGGAGGGCGCTGTGCGCTCTGCGTCGTTGACCGAGGCCTTGCACGCCGAAGGCCTCTCCCTGTTCGAGAAGAAGTGTGTTCTGATCAACCGGGAGATCGACGCCATGGGTATGGGGAGGTACCAGTGGTACGTCTGGAGTCTCTGCGGCTTTGGCTATTTCTTGGATCTACTGTGGGCAAACGCCTTCGGTCTGGTCCTTGGCCCTGTACAACAAGAGTTTGGGTTCGGAAGTAAGTGGATACAGAATTTAATCTTATTCGACACCGCTCACGTCGCCTAGATGATCAATCGGGAAACATATCAACAGCATTCTCCGCAGGTCTCACCGCAGGTACCATGGCCACTTTCCAGGGCGGCGACACAATTTAACAGGCAAACAGGCGCGTTCGTTTGGGGAGTGTTGGCTGACATCGTCGGTTTGTTACCCGACTTCGGAGTCTCCTGTAATTGAGCGTCGAGCTGACGACGTGCTCCAGGTCGACAATGGGCTTTCAACCTGACAGTCCTCATTGCCTCGGTTTTCGGTATCTGCTTGGGGGCCCCAAATTCGTACACGCCCTTCCTCGTTTTGACTGCCTTCACTGGATTCGGAATCGGCGGAAATATACCTATCGATACGACCATCACCCTGGAATTTATTCCTCAGGTATATTTCAGAGAAAGAAACAATTACTTGTGTATACTGACGCTTGTAGAATAAACGCTTCCTTCTGGCTTTGCTGTCAATATTTCAGCCTCTCGGAGTAGTCATTTGCTCCGCTCTCGCATACGCCTACATCCCAGCCCACTCGTGCACGCCGAACTTTGCCGACTCCGATCCACTCCCATCCTGCCACATTTCTGCTCCGGGCGTAGAATGCTGCTCCAAATCAGATAATATGGGATGGCGATACCTGATGTACACTCTCGGCGGTCTGACCATCTCGCTCTTTGTTGTGCGCACTGTCGTCTTCAGAATGAAAGAGTCACCAAAGTTTCTGGTTTATAAAGGACGAGATGACAAGGCGGTGGAGGTGCTTCACCATATCTCGAAGGTGAACGGGCGCCAGTCGAAGCTGAAACTCGAGTCATTCGATATTCTCGAGAGCGAGCACAACCATTATTCGAATGCACCCGTCATGGGCGGTGGGAGGTCTCAGAAGAACCTTTCATGGGATAAGAAGGCGAAGATGGAAACGGAGCGGTACAAGCTGCTATTTAGCAGCTGGGATATGACGCGTTTGACTATCCTGGTCTGGCTGACGTACATCATGGATTACTGGGGCTTCACTGTGGCCGGTAAAAACACCTGCACACTGAATGTAGCAGCTGTTTGCTAATCCGTCACGTAAAAGGCTCCTTCCTCCCCAAGATCATTGCGCTTAAGAACGGCTCCCTGAACCTCTCCCTCCAGTTCACGTACCGCTCCTACATCTTGATCTACTTCCCTGGAATCTTCGGCGTTGCCCTCGGCGCGCTCCTCTACAATGTGCCGCACGTGGGCCGCAAGTGGACCATGGTGATCTCGTCGGGCCTCATGGGCGCCTCCATCTTCATCTTCTCGGCCGTCAACTCCGAAGCCTCGAACATCGGCCTCAACGCCATGGAGTACTTCTTCCAGAGCATGTTCAATGCCGTTCTGTACGGCTGGACCCCCGAAGCCTTCCCGGCCCCCGTGCGTGGCACCGCCTGCGGCGTGGCGAGCTTCTGGGGCCGCCTGTTCAGCATCGTGAGTCCGCTGATTGCGCAGAGCCTGTATGCGCGGAGCGAGAGCGGAGATGGCGACGTCAATGCGGTGTTGTACCTTGCTGGTGGAGTGACGCTGGGTTGCGTGATTTCGGTGGCTTTGTTGCCGAATAAGCGGTTGGGGACGCAGAGTATGTAGATGTGACTGGTGCTTTGGGTAGATATGTGTTGTGAAAGACGTTGGTGTATAGAAGGAAGCAGCGTGTACAGCGGCGTTCGGGTCTTTCGTCAAATTACCCCAATCATGCATGAGGAAGTCTTTCTCTGGTTTTAGAAGTCTGCTGGCCGTCACACATAGATTTGAGAAGCGTGTAAGCTCTCAGATGAGCGCGCAGTATTGAAACATTTCTTGATTGCTATCCGTTTCCAGAGATTTCTCAGATACAACTGCATCACCTCTCTTTGGCTAAAGCATACTGCATCCAGTCAAAAAAGCTTTGCGGTACTGCGCCACGTGAAGCGCCCCCCTCGGCCCCAGAGGCTCGACCCATTGGTAAGTATAAAAATCAACTCCACCTCCCTCCCCTTTGCCCTTCCGCCAACGACCACCGTCAGCCCAAGTAAACCTCACAAGCAAACAGACAACACAAGCCTAACCAAAATGCTTGCTGTAGTAGGCCCACTAGCAATACCCTCGGTCTCCCGCGACCGCGTCATCGCCGCAGCCTCAAACAATTGGGAATGCTGCATGTGCAGCCACTTCAACGACGGCGCCCTTGACCTCTGTAACGGCCGCCGCCAGTTTAAGAACGCCAGGTGCATGCATGCTCGGTGCACACGGTGCTTCGTGGACGTCTTCGACGACGCAGAAGACGGCGGTCTGGTCGGCGATAAGCCGCCCGCGGTCGGGCGCGAGGATGTGGTGCAGACGCCGTTGGGGCCGCTGCCGCTACCGCCGGATAGCATGCCACCACCGAGAATAGCCGGGGTCTGGTAGCGCTTTCCACTAAGAAATATTTGGCGGCATTGTTCTCGAAGGCTGGGGTTTTGGTACTTCCACACAGGCTTTGCGTGGGAACCTTCAGTTCAATTATTTCTGAGATTCTGGGGTTTCAGTACAGAACAAACGCGTTCTTGAGGTTCTAGACATTCCCTCGTTTGTCGTTCGCCGTGGTGTTGAAATCTCTTTTGTCGCTCGTTGGCACAATGTTCGAGACAACATGTCACAGGTCTCAGATCCTGACGAACGTGGAGATTGATCTTGAACTGGCATCAACTTGGCTGCTCAAGCATTTATCTGCGAACGAAGAGAAAAAGCTGAGCGACGTCTCCCGACACGTTCCTTCCTTCTCCTCAGCCAGACTTCCGCCCTCTATTCGCAGTCACCATCTCCGCCTGTCAGAGAAGCACGCCCTCCCTTGAATAACTTGAACCCTTCCACCACACCGCAACTATAATGAAGGCCTTCTGCACTCGTTGGCTCTTTAGCCGCCAGGACGTTGAATGGATTATAAAGTGGCAGTGCTGTAAGTGCTTGAACTTCAACGAGCACTGCCAGCCTCTGTGTATGTGTCCACGGGGGTGCCTCCACCGGATTTGCAGCGTCTGCCGCAATGTGCTGGTACAAGGGGAGAACTTGGTTTTCGTTCCGGAAGAAGTGGAAGGAGCGGGCCGAGCCGCAGCGTTGGAAGAGCAGATGCCGCCTGGCTGCCGTGGAGGGACTGCGGCGGGGTATGTTTAAGCTCAAGCAAGGGCGAGAAATGAGGATGGTAGGGGTTCTAGATCCTGCTCTGATTTCTTGGTTGTTGAGTCTGGAAAGAAATGGGGATCTATATGGACTGCTTCCATTTACGCAAATAGAAACAAAGCATTGATGAAAGTCAAAAAAAAAAAAAAAGCGGCCGAATTCGGCATAAAAAAATGAAAGTTCTTATATCCCGCGATGTTCGTAGAATCTTGGCTCAATGCAAGCAGGATAGTGCAGCAAATGCCCCCTCCTTTTTCTCACATAACCCGCATACATGGCCCCGGCCAGATAAACCGCTGCCGTGCTTATCACAGCAGGCCACTGGAACTGGTCCGGGCGTGAGAATACGATGGTCGAGATGTACGACAAGAGCTCGAAAAGGTTCTGGAAAGACGCCTCGACGGTGGATAAGGCGCCGCGGTTGTCGAGGTCCACAGCCTGCATTACACGTCAGCCAAAACAGCGGGAACAATGGCATTCGAGAACAACTCACGTCCTGAATGATGACCTGCGCGCAGAGGTCGAAGCCCCACAGCCCAACGCGGCTCAGGATCACACCTCCAACCAGCCCGCTCACCGCCAGGATCTGCCTTCCCCCCTTACCCTCCCCGTCTGCAAAGTACCAGGCCATCCCGCCCACCAGCCACGCCATCTGCCAGGATAGGAACCACATGCCGCCCCGAACGGCACCGATATGCCTCGTTATCCGCGGCGCGATCAAGGTGGCGCTGAGCTCGAAGATGGTGGAGACGGTGCGGGCGATGCCGACGTGGGTGGAGTTGTAGCCCGAGGCGAGGAGGAAGGTGACCATCTGACCGGAGAAGGAGAGCACGGTGAGGTAGAGGATGGAGAGGGAGATGGAAGGGAGGAAGGCTTGATGATTGAAGTAGAAGGGGAGGGATTTGACGGGTAGGAGACGGTTCGCGGTCGAGCGGATCCAGGCGGTGGCCGCGACGCCAAGTTTGGGCTGCTGCAGAGGATTTCCGGGAACGCTGAGCTCTATGACGTCCTCCATGGCTGCGGGAGCAGTGCTTGCTGGAGCGCGTCGGAGAGCGGGGACCATTTTATAGACCTGATCAGTCGTCAGCTTTGCCGTCGAGAGCGGTTGGCAGAGTGTGCCATGCGTGCCCTTGCAATACAGATGTACTCAACAAGGACCGATACAGCGCTCATGCCCAGAGTCACCCAGATGGCAATAATCGTAGAAGCACCATCGATCAGCGAGATGACCAGTGGACCCAAGAGCTTGCAAAAGAGGTCAATCCGCCGCATCCGCGCATTCAGAATCTGGCGCCCCCGCTGGTCACCTTCGGTGATGACGACGACCTGGAAACATCAGCAGCGAGCAACAAGCATTGTTGGGTGGAACAATACCCAGTCCCGCTCCACAGATACTAGATTCATGACTGCACACAGCTTCTCAACGCAAGCCAGCAGAATGGTCATCGCAAACAGTCCGGTTCTCAAGTGCCCTCGAACGCCAGATGATCTTTGCTCCATTGCCCAGAATAGCCCGCATGATGCCGCAACGGCGAAGCGCTGTCCGATGATGGAGAACCTAACGACGCTGAGCCTATTGCGGCGGTCGATCTGTGCGCCCACGGCGGGAGAGAAGACGATGGCGGAGCCGCTGCGCACGAGTGCGTAGATCGACATCTGGAGTAGCGTGTTCGGGAAAATGGAGGCCAGGAAGAGCACAGGGCCCATCTCGAAGAGGCGCGAGTTCCAAGTGGAAAGGAAATGAGAGATATAGAGGGATGTCGTCAAGCTCCTGGGCAGCGATGGCGGCAGCTCACTGGGTTCCCGAGCAGCAGGCGCCTCATCGCGAGGGGGAACAGGGGTAGATGCAAGACTATCTTTCTTGGTGTCCGGTATGGTGCTCATATGGATGCTATCTGCAATTGCCTGTTTCTTGTCTGCTGGTTGAATTTTGTCTACTGTCTGATCAATCTCGAGATGCTGAGGATCTTTGGGCTCCGGTTTGATGTCTCTGCCTCCACTGGAAGGGTGTAGTGTAGATGGCCGTGTTTCGCCTGGCTCGTTGTTTGCCTCTGAGCGAGTTGTCGGTGGGATGGACGGATCCTGCTCAGTCGATGCCATTTTCCTTGGGTTGCTTTCTTTCCTGGAAGTTTTCAGTGAGTACCCACTGAGCTTATGTAGCCGAGAGAGCGACAACGCGGATGGTTGAGAATTAAGACTTGCGGGAGCCTCGAGCGGTAAATCTGCCTCACACGGCTCCAAATTAGCGTGAAACCCTCAGACTTCCCCGCGCCAAGGTTGACCGGTGCGCTTCGTATGCCGGGAAGTCGACAGAGATCATCACGCCAGAAGACACCCGATTGTTGTACGTTCCATCTCCTGCACATGAGTTTCAACAATCTGTGTGCCGAGCAGAGTCCCAAAACCCAAGTACACTTAATGCAAAGCGCCCAACGACCAGCTTACCATCAGCATCTTTCTTCTCTCGGTCTTCTCCTGCACTGCAAATTTCTAGATAAGCGCTCACTAACGAAACAAAAAAAAATAAGCCACCGAGATCATAGATGTTTACACCACTGTCAGACATTGAACTCTCTCGCCTTCCATCCACGCTTTCGAAGTGATGATACCCAACCCTATTCGCCGGTATTCAAATGGCTTCGGAGTTTCTTCCAGCAAAAGAACATAACAGAGCCATTTGTCATCATCTGGTATCTTTTCTCCTTCCCTTCCGCTCCAGTGAAGGCCAGGACGAAGATACAGACAGTAGAAATATTCTGTGAAAGCCACGTCGAACGAGGCAAAGCCAATGGATGCACCATTACCGCCTGGCCTCGATTCCAGTATTGAGAAGACACCGGACAACTGGAAAAACTTCAAGGGAAAGAAGGACCAATCCATGTCTTCAAAGCGTGACAACCCGGGCTCGCCGTCCGAGACGTTCAAAACGTCCAACCACTCGTATGAATTTTCTTGTGCACTTGCTTGTTTGATGATGCTTTGCACATCGAGGCTGCCAGATGCGCCTTCTTCGAACCTCGCCTGAACGTTCCCGCTGACCGGCACCTCAGCCCCATCTCTGAGGAATATTGGCTCTTCGGGCACATTGCTTCGCCAGAAATCTTCATCTTCGACATACCATTTGCGTCCCGGGAGTGCTGCCCAGCACCAGGTTGGCATGCGATCTTGGCGCTCATTGCACAGATCTTTTTCAAATTGTGCTATGCGCAGCCACAGAAGGCTGGAATGGATCTCGTGCATCCATATTCCCATATAGTAGCGGGCACGAGTTTTTCTCTGTATTTCCCTTGCAAGCCCTTCTATTGCAATCAACCGATCACTCTCGTAGGTCAGACGTCGTTGGGTATACACCTCGACATCTTTTTGCCAGCGATTGCCGATGATTCCCTTTGCATTCTGCTCCAGACCCCTCTCGTCGAGCGCGAAAGGGACACCAGACTCCTTGAGGCTTTTGCATTCCCAAAGGAATCCAGCAGCAGTGAAGCTCAAAAGCCTACGGGCGAGATATCGTTCCTGGAAAACCCACGCCCTGTCACTCAGACAGGATCCACTGTGGACCCAAAAGGATGCTGGGCCTGCTGAGAGCAGAATCGTGCCATCTGCCTCTTGGCCGTCAGGGAAGTATGGAACCTCCACAATGGGATCATCCGATCTACGTTGCGTAAGGAGCAGGCCCTTCGAAGCATCGGCAGCGTCGGCAGCAGCAATAACCACTCGAGCCTTCTCATACAACGCCCCCATCGTCTTCGCTTCAGCTTCCCAGTCGGCGTGGTCATCTTGTATGATACAGAGAGAATCGATCCGCAGATAACGAATGCTGAGAGCCCGGGTTGTCTCAACAGCTTCGCGAAATGTTTTGGGGAGCTCCTTCAAAGGGATGCCCCCCAAGCGCTGTTGGAGAGAAGCCTTTTTGGTATCCAAAGGCCGCTTTTCCGGAGGACCCCAGCAGTGGCTGAGCGCAGCGTAATGACCCAAGCAGCCGGTCGTTTCGATCAACCTGACAGAATCTTCTCCGGTTGGTTGGACATCGATAACTCGGGTGGGCAGCTCGTGTTCAACCGTTTCATCTATGGTGTTTCCTGAGAGGGTCTCTCGACAGCCACCATGATTTTTGACGCAATCTTTCAGCCTTGAGTTGATCCGAACAAACGTATCTGGGGAGGAATCGTCGCGGATCGGCTCTACGTCGCACACGTCTCCTGATATTGCGGCAGGAGAACCTTTATGCGTTCAGCGTTTACGCTTTTTGAAACGCAAGAGGGACTTACCGGGGCGCGCCCAGACACTCAAATTGATCCGTTGGGAGATCTTCAAAAGCGTGCGCTTCTCCGCCCTTGGTTCATGTCCTGATTTAGCGAAATCCTTGGGCCTCGATATCCGTATCTGAATCTTCCCAGACCGCGGCCGCCAGGGCTCAGCATTCTCTTCCGCCGGATCATCGTCACGAAATTCCATCCGACACTTATCCAAGCCCAGATGGACAGACCCTCCCAGGTCTTCGAATTCCTCGGATATGAATTGGAGGAATGTGGCATCCGTATCGTCCTTCAGCAAGTGTCTGAATGTCCTTTTGCAGCACAATTTGATCACACGGCACAAACCGCACGCCCCGGCCGAGGCGAAGGTCTCGTGGAGCCTCAGATGGCATAACTCGTTCCTGATCGAGCTGTACTCATCTTCCAACTCCTGTGCGGGTGGTTTGAAAACGTTCTTGAGGAAGGAGTCGCACGCATTGCAGAGGGCCATGTTGGGCAACGTTCGCGGGTGTTATGAAGTTGTGTCTGAACACAACAACACACGAGGCTGCTGCTCCATGCGCCTACACGTGTCTTGATAGCTTCTGATTGGTTCGACTGGGGCGATTACGCCACCTCCGGTCCCCCGATTTGGCCCCCAGCAATCCTGACTTGGCACTTCCTGACACGGCTACGTCGAATCTACAAATGTGCCAAATCTACCGGAGGTGATGACTTACTTTGATCCTATTTTGAGGATGGAATCAGAAGCTATTTGCCACTCTTTGCGTTTGCGAACAAGCATTCTGACTTCTACTAGCCAGGGCTGTTGGCGAGCAGTAGCGCTTACTAAGCTTTCAAGCAAGCCAAAGCACACGCTCTTGAGAAGAAAAATGCAGAAAATACGAGCATAATTGTGCACGGAGGTGATAATACATAAGTTTGGAAAAGACTAGAATGAAATGGGGCGCAGGGGTATAGACACGAGTGTATTACATACCTGGTGGCGAGTGGCTCCGAGGGAAGCGCGCATTTCGCATATCATCCAAGTGGGAAAGACAGGTCATGATGGCGGAACTGTTGCGCATCAAAGTGAGCAACGTAGTGTCAAGTGTGGAGTAGCCGGAATGGACCCCGCAGTGATTACAAAGGCGAATCACTTACGATGACATTATACCTCATGCTAGTGTCATGCAAGAGAGCTTAAAAACACTACCCCCCAACAATGATGTCACAACCACAAACCCGACCATTCGAAAAGGTATCAGCCCAGAAAAGAAACGGCATCTTGGAGAGTGTGAGTAACAAACAGCAACTTCGCACAGATCCTCATCGTCGGCGCGGGCCCATCCGGCTTACTCCTCGCCCTCCTTCTATCCCAACACAATATCCCATCCGCTGTCCTGGAAGCATGGCCGCAACTCGACACCCGGCTGCGCGCAACTCAATACGGCGTCCCGGCCACCCGCATCTTCCGCCGTGCTGGCCTGCTGGATGACTTTCGAGAGGCAAGCATCGCCAAGTTTCCGAGCATCTGCTGGCGGCGCGTGGCGGATGGAAAGAAGCTGGTTGGTGTTGACATGTCGGCTGTGGAGGACCATCCGGACCGCATGACTATCCTGCAGTTGGGAGAGATCATCCAGATCATGTATCGGCACTGCATGGAGAGGGGAAAGGGACTGATTGACGTCAAGTTCAACCACAGGGTGGCCGACGTGGGGCAGGATGGGAAGAAAGCATGGGTTGACGTGGAGATTGGCGAAGAGGGGGAAGAGAAGGAAAAGAGAAGGATGGAAGCGGATTATGTCGTTGGTTGTGATGGAGCTACCAGTGCCGTCCGGCGGTCTCTCTTTGGGAGGGAATGGCCGGGAGAGACTTTCCCTTACAGGTTCATAGTCCAGAACGTAAGCGTTGTCCTCGCGCAAGGGCACATTTGAGTGGGGCTTACGAGCAAGGGACAGGTGTACTACGACGGCTTCGAGAAACACGGCTGGGATGGCGGCAACTACATGGTGGACCCTGACCACTGGGGCCTCATAGCACGCCGCGGCAAAGGCGGGCTTTGGCGCGTCACGTACGGAGATCCAGTTGTCGGCCTAACGGACGAGGATTATCTCGAACGGCGGCCGTGGCACTTCAAGGCAATCCTCCCGGGACATCCTGAGCCAGACCAATACCGTGTGGAGCAAACAAATCTCTACAAGATCCACAATCGCTGCGCCCAGAAATTCCGGGTTGGACGCGTACTCCTTGCAGCTGATGCGGCGCATGTCTGCAACCCCATGGGCGGGTACGGCTGCATGACGGCAGTGCTCGACGTCAGTGGCCTTGCCGACTGCTTCGTTGGGTTCTTCGAAGGTAATGCGGATGAGAACATCCTTGACACGTACGCGGAGGTCCGAAGGGATATCTTCTTGAAGTACGTGGATGCCAGGTCAGTCAAGAATCTGAACAGAGTGGCCAAGGCGGATCCGTGGACCGTCCTGGAGACGGACAAGTTCTTTGGAATACTCAAGGAGCTAGAAAAAGACAAGCACGCAACCAAGGACTTTTTGTTGGTGCGTATATATCCTTCGTGAAAGAGAAGACTTGAGCTGACTTTGCCGAAGAAAGTATCGAGTATCGAGTACGACTTCACCCAGCACTACAGCGGAAAGGCCGCGGGGACATCCCTATGATGGCACGGGACTATCGGGCGGTAGTGAGACCACTCGATGATCTGTCCAGGGCTCAGAAGCATCTCGGAGCTGCAAATCGCGTCAAAATGGAGATATGGACATATTTTACCACTTCTGCTTTCACGCACGATCATAGGTCGCAGAATACGGGACTTTCCGTCTGCTCAGCCTTAAAGGAATCGCGGCTGTTGTACGTTTTTGTTCTGGAACTTTTGCGGGGTTTTTCTTGGGTGGTTGACTATCGTGTGTGGGCCGCTAATCAGGCGTGTTTGGGCTGAATCCACGCCCATTCGCGCCTCTCCACGCCCTTATCCGCAGCTCTTATCTTAGCCTGCCCCAAATGCCCCAAACCAACGGCTAGAGCCTCATATTTTTTGGTTCTTGCGGTTCCTGTCCCTCCTCTCGTCTTCCCATGCGCCCCAGTGGCGTGCTCTGAATCGGTACCACCGACCAGAAAATTCCGCATTGCAGCGC
The DNA here is from genome assembly GCA_029906385.1 of Neofusicoccum laricinum. Classification (NCBI taxonomy): domain Eukaryota; kingdom Fungi; phylum Ascomycota; class Dothideomycetes; order Botryosphaeriales; family Botryosphaeriaceae; genus Neofusicoccum; species Neofusicoccum laricinum. Next base: position 2,110,042 of record CP123719.1, on the reverse strand, counting down.
CAACAGTTCGGCCATGTCCGGAATGGCCACTGCGCCTGTTACACCGGGAGCGCGGGTTCGGGTGTTTTTCAGCTCAGGAGTATACTCTCAAGTAAGGAGAAACCCCTTCTCAGCTCACACAGAACCCTGCTTACACCATCATAGATGTTCCTTCTGGGGAAGTGCTCTGGACGGCACTACGGCGGTCAACGATGGTCAATGGCGTGCCCAGTTCCATGTTGGAATCGCCGGGTCGAACGCGTACACTTCCGACAAGGTCGGCCCCTCCATCCCGGGCTGGAATGATCCTCTTAAGCTCAACAACGCCGCTATGAACGCACCTTTGCGTGACTGCGCCGGTACTTGGACATACATGGGATACAAGTTCTTCAACGATGGCCCCTTCGACGTCCAAAAGTGCGCGGCTGCTTGCGATGCCCAGACCGCGTACAACATTGCTCACCCTCCTTCTGATGGATACGTTCCTCTGTGCGCTGCCTTTGGCACCTACCTCCTCACCAAGACTACATCTTCAGGATCTGTGGTTCAAGGTCAAATGTGTACCATGTAGGTCTCCAACTCCGTAGCAAGGGAGTGCCCGCTAACGGATCCAGGTACACTTCCGCCTGGGATGCGCAGTATGCAGTCAACACAGCCTCGTACGATGACTCGATTGGAGCCAAGTACACTTACAGCTACAGCTTCTTCTATTCGAAGCCCGACGTTCAGCCCGTGTGCGATTCGGATCTTTCTTATCTTGAGTCTGCGGGCTCCGACTTCTGCTCGTCCTACATCAGCTACACCCCAAGCACGTCGACTGAGATCTCCACGACTACTCCGGGCGCGTCTACTGTCTACGAAACCACCGAAGTCTCAACGACTACGACTGTCACAAGCACTGCGACTATCACCGGAGCACCAGCCAACCAGAAGAGAGACGATGCAGCAGCCTACACTGGTAGTGATTACAGCATTGACATTGTTACCATCTCCGTGACCAACACCGGCAAGCAGGCTGCCGCGATTTCAAGCCCGATCGCCAAGCGTGCTGTGGCAACACCAGCCTCGATCACTGGGTGGCCGGCCGCAAAGATCTCCGCTGCCTGCTCACACGTCGCTACGGGTACTGTGTTGACCACGAGCATCTCCACCGCTCCTATCCCTTTGGCTACCGCTGTTGTGACACGGACGACCACGGAAACCGTCAGCACGGTGTCGACTTTGACTATTCCTGCGGTCATTCTCCCTTCGCCAACTACAATTGTATCAGGACGTGACAGGAACAGTGACGACAACTATTACAGACTGGACCTTCCTTTCCCCATAGCCGCCTACGGAATTTCCAGCAGCACAGTTTATCTTTCCGATAACGCCGTTCTCTACTGGCCTGACTCAAATGGTGATAACAACGGTCGGTATTTCGTAAACTCCGCTTTGCCATTCAACGCTTTTGGAGACGCCGCGCTCTTCGGCCTCTGGGATGACCTGTACGTTTACTACCAAACTGATCAGGGAATTTACTATGATTTGTCGGGCACGGTTGGCTCGCGCAAGGAGGTATTCGAGTTCTATACATCCGCTTACTTTCGTTCGGCCGAGTTCTACCACTTCACCATCACCATGTTCGAGGACAACCCTGGTGTTGCTGTATACAAGTACTACGATGTCTTCAGCTCAGGATACTCGGCCACTGTTGGTGCTCAAAAGAGAGGTAAGAATTATGCCATTCCTGAGTCAACTATGTTGTTGACTAACTTGAAATAGGCGGAAACTTTGTCCAGTTCTCCTTCAACCAGCCGATCATCACTCCTGGCCTCATGCTCACGGTGAACACCAACACCAATATTATCAGCCAAGGCTCTTTCAACCTTTAAGTGCGCGATATTTCTGACGCTTCAGTATCTGCATTTACTCATGACCTTTCCTCGAATTTTGGTGGCGTTGGCATCACGTGTATTTAGCTTTGCTGCGAGAGGGGTAAGAGGCGGGCCTCTCTCACCTCCTTCTCGTCTTCACCAAGAATCTACTCATTTCGCTGTTCACGTCCAAGTCCCACACCTTTATTGTCCATCCTACGAGGTTTCCTCCATGAGAAGAGCCGCACTTTATCAATAGATGCTGCGCGAGATCTTCAGACATTCACATGTCAAATAGATAACAGACAATGGATAGTTCACATTTCTTTCGCTTAACCTTTCAAAGACAAGCAGACTGCAGAAATAAATTGTTGGGGCCGAGACTTATTAGAGACTATGGACCCCGATTGATTTGCACGTCACCTCCCGCTTGAAGTCAAATTGCCAGGGCGCTGATGTCCCCATGTCCTCGGAGATTGTGTAAAATGCTTATATAAACTCGACGGTGGCGACCGCGTACTGCATTTGGGTTGTCAAGTGCTCAATCCATCCTTTCGAGGGAATCACATGTCCCGTGCTGCGCCCTCACCTTCCTAAGTCCTCCTCCTCCTCCTCCTCCTCCTCCTCCTCCTCCTCCTCCTCCTCCTTCTCCTTCTCCTTCTCTCCCTTCTCCTCTCAGAACAACTACCTCACCGCAAACATCCACCACTCCTCGAAGCGGACCATGTCGCCTGTTTTCAGTCCCATTTACCATGCCTTACTCCCGCACCCAAATCGTAGACAACCCGGACCTCACCGTCCGCGTTGTCGAGTACACTGAGGCTCCAGACCACGCCACGGCTTCCGACGAGGAAGACGATGAAGAGACAGCAATCAAGCCGGAGCTGCGCATGGCGCACGTCACCGACTTCGGCGTCGACAAGAATGCGATGCGCCTGCACTCACCCATGCTCTCCAAGCTGCTCGGCCACAGCAGCTGGCGCGAAACTGGCCGCACGGTCGTCGAGCTGCACGAGGACAACTTCATCTCAGCCGCAGCCATGCAGGCCTGGTTCCTGCACTTCCACAGCAAGACGGCGAAGCTGGCGGGCTTGGAAGTCACGCGCGAGGACATCTGGAGCATCGTCGCCGCGGGGCAGAAGTACGGTCTTAAGTCGGCGGAGCTTAAGGCCTGGTTCGCGGATTGGTACGCGAAGAGTGAGAAGGGGAAGGTGTGGGACGACCGGGATTGCCAGGAGCTGTTGTATCCGTGCTTCGAGTTCGATCATGCTCCGGGTTTCGCGAGGGCGTCGACGTGCCTGGCGTACAACAAGCATGACCATATCATGGAGAGGAATCCTACCAAGCACCATGACTTGCATCTGCCTCCCCGCACCATTCGTAAGTCTCCTACTCTCGGCACTACCGTGTGCGTTCTTTTCTAGGAGTTACGCAGGGCAGATCAACGCCGCCAAGGGCCGCCTCCGCATCGTCCTCCACCGCGAGCTCTGGAAGCCCATCAACAGGCTCCTCACGCACGACCGGTGTGGCTGCAAGGAAAAGACCGTCTTCGGCTATCAGAAGGCGCTTGTCGACATCGGAGTCTGGCCCCTCGAAGAGTTGTACCTCAAGCACAGCCTAGCGGAGATCCTGGACAAGCTCTCCGAGTTCGACTGGACGCCGGATCCCGACAGCTGCCTTAGCTGCAGGCACACCGACTACGCCAGCCTGGTTGCCAAGGCTGGGAGGGATGTGAGGGACCACTTCCACGGCCTCTGTCTCGTCTGCGTGGACATGACGAACCCGAAGACCACCAACTTAGACGAGGATTACTGGAGGCACCACTTCATCAAGAAGTGGGATCGCAAGTGCAGGCCCCATGGAGTCTCTCATGGCCAGCCAACTTGGTTCTACTCGTACATGGGCAGGAAGCAGCAGACGGATGCCAGGGAGGCGTGGTACCAGGAGAAACGCTTCAACCTGGGTACCGACTCTGATTAGTTGGTATCCAAGAAGCCATAGCAACATGCTGGCTTGGTGAAAAAATGTTTGAAAGAGAGACAAACTACTAGCAGGTGCCCACGGGCTTGCGAAAAAAAAAAATAGAGGGGGGGGGGGCACGATGACTCCGGTAGAGATGAACAAGAACGCCTGCGTAGGTAGCAGGAAAGGAAAGATATAGAAAACCCCATTTCCAAGAGGATGTGTGCATTGCGAAGATAGAATCACAGTGAATGTCCAATCCATAAAGTCGATTTCTCCGAGAGCAGAAACCGAGCAAGTCAGAGGAAAAGCAACATGACTCGCGGTTTCGGCAGGGCGGGCTCACAGGCTGAACAATGAAGCGCGGGCTTAGCCTAGACACGCCGGCCTTGTTTTCACGTGCCAACGCGCGTGAGAGCAGCGCCGGGCACAGGGAACTCAGCATTGGGCGGAGAGCATGCATGGCACTTGGAGGAGGCTGCGAAGAGGGACCCGAGCGGCCTGATAGACAAGTGCTGAGGCGGGAATGGCGGTGAAAGGCGGCGGGCGGGTGCACCGGCTGCAAGGCCCCCGGCCGCTCGCTGGTGCTTATCGATACGCGCCAGCGAGCCCTCGAACAGTTGCGTCAGTCCCTTCCACCCTCTTCCTCACTACCTCTCGCCCTTGTCCTGGATCGCCTCGTCTGCTCCGTCGCCGCTCGCCCGCAGCTCACTCGACACCGTGCCGCGTTCCGCAATGCGTGTTCGGCCCTGCGACACCACCGCCCTCCCGGATTGAGCGCCCGTGCCAAACGAGAGAGCTCCAGACCGTTGGTCCGAAGCGACGCTTCCGTCACTGACTCGCCTTGCTCGACAGTCCGCGCGGATCACCTCTCCACAACCGCTCCTTCTCTGTTCCTGGCCCGCTTGCCGCTGCGCGGCCCTCACGCATGGCGCGTCCTCTCTACTCCAAGCTGCTCAATCGCGAGCTGGGCTTGCGCGACACCAAGTATGCTCGCGTGCACGACATCTACGGCGACAGGCAATGGATCCGCGACCTGGATATTGTCAACGAGCTCTCAGGCCACTCCGGCTGCGTGAACGCGCTCTGGTAGGACGCAGACCGGCCCCTCCGTGTTGCACACAATGCTGACATCGCGCGCTCTCGTAGTTGGTCCAAGTCCGGCCAGCTGCTGGCATCAGGCTCGGATGACCAGCATGTCAACATCCACAAGTACCTCCCCCAGTCCTCGTCGAACCAATTTGACTTCTCGACGACCATCTCCACCGGCCACCGCGCCAACATCTTCTCCGTCAAGTTCATGCCTTACACCAGCGACCGCACCATCGTGACCGCCGCCGGAGACGCCGAAGTCCGTATCTTCGATATCGAATACGCTGGAAGCTCCGCCGCTCCCGCGAACACGCCCGGCCGCAGCAATGGGCTGAACACGGTGTACGATGGCGTGCGCTACGTCAGCGATAACTCTACAAATTGCAAGGTCTTCCGTTCGCATAGTGACAGGGTGAAGAGGATTGTCACAGAGTCGTCACCGTGGCTTTTCCTGACCTGCTCGGAGGACGGCGAAGTTCGCCAGTGGGACATTCGCCAGCCTGAGTCTCAGTACCCAGCCCCGAGCTCAATGAGCAGGCGCGTCGCCAGCGACGACAACGTTCCGTCTCCTCTCATCTCCTACAAGCGCTACCATCTCGACCTGAATACAATCTCATGTTCGCCGAGCCAGCCGCATTACATTGCTCTTGGAGGTGCTCACTTACACTGCTTCCTGCATGATCGACGCATGACGGGCCGTGATAGGCTGCGCGAGAGGGGTGCTCAGCTCTCCTCTCCCGACATGCTTTCCTCGCACGACGACGAGCTGATGCGGCAGGCAACCCAGTGTGTTCGCAAGTTCGCGCCGAATGGTCAGAAGCGCATGAAGCGCACCGACAACGGCCATATCACAGCATGCAAGATCAGTGATCACAACCCGAACGAGATGATCGTAAGCTGGTCGGGAGAGTGGATCTACAGCTTCGACCTTGTCCACAGTCCGGATGCGACAGAGCAGGAGAAGGAGGACAACCCGCGGTCAAGCAAGGGCAACAGCCGTGCGAAAGAGTCGAAGACACGGAAGAGAAAGAGAGCCAGGACAGGTCTGTCTCAGGAAAGCACTGAGCGGGGTGGATCGAGGCCACGAACTGGTGATGGGTCACCTGAAGAGGATGAAGAGATGTCATTGATGGTGCACTACGAGAACGGCCAACGCGAGGAGATTCCAATTGAGCCTCCTCGAGCGCGCAGTCCCATCTCCGAGGCTCGCGAGGCTGTTCTCCCGGAAGCCCAAAGGCAAAGCTTTCGCATTGCGAAGAACGTGGTTTCTATGCGCAAGAACCTCTTCACGCTGGGAACCCGCAAGGAACCTTCAGACTCTGACCCAACCGGCTACGCCGTGCCGTTCACCTCGGTCCTCGGCTATGCTGCTACAGTCCTACCCCAGATGGATGAAGTCTCTCGTGAATGGCGCTATCCAGTCAATCCTCTCAACGTAGACGTGGCGTTCCAGAACAACCTACGGGCGAAGCGCGGGTCGGCCAGGCGCTTTGTTCAGGCAGCCGGAACTCTGGCTCGAGTTCTTGGAGGGAGGTTACGTACAGCTGGAGGCGGCTCGAGCCCCGCACTGTCTTACTTTGAGAAGATCGTCCCAGCTCCTCGCGAGTCCCATGAAATACCCCGCCACGAGCAGTTTGGATACGACTTCCTTAAGGCCATTCTTCTGTGGCTGGATAGCGGTGTTGGAGCACTGCTAGAGGGCTTTACTAGGCCACGCGACGTTTCTCGAGGCAATCCACGCTATCCAGTCTCTGCGGATGCTGGCAGCGACGCAATTGATGATGTCTTGATTCCCTATCTGTCGCAACTGGCTGATGAGATACCCATCATCAACATCGACGCCTCGCCCTTCGAGACCGACCAGAGCCGTGTTGTCTTTCCAACAGGAAAGGCAGCTGTCGTGGCTTTCGCACAGGCTCTAAAGATCCCTTTCGAAGATCTATCCAGTGCAGTTGTGCCGGCTTCGCCGAGTGCTGAGGGTGGCAGTACTGCTCCTGAAGCTGTTGGGGCACAAGACCGGAAGGCGGCGTTGAGATTTTGGGGGTTCAAAGTTGGACGAGGACTACTGATGAATGCCGGCCAGGAAGTCAACTTTGCCTTTGTCGACCGAGCTTTTGGTGGCCTTGGCAGGGGCGACGCCAGCGTCTGGCAGGACGAAGCATCGATCCACAGAGCGTTGAGAAACATCGACCCTGATGAAGAAGAGGAGCCGGTAGAGAGTGCTCGCCTGGTCCGTCGTCCGAGGGCTGCCGGAAACAACACTGGTGAAATCTCCGACGAGAACGACAGCATGGATAGCGATGAAGAAACCGTGCCTGCAGAGGAGCTTCGTGAGATCATCGCTGGACGTAGTGAAGACGAGGAGGAGGAAGACGACGATTACGAAGATGGTGCTAGCGATTCCGAAGACGAGAGTGAAGAAGATGACGATGGCGATGACGACGACGATGAGCCAACCAGCATACTATTCCGTTCGGCATTTGAGCGTACTAGGCTGAAAGAAAAGGTTGAGTTGGACAAGCCTTGCTCGCCCCACAATCGCCAATACCGCGGCCACTGCAACGTCAAGACCGTCAAAGATGTCAACTTCTTCGGCCTGGAGGACGAGTACATTGTCAGCGGTAGTGATTCGGGTCACCTCTTCATCTGGGACAAGAAGACAATGCAGATCGTCAATATTCTGGAAGGTGACGGAGAGGTCGTCAACGTTGTTCAAGGCGAGCAAGCATTTCTTTCTCATCTGCTTTGTGATGGCTGCGCTAATGTAAGCAGGCCATCCCTACGAGCCTATGTTGGCAGTCTCAGGCATCGATCACACAGTCAAAGTCTTCAGCCCGGACGCTCGCGCTCGCCGCAATGCTCGTCTTGGTATTGGTGTCACACCTGGCGATACTTCTCAGTTCTCATCCATCTCCTTCGGCCCCCGTCTACGTCGCCGCCAGCAGCGCGCCCCGTCTTCGGCAGACGACGAGGTCGACACGACGACGGTGCCTGAGGGTGACGAGGATGAGGATGAGCGTGCCCCGCCCAACGGACTTCCCAGTCGCCGTCGCATGCATGAGGAGTACCGCATAACCTCCGAGAACGACGTCAACCGCGCCGGCGGTAGCCGCGAGAGCTTCATTACTGTGAGTGACAGCATATTAGCTCGGCCTGCCCCATACATTATCCCTATGTTCTTCTAAACGCCTTTCACCAAACTCCATTGTCAAAAGACGAAGACACTGACGTACTCTCTAGCGTGGAATGCTGGCCGAGCTAGCCCAGCGCTTCTACATGAACCCTGACGGCGACGGCGACGAAGGCGGCGAAGGAGGACCACACCAGATAATTGTCAGTGAGGATAATTGCACAGTAATGTGAACAGGCACAGACTCCATCTTAGTCTGAGCCATCTCAAACATCAAACAAGGGCCTTTTTTTTTTCTTTTACGAGAAAGAAAAATGATATACCTTTTTCTCTCCCTCCCCCGCTCACCCAACCCCTCGTTTTACAAAGTCCTGCGTCTACACTGATTTTTGCCCTCGTCTTTCCGAACAGGCCCAGCGACTCTGGAGGATCACCGCCATGTTCACCCTGTGGGCCGGCGGTCGTCTGCCCTTCCAGCTCCCCGACGGCTTCATCGCATTCACCCAGCCGACGCACACGCTGCTGGGCATGGAGAGGGACCGCCTGCACGTCGATCCGGACGTCGCGCGGTTCTTCCTCCGACTCTGCGGCCTGGACGGAAGGCTCGGCTCGCTGTTCGGCGGGGATCGGGCGGGGCTTTACTGATGGAGGGGAGGTGGGAGCGATGGCGTACTTATGGTTCGGGGAATGGTCGTGCTATGGGCATGACGGGTGCAGGTGGATATATAGCGTGACCATGTTTGCGCGAGACGGCTGCAGATGGCTGGGTTCGGCAGATTGAATCCAGGGTTTCTCATGCTCGCTTTTGGCTTCTACGTGTATGAATGATTTGCTTTCCAGCCTTATTCCTTCTCGGGTAGGCCGTCAATTTTTTCTATCTACACCGACTCCTGTAACAACAAGCTTTAACCTCCCAAGCGTGGTTTCACCGGCCCCGTATCCCCAAATGTGGTCGGTCCTTTTCGTTCTTCATCATCTTATGGAGGGGGAGGGGGGGAGGTAACCACCAGTGACCTCCCACGCTCCATCAACACACGACACCTCATCGCCCATCCAATCTAACCGCCCACCTCCTCTACTCCCTCCCCACAAGAACACCCTTCTCATACAACCCGCTCACCAACACAATCCCCTCGGCCACATCCCTCGCCGCGCTCGAACTAGCCCCGTACCCTGTCCCCACAAACACCTCCCTCCACCCGCCCGCGCCCGTCTCGGCATCGAACACCAGCTCGCCCACCCAGCTGGGACTCACGTCGTCGAAAGTTTCCGCGCACCGCAGCAGCGCGGCGCGGTCCGCCTCGCCCAGCAGCACGTCGACGCGGCGCCGGGCCGCCGCGTCGGCCAGCTCCTCCTGCTCCGTCGGCGGCGGCGGCTGCAGGCCGGCGGCGCGCTCGGCCGCGGCTTCGTCCGACGCGGCGGCGGCCTCGGCCTGCGCCCGCGCCTGCGCCTCGGCGGCGGCGCGCAGCGCGATGCAGCGCGCGCGCCGGCTGACGGTCTCGGTGAGGGCGCCCGGGCGCGGGTGCCCGGCGGCGAGGAGGCGGCCGGACGAGTCGACCGAGAGGTTGTCGATCAGGGCCGGGGCGCGGATTTCGGTGATGTAGGTTAGGGTGATGGCGCCGTCGGCGGTGGTGGAGAGGTTGTAGAGGCGGACGCTGCGGCCGCCGGTGCTGGCGACGGCGACGGTGGTGGTGTTGAGTAGGGCGATGCCGTTGGCGAAGGGGATGGCCGAGGCGACAGTGGTGACGATCGAGGCCGGGGCGGCGGGCGGAGGGGCGGCTTCGTCGGCGTCGTCGCCGAGCGAGGTGGGCTCGACGGGGTCGGAGTCGAGGGCGGCGGCGGGCAGCACGACGTGCACGATGTTGCCGCCCGGTAGGAAGCCGTACGTCTCGAGCTTCTGGGCGACGAGGCGCTCGCGCACGCGGAAGTAGTGGTCGTTGGTCACGAGGAAGCTGGTGCCGTTGAGGGCGTGGACGCTGTTGGGCGTCCAGAGCGCCGGGTGCGCGACCGTCTGCTTGTGCGTCGCGGCGGCGCGGCCGAAGCCGTTCCACGGCACGTAGTCGAAGAGCTCGATGGTGGGGCCGGAGGAGGCGTGGTTGACGACGAAGAGCGTCGCGGACTCGGCGTGGTACTCGATGCCCAGCGGGTGGAAGTCGACGACGGCGCGGTCGCCAAAGTCCTCGAGGACGAGAGGCTGCGGGAAGCTGTCGGGGTCGTTATAGAACCATTGGAAGATGGCGCCCGGCGGGGCTGGGTCGATGAAGGCGCCCTGATGGAGGGGAGCGTTGTGTCAGCTTGGAGAGCAGGTGGTGCGCAGAGGGTTGAAGCGCTCCGTCTCAGCTCACCATCACGGTGTTCCAGGCATCGCGCTGAGGATCGCAGCTCAGGATGGCCACGCTCTGCTCCTCCAGGATGATGACGTCCTCGCAGTTCTTCAGGATGTCCTTGTACCTGACCTCCTGTTCCCTGAAGACCGACACGTTCTGCAGGGTGCTCACGTCGGCCGTGACAAGCTGCAGCGTGCCCGCGCGCCAGGTCAGCTCGGGCCAGAGGAGGGCGATGCTGCCGCCGAGGGCCTGTTCATGTTCCGCATGTTAGCAACCGGGCATCTCGAATGCACACATGTGGTGGTGGCATGTCGAGCTCGCGCTGATGTGGAGAGAGCTCCGGTGCGACGTACCACCGCGGGAAGGATCTTGCCCAGCATGTTCTTCTTCGGTCGTCCTCTCAGGCCAATGGCAGGGATGCTGGGAGCTGAAGGAGAAAGAAGGGGAGCGAGGACTCGCAGATGGACGTGGCGGGGTAGCACATGGCGGGCTTAAGTAGGAGCAAGGTGTGCTTTGGATGGGGATCTGCGCATGGACGCGAAGCTCCGCAGCTCCCAAGGCGTTTGCAGCAACGGCGCCGGCGTGGGGAACAGCTGACTCTCATGCCCGGCTTGTGCGCCGATTTACTCATCTCGCCGAGTGCGACGGCACATTTTTGCGCGCTGATATCATTTGAATTACTCCGGCGGCTTCCGCAGCCCAGCCCGCTACATACATACCGTAGCTGTGCTTCTAGAACCCGGCGCTCGCTTCCTGGCGGGGTTCTGGGCTCTGCAGAACCCTAAAACTCGCCTGAGCTCTCCACCGCCCTTCATCACCCACGCCCCACAGCCCTATCTGCCCTCAGCAATTTTGCCATTTCCTCCATCAATCGCTGCTAATCCTTCAACACCCACATCCTGCTTTTTGTGCGAAACGCCCCGTATCCCATATATTTACAAGTAATCACTGGCCCTCGCCCGGCCCTTTCCTGCGTCTCCTTTCCTCGCCGCGCTCTCGCTCCTGCTCCTGCTCCTCGACACGCTGCCCTTCGTCCTGGGTGGCGGCGAGGCCTCCGGCGAGCTGGTGTTCCGCCTGCGCGCGTATCTGTCATTCCTCCCTTCACGCACGCTCTTGTCGTCACGACCTGCTGGAGACCTACGCCTAGGCGGCGGCGAACGGCTCACGCTGCGCGAAGGCGATGGGCTGTACTGCCGGCTTTTGCCGCGGGGCGAAGAGCCTCGCACAGGCGAGGAGTAACTGTAGCTGCGGGCCCTGCGCCGGGGCGGGCTGCGCGAACGAGATGCAGACGGACTGCGACCCTTGCGGCTCGCCCGCGGTGGCGGTGTAGGGGACCGCGACGGCGAGTCTCTGGCACGCCCGTTCCTTTTCGGAGACGGCGAGCGAGACATCGACGAAGTAGCTCGTCTGCGCCGAGGGGGTGGCGAGCGTGAAATTGAGTCGCTGTACGAGCGGTCCCTGCGACGACGAGCCGGCGTACGCGATCTGCTCCGCGAGACCGACTCCGAGTAGCTCCTGTCACGCCGGCGACGCGGTGGAGGGGTGTAAGAATATGACCGGGACCGACTCCTGCCACGGGGGCTTCTTGACCTTGATTCCGAGTAGCTGTCCCTGCGCCTCCGAGATTTCGAGGGCGATCGTGACCGCGAGTAGGATCTTGACCGCGAGCTGTAGCTCGAGTAGCTGGAGTACGAAGAGACACTCTCCGAGTCGCTCGCCGGTTCCGGCAGAGCAGGAGGTGGTGCTGGCTTGGGCATGTTTTTGAGGAATTCACGCATGTCTTCCGTGAGCACTCCCATGCCAATAGCCGTAAAGAAGTTGATGGCGAATCTGGTGTTCCGGCTGTCGTCCTTGGGGAAAATTCCATCGAAGCTCGGCTGCAAAATATCCTCTCTCATACGCTCTGCAAGCTTCTTCATGCTCATGGCCTGGGCCAGGTCCTCGAAAAGAATTTTGATGAAGATGCGGCTGGATGAACTCGTGTCACTCTCATTCAAGCGAACTGCCGAGAAGACGTGCCAGCCAATGGCATCGCTCGACAGAAGGTGTCCAAAGAACTGCGCAATTATACGCAGGCGGTTTGTCTCGTAGCGGTGAATCGTGCCGTAGTACTTCATGAAAGACTCCTCAAACAAGTCTTTCCAAAGCCTGTTGAGCTTGGCAAACCGCTCGCCAATGAGGCCGTAGAATTTGTCGTATGTGCGCTCCTGGGATGCACACTCGATGATCATCGAAGGTAGTTCGCTTTCGTAGCCAGCCGGGAGGTTGATTTTCATCAGCTTGTGACAACATTCTTCGAAGCCACCGCTCGACTTGATAGTGAGGTAGATGGTCCGGCGAAGGTTAACCAGGTCCGTATTTGTTTGGTCCTTGATTTCGAGCTCGCGATCTTGCTTCTCCTCCTCGTCTTCAGAGCTGTCATCGGACTCATATTCGTCGTCGTCAGCATCACTTGCCTCGGCTTCACCCAGAATCTCCGCCTTTAGCTGCTTGTAAGCATCCTCATGCTCTTGCCATTCAGCATCTACAAAGGTGTCAGTCCAAATCGCGGCCGCGTTGATCGTAGAGTACTTACCGAATTTGAAGATGTTGAGGCCATCCTGCACCTCGAGCTCGTCATCGAGTCCAATTTTGTGGGTGATTTGATCCTCCTCTTCCACCAAGTCCAGCTCTTCCCGAACGGCAGGGTTATCCTTATACTTGTCCTTCCTAACTTGGAAGAGCACCTCGACCATATATTGTGTCCGCTTGTCGATGTCGGCTTCGTGCAGAATGTTCCTAAACTGATCGAAGACAGCCAGGGCGATCGGTTGCGACATTTCCTCCAAATGTTGGCCGACCTCCCTGGTCAAACCCACCGCAATCTCAACGCTGTCATCCGTTGGTTTGTGGAGCAGGAGAAGTAGGATTTGGGCAGCGAGCATCTCGTGAACGACTTGCTGATTGACCAAATGGGCAAGGAACGTCGTAGAAGACAAGCAAACCGCCTTGTCGTTGCGCTTGAACGCCTTTCGGAACTGTATCACCAATCTGGTGACAAGCAGCTCGCCGACCTGGGGAAGCTTCGTGTTGACAATAGCCGCCATAGCCGCGTAGATTGGGGTAAAAGGCAACGAGGCCGCCTGAGCCTTCATGATACTCCGGCAAAACAAGCCGCGTCCGCGAATCAAGTTCTCGTTGAACAGCTCAGGGACAATAAACTTGATGTTGGAGACGTTGACCTTGTTGATCAGACCGTTGATCGACTTCTTGAGTGCCTCCCACGCCATGCGCTGATATTCCTTGCTACTCTTATCCGTGATCTGGGCCTGGAGCGCGCGCAACCTCGCGGGCGGGATGTAGGTGCCTCCGGAGCGCATGTTGAGCAATTTCTCGTACTCAGCCTTCGCGGCAGCCTGCTTCTGCTCCTCCGTCACAGGCTTCGGTGGTTCTTGCCGGGCGCGAAACTCCAAGTCGCGCTGACGGTCGCGGTCGCGTGTCCGGTCGTCATCGCGTCGGTCGGGGGAGATGGTACGCGATCTGCCGCGAGGAGGGGAGCGATACCGCCTAGGAGAGGGCGAGCGTGAAGGCGGCGAGCGTTTCCGCGAGCGCTCGGGCTCGGGTGACGGGATGCGGACGGCGGACTCGATCTCCATGTTGGTGTGGATGTCGATGGAGTGACGCGGTAGACTTCGGCGAGCTCTTTGCGGTGAGGACGAAATAGAGCGACAACCATGGAGGCGCAGCTGAGTAGATCACAGCGAGCGCACAGCGGGCGGCGGCCGAGTCCGCAGGGGAGGAAGTCGACGCGGCGGAAGCTGTGGTGGTCGGACGGCGACTGTTTGGCAGCGGCGAAGGCTGGCAAAAGTCGCAGCACGGCAGGAGCCCGGCAAAACGATCCCCCGCCGCAAGCTCCAGCCACGCGGCTCATGCGTACGGCGTCATTCTTTTCGCGTACCTACCACAGTACGCCATCGATTAACACTCCATCCACATCGCATTCAAGAGCTGAAAGGAGGCATTGCTTCAATCACAGAGCAGTGGTTGTTTGAAATTCGATTTCAATGCAGATCCAGTCCCGTTCGTTTAATACCAGTGATCGTAGAAGCCAAAGAGGCCCTCGCTCCTGTAAACACGCCCTCTCATTCTATATTATTCCATGTCCAGCAATCTCAGCAAATCCAGAAGTTCCAGCAACACCACTGATGGTATCCATGGAGGGTATCCTATACAGCCAATCAATATTACCCTTTCCTTTTTTCCCACTCTCATCCTGAGTTTACCGAGCTACCCATTCCTTTTGTATGTTCCCTTTCTGATACCATTTTCTCTGAAAAGTTTCGCGATCCGAAATATCAACTTTCTTCTCGCTTTGCAATGCCATGTGTTATCTTCTTGCGCTATGAATTGCGCATCCACAGCTACTGATTCTGGTCCTGGAGATAGTTCCAGACAGCATTGTACACCTGGGGCTCGGAAGCTCCTCCAAGACCCGTGCTGTGGATATTGACTGGCGGACCGGCACTCTGGATGCCAGCTCTGCGATCCAGCTCTTGCTGCGCTTGCCAATCCTCTTCATCCCACTCATCCATGTAGCCGCCACCCATTGGATCTCCTACCATCTCATCCAGGCCACCAATCCAGAAGTTGCCTCCGTCGTTGGCGGCACGTTCTTTTATTGCTTCGATAGCCTCAGTTCCCGACATGCCGTGCGAAGCTTCCAGATGAACCTGAAGGTCGTACTCGCGGTAGAAGCGATGCTCGCACTCGGACTCGAATATACAAGTAATCTGGCGGCCGGTTGCATTGTCGTAGTCGACACCCGTAAGACGAGTGGTCGTTGGAACCTTGGCTTCGCGCGAGCGGGACTTCTTGGGAGCCGGCGCGTTGGGATCCTTTCCTTCCTTCAGAAGCTTCTCTTGCAACTTCATCTTGCGGTTACTTCCCAAGCCGAGGTGCTGGGTCTGAACATGCTCTTCCAAATTTCCTTTCGACGAAAAGCCTCGACCACACCCTCCTTCACCGTCCCACGTCCTGATGTAATCCTTTTTGCTACTGCTGAGGTCTGTTTGACCGCAGATCCACTTGTCAGCCTTCTCGTGAGCATGTCTGATGTGCGCGTTGAGGTTTCCCTGCTTAGTGAAGCTTGAGCTACATTCAAGATACGGACAGGGAAACTTCTTCTTGCGATCCTCCAGAGTTAGGCCGCTGTGGGCGAGTTCGACATGGGCTTGAAGTTGCTTGTGGGAAGAGACACGGAGGTGGCAGTAATCGCAAGTAGGAGGATGGACATCCTTGATGTGCATTTGCAATTGTGCGTAGGTCGTGAAGCCTGGCGCGCTTTCGAAAGGCGCGTTGGGGTCGGTTGCGCATTGAGTGCAATAGTGCTTGATGCCACCATGAACGCGGCCTTCGTGGGCTTTCAGGCTAGAGGGTGAGTCGTATGTCTGATCACACGGCTTGCCGGTGTCCGGGTCGATATGCAGGCACTCATACTTCTTCTGGCCCAGATGTGCTGAGCGAACGTGCTTCATCAACGTCGCGTGCTTGCGGAACACCTCGCGACAAGGAGGAAAGTCAGTGCAGTGGAACTTGCTCTCATGAGCTTCGACGTGCCTTCTCAGCCTCGTCGCATTCCCAAACTTCTTGTCGCATCCTGGCCAAGTGCATTCGTGTTCGCGGATATCGTCGTGCTCGTACTTGACATGACGGTTAAGGTGAGTCTGACGGATGAAGGTTTTTGTGCAACCGTCATACGTGCAGATAAACGGGCGTTCGTTTTTGTGGGAGCGAAGGTGCTCTTCTAGGCGACACGGGCGGTTGAACGTCCTTGCGCAACCCTCGACGGTGCAATGGTACGTTGGGCGACGCGGTTGTGTTTTGGCTTTGGTTGGGAAAGGAGAAGGTGGAGTATTAGCGGTCTCGGCATCGTCGGCAGCGGAGGTCTTGTCGCTGGGAGCGGATGCATCGCTCGAGGCTGCGTCGGACTCCTTGGGTGTTGGCTCTGCTGGTTGTGAGTGACGTCTCCTGCGACGCGCCGATGAGATTGATTTACCTTGACGGATTTTCTTCGTCAGCGGTTCGGCTGACTCTGCAGGCGAAGCCGCCCTCTTGCGCAATGTCAAAGCTTCTGCCATGGCAGCTGCAGTGGCTACACACGCAGAATTGACGCGGAGGAGAGGAAGGAAGCCGTCGCGGAGGCGAGCCGTGTGCTTAGAAAAATCGGGCGGTAAGCGGCGGCAGTTCGAGGAAATCTTGGCGCGCTAATGAATTCTCGACGCGGCTCCCATCAAAGGCGCGCTTCCTCCTTCACCTGCTCCGCGCCCGACAACCGCGTGCTTCACCTGCCACCTCTACAGCCTTCGCGCTTCGTCGCTCCCTTTTCCGGCCAGTCTTCCGTTGCTACTGCGCAAAATGTCTGACTACGGTGGCGGTGACGATGATGGAGGCCTCGACAAGTACGTGTGATTTATGTTTCCCGTCCTGCTTCGCTGTGCTTTGTGGCCGTCACAGCTAGCATGTATCGTTATTCGTTATTTGCATTTTACAAACCATGTCGCATAACACAGCTGACGGTTTTTCGCCGTATTAGCGTCCAGGAGGAGGTCTACGAGGACTTTGACGAACCAGAAGAGCCCGGCGCATACTATGACGATGAAGAGGACCTCGCCGGCGGCCAGGAGGATCCCGACCAACACAGACGCGATGGCGAGAACGTGGTTATTACGGGAGACGTCAGCGCTGCTGCTGCGGCAAAGATCAACTCGGTGCAGGAGCAGAGCAAGAAGAAGGTCCCTGATGACCAGCGCACCACGACACCCTACATGACAAAGTACGAGAGGGCCAGAGTGCTGGGAACCCGGGCTCTGCAAATCAGGTACGCCACAAGAGAAAGCTGGTGGGGTTTGCGTGGCATGGAAGGACTAACGAGGTTTTAGCATGAATGCGCCGGTCCTTGTCGACCTGGAGGGCGAGACAGACCCGCTGCAGATCGCGCTCAAGGAGCTTCGGGAGAAGAAGATTCCCCTCGTCGTGCGGAGATACCTCCCCGATGGATTGTAAGTTTTGGCACGTCTTGGATAGGGCAGGTGATGGGGGCTAATGATTCATGACGCAGCTACGAGGACTGGACGTGCGAGGAGCTCCTGTAGTTGCCGACAGCAACCGGAATGAGCATTTGGCGCGGAGTTTTTCGGGCGGCATTGTATGGATTTTGGTAAGGCGACGGGAGTTTTCTGGGGTCAACAAGGCATCGCAAGCAGCAGCGGGTCGATGCTGAATAATAGCTAGACAAATACTCCATGAATTAGCTGCAAATGGCATTTTTCTCCTCGACTCGGGATATGTTGCTGTTCACGGCAGTGCGGAGAAGTGGGCTGGGCACCGACAGACGTCACGAATCGGCGGCGCGACCCCTCCTCGAGCTCGAGGGTTGACCCCACCACCGTAGCTCCGACTGGGCCGCCTTCAAAACACCACGCGCGCGCCCGCCATCGCTGTTTCTCTCAATTGATACCCTCTCGCTCTTCCGCCCTCTACCTTGACCTCGCCCAGAAATACACACAATGGCCTTCACGACGACTGCGACCATCGCCTCGTTTGGCGGCAAGCTTCTCAAGCTGACGCACGAGGCCAAGTCGACCAGTTGCAAGATGGCGCTGAACCTGTACCTGCCGCCGCAGGCTTTCTCCGCGCAAAAGATGACGCAGAAGGTTCCTGTGCTGTTCTACCTGTCGGGCCTGACGTGCACTGGCGACAACTGCTCCGAGAAGGGCTTCTTCCAGCACAAGGCCAGCGAGAAGGGCATTGCCGTCGTCTACCCGGACACCAGCCCTCGTAAGAACCCCGCATTTATCTCGGCACTTGCCCATCGGGTGTTTTCGCAACTCAATGACGCGGAACAATGGCTGACCACTTGCAGGCGGCCTGAACATCCAGGGCGAGGACGACGCCTACGACTTTGGATCTGGCGCCGGCTTCTATGTCGATGCCACCAAGGAGCCCTACAACAAGGGCTACAACATGTACACCTACATTACGGAGGAGCTTCCCAAGACGTTGTTTGAGAACTTCGAGGTGTTGGACAGCAGCAGGATCAGCATTACTGGTCACAGCATGGGTGGACACGGTGCTTTGACGCTGGTACGCGATTCCTAAAAATAATTCGCCCTGCTTCATTGTTATGTGTGCAGATTGAACTTGTTGACTAACAGCCCCGCTTTAGTTCCTGAAGAACCCTGGCAAGTACAAGTCCGTCTCCGCCTTTGCGCCCATCGCCAACCCGATCAACTGCCCGTGGGGGCAGAAGGCCTTCAAGGGCTACTTTGGGGAGGAGAACCAGGCCAAGTGGAAGGAGCATGACGCGTCGGAGCTTTTGAAGCAGTGGAAGGGCCCATTGGAGATCTTGATCGACGTGGTGAGTATTTTCCAATCTGGGCATCGTCACCTAGTGCGCAGGCATCTAACCACATCACCCTACCCAGGGCACCGGCGACAACTTCTACAAGCAGAAGCAGCTGTTGCCGGAGAACTTCATCGCCGCGGCCAAGGAGTCCGGCAACGACAAGGGCATCAACCTGCGCATGCAGCCCGACTACGACCACAGCTATTACTTCATGGCCAGCTTCGCGGATGAGCACGTGGAGTGGGCTGCGAAGCACCTTTTCGCGTAGTACGTCTGCCAGTCCCTCAATTTGGGTGGAGATGTAGCTCATGACTACAGAAGTGGTGGGAGCAAACAAAAACTGTGATATTTTCGACCCATAGATGTTCAAACGAATCCAAATGTTATTCACGATCACAACAAATGGCCCCTCTCTCGTGCACCAGCTCATAATGACGGTCCAGCTACACAGAACTCTCCTGTACAGGCATCCTCTTCGACCTACGATCGCCGTTGCACTCCCAGCACTACTAATGTTTTCACAATAGTGCAATTGACAGCGTAAAAAGTACATTACTTACAAGCTCTCTATAGTCCTCTCTCAAGCCCATCCATCTACACCACCCACCCACTCCTTCAGCGCCTCGACCGGAAACGCATCCGCCATTGCCTTGTACCCCTCCGGATTCAGGTGCAGATAATCCCCCGAATCGTACTCGGCCCTCAACTGCGTCTGCGCCTCCGGATCCCTAACGGCAGCATCGAAATCCACCACCGCATCAAACCACCCGCTCTCCCTGATCCACGCATTCACGCGCTGTCTCGTCCGCTCCCGCTCCTCGCTCGAATACGGCTGCGCCGACGCATCGAACCCCGGCGCGTTGAACGGCGTGATGGTCGCGCCAAAAATCGGCAGCCCGGCCGCATGCGCGCGCAGCACGAACTGCTTGTACGCCCCGATCAACGCGTCCCCGATCGCCTCCTGCGCGTCGGCCGTCGTGGCCGCGCCGCCGATGTCGTTGACGCCCTCGAAGACCAGCGCCCACCGCACGCCCGGCTGCGCCAGCACGTCGCGGTCGAAGCGGCCCAGCGCGTTCGGGCCCAGCCCGTCGGCCAGCACGCGGTTGCCGCCGGCGGCCTGGTTGGCGAGCGCGACGCGCGACAGCGCCGGGTCGGCCGAGGCCTGCAGCCGCGCCAGCAGCGCGTCCGGCCAACGGTCGTTACCGTCGGTCGTGCTGCCGCGGCCGTCGGTGATGCGGCGGCGGTAAAGCGGGTGTTTGCTGCAAGCTGTAATCAGGCTAAATGGAAATGGCGGAAGTGCTAAAACCGTAGCTAAAATAACTGCGGCTGTTTCGAGTCAGAGGGGGGTTTTCAGGAACAGGAAGTGTGTAAATGATGGGAAGCGAGCGGGTTTCCCCGCATTGGAGAGAGAGGCTCGCGCGTCATCAGGTACCCCGCGATTTTCCATGTGCCCGGATAATCTAAGGTTGTGTGTTTAGCGGCGAAGGCTTGCATGTGGCGTGGTAGAATAGTTTGACTTCTGGTCGGTTGAGCGAGAAACTTGAAAGCTGTGACATGTTGGCGGTTGATTCACAGAGACAGGACAGAAGAGAGATGGAGGAGGAACGACATGTGTCGATGGTTCCTATTGTTGAATCTTCGCCCACCTTGATACATACAACCATGGGGGGTTGAAGCATCTATCCGGATAAAATTGTGAGAATCGCAGTCATACATTGACGTCCAGAAGAACGCTTCAACTATCCATGCCCATATCAGCTGTCCTGTCTTGAGATGCTGTTGTGCACATCGGCTGTAGCACTGTTCTGTATGCATATTCTTTGACGTCCCGCGCCTCGCCCCAGAATTCACTTTGAACACGATCCTGAGGCGTAGCTAGTGTGCTTGCCATTGCCTGAGCTCTAATGAGCCATAGAAGGCGCGGGAAAAGACAGGCTTAGAAGGGCTGCAAAGAATGACTGTTGAGACGGCGTAGTAGTGAAAATCCTCCCCAACCGTAAGCGAACATGAATCGTGCCTGTCCAGATGCTGCCCCGTGGAGGAGGCAAGCGAATGGGAGAGGCAGGAGTCCAAAAAGGCTTGCGACGTTGAGGCTGACATGTGAGCATGTAGAAGACGGCATCGGAGTCGTATATTCGCAAGCGTCAGCTGCAACGCTGACCCGTCGGTTGGCTGCCGCGCCATTGCCTGGAAGTGGAATGATGCGGCTTCTAGAAGGTCGAGGGGCAGGCACGCCACAGGGCTGAGGCATGGCGGGCGGCGCGGGCGGCGCACGCGTGGCGCCGTGGATGTTGTGATGTGGCCCGTGGTGTAAGGTAGTGGTTGCCCAGGAATGGGCTTGCGGACTCGCCGTTCTGCGGCCACAAGAAAGGCGCGCTTGAGGCTTGCGGCGGCTAGGAACGGCCTCTGGCTTTGCAGCCAAAACTCAGCGTCAAATGGTTTCCATCATCACACGCACACGCTCTCTCGGTGTGCCCGATTTGCGCTGGCCATGCCGACGATGCCGCACTTCGGCGCTCTCGACTATTCGGATGGTCTGATGAAAGCGGACCAAGCTCCTCCGCTGGAGCAGCACAACACTCTGTGACCACCAAGCACGCCGGATTCCTGCTATCAGAAGACCTGCGCTCCGCTCTTGGCTGTTCCGCTAGGCTCGCAGGTAGAGCGGAAGAGGTAGGTACCAGCAACAGCTGGCGGGCAAAGGCGACATGGTGTGGCTGCTTTGCGCCGAGTTTCGAGTTTTCGTTACCTCAAGTTTTGCAGAAAGCGGCTCCATATGCCCACTTGGTGTATGACGCCTTCAAGAGGCGAATTGCACAATCGTGCCCACGGAAAACTCTGCACCAGCCCGTCCAGTATGTATCTAGGCCACCGGCTCCGCTCGTTGCCAGACCGAGACTTGTTGTTCCAGTTGCTATTTGCAGGCTTTCTTACCCGCCCGTCCATCCCGGCTCTACTTTGGCCCTAGTGCCGCCGAGAAACCTTTGAGCTTCTGCTTTTACCCTTTTTGTCACCATGGTGTTCTCCTCGTGGAAGGGCAAGGGGGACATCGAGCCCGTCGAGGAACAAGCTCCTGCCTATGCCGACTCACATAAGGACAGCGAGCCCGATGGCGAGATCTACCAGACCAGCGACTCCAGAAGGACTATCGGCCTTACCAGTGCCGTCTTTCTGTGAGTAGCCAATCCCACTATGCTGGTTCACCCTGCAGCGGTGAGGCTGATCGTCTCCACAGCATCTTCAACCGCATGATCGGCACTGGTATCTTCTCAACGCCTAGCGCCATCGTGTCTCTTAGTGGCAGTGTCGGCTTAGCTCTCTTCATCTGGGTTGCCGGCATGCTGATCGCGGTCGCAGTACGTTTCCTGCTCAAATCAAGATGCTCTTCTTTTCTGTTTACTAACAGAAACGTTTCAGGGAATGGCTGTTTACATAGAGTTCGGTACAGGGTTGCCACGTAATGGGTACGTTCAATTCTCCGCTTGTGGTGAAGGCGTTGAAGTGGATGTTGAAGGAAGTCGTTGCCGCTTTTCCCCGTCGGTCAGGAGGATCATAGGCAACCACTTAACTCCACAACAATTGATCGATCAATTGCAACACTTGGATCGTACTGGTACTGACATGATCGAAAAGTGGCGAGAAGAATTATCTTGAGCATGTATATACCAAGCCTAAGTTCCTGGTCACTGGCTTTTATGTTAGTTCTCCTCCCTTTTGGCAAACATCGACTGACCTTTTGCAGACTGGCTACGTCGTCTTACTTGGCTGGGCCGGTTCCAACTCTGTCGCCTTCGGCGAATACATCCTGAACGCCGCCAACGTCGAGGTGACCCGCTGGAACCAACGTGGCATTGGTCTTGCTTGCATCACGACTGCTTTCCTGATCCATGGCTTGGCTCTGAAATGGGGCCTGCGCCTCCAGAATCTGCTGGGCGTCATCAAGCTGATCATCATTCTGATTATCATCTTCTCCGGATTTGCAGCCCTCGGAGGCCACCTGAAGATTGAGAAACCAGACAATTTCTCTAATGCCTTCGAAGGCACGACCGGCTCTTCGTACGGCGTGGTGACGGCTCTCTACAATGTCATCTGGTCCTACATTGGCTACAGCAACGCCAACTACGCCATGTCTGAGATGAAGAACCCCGTTCGCACACTCAAGCTCGCCGCACCCATCGCCATTATCACCGTCGGAATCCTGTACATGCTGGTCAATATCGCTTACTTCGCCGCTGTACCTCGCGAAGAGATTGCCAGCAGTGGCCGCATCCTCGCCGCATCCTTCTTCCGCAATGTTTTCGGGCCTAGAGCTGAGCGTGCCTTGTCTGTCTTCGTCGCCCTGTCTGCATTTGGCAACGTCATGTCCGTCATCTTCTCCCAGGGCCGTATTGTTCAGGAGCTTGGTCGCGAAGGCATCCTGCCTTTCTCCAGTTTCTTCGCCAGCAACAAGCCGTTCAATGCGCCCCTGGCCGGTCTCTTCGAGCACTGGCTTGTCTCCGTCATCATCATGCTCGCTCCCCCTCCCGGAGACGCGTACAACTTCAGTAAGTTGTCCAACCCGGGAGCCCCCAAATCCCCAATCTTCTAACACGTAACAGTCCTCAACGTCATCTCCTACCCCCTCGCCATCGTCAACGTCTTCGTCGCTGGTGGTCTTGTGCACCTCTACCTCCACCGCGAACAGTACAATTGGCACCCGCCGATCAAGGCTACGCTGCCCGTCACCATCTTCTTCCTGCTGTCCAACATCTACCTCGTCATCGCGCCGTACATCCCGCCGGAGACGCCCGACCAAAACGTTTACAACGACCTACCCTATTATCTACACTGTGTGGTCGGCACCGGCATTATCCTGGCCGGTGGCGTTTACTGGCTCGTCTGGGCCAGGCTGCTGCCTAAGCTTGGCGGCTACAAGCTCAGGAAGGAGGCCTTCGTCGACGATGACGGCTGGTCGCGGAGCATCTTCGTCCATGTCAAGGACGAGTAGATGAGAGAGGCTTGTTCCGGGGTTTCAAGAGGTGTTCACGGTGTACGAAAAAGGGATGGCGCTTCTTGTTGGTTTGTGTGCGGATGCGATGATACCCGCGGTAATGGCTAGATTCAACATCTCTTCTCATTTTTAAAATGAGTACATAATAGCTTCCAAATATGATAACTCAACTGCAACGCTTCTTAATTAATTGATGTGTCTGTCAGCAGCGTCTCTGCCCGACATACAGGCCATAATCTGACTGTGATGAAAACTTGTTTGATAATCGCATTGGAGTTGTATGTTAGCGTGAAAGTAAAGCTCTCCTCCACAGGCCAAAAAAGCAGGTAGGACAGCCTGTAAACACGCAAAGGGTTCGTTCTCGGGACCACATGACCACTGCGAAATTGAGAGTCCACACAGGTTCATTAGGTCCCGTTGTAAGTGATGGCTACACCGAAGCTGGCTCGCTCTGTTCCGGGGCGTTGGATACGTCTGCTAACGTTCTCACTCATATTCCTACGACAAGTGCCTCAGTAGGCCGTTTCCCACGTTCTTGTAACTCCACGGCGATGCGTCCCGCGAAAATATTGGCCATAAAAGTTGGAATGTCCGACTGAGCATAGCTTCGTCTTTGGAGCATGTGCTCGAAGTCGTGCGGTGCGGGGTGTCGAAGACGTTGTGGGCGAAATCTCCAGGGATGTAGAAACACAAGTCAATGCTGAGCGCATGCGAGCACTCAGTGGTCGTTTTTCTTCCAGGTTCCTTGGGCGAGGGCCGGCCGTGTTAATTCCCATGGCTTCGTTGGACGCAAGCACCGGGCGAATCAAATGGTTCCGCGGATTTGCAGCAAGTTTCCATTGCTGCAGCAGGATGGCGTGGTGTGGTGAGAAGTTCTCCAAGTGAGAGCAGAAAAGTTTCGCGGCGGCGAGAGAAGCGTCGCCGAAGCAGCGGCAGCCGGCAAAACCAAAGCGCCGGGTTGGTGGTCCAAGCTCCCCTCCGAGCGGGCTCGCAAGCCAGACCGAGCCAGGGCGGCGGCGGGAGAGAGCTCATCAGCCCTCCGTGTCCTCTCTCCAGAGCCGTCGTGTTCGCGCGCGCCAGACTTTCTGCCACAACCCCCCACTGCCACGCACAGTCGTCAATCACTCTCGCTCCTTCCACTCCTCTTCTTCTTTCCGCTCCTTTCACCTCGTGCCGAATCCCGGTCTTCACAATGGCAAGTTCTGTCTGTGGAAGCCCTTTCCCAGCTTCAATAACCACCTAAGAACGCGGAGTGCTGATTTTCCGCGCCTGCAGCTCGATCGCCTCGTCGGACTCGCCATGCTCATCGCAGCAACCGCCGTCTTCACCTACTACACCGTCTGGGCCCTGTTGATGGTAACAACACCCAACCCATCCCAACCCCTCGCGGCCGCGTCTGCGCCCTTCCTCGATCCTCCAAGACGAGACAATGGTCCTCGGCTGCGCACCTGAATCTTATGCTCTGCGCATGATCTGTCGCTAACGCGGTAACCTCTCTGTCTTTCACAGCCCTTCGTTGACGAAGACCACCCCCTGCAATCGCTCTTCCCGCCGCGCGTCTGGGCCATCCGCATCCCGGTCATTCTCATCCTGCTCGGCAGCACCGTTGTCGGCAGCTTCCTGGCCAGCGTCATGATCAGGAGCAACCGGAAGAAGGCGCTCAAGGCCGCCCAGCAGAAGAAGGCCACATAAAACGAACGTGCCTCTACACGAGATACCCCGCCGCTTGGCCGTAAATGGCTTCCTTCACCCCGAGAGACACAAAAATGCGATCCTGGAATGGATGGCGAGTAGAAAAGGGGCGCACGGCTTGCTTCGATACGACAATGCGCATGGTGCGAAGTGGAAGGTCTGGGGATAAGGAGGTAGGCGTAGCTCCTCAAGCTGATATAATTTATAAAGACGGGATACAAGCAATCAACGATCACCAACGGCAGTGGGAACACATTTGCCACGAAAAACATTGTGTTTCAGGCGCATGCATTTTGTGTGCTATTCGGGAACGAGTGCGGTGCTCAAAACAACCTGCGCTACACTTACCCGCTCGCGCAGCTCAAGGCCGACATTCACGTGGATGATCGGATCATTCCATGGCCGGAGGGTTTGTTCTCGTTCTCTGCTTAAAAGGTAGCGAGAAAACTAGAGACCTAAGCTAGAGACTTGGAGCACCGTTATAAACACCTCAGCCGCAGCAGACAGTCACTGCTGAGCTCGCTTCTGTCAATGCGCTGCTCTTTCGATCCACGAGCACTCCATGCTGTGCGACAGTCAAAGCCTAAGAACCAGTCCCTTGATCAAACCGCCCTCGCATCTCAACCCCACAATATATCGGGTCTTCCTCTTCCAGGAACCCGCTCCAACTAGCGCCCCTGGATCGGGTATACGAACCGCACCATCGACGTGAAGTCAGGTGGCTGGAAGTCAGTCCTTCGTAAAGTCCCCACCCTCACGCTCAGTAGAGTCGTATATGTAACTTTGCCGATAGTCCTTGCAGGACAAACTCGCGAACACACACTAACAGGCACCTTGACGTAAGTTCGTGAATTTTCTCCTAGAGCGAAGGACGTGAGGCGGAACACGTCGAGTGTGAAGGGGAAATTAGCATTAGAACAATTTGAGCTGGACAGGCACTGCAGGACAGGCTCCTGCATTTCGTATCCACGAATGACCGTGGCATTGAGGTAACTGTATCTCTCATTTTCAGGAGGCCCTCTACCTACGAACCCTCCCTTGACTTGAGCATGCACTACGATCTTCAGGGCCCAAAAAGTTGCAACAAGGTAGCCACTGCTCAAGGGCTCCAATGAAAAGAGTTCCGACCGCGGAAGTTATATTTTAGTTATGATAACATGGTGGAGCATCATCTTCATTATGGGAACGTAAACTTCTTTGTCTTTGGCGAGCTGGTCTGGAGCGAGCCTGGCGCCTGGAATGGACATGGTAAGGGACCTCCTCATCTCTACAAATCCCCTGCATGACGCTAGGTATTTAACCTTTACAACGTTATCGATTCAGTATTCCCAGTTTCCGAGTAGCCGCCACAGATATGGGCGATCAACCGCAACCTTACTTGATTACTCCTGGCGACAGGGTGTTCCATCAACCAAATCAATCCACGCGGTGCTTCCCGATTGACGGATTTCTCATGCCCAGGTGCCGTCCTTTAACCCAATCGTGTTAAGGAGAGTTCAGATTCACTTCAGGTAAGACAAGAGAACAACATGTGATCGTCGATACACCTGACATGGTAAAGGTCAAAATGGCCATCCACAATACTAAAATTTCCGATGTGCGAGCTCAGTGTTGCTGTACCTTCAGGGATGAACATCCGTGCTTGTACGATGCAAAACAAGCAGCACTACATCTGTATATTGAAATACGGTTGTTTTGGGAGTTTCTTACCGATTTACTACAGTGCTTGGGCAAGAAGAGGAACAGAGACTTATTATGGCTTGACATTGCACAGGCGTGCACGGGAGGTAGATTTCGGGGCGTTCATGACATTGCCGGTCAGCTTGAAGATCGTCTAAAGCCTTACGGGACGCCAGAAATGATCAAGAAGCTGCAGACATTCACCCGCATCCTGCATTCCCATAATTCGATGAGGTCTTAGTCTGACATCCTTGCTACCACTCAAAGAAGCTGGCTATGCACACACTACGAGCTGAGCGTGGACTAAGCTGTCGGCACTTGCAATGCAGACCTGCTTATGTACGTCTTTAAACACCTTGATGTCCCCGGTGACGCACCTCGGATTCTTTCAAAAACACTTCAATAAATCTCAACCGAACTGATCATTTTAACTAGGTGATTCATATATTTCCGTTTTATTTCATCTGCTCATGTCTTTCTCATCAAACATGACGGCTACATCATCTCTAATCAACCAAGATCTTCTTTTCCAACTCTCCGAAATGGTTGAAGAAGCTCTCAAACAGGTTGATCGCATGCTCGACATCATGCGCGCCGCCGGTCTCACGGATACTATGCATGCTCAGCTGCGGGTTGCCGAGATCCAGCGTCCGTGCGCCCATCTTCGCGGCAAGCATTGGGCCAATGGTGCTGCCACAGCTGCTGTCGTTCCTGACCACGAACAGCTGGAGAGGGACGCCCTCACCCGACGTGGTGTTGACGTTGGTAGACGCCTTCTTCGCCCGGCGTGCCGACTCCTGGAGAAGGACGATACCGGGAGAGTTCGTGGCGTAGCGAGCGTTGGCGTTGATCTTGATGACGGTACCCTTGTTCATCTCAGGACGATGACTAGACTCGTACTTGGCAGGGTAGTTGGGGTGGACGGAGTGAGCCATGTCGGCGGAAATGAGGAAAGAGGTGGCAAGTGTCTGCTCAAAGGCGGTCGATGCGTCGACGTCGAGCTTGTCGTAGGACTTGTCGCTGTTGGACTCGGATGGCGCAAGGACTGACAGACGACGTATCACTGCGGGCAGCAAGTTAGAGTCAGCACCCTGGGCGGTCTGGCTGCCAATCTCCTCGTGGTCGAAAAGTGCAATGAGACGGATGGTAGTATCATTGTCGAGGGCCGAGGGCGAAGAAAGTGAGTGGATGAGACCCTCGACGCTACAGAAAGACATCATGAGGTTGTCGAGACGAGCAGAGAAGATGAGCTCATCGTTCAAGCCTCCAATGACTGACTTCTGGGTGTCGTATAGGACCACTTCGAAATCTTGAATGGCTGACGGCTTGACACCAGCCTCTTCCGCAATGATCTCCACAATGTATGGGTGGTGCCTTTCCGTGACCGTCTTCAGAGGCTCGTACTGCCCAGTCTCCACTGTCTTATCTGTGCTCTCTCCTTCATTCTTGCCCTGGCGGTTCAGCTCCGCTGCCACGAGACCCGCAATAGGGAAAAGCTGGGTTTCTTTGTTGAAGACGAAATCCTGCTGGCGATCGAGATGGATGGCAAGCGTCGGTACGCGGAGAATGGGGCGGTCGACCTTGATAAGCTTCTGCGCGAAGCTGCCGTCGCTGGTCTTGACCATCACACGGCCAGCGATACTAAGGTCTCGATCGAACCAGGTGTGCCAAAGACCACCGCCATACGTCTCAACGCCAACCTGCAGGAAACCATCGCTCTGCTTCTTGGACACGGGCTTGATGCGGAGGCACGGCGAGTCGGTGTGGGCGCCGATCATGCCGATAGGGTTGCCGGTCTTCCATTGCTTGCCGATAGCGAAGGCGACGATGGAGGAGCTGTTGCGGGTGAGGTAGTACTTGCCGCCAGGCTTCAGGGTCGACCACGAGTCCCGTTCCTGCAGGAGCGGATCAGTCTCGCGTGCAAGGCTGCATGTGGAATGGCATGTGTCAGACCTTTATCTCGGTGAAGCCAGCCTTGTCCAGACGTTCACGGGCAGACTTGACCGCATGGAAGGCTGGGGTCACACATTGTTAGCGCCGCGGCGTTCATTCCTGGCGGTGGAGCAGGGATTCCTCACGGGTAGGCGAAGCGTTCACAAAGGACAGGAAGTCCTCGGCGTGCTGCAAGGTGGGAGCCATGTTTGCGACAGAGCGTGTGTGGGCGCGGGCAAGGGTGGCGATGGCGATGGAGGAGCGCTGTGGGGGAGCTCTCAGGAAGGCCGCAGCGAGCATACAGGTGCAGGTAAGGTCGATAAGCTGGCGGGCGGCGGGCACGAGACGCAGGAGAACGTGACGCCGGATGACGAATGCGGCCAAGGGCGGCGCGGTGCGCAGCGCGGGCGGGAAGCTGAGGCAGTCCGGGCAGCGTCGGCGGCGAGCCGTTGGCCAATGAAGCCGCGTTTCACCCACGCGACCGATCAATAACAAAAGCGCGTCTTGGACGTGTCGACACAACAACACTGCGGGCATCATAGCGCCCAGAGCGTCTGCGCCCGCAGCTCCCTTCCCAGACGCCCTGCATCGTGCTCACCGTCCTTACCTCCCTCCCGCCGCCCTCTGCTCGCACGTTGCCCCATCGCGCCGACCAGCGTTTGTTGAAGTTGCTGTTGCTGTGGTGAGGTAGTGTGCCTCAGCCTGTCGGTTAGTGCGCGGCTCCAGGCGGAGCGGGCGAAGATCAGCTTCCGTCAGGGCAACCCGGGCCTGTTATCGTCAACCACCGAGCAACACTCCACGACGCACCTCCGCCGACGCGACCCCGTCCCGCACCGCAACCCGCGCCCGCCTCCACCGCCGCCGTGCAATGCGCAGCCATCGCAATCGCTGACCGTCGACCCTGGACGTCCCGCGCCCGCCGCCGAGGCGCCGCCGCTCCCCGTTCGCCGCTTGCCCGCTCGCTCACCAATCCACCACAAGGGGTGGCTGGTTGTCGCATTCGCGCCTCCAAACCACCACGACGGCCGCATTCTTCCCAACCACGCTGCATTCCCGCGCATCTGCGACTGCGCCGCCGTTTAATCCTCCGCTTGCATCCCCGCGCCCAGGCGCTCAAGCTTTACCGGCCAGACCTGGCGACCAACCATGAGAGACGCAGAGGCCGACCTTGGCCTTGCTGAAGGCGCAGGCGCTGCCAACGATGACCTCAACACGCCGACCCTTATCTCGCCCCCGGAGTCAAAGACGCCGCCGACTGCGCGCAACAAGCGCAACATTACTGCGCCTGGCGCAATCGGCAATGGCAAGAGCGCGGAAACGCTGGACGCCACCGCATTGAGCAGGGCATTAGAAAAATTCGAGCAGGCCGGGAGACATCGTGACCACACGCCCGGACTGAGTCCCAGCAGGAAGAGACAGCGGGTTTACGGTGATAGGTTAGTAGATGCAAGTGAGGCTGAGGCGCCTGCGCTGGACTTCCTCAAAACAAACCTGTTGAGGCGAGCGTTTGAGTTTAATGCTGATTCTGAACCGAACAGATTCATCCCAAACCGTTCGGGACAGGACTTCCCGGCGAGTTTCAGTCTTCTTCACGAAGATGGCTCCCCCGCTACTCCGTCGAAGTCGGCGAAGAGAACGCCGCACAACGAGCTTCACTTCCAGAAGAGTAAGTGCACTTCGAATCTCAACGATGTCAGAGGATGGCGCTAATACATGTGCAGCTGAAGAGGCAAACCGGACGTACTCTACTCTTCTGCGCTCGGAGATGTTTGATGACACTATTCCCCAAAGTCTCTCAATCAATGAGAGCACTACTTACCACGACCCCTCGCGATCAAAAACCCCACCGGGACGCTCTTCACTACCCGCACCCAACCTGACCCCCTCTACCCCTCACAAGAATCTCTTCTCTTACATGTCCCCACGGCATGCAAGCGCCTCCGGTCACCCTACTCCGCATAGGACTCCGCATCGCCATGGCCCCAACTTGAACACCCGATCAGAAATATACAGTCTCTCACCAGTCAAGTACAGCAGCCAGACTATGCTACTCAGCCCCCGCAAGACTCCCAGAGCCGTGAGCAAAGTGCCGTACAAGGTGCTTGATGCGCCCGATCTTGCGGACGACTTCTATCTCAACCTTGTTGATTGGGGCAGTCAAAACATCCTTGGTGTGGGTCTTGGCCAGTGCGTATATATGTGGAACTCAACTTCTGGCCGGGTAACGAAGCTCTGCGAGCTTCCAGATGACACTGTGACCAGTGTCAACTGGATACAAAGAGTATGTCGTTTTCATTGAGTTTTTCCTCTTTTCTTTTTTCTTTGTGAAGTAGTGCGACGCTAACGGTGTCTCAGGGTTCCCACGTTGCCATCGGTACAAACAAAGGCTTTGTCCAAATCTGGGATGCGCAAACGCAGCGCCGTCTAAGGACCATGACTGGACACACCGCGCGCGTTGGCGCTCTTGCGTGGAACGAACACATCCTCACTTCAGGATCCCGTGACCGTTTGATCTACCACAGAGATGTCCGCCAGCCTGACCAGTGGTTGCGAAAGCTTGTTGGCCACAAGCAAGAAGTTTGTGGTCTGAAATGGAATTCGGAAGATGGCCAGCTTGCATCGGGCGGCAACGACAACAAGCTTATGGTCTGGGAAAAACTCAACGCAGAACCCACTTTCAAGTGGGGCGAACATGTCGCTGCCGTTAAGGCCATCTCGTGGAGCCCACACCAGCGTGGTCTTCTCGCGTCAGGTGGAGGTACCGCGGATCGAACCATCAAGTTCTGGAACACTCTGATCTCACCTCATGGGCCGTCATCGGCTGCTATGGCTGCGCAGGCCTATCAACACTCCAACCCCGCTTCTCCTACAAACACAACCGCCCCAGCCAACTTGCTCAGCAGTCTGGACACCGGATCCCAAGTTTGCAACCTTGCCTGGTCTCGAAACAGCAACGAAATCGTCTCGACGCACGGTTACAGCCAGAACCAGATCATTGTGTGGAAGTATCCATCCATGCAGCAGGTTGTCAGTCTTACTGGCCACACCTACCGTGTTCTTTACCTGGCGATGAGCCCCGACGGTCAGGTCATCGTCACTGGTGCAGGCGATGAGACCCTAAGATTTTGGAACGCTTTCAAGAAGAAGGAACGGGCCGGTGGACTTGGCACAGTTGAGAACTGGGGCGTCATCAGATGAAAGGGCCACGAGCAGTCAATATTGGCATCCCTTACATTGGCGAGAGTCGTTGCAAGAGCATTGGACTCCTCTCCCACTACGCGCCTCTCGCGCCCCGTATTGGCCCCTCGCATTGCGTTATTTCCAGATTTCGCAAAGATACGATTCGCCTTTCCACGGCCGGTGTTTCACCAGCCGCACCAGTTGGCCTGGAATCTTTGCTCTCCTTGACCTGCTTGCCAGGGCTCTTGCTGCACTTCTGGCTCTCCACGAAGTATCTGTCAAGGAACTCGAAATTGCACCAAATCCGAGCGCCGATTTTCCTGCCAGTCCAACAGGATCGCAGGGGATTCGCGCTCGGTCACGACGCTTTTCCAGCGCACAGCGCCGTGGCTCCACGACAAAAGCGACATTGTACAACAAGATTTGCTCCCGAAATCCGTTACTCGATCTTCCTGATATATGCATAGCATATGCGATGCGCAGCTTTTCCGTAGCTGCGGTGGACCAATGAACATAGATCCGTGGCTGGAATCACAGCCAAGACGGAGCCTCGGCGTTCTTGATCCGCGGTAAATCGAGCCGGCAGAGGGAAGCGCCTAAAAAAGATGAGAATTATCATGAAGCCATGAGGAGTTTTGGTCCGCAAATGCAATTCGATTCTGGGAGGGCATTTGCGTCTATTATAGGGGGACACGAAGTTTGAACATGGCATGTATAGATGGATTGATGACTGTTGAGCCTCAGGCTGCAGGGAGGATGGATAATGGATGGATACCTTGCTGTGGTTGTTAAATATATCTGTCTCCACTCCACGAACTTGATAACGGCAACTGTGCATGAGCGCGGGACGAGACGCTGGGAAGCACTGAAACCAGGCAGCCACGTTTTTGTTGGCCTTGGGCGGCGGGTTCGCCTGGTGCGGCTGAGCGACTAACGATTGGCCGGGCGGCGCTGGGCAGCCGCGCAGTTCTCCCCACCACGCGCCGACTCATTCCACGCCTTCACGATCCCTGAGTCGAGCAACGATCTGCGCCCGTTTCCCTTCGCCCTCCCGGCTCCCCAGGCTCTTTTATAAGAGCTGCCACACACCGCCCACCACGGCGCCGCCAACATTTCGCACTTCTGCCTCCCGCCCGTCGACCGCGCCTCCCTCGCCGTTGGCCATCGCCGAGCAGCTCACCACTGCAAGCGCCATCCTCTTCAACCCCAAGTACACCCGACGCCCGCCGCCTACCCGCCTCCGACCCACCCACGTCAGCACCCTCGCTATCGCCAACCGCACCGACTCCACCATCAGCGTCCGCGACCTCGGCGACGGACAAAGCGTGCCTGTCATGGACAAGAGACACCCCAGCTCGTTCCAGCAGCTGGAAAAGCTGGGCGAAGGAACCTATGCCACCGTGAGACCCCCCGCCTGCCGAGTGCCCCCGCGCCGCTGCTAATCGCCTTGCAGGTCTTCAAAGGTCGCAACCGCCAGACGGGCGAGTTCGTCGCGTTGAAGGAGATCCACCTCGACTCGGAAGAGGGCACGCCGTCGACGGCCATCCGCGAGATTTCGCTCATGAAGGAGCTCAAGCACGAGAACATCGTGTCGCTGCACGACGTCATCCACACCGAGAACAAGCTCATGCTCGTGTTTGAGTACATGGACAAGGACCTGAAGAAATACATGGATTCGCGCGGCGACAGAGGCCAGCTGGATCCCGTGACCATCAAGTCGTTCATGTACCAGCTGCTGCGCGGCATCGCCTTCTGCCACGAGAACCGCGTTCTGCACCGCGATCTCAAGCCCCAGAACTTGCTGATCAACAATAAGGGCCAGCTGAAGCTCGCTGATTTTGGTCTTGCCCGCGCCTTTGGAATTCCCGTCAATACCTTCTCCAACGAGGTCGTCACGCTGTGGTACCGTGCGCCCGACGTCCTGCTCGGCAGCCGCACCTACAATACCAGCATCGATATCTGGTCTGCAGGCTGCATCATGGCTGAAATGTATACCGGTCGCCCGCTCTTCCCCGGCACCACCAACGAGGACCAGCTGCAGCGCATTTTCAGGCTAATGGGTACTCCTTCTGAGCGCTCGTGGCCTGGCATCAGTCAGTTCCCCGAGTACAAGCCCAACTTCCACGTCTATGCGACTCAGGACCTGCGCCTCATCCTGCCTCAGATCGACTCTCTGGGCCTCAGCCTGCTGAGCAGCATGCTGCAACTGCGCCCTGAGATGCGCATCAGCGCGGCACAGGCGTTACAGCACCCTTGGTTCAACGATATCGCCCAGGCGCGCCAGCAACAGCAGCTTAACGCGCAGCAGATGGCGGCACAACAGCAGGCGCAGCAGGCGCAGATGGGTGGTGGTTATTCAATGGCCCAAGGTGCTTACTAGAATTGAGTCGCTCCATCACTCGATATTATAAGCACATTGACCGTCAAGGATAACTACCTCTTCCACTAGCTGTTTGCATCTGCAGTGCTCGTCTGTGCTAATGTACATCCTGAATAGATGCGGCGACTTACCCCAATCCTACCGAGCTGCACGCATACTCTGGGCCTGCTCAACAAAGCCAGATTATGCAGTTTGGCGCCTCTTCTTTCGCGTACCCATTTTCCGGCGTTCCGGATCAAGCTGGCGCACAGCATCAATTCTCGACTGCACTGAAATTCATCCCTCCGAACAACAACAACCTCCCTCTCAATGCCACGATGGCCTCCTCGGAGGCGAATGCCTCCGGCTCTGCAAACTTTCCCATTTCTCTCGATGCCATGGATACTTCGCAAATGGAAACACCCAGACCTCCGCCTGATCGCAATCTTCACCTTCCCAGCGATGCCCACATAGATCCTCGCTTGTGTGGAAACACCTCACAAAATTCCATGGTGGATCCCGACGAGGGTACTGGTTCATCTGGTCAGACTTCGTACGAGAACATGGATCTTTCGGATCCCAACTACTCCTTGATCTCTTCTAGACCCAAGAGGTAGGAAGATCGACGTCCATTTATTTTGTGCTACTTGGGCCATTCCATTGCATTCACACCAGCTCGCGCCCAATAAGCGGACCTTGTTCATGAAATTTCACCTTCCTTAAGACGGCGATGGGGTGTTATCAATGGAATGGGCAAACGTCTTTGATTGATGATCCGGGTGCCGCTTTTCTTAACATGAGATTCAACCCCTGAGATTTGGATGACTGGGAAATATGCTAAAGCGTGGAGTTTATTGGGCAGGTCTGCAGCGGAGGTCTCTCAGCGCTTTCTTATTACATCAAATCGTTTGTGGTACACAAATACTGCATAGCAGGATGGGAAGGATTGGCGTAGGTCGTCGTGATAGGCTCGTTTTCCGAAAAAAGAATCGCATGACTGCTATCCGAGGTTATATGTTTCCTCTGTGTTTCTGCATTTGCGGCCGTAGTAAACTCTTTGACCCCCTCGCGAGTGACTTCTACCTCACTGCGGCTAAATCTGCTCCCAGAATGCGTTCTACCTGGAGAGTGTTGTCATCCGAGAGGGTGCTCCTGGTTTCGGGCCGCGAAAGTCTACACATCTACCTCGAGTTCCTCCCATTTCTTC
Source organism: Neofusicoccum laricinum (assembly GCA_029906385.1). Taxonomy (NCBI): domain Eukaryota; kingdom Fungi; phylum Ascomycota; class Dothideomycetes; order Botryosphaeriales; family Botryosphaeriaceae; genus Neofusicoccum; species Neofusicoccum laricinum. The sequence continues at coordinate 2,074,273 of CP123719.1, read as the reverse complement.
CCAAGGATCCTCAAGGCTGAGTGAAGTTTGTTTAATTCGTTAGCTCACAATACTGGAACCCCAGAGAGACGAGAAGTACTTCTCCGTGTTATTCTTCCCGGCAGAAGTCACGGGACTCCGAAAGAGGGAGGGGGTCACGCCACGGGCGCATTAATCTTTACGCCTGGCTTTGATTTCCGCCTTCTTCAACATCAAGGATAGATGTACTTTTTAATGGCTATGGAGTTGAATTCGAGAAAAGAAAAAAAAAAGAAAAAGAAGTACCTGTGGTACACTGTTACCACTATAGTCCTCTGAGTTCCTCGCTCGCTAACCACGTCATCTTACCAATCTTCGGCTTTGCATAAGCGGCGGGTACAATCATGTGCTGTCTTGTTTACGGCGGGGCAGACTGCATGAGCGTTTGTGTGATCCGAAGTGCGGCCTGTCTGTCTGGCGGCGGGATACGTTATTTGCAAGCGAGAAGCAGCTGAGATAAGAACAAGTGCATGAGCACGTACGTATCTCTGTGTCACGCAGCTGAAGGGATGAATGTGTAGTCAGTGTAGCCATACGGCTGTGGTATTCAGTCGTCGAAGTATTGCCATCCAGCGTCAAGAAAAATCCCTCACTCGAAGGCACGTATTTAATCGAAAGACCCGATGAATTGATCTTCTTTGGGTATTTTTCTCTCATTTGAGAGAGTATGCATGTACCATGAACCCTGTCAAGGTTCAGATGATCCCCATATCGCGCACCACTACCGCCCCTTTCACACCCGTGTACCCCTCCCCGTCCGTGCACCGCGCTGTCAAACGATTCCAAAGAGGTCCCACCCGAGAAACCGTCTATCAGGCCAGAGAGACTGCTAGCCCCGCTGTATCTTCCGCAGATATGCCTGATGATGCAATCCGAATGGCCTTCCAGTCTACCCTTGGTATAATACACCCCGTATCCGTTGAACTTCCCTGTGAAGTCCCATATCTTTCTTAGAAAGGAAGCCAGAATCAAAGGTCAGCGTTCTTCCCCACCGCAATTCCATGGTCAGGAGATTATTACTCGAAGAAGAGAAAATGGTGTACGCAGATGTCGTCGTTAACGTTTGTCATCGTGAAAAGCGGCCGACCGGGGAAGATGAAGGACGAGGGGAAAACGAAAAAGGAAATTCAATCCGTAAAGCCGGGGTATCCTATCAGCAGTGATGCGTTAGTCTCTGTCTGGAAACGCAAGGCAGAATTGTCAAAGGGAGTGAAGGTACTTACTCCGAAAACACGCACGCCACAGGGATGAGAACGAAACCCCTCAAAGAAATTGAACGGACATGGCCTATGCCCTTGGCCATGAGTCAAAGCATCACTGGCCAGTCAAACCCCTCTCGCTGGTAGGCGGGCTAGTCGGCGGTCGCGAGCTGCAAGGGCTGATCGTGTAGTCCTTCTCTGATCCAGCCCGCTCCGAGTCGTCCATGTCCAGCGCTGCGTTGAGCGACAGCCTGCCGCTCCCATTGCCGCTCCGCTGCCTTCTCTCCGTACGCACACCGCTTGCAACAGAGCCAGCAACGCCACCTTTTGAGGAAGGCGGTCTCAGCGCGCCACTCATCTCCAGGTCTGCATTCCGTGTTGCCTTGCGCGAGAATGCGCCGCAAAACAGCACATCACGCACATCCTGCCACGCGTCCTTGCACTGCGACCACGACGTGCTAACGTAGATGGAGAAGTTCCAGAAGCCTTGCATGGGCAGGACAAACGCGGCAACCACGCTGAGCGCAAAGTTCGTCTCGTTTGGCTTAGCCAGCGCGTACACACGGTTCACCGTGGAGGGGACCCAAACGATGAACAGGGCGACGAACATCAAGAAGGCGACCTTCGCATAGCCCCATGCGGCGTCATTGGCGTGGCGGCCAGCGGTGCTGGGCTTGCGGTTACCAGCACCTGAGCTGCTGGGACGCGGGCCTTCGAAATCGAGAAGAAGCTCGGCGGGTACGGGGGTGCCTGCCGAAACGGAGGTCGAGAACACGTTCTTGGTATCACCACGGGCGCCGGACACAGCATTTGAGTAAGGCCAGACCGCACTGTCGGGCTCATAGCGATTGAACAGGTTTGCGTCAGAAGGGTCCGAGTGCCGCTGATAGGTGCTACCCTGGTTAGCTGTCGTTCCGCTGAGCTTCCGGGTGCTTGAGAAGGAGCTGCGTGAATCAGCTTCCGGATCGCTGCGCTTGGTATTGCCGGCCGACTCGATGGACTCCGAGGTGACGACAACCTCGGTGGTTGCTGTCACAGCATTGGTCGCGTTGAAGGGATTCTTGACTTGAGGGAACGGCTGCTCGTTGCTACGAGAAAAGGCGCGGAGAGCTTTGCGCTGCTTGAAGATGACCCTGCCTGTGTAGCAATAGATGCCGATGGTGATTATGATGACAACCCTGAATGAAGTGTGTGAGCAAAGGATACACGGAGCGATGGCGGGCGGGAGAGAATTTGGGCTTACCAGACAGGGCCATAGAAGAAGGCAATGCGCATCCACTCCCAGTCTTTTCCGACCCAGCACCAAAGCTACACTAGGTCAGCATGGCTTCGCATTAGATAAGAAGTGAAAGCAGTGACTCACCACTGCGTCACTGTAGATTCCAGTGTTCAGTCGCGACAGGTCCAGACAGAGGTAGACCAGCGCAGGAATGAAGCAGATGCCGTAGCAGAGAGCAAAGTAGCGCAGCTCAAGGCTACGAAGGTCGACTGCGTTGAAGTTTCTGATTGCCAATTTAGCCATGAAGCGAGCAGGAATGTAGCGATAACGGCGTATCTTACTTGAAGAACGTGAGGTAGACATTCAGCGCCATGCACAGAGTCCAGAGCGAGTCTGCCGGCATAAACCTGGTCAGGGTTAGCCTGTCTTTAGTGGAGCAGCAAGCAGCCAAGTGAGGTCGATGATGGCTGTGTGAGGCTGATGGTCCGCACGTAAGGTAGAAGTGACAAAATGTTGGAAGCTTACATCTGGATGAAGAAGCCTTGAAAGCGGCATAGCGCCAGGCTTGCGCCGTGCCTCGGAATGGCAGCGACCGAGACGACGGTGGCGGAGTTGGTCAGGATGTTGCCAATGGAGGCGTAGACGATGAGCCTGTTGATCGGCTTGCGGAATGCTGGGAAGAGGGCGAAGGTGAGCAGGATGAAGAGGCAGCCGGCCAGCGAAATGGCAGAGGTCGTGCGCGCCACACTCTCAATGACGAGCTCCTGAGTGGGAGTCATCTTGGCGGACGGGTGGCTGCAATTGGGCGGGGGAGCGAAAGGTTGGAAGAGAAGAGGGAGCTGGGTCGCAGGGCTTGATATGTAGATCCAGGGACCGCTCGCTTAAGCAATGGTGCTTGCCAGGCGAGTGGGCCAAAGTGGCAGAGAGTGGAAGGGCCGAGTTCAGTGAATGCCGTAGGAGGTAGGAGCGCCCCGTCGTGTGTCCCGCGCAGGGTCCGGTGAACGATCTCCGACGGCAGGCGCGACTCTTTTCCCGTCCGAGCCTGGCGAGTTGCAAACCTCGCTATCCGCGGGGGGCGACGACGGAGCACTGCAGCGCGGGTCCGCCGATCTGGACAATCATGGGCCCTGGACTCGGTGTTCGACGCTGGTGCGGGAACGGAGGCCGGATATCAAGTCGCGGTTGGTAGTGTATCTTTCGACGACTACTTGGGCAGGGATGCTGGGGGCTGGGGGCGGCAACGATGGGCCACCAGTGGGCGCAGATCAAATTGGGACAGAAGGGAAGCTGCAGACGGCGGCGGGAGAGCGCGGTGTTTGATTCCCGGCGAGCCTTGTCTCGTTTGCGGCACCAAACGCGGGCAGGACTGAAGGGGGCCGGGGCAGGGGCGTGGTCAATCAAAAGGATGGTGTTGCGGTGACGAGCAGTGCGTCCTGGGGCGTGAGGGTGGAAGTGAGGGTTGCCGGTGGCACGTAGCACGAAAGGATGATGCGATGGGCCAGTTTGTGCGTCCCACAGCCGGTCCGGCGCAGCACACACCGGCAGGTCGGGCAGCACGCGGGCGGGCAAGTGGCCAGACGAAAAAGACAGAAGAGAGGTGAGCGGTGCGCGACCTCGCACGCAGAAGGCCAGACTATCGATTATTTCACCACGACCAGCCACGCGGTCCACAGAGCCACCATCGTCTGCACAGCGCTGGGCGTCTGGGGACAGGCGGCGCCAGCCAGTCGGAGCCCTCGCATGCCGCCACCAGGGCTCGAAACACATGCCGGCAGGACAGGGCTCGCGAGCAGGGCAGCGGCGATGCGGCGTCAGCACTGAATCAACGCCGGAGCATTGGGCATGCGATCGCCGGCCGGCTGGACCTGGTGCACACGGCGGCCAGCAAGGGGGCGCGGGAGCACGAGCGATCCGCCATGGCGAGCTCCACCCCTTGGCCGGGCGTGATGGCGAAGGCAAAAGCGGTGGTGAGGTGCGCTGGAGCGGCCGGCAGGCTGCCGTCGTCGCGGCGTCGCCTGGTGCCGCCGGGCTGGGCGCGCGCGCAGGGGCCAGCCTGCAACGCTGCCGCTGCGCAGCTCGTCTCCAGCGCTGCACAGCACCGCACAGCACCGCACAGCACCGCACAGCAGCCTCCACCCCATCCTGCAGCCTGCCGACAAAGCGAGCGTCAGCCTGGTGCAATGCCTCAACCCCAAGGCTCGGCCGACCGCAATCGTGCCGTCCGCCGTCGCGACATCGCCAGCGCCCGCCTGCTCCTTCCCCGCACGCCCTACGACGCGAAGCTTTCGCGCGGAGCCATCAAGCCTCGACATGGCCGTCCAGCGGCCGCGGCCGCGCGATCGTCAGGGCGCCTCTCCGGTGGCAAGCAGGCTAGAGTCTGTTAATCCGCTTTCGCCGATGGTCGCACACCCCGCGTGAAGTGCGGTATGCTTGTGCGCCGTGCCTGCCGACCAGGACTCCTCGACCGGGTATCTCGTCGCGCCGCTCCTCGTGGGCGTACACACACACAGAGAGAGAGAAAGCTCAGGGGCGTCTGCTGCGGCCGTGGTTGATCTCTGACATGTCGACGGCGCTGCTTTTAACGGCGGTGCCGTGCTCCTGCAGTAGTGGTCGACGGATGCAGCGGGCGAGCAAGGACACCCGCGTTGCACTGACTCTCGCCAGGCACCATAACGGCTAGCCACCAGAACCCCTTCGTCTTTGCGTGTAGCGCCCTCGTGGCTGCGCTCTGCTAACTCCTCTAGCGCCCGGCAAGCTCGCCGTTTCCGGTCGTTTTTGTCCAGCACCTGCGGGCTGTAGGAGTAGGTAGGCGTATGCGCGGGCATTTACCGACTGCAGGCATACATGCGTGTACATTCACGGCAGCGCAGCCCGCCAGCCAGCCTCCCAACCGCGCGGTCAGCTGCAGCAAGCCACCCACATGCCAGTCAGCCCTATTGCGCCCAGAACGGCTCTGCTCTTGGAGCTCATGACACTGAAACCAAATCGTACGAGCAGAGCAGGCGGACGGCGCCCCAATGACTCGGGATGGCTTTCCCGGGCGCCGGCTCGCTCTGGAGGGCCCATCCCCGCAGGCGACCCACCGCTGGGGAACCCCGCGAATTGCCTTTCGTGACATTCCTCGCCCGTTGCTCCTTCTGGCTACCCACCCGGCCCCGCGAAAAATTTGCTTATCCGCCATCCCGTCATGACCCACAGCGCAGCCCTCGAACGGGCATATGCTGGCCTCTGGCGGAAATTCCAACGCCCATCCAGAGCACGTTTGGGGCATGATCAACCACTAAACCTACGCCAGGCCAGCGTCGATGGCCCTTACGCTGCCCCTTTCAACTCACGATGCCGGCTTAACCTTTGGCCATCCGATGCATGTGCCGCGCGCCTTTTTCTACGCCACCGCCGTTCAGCTGCTGTCTAGAGAGGCGGCTGAAACGCGTAAATGATTCGCGTCGTGGGCAATCACCGCCCGTTTTATCCAGAGACCTGGGGCACAAATCAATTGCGTCGCCGCGTTCAGACGCGGTCCGCTCCACATGCGAGGCCCCTAGCGACGCCACGCTTAGCGTCAATAGGCATCGCCCCAAGCTGCCATTCCCCCTCCGCTTCTCCATGTAGTTCTCTTGCCCCACGTGGCTGTTGATCGAGCCGCCGCCGGCCACCGTCGCCGTTGGTGTGTGGCCGCCGTTCTCATTGGGCTCAGTGCTCCGACCTCGCCTGTCGATTCCCATCCGGTGGGTATTGTCTCCGCGCGAACCAACAAACCGCACCAGCAGCAACTTCGACAAGTTTGACGCGCGCCCGCCTCCCGGCATGGCCTCTTTATCCGACTCTGTCCACGCCCGCCCCCCTTCGCCAACTCCAGTCCCGCCTCCCGGTCACCGTCGCCCCGAACCCAAGTACCGCAGCATGGACACTGATTCATAACTTCACCAGCGCCCTGGATCCCGCGGCTTAGGTGCTCTTGGACGGAGTTTCCGGAGGGCGGATAAGCATCCACCAAGAACACGTGAATGAACGCATCGTTTCTGGTGGTGTGATACGGCCAAGCATAAATCAATCGCCGACGCGGGACCGATCCGGATCTTGACGGTTAAAAGGGGGGGGGGTCCTCGCGTCGCGTGCGTGAAATAATGCGTATAGGGTATGAGCCGGTGATCTCCGGAAGGATTCGCGGTCCTTGCGCTCTGCTTGGCTTCTTCTTCCGGGACCCTTGCACATATGCATGAATCTTGTGATGCGCGCTTCCCTTTGATTCATTCGTCGGGTGGATTGGCTATATAGGGACGGCAAAAAAGGCGCACGGGCGGTGCGTGGTGGTGGCGGCAGTTTATGCACGGGGGAATAGAGAGTTGGTTTGTCTATTTTAATGCACGATGGCTTCGTTCCTCGAATTCTCACTGTATGGCGGGGCAAAAGGTGGGTTGGTCCTGCAGAAGGTACCGAGTGCTCTATTGGTGGATCTGGTGGCTGCATTCTGCTTGCTTATTCTCAGGTACCCCGGAGTTCTTTGTGAGACCGGATCTGGAGCCGCCACGGCGGTGCTTTATCTCCGCTGCAGCGAGCATAGGCGATGGCGAGTTCCTCGGCGCTGGGCTTGGCTGCGATATAGCGAGCTTGGAACCTCGACGTGAGGGCGGTGCGCTAGGGGCTGAGACGAGTCAGAGGACGGAGCGGCGAGTGGCTGTGGTTCGTCTTGCAATTTATCTTGCAGTGGAATTGATTGGCGGCCTCGTATCTTTGCTGTAGGAATTTCTCCGCATGGTTCGTCCGTTGTTCGTAGCTAGGCGTGCATACGAAAGCTCTTTGGGGGCGAAATGAGTAGCGGACATGGACGAACTTCTGCCGAGGTTCGCGGATGAGTTATGTATGCAGGTGGTTGAAGCAGGCGTTCTTTTGCTAAACAAACTGTGGGCAAATAGTTCCCAAAGTATTGCAATAGCAAGTCAGGTCCGGGAGTAGAGCAGTCGTCCATCCACTGCCGTATTGAGGAGACAAAGACCAATGAGAACAACTTACGAAGGGCCTTTGATCGCAATCGTACAAAAGCATTGTGTTTTAAGTCCCGTGACATATATAAACATTCTGGACCGCCCCAGATAAGTTCATCATACAAGCACTTGCTTACAACCCGCAGCCTATTGATCGCTCTTTCTTTCTCGAACGCATCAAGTCCCCATATTGCACTCCGAACAGACTTCGCTTGCCAACAATCCACACTTCCAGCATGGCCAATACTCGCACTACTGAAGCCCGGAGTGAGCCGGTCCCTGGAATGGCGCACAGCAATTGGACTTGTTGTCGATGCAGTACATTCAACCCATACTCGGACATGTGCACACTCTGCCATCACATCCCCTGCTACTTCTGCCGCTAGCTTGAATAGGGCCATCTGAGGTATCCAGTAGTCATGAAAAGGTAGGTTCCGAACTGATTTTGTGGTACTAAGAGCATATTTAGCTTTGCATACTTAGAAAATATTACTAAGCTTTACATTCTTATTAATTCTTGGATAAAGCATTTCTGTACTGCCTCGAACCAAAGTTGGGGAAACGGCTGTGCTACAGCAATGTTTGGACATATGCTGTGATAGTTATGAGAGCTCGCGTATCAATTATCGAACTATTCCGCATGATGCAGGGTGGGATGGGGCACCACTGACGCCGCATATGAGTAGGTATTGGTCGTCACGTGGAAAAGGCCGAATAGGAATGGTCTAAGGCAGGTGAATGAAGTTAATTAACACGTGTGATATCATCCTGAAGACATTAGCCAGCGGAGTCATCTTCAAGACTAAAGCACAAATATTTAATTGCTAAAGAACCTTATCCAAGTGCTCCAATGCCACTCCCTCAACGCCGTTATCAGCTACAGAAGTATCGAATAAACCCGCATCTTCCTCGCATCCCGTGCAATAAGACTCAGAATGAGCGGACAGTAGTGTTCACAATGCAATGACAAAACGCCAAGCCAATCTTCCATTTCCCTAATTGTCGAACCCATGAAACTCAAGATTGAGGAACGAATCCCATGTTTTGATTATGAAGCGCTGGGAAGAGAAGCAAAAAAGTTGCAATTGGAGATGCAAATGGTTCCAATGCGTGTTTGACCGCTACTGAATTGTTTTTTGTAGAGCCCGGTATTAGAAGACAACGCAAACAAAAAAATTGTCGAAGCAACGTTGGACCACAGGTGAGGTCCTTCCTGTTGGCAAAGCTTTTTATCCCTTGTTGGAGCAGACTGTTCTTTGGATATCCCTTGACTCGTGATTTGTTTGAAAGCAAGACTGGTGGCTGGCGGGATGTGGGTTGAATGATGCTCTTGCTTTTTGTTCTCGTCGAGCTCTGTTATGTCAAATCCGCAGAATTTTGAATTGTCAAGGTCAGCACCATTGATAGCGCTGAGAAAGGCTGTAGCTTGCTGGATGGGCCGAATGCGGAAACCAATGCGACTGTGCAATGGTGCGCGGAGTTGGTATGATGGTCCGACTGGTTGAGAGTTTTGTTTCCGAGAGAGAAATGTCGTACGACAAGTGTCGAGTATTGCTGGATGCCATACATGAGAAAAGTCCGGCATATCGTGGAAGTGATGTGGCCCGAACGCCCTCGTCTCCGGCGTCCACCCCTCAACCAACCCAGCCCATACCACCCGTCTCCCTCGTTGGGAACAGCGCCTGATACGCCGGCAGCTCGCATGCCCGGCCGGGCATCTCGTCCTGCGGCCCGATCACCAATTGCACCTCATGGCGGTGCCGCGTGCCGCACCCGCCGCACTCGCGCTCAAACGACATCTTCCGCACCAGCCTCGCGCCACGCTCCATCTCGCTCAGCTCCTCCGCCGCCAGGTACTCCCTGTGCACATGCTTCCAACCCTTGCCGGCCCCATCGATCTCCCCCGCCGCCGCCGCCGCCAGCTTGAACGCGTCCAGCACCTTGCCCTCGACTCTCATCCCCTCCACCTCCTTTCCCTCAATCCGGCACCCCACGCTCCGCTTCACCGCGAAGTCTTGCACCGAGCGGAGCGACGAGAACACCGACGCTCCTACGTCCTGCAGGTCCCGCCTGCACACCTCGAGCGCGGCGTCCGGCATGACGAATCCGGTGCGCGGTAGGGGCCAGAGTGCGGCGAGGAGGCTCTGGTCGTTGAGGAGACGCGCGGCGAGGGCGCGCCACGCGCGGAGGCGGTGGAGCTTGGTGCGGATGCGCGAGAAGCGCGCGAGGCGGGCGAAGTCGGTGATGGTGGCGATGAGATGGTAGAGGGCGGTGGGAGGGAGCTGGAGGGTTTGGAGGAGGCGCTTCAGGAAGTGGGCGTCCTTGTTGGCTTGGAGCTGGACGTTCGTGGTGGGCCAGTTGGTGGGGTGGAGGAGAGCGGTTCCGATGGCGACCCAGCGGTTGGGGTTGGCGGGAAGGGTGCGGCCGCGGGAGGGGGAGGCGGGGTTGGAGGGGGCCCGGATGCCGTGTTTGTAGAGGGAGTGGGTAGATATGCCGTGGTCGCTGGAGTGAGGCGAGTATTCGTTCTTCATGTAGGCGAGGACGAAGTCCTGAATATCTTGGAGATTAAGGACGGGGACGCTGCTGTAGGAGGGGATGGCGGAACGGTTGACGACGACTGCTGGCATGATTGCTGTAAGGACTCGCTGCGAAGTGTTTAATTGAGGATTCGGTGATGCGAGTAAAAGAGTGGCTGTTGCGCAGGGAGAGGAAGGGAGAGGAAGGGAGAGGAAGGGAGACGTAGCGCAGTAATTTATGTTGCTGTGGACTCTAAACACTCCGCTTAGTGTTAGTTCTGTACCATGTGGCATCCGGAGATTCAGCATGTTGGTTTCCATTTCGTGTTAACACAGCAGGGTGACCCTCCGCTTAGTGATGTGCTAAAAAAACACAGTGCAGTGGTTAATGACTCCAAGGTCCCGCGGAAAACAGCATGGAAGGTCAGAAAGTGATAAGAGTCTGCAGGCTCTGCAGCTCAATTTTTGCTACTTGATAGAGTGCTTAATAGTCTATCTGGACGTAGAAATGCTTTAGTTTTGAAAGCTGAAGCCGCCGGGATGTGTTGTCCAACTCCTCCCGAAGTTTGTTTTCTTAGTTGCTAACACCCTTCCCCATCCCCCACTCCCCCGCCCCTCTCAAATGACTACCGTAGGGTCGGAAATCCGTTGATGAAGAAAGCTGGGAATTTGGATGAGGATGGGACAATGCTTCTAAGCTCCATAATTGAAGTAACCCGGGGGCACGTCATTGCCGTCGGCCAGGTCGTCATGTGAAGCAATGACCAACTCGACATGGATCAGTAGGTTACAGTCGCAGCGTCCACAGGTCCGCCTCAACTCAATGTTCCGGAGCAGAGCCTCACCCTCGGCGATGTTGTGGAGATCTTCCAGGTCGATGTGTCCACGGTGATGGTGAATCGAAGCCCTAACATCCGTACCCATCACTGTGTGAAACAAGTACGGCCCGTTGATCTCCATGAGATGTTTGGCATTGCTGTTGCGGTGTGGAATGCGTTGAAGAAGTAGCGTCCGTTGCTTGACTTTGAAGTCGTTCATGTCCTTGATGTATGAGAACGTCGAGTCGGCGACCGCTAGCATGTTCTGACGGGCCTTTTCGACAGGGTGGTCGTGCATGCGGAAGCCTTCGATTTCCAGCCCGAAGATTGCCTGGATCAAGTTCTGATCATGCAGAAGGCGAGCAGCAAGGACACCCCACTGCGCGGTGCGGTCAAGTTTCTTCCTGAGCCTCGTGAACCTGCCCTTGATGCCAAATAACTCGACAATGGCTATGAAATGCGCTCTTCCAGCAGGCGGCACATTTGCCTCTGCCAGGATGATGTGGACTTGCTTCAGATCATTGCAGCCATCCACCACCTTGCCTCCTTCCGGATTGTGACGAGTCGTCAGATTGGTTTGCAGCCATTGGCCAAGGTCGAGCCAGCGCGATTTCTTGAATCCAGGGTCTAGTTCGTGGGCTGTGTTCGTGCGACGAGAGTACTCCTTGGTCAGGTATGCGAGGTAGAAGCTCTGGACATCTTCTACGCCCAGCGGGGGCGGATCAGGTCCGAGGGCCGACTGGGACGAAGAAGCCATGACGCTTCGGTTGGTAAGTGAGCTCCGGAGTCCGCGGGAAGAAGCACTTACTAAGGCCCCAGACTGACACTGCACAGGTGGTTTGGGTTGCAACATTGAGATGCCTCCATGCTGGTCGGACATGGAGCTCAGCGCACGGTGGTTGTTGGTCGCACGCGATGGGACTGAAGCTGTTGAAGGAGGATGGAGGCGTGGAAGGACTTGTCGGAAGATTTATAGACCGTGCAGCGTCACCGTTGTTTAGCGAAAGGTGGTGCACGTGGCCCGGTTGTAGTTTGGTCTTCGCGCAGGTGAGAGCGGTCGATGTCAGGAGTGAAGTGCCAAAGGCACGTTGATTGCCCAGCGGCGTGCGCTTCAAGCAGGTACTACGTTACTACGCCTCCTGGTCTACACAGGACAGCCTCAGATTACGAACAGTATTATCAAACGGAGAGCACAATCCAACGGGATCAAGCCAAGACCCCGGCATGGACAAGCTCACTTGGATAAGCAACCTCCATCACTTGCAAGAGAAGATGAGCAGCCAAGTCAGATGGACTACGCGGGCCACGAATGAAATGGAGAAACGCTGCAGAGGCATGTGATTGGCATCGAAATCGCAATGCCCATCAACTTCTTGGCGTGCTCTCAGCGAGGCCTGAAGTGCAATTTCTTACATGACTGGTGGTGACAGCTCACCTTCAGACGACAGACGGGAAAAACAAGATGCTCTACATGCCGGACAGGACGCAGGAAACCGAGGAAAGTGCAACCATCCCCCAGCACCACAACTGCTCTGCATAATGACTCGAGGGCGGGAGAAGGAGACGAACGTTCCGGGCCATCGGCGCCGAATGCAGGATATGACGCTCCCAAGACGGAGGGAACTCACGGATACTGCAAGGGCCTGGGGAGAACCAGGATAGAGGCACAGTGCGGCCGAACTACTTTATTTTGACGACAGCCGGGCGCGATGGCCAGCGGCAAGGCCGTTCGCCACGGCGGGCAAAAGCTGGGGAAGCGGCATGGGCCGCGACGTGAGACATCGAGGCTCCCGAGACAGCACGATGCGCAGCTGGAGCAGGGGAAGGCCCGAAATTGCAGCGCAGCGCGGGCGGCGAATCCGCGCGCGGTGTTGATGCTTACGAGGGTCGAGTTTGGCCCAGCGCGCCCGGGATCAGGCGGGCGCGGGGCGGTGAGCTATAGGAGGCCTATAGCACCTCACCACCTGCCGTTTCAAGGCGGCGAAGGGCCGGAGCAGGCGGCGGCGGAAGGGTCGCGCGGCGAACGGAAGGTGCCATCTGGAGCAATGGGACGAGGTGAGGAGCGCACATCAGAGGGGCATGGGGGGGCTGCATCATCCGCTCCACATGATCGGCCGCGGCTTGACGCGCTGGCAGGCGTTGGCTAGGCGGGCGAACAACGGCTCGCATGCTAGGCTCAGCATGCCTCGACGGCTGCAGGCAGCGCGGCAGCGGGACGGCGGCAGCGATCGTCAAGCGAGTCGAGTCGACGGATCCGCTGAAGATCGGGCGTGGCGCTCTCGTTGTTCTCGAAGCCTGCCTGCTTGGGATCGGGCAGTGACGCGCCCAATGACGTGCGAGGGCGGCCGGCTTGGGCGGCGTGACTCATGAGGGGGAGAAACACGGCGAGCGCATGGTTGAGGGCGATCGGCAGCATGGGGGAGTGCGCGAGAGTCGTGAGAGGCCGGCGCTGCCAGGCTGGCTGCAGCGTTGCGTAAGCCGGGCTGGGCGCGCGCGCGCGCGTGGGCTGCTGGGCGAGCGTGCGCCGCGAGTCGCGGGGGCTCAACGCCGCAGCGGCGGCCGGCGCCAGCGGGACAACGGACCCTTACTCTCTGGCGTTCCTTGAAGCTTGGTGGTGTCTCACGCTGGTGGAAATTGGCGGCGGAGGGCGATCCTGCAGGCGATCTGCGGAGCGGACGCTGGCGGCGGTGGGCTGTCTTGCGCTGGCTGCCAGCAGAGCGGTGGATCAGGATGACGGCGGCGCTCAAAGACTGCACGCGGGCGCCCGGCGCGGCAGCCACTCAGCGCGCTTGACAGGCTTCTCGAAGGCGGCCGCGAACGCCTCCAGCCCTGCCATCCCGGAGCGTCGAGGACACCGGCCACGGCCAGGCGACCTTCCCGTTGCTGCTCGCGATCCCCGCGTGCCCGGCTTTGGCAGCCCGCAGCCCGCAGCCCGCCTGGCTGTGCCAGAGCCAGAGCGAGAGACTCACGCGCGCACATCATCGCGCCCCCCGCTGCCCGCTGCGACACCCGCGCTGCACCCAGCATTCCCACCCTTTGTCCGCCCCATTCTTCCCCCCTGCGCCTCCGAGACAGGCCACCGGCGGCCGCGGTGCCTCTTATCCCTGCCGCCGCCCGTCGCAGCAGCAGCACTGCGCCGCCCGAGCGAGCCTGCTGTTGTGCGCCCATTTGCAGCCCGCATTGACCGTTGGCGGGCCAGTGAGCCGCGAGAGTACAACGAGCTGCAGCCCTCGTTTCAGGCGCACCTTCCCTCTCTCCATCCGCCGACTGGCATTTTGCCTGCGCAGCCGCATTGCAATCCCTGGTTCCCAGCGGCCGCCTCGGCCCACTGACTCGGCGCTCGATCTCGCAGTGCGCGCAGTTGACTTTTCCTGCGAGCCCACTCCGAGCCCGTCTCCACTACGGCACCGGCCAGCGCCAGACCAGCGAAGCTGCACCGACGGCGCCACGAAAGGCCGCCGCCATCACGCAGCCCAGAGACACGTCCGCTCAACGGCCGCCCGCACACATCGCAGCCTCGAGTGCGCGCGCCGAGTCCCCCCCCCAGTGCCAGCCCTGCGCCGCCGCAGACGTGTCCATTGCGCTCGAACCACAAAGCATACGGAGCTCGAGACGGATCCGAACGCCCTCCGCGACGCGCCAGCCCCAGCGCACCTCTCCCCGTGCCTGTCCTCCCAGTCCCACCGCGACAACACAACCCGAGCCCGCACCTCCACCATCGATTGGCCTGGCGTTTTGCTGTCGCCAACGGAGCCCTCCCGATCGTGCGGGGGGCCATAATCCCACAGGAAGGACCATCGCGCGCGCGGAGGGATACACGCGACGATGGATCATGGAGCGTGCAGTGTCATCTACCTGGACCGGCGGGCGCACCCCGAGCGTCTGCGGAGAGACAATGTGCTGGCGAGCCTGAACGCCCGGGATGCCCGTCAGGTCCAGGCCCAGGCCCAGTCGCCCGGCTATTTCAACTTCGGGAAGTCCACCAGCACCCACGAGGTCCTGTCCAATGTCGAGACCCTGCTGTCCATCTTCACCGAGAGTACGTGCTAGCCTCCCACCTGCGCCGCTCCACACATGCTAATCGTGACCCAGTCGACGTCCATCGCTCCGGCTCCGCCGCGCTCGACCGCATCTGGCACCTCTACAACGCCTCGAGCTCTGACAATGCGCCCATAATAGTGCTGATTGATCTGCCCTACGACGAGGAGCGTCGCATGAAGCGCCTGTCGCGCGAGCCCCGCACGCCCTCGCCCACGGCTACGCGCACTCCCGGCCAGGACCAGACTGAGCCAGAAGACTTGTATGGCATGCATCTCCTAAGGCATATCTCTGCCGAGATCCAGGACCGGCGGTTACCTCGAATCGTCATCCCGGTAGTCCTGTTAAGCGGCCTGGATTACGAAATCGCCCCCGACAGCTCCTCGCCCGGCCCTAACGGATCTCAGGTTCTCACGGACACCGTGCGTCTGACCCGCTACCTGGACGCTGGAGCTGTGGACGTGCTAGCCAGCCCGTTATCAAAAGACCATATTCATGGATTGGCCGTACATGCTTACCGGATAAATAAGGAAGTAATGCGAGAAAAGTCAAGCTTTCTGGCCCAATCAAAGGGCCGCAAGGTCTCATGGGTTGGTGTCAACGAAGCCAAGCCATTCTCGTACCTGCGAGAAGCCATGGTATCAAATTTAATGGGGAACATCTGCTGCCCGGACACAGCGCGGGACGCGATAGATCCTCAGTAAGAAAAGCAGATACAGGAATGCGCCTTCATTTACTGACAAGATTCTTAGCGACATCGAGGTCAGTCCCGAACGGCGGAAGCAGATCGCCGCAGCTGTTGGCACATGGGCGTTCTCGGCGCACGACTGGAACGATGACGAATTATTATTCGGATCGCTGGTAATGATTAAGCATGCATTAAGTATGCCTGAAGTGGAGCGCTGGCGCATGGGCGAAGGTACGGTATAAGTTTCAGAAGTTATGCGGAGGTTGCTAATATATTTCAGACGAGCTGTTGATCTTCCTCCAAGCGAGCCGAAGCGCCTACAACGAATTCGTCCTCTACCACAACTTTCGCCACGTTGTGGACGTGCTCCAAGCTCTGTTCTATTCTCTTGTGCGGATCGGCGCATTACCCGCATATCCCCTGGACTCTTCCAACACTCCCGTCGAACAACCTCCGATTGCCTCTCTCCTCAAGCCCTTCGACTCTTTGACCCTCCTCATTTCCGCAATCGGCCATGATGTTGGCCATCCGGGTGTTAACAACGCCTTTCTTGTGGCGCTCAACGCACCCCTGGCACAGTTATACAATGACCGTTCTGTGCTTGAATCCTTCCACTGTGCCGCATACTCGCAGATCCTCCGCAGATACTGGCCCAGAGCTTTCGAAGATGTCGCCATGCGCAAGCTCATGATCAACTCGATTCTTGCGACTGACATGGGTCTCCACTTCAAGTATATGGCTGATCTGGGGAACCTGCAGGAGAAGCTGGCTCACAACAATGGTGGCATTGACGGATGGAGTCCGAAGGTCTTGGAAGAGTACAGGGATTTGATATGCGGCCTACTCATCAAGTGCGCAGACATCAGCAATGTGGTATGTCTGCTTACGATTGCCTCATTCCTCTGGAGCAGCTCGTGCGAGACCTGGCGTATATCGCATGGCTGTTTAAATCACTAACGCGATGATCGATAGGCGCGGAGATTCAAGACTGCGGTCCAATGGGCTGCCATTCTCACGGACGAGTTCAGCAATCAAGGCCAAATGGAGCAAGAGCTTTCATTGCCAACGTGCCTCTTTGGCGGGCCCCCTGTTCGGGATGACATCATCAAATTGGGCGAGTCCCAGATTGGCTTCATGAACATATTCGCCCGGCCACTTTTTGAGTCTGTCGCGGACATTCTCCCCAACATGCGCTTCAGCGTAGTCGAAATCATTGAGAACAAGGTCGTCTGGCAAAAGAAGATCGAGGAAGCAAAGGAGCGCCTCCTTCCAAAGCTGGATGGTGCGGTTGGCACATCGAACCTCGACCAAGCACGGAGTCCTTTGTCGACAAGCCGTGTGGACGTATCGGATCTCAAACCACCGGCGCCCCAACTTACAGAATCGAACTCGAGCTCAGTCAAGGCCCCGCGGTCGACATTCCCGCCTCCCCCCTTGAACCTATCAGACTCATCCAGGCGCTCATCTCCGGCCCTGAAAGCAGCACCAGAACCACGTCGGTCGTCGGTTGCTGCGCTACCAATCCCGCGCCATCTCATCGAGGGCCAAGGAAACAGAAATCCGCACTCGCGTCGTGGCAGCGCCGATGCAAGCTTGACAACGATCCTGGTAACACAAAACCCGAGCAAACCCTCCGAAAAAGTAAAAAAGAAGGGCCTGCGCTTACGATCGCAGTCGCCCGGCAAGCGCCGCAACAGCCGTCAAGGACTCGGACTTTTCCGCCAGAAGCCTCAACCCTCGCCGAGATCAGATTCCCCTGTACGTCCACCTTCCTCGTCTGCTCCACCAGTACCTCCCCTACCACCGTCACCACATGACCCGACGATGCACAACTGGACACCCACAAGTTCATCTCAGACTGATTTTGTGATCCAGCCCCGCGTTCCTGGGAGTCCTTATCTGCCATCGGCAAATGGTGCCATTCACTCGAACAAACACCTCCAGCCTCCTCATTCCGGCGCACACAGCCCTGTCAGCCCCATGTCTGTGGACTCGGACTATGAAATCCCCCCACACGTCGGACGCCCTCCGCCAGTACCGCCGAAACCCACGACGTCTGATGGTCTGCAACCAGAAGGCGAAGCACCTCCGCTGCCCCGGTGGAAAGCTGCTGGATCTGCATTCAGATCTCGAAATTCTCGCAAGGGCTCTCTTACTCCTTCCTTGACCGGTTTCGAAGTTCAACCTCCCGAAACGAGCAGCAGTGCGGATAAGAGTGCTCATACAATGAGTGAGTCACCAACGCTGCACACCCTGGAAGGTGTTGGTGAAGGTACAAGTGGTAGACCGAAGAGCAGGGGCGGGGTGTTTGGGAGATTCTGGCGTAGGAAGGTCAGAGGCGACAAGTCATCCTCGGGCGATCTCAAACAGGAGAAAGACATGCCACCACAGACTCAGGGCTTCCAGTATCCGCCACCTCCGAAAACCCCTGTTAACTCAGGGGCTGCCGGACCTCGTCGTGGAAGCATGCCTTTGCTTCCAGGCTCATTTCCTGATACGCCTCCTCACCGCCGTCATGAGCGGGGGGACAGGTAGTATTGGCGAGTAAAGAGGCGGACCGGGCAAAAGGTGTACAGGAGACAAAAAGAGAAATTGGCATTACTTCGCATGGGAAACACCCCAATCCTCTTCGAACTTGGTGGATGGGTCGCCATTCCCCGCCTTCAAAATCACTCTCGCACCACGACGGTCGACATTCCATTCCTTTCTCATCGCACGTCCAGGCGGGCGGCCACCCACTTCGTCCATTTCCTTGTTTTCGCGACATTTGACTGGAGTTGGAGCAACCTACCTAATACAGCACTACGAGAGGACGACTTTTGAGGTATGGAAGCGATACGAACCTACGAAAAGAAACGAAGACGTTCTACACAATCCATTAATCAGCAACGGACATGGATCGGCGCTGAGGATTTCCCTTTTGCAACCCACCGGAGAAACTATCACACACAGACACCTACTAGCACCTCGACTGCGGCTTTTATCCACTTTCGACCTCTCGTTTGTCCCGACTGGGACCGGCGCATACGTGGCGTTCCTTGGAGCGGATTTCTGTTTCGGTTGAAAACGGCGTCTGTTGCTTTTTTTCTTGGCGGTGCGGGCCGTGCCGATGGCGCAAAAACCGAACCCCTTATTCCTTCCCTTCCCTTTTCTCCGATCGCTTCCTGACAGCAACAATGCCTGACACCGCCCTCGGTCTCGCCCCCGGCGCCTCGCCCGAATGCAAAGAGTCACCCTTTACTTATCTCGCCCCGTTGTCTACGGACGGAAAGGATCGGCTCGTGCGTTTCCCGATCGGCTAGGTGTCTAGACAATCGTCATCGCAGCCGGGGCTCTTTTCGTCTGTTGGGACTCGAGGCGGAACCACGTCTCACTTCCCAGACTCACACTCCTTTGATCGACTTTCCTTATGCCCGGTGGGGTTATCATTTCGGTCGCCCCCATCGGGCGCCCAACCTGACCTGCAGCGTCGTTTTCGTATCTACCTTCTTCATGAAACACACCGCGCTCTCTTTGAGCAGCGCTTAGGGAAAACCGGGTGGATATATGGGCATGAGCATGTTGTAGACTTTTTGCGGCCTTCTACGCCTTTGTTTAATTTTCGGGGGTTTTGCTGCTGCTGCGGAAGCAACGGGTGATGGGTGTGATGCCCGTGTGCTCCTGTCTGCTCCATTGCTCGGCTTTGCTTTTGCGCGAAGATGAACCCGAGAGGGAAGGCTTACGTGCTTTTGCAGCCCTTGTTTTCTTACTTCTCTTTTCCAGCGCGCTCGAAAGTTTTTTCGCTTTTTTTTTTTATTGCGGGCGTGAGCCGGAGCAGGCTTCATAGATACCATTGCGCGTAGGGTATAGTTTTGTTCTCTTCTCCTCTCTGATGGCTGGTTGCCACGATTTTTCGTTTGCTTGCTTTCCTTATCAGTCAGCCGGTCTCGAAAGTTTTATGAGACAGATATGGATCTTCACAAGTATTTTTTTCACCTTTTCTTCGTTTGCACTGCAAGCGTTGGAATGGGATGGGGAGTGAGTAGGTTGATGGAGATGGGTGGACAAAAAAGGAGAGAGACGGGATGGATTTGCTGCTGCTGCTGCTGCTGCACTGCTGACTGCTATTGCTTTATTTTGCTTGATCATTTTGCTTTGTCGTTTCTCCTAGGTTTTGTCCCGCGCTCTCTGCGTTCCTCTTGGCACTGGATGGGGGTTTGTTGCTGCTGCACGGGACAACCTTTCCACCTACCACTACTACCGATCCTCCCCGGCGCTTCCCGCTTTGAGCCTTTTTTTTTTTTTTGCAGTTTTGCAGTTTTCTTTGACGGGTTGAACGAAAAACGCGTAGAACGCTTGTTAGTTGTCTTTTGTTTGTTTCTTTCCTGTCCTGTTTTTTAAGCGGTGGTGGATGGAGGAATCTTCTGTTTGCTTTGTGAGTGTGAGTGCGGGTGTGAGTGCGGGTGGGCAGCACTTGATACAGAAGAAAGCTTATTGTGTTACCTGTTTCTTTGCTGAAGGGATGGAAAGAGAACAAAAAAAAATGGAAAGAGGTTTTCTGCTTTTCCTCAACTGGCCTTTGATGATGTCGGCTTCGGCTCTTTCCTGGGGGCATGTGAGAACGACTTGGGTGATGCTGCGTATGTGATGATGATATCGGTTGTTGATGATTGGTTTCTGCTGTACATGCTTGAAGGGTAGGGGCTTGCTATGGCGAGACTTGGAATGACGGACATATCTCATGATACCCGAATACGCTCTTGCATATACTATGATGAAGACGTAGTAGTTATAAGTCATTTCCCTCTTATCGTTCAGATAGGTGTATGTATACACCACGCTCTCTTCCTAGATTTTGCAATGTAGAATATTTCGGTGAAATGAGATAACATCCGGGTCGATGTGATACTCCGAGATCTTTCTCGTCCGTAATTGAGGTTTTCCGAACGGCACTGAAGCGATGCCACCGACGTGTTTTTGGGGGAGTGCCGCGGTGCGTGGAACACCGATATAGCTCAAATTATGTATATATGACGCTCCTTTCTCATCTACAGCAAGAAAAGATTTTGTGTTCTCAACCAAAGCAAAATTTTATCCGAGCAGGTCACAAGAAGCACGCCATCGGTCTACCACAGTCCCTTATACAGACGCTATTTTCACCACGCTGCCAGGATTTCAAGTCTCTGCAAACCAGTAATCCTTAAAGACCATGAGGCTTTCCGCCCGGCTTGCTCCAGACGTTTGCTCGTCGCGTCTACTCAATATTTGTGGTTGTTGGGCTTGATCATACTGATGGGCGCGAGTGCTGCGGCATCCGGCGCAAGGGTGCCGTACGTCTTGATAGCCGAGAGTTTGTTCATGGCGCACTGGATCCCGCCGTCGATCCAGCCGCCGGTGAAGGAGATCGAGTCTCCGTTGAGAAGCATGGGCGAGAGCGCCTGAATATCGAGTTTGGTGAAGTCGAAGAACATTTGAGCGGTCAAGCTGTCCTGGCCCGGATAACCGAGCACGAAGGCGCCGTTCGTGCGAGGGTTCAGCTGCCAGTGCATGAGGTAATAGTCGCTGTCTGTGATGGGGGTGAGGTTGTCCACCCAGTCTGGGTAGGCGGTGTTCTTCATTATGTCTGCGAGCTGCGTCTTGAGGTAGGCGAACAGCTTTTTGGGGTCGATGTAGACCTGGACCTCCGTCGACAGGTCCTCCCAAGCGTACGTGACCAATAGCATGCCGTAGTCCGGGTCGCCGTAGTCGAGCGTGTAGAGCTGAGGGAGCTTCGTGTCCGATAGGATGACGCGCGGGAACGATGGGTCTTTCCCTTCCCAGAATTTCTTAGTCCAGATGAACAGCTTAGGCGATGCCGTCATGTGCACCGCGTTGATCGCGTCGCGCACTTCTGACGTGAAGAACAGCTGACTGGTCACGGACATTTCGACGTTCGTCTCGTGCGTCGTAGTGCCGACAATCACAAAGCTATACGTGTTGGTCACTGTAGACTCGTCGCCAGTCGTCTCCTGAACGTTGACCGTCATACTCTTGACCCCGCTTACCGGCTGGCCGGTCCAGTTGGGGTTTGATGGGCCCCCGTTCAAGGGCACCGGGTCACCAACAGTGTTGTACGTGACTTTGAGCCCGAGATTGACGGCCTTCTCGAGGATCTCCGCGGCGAGGTCCTGGATGCCAGCTGGAGTCGCATTCCTGGTGCTGTGTTGCTTGGCGAAGATTTATTGGTTGGTCTCAAGGGCGTTGGGGATAAGGCGGAAAACAGTGGTGAATGCAATCGAGAACAAAGGGCCAAAGCCTCCGGACCCCTTCCCGAGTGCCCCAAAGCGCTGGAAGTCTTCGTCGGTCCAAACCTCGCCTTTCGGAACATCCCATTGGTGCTTCTCGCCGAATATCTTCTGCAGACCTTCGTAGAAGCTGTCGTTGGCAAACTCGTTCAAGTACGCCTGCCAGGTAGGGATGAAGTTGCGCCGCCCGGCACTTGTGGCGGATTGCAGCCATTCTTGCAGCTTGTTGGACGGCTCCAGCACCGTCTTGCCGTTCGCAGTGATGCTGTTCGCAATAAATTCGCCCCAGCCATTGTACACCTTCTCGAAGCCCGGAGGTGCCTTTGTGTCGTACCGGAGAGAGCCTTTGTTCTGATACGAGAGGATCGTCGGCTTGTGCCCCGGGTCCGGGAAGTCTGGCAGGAATGTGAACCCGATCTGCTCGGCGTAATAGTACAACAGGTCCTCGGAGGGTGGAAAGCGCATGGCACCCATCCCGGCCACATCTTTGCCGTCCGGTGTAGCGAGAGACTGCAGGCGGCCAACCACTTTATGCGTAGCTCCGAGCAGCGAGACGTCGGCTCCAGCCTTGGCCAGCTCAAACGCAGTCACAACATTCGAGATCCCTCCGCCGATCAATTAGACCTTGAAAGAGTTGTCCAAAGTGCCCAGAGGCTTTTCTATATCGCCGGCTTGCTTGTTCCATTCCGAATAGATCACTCCGGGAGTGTCGAGGTATCCCTGGGCCTGTGACTCAATGGGAGTGCTGAGGTGCTCCTGAGGCAGGGCCTCGACGGCACCGCCTTGGAAGAGGTCGGTGGAAGCCGCTTCGCTGGGCCTGATGATAAGCTTGGGAATGCCACGCTGCGTCGTGTTGGCATAGGTTCGAAGGTTCGGAATGAGCGGCATGGTTGGTAGACAGCGTGAAAAATTAGAAGAACTGATAAGTCGAGCTCCTAGACGGGATATTGGAACGGCAATACTCTGTAATTGAGGACAGCAGATCAGCGATGCGATTATAAAGGCGCTCATGAACGCGCTGATGCATACGTTGATGGTTGTGACGGGTTTGTTCTCACTTCTTTTCTCGTCTTTCTTCTTTAGACTTTACTCATTCCCTTGTCCTCCTGGGCGCACGCGGAAGGTGCTGGCGTGACTGAGGATTTCCGTGCTCTGAGGATAGCAAATCCTCACCACCTCAATCAGATGGTGGCTTGACACTACCCCGCAAGGGCTCAAATTTTAGAGCGTGTGGGGAAAGCGGCTCGGCCCGCATGCGTGATGAAGCGCACCTGTAGCTCATACCGATCAATATCTTGTGGAGGAATGATATTACCGGATGCGGGAACATGAGCGCGGGCATTGGAATTATCAACTAGTGCCTCGAATCTCACATGTTATCTGCTTCATTGATGCTCACTTCCGGCTCCTCTACATACACGCGTCCATTGACAGTTATCACTAACTGCCAGCGTTTTTAGGCTGTATCTGTGTTCAACCGCGGTGACGCCGAGTGCGAGTCGATATACATGGAGGGAGAAGGAATGCGCGAGAGATTGGGCGCACATAGGGTCAGTACTGGAGGGGTAGCAGCATGGTAGGCTGCGAGGGCTGATGGGCTTCCACAACGTACCTGTTTCTAACGTCTGACTAACCAAAAGCGGCGGTCTTACAGGAAGCCATGGCTGTCTATTTTCACGAAGTACATTTGAAGAGAAGGGGAAAAGGTGGTGGGCGCTACAGATGATTTTGCATTTCCATCTAACCTCGATGGCCTTGTCACACCTCCCCAATATCCTGCAGTTAATCGTAACTCCTATCAACACCCAAGCCAACCGGTCCTGGTCTGTGCTAATGCTTTACTGCAGAAGGAAAGACAAGGACTGCGATGATCTATCACTGTGGATCCTGGAAGGTGAACCCTTGGGAGACGCGCCTTGATGCTTCGATAATAGAGGGACCGTAAGGCCAGATTATGCTTTCATTCATGGTGGTGTGAAGAACTCATTGCGACGCAGAGTACCATCTCTCCATCTTTCCAAATGAGTTGCTCAACTCTCAACGTAAAGCCGTACGCCGAACGTCAAGTAAATGGATTGGTATAGCGATGAGGGAGAATGGGGACCTGCAGGCAATTTTTCAGCCGGTGTCCATCTGCCCTGCGCCTTCTTTCAAGTCGGGCCGGACCAGGCTAGAACTTCGTTTTCCTGAGAGGGGAACCATTTCGGGCGTCTTTCTCAAGGGAACGGTCGGTTGTTGACTGCTAACGATTGGTGTTTTCAAACGAGTGTTAGATGTTTGCATTTTCATGCCAACTGAATGTTGAGACAGATTGATAAGTCATGGAAATATCGTCCAACGTGCGGCCGCCTCAAGTTCGAGTTTGCGGGTCTGAGGCGGATCCGACGATCGTTGGATGACTGCTACGGCAAGCAAAGTTCAAGCGTTGTGGTCGTTTGGACGAAACAATCTCTCATTTCTCGGCGTCGGGTTCTCAGAAGTCCAAAGGCCCAATACTAAAGCAATTTCATTTGACGGTTCCGCTCGTTTTCGAAGGCCGGGCTCGCGCCGGCAGAAGTTGAATTACATGAGGTTGCCGCAATTGGTCCGAAGCGTGGTGTGATCAGGGCGTCCGAAAAGCACGCCAGGAACGCCGCAAAGTGTCTCGTCAACAGTCCATCCAAAGTCCGCCGTCGAAGAGAAAGTGGTGGTTCTCGGAACCGTAAGCCTGCCTGACAAAACCAGAGTGGTGAAGCTTCTGAGCGAGTTGCTCAGGATGCGGAGGGAGCGCTGGCAGCAAAGCGAGCCTTGCGGGCTTCCGCCTTGGCCTTGTCCTCTGCGGACCAGGAAGAGCCGCTACCACCAGCACTGCCCTTCGCTGAGTCGTTGCCCCTGCGCTCGCCGCCACCGCCGCCGCCCCTCCGGCCTTGAACACGGCCTCCGCGGCCAACACCGCGCCTCTTAAAATTGCCGCGGGTGCCCTCATCTCCAGCCTCCCTACCGCGCTTGGGACGACGCTCCGGCAGAGGCTCGTTGAGACCTCTCGGGCCAGCAGCCGGCGCGGCATCGGTGCCAAACTTCTTGGCTCTTTCGAGCAGCTTCGCAGCCTCGTCATCCTCCGGCAGACCGAACTTCTTCGCGCGTGCCTTGCGCTTCTCCAACTCCTCATCCAAAGTCGTCTCCTTCAATCCAGAAGTGAAATCCTTCTTTTCAACAGGCTCGGCCTCAGCGGGCTTCTCTGCGTCAGTGGCATCCGCAGCTCCGTCGCCCTCGGGGGCCTTGACAGAGAGGTCATCAGTCTTGGACGGGTCGACGTCGGCGACTTGATTCGGCACAGCCTGGGGGTTTGCGACGGCACCCTGGCCACCGGCCTTGATGGCAGCGGCGCCGGCCTCGGTCGTTGCATCTGCGGCGGCGGCGGCGGCGGCGGCGGGCTTCGTGTCGGTCGTGTCGTCGTCCCAGTCGATCTCATCCTCGGGAGGCACGGTGGTGCTAGCGGCGGGCTTGTCGGCGGGCGCGTTTTCTGCGTCGGCTTTGTCTGCTTCCTGGAGACGCGCAACCATGTCGGCCTTCTTGCCGGTGTGGGGAAGCGACCGCTGCTTGAGGAGAGCCTCAAGCTCGGCGTTCTTCATCTTCGCGTAGTCGGTCATGTTGTCGTGCGATGCGGGTGAGGCGGGTGCTGATGGAATTGGGCTGGCTTTTGGTCGGCGGAAGGCTGGCGCGACGCGTCGATCAGCTGTGGTGGTTCGCGAACGGCGAGGGCGAAGCAAGGAAGAAAGGAGGAAACGCGAGCGAGGGGCGGGGCGGGACGAGGGAGCGGCTGACAATAGCAGCAGCGCTGGGCGGAACAACAGCAGCGCGGGTGAGGTGACGGCGCGGCGGGAGAGGAGACGTGCCTGGTGTCGCGAAGTCGGCGGCCGCCGCGTGGAGGAGCGCTGCCACTGCCACTGCCGCCCGGCGGCTGCCAGCCCTGCCACTGCGTGCCTGAGAAGCGAGGCACCACGGCAGCAACCTGTTTCGGCGCCGCCTTGCTGTGGCTTGAGCCAGGTCACGTGCAGCACAGCCCCATTGTGGCGAGGTGCTTGTGCCTGACGCACGATGACCTCCTGCCACGACAAGCCCGACACTGCCGACACTGCCAACACCTCTCCCGCGCCAGGGCCATACCACCACGCACTGCGACGCCTCGGAGTCACCGCCTCCAGTCCGGCGCCCAGCATCACGAGGCCCCGCGGCGGCTCAGCCGGCACCCTGGCTCCATATTCGTGAGGCGTGCTGTCCGACAACCCCTCTGCCGTCGGCTATCACCAGCGGCGCGTCAACAAGAGTGAGGCCAGAGCAGCTGCAGCCCTGAGCGCCCCTGCCAGCAGCACCCCGTGAACTCCGTCTCGCGGAGCAGACTTCTGCTTTTGTCCGCGATGGTGTGCTGGCTGCGATCTGCTCAGGCGACTTGGCTGATCGCTTTGCACCAGCAAACTCTGCTTGAGCGCCAGCAATGCCGACGAATTTCCATTTGCTCTTTACGTCAACTCACGTCGTACTGCCTGCCGTCCGCTCTGTTTACGTCACTGTCTGTTTTCTTTCAGTCTTCTAAGCATGACCAATCATCGCCGTTGAATACGAGGAGCACAGGCTCCCGCCCGGAGAGTCGCCGTATGAACAGCTTCTCATTGCTCCATGAGACGGCCAGGAGGCTGCAAGGCCAATGCAGAAACCAGGCTTGTGCTTGCTACCTACCCTCTCGCAGCTGTCATTTTGGACCGTTCTTGTTGGATACTCACGATGGGAAATATGGCCCCCGCACCGCTCCGTCCGGATTTGATAACCGCTGCGCACCGACTTTTGTGTGACTTCATTGTCCGATTGGACGCATCAAGAATCCTGCCAATACCCGCCGTGTCCGTCAACACCGTCTTTGACGCGTTCTTAATTCTGATCAGCCTGATGAGTATTCCTCCGCACTCGAACCGAACGCGGCGCTTAATGGCGCCCTTTCCATGCGCCATCTGGCAGGGCTCGGCGATCTAGACTTCGTCACCCCACTATCTCCACCGAAGTCAAACGAACAACCACGAACACCTCAAACGTACTCCACCTGTTTCACCTAGTCTATCTTCATACCTGACGCTGCCCAGGATTGGCATAGCAACAGCAACGTAGCCGAGCCTCTCCACCCACCTTTGCGCGATATTTGCGATATTCAACACCTCGAGGTGGTTACGCGCCATCGTCGATCTCTAATTTGGTTGTGTTGCTCATCACACAGTGGATTTCTCGATACAGCGATGTGCAGCTCGCGTCACACCCTCAGTCAGTCGTGAGGCAAGGCTTGCCCTCGGTCAGTTCTAGGCTTGCACGGCTTGCTCCATCACACGCATCGTGAGGGCTTCTTCCGCCCTGCGACAGCCTCCATCCTTGCTGCGGAGACGCGCTCCGACGGACGGCGAGCTGCGCGAGCATCGCTTTCGGCAAAAGCGCTCCTTCCTGTCCACCCTTCCGGCCGGGGAGCACTAGGGCGAATGGGTCGACGAGTCAAGAGGCATGCTAGGCAATATCATGCAGTGGAGAAGACGGGAGACGGGAGTCGTCCGTTGGCCGTTGGGCAGGATGGTCCCTGCTGCGCCAGGAGCAAGATGGAGTCTCAACGCGCACCAGGCTCTTTTACGCGCAGCGAGTGAGCGTCGACAAGTACGCCTGGAGGCTGCCATTGGCCAGCGGGCAGGCAGCACTACACCACTTCGAGGCACGCTCGGTCACGTGAGCAAATTCGCATGCGGGCAGGGTCCGTCTCGTCACCCGCCTGCCGACCAGTCACACCGCGCAGCAGGGTTTTCACTCGGTGGTGGCTTGCGGCGCTCTTCCGCACGGCCAGCCTCAGGGAGCGCGCCGAAAAATCGAGCTTACGCGCGGGATCTCCGTTTCGTTTCCAGATTCTCAACACCGCCCGATCTCAACGCGCACGCCGAAGCAGAAAATTTGCGAAAGCGCGGCCGGCAGTGCGGCCAGCAGGCTCGGATCTGCACGATGCGCTGGCAGGTGGCGCCGGCAGGTGCACTGCCACAGTCGGCGGGTTAGAGCCGCGTTGAGACGGCCCAGGAGCCGCGGCTGCAGGGCGGGTGCGCAGCTTCCCCAGACGCCGACAGGGCGCGCGCCGCGCATCTCGGACTGGCCGATTTGACCTGCATGCAAGCGCAAGACCGACGACCGGAGCAGGCCTGGATCGTCGCATTGGTGCAAGGAACAGGTCATGCTGCTAGCCGGCGTTGGTTTCTCGGCCGCCCTGCGCTACCGCTGGCCGCGCCGGGATGACTGTGCGCCGGTGGATCAGGTGTGGCGCTTCGCACGGCAGCGCAGAGCAGTCCTGACGAATGCTTCCCGGCCGGACGGCGATGCTGCCGTGTTGGACGCCCGCTCGCGGCGACGCGCATGTCGCGGACTCACGGCTGGCTTACTTCAGCGGGCTGGGCTACGGCGGCTTGCGGCAGCGATCGGCGGCGCTCTCCAGCGGGTGTTGCGCGTGCGGGCAGAGCGGGCAGAGCTGGAGCGGGCAGCATTGCTGTGGCCTGGATTTCAGGCTAGCCGCTGCCGCCCTCCCTCTGCGCATCCCACGCCGCGGCGACGAATGACGGAGACGCCCTGCTGCAGGGGCGCCGCTCGCTTGCTCCACGGCGCGCGCGCTGCGAATCGACGTGTTCTGGCGCGCCTCTCGCCGCTCACTGGCCTGCCCCCCAGTGCCGCCTTCCTTCGCCCGTCCTGCGAGCCGCCAAGCGCCCAACCACGCGCGGGCGCCGTCTCTGGCGGCGGCACAGCCCAGCTGCGCGGGTGACTGACGCCGTCGCGCGCCTCAGCCTCCATCCGGCGCATCGCAGCGGGTATATACGCAGCATGGCCGGCGTCGCGGTCGCACGGCGCACGGCGCACGGCGCACGACCTCGCTCCTCCCGCCCTCTCTGTTTGGTTTCGCAACGCCCGCACCGCCCGCAATCGTCTTATCCGCGCCCCCCGGCCGCCCCAGCAGCAGCGATAGGCTGGCGCTCTTTTAGGCTCCGGCCCTTGGGCTGCACTGATCCACGCAGACCAGCGGCACTGCCCTTCTGAAGGCGCTCGGGCGGCACGCTCGCGCCATATTCTCCACGTCAGACCTCAAGTACATCATCTATCGCGCCGGACCCTGTTCCCAGCGTGAATCGCGCACCGCGCGCCGTGGCCAAACATAGCCCACGCGAGTCAACCCCGTGGCAAGGGCCCGGCTGAGCCACAGGGTTCGCATGCCCTCTCCGTTATTCGCTCGGCAGACCCGGTGGCGTCACGTACAAGAGACTTTCGCTGTCCAGCCTGAGCGCGGGGATCGCCCGCCTGCTCCTCCTGGCCTTTGCTCAAGCTCGCAACTCACCTCCGCCGCCGCGCCATTTTAATATTCGAGTGCTACCGGCTGCTATGTACTTCCTCTTGCTCCTGTAAGCTGTTCCCCTTCTGGTAACACACCTCGCCTATCCCGCCCTTGCTCCGTCCTCGTGCAGCGTGCTCGCGCTGACTGCATATTTTCACCCTGGACTTGGTACCCTCTGTGCGCTGTCCTACATTATACGATCCCGCGCTGACGCCCGCCGCCTCCAGATAGCACGACAGGTACGCTCATGCTTCCATGCGCCCGCCAGCGCACACGAGTGTCCGGAAGACAGCCCTTGGCAATCCTGCTTCCGACGCAGTCCTCGTCGCACCAAGCAGGCTTCCGAGATGGCTTCCTACCAGTACAAATCCCAGCACGGCCTGTCGTCGAGACATGAAGTGCCATCGTCCATTCCCCAGCGCAACCCCTCGACTCGGTTGCCCACGAGGTCGGCCACCCCGAGTTCGGCCGCGAGCCATGCCTCCGGTCCCTCCTCCGCGTCGTCGAAGCTTACCAAGAGAAAGCCCGAGGCACATAACGTCGGTAGGGTGTATGGGAACGCAGCAGGTGCCACCAGCAGCAGCCAGAGGGTTGCCGCGCCTTGGAAGAGCTCGGGTAGCGGTGCGATGCGCCGCGAAAATGCTACTGGGTCAGGACGCACGCAACCCACCCACTCGCCTCATCCCACCTCCACCACAGCCCGCCCTCCACGTTTTGATGCAGCACCCACCCGCACGCCGTCCCTCATGTCAGGCTCAACCGTCACCGCCTCTACTCACGATAGCCCCCGGTCTGCCATTCTGAGGAGGAAAGCGTCGTCCATTGGCCGGCCTACCCTGCGTGCTGCTCGCACCGAGCCGTCGGTCACGCGAGAGAGGGCCCCGGCGACCGTCAAGGCTCAGGATCCTTACGCAGACACTGTCCTGGGAATCGCCATGCCTCCACTCGTGTCGACCATGGACCCAATTGACGAGGAAAGGCGGTCTATGCTCGCTCCCACTTACAACGGCCAGACCATGCCGCACCAGCTGAACACTGATGACCTCCCGCCCCCCACTCCGGCCTACGCGCTTTCGGCGAGCCCGTCTACGCGATACTCGGAGTCGCCGGGCCGATTCAGTCACACCTCCTCGCCTACATCCATGTCCTCCCATTCACCTGGCGTAGTTTTCTCGTCGAAGCTTGGGCCAAGACAGAGACAGGCGAGCCCCACAAGAAGCAGGCCGCCTGTGACCCGGCGCAAGACCGACGAAACCGGATCCACAAATGATCTGCATGGCCTGCCTTCGCTCCACGAATCCACGGCGTCGTCGTCGTCGTCCTCAACGGTCCTGGGACCTGCAAGCGATAGGAGACAGCTGATGGTGAACACTGAGAAGCCGTTGGCCCCGAGGTCCCCGTTGCAGCGAGAGGTCTCTCCCAGTGCGAGTAGACAGGCGTACCCTCCCGAACGCTCCCCCCAGATACACGTTGAAACAAGGATATCTGTCCAATCCACCAGAGAAGCACCCATCTACCCCCCGCCAGAGCTGGCTCATCTCGCAGATACGAAGTCGCCACAGAAGCCAGCCATTCAGAAGCCCTTGAGACCAAGTCGTGAGGGCACACCCGACCTTTCGGGTCTCCAAGGAGGCCCATCGCCCGTGGTACAGAGCAATCTCACCAGGCTGCCTATTCGTCATAGACGCCAGACTTCTTCCGGATCTGGATTTTCCCCCCTGAGTGCCGATGCCTCGCGACGACCATCGTTCAGCGTCTCTCCGAACCCCAGCATTGGATCCACTTTCTCCCCCGTATCAGGACAAGTCTCGACCACCAGGGGAACCACACCCGATCAACAACACGACAATGAGAAGGCTGCGTCATCTGTTCCTCCGAGTCCGAACAAAGGAAATTCGAGATTTGGCTTTTTCTCTAAGCGAACCAAGTCTGAGGGAGCGCCTGCCGCTCCCAAAAAGGAGAAAAAGCTTGTACGCAAGGGACCGATGGCAGGTACTGGCCACGAAGGCTACGGGAAGTACGGCGTTGGTCGCGGACGTAGTACAAGCGCTACCAGTATCGTCTCGAGCAACGGTCGGTCTGCAAGCCAGGACAGCATTACAAGCAACAACGCGACCCGGCCTCCTGCGAGCCGCAAGGGCAGCTTGAGCAACAAAAGCGAACCTGAGATGGATGGATTTCTCAGAGACCGACTCAACCCGAAGGTTTTGCGTGGTGAAGGCAGTGCAACATCGAGTGTGGGAGTCAATTCTGAGGGGGATCGCAGCGCCAGCAGCTTTGATTCTGCGAGGGACCGTCCAGGTCTAAGTTCTCGCAACGATTCCTCCGTATCTGTGTCTCAGTCTGGACGACCAAGCGCCGAGAACAACAGGCCGTCATTGCTGCCGTCTGCGATGGCTGATCCAATTCGTGGGACCTCGCCATTCAGAGTTGCTGGCCTGCCGGGAAGAATCCGTCGCCCAAGTAGCAGTGATTCAACCCTCTCCGTAAACCTTCAACCACCTTCAAGGCCACACGGTAACGGCTCGGGCCAATTGTATGGCCAGGCTCCAGCTGCTACCTCAGCTTCTGGAGACTTGCCCGTGGGAAGACAGGAGAACCGACTGAAGAAGAAGAAGGAACCCGAGAGCAAGCCGACTCGGAAGTGGAACTTTTTCCAACGCGCTCAATCAGCGCCCAAGCCTGAGCCCAAGTCCAAATCCAAGCCGCAGGCGCCTCCCGCACAGCAACAGCCGGCGGCAATTTCTGGGCCGCTCCCCTTCAGGTCGGTCGCGCATTACGCCATTGAGGAACCGCAGGACAAAGTCAACATGGAAGATCTGGAGAGACTTATGGAAGAGGCAGAGAAACTGGGCTATGAATCTTCAGGATCTCGACCCCCGTCCTTTAACCGGTCTAGCTATCAGCCCAGGAGACACGGCGACTCCATTCTCCTTCCTTCTCCTCACGTCTTCAGTCGGCCGTTTGCGGAGCCCGCAAGACCAGCTTCTCCCAAGGTCTTTCTGCGAAATGCTGGTCTCACTGACAACGAGGATTCCCGTCCCACGCCGGAAGCCCCGCCGGTCGAGTCTCAAGCAACTGAGCCGGCCGCTCCTGCTGCTATCTTGCTTCCAGAAGCCGAGTCTGAGAATTATGAGGTTCCTGCAGCCAGCCCTCCGTCGCGCCCCAGCCGGCTTCAGCAGGTCGGCCGCATCCCACAGGTTATATCTACTAGAGACCGCAGGCGCAACATTTCTCAGCATTCCTTCTCGCGGCCATTTGTTCCTGTGCTGCCTCAGCCTGCCACTACCCACCTGGAGCAGATCCCACAAGATGCGCCCGCCGAATTCTCGCCCAGAAGGCAAGATGCTTCTGGCGTCGAAAATACCTCGCCGTCCTGCGCACATGATGCCATGCCGCAACCCCTGTTCGCTGAGCCGATCACAACTCCGGAGGAGAGAACCCATGGCGCGTCTGAGTTTTTCGCTTTTCCACCTCGGAAGTACTCCGAACTCTCGTACACGAGTAGCTCTGGGGCCTCCGCCCTTCCGCCGTCAACTGCCGTGATACCCGGCCCCGGTGCCCCACCGCAAGAGGACGAAGTGTGGAATGAGTACGATGATCTTATTGACGAAGTTCTCTCATCTCCGGAGTCGCACGCGACGAAGCGAAAGGACCGTACGATCAAGCGTCGATCCCGGGCTAGCACCGCTCCACCGGAGCAGCGACCTCTGGCGGCTGCAGATGCGGGCGACAGAAGCACTGTATTCGAAGAGGACATCTCCCCGCGCACTTCCGTGCAGATCCGTAACTCTACTGCGGCGTCCGTGCACTTGCGCCGCTCACGCCTTCTTGCTGCATTTCAATCTCTGGCAACACCCTCAACTGCAGGGACCCATTCGGACTTTCCGTCGGATGAAGCCGGACAAGGCCACAGTTTGATTGATCCGCAGACGGGAAGGTTAAGCCTCCCGTCCATGCGCTTGAGCCTGAACTCTGTTCAACAGGAATCTGGGCGCTCTAGCCTCCATGCGTCGCCTGAACTCGAGACTGCTCCTCAACAATCCAATCCGACAGCAGTCCCAGAGGAGCCTTCCAAACGTCATGTTCACTTTCGCGACTCACGTTTGATTGAAATGGCAGAAAACTCGCAGGAGGATGTGGCTTCGATGGCGGATCTCAGATTTGGCGCTTTGATGGTCAGCAAGTGGCTGTCATTCGGAAGAGTGTTGTTCAGTCCGGCCCACTTCGAGCTCAAGAACAGCGTCGAAGACCGCATTCTGGTTCTTGACGGTCTTGGACAGGGTACGTTTCAGAATTCAGTACCCCGGCTATCAGCATGCTAACATCAGCGATCAGATTGGTCCTATTACTGCGCTCTTACTTATCCGTCGGCTCAAGTTTACTACATCAGTCCCAGTCCTAGCAACTTGTCGGCACAGTCTGGGCCTGTTGCGCCTGCATCCAACTACCGCCACATCCACCATCCCGACCTTCTGGCCCCCTTCCCATTCCCGAAGGGCTTTTTCGCTGCTGTTGTATTCCGCTTTCCGGCTGCTGCTCCTGAGTCCACCTATCGCGCCGCGATTTCGGAGTGCAAGCGTGTGCTTCGCCCAGGCGGTCATCTCGAGGTCAGCGTGCTCGATCTGGACCTTGTCAACATGGGTAACAGGGCGAGGAGGGCAGTGAGGGATTTGAAGATGCGCATGCAGAGCACAGACCCGGAGATTTGCCTGATGAACGCAAGCGACGCTTTTCAACGACTGATCGGACGACGCGGATTCGAAAACTTGAGCCGCTGCATTGTCGGCGTGCCCACGGCTGGCAAGATGCCCAAGAGTGTCGACCTGACAAATCAAGCCGGTGGTAGCAACATGACAAACGGAATGCCAAGCCAAGCCCATTTTGGTGACCTCGTTGCCATGTCGGGCAACGAGGGTGTCTCAGATGACGGCATCTCGAAGATGGTTGCACGCGTCGGCCGATGGTGGTACTCGCGGTGCTACGAGAGCATGGTTCTGCAACCGGATAACGAGCTTGGTCAGAACATCTGGTCTGACGAGACACTGCTGAACGAGTGCGAGAAGAGGCAGACGAGCTTCCGCCTACTGATTTGCCACGCGCAGAAGCCGACTGTTACTAGAAGGAGGACCGTCAGTGTCTAATTTGTCAAGACTGTGACACGACCTACTGCTCGTATCTCACAGTCCGCCTGCTCGGTTCCATCTTTTGTTCCTTCTTAATTCCTCCTCCTGTCTTTAACCCATTTTGCACTTTTTTTGTTTGCTCTTGCGTTATAGCGAGTTTCTTATTGTTGTCGGGCTGCTGTTTGCTTTACTGTTTCCTCGTCTCGTGTTAGCCCTGGATTTATTCTCAAATTCCTCGTACTTGCATAGCAGGCGGCAAACGGTCACGGGTGGCTTTTCTTTTGCGGTTGTTGCCGCAGGTTGTTGTTTCAAGATTGGCACTCACGGAGGCGCGAGCCTCCTCACCTTCACGCACGCACTCTCACACTACTCATACCCCCTCTATCACGAAAGACACGAAGTTGATGTACAGATTGGATACGCACACGCACCAAAAAAAAAAGAGAAGGGAACACAGATGACGACCGAGACGGACGATAAAACAAACACGTTCGAGAGCGAGATACCGAAAGAAAGAAATGGGGATGAGGTAATAATATTTTCCTTCTCTAATTAGCTAGCTGTTTTTTCTCCTTCTTCGATACATATCTCCTCTGTGTTTTGGACCATGCTGGTTGTGGACAGGGCAGTTATTTGGTTTTCCTTTTTTTTTTCCTGATGTAGTGGGAATGGTCGGCAAGGATTAATGGCGTTGGACAATTTTCGGTGAGGGAGAATACCCAACATGAATTGATTTGCAGAGAAAGAACAGAGAGGCGGTTAAAGGAAGGGGGACTGAATGTGCTGGGCACGCGCTCACGCAGTTGTTTTACGTAGTCGCGAAGGGAAATATTGGAGAAATCTTTCAAAATGATGTGCTTCGTCCATGGTGATGTCCCCCGTGCCTCGCGATTTGATGAATTCACATAGGAAAACGATTACACTTCGTGCTTCCCAACTCGAGGCAACCTCCTTAAACAGAGGAACAGAGGAGCACGCCTATCTTCCCTTGCGCAAAATCGACAGGAAGCAAGAGGTTTTGTTTGGCAGACCTTTCACTCGCATCTTGGGCTCGAGACTAGTACTTGCGGCGACCACTTCGTGGGACTGCTGCGGTTTTCGTCCGTTCGCCACCAGCACCCTTCCCTTGGTGGGTTGTTCTGTTCCCGGCTATAACGGGATGTGCTATACACATGCTCGACCGAGTCAGCAGGTGGTTTTCAGGCTTGGCGGAGGAGGCGCAATTGGTGGAAAAAGTCCCGGGAATCCATCAACATGGATGGTGTTTCGTTTCACAGGCGGGACGGTACGAAAAGCCGAAAGCGGGGGAGAAAGGAGGGCATCGAGTTTCCCGGACCGACGGCCGGAGATGCGTTCGAGTGAGTGCCTGGAAGGTCGGAGTGGAGGTGCGGGTACGTGTTGGTATCTCCAGGCTGGGAATGGGTTTTCTTTCTCTCTCTCTCGTGGTCATCTACACTTACGCAGATTGGAATGCGCAAGCGCAATTGGGACTGGTGTCGAAGGGCGCTTCGGAGCGACGTCGTTGCCCATCGCGCGGGAGGGTGTGCGGGTCTTGTGGGGTTTGCCGGTGAGCAGCTCAGTGCTATGCCGGAGCTGATTGGTACACACAGGTCGGATTTGATGGAGAAGCACTGAACCAACGCTTAGATAGAGCGATTAACTGACGTGTGACGGTCGGACTGCCAGTGTGCTATCTGCCATGAACTGAGCGGCATGTTCAACAGTCACTCATCAATATCAAACATGCTTACCGCTACGTCCTATTTCCAGAGCACAGTCAACCATCCCTTAATTCCAGACGTTGGTCCACGATTCACTGTCCTCGGCGAGAGTCCGTCATTCTCTCTCCGGTCATCGTAGAATAGTGAGACAGGAGCGCAATGAGGCCAGGAGGCGGTCAAGTAGAGGATTAAAGGCTTGTTCCACGCCCCCACCTTTGTTTCAGTGCCGGTTGCGGGGAGCTGAGAGCTGACGTTGTATGCACTGGTCTTACAGCGTGCGGCATGTTCGTCATATCTTTTACTCTATATGGTCGCTTATTGGTGTGCCATGTTTACTACGCGACAGGGCTGCGGGATGTTGAGAGAGCTTTCCCGCATACCAGTCTGTCTCTGCGTGCAGACATTTTCGCATAGCGGTACGTCAGCAGTGCATCACCGCGGAGCCAAAGCTGACATCTTAACCCTATTTTGTTATTCCGGGCGAGACTGTTTGTCGGGGGTTGTGATGCAAGACAATAGTGAGACGTGTGTTGCCTGGCTTGGTTGAGTGGGCGAGTGGATGAAGATGAGGGGCCGAGGTGGATGGATTTTACTAGAGGGCCCTGATCGGTAGGTGCGCTCAACTCCGCGGAGTGGCTCAGCTGCACTCCTCCCAGTGGACTCACTCTGTAACAACAGCGTACAGTTGGAGCTGGTCCTTGTCGGGTGAGGCAGGAACATGGAAATGATGATTGATTGCTTTGGATATGCCCAGCCCGCCTGTGTGTGTGTCTTCGATATTCTCTTTGATGCTCTGCGGTAGCTCCTTTTGTCCAGATCGGACTGGATCTGGGGGCTGGGGCTTACTTGGAGGAACAGAGTCTTCAGCTGCGTTGATCGGGAAAGCTCGAAAGAAGGCATGCTGTAAGCCAGATCAAGCTCGGGGTCAATTGGCTGATGACTGCGACGATCGGAGATGTCTCCTGCTTCCAACAGGACTTATCTGCGCTCATCTTTTGCAAGCGTCTTCCTGCACTCCTCTTCCGTACTCTACGAGTCCCATCAGCCCACATCTCTGCGGGTTTACTAAACTCGCATCGGGTTTCCCGGGGACGTGGTCGTCGGGATGGGGATCGACGCTACCGTTGCGGGTTAGCTCGACGTCAGCCCTCTTCCGACTCAAGCTTCGTTTTCTCCGCCCGACTCGGGATCGGCTATCCAGCCTCGAGACGTCGGTAGCTGGAAGCCGCAAAGACGCTAAGCCCGAGAAACTTGCGAAGGGGCAGGTATGACACGCATGGACAGGGGTTGCATGACCGAGCGGAACACCCCGAGATCAACGCCTGTGATTGTCGTGGTCCACACGCTCGCTCTCCGGCCGGACGCGGAGGGCGAGGTGTTTGGCAGCCCTCGTGCGAGCCTGTCGTGGGAGAAAGGTGCGCTGCGTGCCTCTGCCGCTAAACGCTAGGGCTGCGATGGCAGACCGCGGGTGCGCCTCTCAGCACTACGGGACGTAGGCACGTAGGTTAAATGGACGCGCAGTGTACCTGCAGGCCTGCTGCACCTCTTCACTTGTTAACGTGCATCGCGTTTTGCATTGACATCGACGTTGTGTCTGTACGACCGCGCACGCTACCTGCCGTCTTCTTCTCCCCGTCGGCATTGACGCGCTGCGCCGCGACATATACTGGCCAAACGGGACGGACGGCTGCTGCACCGGCTCCCCTCCATCCTCGTCGACGCTTTGAGCTGACCACTGGGAACGAAGAGGTACTTATCGGCCTTGCGCTGGCCTATTGGGAAACCATTTGGACGTGTGCTTACGGTTGGCTCTCCAGGTCGCTCCGCCAGACGGGAAGGGGCGACGTCAAACTTTCCTCTGGGGGCGGGGCATCGGCTGCTTATCCAGCAAACGACACCGCACCCGGCCCCACGACGGACGTTCCAGGACCTGTCCCAAAAAAACCCGCCGCGGCGGCCACCGATAGATAGAGAAGAAAAAACCCAAAGCGAAGAACGATGACGACGACGATCGCGCCGGCATCCTCGCCCTTCGGCCGAGCTGGTCCGTTCTCCTCCCCTCTCGGCCACCGACGCAGCGATCACGAAACCACCGTCGTCGTCGTCGTCGTCGGGAACCCGACCCATCCCGCTTCCGCACCCGAAAACGGCGTCGGAACGGGGCCGTGTCGGAACGACTCCTGCGCGCACCAACAACACCACCGACGTCGCGCCGCTAGGAGCTTCGTCCACGAAGCCGCGCTGCCCCGAGAGATACAGCTGCAGATCGCGTCGCACC
Organism: Neofusicoccum laricinum; assembly: GCA_029906385.1. NCBI lineage: Eukaryota > Fungi > Ascomycota > Dothideomycetes > Botryosphaeriales > Botryosphaeriaceae > Neofusicoccum > Neofusicoccum laricinum. The sequence goes on along the minus strand of CP123719.1, from coordinate 2,036,035 downwards.
TCGACCTGAAGGCGCTGCTGGCGCTGCGGGGGACGAACCGGTATTGGCGCTGGTTTGTCGAGGCGTGTCGCCACGACGCGCTCACCGTGCATCCGACGAGAGGGCGGTTGCTGGATTTGTGGGACGCGTGGGTTGCCAAACGGAGTTTCGGGGAAAGCAGGGACGCGGTCGTCGCGAGGCTGGAGGATTGGGATAGGGAAGGGTATTTGGAAGGGTTGCCGGCGCCCGGGCAGGGGGACGGAGAGGCGAGGGCGGAGTTTGAGATGTGGGTGAGGGAGTGGCCGGCGAAGGCGGCGGTGGGGTGCGTCTGGCCGGGGATGAGGGTTGGTGGGTTACCCCGAGGGGAGGATGGGCCGCCGCCGCCGCTTCCGGAATGGTACCACCAGCACGCGACTGCCCTGCTTCCGCCCGCGGCTTTCAAACATGCTTTCGCCTGGCCGCTGCAGGGACCTTGCGGCACCCGCAACAATTGGGTGCACTGCCGGCTCGAGTTCGAGGACGGCGAGGGCCTGCCCGTGGATGGTGGCTATGCGGCTGCCGGCTGGAATCCGCTGCTGCTGTCGCGTGGGGTGCTGGGTGCTGGTTTTCGGGCGTGGGCGACGGGGATCCGGATTCAGCGCGGGCCGACGGAGGCGAGGTTGGGGAGCGGGAGTGGGCAAGTGGTGTTGCTGCTGAGTGGGGCAGGGCCGCTCAATGGCAGTGTCCAGGCGTGCGTCGAGGACGTTATGGTGCACCAGGGGAGTGACTATGTGGCGGTGAGGATTCCGAAGGGGGGAAGGGAAGGTGGTGGCTGTGTAGACAGCTGGATTGGCTGGTTGAGGGAACGGATGGAGGGGATTGAGGAGCAGTATGAGGCGTTCAGGAAACACGGGCATTCGAGGACGAGGAAGGCGGATGGGCGTTGAGAGGGCTTGGATGTGGGGAACAAGATCGAGATGTACCGGTGTGCACTGCCGGTACGTATAATCAGGGAAGAAGATGACGATGGGGAGTTCGAAACAAACAGAAACAAAGCTGAGACCTGGACCGCGTCTGGAATCGGGCCTGATGGATAGACGCGAGTCGTGCGGTTAATCTGGAAGGCCGGCAAGACGTGCAGATCAGGCCCTGAACCCTTTCATGTACAGGTGCAGATCCCCAGCGTTAAAACCACTACGATCGACGAATACCAAAAGGACGTTCCATCAGATGACAGGCTTCGCGGCGGGCTGGGCGTTGGTGGAGGCTGGAGGCTGCTCTCTCTGGAACGCCGTTTCGAAACACGGTGGAGCTGGCCTGCAGGCGCAGCGTCCTCAGCTTGCCTTTCTCTCGAGGCGTCTTCCCGGATGGTTCAGAGCAACTAAATGCAGACACGGAAGCTAGCAAGAAGCTCGCCAGCGTCGCACGAACTCTCAGACACAGAGTCCTCCCTGGTGCTTCGCGCCGAGGCTGCCCTCGCGCTCGCCCTCGGCCACGCGACAGCGGCAGATGGGGTGCGTCTGGCGGAGGCCAGCAACTGCCGCAACACCAGAGCCCGAGCGCAGCACAGCGTCGGGGTCGGTCCACACGTCCTCCTGCTCCTCCGGTGGCGACGGGGCCGGGAGGGTCGGTGTGACTGCAGCGGCGCGAGCGCATCGGAGAACGCTGCTGTGCGACTGCGACTGACTCACCGTGGCTCGACGCTGCTGGGGCAAGCTAATTTTGGGCGGCGCTTCCCCTTTGCGCTGCGTCGTTGCAACTTTATTGTGCTTCCTGTGACCTCGCGGCGCGCCTTGGGCTGAGATGAGCAGCGTTGCACGACAGCATCGGGAGAGACAGACGGACGGGCCTGGTTGGTGGGCTGACCGCTCGCGGGCCCGGGGGTTTTCTCGTCGCGGCCGCTGAGGTGCATGCTGCGGCGGGCTGCTCGTTGGCCCTTGGCCGCCAGCTGGCGTCGCGAGCAGCACAACTCCCCGGCGCTCGCAGAGGTCGCGTGAGCCACGGCACTGGCCTTGGACGGCCCGCGTCTCCAGCTACCAGCTACCAGCGCGGCGCGGTGGTGGTGCTCCGCCGCGCGCTGGCACAAGTCCCGGGCCTCGGGAGCGCGGCATGGCGGCATGCGCTCTGGATCGGGGTGCTGGATGCGCGCCGGGTGAATTGCTGCGCGCCTCCACCTCCGCCTCCACCTCGCGCCTGAACCCGCGCCGCCGGCTCAACTCTCACCACTCCGCCTCGGTCTCTCGCTCCGTGCCTCGCTTTGTGCGCCCCCTCCCCCGGCCCTCCGCTCACGAGCGCGCGCCTCGCTGTGCCGCCGCCGGCTTCTCAGCATCGCCGTTGCCGTCGCCGTCGCGGTGGCGCGCCTTTGACTCTGGGCGAAAGCATCGGCCAAAGGTTCGGCGGGCCCGTCACTGAGCTGCAGCGCAGCGCATTGCGCAAGGCCGCCGACGCACTGACTCCGTGCTTGACGCGCACCGCTGGCCAAAACCTGGGACTGGGAGCCGCGCGATGGAGGGCCACCCCTACATACCCGCGCGCCGTTGGCTGGCCCGTTTGGGCTGCCCGGCGTGAGACGCGCCCTCCTCCGCACGCCCGCAGCCCCGGCCCTTCATCTCCAACCCAGGCTCCGCCATCCCGCTTTGGTGCCGTTGCACCGCCGCGCCGCCTGCGCCGCCTGCGCCGCCTTTCCCCAGCGGCGTTAGCTAACACCAGCCCATGGGATCGCGGCCCAGGGTGTGCGGGAAGACGCGTCTAGCTGCCGTCCAGACGTCGAGCCCGCCGTGTACCCCAGACTGCCGTATTGCTCCGTGCAGGTGAGACCCGTCCCAAGCCGCAATATATCGCCCTGCCTCCTCCTCCTCCTCCGCCGCCCCGATCTTCGTTTCTCGGTGCGCGCCTACATGAGCCCTATATGTATCCTGGCATGGCCGCCCTGCGCCCGCGCGTCTCAACTTCTGGCCTTGATCACGCTCGTTTCTTTTTACTGCGCCTGCTGCTACAAGACCCGATCCGGCCATATCGAAGAAGCTCCCAATCCAGACTGCTGCGCTGCGAACTGCTGCGAACCGACCCCCCACCACCACCATGGCCCTCCGCCGGGACCCGGTGCAGAACCACAGCTGGGGGACTGCCGTGTCACAGGAGGCCTACTGCTGGCACGAGAAGGACGATGACCTCCCAACCGTCGCTGTCGCCAATGTTGCCTTCGCCTCCGCCGAGGCCAAAGCGAAGGTCTTCCCATGGACGAAGCGCATGTTTCTCGTATGCCTGATTCTTCGGCCCACAACGGCCGTATCGACACGTGCTGACAGTGCCGCCCAGCTCTACCTCTGCCTTCTCGTCGCCACCGTCAACAGCGTGATCAACGGCTATGATGGCACCCTCATGTCCTCCATCAATTCCTACCCGCAGTACCGCGACTACTTCGGCTTTGACCCCGTCAATGGCACGCCCACCACCGGCCTCGTCTATGCCATCTACCAGATCGGCAATCTTGTAGGCAGCTTTGCCGCGGGACCAGCAACCGACTGGAATGGCCGCAAGTGGGGTATGTTCATCGGAGCATGCGTCATCGTGCTCGGCACAGCCATACAGGCGACCGCTGCCACCCTGCCCGCCTTTATGGGCGGTCGCTTTACTCTCGGCTTCGGCGTCTCCATCTGCGCGACTGCTGGGCCCGCCTATGCCAGCGAGATGGCGCATCCGGCATACAGAGGCGTGCTGACCGGTCTGTTCAACACATTCTGGTATGTGGGAGCTATTCCCGGCACGTTCGTTCCGTATGCGACGAGTACGCTGGAGGGCACGCCAGCGTGGCGCATCCCCACATGGCTGCAGTTGGTTTTCTCGGGTATTGTGGTTCTGGGTGCACCGTGGCTACCGGAGACCCCTCGATGGTTGATTGCGAACGATCGGCATGAGGAGGCTTTGAATGTTATGGTAGGTTCTTCTTTGATTGCCACGCTGTCGCCGTGTTCTCTCACCTCGAACGCGATGGTGTACACGCTAACTCGGATGCAGGCCAAGTATCATGGCGAGGGTAGCCGTGACTCTCCGATCGTCCAGCTCGAGTACAAAGAAATGGTGGAAGATATCTCCATTACCGGCGCTGACAAGCGCTGGTGGGACTACCGCGAGCTGTTCAACACCCGTGAGGTCCGCTACCGGACTTTCACAGTGGTGACCTTTGCCTTCTTCAGCCAAGTGCGTCCACCTCTCATATCCACGTCATCCCAACCCCTGTCCATCACGAAATCACCTGACTGACCTGGCATCCCTTCCAGTGGGTTGGCAACGGGCCCATCTCATATTACTACCCTACTGTCCTGCAAGGCGCCGGCATAACAAACAACCAGACACGGCTCCTCCTCAACGGCTTCCAGACGCTCATCTCTCTCTCTGGCGCCCTGATCGGCGCCGCCTTTACTGACAAGTGGGGACGGCGCAAGCAGCTCCTGACCGCCACCTTCATCATCACACTCATCTTCGTCGCCGTCACCGCCCTCAACGCCACCAACATCCTCACCGACCCAGACACCGGCCTCCCCGTCACCGACGACCCAGGCACGCCCATCGCCATCTCGCAGACCCGCTCCAAGGGCGTCATCGCCGTGGTCTTCGTGTTTGGATTCGTCTACTCAGCCGGCTTCACGCCGCTGCAGGCGCTGTATCCGGTCGAGTGCCTGCGCTACGAGAGCCGCGCGAAGGGCATGGCCATGTACAACTTCTTCGTCAACGTGGCCAACTTCTACAACGTGAGTTCTCCCCCCCCCCCCCCCCCCTTCCCACACCGCAGGAAACGAATCCAAGCTGACGGCGAGCAACGCAGACCTTCGTCACCGGCATCGCCTTCACCCACCTCGCCTGGAAATACTACTTCCTGTTCATCGCCTGGGACAGCCTGCAGTTCCTCGTCATCTACCTCTGCTACGTCGAGACCAAGCGCCGCACCCTCGAGGAGCTGACCGAGATCTTCAGGAGCGCCCGGCCCGTCAAGACGAGCCTCGGGACGACGGTGGTGGTGGTGAGAGAGGGGAGGGGCGTGGAGGTTGTGGATGATGAGAGCGTGGGCGTGGCGAAGGAAAGCAGGGAGAGTAGGTGGTCGTGGGAGTGAGGAAGAAAGAAGAAGAAGAAGAAGAAGAAAGAAGAAGAAGAAGAAGAAGAAGGAGAAGAAGGAGAAGAAGAAGAAGAAGAAGAAGAAGAAGAAGAAGAAGAAGAAAACAAAACAAAGAGCGTGAGTATCTTGCCGCTACGTTTTTTCGTTTGTTGATCCGGAGGTCTTTCGTTCTCGATTGTTTTTTCTTATGCTTATGACCTTTTAAACAATGGGAAACGAGGAAATGGGAAGGAAACAGGTAACCGAGTTAGATGGATCAGGCGTTTAGGACGGCATACCCCAAACCCACTAAGGACTTGTAACACCGCGGGTCTATTTCTCGGTTTCGGTTTCTGGCTTGGGATGGGTTGGTCAGGGGGGAAGGTTGGGTCGGCAGGGATTGGAACCGGCGTCTTCTGGAAAGATGGGTCTCACACACATGATGGGCGAAAGCTCCACGGCTGTTTTATTGGGCGACGCTGATGAGTATGATGATTTATAACAACCAAATACCCCAACACTCTGGATGTGAAGGCCAGGGTAATACCTTTTATAGCTAGTTAGGTACGCGAATTTGACGTGGATGGTTGGTTTGGAAATGACGCGATGGTCTGTCTTCTCAGAGATTTACGTGAGAGGAGTGTACATGATGAGAACCGGCAGGTAGACGGATGCCCAACTGAGTGGTCACCTACACGCGTTGCGCTGCAGCTTGTGCAGACTCAGCCCTTCAGAACCATCGTGACGGTGTCCTCGTTTACAGCCAGACTTGCCCGCATCCCCCTTGCAGCTTCATCGACATGATACCTTCTCTCAGCACTGGCATCGACATCCTCCCATCCCCCCAAGCCACGGAAGCGTGGCGGAAGTAGACCGGCTTTCCCGAGCGGAGCACGGTGGTGGGAATGAAGCCAGAGCGTGCAGCCGAGAAAGGCGGCGCTGAGCACGACCAGCGAGGTGGGCAGCGATATCCAAACCCAGCTGACTGTGACGTAAGCTACGAGGCGGAAGACCCTTGCCGTCGCCTTTGTGATGTTCTGGTTATGTCGAAAGCTGTCTGGTATGCCTGCCAAGGTGTTGTCTATCATTCCAGTCCGATTCGAACTCGCCATGTAGGTCCGGACGTGCAACAGTGTCGGCGTCATCTGATATGTTAAAATCAAGGCCATTTTCGAGTGTTGGCTCGACGGCCGGCCTGCCGAAGGCTGAGAAGCCGAGTACTATTTTCGTCCTGATTTAATAGCATAGAAGGTTGGCAAGCTAGCGCCTCAGCCTTGCAACAGCCGTCAGAAGTGCTTTTCATGTAAGATTGATTGGCAGGGCGGTAGGACAATACGATAACACGCATGTGAGGTTATCTGCGCTGAATCTTTTCTGCATCATCATGCTCGTCATACAGCTGTCATTTCGTGCTGATCACACACGATAGTTCCGGCCGGAGCCGCTGTACGCAGCCGAAGGGTGGTGGGTGGAGGGGTAGGTTGGTGCGACAGCGACAGTGACACGAACCGGTAGATGACCAGCATCAGTCAGCCCGAGTGAGCGGCCAACCCAAAAGGCTGCATTGCAGCTCGCCAGCAGCTGGGTGCGTGCTGCGGACAAGGCCGACTGCTGATTCCGTGCATGCGTCTGACAAGCCCGGACACGTGCAAGTCAGACTGGGATTGTTGCACGTTCTGTCTTGGTCCAGCTGGTGGGTGGGTAGGTGAATTGCTCGAGGCCCGGCTGAGAGAATACCGCGGTTGGAGGAGTTGTGGAGGTTCGAGAGTGCTTGTCGAACGTGTTTGGGAGGAGCAGACGAAGGATATGGCTGTATGGCTACAACAGAAGCGGCACCGTGGTAAAGCAGTGAGCAACGGGGGGGGGACGCACCGTCACTCGACCACACGTGAATACGAGGTCAACAGTTGTAATCATAATTGAAAAAGGGTAGTCTAAGTGTCAGTCTGACCGTAGTCCTACAAATGGAAGAACAAAAAACAGAGACGAGATAGACGAGGCACTTGGCATCTGCACACCTCCCCCAAACCAACAACCAAAAAAAAGCAAGCCTCCCATCCCGGATAAATGCTACCACCACCACTCGCCATGCGATCCAAACCCCATAACCAACATTACCCCAAGCCCCCGTCCTCCCCTCACACCTTCACCCACCCAAACTCCCCCTTCCCATCCGCCCAGTAATTCCTCCCCTCGGGAAACTCGCCCTCCCTCTTCTTCTCCTCGAACAACCGCTCAACCAACTCCCTCCGCCTACCCATCCCCTCCCTCACGGTGAGCTCGAACTCGAACGGCTTCGGCTTCGCGATGAGCAGGTGCGTGTAGTCCAGCGTAGGGTCGATCGTCTGCTTCGCCTTCTTGACCGCCTTCTCGACGAACGACTTCTGCTCCTGCTCGCGCTCCCACGCCTCGTGCGCCGCGGCGTCGGCGCCACGGATGGGCCACGCGCCCGGCGCCTTCTCCGCCGCGACGGGCGAGAGCAGCGTCCCGGCCGCCTCGGCCGCGGCGGTGTGCTCGGCTGCGGCCGCGGCGGCGTACTCGGTGCTGGTGGCGACGACGGCGTCGTCGCCGGGCCAGAGGCGGGGCGAGCCCTGCGCCGTGCCGACCACGCTGTCGTTGCGGGCGGCGTCGTCGACACCCGATGCGTAGACGCCTGTGCTCAGCTCCTCGCTCGAGATGCTGGCCTTTTCATTGGTGCCGTAGGCGGTGCCGATGGGGGAGGTGGGCGTCTCGGTGGCGCGGGAGGTGGGCGCGGATCCGGTCTTCTTCATGTCGAAGAGCCAGGCGAGCGCGCCGAGCCCGACGAACAGGTCCTCGTCGGCGACTTGTTGGCCCTGGCACAGGCGGCGGCCGTAGCCGAATTGCGTGATGTTGAGAATGCTGGGGTGCTCGGTCAGGGGCTCGCGGTAGGAGGGGTATGAGGAATCGAGCCAGCGCATCGGGTTGAAGGTGTCGGGGTCGGGGAAGAGTTCGGGGTCGCGGGCGATGGCCCTATGGGGAGTTTGTCAGTGATCCGCGGATTTCGAGGGTGTGGAATCGGGTTTGGTTCGGTGCTTACCATTCAAGAGGGTGCATGACACTGCCCGCGGGAATGTGGTAGCCGTTGTACTCGTCGTCTTGGATGAGGAAATGCGGGATGCCAGTCGGGACAGGAGGACGCCAGCGCATGACCTCACGGATGAAGGCGCGCAGGACCGGGAGATTGGGCCTGTCTTCGGCACGTGGGAGCCTTTCGCCGCAGACGCGGTCCAGCTCCTCGTGCAGAATCGGCAGGTATTGAGGGTAGTGGCACATGGCGAGGCAGAATGTCTGCATGGGCGCTGCGATGGTAAGAGCACCGGCGATTCCATGCATTCCGACGCAGAAAGCACCCTCGAGGTCGTAGCTGAAGTCCCACTTGTCCCACGTGTTCTGCAAGGTCTGCATCCAGCTGGGCGCGGCGCGCTTCTCGGCCATGTCCTGCTTCACCTGGTTCTGCATGATCTCGAACCAGCGACGCTCGGTCCGTTGTCTCTTGCGTTCCCAGGCCTTCACGGGCGACAGCCAGTCAGGTAGGCTCATAACGAAGGGAATCTTGTTGGCAAGATGGCCGGTTGGGGAGACGGAAATGAGGAGTTCACGAGCGCGCTGCTTGAGCTCATCACTGCCCTCAGCATGACCCCAGGCCAGCCGGCATGTGACGCGCGAGATGAAGGACTCCAGCGCATGGTTGTACTTGTGCGGCTCCTCGATCAGCTCCTTGAGGAGGCGGATCGACTCGAGCTCGGGGTAGTGGTAGAAGGTGTTCAGTTTCGACTCGCGCATGATATATGTTGCGACCTTCCTCTGCCTCGACCAGTGCGCTGTAGCAACTCAGTACACAGGGGGTGGATAGCGCGAACTGGCGCGGAACTCACGGTTCTTGCTCATCAGTGGCAGGTACTCTGCACTTGTCCGGTTGTCATGCAACAGCGCTGGGATATGTGGACGGTCCGAGTATATCGCACTCTTCTTCGAAAGGAGGTCGCGCGCGATGGCATCGGTCGAGATCCAGACATGGTTGCTGCCTGCGAGATCGACCTGGTAGAGCGGGCCATATTCCTTGGCCCATTCATAGAATTTTATGTAGCTGTTCTGTTCGGGGACGTCCGGTACTGAACCGAGAACCGGGTAGCCTGCAGAGTGTGTTAACGTGTTGAGGTTTGCGGAGGCTTGTGGGGGCTTGAGCGGCGCTGAACCAGCTGAACCAACCTTTCGGGCCCGGAAGAGGCTTCAAGCCTTTGGGTATCTTGGGTTTCGCGGTGAAGAAAGCAACTTTAATTAATGCAAGCAAGCCAACAATGCCGAAAGCAGTAAGTAGAGTGAGGAATGCCATGCTGAAAGAAAAGATGGGCTTCGCGCCCAGAGAATGGTAGAAAGTGAGGACAGGTCAGGACAGGTGAGGACAGGGGATGGTGGGTCACTAGGCGACACAAAAGGGATGGAAGCGTAATGGATTATATGGAAGAGGGCTGGAAGGGAGGACTAGCACGTGTGACACGCGTGGAGGGAGTCAGTAATTTGGTATAAATATCAGCACCAACGCGGTGGCTCGGACTTTCGGGATCCCCCAAGGGCTTGGAAGGCGCAGAACAGGCGCGTTGCATGGATTTGGGTGCGTCTGTCTCGTCAAGGTCTCACTACTTCGGGGGGAGCGCCGCGGCGAGCAAGGCAACCAGGTCGAGCTTGGCCATCGCATCACTTCAGCTTAGAGCAGGTGCTCCGCCCCGCGACCCGAAGTCCGGGCTACTCTGAGGTGGTCGGTGAGAGGTGGAAAGCACCTGCGCTGAGTGAGAGGATCTGCAGGCCCAGCAAGGATAGTGGGACTGCAGAAACGTTTCACAGTCAGCGCCTGCCGCCGTTACCTGTCACATCGAGCCCAATGCGCGTGCGTCTAGATGCCGAGATTGCTTTTGATACAGCCATGGCTGCTGGAGAGGTGGTTGGCCGGGGCTGGTTCTGAGCGCGCAACGTCGGCAGTCCGGCAGGCGCGCATTCTCGCTGCTCGGCAGTCAATACTTGGCTCGTAGCTGGTGCCGCAGCCGAGCGCAAGGGCGGTAGAGATGTGGAGGTGGAGGTGGAGACAGGGCGATGTTGGCGCTGGCCTGGGGATGCGCGGTCGGGCGGGGGCCAGAGCGGCGCTAGTCCCAGAGCAGCAAGGCGCGGCAGTGCGGAGAGCCGACGTCAAGTCCGGCCGCTCGCCGTCGCCAACTCCACCCCACCCCCACCACCACCACCACCACCACTTGTCCTGTCAACCACGCTTCGGCCGACGTGTCTGCGTCCTTCGCCTAGCTGTCTGCACCCGCGCCTGCCTGTCCACAGCCTGCGCCTGGGCGTCGTCACCGGGCACTGCAGCCAACAAAACCAACCTCGGCGGCCCAGCTTTCCCTGTACTACGCTTTCAGCTTCCAGAATATTCATGGTCTCCGCGTGGCTCTGCAATGCCGAATGCACAGGACTCTTGCCTGCGTACTACTACAGCAGTTCTGCCCGCCTAATTTGCATCTGTGCCTGCTGATCGCCGTCCCGGATCGGAAACTGGCAAAGCACTTTATCGAAGGATTCCTTTACACCTGTGACAGTCGACAGCAGTCGCCTCGGCCGAGTGCACTCGGTTGAAACTTATCGCGCGTCGGCGTGGCCGGGACGTTGTCGTGTTGACGGACTTTATGCGCGGAATCCACTTAATCATCTTTCAGCCGCCCAGGCTCCCGCTTATTTCTCAGTACTTGATACGGCCATACGTCACACGGCCTGCGTCCCGTCCTACCCGCCCGGATCCCATCCAGCCACTCACACATCTTCTTCACCCCGGTACCTATCGTTTTGGTACTTTGTCTCTGGGTCGTGCTGCCCACTCTTCTAAGAACGACACTTGAGCCGCTTCTCGCCCGGAAGACGACAGAAGGGGAAGTGCGGATCTCCAACATGTGGCTTGCTCAGAGCTCGAGGTGCGTGTGGCTGGTTGGGGTGGCGATGCACATCCTCGCCTGTAGTAGCCTAGGCCGCTGCACAATGCTCATCCCCCGGGTCCCCTCAGCCTGGCTTGTCGCGACTTGATCGCGCCATGGAAGAATTTTGCTTCTGCGTGCCGCCTCGAAAAGGGGCCAACTGTCCGAATTGCCGGGTTCTACCCGCTTCAGGATGTCTTCCTTATCGCTGCTAATCCAGCCTGAATCAGAAACACCGTTTCCTCAGTGGACGCCGAACTCGGGGCCGCTCAGATGCGATTATCTCAGATACGTCCAAGAATAGGTTGAGGATCTGTTCGTCGCTCATCATCCATTCGGCATCTACCGAACTCGTCCCGCGGACCTGGGTTTTCTCCACCTGTCGCCATCGGCCAGGTGGATCTGGTCAAAAGATGTCTGTCGATTTGTCGGCCCCAAGGGTGAAACACGTCAGCTTCTAGACCATCGCTTGCAGCATCGCAATCAGTACCTTTGCACAGGGTCGCCCCGACATTGAAGTCGGAGAGCTCTCTGGGATTGCCTGCACGGGAAACTTGATCGCCCGAACGGCTCTTTCCTCCACAGCGTCGGCCTGCTTATGGTGTGACTCTCTCTCCACTATTACGCGGCAGACCGGCCTGAGCCGGTTGGGTCAAAGCCTGGGTTGATCGACAACGGGACCTAACGATGTTCTTGAATTTTTGGTAACCATACCACAAACTTGGCTAACAAGTCCAGGGCACCATGGCGGATCTTCGGGTTGTCGCCACAACACTGTGCGCCAGTGGCCAGCTTCGCATTTTCGCTGCTGTTTTGTCCACCAGCGCGGACGATATTCCGCCCCGCCAATTAACGAGTTCTCTTGAGTCTCACCAGCTCAGCATTTCCAACCTGCGTTATCTTTGGCGGTGCTTACTCAAATCACTACAAGCCATCCCGTGGGTGTCGTGATCGCGGCAAGGTTCTCGTTCCTTCCAACCCTTTTTATCCATCGCGGCGGTGTGTACCAGTCCACACCAATCATTTGGAGTGCGCTAGAGAAGTAAAGTGGAAGGTAAAGTGTCTCGTTGGCTGTCGTTGGTTGAGACTTCTGTCGGCCTGTTTGCTTTTGGCAGGTGGTGCTCTTGCGAGAACAGCTGAATTCTCCGAACCGCTTTGCGCATGCATGCTGCAGCTCCCGGGGCTTAGGCTTCCTGGGACTGAGTGTAGCACGGGAAGTACGTATATGCAGCTGCCCGGATCGGCTGCGTTCCGGCTTCCGAGCACAGACTGCGCAGGGCCTGGGAGCTGTGGCTACCCGCATTTTCGTTCGAGAGGGCTTAGGATCTACTACGTTGGGTCGGGTTTCAATTTGGGGTGGCGCTGCTGGGAGCCAGCCGTGATCGGTTGGTGGAGTTTTGGTCCCTGTATCATTTTGAGAGCTCGTAAGAAAGGCAAGGAAGCTATTGGTTAAACATCGGCCTAGACACACAGACGTTCCAAGTGCATCGGCTTATTATTCCACCAGATAAATGAAAAGCCCACGATATTGAGATTCTTCCAAGCATAACTCGATGGACACTGGAATGATGCACAATAATTCGCGTTTCTCTCCCGAACAGTTCAACAAGCCTTCCCTCCCCTCATCGTCATCGTTCTTCATTGGTCGCCTTCACTATCACACTTTGGAGCATGCCAGCATCATGCCTTGACGCACTAAAGCCTGGCTCAGTCGATGAGAGCAAAACCCCGAAAACGGCGTCAATCATCAACCACTTCGTATCGAGATTCTCCACCACAGTTTCTCCGGCCATATTCTAGGTATCCAATGTAGCCAGGGCCCCGAAGATGAAAAAGCTCCAGCGTCACTAAACACGAAAAGATGAATCCAAGGTGCAAAGCACGGAGCAACGCCTCAATCCGGGAGCACATGCCCACCCCGTCACAAGGCCTCAGGCCCGAGAGCGGCGTCCATGACACAGGCCGGCTCTCCCATTCAGCCGCCACCGGTGATGCAAAGTCCGAAATCCGGATCTCCTGTTTGCCCGCAGCCCGTGGCGGAATTCGCTAGCAGCCTACACGGGTTCGACCAAGGTGAGGGGACTCTCGCCGGGAACAAGAAGGGCAAAATCCCCATCAACCCAGACAAAGAGGCCGGCAAATGGGAGCCAGCAAAGAAAGCTGCGAAGCTTTTTTTCTACTTGGAGTTTGGAAGCAAGCCGGGCAAGCCCGTCCAGCCGCACAAACCAGGCCAAGAAGCAAAAGACCGCGCTCGATCCGACCAACTGCTTTTCCAAATCTTGTCGAGCATCTTAAGGAGATAATGATGATGGCCAATAATACATAATGATGCGAAAGGCGTTCATCCCTCAACAAAAATGGTTATCGCTTTGCACGCCTAAGCATTACCGGTAGGTACTCCGCTTGTCTTCTCCCGACCAAGGGTCATTGGAGTCAGCGAGAGATGAAAGTCAGTTTGCAGTCAGCAGCACCCCTAGCAAGTGAAGCATTTTGATGTTTGCACTCGGAGCGCCGGAAGCGGATCCGGTGTTGAGAGATCAGATAGTGCTGTGCAGGCAGATTTCAAATACAAAAGCTAGAGCTCGCAAATTTAGCAGACTGCAGGTAGCTCTCACGTAAATCACGTCCCGCATGACGGAAATTTCCAAATGACGTTGGCAAACCTCCTTCCGCATGAAGCACCATCCCACCAGTGGACAGGAAGAGCTCAAAACCGCACTCGACTTCTGAATCCTGCTTCCTGTTGATAACACAGTCACTCCGCTGCGGAGAGGTTGGCATTGGCCAATGATCCTTCCAACACTGTCGTTTTGGAGATGAGAGTGGCATGCTGGTACGCCAGCTACCACAGCACTTCGCTCTCCGCATTATGTCATGAAGAACAGAAAATGATGATGGGATCGAGTAATGGGAATCGATGGGAGGTATCTTCATCTACATATCGAGATTCGCATGGTCTGTGCCGTGAAGAGCTGGGCCACCTAGCCAACGACTCTCAAATAAGGCCAAAGGAAAAAAGAAGGACAAGTGACGGAAGCTCCATGTCTAGCATCTCGGGGCTCCCGACACGCGTGTGGGAATTCAGGAGAAAATATCACAGATCAAAAACGCCTGCTTAAAAGGCAAAATATTGCCACTTCAACAAGCTGCAGGTGATACCTCCACGCCCTGTCCTAGCCGTCAACTCCGCATTTGGGAGTTTCCAGGATACATGCTTTATCATCAGTCAAGAGGGCCCATGACCACACGGCTGGCGTCCATCAAAACGGTAAAAAAAAGCAGTAGGATCTTGATAAGATGAAAAGCGTTTAGCTGCTAGCCAATATATCATAACCCGATCCCACAGTTTAATCCATCCCAGGAACGCCACGTCCAACCTCAAACCAGCAGAACACCGTAACCGTGCCATCCTTCACGTCCCACAGTCGCTCTCGTCCCATCTCCCACCTCACCCCTGCGACCTGATCCCCTCTTTCAACGCACTACCGCCCTCCTCGCCCAGATGCCCCAGCAAGAAACTCCGCTTGAAGTACTCATTCGGATGCAGAATGGTATCCATCTCCGCGGCACCCCAAGTCCCCTCCTCCTTAACCTTCTTGATCTCGCCCTTATGCTTCCACTCGAACACGCGGTTGCACGCGATGTGATAACGCTGCCTCTTCACGTCCTCGCGCACCTCCTTCAACGTCTGCTGGTCGTTGACGCCCACCTGCTGCAGCATCGCGACCAGGTTCTCCGGCGCGAAGCTGCGGTACGGGCAGCCGTGCGTCTGGCCAGGGCCGGGCAGCGGCTCGGTGGTGAGCTTCTGGCACGAGTAGGGCGTGTAGCCGCGGCCGCGGCGGTTGGCGTCGCCGCCGACATCGCCGTAGGCGTGACGCACGTTGTAGCGGTACTCCTTGTTGAACTTTTCGTCCGTGATGAGCTTGAAGCTGCGCCGCCAGAAGATCAGGCATTCTTCCAAGCTGAGCCCGATGCCCTTGAGGAAGAGCGTGTACTGCAAGCGTCCGAAGTGCTTGAGGTGAGAGTTCTGACGGAGAGTGCGGTGTAGGTGCTGCATGCAGAGCGGGAAATGCTGTGAGAGCGCGTCGACGGAGGCGGCGGTGGGCGCGGAGAGGCCATCGATGGATGAATCGGAAGAGTAGGTAGTGTCGGGGGCGGTGAAGTTGTTCGAGAGATGGGAGAGGATCGGGGAGAGACGGTCGTCTTCGTCGAGTCGGGGAAGAGCGCGGGAAGTAAGCTGTAAATGGTGTCAGTGTTTGCATTCATGCCAAGAGGAAGAGGCCGCGGGGAAACTCACCTCCAATGCCTCATCCAATCTTCTCGTGAACTCGGCAGTGACCAAGCTCGATTGCTCTCTCACAGGCACATACGCCACACCCCTCTTGATCAGCACCTTCCTGCTCTCCACCAGCTCCGGCACCTTCTCCCAGTCAACCTTAAACCAGCCTTCCTCCTCCGCTCTCTTCCCAAAACCAGCCGTCGCGTTGATCAGGTCCTGGCCGAGCTCCTTCTTCTCCTCGTCTGACACTCTCTCCCACTCGCCGCCCATGTCCAGCGAGTCCACAAAATCGCGGCGCTCGTTCGCGTTATCATCACGCCAGCGCAGGCGGAACAGCGCCGTCTCGAGGCGTGCGAAGCGGCGGCGCAGGTCCTCGGTGGCTGAGAAGGCGAGCCGCAGGATGAAGTGCGAGTAGTGATCCTTCTTGCGCTCCGCATCCAGCTGCGAGCTGCGGCTGCTGTTGCTGTTTAATGGAAGATGCTTTTCGAGGATCGGCGCCATGTACGATGCGGTCTCTTCGGGCGAGCGGTTGCGGAAGCTGCAGGCTTCGAGCTCGGAAAGGACTGTAATATGGCTTGATCAGTGATTTGTTCGGCTTGATCAGGTTCGCAATATCGCGATATGACGCGCGAGGTTGCGGGTTTCGCGCTGTTCTTCAAGCGCGTGAGACAGGAGATGGCGGTGGAGCTCACCCTTCAGTCGCGCGATTGCCCATTCCTCAAACTCCTCAAGCGTGATCTCTGCTGTCGGCGGCAGGGTGTAGAAGTTCAGCCTGTGCTTGTACTCCTGCTCCCTCCATTTTGGCGCGGCGAATTGGCGTTTCCTGTGGTCGAGGTCTGCGCGCCGTTTCGGGTCAATGCGTGCGAATGATGTGCGCTGCATCTTGCCGGAGTGCTGGAAGGACCACTAGCGTAGTGGCAGAGGGCGGGGTGGGGATTTATGGTTGTTCGGCGGTGGTGGAGCGTGGGACGCGAAGTTGCAGCGCGGGCTCCCAGATTGTTGCGGGCGGCGCGCCGGGAGACGCGAGGCGCGTTCGCGTCGTGACATGGGCGTCACACGCCCCAGCCAATGGCCGGGGTGCAGACGGTAAAGCCGAAATTGGTGCCCCAGGCAGCCATTCCCGTTCTATCGCTATCTACCTTCTCTCTACTTTCTAGCATCTACCGTCACGCAAACCGATCTACCCAAGCAAATCGCCGAGAGAGTCTGCGTAATACGCGGGCTTCACGCCTGTTCCATCGCCTTCGCCCAAGAAGTCTTCTTTCTTGCTGACTCCAGTCAGCACAGCAAGCGTGCCGCCCAGCTTGCCCTCGATGCCGAACTGGATGTCGGTGTTGAGCCGGTCACCGACCATGCACGTCCTGCTGCGGTCGAAGTGGAACTTGCCCTCCACCGCGTCCAGCATGGCCTGGCTAGGCTTGCCCAGAGATAGCGGCTGCTTGCCAATCGCAGTGACCAGTGGTGCGCCAACCGAGCCGGCGCCCGGGAAGAGCGTCTTCGCGTTTGGAAGTGTAGAATCCGTGTTCGTTGCCAGGAAAAGCGCCCCCTTCCTCAAGTACGCGAACGCCATCGAGTACTTCAAGTAGTTGACGTGGAAATCAAGACCTGCCAGAACCACGCCGACCTCCGGATCCAGCGCAGAGCCATCCGCAATCGCGTCGAAGTCGGACTGCTGAAGGTCGCGCCGGAGCGTGGGATCTGTTCCGCCAATGAAGGGCACGTTCTCGGCCCGCAGTTCCTGCTCAATGCCAGACTCGCCGAGAACGAAGATCTTGTTCTTGCCCGCCGGCAGCTTGAGGATGCGTGAAATGTAGACCGCGGCGCTGTATGCCGAACCGAAGACCTCCTCCTATAATAATGCAGCCAATTGTGAGCAGAAGCGCTGGCCGAGAGCGATTGTGCTAGCTAAGGCAAGGGGTGTCCATACCACTTGAGCGGGGATGCCGAGCTTGTCAAACTTTTGCTTGTAGTCCGCGCGACTCTTGGTGCTGTTGTTGGTGACGAAAACGAGCTGCTTGCCTGAAACACCCGTGAGTCCTCATCCCTCTCACCCTGGATGGTCGCAAGGCGATGAGTATACACTTACCCTTACTCCTCAACATCTCCAGCGTCTCCGGGACGCGGGGATAGAGGTGATCGCCAGACCATAGCACGCCTATCCTTCATGTACAATCAGCCTTCATATCCGCACTCTCACCCGTAGCCGTCGGGCTCGTTTCGCGCTGTGGTGCGGTCGCTGGGCTGATGCGAGTATGCACGAAGGGAGTGTGAGTGTGGATCGGGGTAGCGGCGTACCATCGCAGTCAAACAAGAAAGTCTGTAAGGTGGGTCAGCTTTGGAATGCGACGCGGGGTATGAAGAGCGAAGTCGGGCTCACATCGAACTTGCCGAGGAACTCCTCGATGGCAGGCTTGTCGCCGCTCAGGTGCTTTGGCTCTCCCATCTTCAGGACCTGTGTGAGAGACGCCGTGTGAGATACGGTGAAGAAAACCGTTGAAGATTGCGGCTGAGATGGTGACTGGGTGGTGGGGCTGACGCATGAGATCAGACGTGCGCCGGAATAGCACCGGAGATAGCGGAGAATCGAAATAGGAAGGGTCTGCTACAGTGTACACCAGGATGAGTGTAGATGGTTTATGTACTTTTTTTGTTCCCATGCTCCAATATACGGGCTATCGTACACGAGTTACTTCATACATGCAAAACATGATCAAGCCTTCATCCGCCGCCAGAGCCCAACAAACCCGCCAACACCATGGGTCAAGCCAGTCATGGGTCTGCAGATGAGCTTCCAGCCGTCATCTCCAGTGGTCTCGAGCTGTTCCTCCAGTTCCTGCTCGGTCTTCTCCAGGACCTTTATCTCCTCGGTCGTCTGCTCAGCTATGCTTGATTTTTCTTCGCTACTCTCTGCCACAGTGTCTCGATTGACATCAAGATCCTCCTCGTTCTCAGCCTTCATATCCGCGCCATTCGCTGCTTTTTTCACGGCTTTGAGTTGCGCGATTCTGACATCCCACTCCCGAACAGTGCTGCTCCCCTTCAATTCGAAAACGGCCTCGAGTGCAAAAGGCAGCCGCAGCTCTTTGACCTTCCGCACTGAATCGGCGATTTGCGTGATGCTCGGATTGAAGACTGCAAGCGCACCGTCGACATGGAGTGCCTTGCCTACGGCTTCCAGATGATCCTCTGCGGAAGGGAGATCCAAGAATGCGCGATGCAGAAACGGCTCAGGTTCTTTGGAAGAATCTCCATTAGCCTGAGCCTCGAATCTAGCCTGTATCCAAGACGAAACATCTCCAACATGAAAATCAACGTCGTTGGCGTACATTCCGCAGCGAAAGCCTTGCACGATCTTACGCGCGTGCTTCGAGTGCCGCGGCTTGATATCCAGAGTCTGGACAATGGCCCGCCTGTTTTTCTTCCATGCCTCGACAGTGTGCTCCGCTGCGTGATCCGTAGTGGTTGACTCGTACGTCACGTCCTCCACTGAGTGATCAGGATCGGCGAAAGTGTGTTCCACTCGGAGGGACTCAGGCAATGGGGGATTGGCGGCGTGGATTGCGCGAGCGAGGTGCAAGGTCAGGCCGCCGTGGCCTGTGCCAGCCTCGAGGATCTCCAACGGCGGAGAAAGCGGTGTAGACGGCACTACAGGACTCACGTGAATGTCGAGCAGGTTGACGATGAACGCAGCGTCATCTGGATATATCTAGAAGACCAGCGTCAGTCGGATACGCAAGAAGGTGCACGGCGATAGACGAACAGGAGTGACGATCCGCGGAGTAAGGCGCACGTACTCATCCAGAGTTGGTTCATGAATGCGGTACTCGGTCTTCGTGGTTTGGATGGTGTCGCGGATGGTCTTGCCAATGATGCCGGCGTGCGGGATGTTGCCGTGGTGGTTGGCGATGACGACGCCGGGCTTCAGCGGCTTGGTCAGAAAGCCCGGGTTGCGCGGGCGGTTTCGGTCGCGCAGCAGGACGATTTCGCCCTCTGGCGGCGGCGCGGATCAGCGCGGGGCGGCAGACATGCAGGGCGGGCCAGGAGCTTACCAGCGAAGACCTTGGAGCGGGCGTGGGACGCCAGCGAGCGGTGGCATTGGCGGCAGCCAGCTCGGGGCAGCAGCGCAGACGGGCACCGGGCGAGCATGTGCATGTGGGCGACGGCTGTGGTGTCGCAACACCGATCTGCGCAGAAATCTGGGGTAGCTGGGCGGGCAGAAGTCATGCCGGGCGCGGTGCGAAAGCGCGCCTGGCGGGCGGCCAGCACTTCGGGCGCAGGGATGCAGGCGTAGACTGGCGCTGGTGCTAACGGCCACGATTCATAGTCGGAGCCACCGAGCCACTGAGCAGCCCGCGAGCTCTGACCCTCGCCCACGCTGCGCTCTAGCCCTCGCCCAGCACCCAGGCACACCACTCCGGCACACCACTCCGAGCAGCTCCTGCGCGCGAGAGGATGGCTTGCCCGGCGCACTTCACCCACCGAGCCGTCTGCTGAAACACCAGTCTCCGACCTCCCGCCCACCACCGCGCCCTTCCCAACCCCAGCTCCGCCTCCTCAGGGAGCTCACGAGATCCGTAGCCAGGATGACCCGCAGGATAGTACGCCGCCCACGCGCCCGCTAATCAAACCCCCAAAGCTAAATCGCAGCAGGTCCGCACCGGCATCCAGCTGGGGCTGCTCGTCACCACCATTGTGCTGATCCTCGTCTTCTTCGACAACCACTTCCGCGTCCTGCCCCAGAGCATCCACAACCACCTGCCCGTCCACCACCCGGGCCTGATCATCACCGACATCCACGTCCAGACCTGCTCCTCGCTCAACCCGCTGTCCACCTGCAAGCTCGACCCCGACAAATGGCACCGCATCGAGAAGGACCTGTACCTGGGCACCGGCTGGTTCAACAAGGCCTACGTCCACGTCAAGCGCAAGCGTGAGGAGGAACTGAACCAGGATGACCGCGTCGTGCTCGACGTGCGCGTCGGCCGCCTCGACCCCTCAATGGGTGAGAAGGGTCAGGAGTCGGCCAAGTGGGAGTCGCGTCCTGCCGGCCTCTGGCTGCTGCGCTCGAGCAAGCGCCATGACAGCGACTCCAAGCAGGTCATCACTGCAATCGACATCCTGTTCGGCGCCGACGCCGTTGAGCCGCGCCCTGGCTGGGAGGTCCGCGACACCCCGCTGCTACTGGACACGTCTGCTGAGGCCCAGGAGGCGCGTATCAGCGTCCGCCGCGGCATGCCTTACAAGGTCGACAAGCCCATACCCAGGATCAGGAGGGACGGCAAGTTCAAGATCTTGCAAGTGTCGGATCTCCACCTGAGCACTGGCTTGGGCGCATGCAGGGACCCGGAGCCGAAGGACCACAATGGAGGCCAGTGCGATGCTGACAGCAGGACCTCGGAGTTCGTCGGCAAGATCCTGGACCAGGAGAAGCCCGACATGGTTGTTTTGTCTGGCGACCAAGTCAACGGAGACACTGCGCCGGACGCTCAATCCGTAAGCATGACCTTTGATATATCTACTGAAGGGCAGCAATGATAACCCAACAGCGCAGGCTATCTTCAAATTCTCCGAGTTATTCATAAAGCGCAAGATTCCATACGCAGCCATTTTTGGTAACCACGACGACGAGGGCTCCCTGTCCCGTGCGGCGCAAATGTCCCTTCTCACTACGCTTCCGTACTCCCTTTCCGAACCGGGACCGAACAACCTTGAGGGGGTGGGTAACTATTACGTCGAAGTACTGGCACCGGGCAACTCTCAACATTCCGCTATGACATTGTACTTCCTCGACACGCATGCCTACTCTCCCGATGAGGCCAAATACCGCGGCTACGACTGGCTCAAGCCGAACCAGATCACTTGGTTCAAAGACACCGCCCGATCCCTGAAGGACGCGCACAAGCACTACACTCACATCCACCTGGATATGGCATTCATCCACATCCCGCTACCCGAATACGCCGAGCGCGAGAACAGCTTCGTAGGAACCTGGAAGGAGGGAGTCACTGCGCCCGGCTTTAACAGCCATTTTCACGACGCCCTCGTCGAGAACCACGTTCTGGCCGTTTCCTGCGGCCATGATCACGTCAACGACTACTGCGCCCTCAGCAAGGTCGAGGAAGATCCAAAGCTGTGGATGTGCTACGCTGGTGGCAGTGGCTTTGGTGGATACGGCGGCTACGATGGCTACCACCGGAGAGTACGCGTCTTCGATATCGACACCAACAAGGCAAGAATCAGCACCTGGAAGAGGGTAGAGTACGGCGAGACAGAGAAGAGACTGGACGAACAGATAATCGTCGAAGGCGGCCAGGTCTACGCAAGCGCATGAGAAAGTCAGGACACAGACTTTCTTTTCTTCTATTTATTTGGAAACAGAGTAAAATACCCTTCCAAAACGCGTATTCTTGAGATACCCGTTTTCCTTCTCTCTTCTTCTACTTCTCCTCCTCTCTTGGAACTATCAGGGACCAGGACAGGGGCCAGTTCGTAGTCTTCTCGGCCGGCGTGAGTGCGTTACGGTTGGTTGTAGGGGGCAGTTTACCCCATTACTTTTTTGCTTAAAGCTTTTGCTCTCATGAACTTTGGGGGAGGTCAACAAAGGGAGTTTTTCTAAAGGCGGGGAAATAGGGAGCATATGGAAAATGGTCAATGGAGAACCCAGTCCTACTCTGGCGGGAAGAAGATTCCAACCCGCCCACTTTTCTTCTTCGCTCTCCGCTCGACCCGGTGTTTTGTAAAGCAAGGCGTTTTCGGGCGTTCGCGAAGCTTCGTGCTGCTCTTGCCGTCCGAAGTGCCCTCAGATGGATGAAGGGTTTGGTGAGGTGGATGGGTGGATATGTGGCCGCCCGTATATTACTGTGTTTGTGTACTCTTGCGTATCATGCGTGTCGTGTGTGTGTGTGTGTGTGTGTGTGGATAGGAGTAGGCGGGAATAAAATGGATGATTATTGCTTTGGGGCCCCGTTCGAGGCATCACTCCTGATATTGCAACCCTTATTATTTCAGGCAGTTGGATGTTCTATCCAACTGTATTTTCCTTGTCAAAATGATCAGCGGAGACGCCTCAGCGTTTCTATTTGCCTGATAAACTTGGCTGACGCGGCCAGTTGCGTGGCTTATGTCGGACAAGCATTCGTTGCAGCGGATAATACCTCACTCCCTTATCTTTCAGCCCTGACCCAACCAATTGCTATTATTCCTCCATCACTGTTGCATCTTGCCCGCTGTCTTCGACCAGACTTCCGCGAGTACAGTCGGCTACGCTTTGTTTCGTGAGAACTTACATTGTCCGGGGGGTTCTGCTGCCAAAGGCTGGGGGCGAGGAAAACATGGTATCTGAGCGAGACGGTTTGGTTAGTCCAGCGTTCATCTGGCTAGAAACTCTCAGGCTATTGTGTACCAAAGCCATCTGAATGCATACTTCAGCTCCCTACACCTGTATGCTTGTCTTCGGTTGAGCTTGAGGAGAGCACCTCATGCTGACCGCTGACTGCCGCACTCTTCTGTATAGCCAACTTGGTCAATTTGTCTCCATCCTGATAGAAATGAAACCGGGAATTTATGGCTAAAGAATTTCCGGTTTCATCAACACGTCGTAGACGGTGATGATTGGCAGCGGTTTGCCGCCAACGTTGCTGAGCGGGCCCAGAGAATGATAAAAGCTCAAAAAATTGAAACACACTCGGATATGGACAACGTGAGAGAAGGGGATTGAAGAACAATGCACAGCTTGCAAACGCCCCTTTTGAATATAATCTTCTCATCAAACTAAAGAGAGAGGCAAGGCATAAATAATCGCGCCTATTTTTGTCATGACCTAAACTCGGGGAGCGCAACACGCGGGACTCATCTGAATGGATTTTTCAGTTCTCTCCATATGCAGCCAGCTTTCAAGTGCCATTTTACGGCCCCGGAGAGGTTTCTGAGATGACATGTCCCGAACTCAGGTCTACAATACCGAGAGTCTCTGCGATTACCATCCTTCGATGAGCCATGCAAATAATCTATCGGCACATGGAAAAGGAGAGTCGTTGCTAATCAAAATGCCGCACTTCAGGTAGGCATCTCCTCCCCAGCCCAGAGTAAACCAGAGCCATGACATGGTCCAGACATAACCAATAATCCTTCTCCACCACGAAGACTCGGTAGGAGGTTTTCTTGTGCTTTCCAGTTGTAACAAGTGCTTAAAAATCTTCTCCAGACGTTCGAGAGACCCGAGCGCGATGTCCTCGAGGTGTATGCCAAGGGCCTGGAGCATGAAAAAGTTGAACGCCAGCCAGAAACTCTCTTCCAAGGGTCGATTCGTGTCGAACGGCGCGAGAAAGAATACACCGCTGGTTTTCTTATTATTGCTACTAAGGTCTGCTATATACTTGCAGTAATCGGATTTACGGAAATACGCATAATTGAAGTAAATGAGGTGTGTAGGGGTAAGTGTATGGTGCGGCAAAAAGCAAAGAAAGAACGCGTGTATACGCAAAAGCAAACAAAACACGTGATCACGGGCCAATGTGGTTGACACACCCCCTTTAGAATAAGCAGTCTGGTGCTTATTCTAACAGAGCAACTAGTGAAAAGAGTAGGAAAGTGTCCAATTTGGGAAGTGCTGATCGAGTTCAATTGTCGTCAGGAGCATTGTTAGTTGCTGACGCTCCTGAGGGCTGAATGAGTTCTTTGATGTCTGAAAGGTTCAATTGCTTGACGAACTGCTTGAATCTTTGAGGGGGCAGTGGCTTCGTTAAGCCATCTGCTACCATTTCAGCTGAGGGAGTCCATTGAAGCCTAACTCGCTTGTTTTGGACTTCCTGGCGTAGCCAGTGTTGATGGATATCCACATGGCGCAACTTGGTGGTAAGCTTAGGTGTGGATTCGTCAAGGAGGCGTATTGTTTGCCTGTTATCACATTGTATGAACAAGTGATGGTCTGGATTGAAGCGTATGTGCTGAAAGAGCCTTTCCCACCAAAGAAGCTCCTTTGCTGTGGTTGATAGGGAGAGAAACTCGGCTTCAGTGCTTGAGGTAGTAACAGTCTTTTGCTTGCTTGCTTTCCAGTCAATGGGGCCACCAAAGAGCTGAAAGACGTAGCCTTGGGCGGATCTTCTTGTGTCTAGGTCATTTGCAAATGAGGCATCGCTGCAGGCTAGGAAGATGTTCTTTGGTTCCGTCTGGAGAGGATTGAACTCAATTGCAACGTACTTAGTTGCCGTAAGGTATTGAATGACCCTTGTAGCAAGCTGTTGATGTCTTTGAGAGGGGTTCTGCAGGTATTCTGCAAGCTTTGAGGCTGCTTGTGCTGCTGCAAATGCATGGTGGAATGATGTGTTGGTTCCTTCTTGCGTTTCTGTGAGTATTGCGGTATACGCTTGTCTTCTTGTAGAGCGTCTTGGTCCTCCGTGCTGTTGGTCCTGAACGACGTTTTCCTGGCTGAATTCTGCAGATATTAGGTTCCCTCTTGGTGCCCTATTACCTCGCGCTGCGCCGGGCGCAGGTGGGGTATCGTATTGTGCGGGAAGAAGGCGTGGAAGTTGAGACGTGTTGTTTTCTACTTCCTGATCAGGTGACTGGATTTCATGTGGTTGGCCATCTGAATTGCTTTCTTGCTCTGAAGGACCTGGAGTGGGAAATTGTTGATTTTTCTTGGTTGACTGCTGCTCTGAGTGCTGATCTGGAGCTTGATCTGAGTGCTGTTGTGTTGGTTGCTGTAGCACGTGATCAGAGCTACTATCTGATTCACCCCCTTGGTCTTGGGCAGTCCTCTGACCTGGACCATCTTCCTGTTGTGTGGCATGATAGGTAGGGATTTGTACCACAATCTCATCTTCCATTTGGTCTTCTACCTGTGGCAGTTCAGGCAGTACTAGAATTTCCAACGTTTGAATGAATTCTGAGGGTTCTTCTTGGAGTAGTTGTGTGAGATCTGGGTCCTCTGGATTGTAGAATTCGTCTTCATTGAAGATAACATCTCTAGTACGAATTACTCTCTCTTGGCTGGGTATCCAGATACGGAAGATATTCGTTGAGTCGTATCCAACGAGGTGACCAAGGTGTGCGCGTTCTGCGAGCTTCTGCGTACGTGGAAGTCCTTTCCTTAGTGCATAGGCTCTACAGCCAAACACACGTAGGTGTGAAATGTTTGGTTTCTTGTCTGTGACCTTCTCAAATGGTGTTTTCCAGTTGTGCTTTCTCATGGGAGTCCTGTTGTGGATATGGCCGGCTGTCTTTATGATTTCTGGCCAAATGGACTCAGGAATAACTCCACCAATGCGTAGGGCTCTTGCTTTGGTAAGTAGTACACCTCCTGAGCGTTCAGCATGTCCATTTTGCTCGGGTGTACCTGGTGAGGAGGTTTCCAAGGTAATTCCCTTGCTTTCGAGAAAGTCTTTGGCTTCCAATCCAATTGTACGTTCTCCATCTGTTCTAAAGAACGCTACAGTCCTCTCATAGCGTGTTTTAATCATTTTGATGACGAATTGAATGAGGTATAGGATATCTGACTTGTTTGGGTGGGTAAACACGAAAGTAAAGTCCGTTTTCGTGCATGCAAAGTGGGAAATCCACTTATCTTGGTTGTAGGCTCTTTGCATCTCAATTAGATCAAATGAGATTCGAAAGAAGGGTTTCTGAGAGTCCTCCTCCTTGTCTGGGCTTCTGGAGATGATTTTGTGTGCTTTGGAAAGCGCACAGGTATGACATTGGGCAGTCTTGGGAACACTGAGGCCTGAGGTGACTGATGCTCCTTCCACATTGCTTTGTAGGTGCTCAATCACTTCTGAGTTGGCATGAGCAAGAGTTCTATGCCATTTCTCTGCAGTAGAGGCTCGAATAGAGGCTGGATTTGCAGTATATCCGGTCTTGGCTGAGATGGAGTTGTTTTCCAGGAGGAATAGGCCTTGATGTCGCTGAACTTTGCAAACATGGTTTCCATGTCGAGCCAGCTGCATATTCTGAGTGTCCCAGTAATAGCCTTTGCTCAATGCAACATCCACTGACACAAGATTGGTCATGAGTAGTGGAACAAGAGCAACTTCTGTTAGAGTAATGGTTGACTGGCCATTCTCTGTCTGAACGTAGATATCCAGCGTTCCCCATGCTTCAATTGGGCAGATCTGAGTACCAGATTTGAGGCCTGTATTGGGAACTGCATCTCGTGTCTTTCTGAACCGTGGGAGCATGGTTTGGTTGCACACGTGGATGTCTGATCCTGAATCCAAGATCCATGAGTCCTGTAAGCTGTTGCTTGTGGCTGAGAATGAGGAGTGGTGCGCGGTCATTGTATGATGCCCCTGCTGTTGCTGTTGGTTTTGCTGCCCTGGTCCTTGAGTGTTCTGGCTTGCTCTCGCGGCTCTGTACTCCTGGATTCTCTTGTTCTTTGTAAGTGAATAGTTCACTCTGTCTTTGAATGCTGAGTCCTGCATTTTCTTCTGAATTCGGGCTTGAATTGATGGATCAGGCCTCCAGTCCTTCTGGCGTAAGTCAGGGTTCAAGTAAGAACATTGGGGTATCCAGTGGATCTGTCCACATTCACAGCGTGGAGGGTTTGGAAGCTGCCTGCCTTGGAAGGTGGCTGAAAAGGCCGAATGTGAGGCACCGGTCCTTAATGGCTTATTGGCTTGGTTCTCTCGGTGTGTCTTGCGGCAGTGCTCAATCAAGGTAAACAGGTCCGTGATTTCAGTGAGGGGATTCATCTGTTGGGCTTGACAGGCTGCAACAAAGGCAGGTTCTATTGGCTGGAGGGCAAAGAGGAAGTCTCTGATGGGCTTCTGTCCTTCCACTTCCCAAAGCTTGTGTTTGGTTGCTTCTGTGTAAAAGGTTTCCCATTGCTTCAGCCATTGCTCAATGCCTTGAAGTTTAGGTGGCTTGCAGAGCTGTCGGTATTGAAGTTCAAGCTCCATAAGTCTCGCTTGGTCTGTGGGTGCAAGGCGCTTCTTCAGTGCTCTGAGAATATTCCAGGGATGAGGTTCGGTTGAGATGATGAAGGAAAGGTTGTCGATTGAGATTGAGCCTTGAATGAAGACTGTGAGGTCTGAAAGGGCCTTCTCTTGACGTTCAAATCGTGTAAAAAGGTCTCGGTATCGTACTGACTGAGACCTGTAGGCCTCATAGGCCTCTGGGGTAATCGCCTGGCCTTCTCTTGGCTCAGCGAGTTCCGGGAATTGCGGTTCTGAAAGTTGTGTGGGCTTGGTCTCCTTTAAAGGATCCACAAGGTCCCAAATGCGTGTTGCTTTGGCGCGGCTTTGCACCAAGTAAAGCCATTTGTCCCAATCTGATGCTTTGGACAAAATGACGGTCTTCTTTGATGGTTCTGCCATGGCTGAGGCTTAAACCGAGTAGGAGTCGGCTGCTTGGAAAGCTGTAGCAGGCCTACTAAGGGCTGAAGTGAACTACCGCGTGCTGTTGCGTATAGTTACGTGGAAAACTAAGTACTACACTGCTTGCTCATCGCAGTGTATAGTATAGAAAGACTTGTTGTAGAAGGTTTGCTTGAAAGAATGCTCATTGGCGCATGGTATACGCTTCCGGGCTCATAACTGTCGAACGGCGCGAGAAAGAATACACCGCTGGTTTTCTTATTATTGCTACTAAGGTCTGCTATATACTTGCAGTAATCGGATTTACGGAAATACGCATAATTGAAGTAAATGAGGTGTGTAGGGGTAAGTGTATGGTGCGGCAAAAAGCAAAGAAAGAACGCGTGTATACGCAAAAGCAAACAAAACACGTGATCACGGGCCAATGTGGTTGACAATTCGCCATTCCAGGCAGATTATAGGTCATGAGGGCGTGAAAGAATCCAGATATTGCGAATGAAGTGTAGAGTTGGATGTAAGATAACAAGTTACTCCCCGTAGGAGCGCGAAGAAGGCGCGCAAGAGCTTTGCTGTACCCTAGGAGCATCTCGAGGGTTTGAAATACTAGTCTTTTAGCAAACAATCAACGAGATGAGAGCACACCTTTCTCATCATCTGATGCCAGAATGTTCCCCAGAAATGGCGCATGGTGGTGACCTCATGGATGTGACCAAACAGAGGAGGCCAGTCCTAAGTGTTACGGCGCAGCCTTCACAGTAACAGGATAAGGAAGAAAGTGGGGAGCGCAGTCGTGGCGCGGATGAGGACCCACGCAGTCACGGGATTTACGTGACGCCAAGAAGCTGCTCTCGGTGCTCTCCCTATGCACGGACCCCAGAGGACAGAGCAGCCGGAGCAATATTAGGAACTCTGTCTGCTCTGTTACAGCCCGCCCACCGGAGGCACAGAGCATACAGAGCAAAACTCCAGATTGTATAGAACTCTCCTACGTATATAAACCACACTCCTTAGCATAGCTTTAACCTTCGTGGTCAACTTCAATAATCAATCTACACCATTGATTAGTAACACGGCCTTCGCACGCAGTGCTCAGTCACGTGTATTTGTCTATACTGTTCTCACCCCCTACCTTGTACCCACTCAAGGTAAACCCTACACGGCTTACCACCCTCTTTGGTGTTTGGATCCTTAGAGGTAGAGGCCCGCCGTTACACTAAGAAGCAGCAGATCAGCCGGAATTCCCTGCTTACGGGTTCAAGACGAATGAACTTACTTTTGGTTGACTAATATCTAATGATACGGCAAGGATGGATCCAAATGTATAGTTCATTTGAATGGGAAAATACATCTTTAGCCTGGTGAATAGTGCATTCAAAAAAGATTGGCTCCACGTCGATGCTCGTATAGTCTCGACTCCGCTGGTAAACACCGTCCTGGACATATATGCATGGAGCAAGTCCACCACGATGCAATACTTGAGATATGAGAGGATCCGCCGCCGTAGAAAGCGCCATTTTGTAGGCGCTGGTCCTTCCGCCGGCGGGACTCCTTTGACCTGGAAGTTCCATCCGATGCCACGCAGGGCCACCATGAGGGAGAAGGCCCATTTTAGCTTTTCCATCCCAAGAGGCATGAATACCGCCTCTGTGGGCTTCCGGCTCAGCCGCCAGTGAACTTTCTCGACGTCGGTGAAGAGGAACTTCTCTATCGTGGCCATGAAGACTGGCCAATGATTTACCATGGCTATTCGAGTAGCATTGTGCCCAGGGTACAAATTCTTGTACGTTGCGACAGCCAACCCAGACATGACCAGAACGAAGATGAAAGACCTGAGCCGGAACGGGGGGAGTGCCAATGCGAGAAGTTGTACCGCGGGAAGAAGAATATGTGGAATTAAGTGGGAACCATCTGATGTTGGCAGCGGAACCAAATTCTCCATTGTCCGGGAAAGGATGGAATATTTGCCCACATACGGGACTTTCACAGAAAGCCGAAGGTTGAGGAGGAGTATTGTTCACTCGATGGATAATTGAATGGCTGCTTCACGTTATCTTAATGTTGAACAGCATGTCAGGTATTTCAGTTAAACTCAGGCGAAACTTTAATCCGTTGAGCTCGTCTCTGCTGCGCCAGGTGCAGACAAGGCCTTCCGCTTCACGAGCTTACCTTCGGCCACCGGGTAGCTGCCCCATGACCAACCGGTTGGTACAATCGGGACCGACCTCAGGTCTTTCTATGAACCATGTGGGTTTCTATTTTGAGAAGGTGTTGGGAGGTGTCGAAGTACAAAAACAAGACAAGAACACGACACATATTTTCAGGTTTAACGGAGAAATTTTGCTCTTTGTCTGCGACGTCTATGGTTTGTTATTCAGTTGCTGCGGAAAGTTTACGAAGAGATGTCAAAGTCATTCGTGAAATGATGATGGGCCTCATCACCTTCACTGGTGCATCTGAATAAAGATCTTTGAACTTCCGCAAATATTGAGACGGAGCTCCAAAGACGAGGGAGCCGGGATGTCGGGACTCTCCTCCATCTCCATGCGCTGTGAACTCACGTGGGTGATGCAGGACTCTCTCGACCAGTTGTCCGCACCAGTAACGAAAATAACGCAATCAAGTTCATTTCAGCCCAAATATATGCGTATCTTGCACATGTGGTGCCACGCTATGAAGCTCGTTCACATGCTCAGGAAAACTGCGGCGGGCGCCTTCGTTCGTGATAAAACCATCACCACTCGGCTTTTCCTTCTTTCCCCAGAGACTTGGAACTATTCCCATTATGAGATAGTACCATACATGCTAATTTTGCGCTGTCTTTTTCTCCGTCTTTGGAGTTGACCGCGCTCATTAATGCAGCTGCCTGACTTGTCTGCCCTTACACTTCATTAACGAGACATGTTAAAATGCGCAATGACGCCCGGCATCATAAGTGAATGCTGCAATCCACTACAAGTATTCAAATACTTCTTGTAAGCAAATACGATGAACACAGGGAGAATCCATCCATTCCCGAACTTGAACATTCGTTTGTCGTAAAGACCAGCGACAAAACATTAACGGTAAAGTATTTAAGGACCACGATGGACAGCACGAGTTTCGCATGCGTTCACTTCCTTGGTTTTGAGCACACCTTGAGTAGATAGATGGATCTGGAGGGCTGAATAGGATACGAGATCTTAGTTGTTTCAACTTCAGCCAAAAGCACACCGCAGTTGAAACATGTGTGCAAAACAGTTTGTATAAAGTCGCGAACTGGCTTTGTTGCGTGGCTTTCCTGCAACACTTCCACAATCTGACAATGGTCGCATTTTCGAGATGCGGCACATCCAAATGTCGCAGTATTTGAAAGACCAGCTGGGCAGTAGCCCATGAGGGTAAAATGGTCTTATCCCGCTACTAGACCAAAAGATCTAATGATCTCGTAAACGAAAATGCCGGTGCCACAAGATATTCCCCGCCCAACCAAGTCCGCCAACCCTCCTTCAAACCCCAACAGACCCCCCAAACGCCCACGCTGATGCCCGCTCCTTAAAAATTCAAAGCCACACACACACCACCCCCACCATCACTGCTCCTCCCTTCCACCCACCTCCCCATCATCCGTCCGCTGCCTCAAATACACCGGCCTGACCCCCAACCCCGCGCCCACCCCGAACAACTCCACGCCCCCATCCACCTCGCGCTCGCTCCTCGCCGCCAGGCTCGCCGTCTCCAACGCCTCCCGCGCCTCGACACCCCACTCGCGCGACCCCGCCGCGTCGACCTCCTGCCTGTCGTACCCGCCCAGCAGCGCCCTGCTGGACGCGTCGCTCTCGCCCCTGCTGCGGCTCCTGCCCCTGCTGCCGGGGAAGTACGGCGGGCTGAAGGGCAGCGAGTCGGTCGTCGATAGCGGGTCGGTGTCGAGCGAGACGGAGCGGTAGCGGCTGTGGGTGCGGTGCTGGGGGAGGGAGTGGCGTGTGTGCGCGTCCGTCCACTCCTCGAGCTGGATGCTCGGCGTGACGCCCAGCAGCGCGGCATTATTGCCGATGCCGCGATCGCCAGCGGCCACGGAGCCGGATGGCGGGACGCGGGAAGGAGCGCCGTCCGGCGTCCAGCGGACGCTGCTGTCTCTTCGAAGGCCGTCGCGGCGGCGGAAGACGGTGGTGAGCGCGGTCTTGAGCAGGAGGAAGGTCGCGGCTTCGAGGGCGCGCCAGGCCAGGCGCGGCGGGTAGGTGAGGCGGCGGTAGGCGCGGGTGCGGTGCAGGCCGCGCGCCGCGGCGGCATAGTTCTCGGTCGAGAGGTGCGATTGCTGACACCATTCTGAGACGACGTACATCATGCCGAAGGACATGATGGCGGTGCCGACCGCGGTGCCGGCTGACCCTGGGAAGAAAAGGTTCCGATTAGCTAGTGCTCAGTCCAAGCACGTGGTGACGTGTATTTTCCATGCAGAGATGGATGTGTTCATGCGGGCGTTTGAAACCTCGCTTTCGAATGGGGATGCGATGCCTCAGTTCCGCGCAGGGATGCGCAGGAAAACTCTTCTTTTGGGTTTGAGGGCAAGGAAAATAAGAACCTACAATACCACCGTACCCAAGGACTGTTCGTCTGGTCACTTTGCTGGAAGTCCATGTAGCCGCCACCACGCCCCCATGTGCTTGTCTGGCATTCGCATGTCCTGTACGCGCCGAATGTCTGCGCCAGTACAATGTAGAGAAGCCAAGTGAAGTTGATGATCTCCAGAGGCCGGAAGAAGCAGTTTTCAGTCCACTGTTGAAATGTCCAGCTCTGGCAGGATTCTGATTGGTGCTTCAACGATGACTTGATCGCATCCTTCCATTGGGTGCTGATCGGGACTATACTAAGAATGGGGAGAGTAGCCTTGATGAACAAGTGTTGTGCTGCGTTCGCAAAACGTTTGAGCTCTGCCTTTGCACGTTGAAGAATGTCTTGGGCTCTTTCTTCCATCCTGATGACTGTATGCCGTGTCTGGATATGTGTGATGCTCCTTCTGACCCAGTGAGGCTGTTCCGGACGGACTGGTGATGCCATCCACCAAACCAGGAGCTCTAGCGTTAGTAGCGCAGAAGATGTAATACAGAATATGACGTATCCGCCGCTCCGACAGCCCAAACCTATGGTAGGCGTGTAGTAAGACAGAATGAAGGCGCCGAAGCATGTGCCTCCAACGATCAACATACCGCTGCCGATCTGCCAGAGCTCGCGAAAGTCGAACCAGAGCAAGCCTTCGTCGACACCACCAAGGACAAGATGCACCCGCGCCTCGGCTTCGTTAGCGAGCCATCCACGGCCGTATCTTGCGACATAACAGTCCTCGATATCAGAGAGAATGGGATGCGCGGCACCGTAGTGCCAACGGACACGGCCCTGACCGGCGAAGTCGACGAAGAAGTCCTGCATGTATTTGCTCTGCTCACTGATACGCCTCACCCATGCTTCCATACGTTTGCATTCGGGCTGGCCTTCGAAGGTGCCGATGAAGTCTTCTCTAATCTCTTCATCTTGAAGCGACTTGCAGACAATGTTGATGAGCTTGTTGAGTTTCTTCCGGATATCATCCGCTGCCACTGGATTTCGATCTACAATACTGCAGAGTATGAGCACTGGCAACCAGGCGAGAAGCAGGCCGAGGGCGAGGTCGTGAGCGGTTGAGTTGTGACCCAGTTCTCCGAAAGATGCCTGGATGGAGATGGCGAGCGAAAACAGAAACCAGCCAGTCGATACAAAGACGGGAACAGTGCCGCGCTTGCGGGCTGCGCGGAGCTTGCGGGCTAGATCCTGGCGCACTTTGTTGAGCCTCTTCTCCTTGCCGTCTTTGCCGCGAAGTTGGAGATCCTTGCTGAAGAGCACAATTCGCAGTAGACCTTCAGCCTCCTTGTTCAGGGCTTCACTGCGTCTCATGGTGTACTGATTCATCGTCATCAGGATATAGAAAGAATCGCGTATACTGCTGAAGTGGCTCTGCTCGCCCGGGATTGGGTCGTCACAACGCGTGGCCATGTCGACTTCAGCATCCATGTCAGCTTCGACCACTTGCATGCCCTGCGGAGTCGGATAGAACGGCGCGGCGGCATAGTACTTACCCATGAGCGCACACTTGGCGGAAACCTTGATGTTCCATAAGATGTACGCCAGGGATGCCATTGGTGAGCCGACCCACCTGGCGATGGCCAGTATGGTGCGCGAAAAGGCATTGCTCTCGAACGGCGCCTGCAGCAAGATGCCCACAACAGGCAGGATCCACGTCGTGATGGTGCTCGAGGCGAGCGACCAGGGGTAGTAGTCGCTGTAGGTTCCGCAGAGGATCTTGCAGCCCTCGGTAGTGATTTGGCTTTGGTTGTTTGGAGCGATGCCGATCACAGGCCCCCGCCAGCCGTACAGACCCTGCGCCGTCGTATTGGCCATGTAATGCTTGGCGCACTGCTCGAAGTTAGGCTGGCGCATGGTAACGAGCGATGCAGCGGATGGCGGCTGCGTTGAGTGGGCGATTGGGCGGCATGAGCGGTTTGCAAAACGTCACAGAAGATTCATTTCACGCGAGAGAGCGTGAGGGCGACGGCGGGGGTGAACCGCAGGCAGCTGAGGTCGACTCAGAGCTGCGAGGCCCTATCGCTGCCGCTGCCGCTGCCGCTGTCAAATAGCGGATGGCCGGCGGCGGGCCGCATCGCGCGCGCCTCGACTCTACCCTTGCAGCTGAGAGACGGCGGAGGGCCAGCTGTCTCCCTCCGCGCCTTGGGCCCATCTGGGCAGCTGCTCCAGGCGGCGGCGGAGACTGGAGAGAGGCGCATCTGCTACTGGTGGAAGCGGAGAGGGGCGTGACCTCTGAGTAAGCCACAGCGGTACAATGGCCCCCAGCATGCTATCACCTCGCTTCGGCGCATGGGTGTCCGATAAGAAGTTCCAGCGGCCTGAATGTGGCAATTCGGCCAAGGCCAAGCGCCGCGGTTGTAAGACTGCTATATAAGACTGTTGCCATTTCGAGACCAAGTGTCGATCTCATGTGTTGATCGAGTTTCGGCAGCCGCGAGCTGATCTGCGGAAATCTGTTTGCCGAGGGCGCATTGCCCTGGGGGCGTCGGGCAGCGAAGTTCAGAGACTTCGGAGAACGAGTGCGCATAGCTCCAGCGGCAACAGGGCGGCGCAGCGACAAGAGGGCGATGGCGGGGGGCGAGAGGCGAGGCGAGGCGCAGACCCATCCCACGTCGTTGCCCTGGTGTTCGAATTTAGGCAGTTGACGTCGTGGGCGGTAGCTCTGGGCGCCGCTGACATGAACCCCGGCGAAAAAGAGCCGCCGCAGCCCGGCCACACCCGCTTTCTCACCCCAAAATTAAACCCTTCCGTCCACCAACCATCTCCTGTCGCCGCGCAACCAACCACAGCTGCGCAAAAAAACAAAAAGAATGATGATGAGGACGAGACTCGAACTCGCGCGGGTTGCCCCACCAGGAATTGCTGTTAAGATACACCTTAACCTGGCGCCATAACCAACTCGGCCACCTCACCCAGGGCTGGAAAATCTGAGGATTTTCGCGCGATTGATGAGGATTTCTGGCGAGGCAGACATTGTGTAGTAAACAAAGGACTGGTTGGCAGCCGACTAGCAGGTCACGATTTGGTGGACAGGTCTAAATGCGCCATTGCGTGTTGAGCACTTCGTAAAAACCGAATGGTGGAAGTGAGACGACCGTGGGAGCTCAGCGAATCCAGAGACTCTCGCGAGGAAAGCGTCGCCCGGCTCTTGCTATGTTCCGATGTGCCTGTACCTCTCAGGATCCGCCCGAGAATGGCAAGAGCCCATGTGAAATGGCAGGTCCAACCAAGGGTCGGCAAGTCCGTAACCAGCCAGTGAACCGCCAGTCGGCTTGCGACTGTCTCCTAGTCAACGAAGCAATGGTTCGCAATTGGCCAGCCTCTCCTTTGTCGGAAAAGTCACTCGGCCTACTTTCATTGAGGTCTCTCCGTCCACCCGCCAGGAAAGGCGCACCAGCGGAACTCTCCAGAGTCGAGATGCTCGGAAGACCACAGGTCCGGCAGCCCGAGAAGTCGCAGCGGGCGCTTGCGCTGCATTGAGAAAAAGAAGCGTGCAGACGGCTTACGGCGCAGATGACCACGAGCGTTCGCATTAGTGGCCGGCCATGCAGCTAGACATGCAATCTAGACGGCAGCGAGCACACAAGCATCTGATCGTGCGATCCGTGTATTCTCGGCCGCTCACCCGGTTACCTGCCGCAGAAGAGCACCAACCCACCAGCTCTCGTGCCTGACTATCACATAGCTTTCCGTGGACCCCTCGAGGCTCATATTAAGGGTCTCTGCCACTGTTTGACCCCTCGCCCGATATTCAGGCTGCCCTCCGGTAAGCTCAGATCGTCGTCACAGAGCCGTGGAAACGCACTGGAAAAAGAGCCTTTTCCGGGTTTTAATCTGTACAACCGCCAGGGGCGGGCATTGCTGGGATGTACTGCGTCATGCAAGATACGCGTATCCAGTCGCACGACCGAAGCTATAGAGCGCTGTGCAAGGCAACCCCGCAGGAGCGGCATATGCCTGTGAGGTCGGCCGGCGGAGGCCTGGCCTTTGAACTGGGACGAGGAAGCAGACAACGGCACGGCAGCTGGACCGGTCGATTCAATGGATGCCGTGCGACACGCCTCGAGCGAGCATGACAATTGGGGTTGCACTTTGATGGATTCCTCGAGCATGATAGCAGGAGCATTATTCCGTGAGTATTTTTGTGACGGCTAATTATTCAGACGACGGCGAATCTTACGGAAGAGCTGAGGCAGCGGTAGAATGGATCAGATCCTTGCCTCAGCGATGGACGCCTCCAAGGGCTTCTGCAATGCAGACGCGGCTGCGCAGCTCTGGCTCGCACCGTATTCTGGTGAATTCCACGACATCGCTCGGCGAGAGTCTTGTCATGCAGCGAGCGCTAACATCGCGATGCAATGCCTTGGTGTTGATGGCTGTGCTGCCATGGCGGGCCATTCGGAAGGGCAGGATGGGCGCATCAACGCTGCGCCCTGCCGTGACGTCCGAGCATTACACTGCTTAGGCCATCTCCCTGATCAACGCGGAGCACGTTAGTGTCCCTGCATACATTGTTTATTTGCAGACGCCGCAAAAGGTTAATTCTCGTGGTTGGCAGCGCCGTTTCTGACGAGTAATGCCAGCGCGGGCTTCCAGAAGAGCCTGGAGCGGCGCCCGTTTGTTTTGGAAACAGCGGCGCTCGGGCATTGCCTCGGGCAATAGCTAAAATGGAGAAACGGCCGCAGATGAATTGCTCCGACCCTGCCCGAGAAGGATGCGAAGCTGGTTGTGACGCAAGGCCCGTGGTGCCGGCCAGCCTGGCAGCCGAACGCATGAGCCGGATCGAGGATCAGGAATGTGTGTTGTTTAACAGCATACCGTGACTGTGGCACTTGATGACGTCGGTACCAACTGGCCAGCAACAGTGACCTCAGCGGACAACACTCGGCAGGCAGCCGAGCGAGGCTGCTCCCCACGCGGGCAGGCCGCATCCCTGCAGCGCGTGCGGAGTACAGGCGGCGAGGGCGGATAAGGCCGCCCGAAATGCAGCGATCAGTGCTGCCACATGTCGCCGTGGGTCTTGTAGCCGCTGCAGCGCGAACGAGAGAGCGGGTTGAAACACGCAAGGCTGGGCTGCGGGACGAGGCGGCGGGGATGATGCCGGGCTAGTCGTCATGGAGCACGCGGCGCCGGCTGCTGCGCTTGCAGCGACTCCAGCGACAGGCATCGTGAAGCGCGGGCAGTGCGTGACAAGAGTCGCTGCAGGCGAATGAGAGCGCGGCGCGCAGAAAATCTATACGCTTCGCCGGCGCGGCTAGCCCGAGTGCGGGCAGGGCGGTTGGGACGTGGCAGATGACCTTGCGAGACTCCAAGTTTGTTGCATCGCCAAACGGCGCAGGGCGAGAAGAGCGGTGAGATAGGGGAAGGAGAAGCGCGGGATAGCTCGACGAGGCGGCACTAGGAGCCGTGCGGTGTAAATTGCCCACAGCCGAAATGGTCGCGCTGGGTGAAGCAGCGAAGCCTCGAAATAAGCAGCGGGCGGTCTTGGCCGGCAGCGCACGCAGCAGCGACGCAGCACACGCACAGCAGCACAAGCAGCGCGCGTGAAGAAGCGCGGCTGAGGTCCGCGCGACGGTGTCGACGGCGTGCGGCGTGCGACAGATCGCATGCCGGCGCTGCGGGCGCGGCGAGGGGAGACGCGATGCTCTGCAAGGCATCCCGCGAGGGGGAAAAGCGCGCACTCAAGCGCGCTCCAGGACGGCAACAGCAAGCCGGGCCGGCGGCGGGCAGCAAGAGTGGGCGGCCGCGCGCAGCAGTGCCAGCGCCCGGTTGCACAGCAGCCGATCAGGGTCTGCTTTTGCTCATCTCAGCCAGCTGGCGGAGCAGGATTTTTGCGGCGTCACGGGCATCCACGTTGCGGCCGCTGACGGAGGTAGGGCTGAGGGCGTGGCGGCGATTGACGGCGGTGACGGTCAGCAAGAGCATGCCGAGCACCAGATCTGCCGCTTGGATGCCACCTCGCCGCGCCCGTTGCCTGTCCGGGTGCACATCGCCCCGTGCTGTTGCATGCAGGCTGCCCACGGGCAGCACGGCGGCGGCCAGGACCCACACCCAACAGTTCATTTAGAGGCGCGCAAGCACTGGCCGCCCACGGTCCGTCGACGTTCTTCGCACCTGGCTTTGCGTAAGGGAAATCGCCGGCAAAACAGGCGCAATTCCCGCAGCGAAAAGCTAGCAGCGCACACAGCGCCTTCTTCAGAGCGCGCCCGCCCGCACCTCGACACGCCCTCTCGCAGCCTCCTCACCACCGTCCTCCGCACCACCGCACCAGCCGCCCGCCCGCGCGCCCCTCCGCGCCGCCGCTCCCTGCGTGCGCTCCCCTCGGCGCGGCCGTGCCCTCATCTCAGCGCGAGATTGGGAAATTAGGAGCAGCAATCTCTTGGCAGCTGTCGGATCCGGTCCATTTGACGCGGCCAGCGACCAAGCCCGCGCATCGCCACAACGCTGCTGCGCATCTTGCTACACAAGTCGCAAGGTACGTCCCAGCTCCAACAAACCCGGTCCCCGTTCGCGTCTGACAGGCCCTCGTCAGCGTGCAGAAACTCTGTCCTCCGCTTCCTGGCTTTTTGAAACACGACTTCCAACTTCCATCATGTTGGTTCTGATATTATAGCCCTGCGGTCCTTAGGGACAACACGACGACGGATTATTCACTGCCACTTATCCACCCACGCCTCCAACCGGCCGCTTGCGCTGATCGCGGCTGAATTCCCTCACACTCCCAAGTCTTTTCATTACCGCATCCCCGCTCCAGCAGCGCTCATTGCGCGCTCGGCCAGAAACGAAACCACAGCCACAGCCACCACTTGACTACCCGCCGTTCCCTGATACCTCAAAAACATGGCATTACACCAGGACCACGACAGGATCACCACCATGCAGTCCCGCGCCTTCCAGAATCAACCGACCGCAACGGAGGGCTCCACGAGCCTTGGAGAAGACCTTCTCGCCGAAGCCGACGAGCCACCCGACGAACAGCAGCGTACTCCCCGCCCAATGCCGGTCAGACCCGCTCCATTGAACACTACGGCGAGCTTTCTGAAGACCCAGCCGAGCTCTTGCCCTCGTCAGGAATCTCTGTTGACCCAGGCTCTCCACTCCGAGAGCGACTCTCAATCGGAGGATGAGCACCATGTGGAACTCAAGCGAGGCCTTTCGACTACATCCACTTGGAGCAATGTCAGCATCGCGTCGACCGATCTGACCAGCGACGGCGGCTTCACGAGCCCCGGCACCCGCACCAGCTCTCCGAGCCCCCCCCTTCCTCCCACTCTTCACGGCCTTCCCCCCATTTACATCAACAAGAAAGATTCTTCAGAACTCACTCTCACCATTCGCCACGACGAATCCCACACGGAGAATGTCGAAGCTTCCCAGAAGAAGACAAGCAAAGCATCCGATGAGAATGCAGTCGAGGCAGGACTCGGACGTCGGAGGTGCATCACTTTCGCTTGCGGAAGGAAGGAGAGCAACGTCACCTTTGCCGCCTCACCGAAGCCTCAGTGCCCACCCAAAGAACAGGAGAAGCCCGCCGAGCCGGCTCCCCGCCGGTGCACCATCAAGTTCGCATGCGATGCGAAGGCCACGGCTTCTTCCAAAAAATCTCGCATTGCGAGCCCCCCGCCTCCTCCTAATAGGCTCGCTGTTCTGGGCAAGGGTACCCCGCGCTCGCATCGCGGTTCGGATTCCACGGTGCGAAACGACTCTCCCAAGAGTGTGCGCAAGGGTGGATCCACGCCCCGCCACTCGAGAAAGTACAGTGAGAACTCGGATGTTGGACGTCGCGAGGCTACCCGCTTCCATGAATTCGCTAGCTCTGAAGAAGAGGTCGAAGAATGGACCCAGGAGCTTACTTGCCACAAGACTCGCTTGACGGTCACTGACACTTTGAGAATTGAGAATGGATTGAGAAAACTTGGAGAAGAGGTCGAAGAAGAAGCATTGGAAGATGACGAGGACGACGAGGAGCTACTTGATGAGGATGATGAAGACCTCGATCTTGACGAGGACGACGAGGACGACGAGGACGACGATGAAGACCTGGAAGACGAGGAAGATGACGACGACGACAAGGAATCCGTCGTCTCCTGCGGAAGCGTTTCGGATGGCGGATTCCAGACCGATGACGAAGGCGGCTTCGCTGTGTCTGACGATGAGAGTGACGCCGGTTCTGATTACCAGTGGTGGGCTCCAGGTCGCACAGTAGTCGCCGGATCTAGCGAGCAGCCCGAGCACATCCGGCCCCCTGCTGGCCACAGGAGTCTCTCTGATTCCTCGACCTGCTCAGTCGGAAGCCCATCTGGCCCCGCTATGTTCAGCAAGTCGTCGCCTACCAAGAAGAGGAAGCCCGTCAACATCCGGCCTCGTAGCCCCGAGCTGCCCGACAGCACCGA
Organism: Neofusicoccum laricinum; assembly: GCA_029906385.1. Classification (NCBI taxonomy): domain Eukaryota; kingdom Fungi; phylum Ascomycota; class Dothideomycetes; order Botryosphaeriales; family Botryosphaeriaceae; genus Neofusicoccum; species Neofusicoccum laricinum. Next base: position 1,995,437 of record CP123719.1, on the reverse strand, counting down.
CTTTGTTTGTGGTACCCTCGACGAGGACCGCCCGCTCGAGGATGCGTACTACTCTGCTCTGGAGCAACGCCGGGCTGCGAAGCACAAGATGACCCCTCAGGACATTGATCCTACCTTCCCGACGTCAGACCCTGAGATGGACGAGGAAGACGAGGGCGACGAGCCGGACGTGGCTGCCGAAGACAGCGACCAGCACATGTTGATGCATGGCCAGCTCGACCAAATCGACGAGGTTGAGGGTCGTGGCCGTCGCCGCCCCGGGTCTAAGCGCTCCCCGATTGCGTCGCCCAAGCGCCTTCGTTCTCCACCACCGCCGGTCAAGCGCGGACAGGCCCACCGATCTCCGCCTCCCCGTCGTCTGTTCTGCCAATCCCCGAAACGTCTCCGTTCTCCCCCGCCTGCCGGACGCCTCCGTTCACCGCCGCCTACGCGTCGCCCGTCCTTGGCTGTTACATATAAACAGCAGGAGGCGACTATTCAATTTGACGGAATGGCCCAAGGGCCTCCGCCGACGGTTGTAGCATCTCTCCCTCGTCCACCCACCCTTTTCCACCAAGTCACGTACGACGATGATGACGAGGACGAATCGACCAACGACACGCTCAAGCGTGGACCAATGGACATCAAAGCCGGCACTGCGCTGAAGCGACAGCGTCGCAAAGAGAAACTCTACCAAAAGCATTGCCGCAAGGCATGCAAAGAAAAAGAGCGCCGCCCTGCCCCTGGCAAGGGCGCGGAGCGTATGCGCGAAGTGGGCATGGGCCTAGCCGCGTACAGGGGCAAGAAGGCCACGCCCGTGCATGTGCTTTCGTACTGAGAGGAGCGCCGCTGACCTGTCAGCACTTTACAAGTCTTCGGACTTGCTGGTCGCTGCTCTCGCACGCATTTCCTATCTGCATATTCCCGGTTACTGTAAATACCCATGCTTCCCGTTTTGGCGTTTCGCTGGACGCAGCTGGTACTTTAGCGATTTGTTTATATCGAGATCTTAATCTTTCTTGCACATTACCCAATTTTAACGACACCTGCATCTCTGCGTCAGTCTGCCTCTGCGTCCGAAGCAGCGGGCCAGGCGCATGGCTTTTCAGCACACAAGGGCAGGACACCCAACGACTTCACGACCCAGCATTACTACCAGGCGTTTTCATTATCTCTGCTTTCGTTGCGAATGGGGGTTCTTTCTTTCTGGGAACACATTGGGCAGCGAGGGGTATTCACATCGATCGCTTCGGGGAGGCTGTTCGGAGACCATAGCATTTGCATAGGACTGGATGGGCGGATTGTCTGTTGGGCGGACGGGTTGGTTGGCGGTGTCGCGCGTTCACGGACTGGTGTGGTTGCTGAATCAAGACACGTTTCTCTCGGAGCACGGGACGCGCCTCTGCCGTGACATGTGAAGCTGCGATTGCGACGCCTGTGTTTGTGGTGTGGTGAGCTGTGTTGTGTTGGAGACAGCGGCACGGGTGGGTGGCGGCGCGCGGAGCCGAGCTCTGGCACCTGGCGGCGGATGCCAAGAGCCAGATTGACGTTGGCCGCTCTCATCATGGTCTGGCCACTGTCCGAGAAATCCACCTCCAACCCGACAGCTCCCCCAACACCGCAGTCGCGCCCACCGTCTCACCCTCTTGAAACCGTCCTCTGCACCCCTATCACGACCAACCGCCCCCGCCGCCATGTGGATTATCGACTGGTGTACGTCCGCCCGCCCACCGAACCCCAACCTCCAAGCTCAGCGCCGCCTCGTGCCTGTCGCCGCGTCGCCCCAGACCCCTGCCCGCCGTCGCGGCGTCTGCGCACTGCGCCTGAAGCTGGAGATCCTCGCCGAGGATGGTATGCTGATCAGAGCGTGCAACAGTCTGGGATGTTCTGGCAAGCTTGGGCCTGTTGAACAAGCATGCGGTGCGTAGCCCCGACCCCCGGGAAGCCCGTCGCGGAACGTTGATTAGGAACACTGTCGCTGATGGCCTGGGGGGATACAGAAGCTGCTCTTCCTCGGTCTTGACAATGCCGGCAAGACCACTCTGCTGCACATGCTGAAGGTACGCTCGCCGACAATATCTGCCCTCACTCGGCGCCGCCGGGACAGCGAAGCTGACCTTGTCTACTCTCACAGAACGATCGCGTGTATGTACACAATGACGCCGTCTAGGCCGCACGTTTCCGGCGCCGTGTGCTAACCGTCGCCTTCAGTGCCATCCTCCAGCCCACTCTGCACCCTAGTACGCCTCCAACACTCCGCTTATGAGCCGCGGGTCCTGTGAAACACCAACTGACATTGGCGCAGCGTCTGAGGAGCTCAGCATCGGTTCATGCCGCTTCACTACCTTCGACCTGGGTGGTACGTCTCCCCCGCCTCCTCCACCGTCTTTCCCCGCCGCAGCCATGACTAGTCTTTCCCGAGGCATTACTAAGCATCGCATCCCGCACAACAGGTCACCAGCAGGCGCGCCGTCTCTGGAAGGACTACTTCCCCGAGGTGTCGGGCATCGTCTTCCTCGTTGACGCCAAGGATCCCGAGCGGTTCGCCGAGTCCAAGGCCGAGCTCGACGCGCTCCTGTCGATGGAGGACCTGCAGAAGACGCCCTTCCTGATCCTCGGCAACAAGATCGACCACCCCAACGCCGTGTCCGAGGACCAGCTGAGGCACGAGCTCGGCCTGTACCAGACCACGGGAAAGGGCAAGGTTCCGCTCGAGGGCATCCGCCCCATCGAGGTCTTCATGTGCTCCGTCGTCATGAGGCAAGGCTACGGCGAGGGCATCCGCTGGCTGTAAGTGTCGCACAAGTCCCTGTTGAAATTCCGCAAGATCCTGACGAACTCTTAGGTCCCAGTACGTCTAAGCTCCCCGGCGACCGCGTCACGTATAGCGTCGCCAACCCCGTCGACTCCCCGGAGTGAACGAGCGGCAACGGATCGGGCAAACGAGAGCGGACACGACTGACAGCCATGGCCAAAACCAACATTCGCGAAACACGACAAAGCAGTTGCGGATAATCAATGAAGACGGGATGATGGGGATGGTGGAGGTTGCTGTGGATCCAAGCGTTTATAGTGACGGCGAAATGGGTGGAAGTGGAAGATGGCGGTGAGCTTGGATTTTCTATTTTGCTCGACGATGGACGAAAGGCTAGGAGTAGCGAGCTTTCCTCCTTGATGACAACACAGCCCAGCATTGCTGAAGGAAGGCGAAATGAGTGGTGCGGAAATTAGATTTTTTGCAATGGGTCTATTGATAAACTTTTCTCTATATTTCTCTCCTGGCTCTCCAGCTCTTCTCAGGCGGGGACATTCATTTCTATGGAGTTCTCTGCATGCAGATGTAGAATGACTGTTCCTTACTGAACCTGTTCTGACTTTGCATGCCTGGTCAGTTCTTCCACTCGGGAAATGTGAGGGGCATCAGGGTTTCCAATTTTTGGTGCGTTGATGTCATAGCGCTCGGCCTTGCGCCCCTTGGATATTACTGACCTCAAGAGAGCACAAAACTCACCAGCGGCCATGCCATCCTTATTTCCCTTCCGCATCATCCGTTAATGAGTGCTGAGGGTCTTTCAGAAGACAATTATCCTCGAAAAGCTAGACGGGAGTATACGCACAAGACTTACTGATGTGCCTTTCGTCTTTGGGGCGAGCCGAAGTCCTCGAGCTGCGGGGATGTGAGAGGAAGCTCTTGAGGTGGTGGTGGGGCGGTGCTGTGGGGCGCCATGTGCTATCTGCCTTTGACATAGCAAGTGCCATGTTGCATCAGATACACGAGCTGCTGCCGTACGCTCGCGTGACAGGGTGGTAGTGGGTTCCCAAAGAGAAGAATTTCGGAGACTTCGGAGACTTCGGAGCTTCGATTGCAAGCAATGGTCCAATCAATTAGGCGGGACTGGATTGCCATGACATTTGCAGCTGTTTGTGTCCTCGCCCCGTTTCAAATTCGACGTTCGTGAGCACTGTTCCCGGGAGTGTGGCTCTGAAGAGCTTTCGTGGCGGCAGATTCCCGCCAGCAAGCACCAGTGAAGACAGTGCGATGATGCCCACTATTCCGTCTACCGTCGCCAATGCCAGTAGTGAAGAGAAGTGCAAGGGCAGACGTGGACGGTATATGGTCATGAAAGCCTTGCCCTGAGCGTTCTCATTTGTCTGAACCGCTGCGTCGGCTGATCCATAGCAACACTTGGCTGGAGTCTTCAGGTCTTTCGTCCAGGAACCGGCTCATCGGATCAGCCTCTTTGCCTCTGTTGCTGAAGCATCATCCGTTGCTGTGTGGTGCCGTTGGAAAAATTGCCCCCCCCCCCCCTCCCCCCCTGATCAGAGCTGCGTACGGGCTTGGATTTCGTCTGGTCGTCTGAGCGGGTCGCAGTATCATTACGTGCCCAGGACCCAACTTCCCGAAGAACTTAGTCCTGGTCTTTCGACTGTAGACCACCACGACTACCTCATATCAGCCAACTTTGTCATTTCTCTTCTCAACTTGAATGCCGCTACCCACGCTTATTGGCCATGCGTGATCCCCTGGTTCTCCTGGCTCGGCATTTTGTTCTCGTTTGTCACGGCCGCTGTACTCAGTGCTAGTGACCAAGATTTGAGTGTTGTTCTATTGCCCCTTTCTGTGAACTTAGTCTGCCTTCCATTGTAAATGATGCATCGCTGACGGCCTTCAATACACGAAGTTGCGAGAGAGTATTCCCAGCCACAGGCTAAAGATATGCCAACGAAGGGAATAGGATACTATCGGCATCAACTTCATCGATGATTTCCAAGCACATTTTATTATAGCATGCACTGTGAGCTGTAATCAGGCTTCAGGAACTGTACTGATTCCCATGTGTGCGCAAATCACGGCGCTGTAGCTCGTGAGACCAAATCCGGGAATTCAACAGAGAGCTGGGGGGCGGAGTAGTGGGGCGAGGCTGACCGTAACATTCCAGGAAACTAATGTTGTCTACAGCGTATTACGTGCTGTACGACATTCCCGCACATGCACGGGAGCCTTCTCAGGATGTGCTGCAGAGGTTGGGCTGACTCGTCAGGCAGCTCTGACACTTGAGCCGCGACGGCTACCTCCATCGTAATCAATGGCAATGCTGGCAGGTTGCTGACCCAAAGAAGAACATGGCCTCAGTGAAGGCGCAAATACGAGAGACCCTAGGGCTATACGCTACCAATCGAAAGCATACATACATCCTGACCGTGGCCTGTCTCTGATCTTCCTCAAGGATTCAACCGTGCCTTTTCCGTATCTACAGCTCTATATCTATCTTACTTCCAAACATCTACCGTTCCGTTGAAATCTCCGTGTCTACATCTCCAAATCCATCCCCACCCGCCCCCCTTGACTCCCCCCAAAACCCCACCATCGCCTCCACAACCTCGCCCGGCAAACTCATCGGCACCTCATGCCCCGCCTCCAACACCACCGTCTCGACATTCGCCGCCCCCAACGCCTCCTCCGCATCCGCCCGCACCTCCTCCGCCACGACGATCGGATCCGCCCACCCCAGCACCAGCAGCACCTTCTTCCTCTTCGTTTCGTCCGTCGCCGCCGCCGTCTCCGCCAGCAGCCGGGCCCCGAGCGCGCGCCACCGCGCGTGCTGCCCGTACACGGGCGCGCGCCGGATGCTGGCGACGAAGGCGTGCGCGAAGCCGGCGTGGTGCGCGAGCTGCCAGTCGACGGCGGCGGCGGCGGAGACGGCGGGGCGGTGGGGAGCAGCGGCGCGGGGTGCGAGAGCGCGCTGTTGCGGCGGCGGGGCGACGATGACGGCTGGCCGCCCGCCTCTGCTTGCTCGACGGCGGCGGCGGTGGTCGGGCTGGCGGGCGGCGGCGAGCGCAGGCGGCGGGCGACGAGCGCGAGGGCGAGGCGGTCGGGCAGCAGCGGGTTGTGGTAGAGGAGCGCGGTCGTCCAGGAGAGGTGGGTGCGGCGGATCAGGCCGCCGGGGGCGAGCAGGATGAGCGAGGCGGCGAGGTGCGGGAAGTGGGCGAAGAAGTCGGCGGCAATGCCGCCGCCGAGGGAGTAGCCGGCGATGGAGAATTTGGCGGGGGTGCCGGTCCAGGGAAGCGGGGAGGAGGTGATGGCGAGGAGGATCTGGGTGGTGTAGAGGCGGGAGTCGTAGGGGAGGTCGGCGGGGGCGTCGGAGTAGCCGCGGCCGAAGAGGTCTGGGAGGAGGAGTGTGAGAAGTGGGTGCGTGGGATCGCGTAGCACAATGGATGCTGTATGAAGTGCGGTTCGCGCTGAAAGGATTGGTGCTAGAAGACAGCGCCTCCAGGCCTCCCGTCCCAATCCGGCAGCCGGGTGGAAGGAAAAGAAGAAGGTCCTCGCTCACTCACCAAACAGCATTACTCGCCTCCCCCGCCGCACCAGCCCCTCCGCCACGCCCGCCAATGCCACGCACGGCGTGCTGATCCCATGCACCAGCAGTACCTTCTCCCCATCTTCGGGCCCCCACTCGTACACCCGCAAGCTTCCGTACGGCGTCGCGACATCGCGCGCCCCGGGCAGCACGTCTGGCGGATACGGCAAGTCCCTCGCCTCCTCGGGCGAGAGCGTCGGCAGAAGCGTGGTGCGCGGAGAGGGCAGGACGTTCGCGCTGCTGCTGCTGCTGCTTGGAGACAAGAGATATTTGGTGAAGAGGAAGAGAAGGGCTGCGGACAGAGCGCCGGCGGTGGCGAAGACGGGGGACGGCGCGAGGCGCAGGCGGCTGGACGCCGCGACGTGGATGCTGGACATCGCGCCTGCGGGCTGCGCTGGTGCAGCGGCGGCGGGATGGTGTTGAGCTGGGGAGCAGCGGATGCGGACCTCGGCTATGACGCACCGCGTCTGCACCTCTTCCTCGCAGGCACGCAGCCCTCCGCATCGCCGCCAACCAGCAGTCGCACGTCCCCTGGCCCTCGCCCGCGATCCGTTTCACCAAGGCGGATCGTCCCGCGCTGCAGTGCCGGTGCAGTCGTCGCATGGACCGACACCCGGGCCCGGGGCCGCCCACTGCGCGTCGAGCCCGCACCGACTGCGATCCGTGGTTGAGCGCTCCCCTCGTCGCCCGCACCATCAAACGTTCCGGGCAGCCGTTGGCGCCGCGTACGGCTTCCAACCATGGGACGGAGCAGGATCGTTCGCTCAGGCGCAACGGCGATTTCCATTTGACTGGTGGTCTACTTCTGTCTATCTGGACGTGGTCGACGGTCTGGAACGTCGTGCTACTGCAGGCCCAACCCTCCGTCGTCTCTCCTCCGACTGCTCCCCGGTGGAGCTGGAAAAAAGGGTGATGGTCGTTGCTGTACGCTGGCGACTGTGGGTCCGATTTGAACATCTCGTTCCTCCCCCTGCTCGAGTCAATCGCCTGACTCGGCTCTAATCAAACGGCTCCTCCCCGTCGAATGTGGCAAGTGAGTGTAGGCGGCAAAGCAAATCTGTTGCATCATGTGCTTCCCCTGCGCTAAGAAAAAAAATACCGGAAAGTCCTGGAAGCAAATGAGGGTATGATTCGTTGGAGCAATTTCTAGATTTGCTCGAGAATGAACGACTTGAAGATCGGGACTTCCGCCCTTCTCTCTTTGGTGGTGTGTTAAAGATGATCCCCGCTGTCTGCGATTTCCGGCACCTGGCGGCCAGCTCAGGAGACGGTTTGGCGGGTAGATTTGGGGAGATGCTCGAGGAAGGCGTTCTCGGCAGCGAGAGGTAAGGTTCGAAGGAAAGGAGACCATAGAAGTAGGAAAGGTGAGTGGGCCGCACAGTAGGGTCCCAGAGGGGAGTTTCCCTCGGTGCGTGGAAGGTTGGACGGAAATGGCGCCTGCGATCCAACACAGCGTGAGCAGCGGAGTGCTCTGAATTGCAAAGTCTACGGCATCGGAGCCGGCCGATTCATGGGTATCTTGGGGCGGTCGAAGCAGCACGGCGCAGCGTTCACAGGTCGAGGTACGAGTAGCCCTGGCGGTGGTACTGGTACTGGTAACGCGGCTCGATGACGCTGAGGCGCGAGGCCTTGCACGGCCACGCTGCGCATGCAAGAGGTGTCGAGTAACGCGCGTTGTACTTGATGGGCTTGTTCCGGGTGCTTTCTCTCCGGAGCGGTGTCGTGCTGTTCTTGGACGAGCCGGAGGTGTAGTCGCTGCGGGCAGAGCCGGAGCGGATGTCGACGTGCGAGAACTTGTAGCGCAGCGCCTGCTCGGCGTCGCCCGCGGAGAGCAGGTCGTCGAAGTAGAAGGCCATCGGCAGGGGTGGCGGGATGGTCGTAGGGAACAGGCAGTGGCGGGCGGGATCGGGTGCAGCGGTGCAGAGGAGAGGGGGGCAATCCTTCTCGAAGACCGCGGGGCGGCGTTGGGCTGGCTTTATTGAACAGGCGGTGGTGACCCCAACGAAGCGGGTCACACAGCGCAGGCGCCGAAGGAGAAGCGCCGCGTCGTTCCGGCGCGATCCATACTCGGGCCAGATTCCAGCTGGCCACGCGCTGGCTCGTGGTGGAGGCTGTGGCTGACTGGCCGACTGGCTGACTAGCTGGCCTTCCCGCCATTCGCTCGCCGGCCCTGAGCCGCCGCGAGCGCGTAGCTCTCTCAAGGCTATCAACCCCTGACTGCTAGCCATTGACGCGCCCTGCGCAAGAAAGCACCCGTGTCTCCTCTCCCTCCACCGTCCGTCCAGGCGCGCTCTCGTTGCGTCGCCAATCGCCCCGTCTCACCGTCGCCCGCCGATCCGACGACGCACATCGCTCGTATGCGCAACATGCAGCGCAGATCCCATTTTCCCTGACTGCGTTCGCTGAAATCGATGTCATTTCTTGTCTCCTGCCCCCACCCGCCATGGTGCCGTCATCGCCTCAATCGGGCAGGCGTGCAATGATGTGTGCCAAGCTCCAAGCTCCAATCCAATATTTCCCCGCGGTGCGGCGTTGGCGTCAGTGCCTCGTGCAGGCTGCAGGACACCGTTGCCCTGCTAAGGCACGCTTTGTATGGCCGCTGCTCGAGTGGTCTGCTGCTCGTTCCGATCTGCAATCTCTCATCCTCTCTGTTTACCGCCGCGTTTTCTCTTCATCGTTTCGAGTCAAAGAGTCAGCAGCCGCATCGGATACGTAGCACAGGAACCTTGTGCCGCAGCATCTGCGGGAATCGATTTTGGTCTGCGTGTACAGGTTGATGAAACACAGCCTCAACCTACGAAACACCTTTTCGGAGCACAGCCTTCGCCGATAGTGGTCTCCCGCGTCTCGACACCCTTGATTCCTTGCTGCGCGCCCTCCTGGCCAGCACTCTCCAGACGCAAGCTGCCTACAACCCTTGAAAGTCTAGCGCCGTTCATTTTATAAAATGCCTCGTCCGTAGATAGACCCAAATACTAGCCTTCGTCGCAAGCGACGCCTGCTACCCTCTAATTGGCGCGAATCTCTTCACCGACGGCGGATGCACCATTGCCTAAGACAATTGTAATCCACGCCAAGAGCAATGGCCAACGTCTTGCACGTCCGTCAGAAGCCTCTCTGGAAATGAAGTCATTGAAGCGGCGGCAAATTTTTCTTATCCTTTTCTTTCATTGTTCCTTTGGCTGCACGTGACGAGCATACGGTGGAGCTCTTTGCTCATCCAACCACGCATTCAGTAGACATAGAAGTGAGAGGACAGCAAATAACGACTTGGAGAGATATCTGGTTTCCCTGACAACCGATTGTGAGTTGCTAAAACTGCTTGAATAAGCAAGTGTGTCCTCGATACCGCTTGTCGTGAAATCCGGGCGAGCTTTCTTTCCCCCCTCCCTTTTTTTTTTTTTTGTTTGCAGTTGGACCGGTCCGTCTCCGAGACAATAAATGCAGCAATGCCTGTTGAATCCCGTGCGAAAGCTCAGCACAATAACGAGGCGCTCATGACGGCCAGGCGTGCTAGTGAACAGTGTATCCGGGTTCGGCTTCTCCGGGAGTCCAGGTACTGCTGGCGGCGTCGGTCGGGCTTACACATTGTAGTGGGCCTGGATGCGCTTGCGCCTGCGATCTAAGAACACCTTGAAGATGGCCAAGACGAGAAGCATGCCGAAGAAGCCAGCCGAGACGGTGATGAGAACAATTTTCGTGGTCTTCGGCATCTGGTCTGCGGGAGACAGGCTGTCTTCGTTGTTGCTCATCTTGGCGACAAGTGTGCAGAGAGTGAGAGAAACTGAAAGGTAGTCACTGGGGCCATCACCTGGAAGAGGGGTCTTCTGTGCAACACTGGATGAGCTGACGGACCTGGTGTGGATCGAGGGAGTGTGGGTGAGAATCTTTGCGCGAGCGAGCGAGGCGGCAAGGTGCTGAGGGAGAGCGTCACGGGCCTGGATCAAGCAGCGCAATTAGCAGGCTGTCTTGCAGGTCTGGGCGGGCAAGCGGAGGAGTGTGTAGGGTGCGTACAAACGAGCTTGCGTGGAGTTGGATGAGGAAGAGGGAACGAGGAAAGGGCGTCGACGCGAATTTGTAGCCAAACAGAGTCTCGCTTACTATGCCAAGTTAGGGTCCGGAAGGGAAGAGGTGAGCCAAGGGCGAGGTGGAAGATTGCATTGCCTCACCTCCAAGGCGAGGGACCCCCTTGCATAAGTGAGGGCACCAGAGACACCTATGCCAGCTCTTCAAGAATGAAAGCGAGATCAGATGTCCCTTCGCGGGCGCACAATCCTGACTGGCTGGCGACGTCCTGCTTGGCACGAACGAAGACAAGTAAGTGGAGACCGTTCATCCAGGATGTTCACGCTCTTCCTACCCGGAGAGCGAGCCATTGCTCTGAAGAAGCTCGACGATCACCACTCGCACGGTCTCGAGGCAATCTGCGGCTCGCAGAGAGGTGAGACTCTGCAACGGTGATGCGAGCACTCGGAAGGAAAGGGAGCAAGGTGAGGTTGGAGATCGACACCAGGATAGAGGGCCTCGAGGCTAGTCAGCGCTCTAGCGCAAGTGACGTCTCGCTCTCCCGCGGACGCTCCCACGCGTGTCAACGGCCGCACGGCATGCGTGCATTGGACGCAGCGATAGGCGGCCGCGTCGAGGCGAGCGGCGCCAGTGTCCCGCCACGTTTCTCGCCCCGCACCCAGCGGCCGTCTCCCCCGCATCCGGCCCAGGATCGTCGCACCACCACGACCTGCAGAGCAGCATCCGCTCACGCCGCTCCAGACATCCCGCGCAGTAAGCCAATCCTGCCCGCGCCGGTCAGTCACACGCCGCGGCAATGGACGAAGGGAGTATAACATGATGAGGTCATGGCCTGGTCTTCCCCTCTCGGCGGCACCTCGAACAGCCTGACAGTGCTCTTTATCTTCTCGAACTGTCTACCTAGCGAGTACCTTCAATTGAGTTCGCGTCCGCAATTGCCTCAATCTGTACCCATCGAACCAACATGTCGGCTCACGCGTGGTCCGACCTTCCGAAAGCACTCGGGGGAGGAGAAACCCTCGCCAAGGTGAACAAAGCCTTGAGAACCGACGCCCAGTATCTCGCCTTCAGCTCGACTGACGCCATTGTCGACCCTGTGGCGTTCGGCATCAAGTCTGCTGAGAGCGACTCTGCAATCGTCGTCACTGTCGCCAATGCCAAGGGGTCCGCCGAGGTCGGCAAGCCAGATGCAGCCAAATTCACTCTCGAGGCGCTGCCAGAGCAATGGGAAGAATTCTTCAAGCCAATTCCCAAGATGCCGTACCAAAGCTTTTGGGGTATGCGCCGACAGAGTCGAGCTTCCGGCCCCGCACTGCAAGACGGCATAGCGCTGACGCTCAACACGCAGGAATGTACGGCATGAACATCAAGCAGGAGGGCGTGGATGTCCTGGGCGACCAGAATGCCTTTGCGCAGTACTCCCACATCTGGAGGCGCGTCCTCGAGATCCTGCATGCCGCCCACAGCGGCCCAGTACCCACCGACCCTGAGCCGCCTGAGACGGACGAGGACTTCATCACCGGCCGCTACATATACGTGACGGCACCGCACTGGGGCCGCTCCAAAGTCTTTGTCGAGAAGTCGGGCGTCGGGAAACAGCAGATCGTCTTCCTGCACACGGCTGGATCGGACAGCAGGCAGTACCACGGCGTGATGAACGACAAGCGCGCGCGTGATCGCTTGACCATGTACGCCTTCGACCTGCCTGGCCACGGGCGGAGCTTTCCCCCGAAAGACGAGGTCCCCGGTAGCCACACAAACACCGAGGATGCGTACGTCGGCTGCATTGCAGAAGTAGTCAAGCAGCTCAAGCTCAACAAACCCATCATCTGCGGAGCCTCCATGGCCGGACAGGCATGCTTAGCCATCGCGATCAGGAACAGCGAAGTCAAATCCGGGGGCACCATCCCCTTGCAAGCGTGAGCATCCTCCTCCCACTTCCACCCACCCAGCTCTCCCCCGTCCCTAACGTGAAGCACCCGCAGCGCCGATCACCTCACCATGCCTCGCGTCTGGAACGACAAGGCCCCCAACGTGAACCAATCCCTCTTCAACCCCGAATGGATCTACGGCATGCAGTCCCCCACCGCGCCGCCCTCCTGCAAGGCCCTCGTCTGGCACGGCTACTCCGCGCAGGCCTACGGCATCTTCCACGGCGGCCTCGACTTCTACTTCGGCGGCTTCGACGCCCGCGACCGCGTCGCCGGCATCAACACCGCCCTCTGCCCCGTCTACATGATGACGGGCGAGTACGACTGGAGCACGCCGCCGGCCGTGGCCGAGGCGGTCGCCGGGAAGATCCCCGGCGCGATGCACAAGACGATGGAGGGGCTGGGGCACTTCCCCGCGACGGAGAATCCGCAGAGGTTCGTGCCGTATCTGCTGGGGGCGGTGGAGTGGATCCAGAAGGCGCAGAAGGAGCGCAGTGATCTGAGCCTTTTGAGGATGACGGATGATTGAGCTGTCTGGCGCGCGTCGAAGGATGGGGGAAGAACATAGGTGGGGATTGGTCTTGCTTGGAAGCTGTGCTGCATTTCATACAGTGCATACGTCATTAGCCGTCAGTTAGTTACATGATCTGCAATGCGAGCATGTCTTGCCATTTGAGCCTTTCTTCTGCAAAGACCTCTTGTAAACTGCTATGAGGCGCACAGGGAGTTGGCGCAGTCAGCCGCCGCAACTAATCCTTCCTATGTGAGACGTTCACTAGCCAGCCAGTTACCTCCTTTAAGTGCTCGCCCCATGCAAAAAGCACAAACCCGTATTCATGTCGACTAAGCCGATTCCTAGCAGAGGCGAGCAGTTTCGATCTTCCAGCCTCACGGTGAGTCTGTTGCTTTTTTATCTGCTTTTGTTCATGTTATGGTGTCTTACCCAATCAACCTACGCCACCACAATCACAACTCACATCTCGAAGCTCACGAGGAACAGCAGGCCACTTCCCGCATGGAACAAAGCTTTAAAATGGTCACATTTCTACCGGCCCCCGTTGCAATACTGTGAAGGGAAAAAGAGCAGTCAGAAAACCACGGCCCCAATGCAATCCCTTTTTTTCGCTCGAAGACAATTTCTCCAAGTCCACAAACTAGTCGCTGAGAAAGGAAATAGTGTAGCAGACCCGGAAACTCTCTCGATTCGGAAAAGGAAGAATGAAATCAGGTCCTAATAAAACAACATTGTCTTCGGCATGATCCCCGACCGTAAAGCATCAGGTCATAACCTATCCCTCCTCTCCATCCAACTCTTCCTTCAGCCACCCTTCCCTTTTTAATCATGGTGGTGCCATCAAATAATGCCGCATGACTTCGTCCACACAACTACCGCAAGAGAAAAGGGGAATTGTGCTAAGCCGTCGTAGGCGGAAAAGACGAGCTGCAAACCGTAGAACGCTCTTCCCGTGCTCACATTATTCAACCCCTGCGAGAAGCGAACATGCCAGGCCTGTACTTGCCGTCAGAGGCACCGCCGGCTGGGCGAGGCGGAGGCGCATCGGCAGACGAGTCACGATCCCTGGTCTCGCCACGTATGTGTGGCGGGCGGTATCCGCTACCGGCCGCGGGCGCCGGGCTCTGGCTGGAGCCTGGCGAGCCGCGAGCCTGCGGAGCCTGCCAACGGCTGGCGCCACCGGCAGGTGAAGGACCCTCACGGCCACGAGATCCGCTGCCCTCACGCTCGCGCCACCCAGAGCCACCGCCCTCTGCGCGGAGAGCGGGCGGAACGTAACCGCTACGCCTGGGAGCTTCGGCCTCAGCAGCGGGAGCCTCCGAGGCTGCAGGTGCAGCACCACTGGCAGCCCTTGCGGCCTCGCGTTCGCGCCATGATGGCTTGTTGCCGGCGAGAGCGAGACGCGGCGGGCCGCCCGCACGCTCCGCCCGCTCCTCTGGTGCGGCAGCAGCAGCAGCCGGAGTCGCGAAGCGACCCTCCTTCTTGGCGGCCAGCTTGGCCTCGATTTCGGCCTCGCGCTGACGCTGCTTGGCAGCGGCTTCGTCCAGTTTCCTAGAAAAACGGTTAGAATCGTCAAAAGCGGGAGAAGAGTTAGTAGATGTGACTGACTTGCGCTCCTCGTCCCGTCTTTGCTTCTCTTCCAAAAGCTTCTGTCTCCTCTCCTCCTCTGCTCTCTGCCTTTCCTCCTCCTCGACCTGTGCCCTCTCCTCTTCCTCGCGGCGTCTCATCTCCTCTTCTTCCCTCTCGCGGCGCTCCCGAGCCTTGCGCTCGCGGACCTCCTTGACGCGGGCCTGCATCTTCTGTTGCAGCTCCCTCTCCGCAGCCTTCCTGCGCTTGTCGAACTCGGCCTTCTTCTGATCCTGGATCTGGTTGCGGTACTTCTCGTAGACCGGCACGAGACGGCTCAGACGGTGCTTCAGGGAGACTTCCTCCTCGTGCTTCTCCTTGGCCTCCTTCAGGGTTTCCGCCTTGCTCTTCTCGTAAGCCGCGAGATCCTTCTTGCGCTGCTCCTCATAGTCCGAGGCAAGGTGCTTGACCTCTTCGCGACGGTAAGCACGCTCTAGATGATCGATGCGCTTGCCCGTGATCCGCAGCTTCTCGCCAATCTCGTTCTTCTCCTTCTCAAGAGCAGCAAGCTTCATGGCACGGATGCGGCCCGAGTCAAGCTCGTCAATGTTGACGTTGTCGAGATCCAGATCCACACCCTTGACCCCGCTCTTCAGCTCGTTGAGCTGCCTTTCAATTTCCTCGCGTTTGACACGCTCCTGCTCAGCCCTGAGACGAGCCATCTCACGAGCCTTCTTCTCCTCGGCCAGTCTCTGAGCTTCAGCAGCAGCGGCCTGTTGCTGGGCGATCTTACGCTTGGTGGCCTCATCCTTCTCCTTCTGGGCTAGGGCGCTTGCCGCGGTCTGCTTCTTACGCTCGATGACCTCCCTTCTGGCGAGGGTCTCCTGGTGCTCCTGGTCCGCACCAGCCAAAGCTCTGGCCTGGGCAGCCGCCTTGGCCTTTTGACGGTCCTCATTGAAGGAGGGATCGACATATTGGCAGGTGATGTACAAAGACTTGGCCAGGCGAGTGAGCTGAGAACGGACGATCTCGGCGGGTGTGCTTTGCAGACGCTGAACAGAGCCAGCCTCAGTCTCAGCCGAGCCAGCAGCAGAACCGGGGTGGAGGGCCTTGGCAGAAGAGAAAACATCCGAGTCGAAGGTGAGAACACCGGAGGCGTGGTCGACGCGGATGGCGAGGTCACCCTTCTTGCAGCCGTTCATGATGAACTTCTCAATCATGTCCGAGCTGACCTGGAAGGGCTCCGGGAACTGAGCAAGGTTCAGGACGAACTTGAGATCCACGGACTCATAAACCTGCGACAGCTGCTGGAAAAGACGGGTGAGGATAACCTGCTGGAGGGGCTGGACATACTTCTGCATCTCAGGGTCGGCACCGATCTGAGTGAGAATGGGAGAAATCTTCTGGCAAATCGACAGAGGGTGGAAATCGACCTCGAGGATGTTGTATAGATCCTTGATCTCAGGCCTAGCCCTCTTGAGCAGACCCTTGTTCAGAGCATCCTTGAAGAGAGAAGCACGGGTCGGCGCAGCCGGCATGCCAAGAAGGTTAGTCAGACGGGAGTTCTTGTTGTTCCTTGCCTGGTCCACATCAACGAGAGCCCCGCGAGAGCGAGAAGTGCTGATGACCGGAATGGACAGCGCGGAAAGCAGGACGAAAGAAGCGGCCTTCGTCATATCAGCCTCGGTAACAGCAGGGTTATCCTTCTTCGAGCTCTGGCCAGAGGCAACAGCCGCAGCAGAAACACGCATAAGGTTGTAGTAACGGCTCCAGGCAGCTGCATGGAAAAGGTAGTTCTCGCTGACGAGGAAGATCCGGGTAAGCTTCTCGAAGTAGTTGGCCATCATGATGTTCTTTGCGGGACGCTTGCTGAGGTTGAGGAGGGTGTGGATGTCCTCAACGCTGCGGAAAGCCTCCTGCCACAGCTCCAGCTCGACGGCAACGTTCAGCTGCTGGAAACGAGTGTCCAGGTGGCGCTGAAGGGTATCCGGGTCGCTGAGGTTGATGGCGTGCATTTGCGAGGAGAACTTAGCGGCACTCTGAAGGTGGTTCCTCAGAAGCTCGCAAAGCCTCCTGAACTCAGTCTTTCTAGCATACTTGGAGCAGAACTGGAAAGCCTGGTGGGCCGTCTGCTGGTACATAACCTCCAGACGGGCATTGTTCTTGAAGATATCCAGAACTGTGCGGTAGGTCTCCCAGAGGAACTTGAGCCAAGGCGTGACGATAGCTCTGTCGGTACGGTCCTTGGACTGTTCGCCGGAGACGGTGGAGAGCAAGATGGACTCGGGGGTCTCGGAGGCCTCCAGATCGTCGACATTCTGCTGGGTAGCACTCTCGAGAGTGGTTTGCACCTCGTCAGCCTTGGTCTGGGCCTCGGTGACCTTTTGCTCGGCGAGCTCGATGAACCTCTTGAAGACCAGCTGTTCCAACAATGTTAGTCGTTGCCCCGCTTTTCACCACACGTTGACTGCATACCTCGATGGTGCCGATGTTCGTGTTCTGGGCGGTGTTCTTGTACTGGTAGAGACCGTCCTTCGCCGTCTTTCCTTTCCTGAGATCCACGGCCAGCTCGACGAATTGTATCATCATCGGCTCGAGGGAGGCGATGGGGCTGTTCCGAGTGCGCTTGGAGACGACATGCTCGTGCAGGAGGGCCAGCGCGGCCTGCTGCTGGCCAACTCCAATGAGCTCCTGGGCGCGCTGCACAGAGACGACATGTTAGCAGAGTCGGACGCGGGTGGCCAGCGCGTGGGCGGCGGGCGCGGTGACGCGAGGCGGTCCGGCGCACAAAGCGCACAGAAGGCACTTGCCTTGAGCACATTTTCCGGCCGGCTGTGGGGTGGCGGCGGCATGATGGGCAAGCTGTGTCGCTATGAGCGTCTGGCTGGTGCTTGCTGCGTGGGGTCCCGGTCGCGAGCAGCCAGAGCGTCGCTTGGTGCAGGCAAAATCGAGTGTTGACCTAGTGTGAGAGCCCGGATTTCTTACAGCCCGGCGCTTGAGTTGTTCCGGCCGCGCCGCCCGTTTCGGCTAACGCGAGCCGCGCGCAGGTGTAGCATGCTGCCACACTGCAGTCAACAGTCGCAATGACAGCACGCTGCAGAGGGGTGAGTCAGCAGCACGGCGGCCGCCCTCTGCAGCCTGTCTGAAACGCACCGGCGGGCAGCAGACAACGGCACACTCGTGGGCGTTGCAGCTGCTCGTGCTGGGCCACAGTGCGAGATGATCCCCACACTCCCAGCAAAATAGAGTATGCGCGCGGACGCTGGCAGCATCAGAGACACCTGTCCCCGGTTAAGGTTGGACTTGTACCAACATTCGTCCGCATCGCAAGGACAGCTGCGCGGGCGGGAAGCGTTCGCCCGCCATGGCACCATGGCAGCGCTAGCGGGCGGCGGCGGCGGAAGCAGCACTTCCTGGACCGGTCTACACGAAGGCGAGAGAGCGGCGCCGGGGAACGGCGCGGTGGCAGATAGCTGCTATGTTTGCTCGCCGGCCCAATGCAGCTTTCCTTGCTGAGACAGGCGCCTTGACACAGGCAGTGCCCTGGGCTCCTGGAGGCGACGCGCCGGATCTCGGGGAGGCTGAGGATCGCTTCATGGATCCAGCAGCGCCGGCCGAGATGCCGCAGGCACCTGGAACAGAGCCGTGGGAAGGATGGTCGAGGGCATCGCAAGCAGCTCCAGTTGGGCGCCAATCCACGGCCGATGCGATCGCCGGTGGCCTGGGCTGGTGGGTGAAGAAAAGGCCGCTAACGGGCCGCCAAGATACCTCCGGCTGGTTTGGGGCTAGCGCGCATCTCCCTGGCAGGAGCAATTCACTCAGTGCTCTCCTTAGCAAGCTCCAGCAGCCAGGACTTACGAATACCAGTGAACCCATTGTGCGCTCCCGCCCGCAGTCGCTCGCCCCCGCGGCCTCGTCTACCTCGCTCCTCTCACGCTCCCTCGAGACTCTCGTCATCAGCGCCGCTCCTTCCTGCTCCTCCGCCAACCCGCGCCCGTCCGCGACTGCCCCGAGACGCCGCGGCTAGAGGGCCGGCCACTCTCCTCGTCGCCCTCCCTGCGCACGCAGGTACGTCGCACCATCTCGCATCGCACCCAATGCCAATGCTCACCCGCCACAGACGCTCAACTCTCGCGATCTCGTTTCACGCTGCTCGACTGCGACCGGCGCGCTAATACCGTACATCGACCCCGGCGAACATGATGTCAACCCCATATGAGGCTCGTAATGTTGGCGATGGCAAGTCGAAGAAGCAGAGCATGGCCGAGCTCAAGCTCAGGAGGTTGACGGAGCTGAACACGAGGCTGAAGGAGGATCTCAACCGCTCTCGGATACCAGTGTCGGAGGCCGCGATGGAGTAAGTCGCGCTGTTACTCCTTAGCCGCGTCGCGTCGGTCGCTAACGGGTGTCCGCCAGTCTGATCAACTTCACGGATAAGGAGCCCAAGGATTTCATGGTACCGTCGAGATGGGGAACGGTATGCGCTATCCCCGCCCTATGAGCGTTCTGGCAAAGACGCGAGCTGAACACACCCGCGACAGGTTGACAAGCGTGATGACCCGTATGCGCCACAACAATCGAACGGCTGCTGCATTGTCATGTAGCGAAGACAACGACGACACTCATACCCTTTCCAATTCCCTTCTTATCCGACGGCGTTTTCAAGAGTTTTCGATTCACGGCGCTTCACTTCTTCTCGGTTAATACACACCCAAGCATGGGCGCCGATTGCTGGGTCTCTCGATTAGGGTTCAACACTTTTTACCGATATCACTGTATCCCGAAAGACGGTTGTATATTAGGATTGGCAAGTCTTTACAGCTGGCTATCGTACGTGTAGCGTGGGGGGGGGGGGGGGAAGGCGGCGGCGGCTCTGGTTCAAAAGTGATGAAAGACCTTTCTCTTTGCAGCACTGCTTCCTTCCATCCGCGCTGCCATTCGTGCTAATACTTCAAAACGACATTCACATCACTACGCACATCTCGCACTCTTCTCGCTCTTCCTTGGTGATGACACGGCAGCATTGGCGGTGAATCGCACGCGCGCATCCTTGCCACGGCCTCCACCTCCCGAGAGCCAAAACTCAAATAATGAGGCTGGCTTTGTGGCGCGCATCGCGGCCTGCCACTTTCAGCGAAGCCAGCATTCCATCTGCCGCACACGTGACACGGGGACTAGCAAAATTGCGCATTTCCACCAGCTGCAAGGGGAGGAAGAGGTCGACAACGCCATTCCAGGTTTCAGAAACCTTGTGAACGTTATCTCAAGGCCGTTGCGAACGGCAGCGCAGTAACCGAAAGCGCGCACAAAACGAAAGCGCTTTTGCTTGAGCAGGCCAAAAATGCACGTCAGCCCGCCTTGATCGCTGGGTGCAGAATAAGAGGCGCGATGCCTTGCAGGCTCGCATTTCGCGGGCTTGAGCCTCGGAGCATGATAGGCCGGGTTAGTGGAAGGCTTGCTTGGTAGGAGAGCGAGGGGCGGTGGCCTGCTGCCGCTCGAGACGGGCCGTGCGAGAGAGACCCGCAGCTCGCCAGGCTGGGGTGCCGGACAGGGGAAGTCCATCCAAGCACCAAGCCCCAGCCAGGGCGGGATGCACGTCCACCACACAATTTATCCGGCTGGGTGGACAGACGGCCGGCAGGCGGAAACCCTGGCTGGCTTGCCCGAACCTTCTTCAACTCCCGCCCACCTCCAACCTCGGGCCCGTCTCACGGTGGTGGTGTTGAGGACGCGTGCGGCGAGCTGGTTGGCGCTGCGGGGCAGTCGACAGAGATTAATCTCCCCTTCACCCGCGTTAGCGCAGCCTGCGGCGCGGCGCAGGAAGCGAAGGGCCGCCGCTGCTGGTGCTGCCGCGGCGGCGGTGGGCTGGCTGCGCGACGGGAAGGGGAACGCGCGTAAGAGAGCGCGGTTCCCTTTCATCATCTCTTGACCGTCCAAATTTCCTTTCTGCGCTTTGCTTGATCCTCAGACGCGACGGCTTCCCAATATCGATATATCGCCTACATTTATAGCAATCTCGCCGCGCGCGTCCCCGTCGATCACGGCGGCCGGCCGGCCGCCTCGCGAACGCTGACGCCGCCCCACGCTCGTGAACACCGCTCTGTGCTGAGCGCTGACTACTCATCGCAAGGTTGGCTTGTCCAACATGACTGGGCCGCCGCTACTTTCGTATAAATCTTGAGCACATTTCCAAAGGCTGTGGGAAAACCAGCCAGAATTGTTCATGGTCCGCGAGCTCCAAAATCACGTAATTACGTGAAAAAGAAAAACGATTGGCGAGCTGCGCCTCACGAGAGCTCTCGTGCTCGTTGCAAAGGGCTGTTCTAGCCGACTGGCGTGAAGCAGCATTCTGCACAGATGGGGCCATGCTGTGTAGGTTTTGGCTATGGGCAGTTGAAGCATTCGTCCGCACGGCTTTGGCACCTGTCTGCAAGGACTACTGCGTCCAGACGGATGCTTCAGCTCCCCGCGCAATCGTGCTTGTTGGTTGAGCTTGTCTGTCGAGAGCAAGTCGCGCGACTCTAGCCTTCGGCTGCAGCACCCGTATTTGGACTTGCCGACAACCTGGAGGCGAGGTCCATGGGCGTTAGGGGGAAAAATCTACAACTCTGTCAGAAATATTTTGAGGCCTCACGTAGCGTCGGATAGATTGCAAAACGAGCGTTGACATTCGCCAGCGACCAGTGCGAGCCAGTCCGAGCCAGTGTGTAGTCGGCCCGCGGAAGGCAGAGGTGCAGCTAAGAGCGAAATACAGGACATTCTTCGCTCCAGAGACGCTCATGACTAGAAGTCGTCGTAGGGCTGGGTCACACTCCTGCGTCGACGCAGCATGAAGGGCTAGGCGGCGATGCGGGCAGTGGGATGGAGGGAGCGCAGCGCGGCATGTCGTCTCACAGCCGCCGCGGGAGTACGCCGCGCCGTCATCGTCCCTGGCGGCACAGAGACGGTGTGGGAAGAAGCAGTCGGTGGAAGCCGGAAACTAGCAGTGGATCACCAGGGCAGCGTGGCTGATTCTCCGCCCACGGCAGATTTGCTTTTTCTGGCAGCCAACACCCGTCGCGCGCGCAGTGTGGCAGTAAGTAGTCCTTGCCTGTGGCCCAGATGACCAGCCAGCCCGCGGCGTGGCAGAATAAGCAGCGTGAGCGTGCATCTCCTGCGGCTCATCACCCTTCGCTGCAGACCCACAACGCTATTTGCACGTCGTGCCTTACGACTCTGGGGGCGCGCTGAAGCTCGTTGCAAAGGGCCGAGTCGGAGCATGATAGGCTGTGCTGCGGCGCCGGAATTTGACGAGCCAGAAAAAAAAAACGCCGGTGGGGAAGCATCTCCAGGGCCCACGCTTGCGTGCAGCACCCACCGCGGCCTTGGGCTCCCTGCTGCAATTCGCTAGCCTTCTGCGCATCCCGGGGCCACTTTCTGTACTCACCACACCCGCTCTCCTCGTCTCTCCGCTCCGCAGGCTGCGCGCAATATCCTGACGGCGCTCCCAGCCAGCCCCCCGCGCCTGCCGTTGCCCAGGCCGCGTCGACCTGCAGCGAGCGAATGCCGATGCTCTAGCAGCCGCGACCACCACCCCGCTCCCTGCCCGCGTCCGCGTCCGCGTGGGGGTTCGTGCTTCGTGCGACCTGTGCTTCCCACGGCCGCCCTCCAGACAACTCCACGAATCGAGGCATCATGTCTCAATCCGCCCAGCACTCGGAGTGGTCGCAGCAGCTCGACAACATGGCCGTGCAGCAGGACTTCGACAGCCTGCTCGACTTTGGCGACATTGACCTCGACATTCCCTTCTACGACTCCACCCAGCCCCACGACGAAGGCGACCGCCAGCTCTCAGCCCTCGCCGACTCGCTCGACTCACAGCACCTGCCGTCGTCGGGCGTCGTGCAACCCCAGAGCCAGAACAATGGCTCTGCCTCGCAGCAGCAGCAGCCGTTGCACTCGGCGAACACCATGCAGGACTCGGCCAGCGACTTTTTCGACTTCTCCTTCCAACCCCAGTACAGCCACAACCACCAGTCCGGACACCACCAGCAGAACTTCTCTGCCCCTCAGGACCACTCCATGCAGCCCCGCGCCTTTGTTCCGCCCACGCCAAACAGTGTGGAAATGCACGGCGATGCTGCGCGCTACATGAACCAGCTGGACCCGCAGACGCGCGCCATATTGGAACAGCGGTACCAGCTGCGCAAAGAAGACCTGGTACGCATCTTTTTTGCGCCTGCGCTCGGTCGTTGCTAATTCTAGGGTAGGCGAGCTTCACGCCATTGGTCTCCCCGGCCGTGACACCTCACGACTCTTCATTCCAAATGCCGCCCGAGTTCACGGTCCCCGGCGCATACTTCAGTCCTCTAACATCTCCCGCGCTGGACGCCCAAAATAGCCGCGGCGGCCAGCAAGCCTACTTCTCTCAACCACACACAGCGGAGACTTCCATAACAACTTCGCCCATCGATTTAGATGTGGATATGATGGGAGAGCAGGCACAGCAGTACGAGCCAGGCCGCAAGCTGAGGAACAAGAAGAGTGCAGCATCCACTCGATCCACCGGCCCGTCAGCACGTATCAGGCAATCGCCGATAGTTAAACCGCAGAGTCACAGCCACAGACGGAAAGGCACCTTATCCTCGGTGATTCCCCCCAAGGAAGTCAGCGAACTATTGGAACAGGCGCAGCAGTCGGGAGGCCATCCTCGACCTGCCTCTGCTGGTTTGGGGGTTCCAGCAAGTCGGGACGGCTCAGAGGCGGAGTCGATATCTCCGGAGCCTCTATCAGAAGCTCTCATGGGACCACCGCCTCGTCCAGGATCAGTTACGCCATCCCCTTCAATACGGGCTATGGGCAGTGGTGTACAGCCCCAGTCCATGACCGAAGGCCAACAGATGTGCCCGGCCACACCTGCCTCGCTTATGCGCCTCCAGCCTTCTCAAAATAGATCGCAACCAAACTCACAGTCAGGAACACCTTCGTTCATCCCTCAAGGGAGCTCGCAACCGATCAACGATGATTTTGCCCTTCCGGAACCAGCTGCATCGACTGCAGGAGCGCCCCGTCCTGGGATGTCTCGATTGGACACGGCCATCCATGACGACCAATCAACTCCTCGGATGCCCGCTCGCAAGACACCAAAGCTTGGCCCTCTTAGCACACCATCTGGATCGGTCTTACCCTCGGCAACTCTTAGCCCATCTGCCAGTGCCATGGCGTCGCCAAGTTCCACCACGAGCACCAAGCAGCCCGAACCGAAACCAGCGGCACGGGGAGGCAAGAAGCGTGGCAGTGGCAGTGTCAGCTCAGCCTTGGTGAGCCCTGCCTTGCGTCCTAAGATTAGTCCCAGCATCAAGCCTTTGCTGCCGGAAGGATGTATGTACTATTGTAATTATTATCGTGCCAATACATGGGCTGATTGTCATCTAGCAACCACTCCTGACGATACGCATGCACTTCTCCTCGCGTCCAAATCCAACTACCAGAACATCCTGGAAGGCACCCATGTTCCTGGATTACTGTACCCGGAATCGCTATCCACGAACTTGACGTCGAAGCGCACATCGCACAAGATTGCTGAGCAGGGCCGTCGCAACCGTATCAACTATGCTCTACAGGAGCTGCAATCACTCATCCCAAGTCCCAGCATTGCGCCCAAGGACGCTAATGGAAACGGAACCCCCGGCAACAGCGCAAGCCCTGAGGAGAGTCAGGCGAAGAAGGAGGAGCGGCAGAGCAGTAGTAAAGCGAGCACGGTGGAGAATGCGATTGAGTACATCAGGCTCCTGAAGCGGAAAGATGAAGAAAGAGATCGGAAGATGATGGAGCAGAGGCACGAGATCGAGGAACTGCGCAAAAGACTCGAGAGTGGTGGCATTGGCATGGTCAAGAACGAAGGTGCTCAGGCTGGCAAGGAAGAAACTGCAAAGGAGGACGTCGCGAAGGAAGAGGCATCGAAGAAGGCCAATGCCGAACAGATGGACGTGGAGGTGGAGGCAGAGGCAGTGAAAGAAAAACCTGCTGAGCAAGAGGTCGTGAAGTGATAGGGTGGGTTGTGAAGATATCTCGCTGTTCCTTCTCGGCGTTTTTAGGATCTGCCTCATACCTGACTGCTGCAAGAGGTTCTTACCAGAGAATCGGGCCGCAGTTGTCGCGCCGGGACCACGCAGAAGCACACGTATACATCTGCTGGCCGGGCTGCTGGCTGGCCGGCCAAGCCGCTGGCGCGATAGCCCGCTGAACGTCGATTACACGATCTACATACGACGTCAGGTGTGCTCCCGAGAACATGATTACATGGTTAATATATAATTTAGAAGCGGACAGCAGGGTAGAGGTTTTGGGTCAATTAGACAAAGGTCTCCGTAGCGCAGCTTTTGTTCAAGCAAAAGAGAAATTCGGATTGACAATAAATTCTTCGAATCAAGAGCCATCAAGTGCTCAAGTGCAGGACTAGTCTTCGAGATCGGCGAAATAAATGGCCGAGATGGAATGTGGAGGATCGATGACGCAGACGTCTCGCATAACCTCCCGCCATCAATTCCTCGACCTCTTTTCTTCCTCGCCTGCTCCGTCCGACGACCATGGCCGTGGCAAATCATGCCTGTAATGCGCATCCCCTTCACCGACCCCCTCCCGCTCCCCAGGATTCTGCCTCCTAGTGCCGCGAACCCTTCCGGCGCCATCGCCGCCCTCGCCGCCTTCCTCAATGCGCCATCGTCTCCCCGCCTCCGTCCTTTCCCCTCCGCGCCCGAAACAGCCGCAGCACCGGTCCCCCGCGATGCGAACTCAACCCTCCTCCTCACCGGGGCCGGGATCAGCGTCGCCAGCGGCCTCGCTGACTACCGGGGTACGAACGGCACGTACACGCTGAACAAGACCTACCGGCCCATCTATTACAACGAGTTCGTCGCCAACCACGCCGCGAGGAAGCGGTACTGGGCGCGCAGCTTCCTGGGGTGGACGAGCCTGGCGCGGGCAAAGCCCAATTCCAGCCATTGGGCGGTGCGGGGCCTGGGAGAAATGGGCGTGGTGAGGACGGTCATCACGCAGAGTACGTTCCCAACCAACCAAAAAACACCCCTCCTCTCCTTCAGACCAGACAGATCATATGCAATGCGTGGATTTTTTGTGGGGGCACGGATTCCTGACGCTTGGCCGCAGACGTAGACTCGTTCCACCCGACCGCGCACCCGTCCCTCCCGACCCTCGAGCTCCACGGCTACCTCCGCGCCCTCGTCTGCCTGTCCTGCCGCCACGAGTACCCGCGCGACGCGTTCCAGCAGCGACTGGCGGCGCTCAACCCCGCCTGGGCCGCGTTCCTGGACGAGATGCTGGCGTCGGGCGCGCTGAGCACGGAGAACCCGGAGGAGCGGCGCCGGCGCGGCCTCAAGACGAATCCGGACGGCGACGTCGACGTGCCAAACGTCGACTACGCATCTTTTCGGTATCCGGCGTGTCCGGTATGCTTGGAGAAGGCGCGTGGCGGGGCGGTGGCGAAGGGGAGGGTGGAGGTGGATGCGGATGGCGCGTGGTTGGAGAGCTCGACGGCGGGGATTCTGAAGCCGGCGGTCATCATGTTTGGGGAGAGCATTCCGGGGCAGGTGAAGCAGGCGGCAGAGGAAGCGGTGGATGGGGCGGGGAGGCTCTTGGTGGTGGGGAGTAGTCTGGCGACGTATTCGGCGTGGCGGTTGGTTAAGAGGGCGAAGGAGCAGGGGATGCCGATTGGGATCTTGAATATTGGAGGCGTGAGGGGGGAGGATGTGTTTTTGGGAGATGTGCCGAAGGATAATGATGGGAGGTGGGCCGTGAGGAGCGCGGAGAACTCGGATGCGGTGCTGCCGGGGTTGGTGGAAAGGTTGAAGAAGTTGAGAGGAAATAGAGAGGGTGCTGCTGGTGGAGTAAAAGCCGGGGCAAGCATCTGAGTAAAGAAAGGAGGGAAGAAAAGATGGTGAAAAAGCATTGGGAAAGATAAAAGTCAACGTGACCAGACGTATGTCAGGTCTCCGAGGGCGCTTGTGGATGTTGCCGAGGCTTGAGGATAAGTTTGCGTACATACAGGTGCCTGTTGTTGTTTATTCGGTATGGCCACTGTTGTTTTGCCGGAGTTTTGATTTAGTTAGACTTCCAGACATGCGCATGGCGGACTTAGTGCGCAAAGAAGACGCGTTTTCTCTGTAGAAAGAGGTGGTCGTTACTGATTAGAGCCAGCTAGACCATAGAAACTACGTCAACACGCCAGCGAGGCCGAACATCTGTATATAATCTACCGCTGCTCCCCCTACGCAATCTACGTCGTCTCTCCATACCATCATTTTCAAGGGCTGTATCCATCATGTCCACGACATACAATGTTGCCGACCAGCCCCGGGAAAGTATACTCCGTCTCAAAGCTGTCCTTTTCGGCCTCGCGTGGATCACGGATATCATCAAGGCCCTCCGCTTACAAGATGATAAGCTCTTTGACAACTCTGCCTCCCTTCAAAGAGCGCTGACGCGGCTTCAACTCGTTTCGGCCGCAACTGATCAGGATGCCATCATGTATGAACCCTGGGATGCTGGTGACGGGTCCAAGCTGGAAGAGGGCCTTTATGTGAACATATCGACGCCGGAGCTGTTTTTGTATGGCGACTTTGACTTTATCAGAGACGCTTGGTGTGACACTTGGAGCAAGTCTTTGGGGCGTAGAAGGCAAATGCACAGGCGTTAGTAAGGCGATGGAGGGGGTTTCGGAAGAGAATGGGCAGCAAGCTACATCTACTCGCAGCCGTACAGCACATCCGGCATAAGAGCTGCTGATTGGCAATCCAGAGCACACGGACTTGTAGATGCGGTGTCTCGAGCAAACGGTAGAGCGATTAAATACAACAACACGACGCGAGACTGCGTTAAGCAAATGACAAAGCTTGGAAGACTCGAAGTGTGCATTGATGACTCGGCTTAGAGGCTTTCGCTTGAAGAATTGACGGGTGCAGATCTCCTTTCGGAAGGCATACTCGGTGGGTTTTTGTCCTTGGCGGCTACCGCATCTGCAAGAAGCACCAGGTCAGACCAGCCTCAGCCATCACAACACAACTTAATCTCGATCATCTCCGCTCTACATCGCCCGAGATCCGGCTTTTTGGTCCCTGCGTCTTGGATATCAGGGTGTCCTTCCGTCCCTCTCAACTTTGGCATTCACGCACCCCACTTTGGTTGACTTGTAACCACACCCCTCACCAACACTTCACAGCTGCTGACCCGTCGCAGTCTTGGGACATACCTCCCATGGAGGAGTTCATTGGGTACATCGAAGCGTATGACATTGAGGACGGCGAGCCGACAAGACGCGAGACTCCCACCGGCGAGGGCCACGAGAGTGCGAGGTTCCCAGCCCTGAACCCCAACGCCTGGGTGCTGGCTCCCCAAGGATGGCACCACATCTGCAACAACCGCGCCCTGTACACGGCCTTTGACGAGATCGAGCCCAACCCGACGTACTCGCGTTTCGGCAAGACGGGCGACGTGGCGGTCGGCATCGGCACGATCAGGCTGGCGGTGCAGCTCAAGAACGGGCAAACGCTGCGGCTGCCGTTCGGCGAGGTGCTGTTCGTGCCCACGCGCAAGGCCAACAGCCTGTCGCTCAAGCGGCTCAACCACTCGGGCACGGCCATCGACCACCGCAGCGGGCTGGCCTTCGATGCTAACGACCGCAACATCATGTGGTTCCCGGCGGCGGGCGGCGGGCTGCCGACGCTCCGCCTGGCCGACGGCGTGCCGGACCGCCTGTACCTCGACAACACCTTCACCGACGACGAGCGCTCGGCCAGCTACTGCGACGCGTGGATCAAGCAGCAGCCGGTGCTGCGCGCCGTCAACGGCTTCGCCGAGGCCCTGCAGGCCGTCGCCCGCATCCGCGACGCCAACCCGCGCACCGACCCGGCGCTCGTGCGCCGCCTGCTCGCCAAGCGCGTCGTCAACGTCTCCGTCGAGGACCTCGTCAAGCTGCTCGGCCTGCACTTCCTGGCCCCCGGCCAGACGAGGGGAGCCTCGCCGCTCTCGCCCGTGTCGCAGAACGCCAGGCCGTACTCGACCGCCAGCTTGCGCCAGCCGCTCGGGCTGCGCTCGTCGGCGCCGCCGAATGCAAGGTCGTCGATGCCGCCGCCCGCAAAGCGGCTGCCGGTCACGAGATGCGAGTTCGTGAAGAGTCAGTGGGGGTCGAGGCCGGCGTTCCAGTCGGCGTACGGACTGAAGATGACTCCCGAGGATATCGAGGAGGGCGACGCCGTTCTGGAGAGGTACCGCAGAAACGGGTACTTCCGCTAATGCAGACGCGTTACGAGTGTTTTCTTGGTTGTTTGTTGGGCGAGTGTGCAGTCAGAATTTCTTTGGGTGGTATCTCAGATCGTTGACGCGGGTTTGCGTTGTAGGTCTCTTGGCAGTGGCGGTGTTCACGTCAAACGCTTTTTCTTTATTGGGTCTTCTTTGCAGCATAATTTTCATCATGCGGGTGGGTAGGGCTTAGATGGGCATGGACTCTACGTATTACTGATGTGTGTGTACACTTACATAATCGAGAGCATAATAGATTGGTTTCCTTCCAATAGCTTCCAGACCGACCTCGCACCCACCACTGCCCTATAGATTGTAAAGCATACCGGACTGGTCCACCATACGGATGATGCCTCGTTTCCGTGCTAATCGGATCAAGAAGTTGTTGATTAGATTGAGTTGAGCTCCGTGCTCAAAATTTCCTCATTCGGCATAGTTCACTTACGCGTGAAGCCAAACCAGTGCACCAAGCAAGAATGGGGAAAACAGGTACGCATTGCGAGGCAATGGAACATCACAGATGCCTTCGAATCATATATGCTGTGGTAGTCAAGAGGAGCATTATCGGTTGTGCGGGTGAAAGGTTGAGAATGCAGGTGAGGTTGATGGATAGATAACAGTGACGGACAGTGACGACGCAAGCAAGAGTTCATGAATAGTGCCTTTGGTCAAGGTGATCCATAGCACTCGTTGTTCGACTCCTCGCTCGAAAATTCCCACTGGACGCAAGTGGAATGACTCTCAGTGAGATGTTTCGAAGACATCTTCGACAGTATGCTTGGGTCGCGGCTGAGGTCTTCCGCGTGAGGGTTGGCTGCCTGTTTGATTCCGAGCGGCCAGATGACTGCAAAGCCAGGCGATCTGACCTTTTTTCCAGGGGCGCGAAAGTGAGGTGATTGGAGCGAGGAGAAGTGCTCGTTGGCGTTATACACGGACCACAAGGCGAAGCTGTGAGGCGGTGTTGGTGAGAGACAACGTGCTACCTTAGGGCTGGATAACTATAGCTCTTTGACCACGACCAATCAAGAAGGTGCCTGCAAATCCATATCTGCGTAGCCCGTCTATTTTCACGCTCGCCCGTGTTCCCCGCAGTGTGCCCGAACGGCGTCAGCCTTGTGGGGAGGGGGAGTCGGTTGATTACGAGAACGGACATGGCACATTCCTCTTGAGTGTCGAGTCACACCACGAGCGGCGGGCGAGTTGGATAAGATCAACACGATCTACTCACCATCAGTCTGGATGGCGAGAATAAGCGACTCGCGCTCGTGCTTGCACAAGGGAGATCTTCAACGGCTAAGCACGGTCCCAGTTTTGATGATATCACGGCCCGGCAAACGCCACCTGCATCCCCAGAAAGCGGGAAGCTTAAATCCAGGGCGCATCCTCTCCATCCGGCGAGGTTCGTCGCGGTGTTGAGCTGGGCCGGGCTCCGCACGGCTTGCCCTGCTGGGAGCCGGGGGCACGGCGGTGCGACTCGGCCACCGCCCACCGCCCGCCGCCCACCGGGTCCGCCTCCGCAGTCGGCGCGAAAATGTGGATTCTCTCGTACGACGGGCGGCGCACGTGAGGAGCTGCTGGATGTGCGCTTCTCCGGGAACCTGATTCCACGCGGGCGCTGGCCGGACGTCCTGCGGCTGCGGCTGCTCGGGGTCGGGGGGGGGGGGGGGGCAGGGGCGCGACTGCCTCAGGCGCGATTGCGCAAAAGAGCGGTTAAGGCTGTGCGGCGGCGACGTTGTTCGCATCTAGAAGCCAGCTAGCTCTGGAGGCTAGGGCTGCCAGCGCCAGGGACCAGTTGATGGCCGGCAGCGCAATGCGGCTGGGCGGACCCTGTCGCTGGGACGGCAATTGCGATCTTAGATCACCCGCGAGATCCTGTCACCCTGTGCAGAAAAAATCTTGGCAGCCCGGGGAGCGTCATCAACGCCAGCGTCAGCGCCAGCGCCAGCGACACCTTGCGAGTGGAAACATGCCGCTCGCCCGCGTTTGATCAGCACCCGTTTCTCCCACTCTTGCTTGGCTGAGCCGCAAGGCGCGCATTTTCCTCCGCGGCTCCGGAGCTATCCGACTAGCGCCTACCAATTTTACCTAGGCACACGCGCGGCACGGTGTAAAGTGCAGCTCCAAACTTCGCGCTGAGCGTTCCCCAGACGCAGCCCCGTGCGTTTTCCCTTTGACCGCACCCCAAAACACCCTGAGCTGTCAATTGTCGCGCCTGCCCCAACGCGCCCGCAACCATGGCCTCTGTCAAGGAAAGCGTCACCGAGGCCCTGCTGGGCTCTACCGAGGAGCCCAACCTCAGCGAGCAGGCCAAGCAGATCTTCAACCGCCATGCCATCAAGGACGAGGCCACCGGCGAGCACTATCTGGGGAGGGACCAGTTCATCGAGGCCGTTGCGCCCGCCTCCGAAGACTATGTACGCCCCTCTCACCCTCCCTCTCACTGGCGGAGCCTGATACACAGAGCAGCACAAGATCAAGCGCGAGCAGTATGGCATCCTCTTCGACGTCGCAGACCGCAAGAAGACCGGCCGCGTCACCCTGCAGGACTGGACGAACTTCGACAACCTTATCGCGAAGCCCGACGCCGAGTACGAGATCGCCTTCCGCCTCTTCGATGTCGAGGGCACCGGCCTCGTCAAGTTCGACAACTTCTTGAAAATGTACGACATGCACAAGGGGGATGACTCTTTGCCCTTCGATTGGGGCTCAGAGTGGGCTTCGCTGTACATTGGCCGCAAGAACAAGCGCCACACAATGACGTACCCGCAGTTCTCCCAGATGCTGCGCGGATTGCAGGGTGAGAAGGTCAGGCAGGCTTTCCTGCACTTCGACAAGAATGGCGACGGCTACATTGAGCCCGAGGAGTTCCAGCGCATCATCCAGGACACCGCCGGACACAAGCTCTCCGACCATCTTTTGGAAAACCTGCACACGCTGTGCAACATCTCCACCGGCAGCAAAATTTCCTACGCCAATGTCCGCGCTTTCCAGAACATGATCCGCGAGATGGATCTGGTCGAGCTCATCATCCGTAATGCCACCAAGAAGAGCGGCGACAGCAAGATCACCCGCGCCGATTTCTTGAACGAGGCGGCCCGCATTACCCGTTTCTCCCTCTTCACGCCGATGGAGGCCGATATCCTCTTCCACTTTGCCGGCCTTGACGAGCCCTCGGGCAGGCTTGGTCTCGCCGACTTCGCCAAGGTCTTGGACCCCTCATGGCACACCTATGTTGGGCATGGCACAGACCTCGTCAGCGATGTGGGCACCAAGGCCTTTTCAAAGACGAAGTCGATTATGCACGATGTCTTGGAGTCGATACACCACTTTGCGCTGGGCAGTTTGGCTGGTGCTTTCGGCGCCTTCATGGTCTACCCCATCGACTTGGTCAAGACGCGTATGCAGAACCAGAGGAGTCACCGCGTTGGTGAGCGTCTTTACAACAACTCCATCGACTGCTTCAAGAAAGTTGTCAAGAACGAGGGCTTCCGTGGTCTGTACTCTGGTGTGCTGCCCCAGCTCGTCGGCGTTGCACCTGAGAAGGCCATCAAGCTCACAGTGAACGATCTCGTGAGAGGAAAGTTCACGGATAAGAGGACGGGAGCTATCTGGTGGGGCTGGGAGGTTTTGGCCGGTGGCTCGGCAGGAGCCTGTCAAGTGGTGCGTATATTGCTTCTGATACAAGCTCTTGAATTACGGCAGCTAATAGCTTGCGCAGATCTTCACCAACCCCCTTGAGATCGTCAAGATTCGTCTGCAGGTTCAGGGTGAGATCGCGAAGAACGTCGAGGGCGCACCGAAGAGGTCGGCGATGTGGATCGTTCGCAACCTTGGTCTGGTCGGTCTGTACAAGGGCGCCAGTGCCTGCTTGCTCCGTGACGGTGAGTGTCTCCAAACCATTTGAGGACGCACAGTTTCAATCTAATCAGTTGGTGCAGTGCCGTTCTCCGCCATCTACTTCCCTGCCTACAACCACCTCAAGAGAGACGTCTTTGGCGAGTCGCCGCAAAAGAAGCTCGGTGTCCTCCAGCTCCTGACTGCAGGTGCCATTGCCGGTATGCCTGCCGCCTACCTCACGACGCCTGCCGATGTCATCAAGACGCGCCTGCAGGTCGAGGCGCGCAAGGGCGAGGCGCAGTACACTTCGCTGCGTCACGCGGCGAAGATGATCTGGCAGCAAGAAGGGTTCCGCGCATTCTTCAAGGGTGGACCCGCTCGTATCATGCGGTCAAGTCCGCAGTTCGGCTTCACGCTCGCTGGTTATGAGGTGTTGCAGAACATGCTGCCGATGCCGGGTTCCCACGCCGGCGAGGGCGTCGCGGGCCATGTGGAGCCGGCAGTCGGCCTGCAGGAGGCGAAGGCGCCGCTGCCGTACCTGAGGAGTCGCAACGCGCTGAAGATCATCCTGGACCTGGACGAGAACTTCGGACGTCACAAGCTGCCGGCGGGCCAGAAGTGGGAAGGCTTCCCTGGTCTCGGCGGCAAGATCGTAGGAGGCGGTTCGTCGTAAGGAATGGATCGTGAGGGTGGTGAAGGGTAATGCATAGCGCCGCTGGAGTGTGCGTTCCTGCTGCGGTTAGTCACGTTGCGGCGTTTACTGGCGTCATCGTCTCTGCTGGTGCGATTCGAGCCTCTTCCGGCGGGCAGACTCATCGGGTCGACGATTTCCTTTTGTTCTTATCTGCACTCGAGCACTCACTAGAGCACGGAGGCTCGGATAGAGTTCCCACATAGAGCTCGCGCACACGGTCATCTAGAGGTATGTAGAGCGTGTATGATACAACAGCACACTGGGCTTGAGCTGCAGACATGGCACCGGTGACGCTGGGACGGCAGTGCGGCTTTTTCGGGGGGCGCCCGCGGCAGCAGCGATCGGCTGGCTGCAGGTGATAAGCTCCGAGGGCGCGCGGTCGACTTGTCCTCGAGGCTTGCGCTCGCCTTGACTGAGGCGGCGGAAAGTCGTGACGGGGACGCGGACAAGCGCAGCGACCCCGGGCGGGCTGAGGCACCAGGCCGTCGGCGGGAGGGGAATGGATTGTTCTCGACGCGAGATCGACAGTGGGCGCCAGAGGCTCAGCCGCGTCGGTGCCGATCCGGTTTCTCCCACGTGAAAGATGCCGGCCGTGTACGGAAGCGCAGGCTGGGGGCCCCGGCGCTGCTCGGGCAGCCCGCGGCGAGGGCCAGCACGCGACAGGCGGCTAAGCTATGCGCGGACAGGAGGGCACAAGGGCGCCAGTATCGCGATCAGATAGCAGCCGGGCGAGAGCCTCCTCCGCGACGGAGGCTGCTCCAGCGCAGCACAGGCGCGGGCCCCTCGCAGCCTCGGGGCAGGCCCAATCAGCCGCGCGCGCCAATAGCCTATTCCCATAAACCCGAGGCGGCGAGGCTCTCGCCGTCCAGAGGCACCGCACGCGCTGCTGCAGCTGGGCAGTCGACTGCCCCATGCGGTGAGCGAGCACAGCCTCCGCTCCAGTCAGGCGGAGTGCGCGGCTCTCGCAGCTGCAAAGGCGCCCATTCCACCGCGCGCAGACCGCCGCAGCCACGACACGACAAACACCACGCCACGGCCTGACTCGAACCCTGCATACCGGCGCTCCCGCACGCCGCTGATTTGAGCTTCGCCAGCGTGAAGCTAGAGGGGCGTGCGCAGCAGCTCACTCAGCCTCGCGATACTTCGTTCCACATTCCCAGCGCGCTGCACCGCATTGCACCGCAGCGCACCACTCGCCCAAGGCCCATTTTCCCCAGCCCCGGGCGGCCCACTCGACCAGCGCACCGCAGCCGCGCCCTGCCCGCTGCCCGCCCTGGCCAAACGCCCTCGACCACCAACGCTCGCCTGTGTCATTGTCAAGCACGCAGCCCGCAGCCAGCAGCCTCCGCCGCTACAACACTCCGCACCGCCCCAGCACTCCCACCTCGCTCCCCTCGCCCGCAGCGCTGACCTCCGCTCCCTAAGCGTCCAGGCTCCGCGCTCTGGTCCCGAAGAGCGCGCCTGCACGCTCGCGATCGACGTTTAAGCTTCTCGCCCGCCTTGAGCCTCACGGCCAGCCCGCCTCGTCGCACGCGGTACGTCGACCCAGGTCTTTCTCTCTCCCTCTCGCGCCCCGTCTCCCCTCGCGCGCCGCCGCCCCTCTGCGTTTCTGCCCGTGCAATTCCCCGATGCACCCCGCCCGCGCGCAGCGCCCGCCACGGCGAGGCTCTGTGACCGCGTGCGGCCCGCACGGAGCTATTGCCTGACTTGCGGCTCTCCGCACCACGAACTCTGTGCTCTCGTCGCTTCGATTGCTCTCGTATAAGCCCCAAGCACCACGCGCTGGCCTCGCTCGCGTCTGTTTCCCGCGTGCCGCGGCGCGCTGCTGGACGCCGTCGCCGTGAGGCTGCCCGCCCAGCGCTGCCAGGCAGCCATAATGCGGCCCACGTCCCACCAGAGCTTATCGCTAACGCAACGTTTTCCCGTATAGCATTCATTGGCCGCACTCCCACTTTATCCCGCCGTCTAAGACACACGACCATTAAAGTCGTCCGACTGCTCTTTTTCCGGCCTCTAACTTTATTGAGCTCAAGCCAGTTTTCGCCGAGCCCGTGCCGACTCAGTTTAGCTTCTCGTCCTGACACTGAGCGCTTTGCGAGGAGGCTCATGAGCCTCTCCTTTAATGCCGAATGTCCAACTACGATTCTGACGACGCTTACCCCAAATCGCCCGGCTTGCAGCCAATAAAGATTAAGTCGACTCCGTCGCCGTCTCCTCCACCATTCCCTCCGCAGCACAGTGCTCCCGTGGTCACTCAAACTGTCAGTCCCACTACCTCTTCCTCCCGCAGAAGGAAACGCAATAACCGGACTCGGCCGAGCCAGGGCGACACCGTCCTCCTAAGCTTCCTGGACCCCAACCGGCCGGACATCGCCAGAGCCGCTGGGGAGAGGGCTCTCAACTCAGACTCAGACCCGGAGCCGAGCGACTCTGAGGACGAGAGACCGCGCTCCCCCATGCAAACCACCAACGAGACGACAATCAGTCTTGCTCGGGCCGCCCTCAAAAAAATCAACGGCGACAGCCATGGGCACCCTGTCACCACCAAGCTCCCACTGGCACCCCCCGTAGCAACCGTGACAGAAATCAGGCCAGACCAGGACACCGACATGGACCGAAATTCGCCGAAGTCCAAGGTGGACGACCATCCGCCGAGGAAGAGCAGCGAGCACGTCGCTCCTCATATAGTGACCGGCCTGCCCACCCCGGAGAATTTCCCAAAGGGTGGCGCCGACGGGCCCACGCCGAGCAGCATCAGAGCAGAGCATGATCACTCTCCAGCCACATCACCGAACCTGCGCGACCTGGCCATCCCGGATTCCCAGGCCTCGCCCGAGGAGAGGCTGCCGGCGCTGCAGCATCCCGCCTCCCCGAGTCGGGACAACTCTGCGGGTTCTCCAAACCAACCTCTACCGTCTTTCCGTCACCTGAGCGAAATCGCGGAGCAGGCTTCGCAAGACCACGAACGCGAGCACCGAGCAAGCATCGATCATCGAGCGAGCTTCTCGCATCGACCGTCGATCTCTTCCACCGGTGCGCCGGCGCTTTCTCCAACGCTCAGCCGGGTTCCCCTCAACGGAAATACGCGCCGGTCTCCGCCCACTCAATTCCCACCACTGAACCCTCTTTCGCCCGTAAACAGCCATAACAGCACGGAAATTAAGCTTTCGCCTCCGTCAAGCTACCAACTGTTCAGCAGCAGCCGCAGGCCATCGACCCTTTCAGACACCAGCAATCCTACGGCGTTTCCGCCACCCTTGGCGCTTACCACCTCTTCGACAAATGAGAGCTATGGGTCGAGAGGCTCGGATGCTTACAGCCCTCCAACGAGGCCCCGGAGCGATTCTCACAGAATGAGCATCGATGGCATCACACATCCAAATCCGGCCACGCAAATACAGCATGTGCCGCCACATGGCAGTACTGGGTTCAAGTGCGATTACCCTGGTTGCAATGCACCACCCTTTCAGACGCAATACCTGCTCAAGTAGGTTTTCATGAAAAACTTGGCTGAGAAGGTTGTTCTAACGGATTTATAGTTCCCACGCAAATGTCCATTCGCAAGCACGGCCGCACTATTGCCCGGTTCCAGGATGTTCGCGGGGAGAAGGTGGCAAAGGATTCAAGCGCAAGAACGAGATGATTCGACACGGCCTCGTACACGATTCGCCAGGCTACGTTTGCCCATTTTGCCCGGAGCGAGATCATAAATACCCTCGACCGGACAACCTGCAGCGACACGTACGCGTCCATCACGTCGACAAGGACAAAGACGATGCGCAACTCCGAGAAGTCCTTGCCCAGCGGCCGGAAGGAGGCGGCAGAGGGAGGAGACGACGGATTGGTTCCTGAAATTCAAGTCGTTGAGCGTTTTGCTCGCCCGTCCGGATATTACCTGCCCCATTTTTTTTTAAACATCGCCTTCATCCTTTAGGATGCGAGACATCACGAGGGATGATTTGTTTACTTCTCTTGATCTTTTTTTTTTTCCCGCAGGGGCGGGCGTTTGCAGAAGGCGTTTTATTCCGGCAGATATAGCTTCATGACTCTCGTTAGATACCAGTTTTGCTACCCATTTACAGGACGGACAGGCACCTCGGTTGCACGGAGGATGGGATTGGGCTTCTTCTTCGAATTCCCCGCGGCACAGATAGCTGCATGTTCGGTCGTTACCAGCATAGTCGCATTTTCCCACTCGCTTCACGGCCGCTTCGTTTCATGATGACTGGAGGATACCTTTTTACGTTTGGCACACTACCCCTTTCTATTCTACACTGGTGATTGATGGGCGCCACGGCAGGAAAAGAGGAGAAAGGAGCACGGGATGGGATGGATGACATGTTTCAGCAGCAGGCAGCGCGGGATATCCACGGAACGATTTCTTCTCTGAGGAGAAACAGGAGGAATTACTCTCTGACTACCGTACCACTCTTCCTCGGGTCTGAAGATTCTGGTGTTTTCTTCTCTTCTGACAGACGCGGAAAATTGGAGAGACTAAGGGTACCTGCGGGACAGCGCGCGTACACTTAGCATACATACAGAGAACATACGGTGCTGTCGCGCTTACTTTTTGCCAGTTACCTGCATTGTGGGTTTGAGACTGTCTTACGGCAGGCGAAACGTGGGTGCACCGGGCGAGAACGAGCCGGCGTGGATGCGGTGCTTCACGATTGCAGACCCCAAACCGGCCACCTGCATAGCAGCCGCCAAGAGTGTTGCCCCGTCCCTGAGGCTCTTCAGCCTCATGATTTGCGCGGGTCCGAATTAGGGCTCTCTCGAGGCTGTGTGTTTTCTTTTCCCAGCCCCGTTTGTACGACTGGCAGCCTCAGCCTCGACCATCTCCGGCGCCAGGACAGCGCGATCGACGGGCGTAAGCTGAGAGGGACACACAGGCGGGTTGGGCCCGGGGGCGGTCTCTTGCCCACCCACCCATCCTTTTCGTTTTTACCCCTCATCACACCACACCATCCGCCTCCCCAACGCGGATCACCATCGCGCCCATCGCCCCCCTCGCCCGCGGCATTGGTCGGCGTCGCACAAACTTGAAACAAAACACGTGTTGCACGAACCATGCCCGTCCTTGACCCGGAATCTCACGAGCGCAATGCTCGTTCCTTCGCTCGCCGTTTCTCATGCCCAAACCATCGCTGTCGATCACGGTAAGCAGAGGTAAGCAGTCGACCCGTTTTGCTGCTCGACTCGCGCCGCGCCGCCGCGCCGCCGCCTGCCCGTAAGCAGTCTATCGCGCGCAAGCGGGCTTTTCTATTCTCGTTGCGGAGCTGACTGGCTCGCGTCGCTGTCACTGGTTGGGATTTTGCTATTGTCCTTTTCTTTTGTTTTTTTTTCTCAGGCGGCCCAGGCGGCGGCGTTTCAGTGAGTAGCACTGCGCCTGTGGGTGCGCGCGCTAGCAAGTCATCTTCGCTGTCCGTCTGTTGCTCACCTGCATGTGCTGCTGCTGCTTCGCCCTTCTCCAACACACATACGGAGTACGTTTCAGACGGGTGCTGTGTGTGCGGAGTGGGGGATTGCGGGGCAGGGTGGAGCAGCCCGCCGAAAGAGTATTTGGGGCCAACGGCGGGGATGGGTCGGGGGGTCCCCCAGGTCCAGGCCGCGGGACGCGGGAGAGGGAAGGCAAGCAAGAAAAGCATAACCTGCGTGCCTGTCGGTGGACCTAGCTGCCGCGGGCGACAGCATCCTGCATGAGCGGAGCCGCTGTCTCGCCGCTTCACTTCCTCCCCAAGCGGTGGTCATCACACCTTTTTGTTATCGATTTTTTCGTCTTTTCAATGCGTCGACGGGGTGTTGCACGTCGGATGCGCTGGATGGGTGGCTTTTCGCCCTTGAAGCTTGGCTACCCGAGAGGACTGTTGCTCAACCCTCGCGCTTTCACGCTTTCAACCACTTTTCCGGAGCATCTTCCGCCGCCGCGGCAGGACGGTGGTGGTTGGGCACGGCGAGCCGCGAGACGGAGCATGGCCGCGGCCGCGGGACAGTCGAGCTGTCTAGACCGCGGGATGAGGGCGTGTGCCAGCCGTTAGCTGTCCCCCCGATGGCTCTTCTCTTGCACCCAGACATTCCGTCTAAGCGACATTGGACCTGCTCCGTACTCGCCCATGCTCTAGAGTACCTCGTTACGACTCAGAAACCAGCTCAGCCGTTATCTACCTTTCCAACCCACGTCCATCATCAACCACACCGCAGCTCGGCCCGTCTCTCGTCTCGCCAGCTCTCGAGGGCCCCCCGATTCCCAGGTTCGCGTTTTGTTGGCTGGGCCTCTTCTTACTTTCCGTTCCGTCGGCCGCTGCCCGCGTTCCCTGCACCCTTTCCCGCCCAGCCGTCGCGGCCGTCGGCCGCGGCCGCCAGCATTGTACGGCAGCGCGCGGCGTTGTTTTCTGGCGCCGATGCGTATGCGGCGGTTCTGCTTGGCGGATCGTCCGTCTGTGGCTGCTGGCTGACGGCTGCTGGCTGACGGCTGTTGGCTGTTGGCTGTCAGAAGCCAATAGCGCGCGCCAGAGTTTGGCGACGACTTACGGGGACATGGCCGCGCGGGCGCCTTCTCGTTCACCCACCATCACTCGCTCTTATCAACGATCGGTGCGCAAATTTCGCGCGTGCGAAGAGAGGACGAAAAGGCTGTCGCTAGGCGGCCGGCCTGACGGGCAGCGGGCCACTGGGCGGCTGGCCGTGGTTGGCGAGGTTCTGTTCTTCGGCGGCACTGCTCCTCTGCTCGATCGTTTTGCTGGGCCGGTGGGGTCGCAGACGGCGGGCGATGTGGAGAAGCGCCGGGGAAACACCTTGAAGCACGTGTTGTGGGCTGTCGGCTGCATGCTGAGCAGGTGGCAGTCCTTGTGTCCTGGTGGTGTGGTGTGGACGCTGCATTGCCCTGTTCTCTAGCGCGACGCCGGTGTGCGGGGTGGGGAGCGAGGCTGGGGCATGGGGCTACTCCTAGCGCCAGAGCCCGCTGCTGCCGAAATCCGAGGGTCGATCTGGGGCCTGCGCGGCTCGTGGCCGTGGCCGTGGCCGTTGTTTTCCTGCGCTGCCGCGGCCGTTCCCTGCCGCTGCTTCAGCCGCGCCGCCAGCGCCCGCTCAGCACATCCATCTCAGAGCGCTGGGCCTGGTCCGTCGGGCCTTCGCCACGCCCCAGCCTCACTTTCTCGACTGATTGTCCTTGCCCTCTGCGGCTCCCCACCGCTGACAGCTTTGTGGCTCCCACAGCCAACTGCCGCGGCCAGCATTCCCTTTCTTGGCAGATCCAGGAACGCGTTGACGTAATTGGGCATCCTTGCTTCCCGAAAGGAAAACGCCGCTGCTCTTCTCTCTAGCTTGTCTTGGATGCGCACAATCTGCTGGCCTGCACACAACCTTGGTCACTGTCTCCGTCCCTTTCTTTCCTATCCGTTTCTTTCCGGAACGATTCGGCACAAGGCCATCGGAGAGCCGCAATACCGGTGGCCCCGAATACGCACTCAGATCATCGCGGAAGCGAGCAGAAACATGCTCTCCCGACATGACTTCCCGGTGCCAACAGCTACACAAGCAGGCGGGACAGGCGGCATATAAGAATTGTGGAACGACTGTTGGTGTGCCTTGTGTCAGGGCCGCATTACTCGACCCCGTTCATGCCGGGCGTGCATGGGTAGACAAAGCAATCGGAGCAGCCGCAGCCTTCAGAGCGGAAGGCATTCCTCCCTGACGCGGACTTAAGCGCACTGTCCTTCTCTTTCCGCCGGAAGCCCGCGGGAGAGAGGGCGTCTTCACCTTGGCGAGCAGAGGGACGGAGAGCTTGCACTTTCCTCTTCTCCAACGGAAGCTCAGGTACCCTCCGTATTTCTCCGCAGATCCCCTTCAAGACACGATTCTCCGTCCCGAACGCCGTGCGCGACGTCATTCATTGCGCTCGTATATTTCTTGCCTTAAAGCACTTCCTTCGGAGGCGCGTTCACACTTTCCGTCAACTGTGCAACGGGAGGACAACCCGAGACGAGTCTCTCTGCCGTCGTCCAGCTTTGGGTATACGAGCTATACGCCGCAGCCCACCAGCCGTACGCGCCAATGAACCAGCAATGGCTTTTCTTCTTCTTCTTCCGACCAGTGGTTTTTTTATATCTTCTTACTAGCCCGCACCGGAACGGGGAAGGAGCGTAGGTACCCAACACCAAGCCTTATGACGCAACAGCACGACATGTAGAAATCAAGAAATTTTAGATTGTGCTACGTTCAACGGCCAAAGTCTGCCAAGCCTCTCCCCTCCCGCAAAATCTCCACTGGCAGCAGCCGAACGAACTGCAACAATCCCTCCCAGCTCTCGGACAGCAAAGCTCGCGATTGTGACGTCGGTTTCATCCGATGCGGCTATCTTGCACGCTGCTGCAAAAGTCTAGAAGCTCAACTCGAGTCAACATCCACCCCTTCACACAGTTATATCTGCGGCAGCATATCACTATTCCAGAACCTCCGCGCCATTGACGCCGCACAGCGGGGAAATTGGTTGTCTACATACTTTCGACTATGGTGTTGTTCGACCGTGAACTACGCACTCTATTCTTGGCTTCGATGTTTGAGCATACCTGCCAGTTCAAGATGCTGCGGGAGATGAGGATGACGAAGCAGACCACGGCCATCATACGAGCCTGAGAAAGACAGGAGGCACAGAGACAACGAAGAGCGCCCAAAAATAGACCACACACAGACCAAACTCTATTCCGCTTAAGATTTGCAGCGAAAGAGCGCAGGTGATGAGCGGTCACGTCCAATACCCAAACACGATGAAAGAAGACGCCCAATGGGCGCGGCAAGAGAAACGCCACACTCATCATCTTTTTGCTTTTCTGCGACACGAACGGTACGTGCCAGACCGGACCCCTTGCAACGACCAGCGCAGATCGATTAGCCAACAGCCCTTCCAAAAGGCTAAACAGCCCTGAAAGCCCTACGGACATACTTTCTCTTCCCCCTTCCCTTCCTTTCCGGACGGACCATGGCAGCGTTCCCGCCATACAGACTGTATTTTCCCTCTGCCAAATACCGATCCCAGCCACGGCAAACCCCCCAATAAACTTTCCTGCCAAGAGCGAGACAAGACGCCCAATTTCAGACGCCGAACCGGTCAACCTGGGGCGTCACAGATCATGTTACCGAGCCCGACGTGCTTCAAACGCCGACGTACAACCTCACGGTAGGGCAAGGTGAGGCAGTCTCAAGCCCTCAAGCCTGAGGTGCCAACCTCAGGCACCAATATTCGAGCCTCGATTCTCGAGTGCTAATATCAGGCACCAACCTCCAAGCTTCATTATCCCTCATGCATTCAACCCTCATGCCTCCTCGCGCTCAGAAGACGAAGTCGAAGATCCAGCGTTAGTGTACTTCTGATGCTAGTGTTTGTGATCCAAAGAAGAAGCAACGAGTGCAAAGAACAGCAACTGTATCTGTGCTGCGTAAAGCTTTCTTCCCAGAAGCCATGCAAAAGCCAGCTGTTTCACAGACCGCAAGATGCAAGACCTCAAGAACAGGAGCCTTCCCATTCCGCCGCTTGTTTCCAAAAGAAGGATAGAAATATTACTCACAACCCCATACAAGCAGACAAACAACTCCCATAGATCGGTCCCGCCAGAACGCCCACGCGGCGACGGCCCAACTGCGCTCTTTCGGCCAACACATGTCCTCCAGACTACCTGGCGCCACATTCGCCGGAACAGATCCCACCACGTCCGGCGCGCGGCGCGCCACGACGACAACCCAACCGCCAGCGATCCGCTGACGGATGGCGGAGCGGCCGCGGCGGCAGAGACCGGGGAGGACGCACGCTGAGGTGAAGGCGGAGTGATCAGGAGTCTTGTCCTTCTCGAGGCCGTGCTCAGAGCGTGCTCGATTCGACACGGCCGTCTGGAATGATGCGTGAGCGTCGCCTGCGTCATTTTCCTCCACGGCCAAGATGGAAATGTTTTGTTGAGTGGGTTTTCACTTACACCCACCGTGCTCATCGCGGGACCTGTTTTTTGGTCAGCCAAAATCACGGAAATATTGCCGAGGGGAAGAGGAGATTGCACATGAACATCTCGAGGAACATGATCGTGCCTGTATCGTAGTGTTTCCTTCTCCAGTGCCAGTTGTGGGGGTGATGGTGACTGCCCAAATGCCAGTGGAGATGCTTGCCAACGCCCAGCTCAAGGCCATGTTCCTCCAGTATCTCATCCAGGACAGGCGTGGTAGTCGTAACAGGTTCGTCGGTCTTTCCCATTTTCGGTGCAGTTGAGCAGCATTGACTACGCAGGTCTGGGGTGCTGTGTAACGGGACTGAACAAGCAGTAGGAGACTGAGAGGAGTCTCAAGCGATGTGGGGAAAACATCGAAACACCAGACTCGGCGGGAAGCACCCACGTTCGGAAGTACGGCAGACATGCTTCAGGTCTACAAAGCGCCTGCTCATCATACAAGGGTCATTCTAATCACATCTGTGACAGTGGCGAGAACAGCTACTGCGGAAGGGGGTTCTCCTGCGCGTCGTCCGAACCACACTTCGCGGCCGAACGTCTCCTGATGTACTAGTGATACCGGTGAGGACATCTGAACCTTCGGGGAAACAGCGAGATGGTCGTAGAACAAGACGAATGCCCTCTACTGTTTCGGCCATGAAGGCGCCATGCATTGGTGGGTGATATAGTGTCAGAGTAATGTCTTCATGACTACAATGGGTCCGCACACCTAGTCGCAGCGGTGCTGGTGAAGCTTTGGCACACGGTTCTAGATGCGGTCGAGGGCGACAGACTGCAGCGTGTAGAGCTAGTCTAAAGATATGGGGTTGACGCCTGTGCATAGGCAATCCACAAAGCTTGTCTCTCCATTGGCAACGGTGGACTGTGATGTGTTTGAAGCCATCCATTGGCTGTGTCAAAGAACCGCTCGACTTGCGTGCTCCAGGCTTGTCGATACCAGTGACAGACTTGAGACGGCGCAGCACGTCGTTGGTGGTTCGCGGGTTGCAGTGGTCTAGCGTTGAGCGATTTTGGCCCAGGATCGAGACGGTGTGTGACCTCTCTCAGACGACCACCGGTGGCCACGCTACTGCAAGTGATCCGCAAGAGCCGCAAAGCTTGTTCTTCCTGACAAATTCCCGGCTTCTATTCCCGTCCGATGTGGCACTCCATGCAGAACCCTGGTTTACTCTTGCATACGAACTGCGACTTCGTCATCTTCTAATCGTTTGGCATCGCGTGGCTGTCTTGATCTAGAAGCGGCGGCGCTGGAAATAATACCCGCGGATTATGTTTCCGCTCGCGGACTGGGCGTTTCGCCAATTTCCCTGCGTGGTTTTTCGAGCTCGTGTAGGCCGGACTACTGCGATTGGTGCTTACTGACGACATCAGGTCCTGTCGATCACTTGGGGTCGCAAAACACGACAGCGAGTGTGGCTGAGACGCAGGTCGAAAATGTCTCTCCCAATTTCACCGCTCCTTGAGCGGAAATGCCTCTTCACAGACTATCATGGACGGTGTAGGGTTCGCGACA
This sequence comes from Neofusicoccum laricinum, assembly GCA_029906385.1. NCBI lineage: Eukaryota > Fungi > Ascomycota > Dothideomycetes > Botryosphaeriales > Botryosphaeriaceae > Neofusicoccum > Neofusicoccum laricinum. The sequence goes on along the minus strand of CP123719.1, from coordinate 1,950,731 downwards.
TGAAAACGTGCGTAACGGACACATGGATAAGAGGGACAAATAAATAGGGAAGCAGCATCTCACAGTCTTCCTTTTCCCCAATCCTCTCTTCACAGCAGCACTCGTGTCTTTAACATCATTTCCTCATTGTCTCTTGCCCTCTTCTCTGCGTGTCTCTGCACACCTCTCTTCCATTCAAGAATGACTCCTGCAGCAATTACACCGCCTTCGTCTCCTCCCCTCGATGACCCTTTTGACCGCAAGACTCTGCCGAACGGCAAGTCACGGAGGATAAGTGCGGAGCATCTCGTCCAGACGACCATGCACAAGCGCATCCAAAGCATCGACTGCGCAAACTGCGCACCGGGAGAGGATGATGCCTTCTTTGTCGCCGATTTGGGAGAGGTCTACCGCCTTCATGCTGAGTGGAAGCGCCGTCTGGGCCGCGTAACGCCTTTCTACGGTGCGTCGATGCTCGGACGATCGGTCGTTGAACAGCCTGGCTGACTCGATGCTTGTACAGCAACAAAATGCAATCCTGACCCGAAGGTCTTGAGACTTCTAGCAGCCTTGGGCACCGGCTTCGACTGCGCTTCCATCGGAGAGATCCGGACAATCCTGGACATGGGGATCGATCCGTCGCGCATCATTTTTGCACATACGTGCAAGGTCATGTCCGCGATCAAATACGCCCGCGACGAAGGAGTGACGCAGATGACGTTCGACAACGCCGACGAGCTCTACAAGATCAAGCGTGTCTACCCGGAGGCTCAGTTGTACCTGCGGATCGTGGCATGCGACCCTTCAGCTGTTTCACAGCTCAGCGTCAAGTTCGGCGCTCGATTGGAGGCTGCCGGAAAGCTTCTTAGGCTGGCAAAGGACTTGGACCTCGAGGTGGTGGGCGTTTCGTTCCATGTCGGCAGCGGCGGAAAGGACCCCAGTGCGTTTACGAGAGCCGTACGGGACGCACGAACCGTGTTCGACGAGGCCATCAGACTGGGATTTCTCATGCACACGCTGGATATCGGTGGCGGGTTCAGCAGTGGCCCTCTCTTCGCGGAGACAGCGGACCTGGTGAACCAGGCGCTGGACGCGCACTTCCCGTCTGGCGTGCGCATAGTCGCGGAGCCCGGGCGGTACATGGTCAACAGCGCCTTCACGGCGGCGGCAGCGGTCATCGCAAGGCGAAGCTCGGAAGCATTCCTGGAGGATTCCAACAACCTGAAAACGACAATGCTGTACATCAACGACGGCATCTACGGAAACTATTTCAACTCGATCAGCGAAGTGGCCAACGAACCTCATGTTTTCAAGCGGGCAGGACACACCATCGTCGACGAGCCCGGCAGCATTGCGTCGGCGCAGCCGTGCGAGTACAGCATCTGGGGCAACACCTGCGACAGCTTTGACTGTGTCAATCCGTCATGCAGCCTGCCGGGTGAGGTGGAGGTGGGCGACTGGCTGTACTACCGCGGGATGGGGGGTAAGCACGCATCTGATCCTGGCATGGCGGGCAGCGCTGATGAGACCTAGCATACACGAGATGCTGCTCAACCACATTCAACGGCTATACAGGATCCCATGACGTGATCTACGTCTGCTCGGAACCTGACGCGGCGGCTCTCCTGGCGGGCGATGAGAGCTGACACGAGCGCAGGGAGGAAGACGGAAGGAGAGAATAGGCGGTTCTGGACGGATGAGATACAGCGGCACGACGTGTGATTGACGAGCTCGCCGATGTCGCGGTCGGACCGGCAGCCGAGACCCACAGATGCTCCCAAATTCCCACGTCCGCCGACTCACTCACTCACTCACCCACTCACTTTCCAGGGCGCGACGCTGGAACGAAGGCTCTCGGAAACTCCGACGACGGCGCCGGCGGAGAAACTGGACGTTGCCGGTGTCCAGCTGCCGGTCGGTGGCACTTCGATCTCGCCGGCGCAGCCGGAGGCGCAGTGGCCTCGCCACGGACACCGTTTTCGCCGACTTCCCCGCTCTGGTTGACTCTGATGAGGCGCGAAGTTGCGCCGGCCGCAGACGAGGAGGAGGATGCGTCGGCGGCGGCTTGGCCATCCTTCGGCACCTCGGCTGGGGGCTGGGAGATGGCGGCAGCCGGCAGCCGCACAGAGGACCTGCGCGCGGGGCAGCGCTGCAGGCGCGCCCCAGAGCGGGCAGACACGCGGCGGCTGTGGACGCAGACGCAAAAGGAACGACGCTGGCGATGGAGCAGAAAGGCAAAACGCGCGCCGGCCAATGCGCGCAGGGCGATTCGCATGAGGGGCAGTTGCCTCATCGGGGGGCGAGCGCGGTGCCGGGCAGCGCTCGGTACTTGGACGCGCCCAACTGCCGCTGCGACCTCCCGGTGGGGCCGTGACCACAAGACGCTTTAAGCTGCCCGAAATTTACGCTGTCGAGCTCCTCAATCCTCTCCCAATTCCGTCTGCAAAATGGGTCTTCCTACCGGTGTCTACAGGGCGGATCACGTCGGCTCGTGGCTGCGGCCCAAGGCCGTCCTCGATGCCCGCAAGCAGGCCGCCGAGGGCGCCATCACCTCGGAGCAGCTGCGCAGCATCGAGGACCAGTGGGTCGCCGGCGTGGTGACCAAGCAGATTGAGAACGGGCTGCTGTCCATCACTGATGGCGAGTTCCGCCGCGCCTACTTCCACCTGGACTTCCTCGAGCAGCTGAGTGGCGTCACCGTCACCCGCCAGATCAAGTATGGCGCCCCGCCTGTCCTGAGCGTCACCGGCAAGCTCGAGCACGCGAAGCCCATCCAGGTCGACGACTTCAACTTCCTGGAGAATGCCATCGCCAAGAACAAGCCCGTGGGCGCCACCACCAAGGTCGCCATCCCCTCGCCCACCATGGTCCACTTCCGTGGCGGCCGTGCCGGCATCGACATCAACTCCTACCCGGACCTGGATGTCTTCTTCGACGACTTGGCCAAGGTCTACCAGGAGGAGCTCGACCTGCTCTACAAGGCCGGCTGCCGCTTTGTCCAGCTCGACGACACCAACCTGGCCTACCTCTGCGACCCCAAGATGCGGGAGGAAGCTGCTGCCAGAAACGAGGACTTGAAGACCCTGCCCAAGAAATACGCCGAGCTCATCAACGCCGCCATCTCCAAGAAGCCCGCCGACATGAAGATCGGCATCCACCTCTGCCGAGGCAACTACCAGTCGCAGTGGTTCGCGTCGGGCGGCTACGAGCCCGTGGCCGAGGTGCTGTTCAAGGACCTCAACGTTGACGCCTACTTCCTCGAGTACGACGACGCTCGCTCCGGCGACTTCGCTCCTCTGCGTCACCTGCCCGAGCACAAGATTGTCGTCCTGGGTCTCATGTCCTCCAAGAAGAACACCCTCGACGACAAGGACGAGATCATCAAGCGCCTCAACGAAGCCGCCGCTGTCTGCCCCAAGGGCCTCGACCAGCTGTGCCTGAGCCACCAGTGCGGCTTCTCCTCCACCGCCGAGGGCAACAAGCTCTCCGAGGAGGAGCAGTGGGCCAAGATCCGCCTCGAGGTCGACATCGCCAAGCAGGTCTGGGGCGATGACCTGTCGAAATAAGCAACGGCCTCTTAACGACATCACAAAGCACGTCTTCTTCTTCTCTTGTCTATGTTTTATTGGAGACGCATTTTTCTTGCATTATCAACGGAGGCCTTCAAAACGAAAAGTTTCAACGACTTCATACAACTTTATCGAGATATCCCGAATCAACTTCGCGAATTCATGTATTTAGCCTCAGACCTTACAGGGGGATTCAACATGAATGACGGCAGAGCGGCCCGCCGCAGATGGAGAAATTCAAAATCCTTCAGCCGCATCAACCTATGCATCAGTCCTTTCTCTCTAGTGCCTCCCGGACTCTCCAATGACTCGTCTCTCAAGTCACCGAAGTATTGCCAATGTACCATGCAGAAACCCTTGATCAGGAGAAGTATCCGAGCGCCTCATACTCGTCCAGGATCTCGTTGCCCTCTTCGCAAGGGATCCAATCAACTTACTGCTCAACCCATATTGTGACTTCCCAGCTCACCTTGATGAATCTGTATTTGCTCTACTGGCTGCCTTCTTTGACGTCCGTCGCAGGAGATGAAATCCGCGTGGTCGTTGCAGAGGGAGTGCCTCCAGTGGTTGATCACCACCCACGCGTTACGGTTCAGGCCAGGTACGTCGTCTGCGATAGTCTTGATGCCGGCGTACGAGAATCCTCCCGAGCCTGTGGTGTGTTTACGCGGATAGGTGGCTGTGGGGCCGCCGGCGGTGCCCAGACCGGTGGTTTTGACTTGAGCGACACTGCTCTTGACGAAGCAAAGAGAGGAGAAGTTGCAATTGGTGTTTCGTGGTGTTGGGAGGAGTAGTCTCGGTTCTTATCGTTTCCAAGAGTCGTGCTCGCGCAGGGGCCCTGGTGTGACATCGGTTTTTTTTTCTGGGGCTATCGGGCCATCAATAAGAGGTTCGCAATCCCCGCCTCCCCGCTATCGACAATTGTGCAATGATCAGGTGGCACTCATATATGAATTTACTCCGGAATACGCGTTTTCTCGTCCGTTTCCACCGAGTGATTTCCTGCTAGCAATTGGGAACGAGCAGCTAGGAAACAGAACGAGGCAATTTGCTCAAAGACCTATTCTCCTGAACTTCTAAATGAACAGTCCGATGTACCCATATTCCGAGGAAGATTCATCACTCTCGTCAAAAGAAAGCTCCGACTGCTGCAATGCTTTGAGGATGGCATCGCCCTCCTCCAAATCCTCAGGGTCCACTGTCCAAACAAGATCAGCCTCACCAAACCACAACACCCCCACTCCTGCAAGGGTCAGAACTTACTCTTCAATCCATAAGTGAGTTGGAACATCAGCCTGCTCCCCCAATGCATCCTAACGAAGTCGCGGTCCTCCGCCGGCGTCGCCCAATCGAGCAAGGCGTTCATCATGTCGTCGTCGTCGTCGTCGTCGTCGTCGTCCTCCTCCTCCTCCTCCTCCTCCTCCTCCTCCTCATCCGACCCCGCCACGCCCCCCGCCTCCACCACCTCCCCCTCCACCCAACACGACGCGCACACCGTCGCCTTCCTCTCCGCCGGCGCATCCGCCGGGAACAGCCGGTCCCACTCGCCCGCGAGCCGCAGGCAGAACAGGCCGGCGGTCGTCAGCGTCGAGCGCGGGAACCAGGCCAGCTGGCGGCGGCGGGCGTCGCGCACGACGCCGCCCTCAGACGTGTCGACGTACGCGCCGCCGGGCAGCGTGGGCACGACGACGGTGCTGACGGCGTTGTCCGGCACGAAGAGCACGTCGGTGAGGGTCAGCGGCGCGACCCTGCCGTTGCGGAGGCGGGTGCGCAGCGTGACGGTGCCGATGCCGAGGGCGGTGGTGTTGGCGGTGGTGGGGAGCGGCTTGATGGGCGTGAGGGTGGTGAAGCGGCCGCGCGTGTTGCACATGGAGTATTGGCCGTTGATGGTGAGGACCCAGGCGTTGCGGTTGGGGGGGATGACTTGGGGCTGTGGGGGTGGGTCGGAAGCGGTGGAGGTGGTGGAGGGCGCGTGGCGGTGGATCTTGCGCGGAGGGGTGGGCTTGGGGTAGGCGGTGGGGCCCAGGCCGCTGATTTTGATTTGGAGAGACATGGTGTTGTAGAGGGAGGAGGAATGGAGGGGAGGATACGGGGGATTGCCGGAGGAAGTGGGGGGTTTAAGCTTAAACTGCTTAGGACGGTTGTTCCTGGCGATCTGAGTTAGAGCATCAGGCGTGAAGCCTCGGGATCACGCCGGGGCATCCTGCGGGATTCCGTCCGGAGGCAATTATCATGGGCCCCTTACGGCTTGTGGTGGTACAAATAAGCTCGACGTCCCTGCAAGGTGTCTAATGGATCGGCCCGATGCAAACGGGTTGCTCTCTTCGATTGGTCGGCGCGCCTGCAACGTCGTGCATCCAACCCATGACAAGTGCAGCTTGTTTCCGGGGGAGCCGGCACCGGGCTCCGTCAAATGGTCATTTTGGGCAGTGGAAGATTCTCGCCGTAGCTCGTTGCGTGGGTTATTCAACAATTGAAGCATGCTATCCGAAGACGCAAAATCGCCGTCTCACTTCTTGCTACTTGTTTGTCGACAGGCCTTTAACAAGTCAGCGGACCCAAAAAGAGCTGTGCAATAGATGGCCGGCGTGAACTGCTTCGCGAGGCATAACTGCGTTGAAACTCCAGAGAACTGATACAGTCCCCTACCACCGCGGAGTGCTAGCGTCGACTTGCTTTTTGATTTGGCCAGTGCAACTGTGACCTACCTGTCGACCACATGGGCCCGCAATCACATATTTTATCCTTACTGTTACACACGCGTTTCACTACGCCTCTCTTACGCACCTCGTTTGCACCGTTTATGCGTATTTCCGTAAGTCCGATTATTACACGTATATAGCAGACCTCAGTAGCAACAATAAGAAAACCAGCGGTGTATTCTTTCTCGCACCGTTCGACACTATCGCACCACCAAAATACGACTAAAACCCCTCTTTTACCACCGATTAATATAGTTTTAGCTTATCAAGTCACCACGATACGACCAGAGCCCCCCAGTTCATAGAATACACAGTCTTCCCGCCAGCGCTCCGCTGCGGAACCCCTTTGCGTCATGGCTTTCATGAGAGCAACAAATTTGAAGGTATATATACAAAAATGTGCAATTGCCTTCCATCCATCAGCAGTAAGAAGTTCGCCTTCTTCAGTCTGCCCGGCTAGCTCAATCGGTAGAGCGTGAGACTCTTAATCTCAAGGCTGCGGGTTCGACCCCCGCGTTGGGCTCAATTCCCACATCTTTTTGTTTTGCTGGCCCTTGTGGCGGGCTAGAGTGAAATTTTCGTGTGGGGAAGATTGAGCCGGGCCAAACGCGGTCCCTTGGCGGAAGACTACCGTGAACGATGCGAATACAAGCGTGGGAGAAGTGCTACTCGTAGCCGAGCTCAGTTCTCCGCACCTTTTTGTTTTTTTGGACCGATGGTGATGCTTTTGGAGTGTCTCGTCGAACTTTTGCTTCTAATTATGCACGGAACGGACCACATGCGGAGGGCGTCGCAAGAATAGCTGCTGCGGGTTTGCAACTGTTTGGCAGGTCCCACAGCGGGCCTCGAACAAATTGGCCCTATAGGGAGTGTTGCTTCCGCCGACAGAACACGTGAAGGAAGCAAGCATTCATCCGGATAGCTTTGGTAATTGGATCAAAGTACATCCGTATCCGGATGGATGCCTCAACTGCCCATGAGCGAGGTCCATTTGAGTTGAAGCAGCCCATTGCTTTTGCGGCCCACCGTGGCTTTCCGAATGTGGTTTATCGTAGTTGGGTTTCGAATTTCGAACGCACGGCTTCTTTCACGCTTCCGAAATCAGGACTTTCTGCAAGCTCGCAGGGAATGAGCAAGCACCCTCATATTTACCACGTGTCGGATGGAGACAAAGGGACAAGGCGAGTGCTTTTTCTGGGTGTTTGTCGGTGGAACAGCGTAATTATGTTACGAAGCACTCTCCAAAACAGGTGGAAGTTGTGAACTGTGACTGCCACATGTATAGCAACTAAAGAGAAGCAAAGAGCACGTTTGTGTGGGCGATATCGCACTTTAGTCGAGGTGTAAGAAAATCAAAGGGAATTTTTTGTGCCTGCCTCTATCGAATGACTCAATCCCCAAGACAGGAACAACACGATGGAAGTCTTATTGTACACATCAATGATAACGCTCATGCTCCGTATGCTTTGTTGTTTAACGTTCACTCTGACGCGCACGAAACAGAAAAAAGAATGCTCGTCGGAGCCAAGGGTGCAGGGAAAAGAAAGGTCACATCAGTTGACTACAGAGGAAAGGGGATAATGCAAAGAAGTGTGTCTAAAAGTTCATAAGATCTGTGATCCAAAATGTCAGCGTAAGGTCAACGATGGCGAGAAGGGTAAGGGAGTGCATACCTCGTCCAAACAGCGCCCTCTTCGTCCAGTCCATCGCTAGCAGGATCCTAGTCCGCAAGCTCACGCTTTGAGCAAAATAGACACTGCGCCAGAGGTAGACGGCGAGCAAACCACCCGAGAAATTGAGGCCGTTAATGTCGAAGATGGCGGCGTTGCCGATGTACGCCAGCGAGCCGAGGTGCTTGTACTCGAAAGCCTTATAGACAGCCTCATCCAGATCGCCGTAGTCAATCTGGTTCATGCGCATGCCCGGAGCGGCGCGTGCGATGGCATTGAACTTGCGCGCCAGATACTGGCCTTGCTGGTGTGCACGTTGGGCTGTCGCCGGCAGCGAGGTAAGCTTGGAATCGATCTGGCGCAGCAGCTCATGCAGCTCTCCAAAGTCGAGCGTGCCGCTCTTGTCCTCGTCGTACTGCTCGAACAGCTTGTCGAGCCGCCGCAGGTGGTCTGCTGATTGCGGGAAGCGCGCCTTTACGCGCCTGGCAACGTTCCGCCAGTCCGCGTATGAGATGTGCATGTCCTCCGGGTTCTTGCCCGTCTCCCAGGCGAGTGTGCGAAGGAAAGTCACGATGTGGTCCGAGACGTTGTTCTGGACCGTCGAGCAGTCGCCGATGGCGTAGACATCGCCAAGTGGTGCTCCCACGACACGACAGTGCGCGTCAGTTTCCAGGGCATGTCTGTTGTGCTGTCCGTCAAGTTTCTTGGCCAATCTCGAACAGAATTCCGTTTGAGCTACACAACGTTAGCCACCATTCATGGCTGGGTTTTCGGGTCGGAAACCCTACCAACTCCAGTGGACCACAAGCAAAAGCCCATGGGGAGTTCCTTAATCACCACGTCTCCCTTTTCATCTTTCTGGGTGAACAGAATCTTGTCTTCGCGGACCTCCTTCACTCTCGAGTTTGTGAGGACGTCAACCTGGTCGTGTGCAAAGCGCGCCTGAAGGAAGTTAGCCTAAAACACTTCACACTAGCCACAACGAAGTAACAAACCTCAGCATATCTGGAGAGCGCCTCATCGTATGTGTTGAGAATGTGGCCTCTGCTTTGAATAACATGCACCGAGATTTCCGAACGAAGAATCTTGGGGAAAAACTTGGTCAGATCCTCGTTCAGCATGTCGTACAGCTCGGCTGCAAACTCAACGCCCGTAGGACCACCTCCGCAGACTACGAAGGAAAGAAGGCGGCGGCGTTCCTCGTCGGTGGTCGTGGGCAGGCAAGAAGTCTCAAGATTTTGGATTACGGAATTCCGGATCAAACGCGCGTCGGTGATATCCTTGAGGAAATGACAGTGTTCAAGACCGCGTACGCCATGAGCATTCGTCATAGAGCCTACCGATGTCAGTTCTTGCTCTGTCCATTCCTCAAAGCTCACTTACCAACGCCAACTATGAGCTTGTCGTAGGGAAGATAGTAATGCTCCTCCTCGCCATGAGGACCAACACCCGTGACCTCGACGAGCTTCTCCGAAAACTCCACATCGACGGCCTTGCCCTTGAAAAAATGTCCGTTCTTGCCCGCTATTATACGGCGAACCGGCTCGACCAGCGACCTCAGTTCCAGCGTTCCGACGGTAGCAGACGGAAGCATTGGCGTAAAAAGGAAGTAGTTGGACGGGGCAACTACGGTGATGTGGTAGTCGTCAGGATTAAGACCCTTCAGTAGGGAAATGCTGCCCCAGCCGGTGCCCAGAATCACCAACTTTGGCTTGTGCTTTTGATCCTTCTTCTCTGAGCTGTCGTCGTCGTCGACCAAGTGCTCGGCAATTGGCAGATTCTTGGGGCCTCCTCTCTGGGGGAAGAGCGCGAGCTCAGAAACGTGAATGTCCTCCTTGAACGGGCCCTCCTTGTAAGTCGTGGCGTCATAGACGAAGAAGGCCAGCACGATGCTCCCGCCGACAATAGTGAAAATCCCTATCCATGCAGCAGTCTTGTATATGGCCCTGACAGCAGCATTGGGGGTGGCTTGGAGAGGTTTCGTGGAGGCGGCACGGCTGAAAAAGTTGGGGACCTTGTTTTTCGGAGGAGCCTTCAGACGCACAAGGGAGCTCGGGGCTAGCGGTCTTCTCCGCAGCGCAGCGGAGGTCGTGGAAGTGGAGGAGAATCGGGTTGCGTGCAGGCGACGAGCTGCGGGACACGGGGTGCTGCTCAAGAGTGCTGCAGGCGCGCGGGTGCGCGCGGCGCCGGCGAGTTGCTGCAGGCGCAGCATGGCCGAGACTGTCGAAGCTGGTGCCGCGGAGGGCGTGAGAGGTGAAGGGTGACAGACAGGAGTCAATTGGCGAGGCAAATCAGCACAGCGCGCGGTGCCGGGTCATGGAGGTATGATTGATGGGGAATTGGCGTAAGGATGGCGTTGGTGGTGTCGGCTGGGACGGGAGTGCGGGCTGTGTCAGCAAGCTCTCTGGGTGACGTACAGGGCCGGGCGAGTGCACGGGCCCCGGCCCAACTCGGCCGATCCACCGCCCGCGCCGGCGCCGACGGGAGTCTTGCGCTCCACCGCGACTGCCTCGACGGCCATTCACGCTGCACCCTCCGCTGCGCAGCCCGCTATCGGAACCCTCCTGCGCGGCTTCGCCCCGCGGCTCCCTGAAATTTTATCTGCCCGAGACCCATCCCTTCATCTCACCGCAGAGCCCGCCCCGTAGAATCCGCTCCGCTGTTATCTAATCTGATCATCTTTGCCATCTGCATCAGATCGCCGCAAGCCTCTCGCCTCAATCCGACCCTCATCCCTGATGTCGAGCCTGCTCTTGAGCCTTCCCCTGGGCTGGCCCTGCCGAGAGAAGGCTTGGTGCGCCTGCTTTTCAGCCGCACTGTGCGCAAGGAAAACCATGGCGAGTCATGCCGCCCTGGAAGCCTTCTAGGCCTGTCTGTCGCGCCAACTCGTTTTTCTCCACGACCAGAGCGAGTTTCGTCCTGCCAATCAGCACTGCAGCTCTTATCCGTAGATCGTACCGATCCTTTATACATAGCCCTGGCCTTGCCTTCGGTAAGTGACATCGCATCTGATGCTCCATGCAAAGAGAAAATGCAGTCTTCAGTCAAGCGGCGTGATGAACGTAGTTGGTCCGAAAGTATTGCAACACCTACTTGCCTTCATGGCAGTTGGCTGCCTTTGTGTGAAGAATATGCCCTTGCTGTTGCAATACTCACGATCTAGCCACGTAGAAAGGCCGTCGCGCCGTTCAGGACGTCCACTCACAGGTGGGAGCAGCCTCCCCGGAGCTGCACATCATGGCCGGTATTTCCCTTGTCACGGTCTTTCAAAGCGGCACCATCGCTCTGCCACCGTCCTCGCCGACACAGTGCGCCCAGCCCATCCTCGGTCGCCAATCCCGAAGCTCTTTGTCGTGACGTTCAAGATGGAGAGCTTTTCCTCCCACGGATCCTCCCCTTCAGTCGCAACGCCCATGGGTACGTCCTCGCCAGACTGAGCACCTATTGCGCCTTCTCTTGATACTGCAGCCTCTCCGTCTGAAGCCTCGAGACGATCTGCGCCCAGCATCACATCGGCACCGAGTCCACCTTCTTCTTCGTCCATCCACCCATCATGCCTTTGGCGAAGGTGATGAGGCACCGGACACTCTGCGATGATTAAGTTCTGTCTACTACAGGCAGCTGCTTCAACTGCGATAGCAAGCGTGCGGCTAAGACCCTGTGCAGAGAAGGACGTTGTCTCCCTGTGCAGAGCCACAGGGCTTAGAATGGCAAGAATAGGATGGGCGCCGCTGTTGCGGCTAGACCCAGAGGATGGTGATGTCGGTCTGCTAGGCGTGTTGACAGTGAGGAAAGACAGGTGCGCTCGGAGCGTTTCCAGGCTGGCGCAAAAGGCGAGGCGGACAGATGACGTAGTGGAGAGGTTGTGGAGCGTCGGGATCAGGAATTCGTCAGACATGGCTGGCGGCGGGGACGAGCCTTGCTGCTGGTCTGCCAGGCCTTCTTGGGACGCCATGGGTGCAGAGCGGCTGTCGTTTTCCAGGCTATGGAGGAGGTGCTGCTCGAATGCGGCGCGAGAGGAGCAGACGACGAGCGCGGTGGGCGCCTCATGGTGGTCGATGAGATGTCGCAGGAACTGGGACAGGGAGACGGGGTGGAGGACGGCCGGTCGAAGCATCGATGCAGCTTGCCTGGGCTCCCTTGCTCTATCGGGACGTCCACGTGTGATGTTGCAGGCAGAAGGCGGCCTGACGACGCGGGCTTGCCGTCTCAGACCGGAGGAGCTCCTATTCGCCGGCGGTGCTGGTGCTGCGCCAAAAGACCGCCCCCTCTCTGCATGCCTTGTGCTGGGCGAGAATCGCACGCCAGTCTTCGAGAGGTGTCGTGCGAAAAGCCGGCGGCCGTGTTGCGCGATTCTTGAGCCCGACTCTTTGCTAGCTGCGCAGGGATGTGGGCGCTGATGGACGGCGGGGCGGCGGGCCAGCACCACTTCTCGTCAAGCTGGAGCTCCGACTACTGCGCGCCGACCTCGACCACCAACGGCCGTCTGCCTCTGCACAAATCCCCACCACGGCCCGGCCACGGCAGGAGGACGCTCTCCGTGCCCGCCCACGCCGACGCCAAGATGGAGTCCATGACGAGGGTCTCCAGCATGCTGGAGACGGGTACGCTGCCCGCCAACAAATCCGTCGTTGCCCGCGTCCGCCATGCTCACTCCCAGCGCCGCCAACAGCACGCGACCTGACCCTCGAAGCCGCCCGCGATGCCAGCGCCGTCCGCAGGACCTCGACCCGCCCGCTGCCCGCCGACCAGCTCAAGAAGCTGCTCGACTCGCGCCACGACCGCGAGGTGCTGGAGGGCCTGCGCCGCGTCATATCCGTGCGTCCGCCGCCCACCACTCGCGCCTTCAGACACAATGCTGACCGTGGAGTCTCCCGCCCGTGCAGATGGCGTACCGCAACCAGCACACGCTGCCCTTCTTCTCCGCCGTCATCAAGAACATCGCGTCGCCGAACATCGAGATCAAGAAGCTGGTCTACATCTTCCTGCTGCACCATGCCGAGTCGGAGCCGGATACGGCGCTGCTCTCGATCAACACGATCCAGAAATCGCTGGCCGACTCCAACCCGCAGGTGCGGGCGCTGGCGCTGCGCGTCATGTCGGGCATCCGCGTGCCCGTCATCAGCCAGATCGTGTCGCTCGGCATCAAGCGCGGCGTCGGCGACATGAGCCCGTACGTGCGCAAGGCCGCCGCGCTCGCCATACCCAAGTGCTACCGCCTCGACCCCAACACTCTGCCCCAGCTGCTTGAGTACCTGTCGACCCTGCTGGGCGACAAGCAGTACTACGTCGCCGGCGCCGCCGTGTCGGCCTTCCTCGACGTGTGTCCGGAGCGGCTAGACCTGATTCACCCGCACTACAGAAGCTTGATACGGAAGCTGGTGGATATGGATGAATGGGGCCAGTTGGCTACGCTACGGCTGATGACTATCTACTCGCGCAAGTGTTTCCCCCGGCGGACGCGGATGGTCAAGAAGAGCAACGGGAGCAGCAGCAAGGCAAAGACCACAAAGGGTTTCTACGATGAATCTAGCGACGAGGAGCAGCCCGCGGACCCCTCAGAGCTCGAGCAGATTGTGGTGCTGGATCCGGACCTCGAATTCCTCCTCCGCTCATTGACGCCGCTCCTCCAATCCCGCAACGCTGCCGTCATCGTCGCCGTTGCACGCTGCTACCTGCACCTGGGCACGCCTGCCTACCTCGACGCGGCCATTGGCCCGCTCGTCTCGCTCCTCCGCTCCTCGCCCGACGTACAGCTGATTGCCCTGCACAACGCTGTGCGGGTGTGCATGGCGCGGCCCGAGCCGTTCGTGCGCTACGCCTCGCACTTCCTCCTGCGCGGCACGGATGCGCCGCAAATATGGCGTCTCAAACTCGAGATGCTCACCTTGATATTCCCGCACTCACCGCATCACCTGCAGAGCCTGATCCTGGCCGAGCTCGCGCACTTCACCGGCGGACATGATGCAGGATTGGTGCGCGAGGCCGTCAGGGCAATTGGACGGTGCGCGCAGCGCACGCAGGACCCCAAGGTTGCCGCGCGCTGCATGCGGCTGCTGCTATCACAGATCTCCTCTCCAGACGCGCGACTGGTGGCCGAGGCGTTAGAGGTAGTCCGGCACCTGATCCAGCGCGACCCGGAAGAGCACCGCGGCACGGTGATACGGCTGGCCAAGAACCTCGACACGGCGGCCAGCCCGGCCGCGCGGGCCAGCATCATCTGGCTGGTCGGCGAGTTCGCGGGCATCGACCCGGAGAACAATATCGCCGCGGACGTACTCCGTATTCTGGCCAAGGGCTTCGCCAACGAGGCCGAGGAGAGCAAGCTGCAAATCCTGCTGCTGGCTGCCAAGGTGTACCTGCAGCACCTGCTGCTGAACCCGCCGCCCAAGCCCGCAGAACAACCCGCTGCCGAAGACCAACCTACCTCCCCGCCCCTCGTGCCAGAGGAAGAAGGCGGATTCCGCGAGTACAACGACACCCCCGCACCGCAACCGCACCCCGAACCCGCCGAACCGACCCACCCCATCGCCCTCCTCTACAACTACATCCTCCTCCTCACCCGCTACGACACTTCGTACGACCTGCGCGACCGCGCTCGCGTCTACCGCGCCCTCCTCTCCGTCCCCGCCTCGACCGAGCTGGCCTCGCTTCTCCTGCTCGCGCCCAAGCCCGTGCCGCACGCGCCCTCGCCCTCCGAGTCGCGCGCCCAGTACACCCTCGGCTCCGCCAGCCTGGTCATTGGCGACGAGGGCGGCGTCGTCGGCACCGGTCTGCGTGGCGGCGAGGTTGCGGAGTTGCCCGACTGGGTGCGCGACGGCGAGGAACCCGACCCGAAGCTGCGCGAGGAGAAGGCGGGCGGCGCCGAGTACGCGGGTGGGTATAGCAGCGCTGATGCGTCGACGGCGGCGCCTGTTCGCGTTGTTCCGGCCAGCGAGGCTTTGGATAAGGCTGTGAAGGAGACGGGCGGGTTTGGCGCTGGGATGGGTGTTGGTGGCGGAGTGGGAGCAGGGAAGCAGAATGGCGTTAAGGAGAAGACGTTAGACGATTGGCTGGCGGAAGATGATGACGACGAGGAAGAAGACGACGATGAGGAAGAGGAGAGCGAAGACGATGAAAGCGAGGAGGGAGAGACGGAAGAAGAGACGGACGAGGAAGGGGAATCGGAGTATGAGACAGAAAGCGAGGATGAGGGTGAACGGGACCGGTTGGTGAAGTGAAAAGAGGACGTGAGTAAGATGAATTAGAGTTAACGAAGAAAAAGAATGACATCTGTACTCGCACTCACCCGATCTGGACCCACACTCTCACTCATCCCCTATTTGTTCTGTATCCTGTCCTGCATCCTGCTTTGAAAGACATTTCGTCACCTACCGACGTTCTCGACTCTCGAACGTCTCACCATCGCCGTTCGCGCCGCGCTCGCTTCTTCGGGTGTGACTGAGATCGTGAAAAGAAATGAAGACGTGATTGCTCGAATAAATAAAAAGAAGAGTGGACTGGACTGTCGCATGAGATGTGAGGAACGACAAGGACGAATGGACAAATTAGATAAACTAAGAGTGGACGTTTTGATTCGCTCTTCTCTGAACTTATTTTCTTATCGTGATGCAGGAATGCGAGTGGGAGAGGAGGGGACAGGCTACAGGGACTAGGTGGGGAGAGGGAGCAGTAACTGTAATACGTCATCACCGACCGTCTTTCTCAAGAAAAGACTTGGAGAGAGAATAAGAATATTATCTCTAGTACGGACATAATGTAGAAGAAAGAAGACGAAGAAGAAAAAAAAGAAAGACGATGGAACGGAGAGGAAGAAGAAAATTGAGAAAAGTTCGACGAAGAAGAACGAACACACGCGGCAGAAGTGAGAACACGCAATCCTGAAAGACTTTATCTCATGACTCCTTGACCAATGCAGTTTTGAGGCCAGAGACGGCCTCTTTCCCTGAAGAGCTTTTTAGTTTTCATGATCCGGCGAATGCAAAGGGTGGCCCAAAAAAATAAAGGTTGGCCCAAAGGCGAAGGACATCAACAAAGATGGTGAAATGTAAGAAACGGCCCCAAAAACAACGAGGAACACCAAGGGCAAAAGGTAAAGGGTAGGTCGTGGTCGTCTATCACACCATCGCTAATGCTCTTCCCTGGGTTCTGGTGAAGCAAGACGTGGTGACCAAAGGAAGAGGCAAAGATGCACTCATATCCAACCGTAAAATCTGTTGATATGTGGAGAAAAGAGGGGCTAACGACCTACATGTCAGGCTTTTGAAGGGCTTAATCGTCGGGATGAGAATATAACTTACAGGAGAGTGACCGGGGCTATCTAGTGCCGCTGCTCGGGTCGTCTGATTCTGCATTCCAACTTGGTGAAGGAGAAGCCGTAAGTGAAATCGGCCGAACTTTGGTACGGGCCTCCTGGGAGAACTCTAGAACTATCGACGACTTGTATAAGGTCAACATCGTCACGGATTCATCATTACAATCAAGGCCCAAACGTACCCATATGCAGCAGCGACACGCGGTTGCCGCCTCTTGATGCGAGGTGTATAGTCATCCTCCTGCCTTTGCGGGGATTCTGCCTCTTCGTAACTTCGTTTCCTTCCAACGCTACTATCAGCCCTCGTGAGTTTGGGATGAGGCGGATCTGGAGCGTTCGCGTTGGACGGATCGTTGTCTTCCATATGGAAATCCGATCCAGTAGCAGTGCGCTGACTGTTATCGGACCGTGCTGGGTTCGGCCGCTGGTCGCCATTCCTCGTCGGCACTTGGTCGGCTCTCCAGGGATCGTAGGACGGAGATCGCTCGCGCTGGGGCGGTGGCGGTGGGAGTGTCGGCGAGTGCAAGTGCGGTGGCGGCGGAAGGTGTGACGGAGGCGGGCCGCCATGGTGTGTCCCATATCCGTTGTACTGAGTGGGAGGCGGTGGTCCAGAATGCCTCGGGTCATAAGGCGGCCTATGATTGTTAGCCTACTGATTTAGAGTCAAACGCGCTTAGCAGCGTACCGTTCGTGATCACTGCTTCCTCGCTTGCCTCCTTGTTGCGGACGCGGGGGCAGAAGTGTCGGAGAGGTCAATGGTTTGATAGGCTTTGGCGAACCTGTCACACCCAAGGCCGCCAACAGCATTTCCTGGTCATCATCTCGTGCAACAGGAGGAGGTGGTGATCGGTCGGGGCTTGGTCCACCGGCTGCTTGTTCAGACGACAACGCTTGCTCGAGATTGTCCATGACGTTCCAGTCAGAGTCGCCCTTGTCTTCCCTGCCGGCTACATCATCCTCGCGTATGAAAGGTTCCTCCACCTCAATGTCGGGGCGGTTTCTGTTTGCAAGGACATCCTCCAATGCCACGATATCCGATGACTTAGGAAACTCGTAAAAAATCGAGTCTCGCTTGATCGAATCCCACTCATCCGTCTGCCGCACATTCAAGAAAGCCTCGTGCGCATTTTCCGGATCAAAGTAATCTGAAACCGACTCGCCATTGCCAATCTTGGGGAGCGGCGGGTGTTTCGCTCTTTCTTCAGCCGCAACATAATCCGATGGTAACGCACGCGTTGTTTCATTGGCCGGATGCCAGATGATGACTCCAAGACTGAAACTCGTATCAATTGGATCGTTTGCCTTGGGCCAGATAGCACCATCAAAGTCGGTTTGATCCCACTCATCGAGTCCAAGATTGATGGTATACGCTTCAGATTGGTACAGCTTGTGGGATTCCGGAACTTCGGAAGGATTTAAGCTTGCGGTGCGAGTATTCCGACGAGATTTCGAGGGCCGCGAGTTGGTACTCGGAGACGAGTTGCCGGTGCCGGGTGGTACAGTCGTTGTAGGGGAAATTGCGGAATCAGGCGGGGGAGGATATGATCCGGAATGGCTGCTTGGCGGATATGTCGGGGACTGCTGCCATCCATTTGGCGGATAAGTTGACGATGCACCAGTGGTATCAGGTGGCGGCGGTGGCTGTTGATACCCTTGCTGCTGGTAGCCTTGTGGTGGGGGATAACCGGGCGGTGGCTGCCATCCTGGCTGATAGCCTTGGGGTGCTTGATAGCCCTGAGGAGGCGGCGGATAACCTTGGTATCCCTGCTGATAGGGCTGGGGAGGATAGCTCTGCGGAGGTTGCTGATAGCCCGGTTGGGAATATTGATTTTGGCCTAAGGGCGGCGGAGGGGGCCGGTAGCCCGGCGGTGGAGGATAGCGGGTGATTACAGGGTTACCTTTGCGCTTAGGGGGATATGTGGTCGGAGCACTTGGGACGGAAAATCAGTTGGGAAGGGCAAACAGAAATTTTGGCGAGATTAAGAAAATGCAATGAGATTGAAGAAAACGCGCGAACAGTCGCACAAATGCCGAGGAATCCCCAGCAAGCTCAACGGAAACACTTACCTGACGGGCTGGCCTGGTGGAGGGGCGCTCTGCGGGTACGGCGGCTGGCCATAGGGCGGCTGTTGAGGATAGGGTTGCTGGCCGTATGGCGGGGCTGCCTGGTACGGAGGAGCGCTGCCGGACGACGGAGCACTCCAGGACATGTCGCCGGCGCCGAGACGATCGGCGCGTCCACGGGTGCCGTGGGGTCCTGAGCGAGGCAGACGAACGGCGGAGCAGCTTCCAAGTGCAGGAATCGGGGTTGGCTTGAGATGCTCGTCGCGGCGCGCCGGGCGGGTCGACGCGGTGATGCAGCGCGCACAAGAGCCGAGCGACGAAATTGACGAAGCTCTCTCGAGCTACCGCATCACGGTGCCACAGCGCAAGCAAAAGAAGAGAGTGAGGCGCCGGGAGACGGCAATGCTCGAGGAGTAGGAGAAGCGACGGTCAATGCGCGGGATGGAAAGCAGCACTTGAGACTGTGAGGCGGAAGAGAGGAAAATCCAAAGACCGCTCAAGAGGGAAGGAAGTCCAGCGGAGCAGGGGTGGCTGCCCGATATCAAGCGGGAATGGACGACAATTGCGCGCCTCTGGGGCGGCGGAAGACATGGAAAGCAGCGCGTGGGGCTCGGGTCGAGGGGCCTGGGGTTATTACAGCCGCCGCGGGTGAGAGCTGTGCGGGAGCTTGCTGGAGGTGGTGGCCGGCGGGTGTTTGAGGCCGCGCAACGGGAATCTCTGGGGACGCCCACGTGACCCCGCCCGCCCGCTCCAACGCTTAGCTTTCTTCTCGCCCTGCTCACGCCTGCGCCCGCTCAACACCAAGTGCCCGCCTCGACGCGGCCATGCCCTCCTGACGCCCCGGCCAGAATGCTTCCGCGGCGCACGCGAATGCTGTCCCCCTCTGCCCCGTAGCCCGCCCCCCGCCCGAGCCCGCTCCGCGCGCCTCCTCCGCCCATCGACGACATGCCAGGCCTCCCGGGTAAGCTTCCACCTGTGCGGCGCCTCGACCACCGCCTGCTCCAGCTCCGCCGCCCGCCAGTTCGCCCCGCTGACCCCGCGCTGAACAGCCACCGTCGACCTCGATGAGTGCATCGCTCGACTCTACAAGAAGGAGCTCCTCGCCGACTCCGTCATCGAGGCAATATGCGCCAAGGCGAAGGAGCTCCTCATGAAGGAGAGCAACGTCGTGCACATCGACGCCCCAGTCACCGTCGTCGGCGACATCCACGGCCAGTTCTTTGACATGATAGAGATATTCAGGATTGGAGGCTTCTGCCCGGACACAAATTACCTCTTCCTCGGTGCGTACTCCGTTACCGGCCCGCGCCCTCGACACTCGCCGTTGCTGTGTAACGCAGCAGCGGCACCCCACTGGCTCGCTGCAGAAGACTCTCGTATTGACAATTCCTCCCCCAGGCGACTACGTCGACCGCGGTCTCTTCAGCGTCGAAACCATCTCGCTCCTCGTCTGCCTCAAGCTGCGCTACCCCCACCGCGTGCACCTCATCCGCGGCAACCACGAGTCGCGCGGCGTGACGCAGTCGTACGGCTTCTACACCGAATGCTCGCGCAAGTACGGCAACGCCAACGTGTGGCACTACTTCACCGACATGTTCGACTTCCTGACGCTGTCGGTCGTCATCAACAACCAGATCTTCTGCGTGCACGGCGGGCTGTCGCCCAGCATCCACTCCATAGACCAGATCAAGATCATCGACCGCTTCCGCGAGATCCCGCACGAGGGCCCCATGGCCGACCTGGTCTGGAGCGACCCGGACAGCGAGCGCGACGAGTTCTCGCTCAGCCCCCGCGGCGCCGGCTACACGTTCGGCGCCCAGGTCGTCAAGAAGTTCCTCGAGGTCAACGGCATGTCGCACATCCTGCGCGCCCACCAGCTGTGCCAGGAGGGCTACCAGGTCCTGTACGACGACCGCCTCAGCACCGTCTGGAGCGCCCCCAACTACTGCTACCGCTGCGGCAACATGGCCAGCGTGCTCGAGGTCAGCGACACCGGCGAGCGCTTCTTCAACGTCTTCGACGCCGCGCCCGAGAACGACGTGCATCGAGCCGAGCAGCAGCAACAGCAGCAGGGCAAGGAGGTCCAGACGGAATACTTCCTGTAGCGTGTACACTTGGGAGGCGGATCCTTTCGAACGGCGTTTTACGGCGTACGGCTGCATGAGATATCACGGGCATAGGTGGCGCAGTGCGAGCAACGCTTTCATGAAGTGGATCGTGAATGATGACCGTGGAGCATGATGTCATGTATAGCAATCGAGAGCTGTGATGCCTGGTCGCCTTAGTGAGACCGCCACAGTCTTGTATGGTTAAATACTACTTGCGTGACAACTTCTCATGCATGAGCATCTAGACCAATTCAAAATGGCAACTTGTAAAACGGGTATCTTTGATTGTTTGCTTGACCCGTAGGGACTGCAATGTCCCGGTTCAAGTACGTGTATGAATGATACAGGGCTCGATAAAGAACGCCCAGCCCAGCCCAGTCCAGCCAAACCCAGCCCATCCCATCAGCCCTTCAGCCGTTCTTTGTACAAACCGAAAAACACCGCACTAATAACGCCATCACCGTGTGCCAACGCCTTGCTAGACCCGTTGAAAATAAGTCGTCTCAAAGTAAAAATGATTATTTGGAGCATGAAGCGTTTCAGTCCCGCATTGCGTCCGCCTCTCCATTACCATTGTTCATTAATTCATCATCGTCGTCGTCAGCCGTCGTCTTCTCGGAGTCCAGCCCCAAGCTCAGGTTCGGCGAGATATCCTTGCGAGCTTCCCTAGCCTTTTGCTCAGACCAAGCACGCAGCCGGACGAGCTGCTTGATGCGCGCCTCGCGGCTGGCGCCCTGGCTGGCGAGGATCGCCTCATTGACCCTGGTTGCGACTGTCTGCCGGAGCGAAGGGTCGAGCAGCTGAGCAAGCGGCGGCGCCAAGTTCTCGGGTGGAAAGATCAATAGCGCCATGGTGCGCTCGAGATCTTCGAGAAACTCCTGGTTGGTGGGAGCGCGTGGCGCCAGCTCTGACGTCGCGAATGTGAGCGCCGGCGTGATGTCGGCGTTTGGGCTCGACATGCACTTCCGGATCAGCTCGATCAGCTGCAGGCGGAGGAGCGCAAAGTGCAGTGCGGGGTCATGATCGAGGATCTGCCCCGGAGAGTCAGTAATGGGTCTTGCACAATGCTTTGATGAATATGGCGTGAATGTCATATGTGCTCATACGAAAAACTGAAGGTGATTTTATCATCAACACCCGGAGGTGGATATGAGTGGTGCATGATACTTCAAATAATCACAGCGAAGAGGGAGGGACCTTGGCGGGTTCAGAGGGGGAGGGGCACTGACCTGAGGGTTGAGATCGTTGATCTTGTGGATAGCCGATTCAATGTTCCCCGCATGGATAGCATTCCTGATATCGACGCGCTCCTGTATCGACTGCGGCTCGGCACCGTGCGGGATATTGGCCTCTAGAGCAAACCGCTTCGCTGCCATAGGGTAGCCCTCGCTGACAAGATAATCCATGATGACATGGTTGATGTCTCTGTAGGCGTCGACGTTAGCAGCCGAAGACTTCTCCCAACACTTTGTGGCATGCGAATGGTGCAGTGAGCGAAGATCGCCAGAATCAGAGACAAGTAAAATTATTCTCCACACGTTGTTTCGGAGAGATTCCCAACTTGATATTAACACATCATGGAAGAGGCGGGGCGGGGTAGAGTGCGGCATGCAGGTGGTGCAGGGGCGACATACGACTTCGAGGGCTTGATCTGCTCAATGCGGTGGTCAAAGGGATGGCCGCGGCCGGTGGGCGTGGCCGCTGAGACCACGGTGGAGGAGCTCTGCGCGCGTCAGTACGAGCAGGGACGAGGCGTCTGCAGCGACGTACCATTGTGGGTGAGGTTCTTCTGTCTTACTCTATCGCATATCCATCGGTCATCTCCGCCCTGCCCTGAAGCACAAGACAGCAGTAGAGAGGAAGCGGGCAGAGCGGCGGGCGGGAGTGGTGGGTGGATGCGGTGTTGTGGGAGGAAGAGCTGCTGTGGGAAGTCGCGAGGGAGAAAAGCCTCTGCCGAGGACGGTCACGTGCCGGCCGGGTCCGCCCTGTGTGCCTGCGCCGGCGGGCTCCACTTGCACCGCAACCTCGAATCCGCCGTACACACTTTTAGTCACTGCGCTGCCAGGGTGCAGGACCCTATCGCCGCTCGCCTATTTCGTATATCTCCCGCCCAGCACCATGTTCTCATAGCCCATCTCGTCTCACCCTGCTCCTCGAGTGCGACACACGGCAGCCTTGCAGAATGAGCACCGTCCAGCGGGCACACTACTCCCCGCCGTGGGCGAACACCAGCCTCATCGGCGTGGCTGGCAGTTCCGGTTCGGGAAAGACGACGCTGTCCCTGGCGATCATCTCCGCCCTGAACCTCCCATGGGTGGTGATCCTGTCGATGGTGGGTGACGCCCGCCGTCCGTTGCAGCTCGCGTGACCGCTTACCAAACCCGTCCCAGGACTCGTTCTACAAGCCGTTGACACCAGATCAGTCGGCCAAAGCCTTCAGAAACGAATATGACTTCGATGCCCCGGAGGCCATCGACTTTGATCTTCTGGTAGAAGTATTGCGCGAAATCCGGCAGGGGTAAGACACCAAGCTCTCAAGTCTTGCCCAGTCGACTGCTCCATCTGTTGCTGTTTTGGGCGCAGTACGTCTGCGCCAGCCAATAGCATGCTGACTTAACCGAAGAAAGAAGGTAGAGATCCCGGTGTACTCGTTCGAAAAACACCAGCGTCTTGAGAAGACAACGACCATCTACTCTCCGCATGTCCTCATCCTTGAAGGCATTTTCGCTCTGCATGATCCCCGTGTGTTAGACTTGTTGGATTTGAAAGTGAGTTGTCTCGCCCAATTATTCGGCTTACCAGATTCCTGACTGTTGCAGATTTTCGCCGACGCCGAGCCTGACCTGTGTCTTTCTCGAAGACGTGAGTAGGCCCATACCTTGCAGCAAGACTCTATTAATCATCTGTGCCACAGTTGTTCGTGATGTGAAGAGCCGAGGCCGTGACATCGAAGGCTGTATCAAGCAATGGTTCCTCTTCGTGAAGCCCAACTTCCACCAGTATGTTGCGCCTCAACGGGAAGTTGCCGGTAAGTGCATTTCTCGCCTGGTTAGGTAGGCGTGGTGATCTAAGTCTTCTAGACCTTATTGTACCGCGCGGCGTCGAAAACAAAGTCGCCATCTCAATGGTTACCGACCGCATCCAGAAGACCCTCACACTGAAATCCAGAATGCACCAAGCGGAGCTTAAGCGTCTCGGGAAACTTGCGGAGGAGGGTCCACTCTCACCCAACGTCCTCATACTCCCAGATACGAGACAAAACCGGGCAATTCATACGCTCTTGATCAACCCAGCCTTGGACAGGGAGAACTTCATCTTCTACTTCGACCGCATCTGCGCATTGATGATTGAGGAATCTCTCGTGTGTATGAACTTCGACGTGGTGGACGTCACCACTCCCATGCACACGACATACAGAGGCCTGAAGCCCACTGGAGAGACTAGTGCGGTTGTCATCCTCCGCGGTGGCAACGCATTAGAGAGGGGCCTCAGGCGTGTGCTCCCCGACTCACGAAATGGCAGAGTTCTGATTCAGAACAATTATCGTACAGGAGAACCAGAGCTGCATTACCGGGCGCTTCCAAGGGACATCGAGACGCACGAACGTGTACTTCTCCTGGATTCACAGATGTCAAGCGGTAGTGCGGCGCTCATGGCGGTGAAAGTTTTGGTTGATCATGGCGTCCCAGAAAAGAACATCGTCTTCGTCACGTACATGGCCGGCAAAATGGGCGTAGGGAGATTGATGCACGTCTTTCCGGACATCAGAGTGGTTGTCGGAAGGTTGGTGGATGACTATGAAGAGAGGTGGGTTGAGAAGAGATATTTCGGTCATTGAGATATGAATGGGATGGCTTCCGGTGAGTACGTCGATGTACAGAAAACACAACAAAAAAGACATGGCGACAGTTTCAGCAATTCCGTACTTCCATGGCAATACATGACGCTCCAGCAGTAGCATCAGAACCCTTTCCGTTCTTCAAAGTCGAGCAGATTTCTTGGTTCCTTCAGCCGCTTCGGCCTTACGCATTTCCAACACTTCTCTTGCAGCCCTCAATCCTCTCTCAATTGCGCCATCAATGAATCCCCTCCATCCGTCAGCCCAATCTGCACTCGCAAACAAAACCCTTCCGTGTGGCTGTTGAAGCTCGGCCAGGAAACGGCTCATCGCATTAGGACCCCAGCAAGACCATACGCCCTTGGCCAACGAGTCAAGATGCCACGGATGCGTCAGGTAAGCGGTTACTTCAGTACTAGGGAAATCCGCCGGCCGAAGGTACTGCGCAAATGACTCGATGATCTGTTCAGAGCTTTCCGGATTCGTTGGGTCAGGGATCCGGTCATTGTAGCCGAACGCAATGGCGTAGGTGCCGTCGCCTGACTTGGATCCAGTACCGTTGTGGTCTGAAAATGAGAAGCACCATGGGGAATCGCCACTTGCAGAGGCCATCGCAAACCATCCGGGCTCAGTCTCCCGCAGACGCATATGGATCTTGGCACCCTGGTTCATGTGTCCATGGCGGATGGCTTCTTGCTTGAGCGAACTGAGCGGCGGATCGAAAGCCACGTCCCCAAGACAGTTCCTGCAGAATGAGAAGTAAGCATCCAGACCTCGCCAGGAAACAAACGGGAGGGCACTCCGGACTCACAGCGGCACCGTACAGACCACCTGCCCGGCCCTGACCACCTTCCCCCCTTTCATCACCACGGCCACCCCCCTCTCATCCTGGTCCAACCCCTTCACCACCGTCCCAAACACCACATCGCCGCAAAACTCGCCCCACACCTCCCTCGCAAACGCCGTCATCCCCCCTCCACCCAGCTTGTACACCCCCGCCAACTCAAACACCCCGGCCATGCTGTGCCCGCCGAGCGCATACCACCGCAGCGCCTCGACGGACCCGGTGTCCCGCCCGGGCGCGCTCCCAAAGCTGCCGACCAGCGCCTCGAACACGTCCCTGTCCGCGGGCGGCACGTCGCGCAGCTGGGCCAGCCGGTCGGCGACGCTCAGGCGGTCGAGCGCGCGCCACGGCGCGGGCGCGCGCAGCGGGTCGTGTGGGAACGGCATCCAGGCGCGGCTGGGGCGGCCGTCGACGGCGAAGAAGGCGTCGGCGGCGGCGGGGGGGACGGAGCGGACGGGGCCCGTCGGCGGCGCGAAGGCGTTGCGCTCGGCGGCGAGCGTGCCGGCGCTGGTCTTGAGGCGCGCGTGCAGCGCGTAGCGGGACAGCTCGGCGTACACGTGGGGTTGGTTCCTGGGCGGCGTCGTTCGTTAGCGGGGAGGGGAGGGGAGGGAAGGAGGGGGGGTGGTGGGTACCAGTGTACCCAGGTCCCGCCCATCTCGAACTCTTCGCCCAGCTCTTTGGCCGTCCAGGTTCGTCCGCCGATGCGGTCCCGCCCTTCGATGAGCAGGACGTTTAGGCCGGGCTGTTTGGAGAGGTCGCGTGCGGCGATCAGGCCGGCGAAGCCGGCGCCGATGTCGATGACGTCGTAGGTGTCGCAGAGCTTGGAGGCGGGCGTGCTGGGGAGGTCCGAGTCTGTCTGGAGGCCGGTTTTGGTGGAGGACGGGGTCCAGAGAAAGCCTTCGTTGGAGCGAGGCATCTTGCGGTGGGATGGAGATCAAGACTTGAGGAAGCTTGTGTGGAAGGTATCATTCCTTTTGCATGCTTACACTTCACCAGTCTTATAGGGTCGTCGCCGGATGATCCTTTAAACCTATCACTCCTTCTGTGTCGAGCAGGTAAAGCTATTAGTCGTTGGATTGAGACTCATGAACAAAATTTCCTATTGAGGTAAAGCGCCAATTTGGGAGACGGCAAGTCACAGCGAGGCTGACCGATACTAGCTATTTGTGAGCTAAGGGAGGTGGTCGTGCGGGGTAAGATGCTAGACGACGTCCATTCCTGACGCAAGCCATGCAGATACCGGACTCCGCGGACCGCGCATCGCCAATTTGAATATCTAGCAGCAGCGGTCTATTTGGATCACCTCCCGGGTCACAAGTTAACGACGCAACTCGCTGCTTGTTGGCATTAACGACCAAGGGAGCGTTCTGCGGTGCTTGACTGAACAGCTGGGCTTGGAACTGGTGTCTCTGCCCCTTGGTCCGCGAATCACCGGAAACAGGATTGTGCGGATGTCATGTGAAGGCCGAATCGTTCGTATCCGTAGCCATGACAGCCACTTTTTGCGCGGGTCGCTTCAGCTTTGCATTTCGAGTTGGCAATACGGATGTCCATTCCGATGTCGGAACTATCAGGGTAATTCACAGCGTGGTCCTTCAAGAGGTGTTCTGTGGTGCTCCGTTCAGTTTAGTTCCGCGGCCTTTAATGTCCGGAACATGAGGTGTTGGAAGTGCAGCCTCAACCCATGTCACCTCCATCTACACGTACTGTAACGGGAGAGGTGGCACCTGCAAGCGACAAGGTACAGTCTCAAAAGGGCAAGTATCCAGCAAGAGTTATCCGCTTGAGGAAATTGTGGGGTGGGCATTTAATATGCAACCCCGCCCTTGTTTCTACGACAGTGCAGACCTCAACCTTATTCTGGAGCGTATAGCCACCCTTTGGTCAGAAGGCGCAAATCATGTTGCTCTGTTTGAGTCCCACGTGGAGTAGCGTACACGCGATATTAGCCAAAATTCGGAAATGCGGCAGCACTTGCCTGCCAAGAGCACGTGTCGAATAGCCTATTATGCGCCTTCATTCCATCTGCTACACCCGCATAACGTAGGTCCTGTCTCAACGCCATTCGACGTTGCACCGCAACCATGGAATACCAAAATTTGAAACAAGCGGCAGAAACATACACTTTGGACACCCGTAGGCTAAATTTCAACGGGCCGCTTCCCGCACTATAAAAACACGGGCTGCAAACACCATCGCATCGGATGTACGGAATGTCTGCAAATATAAAGAGTCGCACGGGAGACTGGAGGTGCGAGGCAGCAGACCCAGAATCCACTCAACGCCTCAGAAAAGCCTTCATCATGCTGTCATCCATCCTGTTTCTCGCAGTCTTTGCGCTCGGTGCTTTGTCCGTAGTGGTCCCACGCCAGGCAGCCTCCTGCGCAGCACTCCCAAGCGGATACACGCCCCCTACAAAGGCCAAACCGCCCGATCCCTTCACCTTCGCCAACGGCACCCAGGTCACGACCAAGAGCGCGTGGGCCTGCCGCCAGCAGGAGATCAGCCAGCTCTTCCAGACGTACGAGCTGGGCACGAAGCCGGCGAAGCCGGCCTCCGTCACCTCGTCGCTGTCGTCGAACACGCTGACCATCACGGCCGCGGAAGGCGGCAAGTCCATCTCCTTCTCCGTCTCGATCTCGTACCCTTCGTCCGGCACGGCGCCCTACCCGGCCATCATCGCCTATGGCTACCCCAGCATCCCCATCCCCGCCGGCGTCGCCACCATCACCTTCAACAACGACGACATCGCGGCGCAGACCGGCACCGGCAGCCGCGGCCAGGGCAAGTTCTACACGCTGTACGGCAGCGGGCACAGCGCGGGGGCCATGACGGCGTGGGCGTGGGGCGTCAGCCGCATCATCGACGCGGTGGCGGCCAACGCCAACGCCCGCATCGACGCGGCGCGCATCGGCGTGACGGGCTGCTCGCGCAACGGCAAGGGAGCCTTCGTCGCGGGCGCGCTGGACGACCGCGTCGCGCTGACGGTGCCGCAGGAGTCGGGCGCGGGCGGCGCGGCCTGCTGGCGCATCTCCGACCAGCAGAAGGCCGCGGGCAAGAACGTCCAGACGGCCGCCCAGATCGTCACCGAGAACGTGTGGTTCTCGCCCGCGTTCGAGCAGTACACCGGCCGCGTCCCGAGCCTACCCGAGGACCACCACATGCTGGCCGCGCTCGTCGCGCCGCGCGGCCTGCTTGTTATCGAGAACGACATCGACTGGCTGGGCCCGGTGAGCACGACGGGCTGCATGAAGGTGGGCCGGCTCGTCTACAAGGCGGCGGGCGCGCCGGACGCGATGGGCTTCTCGCTGGTGGGCGGGCACAACCACTGTTCGTTCCCGTCCGCGCAGCAGCCGGAGCTGTCCGCCTTCATCGACAAGTATCTGCTGAAGGGCTCCTCGAGCACCGCCGACATCGAGAAGAGCAACCAGAATGTGAACACGGCGGACTGGGTTGATTGGACCGTGCCCACTCTTTCGTAGGCTGTGGGGCTTGGGCCGGACAGCCTTGGCCAGCCTGAGACTGATCAATCATGGACTCCTCGTCCTCGGAAAGTCCGTCTCGTGGTCCTCCTTCTTTCGTGCAGCCCCTTTAGGTTGAGCTCAGTCTCCTTCGGGTGCCGGTGCCGGGGATAGTCTCGGCCATTCCGTTTGCAAATAAGAATTCAGTTGTTGGGGATATACTTGCAATGCTGGCGATGCATGTTCCAAGCGCCGTGCTGTTGTCGTGCTCGTTGAATTTCAATATTATTGATGCGCTTTTGACCACAGGATGCTCCCCGGTCGTAATATGTGCTCTTCGCTATCACCGTCCCCATTCCCCGAGGGCGTTATAGACGCAGCAAGTTGCTGCCGGATCTCGTCCTCCTGGTCGTGCCCGTCATCGTGCACCTCCGTCACCTGCAATATCTTGAACCCCCTCTCCGGCAGCCTTGTATCCAACTCCGCCCACACTTCGTCGTCTTCCATCCTCGCGCTGTCACTGCGCAGCCGGGAGCCCGCATCCACCCCCTTACCCGGCACGCTGATATTTCCGAACGGGAATCCTGCCTCTTCTGCCTCTCCCTCCTCCTTACCCCTCTCACCCAATTCCAGCTCGACGGCTGACTTGTCGACCACCTCGCTATGCCTGCTGCCGAACAGCCGCGGGAACATCTTCTTCGCCAGCGGCTTCAGCGTCGGCAGGCAGCCGCATACGATCCCGAAGTTGCCTTCGACGCTGACGATGACCCACAGGATGGCGCACTTCCAGTAGGGGTCCGCGGAGTTGAAGTAGACTTCCATGTACCAAGCGCGGAGGACGCCTGCAATACAGACACTGTCGATCGACCGTTCGTGTCAGTTTCGGGGTGCGGCTAGAGGAAAGTTGGTCATGTGAGGCTTACAGGCAACCGATACCGAAGGCGATGACGAGACTGACGCGGTGCAGGAGCGGCAGCTGGATCTGCCAGAGTGTCTTGACCGGCCAGAGGAAGACGAGAAAGTCGGTGACGGAGTTGAGGACGCCCGTCAGGATGAGAAGGGCTTTGATGTGAAGGCACTGAGCGTGTGGTAGGGAGGGATCCCAGAAGCCGAAGATAGGACTGTGGTCCGTTCAGTCAGATTGTTAATGGGGGGACGGTGGATAGGAGCGCATACCGGCATGCGAAGAGCATCAGAAAAACGAAGACCAGGGACCAAAGGGTAAGGAAAGTGATGGTGATGTAGCAGAACCATTGATTGGTGCGGGAGGGGAAGAGTTTAAGGTAGGACACGCAGAGGGAGACTGTGGCCATTAGCGGGACGGTTCTGGGTGCTGGGGTGTGTGTGTGAAAGATGTACTCTTGGTTAGCGACACGCTTGGGATGAACAAGACTGGGAGCTGTGAGCACGAAATGAATACAATCTATGATGATAGTCAGCATCTTTTGGGAGGATAGATCAAGAGCAGAGAGCAGTAAAGTAGCGGGACTGTTCATAGGGGACCAAGCAACAAAGGCAATGCAACGAGAGGGATGACCGACGCGCACTGGGATCTAACCTTGCCCCATGTCAATACCCACCCCGGTTTTATATCCCAAGTATGATATCCCGAACCATATGACGCCGACAGGCAGCCAAGTATATTCACGCCAACCATCATAGTCTGTCGAACGTCAGTAGCTGGTTCTATCACAGCAGATTTTGATTGTGTACGAACAGCAGATATAGTCATGAGCCAGTCATCCAACCCAAGAGCACCCTTGTTACTCCGTTTTGCCTTCGCATACAAGCGCCCACCAGTGAACATGACTGCCAGCAAGGCTCCTGATATCATGAACCCCAAGATGAGAGGAGTGCGGGTCTCCGGGTTGACGTAGTTGGGCTCGGGCCATGTATCTGGGCTCAGATTGCCTACCAGAGAAGACATGGGAGAAAAAGAAATAGCAAAGTATCGAGTAGATACTTTGTTTGCCTCCCTTGTTGGAAAGGAGAGGGCGAGACTGGCCCGCAGGGGGAACAGAGACGGGGCGGAGAAGGAAACGATCACTTGAGAGCCAAGTGATTGCAAACACCAAACCTTTCGAGCTGTGCTCAATTTGCAGCGGGGGCTGTTTGATAGGAATGGGTTCCGGTGCAGAGAAGTTTTCTGCGGAGGTGGGACTGGACGAGAGGCACGGAAGTGGGATAGCATGGCGTATAAGAACACTGGCCACCGGAGGATCGTGCGATACGGCCGTCTGCTAGCACATCAGGCACGAAGCAAGCGGGGGATCGGAAGATCAGGCCGATGAAGCGATGGAGATGCACAATCGGGGATAAGCTTTGGGGAACGGGTGATCCGAACGCACGAATCCGCAACGGCCATCCCGGATTTTCCTGAAGGAACGGTGAGGCGAACGAGTCGGGAGAGCAAGAGGTCTAGGCCGACGCTGCACCACGTGCTGGCAACGGGATGATGTGCTGGGGATCCCCGGCTAGCGGTTTTGCGGGATTCTTAAATTGGCACCTCCCCCGTCTGGCCCGTCTGGCCCGTCTGGCCCGTCTGGCTCTGACGAGCGCTCAGCGGAGACTAATGCACAAATTTCGAGGCTGCAGAAGGGCCAGCGGCGCGAAACTGCGCTTATGCGACTATTCGCGTTTCGACCATTGGAGTCCCGGATTTGGAAAGACGGTGTGGGCGTAGATTTGAACGGACGGAATGGTGTCGTGAAGCGCCTGCCCGCAGTAGCTCGAGTCTAGCAGCGTGCAGCTTCCTTTCCCTGTCCGCAGAAGGCATGGTAGAGACGTATTTACTAGTCGCATCGATCCCTCCATCTCCGTGAACGCAATGGCCGTAAGCAGAAACGGCGGCTGGCCACGAATTTCCGCAGAAGGTCCGAAGAATGGGCCATTGACACTGCTCTTGCGCAGGAGGGCGCGAAACCGCTCTCGACGTCCGTCCCTGGTGGGGAGCTGAAGGATTCGCCCGGATGGCTTTGGCAAGCAGTCTCGTGAACCTTTGCGTGCGGATGAATGCTTCAGGTCTTTGGTCAACTCAGTCCTGCTGACGGAGCGGCTTGTCTTCGCGCTAGCGCGGCAGCCCTCTGTACCTCTGTGCCTGCCTGCGCACGTACCGTTGCGAATGTCGCACGCAGCAGTGGTCGCCTTGTTCTGACGTATGGCAGCGCGCATTGACGTGTCTGAAGGAGTCCGTTCTGGGGATGCGGCACCGACGAAGGATCTGAGGGCCAGTGATGCCCAAGGTCCCTCGCTGAAGACGCTGCACAGCTCGCCACGGCAGTCGGGCCTTATAAAGCGTACGGCGGAGGAGGGTGAAGAGAGAGATTAGCGAAGACGCGGGTGTAGCGAGCCGCCTTGGCGACAAGAAACATGGGCTGACGTCCCCCGCGATGCGTCCGATGGCATCGTACGACCGGCGTGAGGCTCGGCGTCGGTGTTGAGGGCTGGTGCTGGCGAAGTGCTGGACTGCGCGGATCTGCGGCTAGCGCCCTCGGCCTGCTGCATCGTGCCAAGCCCGCGGCACGTGGAGGCGGAGGTGACGACGATGATGCCCCGGCAAGCTTGCTGCTGCTGCTAGCCCTGCTCACCACCATCACCGCGCATACAGCCCAGCCACCCACGTCGTCCGTATAGGCAGCGACCACACTACGTCTCAGCACCTCGCTGCCCGCCCCAGACAACAGTCAACAACCAGTTCCGCATCTACCGACCGCTTCGGGCTCTCCAGACCTCCACCATGGCGTCGTCATCCACCAGCACGCCATTGCTCTAGTACGTCTGCCCGTCTTGCCATGCTCTCGTCCCCCCTTCCGACTCTCCACCCCCCGCTCTCCGCTAACAGCCCCCGTCCAGCTCGTGCATCGCCTACAACAGCACCATCCTCACCGAGCACACCGCCTCCGCCTCCTCGCAAACCTCCTCCCTCGCCTCTCTCATCCTCCCCAAAATCTCGCACGCCAGCCCGGAGAAGCTGACCTACACGCACGGCGCGCACTTCATCCACTACATCGCCTCGGCCGCCTCCGAATACCCCTCCTCGCAGCCGAGCGCCGGCGGCCTCTCGTACCTCGTCATCGCCGACAGCTCGCTGGGCCGGCGCGTGCCGTTCGGCTTCCTGGTCGAGATCAAGAAGCAGTTCCTGGCGCAGCATGAGCCGTCGCGCACCGACTTCGCGGCGCTGCCGCCGTACGGCTGCGCCGCGTTCAACGCCACCCTCCGGAAGCTCATGGTCGACATGGGCGCGTCCGAGGAGGGCCAGAACGACGCGATCCGCAACGTCCAGACCGAGATCGCCGGCGTGCGCGAGATCATGACCGAGAACATCGAGCGCGTGCTCGAGCGCGGCGAGCGCATCGACCTGCTCGTCGACAAGACCGACCGCCTCGGCGGCAACGCCCGCGACTTCCGCGTCCGCAGCCGCGGCCTGCGCCGCCGCATGTGGTGGAAGAACGTCAAGCTGATGGTGCTGCTGGTTGTCGTCGTCATCTTTTTGATTTACCTGTTCGTCGGCTTCGGCTGCGGGCTTCCTGGTGAGTGCTGTCCTGCCCATTGACTCGGGCATGATGAGTCGGTTTGCTGACGGGTTCAATTGCAGGTTGGTCGAGGTGCATCGGCAACTGAGGGACCGGACCTCCGGACTAAAAAGCGAGCATCACTTTTGGAAAACCTTGGAGTTTGGCGGCAGACGGAAATACCTTGAGGGACGAACAAAGCAGGCGTTCGTTTCCAATTGCTTTTGAAGATTGAATGCATTACGGATCATACTACAGACATTACTACTACTGCTACTACTACTACAAACTACTAAAAATACATACCAAAAAAAAATGAAATACCTTCCCCCAAACCTATGGATACATACATACATAACATCGTACAAAATACATAAAATAACGCACATCCCAATGCACAACGTTGTCATCACGTTTACCCAATGTCATGACATAGTACTCAAATGACCCAATTTGAGTACGTTCCTCCCAGATGCTTTATCCCGTTTTCTAGATGCTATGAAAAAAAAAAAAACACCGATTTCGATGTCGACTCTATGTGCGGCGTGTGACGAAGAAAGCGGCCCGACCTCCCCCCCCTTTTTTTTTTTGCTCTGTTGGCTCGTGATCACGCAGTGCGCTGTATCCACAAACGAACGCCCAATTCCTGTTGAAAAACCGAAAACTTCTTATATCGCCGACGTCTAGTGAGCCAACACCAAAGCCAGCAGAGCCATGCGAGTGTACAGCCCGTATCTCATCTGTCGGGGAGCTTTGTTAGTACATCTTGTTCGGAGTGAAAGGGGAGGAATCACTCACCTGTCTAAAGTATGCAGCCCTTGGGTCGGTGTCCACCTCCTCGGGAATCTCCCGGTTGCGGGGCAGCGGGTGCATAACGATCATGTTCTCCTTCGCGCTCTTCATGACAGCGTTATCGACAACAAAGCTGTCCTTGACGCGCTCATAGTGCTCCAGCTCAGGGAAGCGCTCCTTCTGCACACGCGTGCAGTAGAGAACGTCGCTGCGAGCAACAATCTCCGGCGTGAGCTCGAAGCTCTCCGCCAGCAGCTGACCACGCTGCTTGAGAACCTCGCGAATCTCCTCCGGCATCCGAAGCGTCTCGGGCGACACAAGTTGAATCTTGATGTCGTCGTAGTGCTTGAGGAGCTCGCAGAGAGAGTGCGTCGGGCGGCCGTAAAGGAGGTCACCAACGAAGGTGATGGTGAGGCCCTTGACGGTGCCGAGTTCCTCACGGATCGTGAACAGGTCGAGGAAGGCCTGGGTGGGGTGCTCGCGGCTACCGTTACCAGCGTTGATGATGGGCACGTTCGAGACCTTGGCCGCTTCGTGGACAGACTCGCCATCAGGGTGGCGCAGGACAATGGCGTCGCCATAGCACCCAAGCGTGCGGATGGTGTCGCTGAGGGACTCTCCTTTCTTCGTGCTAGAGTGAGCCTCGCTGATGGCGACGACAGAGCCGCCAAGACGCTTCATGGCAGCATCGAAGGAAGCAGAAGTCCTGGTTGAAGGCTCGTAGAACATTGTGCAAAGGACTCTACCCTTGAGAACCTCCAGGCCTCCCTGGCGCTGAGCGCCGAGGCGCATCTCTTGAGCCACAGTGAACAGCAAGTGGAGGTCGCTGCGCGAGACCTGCTTGACCGAAGTGATGTGCTTGCCCTTGAAAGGCGACCTGGCAAGGAGCTGGTCCAAAGTCAGGTTGCCGTTCTGCCTACCCAAACCGTTTGTCGTGAGCTGGTTATCCGATACTTCAGCGGTGAAGTTCTGGTAGTCGACCTTGCTGATCTCGAGATCGTAGTGACGAGCCAAAGCTTCAATCAGCAGCTTGGCGTTCTTGACGTTCGTGACCAGAGGAGTCTGGTAGTCAACGGCCATTCTGCGAGTCCTGTAACCTCTACTCATGTAGTTGGCGGGTCTGCGGAAGCGGTTGCTCGACGGCAAGTTGATGTAAAGGTCGATCAGGTTGTTTGACAAGTGCTGGGTGAGCGAGTACTCAGGCTTCTGATCAGCCTCGGCATCAGAGACACCCAAAACTTCCAAGAACTTGCAAGGAATGCCGTGCTCCACGATGTAGTCGGCAGTACCGGCGGTGGCGAACAGGTTGTAGCCCATCTGGTGGAGGCGCTGGATGGAGGGGAGCATCTCAACTTTGTCTTTGAACGAACCAATGGACAAGAGAATGTTCTTGTTCGGCAGCTTGAAGCCCGTGGAGATCAGAGCCTTGATGTAGGCCTCGTACTTGGTGCGACCAAAGCAAGCAACCTCACCAGTCGAGGCCATCTCAACACCGAGAACAGGATCCGCACCAGACAGTCTAGAGAAGGAGAACTGAGGAACCTTGACACCAACATAGTCGGCGGGAATGTTGACCGGAGGGTACTCAGTTACGGGCAGTCCAGCCATGGCCTTGGTAGCCATCTCGATCAGGTCGACACCCATAACCTTGGAAACGAAGGGGAACGAGCGAGACGCACGAACGTTGCATTCGATGACTTTGATGTCGTTGTCCTTGGCAATAAACTGGATGTTGTAGGGACCGGTGATGTTGAGAGCGTTTCCAATCTTACGGGTGGCATCCTCGATGCGGCGGACGGTCTCAGGGTCCAAGTCCTGAGGAGGCAGGATCAGGGTGGCATCACCGGAGTGAACACCAGCGTTCTCGACGTGTTCCGAAATAAAGTGGCCGATCATGCTACCGTTGCGGGCAACGGCGTCCATCTCGATTTCCTTGGCGTTCTCGATGTACTTGGTGATAACCACAGGGTGGTCGCGGGAGACGTCGGTGGCTTGGCGCAGATAGTTCTCGAGATCGGGCTTGGAGTAGACGGTGTTCATGGCAGCACCCGACAAGACATACGACGGCCGCACAAGCACAGGGTATGTGACCTTGTCACAGAACTCCTCGGCCTCCTCCACACTGGTCAGCTCCTTCCAGGCTGGCTGGTCCACCGAGATACGATCAAGCATGCGCGAGAACTTGTAACGGTTCTCCGCAGTGTCAATCATCTCAGGCGAGGTGCCCAGAATCTTGACGTTCATGCGGTGCAGAGGAAGGGCAATGTTGTTGGGCGTCTGACCGCCCATGGAGATCACAACCCCGCCGGAGTTCTCGAGCTGGTAAATGTCGAGAATTGTCTCGAGGTTGATGGTCTCGAAATACAGCCGGTCGGCCTCATCGTAATCGGTACTTACGGTCTCGGGATTGTAATTTACCATGACGGTCTTGTGGCCGGCCTCTCTCAAGGTGCGGATGGCACGCACAGAGCACCAGTCGAACTCAACCGACGAACCAATGCGGTAGACTCCGGACCCCAGGACCATGATACCACGATCGTTGAACTCGATATCATGGGCGGAGCCGTTGTAAGTCGCGTAGAGGTAGTTGGTGAAGGCCGGGAATTCTGCCGCCACAGTGTCGATCTGCTTGACCCAAGGGAATATGCCCGCATCAACACGTGCCTGACGGACAGCAAGCTCGTTGGAGTTCCAGAAGCTGGCGAGTTGGCGGTCGGAGAATCCGAGCTCCTTGGCCTTCTTGAAGAGCTGGGCCGGAACGGTCCTCTTGGTGTAGTTTGTCATTTGCTTGCCGAAGTCACTGAGGCTCTTGAGCTTCCTCAGGAACCACTTGTCGATCTTGGTCAGTTCCCAGATCTTATCGACCGTGTAGCCAGAGTGCATCGCGTTGGCAATGGCGAACAATCTCTGGTCCGACGGCGTCTGGAGCTCCTGATCGATGGACATCAAGGCCATGGAAGTTTCGTTGAAGCCAGTGTTGTGCATGTCGACCGCACGGATGGCTTTCTGGATAGCCTCTTCGAACGTTTTGCCGATAGCCATGACTTCACCAACACTCTTCATGGAGGATCCAAGAAGGGTGGAGACGCGGGTGAACTTCTTCAGATCCCAGCGAGGGATCTTGACAACGCAGTAGTCCAGAGAAGGCTCGAAACAGGCACAGGTGACCTTTGTCACGGTGTTGCGAATCTCGTTCAGGGGGATGTTGAGACCAAGCTTGGCAGCAATGAAAGCCAAGGGGTAACCGGTGGCCTTGGAAGCCAGAGCCGAGGAACGAGACAGACGGGCGTTGACCTCGATAATGCAGTACTCCTTCGAGAAGGGGTTGAGGGCGTATTGGATGTTGCACTCTCCGACGACGCCAAGATGTCTGATGACATTTACAGCAGTCGTACGAAGCATGTTGTAGTCCTCGTTCGAAAGAGTCTGCGAGGGTGCCACAACGATGGAGTCTCCGGTGTGAATCCCCAGGGGATCAAAGTTCTCCATGTTGCAAACGGTGATACAGTTGTCGTGGGCGTCACGGACAACCTCGTACTCGACCTCCTTCCAACCCTTCATACTGCGTTCGATCAGAACCTGCGGGCTGGCAGCAAAAGCCTTGTTGCAGAGGTCAAGCAGCTGTGCCTCATCATCGGCGAAACCGCTGCCTAAGCCACCAAGCGCGTAGGCAGCGCGGACAATGACCGGGAAGCCAATGTCTTTCACGACCTGCATGGCCTCTTCGACCGAGTTGGCAGAAGCGGACTTGGCGCACTTCTCACCAATGGA
Organism: Neofusicoccum laricinum; assembly: GCA_029906385.1. NCBI lineage: Eukaryota > Fungi > Ascomycota > Dothideomycetes > Botryosphaeriales > Botryosphaeriaceae > Neofusicoccum > Neofusicoccum laricinum. Next base: position 1,913,108 of record CP123719.1, on the reverse strand, counting down.
CTCCATGCTGCGAGCAAAGAGCTCACGGTCTTCAGTGGTAATGATCGTGTCGATGGGCGTACCAAGAACCTTCACACCGAGCTGCTCAAACTCGTCCTTGAGCTGAATACCGACTTGAAGAGCGGTCTGGCCACCGAAAGTGACGTAAATTGCATCAGGACGCTCTTGCTTGATAACCTTGCGAACGAAATCGGCGTTGACGGGAAGGAAGTAGACCTTGTCTGCGAGTCCCTTGGAGGTTTGAATGGTGGCAATGTTAGGGTTGATCAAGATAGTGTAGATGCCTTCCTCCTTGAGCGCCTTGATAGCTTGGCTACCAGAGTAGTCGAACTCGCCAGCTTGACCGATGCTGAGACCACCACTTCCAAGGACGAGGACCTTCTTCACATCAATGCGGGGGTGCAGCTTCCTGTTGTCCTCAATATCTCCGCCGGGGAATTCCACAGGCTTGTTGAGGGTCTCGGGGTCCTTGAGAGCCTTCACAACAGCGTCTATGAAGACGTCGAAGAGGAACTCGGTGTCCTGAGGACCGGGAGCGTGCTCGGGGTGGAACTGTACGGAGAAGTAGGGCCGGTTGACGTGGCGGATACCCTCATTGGTGCCGTCGTTGGAGTTGACGAACAGCTCATTCCACCCTGCGCTCAAAGTAGACGCATCAACGGCGTAACCGTGGTTTTGGGAGGTGATGTAGCAGCGTCCGGAGACCATGCTTGTGCAGGGAATGTTCGCTCCGCGGTTACCAAAGGGCAGCTTCTTGGTTGAAGCACCGGCGGCGCGGGCAAGGAGTTGGTGACCCAAGCAAATACCAAAAATGGGTGTCCTGGCCTCTTCCAGCGCAGCACGAATATGCTTGACAGTGTCATCCATAATGGCAGGGTCACCGGGACCGTTCGAGATGAACAGACCGTCGTATTCCTTGCCGGCAAGCTGGGGGAAGTCGTAGTCCCACGGGACTACTTCCACCTCCACTCCCCTTTTCACAAGGCAGCGGAGCTGGTTGAACTTCAGACCGACATCCACGGTGAGAATCTTGACATTACGGCCGGACGGATGCTTCAATGCCGTCGACGGGTCGGGGTGGTAGGTGGTGGGAGTCTTCCTAGACACTATTGAGATGTCAGAAACAAGGGCGAGCTAAGGGGCAGGCGAGCTGCTTCACCTTCTGCCACCAGATTCTTCTCGTTGGGGTTGACCCAGGGCGTCTCCTCGTAGGTGACGCTGCGAGCAATGCCGTTCTGGAGCTCGCCGTTGCTCTGGGCCTCGAACAGCATGCGGCCAAGCATGCTGCCCTCAGAGCGGATGATCTTGGTCAATTCCCTGGTGTCGATGCCGCACATGGCGGGAACGCCCTGCTCCTTCAGCCAGTCGCCGAGCGAGCTGTTGGCGAGGTGGTTGGACCAGTTCTCGCCCGAGTACGACAACACGACCAGGCCGGCAATGTGAGCAACATCGGACTCGAAGTGGGCGGGGACGTCCTGGAGGAGGGGGTCGCGCGCCTTGCGGTCAGGCACGCCGTAGTTGCCCACGAGCGGATAGGTGATGACCAGAATCTGGCCGCGGTAGGAGGGGTCGGTCAGGGACTCGGGGTAGCCCACCATGCCCGTCTGGAAGACGAGCTCGCCGGCGATGCTCCTGTTCGCGCCGAAGCTGAAGCCCTCGAAGGCCTTGCCGTCCTGGAGCTCCAGCTTCATGGCCATCGTGTCGCCCGGCTGGTCAGCCATGGTGGTGTCTGATGGTCGGTGAAGGGAGCGGCCCTGAAAAAAGTTTGAGGCAGAGCGCGCAAAACCGCCCCGCCCCATTACATAGGTTTTGCGCGCTAGGCCGAGCGGGGCAGGGATGCGCAGGCCCGGCGAGATCGACGGCCGCAAGGCCTGGACGGCCACACGGCGTCTCTCCGCGCGCTCTGGAGCACTTCCGCATGCAGCCCCGAGCCGCGGATCACGGGCCCCTGCGCACATCGCCGTCGAGGCGGTGGAGGGCGAGCCGCGGGGCGCGCGTGATTGGCTGCGCGGCCTCCACCAGCGTCGATTTCCTGTGCATCATGGCAGAGATAAGGGCGAGAGGCGCGCATGGTCAGGTGGCCGGGGCGCTGGTCGAGATGGTGTACGGGATTGATGATGGCCTCCAGCTATTTGAAACCCTGCCGCCGCCTCTGCCTCAATGCCGCTGCAGCGCACGCCTGTCCATGACCTGACCACGTCCGCCGCCTAGTCCGCCCGCGCTGCGCTTGTGCCTTGGAACTGGCGCCGCTATAAACAAACAATCTCCCGCTCAACCTCGCCGCACACCCGCGCTCGCATTCTTCTTCCCACCGTCGCCCACCGAAAGCGCGTCCAGGGCCATACATGCTCGCATCGCTGCTCCGGCCTCGAAAAGGTCGCCGTCGCCGACCCGAATCCTCGCCCTTTTCGTCGCCCTTTGCGCAGCGCACCAGCGGACGGAACCCCGAGCGCGACCACCTCCTGCGAAATGGCTCTGGCGAGGACGAGGACCACTACGATGGCGGGGTCGAGGACGAAGACGACGACAACGAGCCCGTTCTGCCCATCTTCAGTGCCGAGCATCTCGGTATGTCTCGCCCACGCCTGTGCGACCGCCGCCTGCTAACGAGAGCCCTGGCCCGCAGACCGCCTCCCGATCTACAATATTACGCACTCCATAAGACTGCTCGTTCTCCAGCGCTGTGAGACAACCTTGTCGTGGGATCAGCTGCGCTCACCGCAAGTCTCCCAGTTCCTGGTCAAGCCCATCCAGCAGGAAATTCGCGCGACCCTCTTCTCGCGCGGCACACTGTACGCCCTGATCGCCAATTGCTTGCAGTTCCAAAAACAAGGGCAGCTGAACCCGGGCAATGTGGGCGTGGAGAAAACCCGCGGCCTGATCTGCGAGCTGCTGGCGATGCGCCTGCTCAAGGAGTTTTCGACTCGTGAGCTCATCGATGCACTGTCTTACGATTTTGATCCCTTGCAGGGCCTCACGCCGCCTGCAACCGCCACAGGTCGCAGCAAGCCAATGACGCAGACTCGCTTAGCGCGCATCTCGACCCTCGAGGTTGCCATCCGCGCCCAGGCCAAGAAGTTCCTGGCGCACCCACTGGTCGTCCAGCAGCTGGAGGCCATCTGGTCGGGAACCATCGTCTTCCACTCGTACGCCGACAGTCTGCATAGGTCTCCGACGAAGCGCTCCTTCCGTAACGCCCTGAACTACGGGTCTATGGAGAATGGGACGCTCTCGCCGGGAAAATTGGATGACTCTGAGCCCCTTATGCCGTCCATGGTTCGTAGGACAGTCACTCTGTACGACCCGCGCGAGGCTTCCATGTTCAAGCTATCCCGTCTGCGCGTGCCGCGGTACAGACAGCTGTTTTCCACGTGCTCGTTCGCTATCATGCTCGGCCTTTTCTTGGCCGTACTCGTAAGCAAGTCAGTCGATATCACGGCTCTCGAGGTTCTTTTCTGGTTCTGGTCGGCAGGCTTCATGTTAGACGAGGTGGTTGGATTCACCGAGCAGGTAAGAAAAGAGGGGAAGGGCTGTATGAAATGCATGCATACTCACAATCTCGACTAGGGCTTTAACCTATACATTCTGAGCGTCTGGAACGCATTTGACTTGGGCATTCTACTGCTTTTCGTGGTCTACTACGTCATGAGGCTTTACGGTATCCTCATGCCGGATGTTCGCAAACATCACGTTGCAGACATGGCTTATGATGTCCTTGCTTCCACGGCCGTCCTGCTGTTCCCGAGACTGTTCTCAGTTTTAGACCATTACCGCTACTTCTCCCAGCTTTTGATCGCATTCAGGATGATGGCTATGGATCTGATGGCCGTCCTCATCCTCATTATTATCAGCTGCAGTGGTTTCTTCGTTGCCTTCACGCTGGCTTTTGGAGACAATGGCCTTACCTCGGCCTCATCTGCAGCATATGCGCTTTTCCAAATGCTGATGGGATTCACACCAGCAGCCTGGGACATCTGGGGCAGCTATAATCCTCTCGGAAAAGCTATTCTTACTCTTTTCCTCTTCATCGCTCACTTCCTCATCGTCACCATTCTGATCACGGTCTTGACCAATGTGAGTCCCATCAAACCCCGACCTGTTTCATTCAAGTCAAGCGCACAATCGTGCAGGAAATGTCCACTCAAGGCGATTGCATGGGAGGCGCAGGCTCTGAGGCAGCTTCTTACTCTGTGTTTGCTTGGATGCTTCCTGCACAAGTGTGATTAGAAAACCTGCTTTGACCTCGCAATATCTGCCAGACTGCTCCTTTACTAACTTCCGTGTAGTCATTCATGGCAGTAGTGCAGAACGCGAACGAAGAGCACCAGTTTCTGTTCGCCGTGAACACCATATCGATGGTTAAGTCGGACGCGCTTTTCTCCTACATTGCACCGACGAACATTATTGCATGGCTCTTGACGCCGATCCGGTTCCTCATGTCTTTCCGCTCGTTCGTCAAGATGAACCGCACGCTCATCAAGTTTACACATTTCCCGATACTCTTTGCGATCTTCACTTACGAACGACTAATCTTGTCGCACGTTGCCTTCCAGCCCGAGGAATTAGTTGAGCAGCGGGGTAGATCACGCCAGAAGGTACCTGTGGCGTTCAGCATTCGCGACAACGGAGATCTTTTCAGCCCCGGAACACGTTTGCGAGAACCATCTATTACCACATTCCACAAGGATCGGGCTCTCGACGAAGTCTTCCGCCGGCCTTTCAGAGGACCAACTCCGACCATGCGCCAAAATGCAAGCGATAACGTTGAAGAGAGAAGAAAATCGAGCAATGTGGTTCGCGATTGGATGCAAGGTATGCACGAAGGAGGAGCTTCACCCCCACTGGAAGAGCCCAGGTCGGTTCTCGAGCGACTGGAGCAAGCACGCCGTCCAGGAATGCGCCGGGCAAAGACTTCCAAGATGGCTGTACCCCGGAGATTGCAGCCCTCGATGGCAAGGTCGGTGGCATCAGATCCAGATGTCATTCCAACAATCCCTACTCTGTCCCGGCTTAACCGCAATTTTGACGACCCTGGCATGATGGGCATGGACGATCAGCCGCAGCAGACTGATGCCGATGGTGACGACGAGCTCGTTACGAATGATGAGAATGATGATGATCGGATCACTCTAGGCCAGTCGATGCGGGATACGCCTCGTCTGGAAGCGAATAAAGAGAACCAGCCGATTTACGAGATGTCTGGCGCCGAGGACTACTTCAGGACCCCGATTGCCACGAAGTCACACACTCCGGCCCTTCCCAGCTCCGTCTCCTCCAGGATTCGTGACGCCCTGCCTCCAATGCCAAAGGCTTCGAATGTCATCCCCCAGCGACGCCATCACAACCGCAACGTCTCCACCAACACCATCCTATTCAGCCCGCAGAAGAATGACTTTGGATCTGGCCATGATTCGACTTCCACCTCACCGGCAAAGCGACCTTCCACCGCGCATCGTAGCGGTGCTGCCACTCCTCGCACCAAAGCCACTCCCAAGCGCCCCACCGTCAACCCGCCAAAGCTGAACCGGCCGGATCTCTCTCCACGGAACCAGAACAAGTCATCCCCGAACCTTATTGGAATCGGCTTTGGCAACCTGCCTCGCCCCCCGCAAAGGCACCGCGATCCTTCGTTCAATGCGCTGGCCCTTGACCTCGCATCGGATCTCGGCGACAACCGTCCACGCCCTGAGCTTCCCAATATCCCCGGCATGTCGGCCAGCTTCTCGACCCAGATGGAAATGGCGGCGATGGGAGCGCGGCGCTTCAGGCGGCCCGGACGGCCCAGCTCGCACGACGACGAGGACGAAGAGGAGGAAGACCGATCCCGCACAAACAGGATCCTGTTGGCGCGCATGAACACGCTCGAGGAGAGCTTCAAGGAGGTGCTGAAGGAAGTGCGGGGCCTGAACAAGAGCAAGGGCGGCGCGCATGCAGTGGACAAGAAGGGCAAGCAGAAGAAGGGCACGCGCACGCCTGCCACGCCCGGCACGCGCACTCCTGGTGCTGCTAACTCGGCGGGTGGCGGGTCGACTGGGACGGCTATTCATGATGGCAGCGGTGATGACAGGGCGTCGATCCGCCGGATCGACGAGGAGCAGGATGGGGATTTGGACTCTTCAAGGTCGTCGGTTTGATCGGTCTCCTCCCAGTGCTCTTTGCTGCCCTGACGGCATGTGTGCCCTAGTTTGCTCGTTGCTCTGCATTCCTCGCGTTTTCATTGGTCTTTTTTGCGAGACTTGTCTTGCTTTTTACCGCATACGACGGCGTTTCATCCTTTTTTTTTTTTTTTGCATCTCTGTTGGTTCCCTGCGTGTCTCACGTGCAGCGTGCAGCGTGCATCGAGCAGCGTACAGCTAATGGTGGTTTCGTGCGCCATTTCCAGTTTCTTGGGCTTCTGCATTTGCTGTTTTCATCACTCGAGTTGGCGGCGGGGTGGTCTTCTTCTGACGCAGTTGGATGGGAGGGAAAAGGGTTTGCAAAATGGAAACAAGATTGAGCGGGTGCTTGTCATCTTCTGTTCTCTCCCATCGTATTTCTCGCGTTGCAAGCTCAGATCAATCGGTGCGTATTTACGGCCATAGCCCGGAATTAATGACAAAGACATCCGATGGCAGCTGAGGCTTGGTGCTGCCTCTTATCCCCGTGAGCTCAGGACGGCGAGACGAAGGCGTGTGGAGCAGCTCTCCCACCCGCACCGCCGCGCAGGTAGCAGCATAAACGCAAAGGCGCGCGCATGCACCCAGACTAGGCGGCTGCTTGGCGCAGTGCTTGTTCGGACCTGCCCACCAGCTTCGGCGGGCCTGATAGGCGGAGATGCAGAACAGAGTGTTGGCAAGGTTCGTGTCCGCGTCCCGCGTCCCGCGTGCCGCGTGCGCGGATCCCGCAGGGCGCGAAGAGTGTCGCACCTTTCGCTGCGGATCAGTCTATCCGTTCGAATTGGTCCGACGACGTGAATCGCGGGTCTATCGGACGAGGGGGAAACGGTTCCTTGTGTAGCGGGGTGGCGCCACAGGGCTGCCTGCGGGCCGCGCGGCCCTCGCAACGACGTCTGCCGCTGCCTCCACGCCGCTGTGCTTGCAGCACGACCAAACACCCGTGCTGAGGTGCTGGCTGCAGCGAGAGCGTGAAGACGCCGCGCAGCACTGGCGAGTGCCCGGGTCTGGTCGCCTGCAGCTGGATCCTCCCACGTTCCAGGCAGGCACGTAGGATTGTGCTGATGCGCGGTTTCCGAGCGGGCGGAGCTAACGGATTTACCTGCGGTGTTTGGAATGCCTTGTCCCCGCGTCCAGCGCCCAGGATTGGGTACCCCTCACTTGGAGCACAGTCTGTTGCTGGGCAGACGCGTGTATATAAACCCCAGGGCGGCTGTCCTGCACATCCAGCAACCCGCCTTCCAGCTACTCTCCCGCTCATCCCTGCGCCTGCTACCGCCTGGCTCCGACTATAGCTACTGCACCATCCCAGCCTTCCAACGACGTCATCATGGCCTTCCCCATTCCTCCTGAGCCCAAGTCCGCCCTTGGCTGGCACCGTCTCCTCTCGCCCACCGCGGGCGTGAGGGTCTCCCCTCTGTGTCTGGGTGCTATGAACTTCGGTAATGCCTGGTAAGACCCCTGCAGATGCACCGCCAGATCTGATCACACCCTGGACCCTGCCACCAATTCTGCGTCAATGGCACAGGGAAGAAGGCACAGCTCTTGAGAACTGGTGTCGGCGTGTTTCCACAAGCATTTTGAGTGGCATCGCTGACCGGGCTGTGCAGGGAAAGATTCATGGGAAAGTGCGACAAGAAGACGACCTATGAGATCCTGGACTACTTCTTCGAGCAGGGTGGCAACTTCATTGTACGTTCCGCCCGCATCCAACGATTCTGTAACTCGGGAGGCTGACTGCGTTCTAGGACACTGCGAACAACTGTGAGTCTCTTGTCTGGTTCCGACGGGGCAATGCTGACCGAGAACAGACCAGGGTGAGGAAAGCGAGGAATGGCTCGGCGATTGGATGAAGGAGCGCAACAACCGCGATCAGGCAAGCTCCCTCGCACGCACATTGCCCGGACGCATTTGCTGACACGAGTGCAAAGATTGTCCTGGCAACCAAGTTCACCACCTGCTACCCCTCAGGCAAGGGAGGCGAGAAGATCAAGGGCAACTACCAGGGCAACCACGCCAAGAGCCTGAAGCACTCGGTCGACGCGAGTTTGAAGAAGCTACAGACCGACTACATCGACCTGCTCTACCTCCACTGGTGGGATTACTCGACCTCGATCCCGGAGGTCATGCAGAGCCTGCACCACCTCGTCCAGGCCGGCAAGGTTATCTACCTGGGTGTCTCGGACACGCCCGCCTGGGTCGTCAGCAAGGCCAACCAATGTGAGCATCCCAACGAGCAGGCATCCCGTACCGTCCAGCTAACCCACCGCCAAAAGACGCCCGCGACCACGCCCTGACCCAGTTTTCCGTCTACCAGGGCCGCTGGAGCGCCGCGGACCGCGACTTCGAGCGCGACATCATGCACATGGCGTACGACGAGGGCATGGCGCTCGCTCCCTGGGGCGCCCTCGGCGGCGGCATGTTCAAGACGGAGGAGGAGTACGCCAAGTCCGAGGGCCGCAACATGCGGCCGCAGAGCGAGAACGCCAAGAAGATCACGGCGGCGCTGGCAAGGGTCGCGAAGGCGAAGGGCACGCTCATCACCAGCATCGCGCTCGCCTACGTCATGCACAAGGCCCCCTACGTCTTCCCCATCGTGGGCGGCCGCAAGGTCGAGCACCTGAAGGGCAACATCGAGGCGCTGAGCATCCAGCTGTCGCGCGAGGAGATCCAGGAGATTGAGGATGCGGTGCCGTTCGATGTCGGCTTCCCGTCGAGCATGCTGTTCGAGTTCTTCGGCATGCACAAGTACCAGTCGGACATGAGCACTTTCGATATTCCGCTCGTCAAGTCGGCCGGTTACCTTGATACTGTGCCGAGGGTCCAGCCGATCAAGCCGAGGAAAGTCTAAGACGGTGAAGGGATGAGGGAAATATGAGAGGGGACTCGGGTAATGCGGTAGTGGTAAGAATGTCATAAAATTCTGTGCTCAATCTATGAAGGCAAAACTGCCAGTGATCCCTTGATCCATTGCCCCACTGCTTTGGTATGCACTTTCATTGACCTCGAATCCTTCCTATCGTCGGCATCGTTTGTTTGTTAATCATGGGGAGTTGAAGCATTCGTCAGGATGGATACTTCAACTCCCCATGTGCAGGCTACAACGCGTTAAAAAAGGAATTCATACGAAAGGCATGGAGTCTCGCGCAGCAGCACCTCTTTGATTGCCATGGAAGATATTCTCCGGTTCCAAAGCATCTGTGAGGATTCGAGAAGGAGCGTGGGTCAATATGGTGAGCAAAAGAAACAGTATCAGCACTCAAGACAAGTATGAAGTGCTTATGAGAATGGCACAAGCATGAGGGCCCATGCACCATCAGTGCTTCACCTCCGGCTCCAGGTCACTCTGATCATGGCCAAAGAATGCCTCATTTGTGTTAAGCTCACCTAGAAATATCTAATCGTCGTGCGGCGAGCTCGCTACCACCGCTGTGCACCACGTCATCGCCCGATTCTTCCATTTCACTTTCAACCACCGCTCCTCCTCACCTTCTTAAAACGCCAACGCCGCCACGCATGAGCAGCGACGCTCTGTACAACTACAGCCCTAGCAAAGCTTCGTCACAAGCTCGGCATCATGAGCCACCAGCCCGCGCCCGCGCCCTCGCCATTCCTCGCGCTCGCGCGGGAACTACGCAACCAGATCTACGCCGACGCCATCATCTCGTGCGTCGCCGCCGAGAACGCGCTGGGCGACCAACGAGCCACCGACCGCCCGCAGCTCGGCACCGTCACCCACAACGCCAACCCGCCCCCGTCCAAGGGCCTCTGCATCCGCCTCCGCCTCCGACACGACGAGCCCAAAGCCGCCCGCGCCGCGAGGAAGCTGCTCCGCGCTGCCTCGCCCGGCGCCCTCCTCCTCGTCTCGCGCCAGGTCTCCGCCGAGTTCAGCGACGAGCTCTTCCGGCACGCCAAGCTGGTCGGCCAGTACACCGTCCACACGCACCACCCCGACCACCACCAGCCCGGCCGCCGCAGCTTCGACTGCGACATCGCGGCGCTGGTCGGCACCGCGCCCGCCGCGCTGCCGCTGCACCGCCTGCGCCGCTGGGAGGTGCAGGTCGACGCGCTCGACCCGCGCGCCGGCCGGCCGGCCACGTACATGCGCTGCGTCGACGCGGCGCTGCGCCAGCTGCCCGGCGTCGAGGAACTGACGATGCGGCTGACGATCGCCGACTGGCGCGTCTACGGCGCCAGGGGCATCCGCGACGTCTGCGGCGGCGGCGGCGCTCACAAGCGCGTCCTCCGGCCGGCGGAGCTCATGGCCGCGCGCGTCGTGCACCGGCGCGGCGTGCGGGTGTTCAGGAAGGTGTGCACGCTGGGGTTCGGCGGGGGGGAGGAGGCGTCGAGGGCCAGGCAGGTGTTCCCGCTGATGGAGAGGGTGGAGCGTTGGGATGGGGAGGCCGGGGCCATGAGGGTCGTCGAGGACGTGAAGAACGACGTGCACTACTGGTGTGTTTGCACCCCGGCCCGCCGCTCCTGTTGGAACCTTGCTGACGGAGCCCTTGCAGCAGATTCTATACGATGAGTAAAGCGAATGGCTACTACTGGGTCGAGAAGCAGTACCAGCCTTACGACAAGTTCGGTCCGGCCGGCTCCTACCAGGCGACCATGGACGCGGTCATGCATGGTTACAGTTTGTGGGTCGTGAAGGGCAAGCCTGGCTGGAACGAGACGGAGGAGCACCGCAAAATCACCAAAGAGCTTGGCCCGTGCGCGACCCGGCAGATGGTGAAGCGGTTGGGAGCGCAGTTGGGTTATTGAGGCGTCAGTGCGACCAACAATCCTTCGAGCCTCGTTCTGACGAACGCTTAAGGCGCAAGGGTACCGTAAACTTATTTGACAACGGCCCCGGAACACTTCAACATTCTATAGACTATGGTCGACCATCCAGCCAAAGGCAACAATAATCATCTAACCGTTTCTTTCCCTGTGGTGGTTCCTGCGTTCCCGAGGTCGTTGAATCGTATCCTTCAAGTCATTCCTTTCAAGGCCCCATCTGTCGAGAGCTTCAAGCCCCACGGCACCACTTCTGAACGCTCATTGACCTCATCCCCACAATTCGAAAGCCAGAGAGGCGTTCCCACAGCGCATCACTTGTCGCAGAGATGCTCAGAAAACCCCCGAACGATCCACCCGGCTTCCCCTATCGTTGCCGTCCAAACAGCCACTTACTCTGTCCGCTGCGCGTTCGTGATTGCGCACCATGCCCGCCCGATGTGCCTGAAACATCCGGGACGCCTGTCCGCACCCTTCAATACGATACGCGGAGAAAAAAAAAGGGGGGAAAATCTTCCCTGCCGTTTCCGGGGCGGCAATCGTCTCCGGGGTCCAGAACTCTCTCTCTTGTCAGCCTTACGGCACGCCGCAATCCTCGTCGATATTATCGACGGCGGGGTGGACCGTAGTGTTGCGTGGTGTGAGGTGGTGCGCGAAGTCGCTTGCGGTGCACGTCGCCAACAACACGGGGCGCTGGCTGCCTTGCCGCGACAACGCTCTTCTTGCCGTCAGGGTATGCAAGCGTGCGCGAAGAGGGGTGGGAAGATGTCGAGGGAAAGAAAGGTGCGCATGCCGGGTCAGCTGTCGCGCGGAGCTTTCTCGATCGCACGCGCCTTTTTGAGGGCGGGGTGAGGGGGTGGCGGGTTAGGGTTAATGCGCGCAGCGCGCGTGCAGAAGGCAAATCGACCGTGGTGCTCGTGAAGAAGTTTCGGTGCCGTGCAACACGGATGCATGCGCGGCAGCCCGAAGATCCGGACCAGGGAGGCGGATCACATCACATGTGAGGAAGTCAATGTCCGACCACATCGTGATCTGCCCGATGAGGAAGGCCAGATGAAATGATGATCCGATTTGATCTACCCTGGGATATTGCCGAATGGGAGCAAACTTCAATCCTTACTTACCACCGTCCTCCGAGTGAAGCCGAAAAGCTGTCAATCCATTTTCTCATACCCGTAACACCTCCCTGCAAGACCTAAGCACAGCCAAGACCATCTCCGAAGGCGAGCTTGACTGAAGCTTGCCGCATTGGCGTTTTAATTTCCGAACACGCCTGAGACGCGATCTTCACTCAGTGTCGCTGTCGTCGTCATCCTCCGCCTTTTGCTCCGGCTCCTCCTCTGTGGTGTTCACCTTGAAGTTGGGCTCCTTCCAGCGCCACATGAGCTCGTTGGGCAGATAGGCGTAGAAGGAGCAGTAAACTTCCTGAATCTCATCCAGGCATTGAATGCCCAGGCTAAGCGTGCGCACGCAAGCCTGCATCTTCATGCCGACGAAGCAGCTCTGCAGAATGTTCACCTCCACCCAAAACCCGTATCTCTTATCCGCCTTTTCCTTATCGAGCTCCTTGATGCGCCAAGCTGGAAGGTCGTCGGTGCCGAAGTCCGGGATGTCCCAGGGCGTGCAGTAGAGCTTACCCAGGGGCTCGAGGGCGAATTTGCCCTTCATCTGAGTGTTGATGGCAGCATAGATTTCGAGCACCTTAGCGGAAGGCATCTCAACCCCGGTGACCTCAAGTCCGATGCCATCGGCTGTTCCAGTGCAGGAGATGCTATTGAAACCGGTCTCAAGGGTCTCCATGTGCTTGTCGGTTCCGTGAGCACCAATAGCCGCCTTGAAAATGATGCTGGCCTTCTCCTTGGTGTGCGTCGAGAACCTTCCCCGCTCCTCTTCACTCTCCAGCTCGTCCCACTCACCAATCTGGGTGTACTTATCCTTGTAGAACCCGTCGAAGAGCGTGCTGCATGCAACGTTGAAATCACCAGGTAAGTTGGACGCCGTCGCTGTAACTTTAGGGAATTCAATTTCAGCGAGCTCGCAAACCCGGCGTGCGGCGTAAATGCCATTGTTATGCTCCGGGCAGACGTTGTGATGCAGCAGGTAGTTGTAGAAATTCTTCAGAACCGTCGACGCAAGGCGAATGTCGGCCATGTCGTAGAATACCAAGGTAGGCCAGGAAGAAGACCTGAGGGACTGGTCAGTAGCTGCACATTATTGTCTAATTTGGAAACTGACAAGAAGCCTTTGGCAACAGCCTCAAAGTCGACAGGCCACATCTCCTGATCGTCTTTGTCAGGGTCAATGGTATGGTTTGCCATCATAAGTGCGATATCCTGTGCATCTCTCTCCTCCAGCTCCGGATCCTTGATGCCACCGGTAAACTGGCGCTGGGTCTGGTCAACACCTCCGTACTTCATGAATTTGGCAAAGACATTCAGGAAGTGCTGATGCATCTTGCGCCTCGACTTGTAGCGCTGGATGGCAACCTCCATGCGCCTGCCAGGATTAGCATCTTGCAATAGCCCAGGGAAGAGGGTTGTCATACAGCCGGAACGAGATGCCAGGGTCGTACATCGATCCCTCCTCTTTGAACTCCGTCGGGGTGACTGGAGCATCCGCAAAGAATTCTTCGAATCCGTGCGGCTTGTCCCATCCATACGGCTTCTCCTTCTTCTGCTGCTGCTGTTGAGGTTGCTGAGTCTTCTTGCTATTCTTTGCTGTAGGCTTGGGATGGTCAGGCTCTTGGTCTGACCCGACGTCGGCGTCAGAATCGTTGTCGTCCTCGTCCAGCACGGTCTTCCCTATGAACGGGATCTTGCGCTTGATCTGATTACCCTCGACTACGTCCAGAAAGGCGCTCTTTTTGAGAGATTGCACGACCTGAGTGAACGGCCTGTACTGTCGCATCTTCTTGAAACCGCATATCGACTTGATCGAGACCGGAACGTTGAGGCGGCCTTGACATTTCTCAAGCAGGTGACGATCGGTCGGGAGATTCTCGTCTGAGAAGTAAAACTCAACCTGGCGGCGGATGTCGTCACCTTTGGGGTGCTCTGGAGCTGTCGGCGGTGGTTCCCAGACCTTGGGAAGGTCCTCAGCAGCGGCGGCCTGAGATGCCTCGGGCTGATCCGGCGCGCGCTGCCTGGCTGGAGGCTCCGACATGGCAATGACGTCGGGTGACGCTTTCGCTGTGTTGTGTTGCAGAAAGGAATGGTGGGCGAGGTTGAAACTGACCAGAGGAGCCAGTTGCAGGACAGCACAGGTGATGGCCAAATTAGGAAATGGCCACATGCAGCAGACCGCAGATATCTCAGCTCATGTGCAAAGAAAACCCCAAGCAAGCCGCGATCTCCGGATCAGTATCAGCAAGACTGAAGAAACGAAGGACATATCTCTGCTGTGCAGCACGAAATCAGGCTGCGGCAAGGAGAAGCTGGTAGACGCCGGCGCGTTTGCTCGACGCATACAAACAACGGGCCGCAGCACGCAAACAGACGGAGATTTCCTCAAACATGGCGACCGCTATCCGTACTTCGCACAGCTTCGGACGCACCTCACACAGTACACACAGATGGAGGTGGGGGTTCGTCCGGACGAGTCAAGCGCGCTCTGCACCGCACCGCTTTCGCGCGCGGATAATTGCTTCAACGACAGGCGTGCGATGTGCCGCTGACCGCGCGACCCCTCCGTGCTTCCCTCCGGCGACGGCGATGGCGCGACTCGATGGCGACAGCCCTGACGGCGCTGCGGCCCCGCCGCCACCGGGCTCCAACCTCTCCAGATCACGGGCTTGGGCTCGTCGCGGCTCTGGGACTCGGGCGGCTGGCGGCATCACGGTCTCTCGGGGCGGCCAGACACGGCCATGCCGGGCGTTACGAGTAATTGCTGGCGGGCTCTCATCGACGCAGGCGCCGGGATGCGAGGGCTCCACTCCTGCGCCGTTGGGCCCAGGGTCGGCCGGTGGGGCCTGGGGCGATTTGTGCCTCGGGGTCGAGAAAGCGGCCGCAATCGCAGCTACACCTGCCTGTTGCACCCCGCGCGCGCAACACCAACACACCGTGGCGCAGCCCTGAAGAGCCGGCGCCGAGCCCTGCGATGCTTTGGTTTCGCGCTCTGCGGGCAGCCTAAGGCGCGGGACTAGAAGCGATTCCAAACCGCGGCTGTGTCGTTCGTGTGTTTCATTTACAGCCGGCGATCAGCACGCGTCGCTACGCCCTCTGCGCCTGCTGCCAAATAGGGGAGCCGGCCTCGCGCCTCGATGTTCGCTGTCCACTGTGCCTCTCGCCTGCATACCCTGTGGCTGCTGCACGCAAGTAAGCCGTCTGTTCCTTCACGCATCTTCCACCAGCTGGCCAGGCGTCCGGCACCAGCTTAGGGGTCTGCAGGCTATAGGAACGTGGCTTCGCCCAGAGCGTTACCCCCGGCTCAACTAGCTCCCGCCGCCGACGGACTGCCGAGTACCGCCTTCCACTTCCCGCCTCCGCCATACCCGCCCCTCCACGGCAGCTGGCCTGCGCATGGTGCTCGCTGCTTCCCGACTCGCCCTTCCCGGAAAGCATGGCTCACGGCGCACGACTCTCAACCTTCTGATCCCCCCCCCGGCCCCGTCTTGCGTCGACCCTCACGCCATTGCGCCTCGGTTCCGCCGTACTCTTCCGCACTCCCAACAGTACATACCACGAGCACCACTATCCGCCTGCTGAATCTGTATCGCGACTCCGCCGCCTCCCCGAGAGCGCCATTGGCCCGCCATGTCGATTGCACGAGGCATCCAGTCTGCCATATTCTTCTACCTTTCATGCGCACCATGCGTCGGCCACGCCCACCAGCGCCGCCGCAGAAAGGAGGCCCGCCGTGACCGCCTTGAAAAGGCTGCCCTGGAACTCGACTCGCCCGATGCGTACCGTCATCCCGACCCCTCGTCGACGAACCCTTACTGGAACGAGGAGATCGCGTTGGGACCGGGCCCGCCACCGCGCGGAAAGAAGAGGCAAAAGAGAAACATTGGAACGGCCGGCACACAGGGGTCGGCGAGGAGCCGAGTGAACAGCGACGTTGAAGAGGAGGGCGTCGCTGGCATACAGATCAGCTTGTCGCCCGGCGCGTCGGATACCACGCTGAACGACGATAGCTGGAACAAGCGACGGTACCAGAGAGAAGACGATGAGCATTGGGGTTCGGAGACTGTGAGCTCAAGAGGTGGTTTGCGGGTATCGAGCAGCGCGGGTTCCGCAACTGGTTTGGTTGGTCTCAGCAGGCCTAGCACTGGACGGTCAGCCAGCGAAAGCTACTACACGCCCCGCCCGCCACCTGTCAACGAATTTCACCCTCCGGTCGTGACCGCGCTCTCTCCCAACGCTGGCGCCAACAACTGGATGCTCGCGCCGCCGCCGAGTGCGAAGGTCATGAGTGGAAAGAAGAAGGGGTCCACGCGCAGCAGAGCAAGCAGTCGCACAAGCAGTCGCGCCGATGTCAATTTGCAACGAGAAATGAGCCAGAGGAAGATTGAAGAGAAGTTCAGGAGAGGTGAAACTCCCGAGGTGCCTCCCGTCTCGAGAGGAAGCTCGTATATCAGGGAGTCCAAGTCCTCCCACGGAAGCCCCAAACTGGCCTCGTCCCCGACTTTGTCCACCAAGAAGTTCAGCCTCGAGCGCAGGTCAATCGCGGAGGACTCGGACGCTTCGGACGACACTCTTCCCCGCGACAAGAGGCATGATTCAGGCAATCATCTGGCCATCATTTCCCCAAACGTTGAACGCGGATCTCCTAAACGCCCCAAGGCTGCACGACAAAGACTGTCGACGGTACATTCAGGAGAGACTCTGGCTAAGCGACCCAGTCCGGCCCGAGCGTCGACCCAAATGGAATCGAAAACCTCCGTGCTGCATAAGGAGAACATTAGCGAGCTCCCTGCGAGATCGCGCTCGACGAACAGGGCGATCAAGAAGCCGGAACCTCTTGTCATCCGGGACAGTTCTCTCAACTTGCTGCAGGAACTCGTCTCTCCTAATGCACTATTAAATTCTCAATTCGTCAAGTCGCCTACTCTAGAAGCCCGGATAGAGCTACCCCCAACAAATTCATCGGAAGAGCTCCAGCTCAGGTCTCTCAGCCCGTGGTTTCCTTCCGATGACTTCGTAGTCGCGGCCGATGACTCGGGTTCAGATAACCTCAGCAACCCTCGCCTGAGGTGGAGCATGGACATCTAACCGCATTAACAACGAAGGAGAATACACTTGCCGCAGCCTCCTTTTGATCACGACTACGCACATCTCGTTTCAGTGCTTTGATTCTGTTTCTTCTCCGCTTTTAAATTCTTCTTCTCGACAGGCAGCGAAGTGTGTTTTAGCATAGCGGGTTTGGCGTTTGTTGTCCTGGGTCCTCACCACACACAGCCGCGAGACGGCTTATGACGAGCGCTTGCATTGGGGTCATGTCTGTTTGTTTGTTGATTTTACTTCTCTGCCGCTTCCGGCATTCCATTCGTGCATACGTACATTCCTACCTTTTTGGCCACTTTTTTTTTTCCTTTTGCACAGGTTGGCGCCCGCATAGTACAGGCATTGGGATAGACGAGTAGTTTCAGAAAGCACACAATAGGGCGTCCAGCCCCACGATAGCGGTTCAATTCAACGGATTCCAGCTAAGACGTTTGGTACCCAGGATCGAGGCAACCCCGCTTTCGGCATGTGATGTGCAGAATCCATGACTTGATCAGCTCAGCCCTACGCGGCCCGCCAAGGTTTCGGCTGCCCCGCCGGCGCCGGCGCGGCAGCAAACGCGTATCATAGCGGCGCGTCAAAGGCCGCCGCCCATCACGGAACACGAACCCCATCGCACCACCGACACCGACACCACCCCCGACCGATCGCCCACCATGTCACTCCCGGGCCTCTCGCTGCCGGGCCTGTCCATGTCCGCGCCGCCGCCGGCCGACATGCCGCCGCCGTCTGCCCCGCGCAACCAAGAGCTGGCGCCCGGCGCCGAGTACCGCTTCGAAGTGCCCTTCAGCTCGACGCTGACGGTCAAGCTCCTCAACGGCACCGCCGAGTGCTTCGGCACCGAGCTCGCCTGCAACGCCAAGGAACCCTACCTCTTCCGCCCAGGCACCAAGGCCGCGATCTACACCTGGCACGGCTGCCGTCTGCAGGTGGAGGGCGACGTCGAGAGCGAGTACCTGGCCGAGGAGACGCCAATGGTCGAGTACGCGAACGTGCACTTCGCGCTGGAGAAGCTGCGGGACAACGTCGAGTACGGCGGCGGCGGCGGCGGCGGCGACAAGCCCATCGGCCCGCGCGTCCTGGTCGTGGGGCCGGAGAACGCGGGCAAGACGAGCCTGGTGCGGCTGCTGGCGGCGTATGGCGTCAAGATGGGGCGGCAGCCGGTGCTCGTCAACCTGGACCCGCGGCAGGGCATGCTGAGCCCGCCGGGGGCGCTGGCGACGGCGACGTTCGCGTCGGTGCTGGACGTCGAGGAGGGCTGGGGCAGCAGCCCGATCAACGGACCCAGCCCGGTCCCGGTCAAGATGCCGCTGGTCTACCACTTCGGCCTCGGCAGCCCGGACGACAATGTCAGGATGTTCAGGGGCCTGGTGACGCGCTTGGCGCTGGCGGTGACGAGCAGGCTGGGCGAGGACGAGGAGGCCAGGAAGTCGGGCTGTCTGATCGATACTCCCGGCGTGCTGAGCGTTGATAAGAAGGGCGTGTATGAGAATATACAGCATGTTGTTTCGGAGTTTTCAGGTGTGTTTGCAATGCTCATGATGTCGCCCAAACGCCGCTGGCTTTCACGAAGCCTCCCGCCCATTCCTATCCGCCTGTTTTCGTCCACTTTACGTGCAAGAATCACTACTACTCACATCTGTCCCACACAGTGAACGTCATCCTCGTACTTGGATCCGAGCGTCTCTTCAGCGACCTTTCACGACGCTTCTCGCGCACCGGCGAGGATGCCGTCCAAGTCGTCAAGCTCGACAAATCCGGTGGCTGCGTCGATCGTGACGAGAACTACATGAAGACGCTTAGGCAATCGCAAGTCCGGTCCTACTTCTTCGGTCACGGCTCCACGACGCTAAGCCCGCACACGCACCGCGTTGACTTCAATTCCCTACACATCTATCGCACAGTCGACAGTAAGTCTCCGTCCTCCTTTACAGCATCGACTTTAACTCTCTACGCATCAAACGTTCTCTGACCCATACGCCCACAACGCAGCATCCGCATCCAACCCTGCATCATCCTTCCTGCCAGGCGGCGGTGTGTCGGACGACGCCGAGTCGGGCTCGGGACGCCTCTACGAGAAAATTAGGCCGTCGCTTATGCTCCAGAACGGCCTCCTCGCCATCACTAACGCGGAGCCCTCGGACAGCCACGAGAGCATCCGCGACAGCAGCGTGCTCGGCTACGTGTACATCGCTGACGTTGACGAAGCGAAGCAGAACGTGAAGTTGCTGGCGCCGCTGAGCGGGCAGATCCCACGCAGCGCCATGATCCTGGGGAATTGGCCGGAGGACGTTGCTGGGTTGGTGGGATAGTTGGGAGCGTGGAGGACAGGAAGTGGAGAGAGGAAATAAGATGGGGCGGGTGGGAGAGGGCTGCGCAGGAGGTCGGTTCGGAAAATACTGTAACGAGTTCACACTTGGTCAGGGATGTTTCTCTGATCACTTTTTTTTTTCTTGTGTTGATACCATCTTGGCGCGGTGTCTGGAGTTACATCATCGGCCGGCAATGGAGAAAATCTCATGCCAAACCCTTGGTCCGATCACTTTCTAGCGTATACCCGGCCCTTATACCCGAACCCTATGTCAACATCCCTGTCGGCGGATAGAGTTGCTGATTCGGGGCTGTGGGCTCTCGGCGTTCAGAACGTCGGCACCGCAGATCTCAAGCGCGGCGGAACACGAAACAGAGCAGAGACAAGCCGGCGGGGTCTGATTGGCGGCAGGCGGTGAGAGCGCAGAAGAGAGCGCTTTCCCGATCTTGCGGGGGCTCGTCTCGTCGGGCCGCAACCTCGACGTCGCGTGGCCCCAGTTAAAAAAAGTCGCTGCCCACCATGAGGTGACACATGCGGAGATCGGCGGCAACGGATCCGTGCGCCTGCGACACGCTCTGCTGGCCCGCGAAGGGTGGCAAGGCCACGGTGTTGGGCGTCGGGAAGCAGATGCCCTCGGTGTCTGCGTGCGGCCGAGCCTGGTCAAGGTGCCGATCCCGATTCTCCTTGGAGGACGTGTCGGATGCGGCATTTCACGCCTGCCAGCGGCCGACGCCAAGGATCTTCGTTGACCGCATCTGCGCAGACGGCTGCTTCAACGCGCGGTGCCATGTGACCCTGGGGGCGGCCGCCGCCCGCGCTGCGCGATCGCCACGGCGGCCGGCGGCCAGAGGCGCGGAGCATGCGTGAGCGGCGGAGGCATCGCGGGAGGGCGACACAGGCGCGCTCGAATGGTCGCTCCTGACGTTTTTGCCTAATTGGGTAAGCGCCCCTCCGTGCCTGCTACACCAAAAAACTAAGCGCTTGGCGCTTCGCCCGGTAGTCTTTGGGCAGGCGGTTTAGCAGGCGCTCTTCTCGCCAGAAACTGCTTTCGTTCGGCCCTTCTTAATGGCCATACAGAATTTTGCGCGCCTATTTAATTTTAATGTAGCCGCTTGGACTGATATGATTGGTTTACCCCGGCCCTCAGCGTGGCTGTGCAACAGATCATTGCCCAACATCCCTGCTCGTCGACCGCCTCTCCACTTCCCACGAGCTGCGAAAATGCCGCTAATTTCGAAGCTCACAATGCCAGACCGTCCTCTGCCTCCGGATCCGTCGCACAGCCTGAGGAGGAAATTCCACGAGCACACTGCAGCGCCGCATCGCGAGATGACGCGCACCACCACGCCAGGACAGGGCGAGCTCCCGCCGGAGGCGAGCCGAACGGGGGCCCTTGCTCGAGCGTCGTTGCTGGGACTGCCGCGCGAGGTCCGAAATCTCGTCTACGAATTCGTCCTATATGCATCTCGGCGGCCCGCCGTGGGCAACGACTACGCCACCGCCCGGCCGCTGCTGAGGGACGCCCTGACATACGGCGCCGCCCGCATGCTGCTGCTGGTCAACCGGCAAGTGCACGC
This sequence comes from Neofusicoccum laricinum, assembly GCA_029906385.1. Taxonomy (NCBI): domain Eukaryota; kingdom Fungi; phylum Ascomycota; class Dothideomycetes; order Botryosphaeriales; family Botryosphaeriaceae; genus Neofusicoccum; species Neofusicoccum laricinum. The sequence goes on along the minus strand of CP123719.1, from coordinate 1,892,068 downwards.
CGAGTACGTGGAGGCAGTGTACCAGTACTGCCAGCTGCAGGGCGAGCTGGGCCCCGAGGACAGCTGCGAGCTCAAGCTCTCGCACGGCGGCTGGCCGCGGACGCGCGCGCTGCCGCAGACCGGCCTGCTCCAGCACCTGCGCAACTGGGAGGTGCAGACGAACTACACCGACGTCGTCGGCGACCCCTTCATGCCGCGCTGGGTGCTGTACATGGGCAGCCAGCCGCTCAGCCAGTCGCTGCAGCTCAAGCAGCTCAACCTCGAGGCCACGCTCGAGAAGGCGCTGCCGCAGATGCCCGCCCTGCGCGAGCTCACCCTCCGCCTGGTGCTGCCGCCCTACCCGCGCCTGGAGAAGTTCCTGACGTCCGGCTTCGACTTCCACCGCTTCCTCGCCTACCAGCCGCGGCAGGACCATCACCCCCCGCGCCTCTGCCGCCTCGCGAAGCTCGTCACCCCGGACTTCAACGACGACGGCGCCGAGACGTACATCGACGGCACCCACGTGCTCGAGCTGATGGAGCGCGTCGACCGCTTCTGCCACAAGACCGGCCGCCTGGAGAAGGTCGCCCAGCTCGTGCGCGACCCCAACTACTGGAAGTTCTACCAGGAGTGCCTCGGCGCGGGCAAGAGCTGGGTCATGCACAACGAGCGCGCCATCTCGTACGCCGAGGCCCGCCGGTGCGCGGAAAAGGGGTACGACGCGTGGGTCGCCAAGGGCAAGCCGGCGTGGAACGAGGCCGCGGACTGGTTTGGTGACTGATGGTTGTTGGGATCCGCGGGCGCGGAGGACTTTGCGCTACCTTGTCTTGACTGTGTTTTTTGGACGCAGATACGGCGTTTTATTCGTCTGCTTTGGGGACTCGGCCTGGGTTTTGGGAAGAGGGTGGCGGCAAGTGAGGTTCTGTCGGGACACGATTGGGTACGGGATTGCATTGCGGTGCTGCGCTGGATGCGGCTGGGACGTATGAAAAACGATTACGATTTAAGAGAAAGGCATGAAGGAGCAAGAATCGGGATTCACTGCGCTGGGCGAAACCAAGGCGAGGTTTTGACGCTTATGCATCATTGGGCTCGCACTGTACACTAGATCAAGCTGAGGCTTTCATCTGCGCGGCTCGAAGATGTACTTCGTGTGTACTCGCGCCAGAGGGTCATTTCAGCTACCTACGGCATGTTATAGAGCTTCTGATACCAGGTTTCTAGAACGAAACGATGATGATATGGTCGAATGCAGGGGCACGTGCCCCTTTCGGTCTCCGGTTCTTGCCTTAACTTTCCGCAACGGAAAGTCCGCTCTCACTTCGCAACAATACAGCAACGACGCACCAACGCACATTCGATGGTTCATCGCGCTGCTATTGAATATACAGCCTCTTTTTCTGAACCGTGCGAGCGCCGGCTGAGTTGTGTTCTTTTAGTAAGTGCACCGGCACCTCACGTCCCCAGGACAACACATCACTTCGCCATCGCGAGTTTCAACGTCAGAGCACCCCTTCTATCTTATTCCTTTAAGCTTTTCTGGTCTTAGCGATATACCTTGGGTGATTTTGAGCAGTACTTGATTTCGATTCTCTTGGTACACGCCCGAGGCCACAACTTTCCAAATTCAGCAACATGACCAATCCTTTACCTTCGGGTCAGTAAACAGCTACTGTGAGGTAGTCCATGACTATTGGTCTACGGGGGGTTTTCGGAACCAATGACGCTTCCATTGCGGTCCGTGATAAAGGCAGTACATGATGGACTACGAGCCCCGGAGCCAAGCTCCGCTTCGCTGTGGTTGCAAAGAAACGGGATCGGGATATGCCGTAATAGCTGAGAAAACATTTGCGTGGGTGAGTGACCGCTTTCCTCATGGGAAGGCACGCAGTCGCTTTCGAGGTCCACGTCGTTCCCCAAAACGCCCGCGCCTTCCTCCTTCTCGACAGTCGCACCTCCGCACGAAAATCTCTTAAACAACCACCTTCGCGCCCAAATTCCGACACACGCTTGAACTTTTTCCACAAAAATTCCTGCCTGGGGCGCACCAAGCGTCGGAGTGTTCGACGTTATACTCTTTTCTCCCAAACCCGCTTCACTCCTTCACTCCCCTCTGCGTCAGTTCCGACGCAGTCACACCAACTTCAATCCTTCAACCCAAGCGCCTGAGTCCCTCTCGATTTCTTCCTACGGCGCAGTTCTCTCACGTTACCGCCTCTCAATTTTACTGCACGCGCCCTCGACGCGCCCGACGGTGTCATCTGCAGCTGCGAAGAGTACCCACCGCACTGGCAAACATTGGGACAAAGACTCAAGATCACTTCCCTGCACCATGTCGATCTAAGCCCAGCACAGTCAAGATGTCGATATCTCCTGGGGCGATCACGCATGTCCGGCGTTTGGGCCGCAACGCACCGCCCTCTTCCCGATCTCCATTCTTGGGACTCCCGCGTGAGCTCCGCAATATAGTCTATGGATGGATCTTGCTCACCTGCAGTGATTTGGCACGTTACCCAGAGGACGCGGTAGTGTTACGCCTCGATACACCTTTTCTTTCAGATGCTCTCTATGGGAAGTCAACTCGTAATTTGCGACGCGTCAGCTCACAGATTCGGCAAGAGTACATCACATACGCATTTGCAAAATGCAAGGTGGTTGGGTTCTGCCTCCTTGATATTCCGTCTTTCTATTTGGTGCATGCCAGCAACTCCATTGGTACCCTGGACCTCAGCAGAGTGTCCAAATATGAACTCTCCAGTATAATGGATTCCGAAAGTTGAATTCCAGATGGAACAGGACGTCCGAATTTTGAGGAATACGTCGATACTGCTGTAACGGCGGGCCTCTGCCTCTAAGGATCCAAACACCAAAGAGGGCGGTAAGCCGTGTAGGGTTTACCTTGAGTGGATACAAGGTAGGGATTGAGAACAAGTATAGACGAATACACGTGACTGAGCACTATGTGCGAAGGCCGTGTTACTAATCAATGGTGTAGATTGATTATTGAAGTTGACCACGAAGGGTCAAGTATCTAGCTAAGTGAGTGTGCTTATATACTGTGGGAAAGCTATGACAATCTATGGTTCATAGGTTCATTTCGCCAAGTAGTTGAACGTCTGAACTTCGTCAGTTCAAGAGTTCACAGTGCCAAGGCTTTGAACAGTTGAACCGGGGGTCACGTGACTCCCTGCCGGTGGATTTTCTTCGCGGGCGCGTAGGCGCCCCGCTTGTCCTTCTTATCCTCCTTACCCAGGTTCTGTGTAGGCTGCGCCGTAACAACTGCCATTAACTGCCTTCCAGCATTAAAGGAACTTACCCTTCGTGTGGCATACTGCGACATGACCATCGTCGAGGAAATAGACCCCCAGGAAGAATTCATGCAGAACCGCTTTCTGGAATTCAAACCACAGGGAAATAGGTGGGCCGAGAACAAGCTCAAAACTATCAAGAAGGTTGTGACTGTCTGTTTTTCGAACCTATACCCTTGGGAGGGCGGTTATCCTCACGTTTTCGAGTACAAATACCGGGTTAGTCAGTTCAAACCTAACACTGGAAAGTTTAAGGAGACCTCCAGTTTTGTTCGAGATGATGCATTCTGGTAGGGCTCCTGATACGAAAAATGTTTTGGTTCGTACTGATGAGTTGGTTTAGGAAGTACATCAAAGACTACAACAAACAATGCCTTCCATATTACAAATGCCTCACGCAGGGCCTACCTTTCAACAGGCACATGACAAAATCAAGCGACTGTACGATGATTGGGTAGAGTTAGGAAAGCCGAAGGCCGAGGAGGTGTTACAGGTGAAGATATGCAAGGCCATCAAAGATTTGGAGGGCGAATCGCTGTCAGAATTCTGGAATTTCGTGGACTCATTCGTCCAATTTGCCCAAAGGATGGACAGGGCCTGAGAGTACCTGTCGGTGGTAGAAGCGGGAAATAATCGGAGGGATTTGTTAGGAATGTGTTTTCCCGCGGACCAGAACAGTAATTAGCGGAGGCATTTGCGAGAGTTCAGAGGAAATTTTTCCGTTTTACTTCCGAAAGATCTTCTCACGGCCATGACTCTGGACGCACATTTCCAGCTGTTGACGGCCTAGTGCGATTATTTTCCCGTATTTTGATTTCTGTCGGGAACTGCGCTCGTGTGACTCTTTAGCGGGGTCAGAAGCTCGGGAAGCTCGTGAACTCTTATCTTCCCCTCTCCTCACATCTCGTCATGCATTAGTCCCCGCGGGCCGAAGCGGTTGCAAAAGAGATGGAAATCCCGGAGAAACGTTTCGAAAGGAATAATGATGATTGAAAGAGATAAGATGCTACGAAGAAAAGACAGTCGGAAGAATTGCCGGCACAGCCATGTCACACATGAAAAATAGATAGATCACAAGCGCACTGCAGACCAACCAACCTTGCTCTTTTTGCACACGGAAAAAGTAAAAGACCAGCATCCACATACACAAACAGATAGGGACAATGAGCAGGACTGTGTGTTTGCCACACCCGGAAGTTTAATTGAGCAGAACAACAACGCATAGAGATACTGAACTCCAGCCAGCCAAACGACTTCCAAACTCAGCGCAGGAACAAAACGCAGAAAGACGCGCAGACAGTTAGACTCAAGAAAGATTAAATCACCGCGGATTACATTTCCCCTCTCCATCTCTCCATCTCCCTGTGACGAACCGATATCGCAGCCCTGTAGTATAGGCAGTTCGCCCGACCAACGAATCAACACCCCAAGCCCCACGCGCTTGCACGCAAAAGATCACATCTTCATAGAACAAAGAATCAATGCTCTTGTTGCCTCGATCCTTTTCAAAAGACAAGAAACACACGCAAGACGACTCTTGATCCCGCCGCAAAGCAAAAAATTCAAATCCCTTTCATCATGAGTCATCATAAGTCATATCCGTTGTCCCTTCCTATCCCTGGAGAATAGTTTTCTCCCTTTAAAGCCCATTCCAATCCAGCCAATGTTCCTATAGCCTTTCCCGGTCCCGGTCCCCACCCCAGATAGAAGAAAGCAAAAACACCGTCAAAAAGTTATGTCGGAAAATAAACATCTGCAACTCCTTCAGGACTAAAGCGGAGTAAGTTTTGAGAAGTGAAAGACAACTTCGGTACACGTAGAAGAAAGAAAAAAGAGTGATTCAAGTCTTTTCATCCGGCGAGAAGTGCGCGCGGCGGGAAGAAGTGAAGGTGAATAATGAACACCAAAGTGTTTCAGAAAATGTTGATCCGTGCGTCGGACAACGGAAAGAAAGCGATCCAAGACGTCCGGAGTTAATGCAGTGCAAAATGCCGAGGGATCGAGAACCGAAATCACTGTCTGGAATATGGCCGGTTCATAAGTGCGATTTCGCGCGCGATATTTGCCCACTCCAGCTCGCGGCGGAGCGGCTCGCCACGCCGCTGGCGTTGGTACTCCTCCCACTTGAGGAGTTCGTAACTGTTTTTGATTTATCAGCTTTATGCCAAGGATGGTGCGGGACAGCATCGAAGACTTGACCACTTACGTGAACCTCAGGTGCGGCTGGATGATGACATTCAGCCTGCGTGCTCGGACAAAGCAGTATGCTCGCGGGAAACTCAGCCCCAACTCGTTCATAACCTCGGCGATGCAAATAGTTGCGGACCTGCTGACACCCACACGGCAGTGAACGAATGTTGCGGTACCATCGATCTTGCCTTGCTCGATAAAGCGTAGACAACGGCCAAACTCCTCGGTCAGCGGATCCACGCCGTTGTCTTGGACGCGGTCGATGTAAAGGAGGTTTTCCGCGCCAAACTCCTCAAGAACTTCCCTTGGCCAGGAGACGGGCTCACCAACTGAGAGCACTCGCGTGATGCCCAATTCTCGGAGCAGTTCGGGGTTGTTGGCATGGTTGAGGTTGCCTAAGTACATATACGGAAGAATGCGGCTGGGCAGGCTGCCATCGAGTTTCGAGAGCCAAGCAGGCTCCTGAAGGGTGAGAATGGAACCCGTGAAGCGGGGGGATTCCTGCAGGATTCGTGGCTGGATGCTCGTCAAGAGCGCCACGTCAGAAGAGTACGCGAAAAAATTCCGACCGCGATCCCGATGCAACCGTACCCAGGCTTCGTGCACTGGGAGGCCTTCAGCGAACATGAAGTATGTGAGACCGAGCAGAGAACTCTCGGTGTAGCCATCGGCGCAGTGGATCAAGAATTTTCTGGACTTCTCCGTGCTCGCGGACATGTCGGTGTCGCCATCTTCGTCAATACCTGAATCTGTAGCGTCGACCGGGTTGGCTATCCTATAAATCCAGTGGCACATTTCCATCAGACTGTCGACCTCAACGTGAGACCAAGTCGGAGGCATAATGCTCCCGGATGAAGGGAACGAGAGGCTGAGAGTTGGCCGTTTGGCCTTCTCGAGCATCTTCGAAGCTGCTTGCAGTGATCGAGAATCTGGGGAATGTGCTTGGTCGCTGGCTTCGATCAGGACATCGAAGTCATGCGTAATTGGTATTCCCAATTCAGGATCAGGAGTAGGTCCCAGGAACACGTTGTTGCTAATTTCTGAAGCCTCGGACATAGTGCACATCTCTAAGCGCTCCCAATGAACTGTAAACATGTCAGTAATGGCTCCACACAGACGGCTTTTCTACGGTAAATTCAGACAGCAGCGCGTGTGGAGTGTGATCATGCAACCATGCGAGTCGTGCATAAGTCATGCTCGAATACGCATCTGGATGAATGATTCATCGCCTCAAATGTATCGTGAATACAGTAGCGCTGCTGACCGAATATCCTGCGGAATGACTGCTTCACTTTCAGGCTGAACTGGGCGCTTACAAAAATCCATGACGGTTCCGGTCATGCAGCCTCTGGCGTCGACAGCCACAAGCTCCTGATGGTTCTCCTCAAACGTGCTGAATGGGTCTGCGTCTGAGCGTCAGATGGTGAAACTTAAGCGTGGAAGTAACGCAAAACTTACCAGACACGACAAACGTGTTGAAATCTTGCACATCGCAGCCGTTACCGACATGTCTTTCCCTCCAGATCCTCTGGGCGCCAGAGATCTTCTTGGCCAGTCTCACAACTTCTTCGCGTGGCGTTTTCTCGTCGCCATACACAATGATGTCCGAGACGGTGGCCATTTTGCAGGCCTGAATCTGGAAGTTCCTGACAGAGAACCCGTCTCTAGGGTCGATCTCCAGAAATTGAGCAGCCTCGTCAGGCGGGTTCTGCACGAGGAGCAGTTCGCTCGGTGGAACTGCAGCCTTTAGCTTTGCGCAGCTCAGATCTCCACCAGCCTTGACAATAGTCAGACCTCTAATGCAGCGCGGCACCTTTCGCAGCGACCTCTTCCGCTGCACGAAGAATGCCAGTTGTATTTGGTTCTCGGCGTGCAGGCCGTGCAGCCAGGGAAACACCTGCTTCGGATCTGGCAATGCTTGCGTCGCCAAGTGTTCCACCGCCCGAGCAACGGTATTGGCGTCAATCGAGTAGACAGCCGGCTCATCGCAGATTCGGGGGATGTTGTCTGGTGGCGTTATAACGGAAGAGGTCTCGATGACCGTCGTCGTCTTCACAGGCGGCGACGCTGGAGGCGTGTCGAAGCGCTGCACCGGCTGCGGCCCCGGGTGGCATACTGGGAGGTGTTTGTTGGGCACAGGGGCGGGTGTTCCGGGCGGAGAGGTGTTGAGCGACAGGTGCGGAGGTGGGGTGGAGGAACGAGCGGGCAAGGGAGGTGCCCTGGCTACTGCGGCCGCCATTGCGGCTTTGGTCGTGTGAGGCGTGAGGATCAGGTGAGATGTGCACTGCTCAGCGAGAGGAGGTGGATCGAGAGGAAGAGGCCGTCGTCGAAAGTGCCAGCTCGTGCGAGAAGCGCAGGCTCAGGGCTCAACGGCTGGCTGCAGGGTGGATGGCGCAAACGGGCGGCGGACGCAAGAGCGGGAGGACGGGATGGCGGGCGCGTTGCGGTTGCGGGCAAGACGCAGGCGCAAAGGCCAGCGAGGCAGTTTACAGAGCGCCTTTGGGCTTGGTGAGCATTGGGCTGCGCGGGCGGCGCATAAAAGCAACGGTCGACGGGCGCGCGACGAGCCAGTCAATTCGAGGGGACGAGGCAGCGCGGTTCTGCAGACGATGCTGGTGTCGGACACGGGCGGCGCAGGGTTGGGTAGCACGACGGGGCCAGAAGGTTTGGACTCGGGTTGAGAATTGAGTGGGGACAAGAGAGGATTGCGAATGTCGCAGTTCGGGGCAGGAGAGAGCGTGGCACAAGGAAGAGGTGAGCGGGGATGGTGGTGCCGCTCTGTGCAAGGGTGGTGCCAATTAGGCGTGGAGAGCGTGAGAGGGCTGGACTACCGACAAGGGCCTGGGACGCTAGCGAACGGCGCACTGCTTAACACGCCGCGGCCGAGGCGAAGACGAGGGCAAGACGCGGCTGCGGCTGCTGGGTCTGCGGGTCTGCGCTGCGCTGCTCTGCTCGACTCGCTCGCAGCGCGCAGCGCGCAGCTCGCAGCTCCCGCACGGCGCCGGGCGCAGCGGAAGCGTGGGGACTCCCCCGGCGGAGCGCCTGCCTTACAGATAGCATGACGCCTTATCTGGCTCGCCGCGCGCTACCCCTGTCGCCGCTTGCTCACGTTGGTGCGCCGGCGCGCCGGCGACGCGCAGGAGGCAGGCCGGTGCCAGCTGGCGCCCGCTGGCAGCAAGGCACGCAGCAGCAACGGCGGGTATTGGGAGCCATGCGGCGCTGACGACGTCGCGGGCACGCGGGGCTGCATCATCGGCGGTCGTCCTTAGCCCCCCGCCAGTAGCTCGACCAGCCGGAGCAGGCGGGTGGGCGGGTGCACAGACTGATCCGCCCGCGCCAAGCTAGCCCCACAATCTCGATGACCCCCAGCCCGACGCTCGGCCCGTGGCCAATGCCGCGCTCCTTCGCCGCCCACGGCGATTGCTCGACGATCTCCCCAGCCCGCCAGCTCGCCGCCTGCAGCTTGCGTCCCTGCCTCTGTGCCTCTGATCCGTCGCGCGTCGCCGCGCGCCGCAGCATCGCCGTGCCGCGGGCCCCCTCCACGCGCGCTGGATAGTCGCCACCCGCCGCTCCACGATGGGCCTTGTAACGCTGCCTCTGCCATCCTTGCCGCGCTATGAGCCTCCCGCAGCAGCCGTCCGCCAGCGCCGCTGACTGGCTCGCCGCGGCCTTCCCCTCACACTTACGCTTCCCACGGCCGACATTATAGTCTTAGCAGCCACAGTAGCCGCTCGCTATATCGCTCGCCCTGCGAACTAATTGATTGCTCCGCTAAAGCATGTGCAGGGAAGAGTCAGGCCGGCCGCCGACAAGGTGCAACTTTTCTCGCGGCAACCCACCAAGGACCTTCAAGTCCCGAGAACGCGCCCTGTTTCATGCAGAATTCATCTTTCTGACGCCGCAGTGCCGCCCTCCGCCGCTGTGCCGCTGCGCCGGGAAGCCAGGCAGCCCCAGATGGGCCGTAATAATCTTCCATGATGCGAAATTGGCCCCGACCAACCACTCTCCATCCTCTGCTGGTGTGCAGACTGTGCGTATTCAAGCAGTTCGACTCGGCCTGTGGGCCGGTTGTGCTTGCAAAGCATCGCGGAAACTTCCAGCTGCGATGGCTTGCGCGCGCGTCAACGCGGGCAGCGGCTGAATCATACACGAATCACGGATGGGCCCTCCAACACCGAAGCAGCACCTTGCACATAGTTTAGCATCCGCAACCGTTTTCTTCCGCCTCCCGCAGGACCCTGGACGCCCGGTTCGCCCAGCCTGGGTCCCTCCACCCATTGCGCTGCCCTCCCCTCCATTTCGTCAGCTTGTCGCTGATCTTGGCTTCTAAGGAAGCACGACATTTTTTGCTCCGAACCCTTGACCGTTTCACCCGTGCATGGTCCGCCGCCGAAATTGACTGGACCACGACTTGGACCCTGAGAACTTTGTCTATGTGAGTCGCGCCCCCTTGAGGCGACCGCTTCCGCATGCCTATTCCAACGCCCACAAAATAGACATGTACGAGGCACAATACGAGCGCCTGCTGCAAATTGTTCCGGCCGCGATATAGAACAACCGTGCGTGTCGAAATGAAGCGCTTCCTCCGAATGTCTTGCTCTATTTTTGTGTTCGGACATTTCTTGCAACCAACTCGTACCCGGACTCTCGGTGGCGTTGTTGTCCGAGACGGCTCTGATCGACCGTCTATGTACTTACTCACATTCAAATACGCCGTCGATCCGCAGAAACGTTGCAGCAGTGGCATAGCTCAGAACGTGGAATGTTCGAATTTGCCTGGGTATTATCACTGCCCGTTCGCGTCCTGGATGAATGCTTTGACCCGTAGAAGGAACGAATGTTTTGTTCATTCCTTTAATTGCCAACCCCTTCAGAAAACCTCAAATCTGATCTCAACAAGTGAATGTACATATACACAAACACGCCATCTGCAACAAGCCCAACACTATGTTTCAGTTATTTTCTACTTCGCCCGTCAGCTTACTCCTTCCCCCCACACCCCTCCCCCTCCCCCTCCAACCCCTCCACCTGCTCCCCCGGCTCCACGGCCATTCTCTCCAAATAGAACGCTTGCAGATCTCTCGGCACACCATCAATCGGTCGTAGCTTCGCGATGCCCATTGGTAGGGTCAGGTAGGCCTTCAAGGGAAGGTTGTGGCGCCTCTTGGCCGTCCTTCACTTGCAGACTGTAGCCTTGCATGTTCCAAAAGCATCCCATGGAGAAGCAGACCGCTCCTCCGCCAGCTAGCACTATCTCGTCCCGAAGACGCGCGGCCCCAATGCCGATAAATAGCGGGCGTGGATTGGGACAAGCAGGCATCTGCACTGGCACGAACAAAGACCGATCGAAGTCCGCAAGAAGGATCTCCTCGTTCCAGGGAACAATACGGTCTTTCGTGACGCCCCCGACGAGCAAGAAGCTCCGTTCAGAGTGGGGTAAAAGATGCGCTCCAAATCGAGAGGTTGGTAATCCCTCCGTGACGGGTTTCATTCTGGCCTCCACGAAGGTGATTTGTGGATTGTCGTTTTTCCATTCCAAGGTCCACCTCCACATGTCTTCCAGAATGGTCCCATTTTCGGAAATCCCTCCCATAAGGATTCCTTGCTGTTGTCCTTCGAACTTGCACATGCTCGCGCCAAACCGAGGTGATGGCGCAACGCTACTTTGCCCTGATACGGAACAGGGGACGTGGAACCAGGACTGCTTCTTCAAATCGAAGAGCACGCAATCACCCTGCACAGTTCTGGCGTCGGACTTCCCACCGTAGATGAGAACGCCAGGTGCAGCCTTGTCATCGTTGATAGAGACAGGCACCGCACAGTGCCGGTATCGCGCCCCGAAGATATAGTTGTTATTGAAGGTGTCTGTGCGGGTGCAACTGCCGCTTGAGGTCAAGAGCCAAGTGCTGGCTAGAGCTTTACTGGGTGACTCCCTGCCTCCAGCGAGCAGGAAAAGATCATCGTCCGGAGATATCTTCGTGATAGTGTGGCACATCAGCGGACCGGGATTGACAGGCTGGGGTTCGAGTGTGCTTTCGTATGTTGCGTTGCCAGAATATACGTCATAGTCCTTCAGACGGCTTTGGGCGCCATATCCACCGTGGAAAACGGCCTTGTCACCGTTGGAATACATGGCTCCAAATCGTCGAAGGGTTGCTTCACCCGCTTGGTTTGGGCCAGGCTGCAACGTTACCTCCACCCGCTCATGCGGAGTGTCTACGTGGAGCGGATCTGGGGTTAGTTGTGCAGCATCTTCTGTTCTTGCAACGGCAAGCAGATAGTGGCCACCGATAAGCGCAAACTCTTCCCATTCATCAAAGGGCTCAACGGCATCGAGCTCTCTTCTCTGGTCTGCTGGAACGAAATCTTCATCCTCCCAAAGGGTCCAAAGTGTCCGGGCTTTGGCTTGTGCCCAGCCAGCAGTGCGGAAGCGGGTTTCTTGGGCGTCCACGGTAGGATAGGCATAAACAGCTTTAAGGCCGGCGTGGAGTTTTGCGAAATGACCCAGCATTGTTTTCGCAAAAGGATGACCTGGGCCCTCCGGCAGACACTGTTCAAGGATACAAAAACGTGCTGGCCGAGTTAGCGCTGTACGTCAACTGATGAAAGTTGCACTCACCATCCTTGAACGAGCTTGCCCAGGCGACCACTGAATCGGCGCTTTTCACGTCCATGTAGGCTATCGAAACCTCGGCAACGAACAAAATAGCGCAATCGTGAATCCGAACTTCTTTCTGCAGAGCATCCTCAAGTTCAGCAAGCTTCCGGAGATCGCAACCAACGGCAACATACTGTCCGGCGCGCCAGATGTCGTTGCCTTTAGAAGTGCCGGAAGCTAGAACTGGAAGAAGTTCCTGCAGCATTGCACTGTTGGAGATGCATGCTCTCTTCTTGTGCATCAGCTTCGGGTAATCGACATCGACAAAAGTTGTTCGAGAGGATAGCTCCGGGTATTGATGCAGGAAATGAAATGGTAGAGGGTCACTGAACGCTGTTAGTGCTGGAGTGTGTGCAGACGGCACTTGATGCGTCTTACTCACTATCCGCAGCCCAGGTTGACTACAACCTTGTCCTTTTTGGGCGATTCTTTGAGAAAGTTGGTAACAGTATGCTCGACGGCTCTTATGCGAAGCCAATAGCCTCTGTTGATGAGCGGACTCCTTCTCAGGGGTTTCACAACGAACGGGCCGAAGAAGTCGGGTTGGTCCCTGTGATATATTTTCACGACGCTTTGCTTGGATACAATGCTGCTATCATTGGTCTATCGGGAGTCAGTACTCAAGCACGACATAGTGCAGAAAACACGCAGTGTTGCAATAGCAACGCGAGAGAGGCATAGACTTGAGCATTTTCTGTCTTTCTGTTGCAGTAGCTTTACAAGAAGACATCATCCTTAGTTCGTGCGATAATGCAGCAACAACAGGAACGAGACTTGAGTGTGCGTAAGATATCTGGGCACCTGTCCGGCCCTGGACTTGCGGCGAGGAGTGCGCAAGATGCACCCAGAAGAAGAGCCCAGCTCTCATGGATCTGGAAGCGCGCAAAGTACAAAAGGAAATGAGAAATTTCATTCACCCAAGAACAGGAAAAGAATGTTCAGGAAAGCTCTCGACTCACCAACATGATATCGTCATCTCGCTTCTCCTTAGTCGACTTGGGCGCAGGCCGGCTCTCGCGACTCCTCGGGGCCATATTGGCGTCACTCTATCTCGGGGAGTGCGTATTTCGCTTGGCAAAGGAGGCGGACTTCCTCCTGAGGGCCCAGCAGACAGTGTATTCGCAGGATACCGCGGGCATGTGCGTTTGGGCAGCGGATGCTAAGACAGTCGTGCGTAGCGGTGACAAGAAGGGTGCATGGCTGCTCGACGGCGCTGGAGAAAACCTCACGGGCTCATGGGCAGTGTGGGCGTGGGGAAACTAGCCATATTCGGATGTAAGAAACGCCGAGGTCTCCATCATTACTTAATAAACGCCCAAACCGCATTCTCGAAGCGCGTCTGGGCAGTCCTGACCAGCCCGAAAGCTGCGTCCCTCTCGCTGCCCACGCAGCCTGTCATGCGAGCGGCGCTGCCATCGGCGTCACAGCGTCCTGACGCACACGACGCGGACCGGGCAATGTGATGAGGCGCAGAGTGGCTTGGGCGCGAGAGAGCTTGGGCCACGTGGCTGGGGAGGTCCCGACCAGGACCCAAGAGCCGACCACCGCCCGCCAGACGCAACCCGACCCAACCCAACAACCACCACCGCGCACCCAGCCAACCGCAGAGTCCAACATGCACCGCTTATAGTCCGCGACCTCCATCCCTCGACCAGCGTTCCCGCCGCCAGCACCGCCCGTCGCGACCCGCCCGCACAGCTCCACGCGCCGCCCGCCCGTGCTCCACCGCAAACGCTGCCCGCCCGCCGATATGGCGCATTCCATGATGAACTTCGTCACCTTCAACCAGGACTACTCCGCTCTGGGCGTCGGTGAGCTTGCCCGCCCTCCGCCCGCCTGTGCTGCCTAACCCGCCGCCACAGCCACCAAGAAGGGCATCCGCCTGTACGACACCGAGCCGTTCTCCAAATCCTTTGAGGGCGAGGAGGGCGACGTGTCGATCATGGAGATGCTGTTCTCCACCTCGCTGGTCGCCCTGATCCAGTCGCCGCGACTGCTGCGCATCCGCAACACCAAGGTACGACCGTCATGCAGCTGTGAGGGCCGGTGGGCTGACTGAAGTCAGAGGCACTCGACCATCTGCGAGCTCACCTTCCCCACCAGAGTTCTTGCCGTCCGCCTGAATCGCAAGCGCCTGGTTGTTGTCTTGGAGGACCAGATATATCTGTACGACATCAGCAACATGAAGATGTTGTACACGATTGATACATCGCCCAACCCGCACGGCATCGTCGCCTTGTCGCCGTCTTCCGAGCGCAACCACCTCGTCTATCCTCTGCCGAAGAAGGATGCGCCCAACTTCTCCACCGCGCCTCATGCGCCGCCCACTGGGCCCCATATCGCCCCTCGAACCGGCGAGCTGCTCGTATTCGACGCGACAAGGATGGAGGCAGTAAACGTAATCGAGGCGCATCAGGCTCCCTTGTCCTGCATCGCGCTCAACAACGAGGGCACTCTCCTGGCCACGGCTTCTGAGAAGGGCACCATCATCCGCGTCTTTTCTGTGCCAGATGCCAAAAAGCTGTTCCAGTTCCGTAGAGGCTCGATACCTGCCAAGATTCTCAGCATGGCATTCAACTCAACGTCGACCCTTCTCTGCGTCTCTTCCGCCACAGACACCGTACATATTTTCCGGCTTTCCCCGCAGACGGAGGCCCGAAGCAAGGACGGGTCGCCGTCCGGGCGGCGGCCCTCTGTCGGGGGATCCCGCGACCGTAGCCTGAGCCCCAGCAGCGAAGACTTGCCCGATAACGGAGACTACGAGTCATCTTCGAACGTCCCCGAAAGGAAACAGAACAATCCTGGGCTTGCTAGCATGATACGACGCACTTCGCAGAATGTGGGCATGGGGTTTGCCCAGAAGCTGGGAGGTTATCTGCCCAGCGCCGTTGCCGAGATATGGGAGCCTGCAAGAGACTTCGCATGGGTCAAGATACCGAAGAGACAAGTTGAAGGACCGCCCATGCATCCCAGTAACGTGGTTGCCATGAGCAACAACGGTCCTCAGGTCATGGTGGTGACCAACGATGGCAGCTTTTTCGTATTCAACATCGACCTGGAGAACGGGGGCGAAGGAACACTCGTAAAGCAGTACTCGTAAGAAGCCCATGCAACTCAAAGGACGAGGACGTTAACTGACGCGACAGCTTGTAGAGTGCTTGAACCACATGATAGGTTAGGCAGGACATCGTCTGAAGATTTTGGTTCATGATACACGGGCTATCCAGCCTCGCTCGACCGTTCCCCCGTTGTGTTTTGATTTCGTCGTTTGACATTGAGCGTTTTGTTTTGAGTGTTTTGGGGGCATCAAAACTCACCTGCAGCATAGAATGGCGTTTTGGCTTCTTGCATTCGGCGGCCGCAGCCATTCCACTCCCATCACCCCAGCTGATATACCCTTGTCGTTTGAAGCTCACCGTGCCAGGTAGGAGCAACGAAGGGTGGCGGATAATGTAATGAAACCACTGCGCGAGAGCTTGTGAAGACTTACCGGAAACGGAGATGACCTCGACGCAGGTGTTACCTATTTAAGATTTCCCGGCTGCCCGTAGTCACACCCGTCGCACGTGTCCCTGAATGCAACTAAATGCGGCGCGAAGGCGCTGCTACTTCGTGGGCCCCTGCTTGTCACACCAATGGGCTTGAAGACCGTCACCGCTCAATGCGGGGACACCACCAACCCCAGCCAGCAGAGTGCATGTCGCTTCGACCATTGCCGGTGGGTGCCAGCCCAGATAGTCCGGTCCAGCAGTGCTGACTTTTGTCTCTCAGCATTTCCAGGATTCCTTATAGGTGCCCCCGACGTGAGACGGGCGCACAACACCACAGATCACGTTGGTACAGCAGCAGCGCGGCACGGCGGCATGGGGCCAACCCTGCATACTTCACGGGCGCTTGATGCAGGGTGCCTGACCTAATTGCCACCGCGCCTCCACCGCGCTCTAGAACAAGTTTCACGGAGGGTCGCGTGTGTGCGGGCCCGGTGGAGTGCTGTCCTCGCCGGGCCTGCGTCATCGTACATTCGTCTGGAGGTGACCCCTCAACTTCTCCGTCCGCACACCAGACAGGCTTCCGCTCCGCCACGCGGAAAACGAAGGCCTCGCATATCAGGCCCACCGTAGCCAAATGGCAGCAATTCTGTGGATGAGGTATTTAACCCGCGTACATCTGATCGCCCTGGCTGCAGCTGGCTTTGCCTCCGACACCCCCCCGTCGCCTGTGCCGATTCTGTGACAAGCCACTTCTCTTAAATGCTCTCTGCTTCGAGCAGTCCGTTTCAACTCGGGTTTCCCGCTGGCACCGCTCTCCACGCGAACAGCGCTGTTTGTTCATGTTGGTCGCAAGACACGACCACGCCGTTTGCCTACTCCATAGTTACCTCGTCTGCACGCGTCTACTTGCTCTTTCGGACAGATCTGTCACAACTGATCGGGCAACCGGAGACCCAGTAAACGGCCAGAAGACCCACGCTGTCTCCAATCCAATGCGAGAGGCTCAATATCCAACACCGCGCGGCTTCAACATCGCTGGACTGGCGCAATAACGCCGGCCGACTCCCGGAGCTTGACGTCCGAGGGCAAGATAAATACCAGGCCAGAAACTCAACCGCGCATGGCTGAGGCACAGGATCCGCTGTGTCCCAAACCCTTCCGCCCTTTCAGACGAGTGTCTCTGAGCCCGACCAGACATCCCGACATCTACAGGCCACCGCGGATCCCAACCCAGTACCAGGGCTACCGCCACCCGGCGCCACATCCTCTGTCGGCCCCAGAGGCCGGATCTTCTCCGACATACATCAGTCCGTCTCCGCAGACATGGCGCCAGCCAGGCCATCGGGGTTCGCCTACGCAATCGGGCTCGTCTGGGACGTACATTGACCCGTCCCCTCAACGGTCAAACTCAACCGGGACTTACGTTCCCTCAAGCTCTGGTCGAACCTACGTTAACCCGTCCCCCCAGAGCTCGGATGGGACCTATATCAATTCTTCGCCGCAGCAATCTTCCTCCGCTCGAACATACATGGACTCTTCACCCAATCAGTCTTCTTCCGACCGAACATACATAGACCCCTCCCCTCAACTCTCCAACTCGTCTCAAACCTACGTTTCGCCATCTGCGCAGATGTCATCTTTTCCGGGGGGCCAAACGAACACTCAACCGCATCAACATGCTTACCAAGGCGCTGCAAGCTCCTCGCCACCTCTTCAACACCATGGAGTGCCCTACACAGACTCGCCTCCTCACGGCTACCTTGGCGTAACCACACCGCCGTACACACCATCCTATCCAGCTTCGTACGGAACGACCACCACCAACCTCTCCCAGCCGTCTCCCTGGGGAATATCGCAGCAATCCTCCATGACCCCAACACCAACACCCCTGTCACCCCACCAGCCGCAGCGCCAGCAACGAAACCTCCCACCACCACCCCACCGCGGCGCGACATAACCACCACCAGGCGCAGGCGCAGGCGCAGGCCTCCGAACCTACTCATCCAACCACGCCCATCCACCCCCCAAACGCCCAACTCAAACCTCAACACCCCAAAACCACCACCACCACACCAGCCCACCCACCCAAACCGGCCTCTACCGCACCTACCCCTGGCTCCCCATCCCAACCGCGCTCCCGGGCTCGCGGACCGACTCGGACAGCTCGGGCGTGTCGGTCAGCTCGTCGGTCAGCAACCCGCACCGGCACCTCGGGCGACGGGAGCGGCGCCGGAAAGAAGCCCGGCGCGCGTCGGTGCAGCAGCAACAACCCGAGTCGCAGCGGCGACAACAACAACAACAACGACGACGACGACGACGACACTCACGGTGCGCCGCCGCGGCGGAATCCGAGTCCGAGGAGCTGACGGACTTCGAGGACGCGGACGACGACGACACCACCGACACCGACTTCTCCTCCCGCTCGCGCTCGCGCTCCCGTCGTCGTCGGCGCTCGAGCAGCAGGGGCCCCGAAGACTACGACTCCGCCTCCTCCTTCTCCTCCTCCGAGGAAGAAGGAGGACGCTCGACGGGGGGACCGCTCGACTCGGACTCGGACTCGGCGGAGCGGCAGGTCCGCGAGCACCGGCGGCGCGAGGCCAAGCGGCGCAGGTACAAGCGCAAGCTGGACGAGCTGCGGGGCGAGCGCGAGCGCGAGCACCGCATGGACCGCAAGTACGACTCGTGGCCGGCGATGCTGGACCTGGCCGCGTTCTTCGCGACGTACATCATGACGTGAGGGGCGGAGATGGAGCGAGCGTGTTGCGGGCGGGCGGACGGGTTTGACGGGAGTGGAGAAAGGAAGGGAGGGAGGGAGGGCGTGTGGGACAGACGGATGGGGTGGGGTCGGGGTTTGGAGTTGCAGTTGTTTGCACACTCCCCGTTGTGCGCAGGTTGTGGAGGCGCGAGGGTTGAGGCGAAAGACTGACTGATCGATGTATTTCAGCGGACCTTTTCGTTGGCGTATCCTTTGTTTGTTTCTTCAGAGGTTCGGTAGGAGAGTGTCCCTAAGCCATGAACACTTTGCCACGAAGAGCATCTTTCGTCATCGGTTATCCACCTTCTCCTGCAAGCAAACGTACATATTTACTCGAAGATTTAATAGACGCATGGATACGGACAAGGCGCGTGGCGCCACATGGCCATCAAGTTACCCAAAGCGATTACTAACCCCTGATCCAGAAGGTGATCCTCACCTCGGCAAAGAGGAGGCGAGAGGGGGAGGGCAACGCGGGACGGGACGATCCGGAGATCCCAATGCTCGTAAGTCCGAGATCTCCCTCTCTAGTCCTGAACACCTTGTTGGCTGTTCCCCATGCTCAAGTGAACGTCAGCGCCCATAAACCGGTTTGGTTCAACTGTCACCAACAAGAGAACAGTGCGTCTCTGTCAAAAGGGGAATCACAATTGCTAATAAAAAAATGGTATGTACAAAGCTAGGAGATCTTATCAAGCTCCATCCCTTCCCAACCCTATGGGAATCTCACTGCAGGAATTCATAAGTTCATCAGACAACCATCAACCCATCCCGCCGTCTTTTTTCTTCCCTTTTCCGGATGCAAGCGCTCTCGCTTGCATCCGTTTACTTGGAGGTGTCGAGGACATAGCGACCAGTGATGGCACCCTTCTTCATCAGGTCGTACACCTCGTTGAGCTGCGACAGACCGACGACCTTGAAGGGAGCCTTGATCAGGCCGCGGGCGAAGAAGTCGAGGGCCTCGGCAGAGTCCTGGCGGTTGCCGACGTACGAGCCCTTGATGGAGATCATGCGGACGACGGACTCGAAGACGGGGGCGCGCAGGTAAGCACCGGCGGGGAGACCAATGCAGATGACAGTGCCGCGAGGACGGACGTACTGGTACGCG
The DNA here is from genome assembly GCA_029906385.1 of Neofusicoccum laricinum. NCBI lineage: Eukaryota > Fungi > Ascomycota > Dothideomycetes > Botryosphaeriales > Botryosphaeriaceae > Neofusicoccum > Neofusicoccum laricinum. The sequence continues at coordinate 1,872,579 of CP123719.1, read as the reverse complement.
TGTCAGAGAAAACCTCGCTGGGATGTCAGAGTAATTCTGGGAAATGCTTACCTCGGCGGCCTGCTGGAAGGGCTTCTCGCTCACAGCGAGCAGGATGACGGCGTGGGGACCAAGGCCGTCCTTGGTAGCGGCCTGCACGTCCTTGACGACGTTGGAGCTCTTGGAGAAATCGATGAAAGCGGTGGTGCCCATGCTCTCGCACATGGCCTTCTTGTCGTCACCGGCATCAATCGAGATGGTATGGATACCCATGGCCTTAGCGTACTGCAGGGCGAGGGAGCCGAGACCACCACCAGCACCGACGACGGCAATGGTCTGGCCGGGGCGCACGCCGGACTCCTTGATACCCTTGTAGACAGTGATACCGGCGCAGAGGACGGGGGCAATGGCGGCGAGATCGGCACCCTTGGGTATCCGCGCAACGTGGGCAGCCTTGGCGATGGCGTACTGCTGGAAGGAGCCGTCGACGGTGTAGCCGGAAAGAAGGGCGTGGGGGCAGAGGGGCTCGTCAGCCTGCTGGCAGAAGTCGCAGGCAAGGCAAGAGCCGTTCAACCACTGCGGTGGGTGTTAGAATGACCTCGAGGCGTTGGGACAGGGCTGGAGCTGACCTTGACGCCGACAGCATCACCAATCTCCACGTCCTTGGCGAGCTCGCCCCGCTTGACGACGTAGCCGGCACCCTCGTGGCCACCGACAAGCGGCATCTTGACGGGCAGCGGCCAGTCGCCCTGCATGGCGTGCAGGTCGGTGTGGCAGACGCCGGTGAACTTGACATTGATGAGGACCTCATCGGGGCCGGGCTCGGCGACGTCGATCTCCTTGTAGACGGGTGTGGCGCCGACCTTCTCGACGACCTGGGCCATCTGCCTCTTGGGGACCTGAGGAGCAGACATGATGATGTCGGAGGGTGGGGTGGGGGATTGGTGGGAGCTGGTGGGAGGCGGCTGGTGTGGTAGCGGAGCTGGTGCGCAAGGCAATGGATTGAGAGAGGACTGGTGAGTGAGTGCTGGATGAGAACGAGGTCGGGCTGGCCGTCGACGACGCTTTATACTGTCAGTCAATCGTCACGAAAGCAGCACCCCCGCCCAGGATGGCGGGCGGCGTGACAGGGGCAACAAAGGTGGTGCGGCAGCGACGCAGAGCTGGACAGCTCCTGCCATGATCCCTCCCAGGGTCCGCGGGCATGCCGGCGCTCCGGAGGCGCGCGATGGGCCGATGCCATTGGACGCCGGGCGGGTCGTGGTGTTAGCAGTGGGTGCTCGCGGGCCTTCGTCAGCGACGTCGGGAGACGCCAGGCTCACGCTCCCGCGAGCTTCGGCCGGCGCGGTCGGCACCGTCGTTCGACTGCGGGCTCCTGCCAGCACTTGGGGCCGAGGGCGGCGCAGCGAAGAGGCTGCTATCTTATCGGCCGCGCAGTCAGGCCATCGCAGGCGATGTCAGCCTTGCGAGCCACACTGCTGCCCCACCACCCAAAACCGCGCAGCGTGACATTCACGCCAATCGCCAGTTTTTTTTCTATTTTTTTTTTATTCGCGCTGCGGCAGTGCCGTCATGGCGTGCGCCGGAGAGCGCACATATATCGCGCGGCCGCCCTCTTCGCGCGTGGGAGCTGGCCGGCTGCTCAACCACCGCCCAGCACCGCCCTGGCACCCTGGCTCCGCGCGCTGATGCCGCCTGGCCGGGCGACTGGAAGCACGCATGCGCCGCAGACACGCACGCATCGCCGCGAGGGCAGCGAAAGCGCGCTGCGTCGATTCCTCGCCCTCGCCCGCAGTCCCGCCGTCCAGCCGCCCCACCGCGCCGTGCTCTGAGGGCAGTACACAGCTGCGGAACGCGCAGCAGCCGCAAGCCCGCCCCAGAAATCTTCACGCGCGCCCATGCACGTCTCCCCAACCCTCCGCCTCTCTTTCCCCAGGCCCGAGGCGCCGTGGCGTCCTTGCCTGTCGCGGCATGGCCTGCAGCGGAACCGCACGACGCCCGGCGCCAGACGCCCGCAGGTAGCGCAGCCCACGCGCGCCCACGCTGCCCGCCGCCTGCAGATTTCTGGGGTAAGGCCGCCTCTGAATGGCCGCGGAGCCGCAACCCCAGGCGCCCGCGTCCCCAGGAAAACCGGACCTCCGCCGGCGGCGCGGGCGAATGAAGCCCTTGCGCCTTACTCGCAGCCAGCACGCTCCACGATTCTGCCTTTGAACCGAGTCCGCTGCGGAGTGCTGTGGTGCGGCGCCCCTGGCTGCTCTAGCTCTACCCCACCAATTGCCTTCCTTCCGCCCCTCCAGCTCCTTCTCCAGGTCTCCACCCGCTATCTGGCGGAGCGCGGCACTTTGGCTGCCCCTTCGGCTCTGCGGAACTCTCAAACGGCGGTCGGTCGGCGGCTTGCTCATTTGGAGGCTGCTGCTGCGGATGCGTTAGCCCGTGCCACGAGGCAGCCGCAAAGTCCCAGCAGCCCGCTGCTATGCGAGCCGCAGGAGCGAGAGCAGTCCCGGCGCGACTCGGCCCCTCACTCGTTGCACTGGGGCCGCTCAACAGCTTTCCCCTCTCGACCAGCATCGCGGGCCGGCGCCAGTCGTTGCCAGTGGGCGACGGATCTCTAGGATGGCCGGGCCAATGCAAGCAAGACACCACGGCCAATGCGAGGTGTACCAAGTTGCGGGATGTTCCCTCCCCCTTAGCTGGCGTCTCGTGGGGATTATCTTTGGAACGACCACATCCGGGCAAAATCTGGGGCTGGGAGGGCCTGGCGTTTGCGCACCCCGCACCCAGCTGCCTATGACGCTAACGGTGGGGCAGACAGCAACGACGACCACGCAAACGAGCAGGCACGAGTAGACGACACGAGGCCAACACAAATCCCTTCCCACCTTTCCCCCCCTTCTCGTGTCCCGACACTCGATTCCGTCGCTTCTGCGCAGACGTGGCGAATACACAAAAATAATAGAATATCACGCGATGATCGCCCGGCGGGAGGGTTCTGGAGCGCCCTCGCCGCGTCCTTCTTTGCTGGGCGTTTTCTCTGCCCGCGGCACGTTTGCCAATGAGCTGCTGCTACTCAGCGCCTTTTGCCCCGCCTTTCCCGACTTCCGTACAGCTTACATGCATGAAAAAGCCTTTTTTTTTTCTTCTTTCCCCAGTCTTCTGCCCTGCCCGGCGGTTCAGAACCGACCGAATCTCAGATGCATCACGCCACCACGCCTGCACGCCGTCCTCGAAGCGCCAAAGAAAACGCGGGGGCCGTTTGCTAGGGAGGAGAATGTTGTCATCTGCGGCCATGTGAGTTGCGATGGTTCTCAGAACAGTCGGGTTTGAGTTACCGGTTTGTTTGTGTTGAGGTGCATGTGCAATGCGAGTTACGCGTACATCGTTTCGACAGCGACGGAGTGAAGGAATTCCGCTTGTTCATCAAGCTTCCAATACAAACTAAGTCTGGATAGGTACGCCCGCGCTTTCCTCCTTTAACGGAGTGGTATTGTGCTTTCTTGACCATCGCAACAACCCGATTACCGGGTTTGACCTCCATACAATCACCAAGGAACGAGCATCACGAAGCTTGCAAGCTAAACGGTTTGTAAAGCAGGGTGATAGTTCATTTATCTAAAGGGTATCAAACAAGTCCCGACTGCATCATGTTCGTTCCGTCGTCCGGTCGATCATTCGCTTGGAAAAAGTGGTTTTTCTTGGTAGGGAGGCCAGTCAAGTTATCTCGTGGTGTAGCGGAGAACAGAACGGCATTATTAGAATCTTCGAGAGAAAAGAAAAGAAACCTCTCAGCGAGAAAAATCAGGACAAATTAAAGAAAAGCATTACTCGTCGCCCGTTTTTCGCTTTCAGTTGAGTACTTGGAGATGTCTCATGGAGCGACATGTAAACTGCTGCCAAGGAGGGAAGGGCAGTGTAAGTGCTCCCTGGATCCAGCAAGCATCAGCTTCCTCGCATCATACAATTCCCCTTTCTCCACCCTTGCTCTCTGCTTCGCGTTGGGTATCAGGTAACCATGATGCCTTATCGAATAAACACAAAAACGCCATATCCGGGACGGTGCCCAGAACGCACAGGGGAGTGGCAAGACTAGAAGTAGATCTTGGGCTCGGCGATTGGAACCTCCGCCTCAGGATCCCAGGCGATCTTGTTCTTCTCGTCGAAGTAGGCGGCCGTGTCGGTGATGGCGATGACCTTGCCCGTATCCTGCACTTCCTGGCGCGAGCAACCGGCCGAGTCGCGCGGGATCCACAGCATCGGCGGCTCTGACGTGATAGCCGGGTGGAAGTAGGCATCGCGTTCCACTTCGGGAGCGTACAGTGCGTCGGGATCGGCAAAGTTGCGCGGCACCATGCGCCGCATCGTCGGGTAGTCGGTGTAGATGTCGGGTCGCAGGAATTTCTTGATCATGCCTGGCTTCCCGTGCGGCGCCAAACGCGCCTCCGAGATGCCCTTCTCGTCTGCTGTACCCTTCTCATAGCCATGGGTCGGCGCATCGGCCCGCTCGTTGGGCGGGAGGTCAGACTCCTCAGCAAGCAGGCGGCGCTCCTCCTCCTGAAGGCTCTTGGGCAGGTACTGCAGAAGCGGAGTAAGGGCAGCATTCAACGAAGCGTGGTACAGGACAGTGAATATCAAGAGAATGAGCATTAGGATGAAAGGCCCAAGTGCACCCACTGAGCCGAGCTGGATGGCGAAGAGGCCGACGAGGCAGCCCTCGGCAATGTAGAGACCGACGAAGAGCTGCTGCAGGGCGCGAGGGTATACGAGACCCTTGGTGTCGATGTTGATGTCGTACACGAAGAGGAGATTGTACCTGTAGGCGAAGTAGAAGAACCACATGCCAATCGCGGCAAAGAGAAGGACCAGCGGCGCAATACAAGCGTAGCAGATGGCTTACACAAGTTAGTAGGACGCTTTATTCGAGAATCAAGTGACAGCTTACCGATGACGAACAGGTTCGTGTAAACCGGGAAGACAGTGCCCCAGCCCAAACCAGACAGAGAAATCCAGCGCTTGTACATCTTCCGGGGAGTGCTATCAAGAAACTTGCCCAGGATTTTCGCAATTACCAGACCGGCCAGACCGACCAAAAGACCGGAAACAACGCCCAAACCCTGAAGGACAAAGTAGGACAGGTAGAAGCCCGATGCAGTCGGAATGGTAGTCGCAAGCTTGCTAGGAATTCCCGACGGATCAGCGATGATATCGCCAACAGCAGAAGCCGCAGCAGAACCAAGTGTGGCCACAAGGAAAACCTGAACAACCTGGAATGCGAAGTAGTAGTTTTGGACGGTCAATTCGACGGCAGAGCGCGTGGGATCGCCGCTGAGCTTGGCCACTATGCGAAGAATGATGGGCAGAAGGGCCATCAAAACTGCAAGGAGAATGACGGGAAGCAGACCAGTAACAACACCCCTGATGGCGGAAGGAATGCTGTTGATGAAATCTAAAGCCGGAATGATACAGGTGAGGGCCTGGACGTTCGAGATAGCACCGACAAACGCAACAGGAACAGACCAGAAGACAACAAGCGCAGTGACGAAAGCTGTAGTCGCAATGACACGAATGACACGCTCCCACCACTTGATACGCAGGTTGCTCCAGATAATCTCACTGGGGATTATACCAGTGTAGCGAGGGGACATGTGGAGGGCCTGGTGGTGCGTAAGACTCTGGAATGCAGCCTGAGCCTCCGCGATGCTGTCGAACTCGACAAAGACAGAGTTAATCTTCTTTGCAGAAGCTTTGCGGTGTTCGTGTTGCTCCTTCTCGATCTCCGGAATCAACTTTTCCAGCTGAGCGCGAGACCAGTCAATAGTGTCGACCTTCTTGCCAATGATAGGCTTCAAGCGATGCGTCGGACGTTCCTTTGCGTTGATCCAGCGAGCGGCGACCGAACCGGTCTCGGCGCGGCCGTTGATCTCATGCAATTCCTCTTCGTGAGCCCCACCGGCCTTCTCAGACTTGAGCTTAGCCGCGTTGACGAGCTTGCACAACTTGGTCTCCGCGCCTTCCAGCTTCATAGCAATCTTGTCCCGCTCTTCAACCTTTTCCTCGAGGTCCTTGGTGTCCGTAGGAAGCCAGACGCGGTTCACGTGATCTCCCAAAAGGTCGCGCATCCTCGACTCGTGGAGATAGTACTCGGGAACCGATGTGAACAGAACGGTACGCGAGGAGAGACGCTTGGCGTAGAGAGGAGACATGAGGAAAGCTTGGCGAAGGTTGATGTAGAAAATACTCTCGCGGGTAATCATGAACATGATGAATCCTGGATCAAGGTTAGCAAGTTTTCACTGAGTCGTCCAAGGAACCCATACCGAAGAAGAGATAAGCACATCCGGCGTGAGCGAAGTAACGGTAGTAATTATTGGAGACGTTGGACAAGTTGAGAACGTCCAGCTGCGATTGGCCTCCGCCGCCCGTGATGTTCACCGGGAACAGCACCGGAGCGCAGATAAAGAAGCCGACAAAGCAGGAGATGACAGCCATTTTGAGCAGGCGCAGAAACAAGTAACCATCGAGCGAGTGGTGGGTGAGCACATAGCTGTCCGGAATTTTGACAAACGCGGCAATCCAGCTAAAAAGGCCGGGAGGTAATTGCGGTGATCGTTCGTGGTCCTTCAAGGTATTGAGAACCGAACGAGCCTGGTATTGGCGGACGAAGACGCGGCGCAGAATGACGAAGAGCGTAAGCCAGATGAGAGCGTAGACGGCGACCGGCGCGAGCGTCGACAGGAGGCGCGATGCGGACACCGGCTCCGATTCCTGCGAGGAACCGATGTTTTCATCTTGTCCCTGCAGTGAAGTTGTTAGTATGGCGTTGATGCACGCTTTGCGGCTGCTGCTCTGCGTGCTCATGGGCGCGAGGAATGCGACGAGAATGGCAGATGTGAAAAGCGCACAGCGCCGTTGGAGAATGGAATTGTGGAAGAAGAGGAAGAAGAGAACGTACCTGGACACTGCACGAGTTGACGTTGCCCATGATGACGGAGGAATGCAGAGCAACAAGGCAACTGCTGTGGGTCCGCCGTGCCTGGCGCGCGCGGCTGGTTTTGTGGGCTTTGGGTTGGTTCGCTGTGAGGAAAGAAGAGAGGCTGGCGGTGGGTTGAGCAGGGGGCCTTGTTTGGGCTTGGAGTTGTTTTAAGTGTCCGGTCGCTAGCGCCAGTGATTCGTAGCCTGTGACGCCGCTGGCGAAGGGAAGAATGGACAGGCGAGCACTGGGGCCAGCAAGCGATCTGCGACGGCCCAATGGAGCGCTTTGGAGGAGCGACAACCAGCGCTGGCGCGCGCAGCCGCGCACTCTTAAGGCCAATCTCCCCAGGGACAGTAGACAGCGATCCTGTCGTCATGTTCCGTCCCTTACTTTTCCAAACGTAGCTGGCCGGGGTCGATGCTGCCAGCCACGCACGTCGGGCCTGTCGCCGCCCGGCTGCGCCAATGACGGCTCAGATCCGGCGGCCAGTGTCGAGGCGCGCGGTGGCACAGCTGCTGCGAAGCGCTGCGTGCGCAATCAAACTCCAGCGACTAGACCCGCACTCCTACCCTGCACAGCTGAGATTCTGCCACAATCCCGGCCAGCGCCGCCCGCTTTCCCAGCCACGCCTATGCCGCTTCGGGATGGCCCGAGATCACGCTGGAAAGTCGTGGCCGGCGCCCGCCAGCGCTGCAACAGCCTCGAATCTTGCTGCTCTCCCCGTCCGGACTTGAGGCGTTCGTCCGGGTGCCAAGGGCGCGTCTGAGTCGTCCCAGCGGGCACCTCGACTGCCCTGCGGCACACGCCGGTACTGCTTGCACCGTGCCTCCTCGCCTAGGAACTCTGCGAGCCCATCGCAATACCATCACGGATTGGCGCGTTGTGGGACGCCTGAGAGCAGTTCTGGGCGGTAGCAGCAGCCGACGGCCAGTGCGGACAGAGCAGCGGCCCGTAAGCGCCGAAGGACTCGTCGAGACGAGGCTTATTATTATGTCTTGCGGCTTTGGAAAATGCAAAGGAAAATTCCTCGACGCCAGGCCAACGGCATGATTGATTCGAATTCAAAGCCCCAGACGGGTTCCGCGTTATTCTACTGCGTACGGCATATCCTCACCGGTGAAGACAGCGCCTGTGCCGTGCAACGTGGACGGCCACGACGGCCTTCCCCACGAGGACCACGAATTTTAGCACCTCGGCTGACGCACATGATCCTGCTCACCGCCTTGTGGACCCATCTCCGACCCTGGAAGTTGTGGTTGGCGTGAGATCTTCCATCGCAACCCTCCGCAACAGCCACACTCCTGGCGCTGCGCCTCGAGTCCAGACCGCGGTGTCCCAGCTGCAGCGTTCCCTCAACACCATCAGAATTTGCATTCGCGCGTCTTCAGCTCGACTGGGACTGTCAACGGCTGTGCGGCCGTGCAGCGTTCCTTGAGCTGCTGAAATCATGTGAAGACACGCCTTGCGCCACCGTCCCGAAATCGGCCAAAGCCGAAAAGGATGGTGCCCAAAAGCCCGTCGACATCATTGGCGCGATGCGCACGACTGTTTGCACGTCGCCGACCGTCGCCGTCGCACTGATGACACACTTTGCATTTACCCAGCCACTGCAACCGCAACTCGAAGGGAGATTTCTTCCGAGGAAGGACCTCCGGCAGGTCGCATTATCAAGCCACAATCGGTCGCATCCCCGTCGGCGCTCCCAGAACTCTGCGGCAGTCGAGCTTTTAACATCTCTGCCTTGCTCCAGAGACTCACGATTGCCTCTCCAAGAGCCTGCGATTAGTCTTGCGATCCTCGATTCGTCCCAATAGTCCGTTGTCGCTAAGCTTCCGCTGCTGATGATCGCTGCTGATGATCGCTGCCGAATCGCACAACAGCTAGCGAAAGTTGGCAAGCCACAACTGTTTTCGGTTCCACGCACGGAGTCGCGCTGCCGAAACGTGAGAAGTGGTGATGCGGTACACGTAACCTGAGGAGGAGGTGGTTGGGGCGGTGGTTCCACAGCACGCCTTTATCTGAGGTGCGTTAAGTGCTTCGCCGCAAGCAGCGCGAGGGACAAGGAACGATTCCTGTTTATCTGGTCTGTCAACCAAGTCTCATGAGTCGGTAAGGTAACTTGACAAGGCTGCTTGCAGCACGTTAGCCGCGACGCCGATGGGAGTACCGAAGGGTGCCGCAGCCGACAACTAGCGCGAAGGCCTCATGACATGTGCAACTGCGTTGGTATTTAGAGCTCTTCCCCGATGCGAAAAGTATTTTTTCGAACAGGTGCCGGAGCTATTTGGACGTATTCTTTCCTATACTTCAACTCTCTGTGCGCAGGAATGACTATAGATTAGATTAGGACTTTGTGTTCCTCACGCTAACCGCCGGCTGCACGACCCACTTGTACATAGCTGTCGAAGCGTTAGGGGGCCTAAGACTTTCTCATGACTCCTGCTCGGCGATGCCGGTGAGCAAGACGACGCTTGGTAGGGCTGTGGGCACTCGCGCGCTCTTCGGAAAAATGCAGAATGGAACTGGCGAAATGGCTTTTCTGGATGGGCGGCGGAGGTATATGAGAATGCGCATCAGGAGCGAGCCTTCATGCGTCTGCTTACTACTCCAGGTCGATTGCGCACGTGGATTGGTTGGTTCTCTGCCAAGGCACCGAGCTGCCCGGATACGAAAAACTTTATGCGGTTGTCGAGCCAGGAGGTTTACTGAGTCGGAAAGCACTCAAAGAAAACCGTACCAGAACCCGTTTTCACGTCCGATCTGCTCATGCATCTGCCTGCTTGTGTGAATGATTAGGTTCCTCAATGACGTGCATTGAGACAGCTTGGCCTACTAAGTGTGAACGCCAAGTTTCGCCGCCAGTCCAACCTCCTGGAAGCTACTTACAAGCGTACATGGCGACTTCGTAGTAATTTCGAGGCAGAAAGACAGGATTACGGTAGGCAGAAGGAGATGAGCGTTCATTCAGATAGGCCTTGTTTTTCCCCCTTCATCTGGTTTTGCTCGAGTTCTGGCTGTCTTTCTACCATCCGGGGGGCGACTTGTCCCAAGGTTGGCCCAGCCACTGCTCAGGGACCAAAACAAAGGTCTAGCCCAGAACTCCATGAGCTGTTAGCCGGTTTGATTTCGGGCGATGCGGGATGACGGGTAGAGATTATCATGAACAAATTCAGGACCGTAGCAGAGTTACTGCAAAACATGCAAACCGCATGAAATCTTCCAAGCCATCGGATATGCAAACGCTCGGCATGCACGCCAAGGACAGGGAACGGCAGTTTCGACAAGCAAGAGATGATGCATTCGATGAAGATTCGACTCAGCCGCCTACCGTTGTTTGACCTAGATATATATATGAAATGTTCCTCCATCCCAGTTGATGCTCCACTCTAAGGCCCCGATGCATAATGAAAAGGGAAGGTAGCCCTCCGACGATATCCAGCGGGCAATCACGCATACCCTTGCCCTTGCGGGAAGGAGCATGCATATCCAAACGGGTGCAATTTCCTCAGCGCCGCCACAAGATGCCAGAAACGGAGGATGCCCAGTCACAAGAGGGTTTGATCCGCAGCCAGGAAGCGGGAATACGGCCTCAAGAGGCGCAGAGTTTCGGTTTCGATGGCGAGAGGACGCCACGCAATGCCGAGCAGATTTGTTCGTTTTCCTGTTTTGTTCCTCTTGTCCTGGGCAGCGCACAGCTCTGGGGCGTTCAAATTCATGCTGAACGGGCCAAACGGCTCTGCTCGACCAGCCTGTCCCTGCGGCGGCGCCTCCTCTCAATGAGGATCTTCTGGTCCTTGAGCTCCTTGGTAATCATCTCGCCCATCTCAGCCTCGACGTCGTCCAGCAGCGAGCGCATGGCCTCCTCGCGGGTCTCGCACGGCTCGCTGCAGCTGAGGATCAGGGCGCGTGCGTCGTGGGGAAAGGTGACCAGGTAGGCCCAGTTTTGCTGCATGACCAGCTCCGAGCCGTCGAGCTCCTTGGAGGTGAGGACCTCGAACATCTTGTATTCTTTGAACAGCACGCGGGCGTTGGCGAGCACCTGGATGCGGAGCGCCGTGATGGCGCTCTCGTCCTCGTGGTGCGGATGGCTCATAGCGGCGGCGCGTGTCCCGTGGGCGGTTGCGCGTTTGAGGCGGGTCGGAACCAAGCTCGGAAGTAAGCTTTTGACGGGGCCCTGCTGGCCTGGGGCGATGTCAGACGGCTGTCGTGCCGGATTCGGGCGCGACCCGCGAGGCCGGGAGAGGTGGGTTTGGGAGGGGCGCGGAGCGACGAGTGGCGGCTCTGCTTGCCTGGAGGCGCGGGACGGCGGCTGGCGGCGGACGGGAGCGGGCGCAGGGCGAGGTTAGCCAATAGGTCGACCAGCTAAGGCAGGCGGGCGCCGTGGTGTGTCGCAGGCTCGCAGGGCCACACGGCCAGCACCCGGCCAGGGGCTGCCGGCCTGCGGCTGAAACGCGCGCTCCACCCCGCCGCCTAGCGCCGCTCGCCTGCGCAGCTCTCAGCGCCTAGTTCCAACACCACGCCCGCAGCCGACGCATCGTCAGACGGCGCTGTGACACGCCGCCCCAGAGCTCTCGACGTCCCGCGTCTCGTCGCCATGCGCCGGGCAGCCCGCGTGCGTGATCGCCCCAACGGCCAACGGGGCCTGCTGCGCCCTCTCCACCGCCGGCCCCGCGCGTCGTAGGCGGCGTCGTCACGCCCGCAGCGCGGCCAATGAAGCAACTGCTGCCACTGCTGCGTTTTGCATGCTGGCGGGATGTCGTCGCGACGCCGGCTCCCGTGCTTGGCCCCGGCGAGCAGCGCTCCCGAAACTAGACGGCCGATCTGGCTGCGTTATAAAAACCGCCATCGGTGCCCAGTCTTGGCTCCAAGAGGTGTTTCTTTCTTGGATACCGTTCCCTTCGCCGCCTCAGTTGCCATTGTTCACTTCGTAGCGTGCGCTCAGGGTGGGTGTCGCGTTTGTCTCTGGAAGACTTTTTAATCCAACTGCTCCTTCATTTCACACCGTCCCTTCTCTTCACCACCCTCTCCACGTCTCCACGCCTGCCGGTCAAGCGTAGCAGCCATGCATTCCTTCCGTGTCTTCGTACTTCTTGTCGCTCTCTTGGCGACCGTGGTCCTTGCCCGGCCCGCCCCCTCCAAGACGACGAAGACTCTCCAGCCCCGGTCATTCAAGGTCCCCCGCAGCCTTAACCCCAAGGTCAAGAGGAAGGATGGCGCCCGTGCCATCCGCAAGGCCATGCGCAAGTACGGCATCAAGCCCGTGAGCGCCGCTTCCAACCAGACTCTCGCCGCCGGCAACTCCACCGAGAATGGCGAGGTCGCCGCGAACCCCGAGGACAATGAGGCTCTTTTCCTGTCGCCGGTGAAGATCGGCGGCCAGACGCTCAACCTGGACTTCGACAGCGGCAGCAGCGACCTGTGGGTCTTCAGCACCCAGCTCTCCCAGCAGACCATTGGCGGCCACACGGCATACAACTCCGCCAACAGCTCTACCTTTGAGCAGATGCAGGGTGCCAGCTTCCTCATCACCTACGGCGACGGAAGCGGTGCTGCTGGCAACGTCGGTCTTGACACTGTCGACATTGGCGGTGCCACGGTCACCAAGCAGGCTATCGAGATGGCTACTGCCGTTTCCCAGTCTTTCGTTGAGGACACCAACACCGACGGTCTCGTGGGCCTCGCCTTCAGCAAGATCAACACGGTCAAGCCCCAGCAGCAGAAGACCTTCTTCGACAACATCATGGCGGACCTGGAGCAGCCCGTTTTCACTGCTGATCTGACCAACGATACCACCGGCACCTACGAGTTCGGTACTATCGACCAGACCAAGTTCAAGGGCGCGTTGACCTACACCGCCGTCAACACCACCCAAGGCTTCTGGCAGTTCCAGTCCAAGTCCTTCGCGGTTGACGGCCAGAAGGTCGACAACCCGACTGGCAACGATGCCATTGCTGGTAGGTTCAAGAATTTTCCGTTCTACTCTGGATGAAACTCTAACAAACAACAACAGATACCGGCACCTCTCTCCTGCTCGTCGACGACAACGTTGCCCAGCAGTACTACTCCAAGGTCCAGGGTGCCGTCAACGACCCCAACGCCGGTGGCTTCACCTACCCCTGCGACGCCGCGCTGCCCGATATGGCCGTTGCCATCGGTGACAACTACATGGCCGTCATCCCCGGCGATCAGGTCACCTTCGCCGCTGTCGACGAGACCAACACCACCTGCTTCGGCGGTGTCCAGGGCAACCAGGGCTCCTCCCTGCAGATATACGGCGACACCATGTTCAAGGCCCAGTTCGGTAAGCCCACAAACCCCACTCCGCCCCCCTTTGCAGTACGTCACTCGCAGATGGCTGACTAGTTTGGTACAGTGGTCTTCGACGGCGGGAACCAGTCCCTCGGCATGGCGCCCAAGAACTGAGCGCCCTCGCTTACACCACTCTTCATCTCTCTTACTGGTTCATGAGCGTGTTTATTTGAGCGAGCCAAGAAGAAAGATACCACCTCTTCGCGGGTTTTTTCTCGGAAACTTTCTGGACGACACTTTCAGAAGAGCTCTAATGACCTCGATACATACACACAGGCGTCTGCCACAAGCGCGCGTCCAAGATAGAAGAAAGAGAAAGAAAAAAAAACACGAAATGAAATGAAATACTTAATGATTGCGGACAACCTCGGCTCTGGTCGGGGAACCGCGACGAGTAATGCTTCACAAGAATCCCCCACATGGACGTGAGACGCGGTGCGAGAGAATCTGCGGAAGTGGTGCGAACAAAACACGCAACAGAAGCGATGGCGCGAAGTTGTTCTTCAGCCCAGAAGCACGCCAGCTGCCAAGAGCAGCAACCCTTGCCGTGTTCATATTGGCGGTTTCGTGAACAATCTGGGCGTTCTATCGAGCCCGCGATCTTCGGTCCTGCCGACTGCCGGATGTACCGTTTCAATTTGGTCTAAGACATGTAGGTATTAAGCACTTTTTCGGGAACACCAGGACCTGACACGCCTGTTCAGACGTATCGCGTCGGCAAAGCCGACAACGCTCGCCTCATCCGTCCGCACGAAACGCCTTGACCACTCTTCGACTTGCGTCAGAACATGCTAGATGCGGCGACCTTTTGTACCAGAGTTGAGGTTTTCTCGCATTCGTTCCGCAAAAAAGCGGATCCTCTTGCGACCATGGCCCGGCCAGAAGTGATGCCCATACGTCCCCAAAACTGCTTGAAGGGTTTGCCATCCGAAATGTATTACCACACTAAGCGCATTCCCAGCTGCATCGAGGTTGTATCACCAGAATCCTCTCACTCATCAACCTCCTCCTCCTCGCCCTCCCCCCTAACCCCCAGCCCATTCACACCCTCTTCCAAACCCTCCACACCACCACCACCACCACCACCTACTCCTCCTCCTTCTCCTCCTCCCTCCCTCTCCTCCCCCTTCTTCCTCCTCCCCGCCTCCCTCCCCCTCCGCTTCTTCTCACCCCCACCCCTCGGTGCCTCCCGCACCCATCTCGCCACCGCCTCCGCCCTCTCCGTGCACACCGGATACTCCCTCCCGTCCTCCTGCGCCCAGCGCCTCGGCTCCTTGTTCCCGTTCTCGTTCGCCGCCTTCTGCTTCTGCTGCTGCGCCGCCGCCCCACCGCCCGCCGCGTCGCCGTTCCGCCGCTCCCTCGCGCGGACCGCCTGCTCCAACGACTTCTCGTCGACGACGCGCTCGTCCGCCAGCGCGTCCAGCACCACCTCCTGCCTCCTCCGCTCGCCTCGCTGCCTGTCCGACTCCCCTGCCGGCACCCAGCCGTCTTCCCGACCGGTGTTACCCGGCAGCGGGGCGGGGCGGCACAGCTGGTCCCACGGCACGCCCAGGTCAAGCCAGCCGGCGCCGGCGCGGCGGAGGACGTCGATCCAGTCGGCGCGGGCGGGGCTGCGGGCGGCCAGGAAGATGGGGTAGCCGTCGCAGACGCGAGCCACGCGCGCCGCGTTGTGGGCGTGGCGGCGGAGCTCCGTCGCCGGGGTTTGGGCCAGCGCGTGGCAGAGGAGGAGCGAGTGCAGCGCGTCGGGCAGGAGCGGGTGGTAGGTGACGGCTTCTTGCGACTCGGCGAAGGCGCTGAGGGCGGGCTGGGACGGCGGTGGTGGGTAGGGTGGTAGGTTGGGCGGTGGGGTGCTGGAGAAGAGGGCGGAGACTTGATGGATCTCGGGAGGCGGGAGGGACCAGTTGCCGTTGCTGTGAGAATTGGGTTCGTTGTCTTTCTGGCGTGGAATAAGAGGGTCTGGTGTCTGTCCATTCACTTCGGGAGCTGGGTCCGTCAGATTTTGGATCCGCTCACGATAGCTTGATTCGGGCTTCTTGACTCCGTTGGCCACATCGTTGGCCTTGCGGAGGAAGTCGTCGGCAACGGTGGGATTGAGGCCGGGCGTGTAGTCGAAGTGTGAGAGGAAGGCTACATAGTCTCTTAGTGCCCGTTTAGCATACTTCTTGACCAGTTTCCTGTTCTCTAGCCGTCTGCGATTAGCCTCCTTGTCTTTAGGAGAGAGTGATGGTAGCTCTGTTCCAGGCTGAAGGCTGTCTTTTTGCACATTCCGCTGCATTTCGAAGTCCTTGAGCCCGTCCAGAGCTTCATGAACATGTTGACACGCAAGTGTGAAGTATGTCCCAGCCCGATGGAATAGCAGCTGCGTCTCCAAGCTACTCGGCTGCTCTTCCTCCTTCACTGGCTGGTCTCTCCACTCCCTCGGGCTTGCTCGGCGGGCCTCTGCCTCCTCTCTCGCCGTCCTTGCCAACACAAGCTGATCATTCCCGGCCCTGTGTTGTTGCTGGATGTACCGTGCGACAGCCAGACCATCCGTCAAATCCCGTGCGGCGCCCGTGTAGTCCTCCTTGAACAGTTTGGTCAGGGCGCGAGTGCGCAGCGGAGAGCCATCGCTGGGCCGCTCGCATATAATGTCGTTGAGAGGATCCAAGGGTGTATACTCGGCCATCATGCGCGAGGGAATCTTCTCGTGGAAGAAGTGCACGTACTTGGCGTCGCTGTCGGCGGCGCTCCGCTGGAGCACAAACTGCGCGACATCCTCGAGGGTGGAGGCCGACTGCATGGTGGCGACGCTGGCAGCAACCTCGTCCAGGCGGTAGGCGTGCGAGAGCTTCTGTGTGGCCAGCTCGCGCATGCGGTACTTGCGCTCCCGACTCAGTTTTGTGTTCTGGCCGCCGCCCACGTATCCCAGACCCAGCTGCGCGGCGCTGCCCAGGACGCCATTGGCAGCATTGGCCTGCCTGCTCAAGGCGGCAGATGTAAGGCCGGAGGCGGCGCGCACGGCGAGATTGGTGGCTTCATCGACCGCCTTGCGGATCTTGACGAGGTCGTAGAAGACGGCGGGGTCGATGGGGTGCGGGCGCGGGGCCTGGAAGTTGCTGTTGGCCAGAGACTCCAGGATCTCGGGCGGCAGCTGCACCCACGGGCCGTGGAAGGAGGAGATGTAGCGCCAATGCTTGTTTCTGCAGATGATCAGGGCCGCGGCGCGCGGCGGGCTCGAGTCGGCGGGCGCATGGAGGACGGCACGGGGCGGGGGTTTTGTTTTGGCCATCGCTGGCGATCGCGCTGGTGGGCGTGGAATCAAGCTGGGCGGAGGAGGGCGGGCTGGGGGCCGCTCGGCGGGCCTCGATCAAATGCGCGACTCCGTCGATTGCGCGGCCGCGGACGGTGACGGCCGCGGCGCTAGGCAGGCTCTCATGGTTGGAGGACTGCGCGACTGTGAGTCTGCTGCGGCCAACGGTTAGCGTGACTGGCCGTCGACGCCGAATTGCGAGAGGAGTTGGGGCATCCGTCCGCGACGACAGGGCTGTGCGGCCGTCGCTTAAGCGTAGGGATGAGACCAACCCTTGAGGGCCCGCGACGACATTGGCCCAGTCACCGCAGTGGCTCTCGTTGCGGCCGGCCGCGCAAACCGCAAACCGCAGACCGCAAACCTCAGGACTTGCGCGGCGGCTGACCGCCCGCGTCCTTGCGCATGTCAGTGCGCAGCGCGTGAAGAAGCTCAGACAGCAAGCCGACAGCACCCAGTACCCAGCACCCAGCACCCAGCGCGGCCGTGGAGCACACCATCTGAGACGACTGCTCAGCTTTGCTGCGTCCGGGCCAGCGCCAGCGCCGCGCCGTCACCCCCGTCCGTCGCCACTGCAGCCTGCGAGGCACATGCAAAGCCAGCGTCCTTGGGTCGCCGCTGCATCAGATAAGACAGGCGGATACAAGGTTGCCCGGCCCGCCTGGAAGCGGCGGCGCCGTCATGGCGACGAGTAAGCGCTCCGCTTTTGCAAATCACTCCATTCCAGCCATCTCATCTCATTCCCGTTCGACAGCCTGCAAACACCGGTCCCGTGCGGTCCTCCATTGGCCGTGGATAGAAAGAGCTTGGGCGTTCCGTCGATGCCGCTAAGAGGCGCAAACCCGCCGTGCGCTGTCAGATAGCACCGTCACCGTCACCGTCACCGCCGGTCTCTTCTCTGACGCGCCCGGATCTCCAAAGAACCGTCTCCCGCGGGCGTCTGTCTCTGGTTCGAATGACAGCCCACCTGCACGGCCTTCGCGCAGCGCCCATCCGCAAGTCTCTACATCCTGGCGGCCGCACTCGGCGCCGGACCAGCCCGTGCCCAAAGCGAAGCATTGGGTCTTGAACTATCTTTGCACGTCGAGCGTCTTCAGGAGCAGGAGCAGGAGCAGGAGAGAGGGCGAGCGCAACAACATCACCGTCCGTCCAAGAGTGCAGAGTCTTCTTGATGGGGATCCAGTCCGCGCCTTCCCGCTCTCCCATCGCGTTTGTGGTCCCGACAATGTCCCCCGCATTGCGCCCCACAAATGCCCAACCGCCGGTCGAGAGCCAGCCTCCCCGGCCGCCCGTAGGGCTGCGCTGGAGATCCTCGAGATGGTTCATCGTGAGTACGGTGGGGATGGGTATCTTCACCGACATGGTCCTCTACTCCCTCCTCGTCCCCGTCCTGCCCTTCATGCTGCAGGACAGGATTCACTTGCCCGACGGTGAGATCCAGAGCCAGGTCTCAAATCTCCTGGCAGCCTATGCTGCCGCTTCTGTTATTTCATCGCCCATCGCCGGATTGCTGTCAGATAAATGGGGGACCCGGCAACTGCCCTTCCTCCTTAGTCTTGTCGCTCTGATGGTGGCAACGGTGCTGCTAGCGTTCGGCCAGACCATTTCAGCTCTAGTCTTCGCCAGGGCTCTTCAGGGTCTTTCAGGCGCCGTCGTCTGGGTGGTTGGTCTTGCGCTTCTGGTGGAGACCGTTGGTTCGGATAGCATGGGCGCTGTCATTGGTTCGGTACGCACCTCCCTGATCACCACAAATGTCTTTGATGCATCTCCCCATGCTAACGTCATTGCAGATATACAGCTTTATGACTGTCGGAGGCCTCATATCACCGGTGTTAGACGGCATGTTGTATCGCGCAACCGGCTACACTGGCGTGTTCGGCGTCAGTGTTGCCATAGTTATTGTTGACTTCGTCATGCGACTCCTCGTCATCGAAAAAAAGGTCGCTCTCCAATATGAGAAACAACTAGCCATCTCAAAGCTCCCCTGCGGCCTCGACGGCAACAATGAAGACAACGATCCCTTCCCAGCCGACGACACCAACGAAAACACGCCCCTCCTCGGCCGCCACCAACCCAAACCGGACCCCCGCTACTGCCTCTCCCCCAAGCAAAGCAAATCCTTCTTTGCCCGCCACGCGCCCATCCTCGTCCTCGTCCCGAACGCGCGCATGCTGACGTCGCTGCTCGTCGGCTTCGTGCAAGCGCTCCTCTTCGGCACCTTCGACAGCACCATTCCGGTCGCCGCCAAGGAGACCTTCCACTTCAACTCGCTGCGCGCCGGCCTCTTGTTCCTGTCGCTCGGCTCCTTTGATCTGCTTGTCGGCCCGCTCGCCGGCTGGGCCGTCGACCGCTACAGCCCGCGCGCCGTCGCCGTCGTCGGCTACGCCTGGCTCACACCCGCCCTCTCGCTCTTCCAGCTGCTCGCCCGCGCCGACGGCAGCGGCCACGAGGTCGCGGTCTTTTGCGTGCTGCTGTCCTTCTGCGGCGTCGGCATGGCCATTGTCAACGCGCCCAGCCTGGTCGAGGCGGGGCTCGTTGTCGACAAGTTCCATAAGGCGAACCCGGAGCTGTTTGGCGAGCGCGGCCCGTATGCGCAGCTGTACGGGCTCAACAGCATGGTGTGGAATTTGGGGCTCGCGGTCGGGCCGCTGGTGGCGGGGAGCTTGAAGACGTGGTTGGGGTATGGGAATATGATGGCGGTGATGGCGGGGCTGTGCGCAGTTACGGCCGTGCTATCGTTCGTTTTCATGGGGAGGAAGAGCGAGGAGGAGGACTTTGAGGAGGTGGGAAGGGTGTGAGTAAGAAGTTCGCTCCGGTAGGAGAGAGTGGAGGGTTGGTTTACGCTCGTTGTAGATTTTCTTTGGGTGTCTAAAAAGAGTGGCCTTTTTTCTTCTGTGAATACTGGTGCGTTTGTGCTAAATTCGGATACATATTTAGAAGTGAGCTTGTCGCAAGCACAGGTGGCGAAACATACGGCTTCATAAATCCAACACTAGCAGAGGCATCAACATGCCTCATCCTCTCCACTAACCAACTCCACACTACAACCACATTCACGATATTCCATCACTACTCTTAGGTGTTCGCAATGCCGAGTTTCTACTAGCCAATTCTCTAACCATGAAGACAGAAATTTTGACAAGTCTGCGCACTTTTCATTTTCAGCAGTAGGCCATAGCTGCTATAAGAGATTAACACTAGTTTTGACGTTAAGTATAACAGTGAGAGAACGCTGTAGCTATCGGTAGATGTATGCGGCAGTGCTTTAGTGAGTGAAGAACTGATACTAACGCGAGAACAGACGCCCCAGCCAGCAGGGCACACGCCAGCGGCGGAGGCGAGAAGTCGGACTAGCAAACCGTGGGCTGACCCAGTCAATCTTCGACTAAGGGTTTGGACCTGGAATTAGTGGCCCTCTGGTTGTCGAGGCGGAGAGAAAGATGGAGGTGTTTTTTATATAAGTTGTGGGTTGGACAAAAGGGTAGAATGCGAGCACGAGCAGGAGTGGGAGCAAGTGACAGCAAGGTGAGTTATAGAATTAAGGCAGAGCGCGTGACAGACAAGAACGTCTCCTATGACGTGCAACAACGAGCAGCAGAATTCAAGAAGAGGCTATTGAGTCGCAGATGCCAAGGGAGTGGTGGGAGAGTCTCCAGAAAACCCAGCTTGCTGCTCATGTTTAATAAAGGCAGAATACATGTAGAAACCACCAAACTGGTAGTGTGCAGAATACCAAGGGTCGTCGGATTCAGAAAGAAAGCATGGTTGTTGGCGGAGAGGAAGAAATGGAGATGTCTGCTCCAGGAACTTGAAGGGCCGGAGTTGGTATGAGGTCTGACAAAATAGTGTAAGAACCGTCAACTATCCATGCCAATTCAGCACTAGCGTTTGTCACCACGTCTTCCAACAGCCATAACTACATGTATAGTGGCGTTTGGTGCCTACCGAAATGCACAATCCGTATTAAATCCCACAGTAAAGTCTGAGACATTTGTGAAGGGATACTCGAACATGCAATTGTCCCGTGTGCTACTGCAGACTGAAGGCAATTGGTAGGCGATGTCCGTCTGGATGCCTCGTACAGTGGAATGATTATCGTTTCCAAGTGCTCTGCCAGCTGCAACTGGGCGATGAGGGCATTAGTGGCCCAAGCGTCATCGCGTGAACTTTCCCGCACCTGGCAATGGGAGCTTCTTCCGCGACACTGCAACAGCAACGGCTGCCCCCACCGCATTGTCAAGATGGCAACCAGCACGCCGCCCAACTGCACGTTAGTAAAGCTCAGCCCGTACGACGTTCCCCACTAACAGCGCGACAGTGTTTACGTACGCCCCCCAAAACCTCGCTCACCAACGGATCGCTTCTGACAACCCGCGCAGGTCAAAAACCTGGAGGAGCGCATCAAGCTCGACACGCTGAAGGACACACTGCGCGAGATCTTCGAGGAATATGGCACCATCCTCGACATTCGCGCCGCCAAGAACCTCAAGGCGAAGGGCCAGGCCTTCATTGTCTTCGACAGCGTAGAGTCGGCCGCGCGCGCGATCGAGGAGCTCCAAGACTTCGACCTGTTCGACAAGTCCATGAAGCTGGATTACGCCCGTACCCGCAGCGATGCCATCGTCAAGGCCGATGGGAACGAGGATGAGTTCGAGGCACACAAGCGCCGCCGTCTGGCTGAGAAAGGTATTCCGTCTATGACGTTCCCATTGCACAGCGGGCGCAGATGGATTATCGTCCTCATGGCCTCTCTACACTTGTTTGATTGCCTTTAGACGGTACGTCGCAGTTTTGCTCATACTATTATCTACGCAGAAAGGAAGCAAGCACTCGAGGCGCAGGAGGCCCAGAAGAAGATGAAGCGACCGGCTGGTGCTCCTGCTGAGACGAACCGCCCGGCCCAGAAGGCTCGCGGTGCCGGTCTCAAGTCTACCGGCGGTGCGGCCGCTGTCATCCCCGACGAGTATCTTCCGCCGAACAAGATTCTCTTCGTCCAGAACTTGCCCGACGGTTACGATGTCGAGGCCCTCTCGGCCATCTTTGGCCGCTTCGAGGGCTTCAAGGAAGTCCGTCTTGTACCTGGTCGCAGCGGCATTGCCTTCGTTGAGTATGAAGCCGAGGCCGGCGCCATCAGCGCCAAGGAAGCTACGGCTGGAATGGCGCTTGGTGATGAAGGCAAGCCTATGAAGGTCACCTACCAGCGCCAGTAGAGAGTATTTGCAGGATGCGAGTACTGTAGGAGGGATATCAAGGTATTATGGCGCAAGGCGTAGCTTGGACAGTGTAAGGTCACAGACAATACCAATTCACGTAGAAAATAATTTGAGTTTGGGATCATCGGATATAGTTCACAGCTCCTACTCAACGCCAGAGCCTAGCAAAATGATGATAACCGGGGTGAATATGCAGCAACATAGACTGAGCCAGCCTAGAAAATGACGTCCTCGTTGTCCTGATCGCCCAAAAGGTCTTTCGTTTCCGTCTCGACTTCCACGGCCCTCGCCTCATTTTCATCACCGGCCTTGCTTACCCTTTCCTTCTCTGCTGCAGCAGCATCGCGTTCCTTCTTACCAGACACCTTTTTCAATCTGTAGAATTCCTCTCTGTCGAGCTCGTCCAGCTCTGAGTTAATGTACTTGATGGTGTTCTCCGTCCTAGGGATAATGACGTGCTCGCTGCAATGAAAATCAGCATCCGGAATGCGGAGGTGCGTGGGAAATCGAGAAACTGACATGGCGTTGACTCTGCGGTTCACCACCTTGATGACCTCGTCCAGGATAACGAAGGCCGTCTGCAGACTGGCCAGCTCGACCAGCGTCTCCACAGCGCGGGCATATGTCTCCCTACATCTCTGGACTTGCTGTCCTCCCTTGCCTAGACCCGTAAGACCAAAGTCATTGTTGCCCTCGGTGGTGAAGCTCTCGAACTGCGGCAGGAAGACACCGGAGACGTTCTCCTGCTTGGTGCGGACGCGGAACTTGGCGTTCTTCGCGGACTCCTGGATCTGGTAGCTAATATCGCCGCCGGCCGCATAGGTGACCTCGGCGAGCGAGAAGGCGGCGATCTGCATGACGCGGCCCATCTTGCGCTTGGCTTCATCGATGCGGCGGGTGATCTCTGTCGCTCACTCAGCGGGACGAAGCTTGGGCGGAGCGGATTCGGGATGGGGAGCATACCTCGGAAGCGTCTGTGTGCGAGCAGGGACGTCAGTATATTCTCGCATAGAGTGGGAGCTCGATAGGGTTAAGGACTGGACATTGCGCACTTTGTCAGGGCCTCGCTCTTGCGCTTGAGCAGATCGTGGCCGGTCTGAGCTCCCTTGAGCTTGCTCTTCATCTGGCCCAGCACCTGGCGAGTCGGGAAGACGGCCTCGCGAGCCTAGACATCGGTGTGAGCTCTGCAGTCTGACAGTTGGGCAGGACGCGGGTCATCGTACCGCGCCGCCCGACGACATAGCGGGCGATTATAATTAGGGGGGGCTCGAAATGAGGAGCTGCTTGTACCGCGGGCCCGGGTCCAAGCTTCACACGACAAAGGAGGAGAGGGTGGCTGAGCTCGATCGCTTGGTGTTGGCCGTGGAGCTCGTGCTCTCGTCGAGCGGGCTGGCAGGTGTGTCGTTCCCATCCGCCCGACCTGGTGGCCCGGCCAATCAGCGGCAGCGCTAGCGGATTCCGTGAAGCAGCGCGCGAAACTCTTGAGCCAAGCGTCTCGCAGACCAGCGAGTCCGCTCACTACTCCTCCCCTCCAGCCCTCCAATCCCGCATACGACGCGCTCACTGCACCCCGCCGTCCGCGCCCTCCCGGCCTCCGCGCAGGCCAGCAACGCCGACCCCGAGCGATGCCTGGAGCCATCCACCCCGCCGCTGCCGCCGACGCGCCGCAGCCGGCACCGCTTCCACGGGCGAAGCGCACCACGCCGACCAAGTCGTCCGACTTGTACCTGATCGGAGACAGCGACGTCATATACGAGCAGGAGCTCATCCGCAATCCGGGCAGCATCAAGCCGTGGCTCGACTACGCCGCCTTCAAGCGCCAGAATGGCTCCCTGCTCGAGCAGGCCTTTGTGCTGGAGCGCGCCTGCACCACTCTGCCGCGCTCCTACAAGCTGTGGAAGATGTACCTGAGCCTGCGGACCCAGCATCTGCAGGGAAAGAACCCGGCCAAGTACCAGGCCCACTACGTCAAGGTCAATGCTCTCTTCGAGCGCGCCCTGGTGCTGCTCAACAAGATGCCGCGCATCTGGGAGATGTACCTTGCATTTTTGATGCAGCAGCCCCTCGTTACCACCACCCGTCGCACTTTCGACCGCGCCCTCCGCGCCCTTCCACTCACTCAGCACAACCGCATATGGGCACTCTACCGTCCCTTCGCCAACTCCGCCTCGGGCGAGACTGCAGTAAAAATTTGGCGCCGGTACATCCAAATCCACCCGGAACACACGGAAGACTTCATCGCTCTCTTGATCGACATGCGCCAGTACACCGAGGCTGTCAAGAAGTACATGGACATCCTCAACAACCCCAGGTTCAAGAGCAAAGAGGCAAAGGGGCCCTTCCAGTTCTGGACGGAGATGGTCGAGTTGATGATTGACCACGCGAAGGAAATTGAGACGGGGGACGATGTTGGGATCGACGTCGAGAAGATCATTCGGAGCGGAATCGCCAAGTTCTCGGACCAAAGGGGTATCTTGTGGGTTGGCCTGGCACGATACTGGATCAACAAGGGCGACTACGAACGCGCACGAGATATTTTTGAGGAGGGCATCACCACCGTCATGACCGTCCGCGACTTCTCCATTGTCTTCGACACGTACGCGGAAGCCGAGGAGGCCTTGATCGGTATCAAGATGGAGGAGGCGGGCAAACGCCAGGAGAAGGGGATCGATGATGAGGGGCTTGACCTGGACCTCGACATCCGCATGGCTCGTTTCGAGCAGCTTATGGATCGCCGGCCCTTCCTCGTGAACGACGTGCTTCTCCGACAGAACCCCAACAACGTCAACGAGTGGGAGAAGCGTGTCGGTCTCTGGGGCGACAACAAGGTGGAGGTTGTCAAGACCTACACTGACGCCATTGCCACGATCAGCCCAAAGAAGGCTGTTGGTAAGTTCCATGAGCTTTGGACAAACTATGCGAAGTTCTACGAGAACGGTGGAGACCTGCAAAATGCCCGCATCATCATGGAGAAGGCTGTCAAGGTGCCATTCAAATCGGTCAATGAGCTTGCCGAGATGTGGTGCGAATGGGCAGAGATGGAGCTCAGAAACGAGAACTTCGACCGTGCGGTGGACATCATGGCCAAAGCGACCCAGGCACCGAAGAGATCGACGATCGACTACTTTGATGAGTCCCTCTCGCCTCAGCAGAGAGTTCACAAGAGCTGGAAGCTGTGGAGTTTCTACGTCGATTTGGTGGAGAGCGTCAGCACTCTCGAGGAGACGAAGAAGGTCTACGAACGTATTTTCGAGCTGAAGATTGCCACGCCTCAGACTGTTGTTAACTACGCCAACCTGCTCGAGGAGAACAAGTATTTCGAGGACTCGTTCAAGGTTTACGAGCGTGGGCTTGACCTGTTCAGCTACCCGGTCGCTTTTGAGCTGTGGAACCTGTACCTCACCAAGGCTGTGGACCGCAAGGTTGGCATGGAAAGATTACGCGACCTGTTCGAACAAGCACTCGAAGAATGTCCGTCCAAGTTTGCGAAGGTGTTGTATTTGATGTACGGCGCATTGGAGGAGGAACGGGGACTGGCTCGTCATGCCATGCGCATCTACGAGCGTGCCACCCGCGCCGTCGCCGACGAGGACAGGCTGGAAATGTTCGAGTTCTACATCACCAAGTCGGCGTCCAACTTCGGGCTTACTTCGACTCGCTCCATCTACGAGCGCGCCATTGCTGCGCTGCCGGACAAGGAAGCGAAAGAGATGTGTCTCAAATTCGCGGAGATGGAAAGACGGCTCGGCGAAATCGACCGTGCCAGAGCGATCTACGGTCATGCCAGTCAGTTCTGCGACCCGAGGACCGAACCTGCATTCTGGCAGAAATGGGAGAGTTTCGAAGTGCAGCACGGAAACGAGGACACGTTCAAGGAGATGCTCCGCATCAAAAGGAGTGTGCAAGCCCAGTTCAAGTATGTTTTCCTCCTCGCGAAGTTCATTTTTGGTTTCCTGACATGTGAAACAGCACGGACGTCAACTTCATCGCCTCGCAGGCACTTGCACGCGCGCAGCAACCCAACGGCGCCGACGGCGACGAGCAGGAGAAGGTGGATGCTATGGCGGCTCTTGAGCGCCAAGCCAGGGCTCCCGAGGGCTTCGTTGCAGCCAGCAGCGGCCCCGAGGGAGGCAACAAACCGACGGCACAGGCTGAAGCACCTGTTGCAGCAAACCCCGACGCACTTGACATTGACGACGACCTATAGGCGGGACCGAGGCGCGCGAATACCCTACGTTGTTCAGGCACGGTTGATTGATGGATTTTCCCTTCTGAAGATGTGAGCGGTTCCACAGCGGCCGATGAAGACTCTTGCTCCACTTTTTACTGCTTCAGGCGTGCGACCTTCCTTTTTGCTTCTCATTGAGTTCCCCTAGCTGCATATAACCGGCGTTCTCGGGTGGGCAAGCGGTCCGGATGATTGCCTTGGGCGGAGGATCGATCTTTATTCTGGATCTCATCCTTTTTTTTGTTCGATTTCCTCTCCTTCCACGTCTCCTTTCTCTCCCTTCTTCGACCCACCTTTTCTTCTTGGTCCAGTTGGACCGTGGCGCAGAGCAAGAGCGTCACCAGCGTGCTGCTCGGAGTTTTTCAGACTGCACAGTGGCGGGCTCACAGCGGCTGAGTGTCAGCACGCGTGTAACTCGCAGTTTCAGAAAACGATTGGAAGAAGCAATGCAAGTTTCTGCAACGGCCAACGTCGCCCCGAAGTCGTCCTGCGTGTCGCGTGCTTGGGGCCGCAGCGGCTGACTCGACCGCCAAGCGGCAGCTGTTGCTCTTACCTCGTTCCAGCAGCAGCGCATTCCCATGCCGCTGGATATTATTATGCCTCCGCGCAGATGATTGCTGTCGAGCCGCTCCGTATTATCCAGGCTGACTTGGGCGCAGGCGGTTGCTGTAGAGGGCTGAATCTAGGCCGATCAGCTGAGAGTCGAGATAAGGTTTGCCCCCGCGTGCCCCGGCGCGTCGACCAAGGGCGCGCTGGGGATGACGAGGGCTAGCGTAACAGCTGCAGCTCCCCCGCATATGACGCTGTGGACGCGCGAACCACCGATCCTGCGCGGTGTCTGGCCCCGCGATGAGCGCCGCAGCACCGCTCCCGCATCACCGCGCAGCGCTGTGGCTGATTAGCACGACATGCGACGCCCGCTCATTCGCCCGCGCCGGCGTCAGCTGCTGCACGCGGCCAGTCGCCAGCCCCCAGTGTGTGGCACCAAATACCTGCCCGTTGACGTCGTCCTTTGTGCAGCGCCGCTCGACTGCGACTGCTCTCTGCGGCGGCAGGCCCCAGGGGCCCAATGGCACCGGTGACGATCGCCACGCCGAGAACAGTGCCCAGCGCAGCACCGCACGCGCGCCGCCGCAGTGTGAGCTTACTGGCTGCGTGCCAAGCTCCATGCGGGTGCGGCCTGCTGGGCTGCGCCGGGTTGACGTCGATGGTGGTTTCCGCCCTTAACCTGCGCGCCCACCAGGTTCCACGCCGGAGGTACCCCGCGTGCTGGACCCTCTGGCTGGGCGGCAGGTAAGATTCGCGCCTTTGCTTCTTTCCCCGGACGAGAAAAGCACCGAATCCTTTATCTACCCTGCCCGGCCCCGGACCGCGCCCGACCTAGGCCTCTTTGTTCTTCCCCGAACGAGAAAGCTTGCTTCCTTTTTCCTGACCAGCCCCACAGCGGCCCACTCCTGACACTATATACTCCTAGCTTCTCGGCTGAGCAGTCGTTCTACTGCTGCCACCCTCCACAGTGGAGTACAACAACGTCCATATCGACATCCGTCCGCTGTCATCCTCTCGCACCTCCAGCATGGCAACGAACACGACGAATGCCGCCAGTGGTGAGCCTCGCCGCATTCCACTTCAACCCCCCGACCATTCAGTTCCACGTCGCACGTCTCTCGCAGTGGCACCCCGCTGCCTGTCTCACTTCCCCTCACCTCTCATTCGCATCCACTTCCCCGCCACACTTCGCACTCACCCACCCCCACCCACCTCTGACAAGCAGCACCAGGCATCGACGCCACGCCCACGGGCGACCCCTCCGTGACCACCGACTTCAGTGATACGACCAAGAATGGCAGCGCCATCGACGATGTCCACGGCTCGCCCGAGCTGCACGACCCTTTCGGCGGCGACAAGCTGGACAAGATTGCCGGCGACGATGACATGAAAATGCCCGGCAGCGGCGGCTCAGACTCGGGCTCGCCGACGCAAGACCGCCGCATGAGCAAGGAGTGGGATGCGTCCAAGGTGCCCCCGTCGCGCTTCCAAAAGCGCTCCGGCAGCATCTACTCGACGCCCAGCTCGCGCGACGCGCACCTGAACGGGAACGAGCGGGATAAGGGTTACTGGGAGAAGATGAAGGAGAAGGTGAGTTCCCGTTTCTGCCATTTTCTTAACCGCCCGTCTTGCTGTCCTGAAGATACCTCTGTGCTGCGGTCTGCTCGTTTTCGTCTCCGTCGACAGGCAACCCCTGTCCGCGAGAACGGATGCAGGGCATCATGGGACCACATCCCGTTATGCAGCGGAGCCTTCTCCTCAAGACACATTTCGCTGACGTACGTCATTGCCACAGGGTTGGATGAAGAAATAGGCTCCGACCTATGCATTCCACCACGCTCCTTCCTCGCCTCTCCAACTCCAACGCAACTTCCCACTGCACACATGCTTGCCTTTCCGACAGAGACTTCCCCTCGGGAGATACTTTCTCGATTCATCAATATCACACGCTCGATCATGTACTGTACAACCAGATCTACCTTCTCTTTTCGCGTTCTACCTTTTTACCACCGCGGATACACTCGGGATTAGCTTGGCAACTGAGCTTTGCTGTTTCTTCTTGTGCTTGCTTTTCTCGCTCCCCGTTTGTCCTCTTTCTACTAGGTGCTTCACTTGCGCTGTGGTGATAAGGAGAAGCGGCCGATGGCCTTTTATTTTTCTTTTAATATCTCTTGTCTGCTGGGATGATTGCCGTGGATGTGGGAGGAGTGCGCGACTTGTGTCAGATGGGTTCGACGCAAAAGTAGTGGCTCTGAGCAACAAATGATACAAGCTTCTTCATCTTCGCCATTTTTGAGGGTGCTGCGTGACGAAATGAAGCGATCATGTGGATGGAAATTTGGTGACGATAATTGCACTCTTCCATTCCGGATTAACGGTTTAACCCCCCCATCGAAGTCGAGCGCAAAATGTCTTCTTTACTTCATTGTAAATAATCAATGCCATACATGCAAACCAGATCGACACAATCAGATGTGCCAGCTCGACTATCTAGCTCAGTCTAAGTCTTTCCCGTCCGTACTACAACACAAGTTTCAAAAGGCAGTCTTGACTGACTTTTAGATTTCCCCTTGCCAGATGCTTTCATGGTATCGCTGCACTGAATTCCTCTCTGCTCAAAGTTGTTCTGAAGAAACAGAAACGCATCCGGAGTTGGAACATCCACCCGAACGCAAAAGTGAAACGTGCAATCGTCGTTTCCCTTCCGGACGCGCTCTATGTATGCCCATCCCATTTTTATGGACCCCGCGCCACCTGCGTGTATAATACAAAAAATAAATAGATAAGAAAACACCCTCAACCCCACGTACCGCCACCGCCGCGCCCCTGCCTCCTTTGAGCCGACAGGCGCCAGTCGTCCTCGCCCTGGTACTTGTTGGCCAGCGGCTGGATGCGCTCCGCCTTCTTGCGCTTCGACAGGCGATCCGTGGGCGCGACCTTGAAGAACGTGGGCGCGGCTTCGACGAGCCACTTCGGCTCGATGGCGGTGACGACGTGCATGTACTCCTTGGTGGTCTCGACGACCGAGTTGAAGATGACGTGCTCGGCGGGCTTGCCGAAGAGAGCCGACGACGGGTGCAGGTAGACGGGGTTGCCTTCCACCAGCGTCTTGTAGCCCTCCTGCGGGTCCTTGCGCGCCGAGTTGCGGAAGAAGCCCGAGCACAGCGCCTGCCGCACGATGTTGGTGCTGCGTCCGGCCGACACGATGGGCGACTTGTAGCGCTTCATGATGGTGGCCAGCTGCTCGCGCACGTCCTGCACGCGCTTCATCGACTTGGGCTGGATGAAGTTCTCGTAGCACCAGTGCACCGAGAACTTGGACTGCTTCCAGGCGTTGTACACGTTCAGCAGCGTCAGGTGGTCGCCGTGCGGGTCGTGGAACTTGGCTTTCTTCTGGTCCGCCTGCTGCTGCTTGTCCTTGGGCCGATGCCACACCGTTTGGACGGCCGAGATCATCGACACGATGGTGAGCATCTCCTCCGAGCATTGCATCTTGACCGACATGATGAGTGCCTTGGATAGTGCTGGATCCATGGGGTAATCGGCCATCTGCCGACCGAGCTGCGTGAGAAGGCCTTCCTCGTCGAGCGCAGCGAGCGCGTAGAGCTCCTCCAATGCGGTCAGCATGGTGTTGGTAGGAGGAGGGTCCATGAAGTCGAAGCCAAGAAGGTCGTTGATGCCCATGGCCTTGAGCATAAGAATCGTATTAGACAGGTTCTGACGTTGGATCTCGGGAATGGTCGTTGGCAGCATCTCTGACTGGAACGCGGCCTCGGTGTATAGCCTGAAGCATTTGCCAGGACCAGTACGTCCGGCTCTGCCAGCACGCTGTTTGGCCTGCGCTTGCGAGATAGGCGTGACTTGGAGGCGGTCCATACCGAGCTTGGGGTCGTATGCGGTCTGTTTGACGAAACCAGGATCGACAACATAGTAGATTCCATCAATGGTAATCGATGTCTCCGCAATGTTGGTGGCAATGACGACCTTTCTGCTTCCTGCAGGTGCGGGCTCGAAGATACGGCTCGCTACCTCACTGGGGAGGGCGCCGTAGATGGGTAATATGATTAGCTCGGGCACTCCCGGTCCCAAAGCTTTCATACGCTCGAACAGGACCTCGCAACTTGTGTCAATCTCCTCCTTACCAGTCAAGAACAGCAGGATGTCACCCGGAGGCTCAGTGAGGTGAATTTGCATGACAGTTGTCAGAGCAGCGTCGAGGTAGTCGCTCTCGGGCTCCTTCGAGTACATGATCTCGACTGGGAACGTGCGACCAGGGATGGAGAAGATGGGACACTTGTTGAAGTACTCCGAGAACTTGTCTGCATCCAGGGTTGCGGAAGTAACAATGACCTTCATGTCTGGACGTCTCTTCAAGGTCTTCTTGAGGAGACCGAAGAGCACGTCGGTGGCGATCGTGCGCTCGTGCGCTTCGTCAAGGATAATGACAGAGTACTTGTTCAGCATTGGATCCAAAAGGATCTCACGCTGCATGATACCGTCCGTCATGTACTTGATTTTCGTGTCTGGGCCTGTCATGTCTTCGAATCTAATGGTGTACCCGACCTCTGCGCCAAGCTTGCATCCAACCTCTTCCGCCACACGCTTGGCGACTGACATGGCAGCGACACGGCGCGGCTGCGTGCAGCCAATGACCCCGTTGTTTGCAAAACCGGCCTCGGCAAGAAACTGTGTGAGTTGGGTGGTCTTACCCGATCCAGTGTCGCCGACCAGAATCATGAGCTGGTGTTCATGCACAGCCTCAAGCAGCTGATTACGGAACTTGAAGACTGGCAAACTCTCTCGCTGTTCCTTGATGGACATGTCGGTACGCTTTCCAGTTTCAGTCTTGCCCTGCGTGATCTTCTTCCACTCTGGAAGTGGTTCATTTGATTTTGACGCGGTGGGTGCTGCGCGATAGTCGCTGGCAAACTTGCGCTGGTCAGGAGCAGCCATGGGGTCGTTCCACTGCGCGCTTAGATCGACTCTAGAGGCTTCTTGAGCTGCCTTGTCAGCCGCTTCTTGCTGTCTCAAGTCTCTCCTCTCCTTGGCTAGCTGATCGCCAGACATGGCGGCCCTGTTCAGGGATCCATCTGGTGCCTTGACGACACGAATGGGAGAAAGTTCAAGGGATTGTTTAGTTTGGCCAACCAGGAAAGGCGGTTCCTCTTCTCTCACTTCAATGTCAATGTCCTCCTCTTCTTCGATCATGCCGTGCTCATTGACACTGTCAAATGTCTCGAGAAGCTCCGGATAGTCCGCAGCCTTTAACACGCCAGATGCGATCAGCTGTTGGGTTTCCCAGCGTTCAGGAGAAGTCATTCTCTTCTTCGCCTTCGACTGTCCACTGTAGTTGTGCTCGATCATGGGAACGTCAGAGCCTAGATTTCCGTAGCGACCGTTCGACATATTGCCGCCAAGTCCTTCTGAGTTCGCGCCTGAAGCTATCCTCAGCTCAGGTGCAAGATCTTGGCCTGTGACCTGGTCCACCTCTTTCATGGTAAGGCTGATTTTACCATCCTTGATCTCTGTAACCTTCACCTTCACTTCTTGATCGCGGGACAAAAGGTCTGAAGGATCATTGATGCGGCCTTCGGCCATCCGGGAGACGTGAACAAGACCATCGACCTTGCCCTTGACGCCGAGGAGTCGGACAAAGGCACCATAGTTTTTGAGACCAGTAACACGGCCGCTGTAGACTTTGTGTAGCACCGGGGTATCATCAACTTCAGATGGAGGTGGTCTGCGGAAATCGTCATCATAATCGTCCCGACGGCGGTGCCTGCCTCGCCGATCCTCGCGCTTGTCATCCCGACCGTAGTCGCGCTTCTCAGTGAAGTCTCTAGCGCTGCGCGACCTGCCGAACTCATCTTCGAAAACATAGTCGTCATTTTTCGTACGGTGGCGGCTCCTGACGGGTGAGCGTGAGCGAGATCGTGACCGGCGGTGCCTCTTGGTTCTGCTGCGATCGTAGTTGTCCTCTCGATACGGGCTCGGGCTCCTCTTTCTGGTAGACCCGTTGCCCGCTCCGCCGCCTGTCTTGCCGGCAAGATTTTCCAGCATAGCAAAAGTGTCATCCATCGCGTCCCCCTTCGCATTCTGCTCGAGCGGGCCCTCGTCTTCCCAGGGCCTGGGCACCTCTTTGTCGGCGATCGCGAGGCCCTTGAAGACCCTTGCCTTCCTCTCGCGTTCGTCCTGCGGCTCCTCTTCCTGCTCCACGGCCTTCGCCTTGCCATTCGATTTGTACTTTGGATGCATGGTCAGGACAAGGCGGTCGATGCTCTCGATGAGACTTGGCGGGAAGTCATCGGCGCCAACATCGGCGAGGGCAGCCTTGAAATCATTGAGCGACTTGCACTCCAAGTGCTGGGCTATGAGGAACTCGGCGAGGGTCTTGTCGCTGATGCCCAGATGGTTCTGGATTTCGGAGGTGACCTTGGACACGAGCGAGAGCAGCTCGAGGGAGCTGAGGTCGTCCATGGTGGCGGTGCGCAACGGCGCAGCTCTAGATGGTGGCGGAGCGAGTGGGAGACGCGCGTGGAGCGCGCAGGTGTCTTGGAGAGAGCGCGCGCGGTGGTCGTGACGAATTGCGGCGGCGGCGGCGAGTTGCGGCGACCGAAATCCGCCTTCGCGCCCGCGGGCGGTGAGCCGCGGCACAACTTTCCCATTGGAGTCATCGCGCTTGATCATGCTCAACCTTCAACATCCTCGCCAGGTGGCAGAGCCGTGCTTAGCATATCTTCACATTTCATGCTTACACTCCCATCTCATTAGGATGCAGAACGGCGCAAGAACGACACAATCCGCGTCCGGACAAAGGCTTCAATTGCTCATGTTCGACTATCCTGCTCCTGGGCCACCTTGCGGTTGTCATTGTGAACTTAGTATCACAGGTTTCGCAGCCTCTATCAGGAAATAGTCTCTCTCTCCCGCTCCCAGACCCTCAGCCCGCTACCATCTCCAAGATGGCGGCTGCTCGTCCTACAGCGAGTGCAAGGTCTCCAGCAATCGTTTTTTTAACATCCATCCGCATCGTTGCTTGTGCTTCACCCGCCTCTCGGGCCATCAGTGGCAACGGTCCCACGGTCACTGGCTCCTTACATTTCAAAATGAACGAGTGCGCATGGTCTGCAGTTTCCACTTCAAGCTCGACGAGCAACTTATATCGCCGGCTCACGCTGGACAGGTTGACAGTTACAGGGACGTATCTCATCTTTCCCATGAAGATCTCTTTTGGTTCTCCTGGAGTGAGTGCTCCCAGATTCTCGAAAGCCATCCCGGTGTTATCGTCATCGCGAATTATCCGGACGTGTTCTCGGTCGCTTTCGATCCGTAATTCTAGCTTCGAGTTCATGCGGATGTTGATCGACTTCAGCAAGAATTTCGGCGGCTTGATGATGGGGGCTTCCTTGCGTCCAGGCGGCAGTATATCGAGGTTGACAAGCAGCCGCCAAGGTTCGGTTGGAGTAAGATATTTGGGAGTTGACGCGGTGATGCGGAATCGGAGCACTGGCTTGGGGGGATTGCTCAAACTCCACTTTTTGAGTTTCGGACGTTCGTTCTCCGGTAGCAGGTCAAACCCCTTGATGTTACAGGTCTTGTCGTTTTGAGCATCCTCCTGCAGTTGTTTCGCGTCTCCGTCGGTCGCCGGGATGAATTCCAACAATGCCTCTGCTGTCTCTGGTGTCGTTTTACCGTCGCTGAAGTGGATATGTGCTACTACAGCGTATGCTATGAAGCTGTGGTAACCAGTGACCAAGCCTAGAGCGTTGAGTTGAAAGGACGGCGGTAGCACTGTTCCCAAATATTGCTTGCTGCCGCCTCGATTCGTTGACGAATAAAGAGCTCCTGGTGAATCCCACTTGTCCACCTGCCGGGCATCGGCAGTTGGTGGGAATTCGAGGATGAATGGCCAGTTATGAATGCCAGGCTCGAGCGTGGCTTTACCTCCAGAAATAAGCCTCTTCTCAAAAAGGCAGACGCGATCGCAGTACATTGAGCCAACCTGGTTCTTTTCGACGATAGTGGTCTTAAGCCGGCCCCAGAATTTGACCTCAACACGGTCTATAGGCCTGCTGGTGGGACATTGATATCTGACGCGCCCCCTCACTTCATCTCCAGATAGGTAGAACTCCTGGTCGGGGTCGAGAGCGATAGACGCTGCCATTGTTGGTGAAGATGCTCCTGGGTAGGATCCCAGTTGAGCCGGTGTACCGTATGTTTTTCCGGATAGAACACAAAAGAAATGTTCCCAGTAGTTTGACTTAAGTATTTGGTATGAGCTTCACGCGCTCCTTGTGAGTCCATGCACACAAGAAAGCCGCGGGAAGGATTGCTTGGCGTCAGGCAACTATTTCTTCGGAGGCGCAAAATCCAATACAACTTCGATCTTCTATCCCCTTCTTGTCCAGGGCTCCGCCCAGGTCGTTCCAATTTTATTTTTCGATTCCTCAATTCAGGTACGTACCGATAAGCCACAGCAGGTCCAGATTCCTTGGTTGGCCCCCGTTTGACTGGCAATCATACGAAGTCAACTTATCGTTCAACATGCGAGTCTTGGCTGTAGAGTAAAATTAGAGATCGAAGCAGATGTTGTTATGGATGCCTACGGCTCTTCCATTTTTGATGACAGTGCGCACCGAACTGCCTCTTTCGGTATCGGTCACCTCGCTTACCAGTAGCCACTTTAAACCTCCCTCTTTCTCACTCACCTCCAATCCCCCGCGTGCTGACATGCAGCCCTCATGCCTTCCAACGCCAGACTGTGCGTGTACGATAGGTCTGATCCGCCGACGACCGCTTCTACGACCTTCTTTGCTCCAATGGCCGCGCACAACACGAGGCTTCTTCACCCAACGCCCCATCTGTGTCTGCTCTGACTGCACTACGGACTCCTCGTTGCAACAGCTGTTGACTCGTCAATCCGGTCGCAAAGGAGAGTAACATCTGGTATGCGCCTTTCGTCGGGATGAATGCGTCAACTTCCCGTAGATCTCCCTGATTTTGCACCTGTCATGTTGCAACGCCAGAAGAGCGAGTGGAGGTACACCCAGCGACTGGAACAAATTCAAGTGCCCATCAACCTTGAGCTGCGGAAGATGTGCTGTCATCGTCACTGCTGCCCGACACTGACTCCAGGGCGAAGCTGTACAGAGCGCTTAGCACTGGTCCACGCAATCTGAAACACCATGTTCACCGCACCGTGGGCCCAAGGGCCATCCAGACATGCGGTCAGAAGATGGCCTCATGCTTGCGCTTCGGCAGTGGGGACGGAGCCAAAAGCGAGCCGACACGTTCCTACGTAGCGGGGACGTCGTAATTCGCCGCAGCAGGCGGGCGGTGCAGCCAGTGAGCTCAGCCAGCCCCGTTCGCGAAACTTACTCAAAGCGTGAGGCGGATGCCGCGGATCGAAGAAGGATTTCAGATGTTCTCGAAGGCGTCGAGAAGAGCTGGATAGCACGACGGGTGTGGCGCAGACGGAGGCGGTGTGCCCTCGCCACAGGTGGAAGCGGGCGAATCACAGGGCGGCGCGAATACGGTTGCACGTCGCTTGCAGAGGGGGAAAGCTGGCGCGACGGCGGGAAATCAAAGGCGATCAACCGGGCTAATATAGCGTTAATACTCCTGCCCCTCGGCCTGTCGCCATGACACTGTCCGCACGGGCTGGCAGCACCAATGAGGCATGCTCCTGCGAATCTGCATATCCGGCGATGCGACACGACGGTCAGCGCGCGGCAGTCAGCACGAATGGTTGCCAGGTGGCTGCTGTAGGCGTGGCTGCCAACGAGAGCCAACCGACGGAAGCAGCGAGGCCCGGAACAGGGCCGCGTCAGGCGTGGTGCTGTCGTTTGGGCGGGATGCCGCGGCGCTTGCGGGGAGTCGCGAGCAGGCCCTTGGCTCCAGAGAGCGGCAGAGGCTTGTGTCCCGCAAGCAAGGCAAAGCACAACTTGGCTCCTGGGCATGCGGCGTGGCACCAGTCCTGCCCGACGACGTCAACGACTAGAGAAGCTTGTTTCGGCACGAAATGCGACGGGCGCAGTTCTGGGTAGATATGAAGCCCGCACGGCGTTTGGGTTTTCTTGCAACGCAAAGGGCCTCCTGCACCGAAATTGAGGGCCGCGTCGACGATTCGCTAGCTCGCGCATGCTGCTCCCCCCTTCGGCGTAACGCTCTCGTCGCCCGGCCCACTGATCGCCCGCCAGCCACAGCCACAGATGTCGGTTGATTAAGTCGACCTTCCCTGATCGCCTCCCTGCCAGCGCCATAATCTCTCTCACCCGCCGCACGCTCAATCTCAGACGGCCGCAGTCAGCTGGACCAAGGTCGTACAAAACCCAGCACGCCCGCCCTGCTGCTGCCGATTTCCCGAATTCCAGCGCCCACAGGCCACCGCCCACCCACAACAAACAAGCGCACTGTCGGCCCCCGCCTGCGCCCGCCGTCAGCCCTGTCAGTTGCCTCTCCGCCCGCATCCACTGCGATCCAGGAACAACCCGTCAATACATTTGCCGAGCCGAGCGCGTGCGCAGTTGCCAGCCAGGAGTAGCAATCCTGCAGCGCCGCGGCCGCCTCCAACATGCGTACGTACTGCCTGCAACCTCCGCCCTGTCCTGTCCTGCCTTATCAGCCGTGTGATCGCGCGCCGGCGCATTGCGACTCCACGACTTACCATGTACCGCTTAGACACCATCAAGTCCAGGGCGCGCCACACGGCGTGGAAGACCACGAAGGGATCCCAGTCATGGAACCCGTGGGCGAGAAAGATCAGCCACACCGGCGGCTCGCTCTACGACGAGGAGAACCCGCGCGAGTCGTCCGACAGCCAGCATTCGAGAGCGCACTCCGAAGCATGCGCCGCCGACCATGTCGAAATGGGCAGAATGGGCGGCGCGAGCAACGGCCCCACCCATGCAGCCACCATGCCTCCGCCGTCGCGGGATTCCAGCCAACCGCTCCACGTCACCACCAACAACCTCAATGGCGGAGAGGTCAAGGACTCGTCTGCAAGCACCGATGCGACCCTTTTCAAGAGAAGATCGAATAAAGACAGCGAAGAACAGGAGGAGAAGCCTTCTCTGGGTCGCCATGCCAGCACCAAGTCTTCCAAGTCGCGCAAGAGGAAGCAGCCCGTCATCACTCCCTGGACCCAGTTCAAGCACGTGGTCTTCGGCTCCTGGGTCAACATCCTCCTCCTCGCTGTGCCCGCCGGTTTCGCCGTTAACTACGCCCACCTGAATGGCATTGTCGTCTTCGTCGTCAACTTCATAGCCATTGTTCCTCTGGCCGGCATGCTCAGCTACGCTACCGAGGAGCTTGCATTGCGCATTGGAGAGACCCTGGGAGGCTTGCTTAATGCCTCGTTCGGGTAAGTGCCGACCGCAAGTGCTCAAACATACAACAACTTTGCTAATACACCTTTCAGTAACGCGGTCGAATTGATCGTTGGTATCCAGGCACTCGTCAAGAAAGAGCTCGTCATTGTCAAAACTTCTTTGATTGGTAGTATGCTTTCCAATCTGCTTCTGGTCATGGGCATGTGCTTCTTCCTCGGAGGACTCAGCCGTGTTGAGCAGCACTTTAACGTCACCGTCGCGCAGACGAGTGCCAGCTTGCTTGCCCTTGCTGTCGCCAGTCTGATCATTCCGACCGTCTTCCGCATGTGGGTTGAGCCCGAGGCCGACGTCGCAGACCTTGTCGACACCGATGCCCTGTCGCGTGGCACTTCCGTCATTCTCCTCTTTGTCTACGCCTGTTACCTGCTTTTCCAGCTGAAGACTCACGTTGCCATGTACAACGAGCCGAGCAAGAAGGTCGAGAAGAGAACCAAGGAAGTGAAGGCCGGTACGGCTCATCGCGGACTTGCAGCCATGGGTGCTGGTGCTGCTGGTGCAACGGGAGGCAAGATTCACGAAGATAACCTTCTGAGCAAGCAGGATGATGACGAAGATGAGGATGAAGAGGAAGTTCCTGTCTTGACTGTTTTTGGCGCTCTGGTTGCTCTTGCTGGCTCCACCGTTCTGGTCGCTTTCTGCTCCGAGTTCATGGTCGACAACATCTCGTCTGTCGCTGGCAATGGCAAGGGTCTCTCGGAGACCTTCCTGGGTCTAATTCTACTCCCAATTGTTGGCAATGCCGCTGAGCACGCGACTGCTGTCACCGTTGCTATGAAGGACAAGATGGACCTCTCTATCGGTGTCGCCGTCGGTTCAAGCACGCAGATCGCTCTGCTGGTCCTTCCTCTCGTCGTTCTCATTGGCTGGATTGTAAGTTGTTTCAAGGAACACTCGTGCTTGCGCAGACGCTAATTTTCACAGATTGGTATTGACGAGATGAACCTCTCTTTTGACGGATTCCAGGTTGCGGTCCTGTAAGTTTTGCTCAACCATCAGTGTCTTTGCGTTGTAGCTGACATTCTCAGTTTCGTGTCCGTCCTTTTGGTTAACTACCTGATTGGAGACGGCAAGTCCAACTGGTTGGAGGGAATGCTTTTGATGACCACCTACACGATCATCGCCGTCGCCGCCTTCGTCTACCCCGATTAAGCGATTGGATGAACACGACGACATTCCACCTGAGCCAACGACTTGGTATACTGACTGCCTCCTCATGTGCCTCAGTTTGATTGAGCATTCCGGGGTTTGGTGTTTAGGAAATTATGAAATTCGATGTTCTTGAATAGGGTTCAAAAGCAAGATGATACCCCGTAACCCCGGGTCTTTTTTATAATACAAATATTGTACAATTACTAGATTCACTTCCACTTCTTAGCTATGTTTCTATATACTCACATTTCGCAGTTGATGCATGGGTTCCTAATTTTGTATGCGAGTAGATATTTCACTGTCAAATGCCTCTCTTCGCTCTTCAGGTTTTTATGTACGTTTGGACGAACGCACCAAGTCTGGACGCTCCTATGTTTGTATGTTTCCTTCTTGAGCGGATATCAACTGATCCTGAGCTTCTCAATTTTCTGGCCATCTATGTCCGCTTAACTGCTTCAGCTGCAATCCTGACGAATACCTTGACTCCGGATACTTCCCGGTTTCCTTTTCTCACATTATCGTCCGTGTGAATGCTTCAACTCCGGACACCTCCGAACCGAAGTGAGCGGGTTCCTTCCCTTCTGGGGGGTTCCTTCCTACCTGCCTTACATCCTCGTGAAGGCCCTGACAGCTTTTCCTCCAAGCATATAGGCGTGTCCACCACCACTCTCCCTCCATCTCCTCGACCACCACTCCAACCCACCGGTGGTTGCTCAAGTCAAGGTAAGACAGCCCACACCAACCCCCCTCACCATCAGCACTGGTCACAGCCATCATATTTCCTCCCATCCGCTTCAGCACGGTGACTCAGGCGCAATCCCATACGTAGCTCGCCGTCACTGAACCTCACCTTAGACCTAATGTTCGCTCACAGCGTTCCAGCACCCGATCTAAGCAAATGCTCAAGTGAATTCACTAACGTCGAGTACCACGGCGCTTCACAAATCACAAGCAGAGCAAGCCACCATGGAGGAACAGGCAATCAAGCAGGAAGAACCGGTGATCACGAGGCCGCTGGGTTGTTGGGAGACTGGAGCCACTATGGAGAGCCCAATTAACCTGGTTGATGTCGAATCACCCATGGTAATCAAGGAAGAGCAGGAAGAGCCATTTGAACTGCCATTGAGTGCATTTCGGGATGTCGGCCATGATGAATCGTCGGCAATACTCATCATCGATGATGACGATGATGGCCAACAGGATCCTCGGATCGCAGACGTCGCGGCCCACATCACGCCGCTCAAGCTGGGAAATTCGGTCCTGTCAACTCCAGCTCGCAAGTCAGAAAGACGCAGCAATGAGAAACTCCGCCTCCTTCGGCAGCGCTTGAAAGAAGGCCTCAGCAACGAAGGCTACGGTCCACCTCCAGGTGCCACCCCGACACCGGGACCGTCCAAAATGCCGCATGAGAGCAACCTGGCCTCCTTCGAAGAAAAAAAGGCTTTGTATGAGGCTAAAAAAGCAAAGGGAGAAGCATCGTTCGACGATGATGTCGAGTTCTTGAGACTCGCTTCGGATGAGGCAGTCAGGGCCAAGCAAGCTGAAGAGCACGCACGCTACGGAGCGGACGAAGCCGACTTGGACGAATGCTTCAATGCAGGCCATAGCGAATCGGACGTCGAAGCTTTGTTTGTTTCAAATCGCTCCGATAAAAGGCAGTCGTGGCGTGGACAAGCTGGTGAAGACGACGATGATGTCGGCGAAGGTCCCTCATCAGGCCCCATTCCCAGACGTGAGAGGGGTCGCACCGAGGAGATCGGGGAAGAACTCCGAGCCCATCTCGATGGAGGTAAGAAGAGGAAGAGGAAAGCTTCAAAGTCGACCGGGACCAGGAAGGGTGCAAAGAAGAGTGAAGGCAAGAAGAAAAGAAAGAGCAAACGAAGGGACAAGACCCCCGAACCGACAAACCGCGCATTTGATTCTCTCTTCACCACTAACGTCTTTCAAGACACGGCTGCCAATGAAGACTTACCAGATCTACCGGAAGTTACTGAGACGCGTAAGGCGGATGCGTTGAAGAAATTGCTTGCTTCTGTCCCTTTCGATCAGAAGAAGAAGGCTGTGACCGAGAAGAAAGAGCTTGTCGAGGCGAGCAAGAAGTTCTCTCCGGCTGCTCGGGCAGATGGACAGGGAGGCTGGAAGATCTCGGGCATGCAAAGCTCGCTCAAAATCTATCAGCTGGTTGGAGCTGGCTTCATGAGAGATAGAGAGCGGGTCGAAGACAAACCTTTCGGGGGCATTTGCGCCGACGTGAGATATCCCTTATTGTATTCCTGCATGATTTTCACTAACACTTTGCAGGCCATGGGTCTCGGCAAGACTCTGCTAATGATCGCGAACATTGTCGGTAGCCGGCCAAAGAGTTTCATACCGGGAGAGCCCAAGGCAACCCTTATCGTCCTTCCAGCCACTTTGGTCACTCAGTGGGCCGACGAGCTGAAGAAGCACGTCTCTCCCAAGCTGAAGCTTAGTATCCTTACGTACAAAGCTGGTTCCCGTCTCGAGACCCACGATACTGTGGATAGCCTTGGACAATTTGATGTGGTCCTTACTACGTATCACGAGGTACGACAGAGCTACCCGAAGGCTGAAATACCTATCACATTGCAGACGGCTGAGGAAAAAAATGAATGGTGGCGCCGTCACTTCGAAGAGAAGAAGGGAGATCTCCATCGCGTTGAATGGAAACGGATTGTGCTCGACGAGGCGCAACAAATCAAGAACTTCAGGTCGGCGACGTCCTTGTCATGCAGAGCTTTGAATTCAAAGTTCAAATGGGCCCTTTCTGGTATGTTGCCACCAAAATCCACTATCAATTCTTGAACTAACGAACGTGATGAAGGTACTCCTATCCTGAACAGCTCTCTTGAGCTCTACGCCTATTTTAAGTTCCTCCAGGTTCCTTTTACTGGTAGCTTCCGTGTGTTCAAGGCCAATTACTACGGTAAGTCATTTGAAACGGGATTGTGGTTGGCTGTGCTGATTCGCAATAGCGGGAAACGATCGTGAGCCCGTGGAGAGGTTAAGGATCATGGTAAACAGGTTCATGATCCGTAGAACTCACAGGGACACGATGTTCGGAGCTCCTATCCTGAAGCTTCCCAAGGCCACTGAGCGTGTCCACTGGGTCAAGTTCAACGACCTCGAACGGAGCATCTACGAGATTGTCCATCGCCGCATGATTGCCCGAGTCAACAGCTTCGCGAAGGAGAACACGCTCCAAAGGAACTATCGAAATGTACTTACCATGCTTCTGCGGCTCCGGCAAATGACTGGCAACATTCTACTCGTCGAAGTGGTCATGAAGGACCTTCTAGAGCGCGAGGATCATGAGAAAATCCGGGAGCTTGCTCAGCTTGAGGTTCGTGGAGACGAATCTCGGCGTACCCAGCTGGTTTATCTGCGCAAAATGCTCTCGAGGCTGCCAGCAGGCCAAGAGCCAACCGATCAGCCCGAGGACGAGGGCACACCCGCCGTGCGTCCGGATGAAGATGCCGATTCTGGCCTGGCCAATGTTCCGGACGAGCAGGTCGGTATCGGACGGGCACACGGCCTGACATTCAACTTCGGCAAGTATCTCCAGGATTTGCGACGTGGAAAGAATTGGGAGGAGTTGCAGGAGCGCACGCTGTGTGTTTTATGCCGTCAACCTCCCGACAAGCCATATGTCACAGCGTGCTACCACATCTACTGCGGGGAGTGTTTGGAGGAGAACCAACGCAAGAGCGCACTCGAAGGAAATGCACGCTCACGTTGCATGCAATGCTTGACGGAGTACAGCTGGGCACATCCCTGCGACCAGTTTGACCTTGACTCCATTATGTCTGACG
This sequence comes from Neofusicoccum laricinum, assembly GCA_029906385.1. Classification (NCBI taxonomy): domain Eukaryota; kingdom Fungi; phylum Ascomycota; class Dothideomycetes; order Botryosphaeriales; family Botryosphaeriaceae; genus Neofusicoccum; species Neofusicoccum laricinum. Next base: position 1,829,679 of record CP123719.1, on the reverse strand, counting down.
GTGAAGAGGCAGAGGTCAATTCAACAGCTGCACCCACGAGCCGCTGGCGGAAGAAGGTCGACGAAAGCACGGCCATAAGGACGTGGATCGAAAAGTCCGGCACTATCCTTCCCTCGGCCAAGACCATTGCAGTCAAGGCTCAGATCCTCAACTGGCTTGAGAAGGACCCGGACTGCAAAATCTTGGTTTACACGCAGTTCATTTCCATGATCCAGATCCTGAAGAAAATTTGCCAGATGGAGAACTGGTCGTTCCAGGAGTACTCTGGCCAGCTGAGCATAGCCTCCCGCGACAAGGCCCTCGACAGTTTCAGGAAGAACGACGTTTCGATCCTGCTGGCTTCCCTCAAGTGTGGTGGCCTCGGTCTCAACCTGACGGCAGCAAAGCACGTCATTTCCATTGACCCATGGTGGAACTCGGCTATCGAGCAGCAGGCCTTCTGCCGAGTGTTCCGCATTGGCCAGACGGAGGAGACTTCGATGACGCGCTTCGTCGTCGAGGGCACGATTGACGAGAACATGATCAACATACAGGATCGAAAGCAGAAAGAGATTGATCAGATCATGGACAGCTCGAGCAATCGGAGAGAGAAGTAAGTACTGTAAAAGCCCTTCTCCTTCAGCCTTCTTTCCGACCTACGGTGCTGACCTTATGCACAGCCTGAGCGTGCAGGAAATGATGCGCCTGTTTGGCCCCGTCAGCGAGGACCAAGAGGGCCGTCCTTTCATCATCGTCGAGGACAAGAAGACGCTTCCTCGCTTCAACGCTGACAGTGAGGACGAGGGCGACGAGGACTAGATTGCTGGGCTTTGGGGAGCGGCTGGACGGGGTCTGGGAACTGCGTACATCTTATCACCAAAACCGGCGCAGGGACTTGAGGCAATTTCCGTATAGGCGGCAGTTACCTGACTGGGATATCAGACCAAAAACGGGGACCATCGGGGAGGGGCAAGATTGATGACTTCTTATAGGTGGAATTGGCGAATCGGGTAGCTAGATCAAATCAGAGGGTCTTTCAAAAGCAGCGTTGCACGCAGAGAGGGAATCTCGAAGCCCCACCGTGCGAAGCCAGTCTCCGTGGGGAGCTGACGCATTCGTCCGGACATAATCGTCCACCCGTTTTACGCGCATTCTGATCCGGATGGATGCTTCACCTCCCCCCGGATTGGTGGACGGCTCACGGAGGACTGATAGGCTGGCTTGGCAGATGGTGCGCTAGAGCACGTCGGTGGTGAAGGTGATCGAGGAGGTTGGAATACGCGCTGCTCATTGCGCCCGCTAGCACTCGGCAGGCCGGGAGATGCACGCACACGTATCTTGTTGATGTCTATCGCGCGGCAGTCCGGGGACGGGCGTGTCTGGGGGCGGCGGGTGATTGGTAAAAGATAACAGCCCACTGGGCGCCCCGATACCGCGCGGGTCCAGCAAATGACGCGCTGCGATCCTGACCGTCTGGCTGCCCGCCATGCCGGTGCTGACAAAACTCCACCATGACTTTCTCGCGGCCCGGCGCAACGCCATGTCTGCAGCAGCAGCAGCAGCAGCGGCACCAGCAGCAGCAACAGCACCAGCTCCGCGCCCGTCCGTGACTCCCGCGCCCCGCCACCGCACGCTGCGTCGAGCCCGAGCAACCCCGCCGCCGCCCCGAGCCCGAAGCAGATCCGCCCGCTCGAGAGCCAGAGAGCCGCAGCCGCCGCGAGCGCGCAATGCGCACCAATGGACTCCGGCCTCAGTGTTGCCTTGTCTGAGGCTTCGCAGCCGCACCACGACCAGCCCGCCGGGGCAAAGGGCCCGCCCGCGAAGCAGCGCGCCAGGAACAAGCGCAAGGATGCGCACGACGACCAGGTCAAGCGGCGATGCGTGAGCACTGCCTGCATCGCCTGCCGCCGCCGCAAATCAAAGGCAAGCCCCAGCACCCACGCCTCGTCCCGCCAGCACCACCGCTGACCGCCGCCGTCAACCGCCCAGTGCGACGGCAACACCCCCGCCTGCGCCGCCTGCGCCTCCGTCTACAACACCGAGTGCGTCTACGACCCGGGCTCCGACCACCGCCGCAAGGGCGTCTACAAGAAGGACATCGACCGGCTCAAGACGAAGAACTCGACGCTCGAGACCCTGATCCAGGCCATCCTCAACTGGCCCGAGGATGAGGTCCCCAATCTGGTCAGAGAGATCCGCAGCTGCGAGAGCCTGGACGCCGTCGCCGAGCAGATTCTCTTGGAGGAGCAGGGCATGGGCGACGACTACGACGAGATCCCGCCCTTTGCCAGCTCGGCGCCACAGGGCGCGCCGACGTTCGAGACACAGCTTTCCGGCAAGATGGGCCAGCTGCGCCTGGAGGACGGGTCGCAGCGCTACATCGGAGGCACCTCGAACCTGATACACCTTGGCGAGGGCGTCGAGACGGACGACGACTTCATGGCTGTTGCGAGGCCGGATCAGTACGACCAGCTGGAAGACCCGACTGCCTCGTGGACCAATGTGACCAAGGACCCGGAGCTGATCACGCACCTGATCAACATGTACTTCGTCTGGCACTACGCTTTCTTCACCACCCTGTCCAAGAGCCTGTTCTACCGGGACTTCCTGCTCGGGAACCCGCCGGGAGAAAATGGCAGGAAATACTGCACCCCGTTGCTGGTCAACGCCATGCTGGCTTTGGGCTGCCATTTCACGTCGTTGCCCGGTGCTCGTGCCAACCGGGAGGATTCGAGCACTGCCGGAGACCACTTCTTCAAGGAGGCCAAGCGGCTGATCATGGAGAACGACGAGCACGAGAGGCCGAGGATGGCCACCGTCCAAGCCTTGGCGCTCATGTCGGTGCGAGAAGCCGGCTGCGGCCGCGAGGCTAAGGGATGGGTGTACAGCGGCATGAGCTTCCGAATGGCCTGTGATCTGGGTCTCAACCTCGACTCCGGAGGGCTCTACTCCGGCCAAGGCGTTTTGGACGAGGATGAGGAAGATGCACGTCGGATCACATTCTGGGGCTGCTTCCTGTTTGACAAGTGAGTTCCTCATCCAGAGACGTAGTGCGACGGTCTATTCTTGGTGTGAGCAAAGAGTTCTGACGTTTCTCAGATGCTGGTCAAACTACCTGGGCCGTTTGCCCCAGCTGCCCACGAGTATCATCACCGTTTCGAAGTTCGACGTGTTTCCGAACGAGGACGCCGAAACGTGGTGCGCTTATAACGATTCCGGTTTCAGTCAAGCCAACGCGCAGCCTGCTAGAACACGGGCGGTTGCACGCCAGATCTCCGCCTTGTGTGAGATCAGCAATGATTTGATGAACGCCTTTTACAATCCCATCGACATGGATAAGTCGAAGGGTAAGCAGCAGGAGCTCAAGAAATTGAGCGAGCTGCATCAGCGGCTCGAGGCTTGGAGGAGAGATCTTCCGAAAGAGCTGGAGCCGCGGGAAGGCGGCTTGCCGTCCATGCTTGTCATGCAGTAAGTACTAAATATTGTGTGAGACCTCAGCGCATGGTTTTTCAACTGCAGGCTGCAGAGGCCTAAGCCACTTCATAGGGAGTTGAAGCGCTCATCCGGACGTGGATGTGCGGTAATCGTTTGGCCAATTCTGTCCGGATGAATGCTTCAATCCCCTGTAAGCGGGTAGAGTTTTGCTGCTGTGCTGTTGCAACATTTGAGCCTGACGGTCATCGTACAGAGCCGATTACTGACCATTTACTTAGCATGTTCTTCCAACTCCTTTACATTCATCTCTTCCGTCCCTTCCTCAAATACAACCAAGCTACTTCGCCACTACCACCTAATGTCTCCCCACGAAGGCTCTGTACACAAGCAGCTCAATCAATATCCAAACTTCTAAGGCTATACAAACGTTCGCATGGCCTACGGCAGATCTGTAATATTGCAGTCTATATTGCTCACTCCGCCTGCACCATCCATCTCCTCAATCTTCCCGAGAAGAATGCCCGTCGAGACATCATCCATGGCGTAAAACATCTCGAGGAAATTGCCGAAGGCTGGCTCTGCGCCCGCCGCACCCTCAGCATCCTCTCTATCCTCTCTCGCAAATGGCGCGTCGAGCTCCCTGAAGAAGCTGCCGCTGTCCTCGACCGCACCGACGCCAAATTCGGCACCTACCACGGTGACACTCTCTCGCCCAAAGGCACAGCCGCACTGCCACAGCCCACACAACCGCAACCAAGCTCACTCCCCCCTCTCGTCCAAACCTGCGGCTACACTGCCACCGCCACCACAGCCAACAACTTCATCCCAACAGCCGCAGCCGTCCTATCCTCCTCCCTGCGCCGCGAAAGCGACAACCGCTCCCACACCGGCCCGCCCCAAACCGCCGCCGAGATCCAGTACCCGCGCGTGCACCGGCAGCCCTCGCAGCAGCAGCAGACCAACCCGAGCACGCCGGCCAACGCCGCCACCAACACCGGCTCGGGCGGCTCCCCGTCGGACTTGTTCGGCGGCGTCGACGCGCTGCTGCGCGAGAGCCAGGACAACTGGTGGCTGCGCGACCAGAGTCAGCTCGCGCTCGGGTTCGACAACTGGGGCATGAGCGCCGAGGACCTGGCGTATCTGAATCGGAGCCCCATCGCGACGGCTGCCGCGACGACGGCGACGACGGCTGCGGGAGCGGGGGCATATGGTGGAGCAGCGACGGCGGGTGCGGTGGTGAATGGTGGTGGGTTGAATGGGAACGGTGGTGGTGGGAACGGGGGCATTGACGGGGCGTACGGCGCGATGAACTTGTACAATGAGGATGAGTGGTATCAATGAAATCTCCGCTTTGCGTGTTTTAAAGTTAAGGGCTGGGTTCTTTTTCTGGATTTCCCTCTTGCAGAAAAACGGAGGGGTTGGTTGGGCGAGGGATCGGATGGGATCGTTGGACGTCTTTTTTTGATAACGGATGGGGTGTTGGGGATTGGTATATTAGGTAAGTGCGATTTTCCCCCTCCGTGGTAGCGGTTCAGGTTATCGACTGTAGCAATCTTCTCCTTGTTAGTGAAGAGGCAACGAAGAAAACATATCGAGGATGAACAGCTTCAGTCGTAGGAGGCAACCCTTCACGTGTTCAGGCGACGGCAGTTTCACGTCCGTGGTGATACAGACGTATGTACTGCAGCTAGCGTGGAGAAAACATAAGAGTAGAATTTTCTCACGGAGGGTTGAAGCGCTTCCGTCTAGACAAATGCTTCAGCTCTCCGCGCAGTCGCCAGCAATTCAGCAACCCGCCGCGTTATTGCTGCCTCAACACCGTCTCCACGTGCGACCAAACCCGCGAATCCCGCCCACGTAGGTCCGCCAGCCTGCACTCCAGCAGCGCGCCGTCACCGTCCTTTCGCAAAACCACATCCGTCACATCGACCACGCCTCCTCCTCCCCCCCCCATCTCCAAAGCGCGAGCCAATCAAGCCCCGTCCAAACGCCACGGCCCAGTCAGCGATCGACGCCGCCAACGCACTTCCAGCCCGGCCGCCGGCCGGACGCACGCACTGGCACGACAGCGCAGCGCGGGCGGAGAACGTGCATTGATCGTCGCGCACGCAGCGCCACCTCGCGGAACGGCGCAGGAAGTGACGTACGTGGTTTTTGTATTAATTCCTTCGGCGGCGCGTGCTGACGACGCGTCTCGCTCTCACTCTATTCGTATCGCACGTCTCTCTCCCCCCCCATCAAATCACATTATTTGCCCTCCGCGTCTTGCTTATCCCTCTTTTTTTTTTGGTTTTTGGGAGAGCGATGGTGACGTTGGATCTTTTTTTGGGGAGGGGGGGGGATCATGGAACTGCGGATCCTTATTCGGAGGATGCGCGGGAAGGATGATGTTGATGACGATGGGAAGGAAGCGGCATTGAGATGTGCGCGCGGCCCACCCGGGGAGGGCATTGTTTCAGAAACATCCAATTCCCCCTCCGATGAGGGAATGCTAACTAACTGGCTGGCTGAGCGCCGTTCGGCGTTTCCCTGGTGGCTGAGCAACGCGCCGGAAAAGACGGAGGAAAGCGGCGGGCGGCGGCGCTTACTCCCCTTATATGCGATTCCAACTATTGTACGCCGTACGCCGTACCGCCGGCTGGAGAAACAATTGTGGAGATCCGATTCAACAATGCGGCCATGCAAAACAGACGGAGAAGATTTGAAAAAAAAAAAGGTCGGTAGGAAAATTAGAGTTATCGTGAGCTGTACTTATGTACAGGGTATCGTTAGTAGCCCCCAAGGGCCTCTCCCCTTTTTCCCATTTCCCGTTTTGATTTTTGAAACCTTCCATGCCCGATTACCACGCCCCCGGCTTCCACTGATCCAAATTATCTCTCTTCTTTGAGATCCAGTGTTGATGCAAAAAGCAATGACTTTCCCGCCCCTTTGATGATCAGAAACGCCGCCCCCGCTCTTTGCCGTGCTATGTGTGGCCCAAGCAAAAGAAAGTGTGTTTGTTGCATCGGAAAGCATAATAAAACATTTTAGAAGCGGTGTTAGGTCCGAGTGATGCGACGTCTAGCAAATCGTGATGTGCATGATTCTGCGTGCTGGTCCTGTAGCCGAGTGGCTGTTCGTCTGGTAGGATATCACTCCGGCACGCGTCATGTTCTGAGTCGGATGGATGTCGAAAGACGATGATCCGACTCTCCTGATATTTCAGCTCGAGAGCCGTCGGCTGTGGGCATGGGAACCGTTGGCTGGGGGAAGGAACGCTCGAGTAAAACTCGGAAATCTCTTGGTGATGAAGTGAAGAAAGAAATTAGGCGACGATAGTGCGCTTGACTCTTCTCCTCTTCTTGAGGCCGTCCTTCTCTGCGCCGGCCTCGGATGCGGGCCTCGCCTCGGTGATCCTCTTGCCGCCCATGCTGCGTACAGTTTCCTCGATCTTGCCCTTGATGTGTAGTGCCTGAATGTCATCACCGCCGCCAATGCTCCGGCCGTTAATGAGCACGTTGGGAACAGTGCGGCGGCCGGTGGACTTCTCGAGCTGGGCCTGGATGGCGGCGCCGAGTGGGTGCAGGTCGAGCTCAACGACGTATGGGGTTGGGACGATGGAGTACTCCTCGAGCAGGATGCGTTTCGCTTTCGCGGAGAAGCGGCAGTACGACTTGGAAAATATGATGACTAACGAGAAGATGTTGTGTTAGCAGCTCGTCGTACGGTGCTTGGGTGCTGGGTGTGGCTTACTAGGACTCTTCTTGAGGATAGCATTGATCTCCAGTTCAGCTTGGTGCTCCTCCTCGGTCTCCTCATCCTCGGTGGTAGACACGCCGCTGGCCTTTGCTGAGGTGGCGGCCTTGACGCTGTCGCCCACGTTGCCGACCTTGGCGACGCCGTCGACAGGGTCAGCCTTGCCGCTGTCCTTGAAAGTGACCCGGCCTGCGACGCTCTTCTCGCCGGTGACCTCGTCGTGCTCGCCCGGCTTGGTGTCTTTATCGACCTTGGCGCTGGTCTTGCCGCTGACCCTGTCCTTCTCCTTCTCGGCGTCGCCAGCAGCGACGACTTCCTGGATCCTGTTGCCCTTGTTGTTCGCACTCTTCTTGGCCTTGTCCTCGGCAGCCTTCAGACGCTTGCTCACGTCGTCGTCGGTGGCCAGGTTCGGCTTGGCGGCGGCATTGGCGGAGCGCTCGCGCTCGCTGAGGGCGCTCTGGGTGCGGTGGTAGAATGCCGACTCGCGGGTCTGGCGTGCGGCGGAGGTAAGGTAGAGGGTGGTGAGGACGACGATGGCAACGGCCAGCGCGATTATCTTGAGTCGGCGTTGCGAGCGCATAGTTGGCATGGCGATGGTGGTGTGACGTTATGGGCGCGGGTTGGATGCGGGAGGGGGAGACGCGCAGTTTGCGGGTGCGGAATGTACGGAGAGACTTCTTTGGAATACAGGTAGAGGGGATTGGCGAGTTCTCATATGCCCGTCCTGCGTGGGAGGGGCGGTGTACAAGAATAGAACAGGCGTGTCTCGCTCGGGCGTGCTGCTTATCGATGGTGGAGTGTTTTGGCTCGGCCAGTTCAGCGTTTCAGGATTGCTGGCAGTCGGGAGGGATTGCTGGCAGTCGGGAGGGATTGCTGGCAGTCGGGAGGGATTGCTGGCAGTCGGGAGGGCTTGCTGCGGTGAGCAGGCGCGCGGTGAGCAGAGCGTCGGAGAGAGGTGGGCCTGGGGGTGGTGCGCCAGGGCAGGGCAGACAGCGCGGGCGGATGGTTGGTCGCGGGCAGCGACTGAACGAGCGCACGGGCAGCGGCTCTCAGCGTTCTTTAAGTGAGCGTGAGCGGCTGAGCGCAAGCTGTCCTGCGCATTCCATGCGTCCACGCGCTCAGGAATGGCAATAGCAATACTCGTAGCGCCCCCGAAGCAGCAAGGCTGCATTGTAGAGAGCGGGTTCCCTGGTTGCTGCAGCCCTAGCGTCAGTTGCTCGCGACCAGCACCCCTGCGCGGCGCGGTGAAGCAGGTGGCAGGCAGCTTTTGGTGTATTCGGCACCCAGCTTCTGCGTCCGGACGAGTGCCTCGCCGCCCCACGGCCGAGCTGGGTTGTCCTGACAAGCGCGCGTCCGGCGCACGACGCAGCCAGAGCGCGGCCTGTTTCCCGCGCTGCCCGCATGGATGCCTGCACCAAGCATTATTGCTCTCACGCGACGCAGCGGCACAGCGGCGGCTACCACACCACAACCCAGTCCTCACCACCAGAGTCGCATCTGTGGCCATGGCGACGCCGACGTGCCTCTCATCGCATACAGGCTTCCTCCCGGCGCAGGAGCTGCGTTTTCAAACGACACGCTTGGCAGCTTCTCACCTAACTTGAACCGCGGGACGTCTCATCACCAGCCCCAGCCCGAGATGCCTTATCACCGCCTTTGCTCGGCCTACCCTCCTCAAAGCAGCTTTCCTTCGACCCTACAGAGATATTTCCGCGGCCAAGCATCCGGTGTGCCCATCAAACCAGCCTGGTGTCACCAATAAAGCAATTTCTCTCCAACCCGCTCCCAAACCCCTAAGACGCCTTCTGTGCGATCTGCCATGTTCGAAACTCCTTCCCCGAGTATCTCGGGTGGGCTTGTCTTCCACGCTGTCTGGGAACTGCGGCCGTGCCGGTAGCCGTCTCGTCAGCTCTGCGATCTGTTGTGGGCGGACGTACGTGCATGACGCAATCCGTGTGGGCCTTGGCCGCCCTGCGCTGTCCGGTAAGGCCAGCAGCATCTACAGAAGGCTGTTCTGGCCAATGGTCAATCTCTCGAAAAGGCCGAGCCCGTGGGGAGTTGAAGCATTCGTCGGGATGGCTTTGAGTTGTCCGCAAGTACTTTGCATGCGGATGGACGCTTTGGCTCTGTACAGCCAAGGTGACTCCAGCCCTGCGGAGAAGCCATGTACTCTGCTATTCGTCAATTGTAGCACCCCTCTGTACACGTACAGTGGCGAGTGTGAGACTCAGATCGCACGGCTTTACGCAGACCTGTGCAACAGGATCCACCATTTGCCGTCCAAGGTAAGACCACGCCAGCCTGCATCTCACTATGCTTGCGATTTTAAATGTTCGTGCTACTTTTTCTCTTCCTCTCTGCAAGCTTATTTTTATCACTTCAAATGCACCAAAATTTGATTTCCATCTTTCTTTCCAACCCTTTTTCCTCATTGTCATGCCATTGTCATGCAAGCCCACCTAGCGGGGTCGGACAGTACTGCAGCAGCAACACTGTCGGCAAATAAGTAGATCTTCCGAATAGGTTCACTGTCGCATCCGGGCAATTCTCTCAACTCATCATGTGCAAAAAATCCGTACATTGCAATGCTTTCCGAGCCAACTTTGGTAGCCGACTCTTTCGGGAGCGTGAAGGGCCAGTGAGCAAGCGGGTGAAGAGGCTGAGATGCTATGCGGACAAAGGTGGGGCGGACAATTAGTCGACAGTCCTCTCAGTCATCAGCTGTGGCTCTGGTTCCTCCGACTTGTGCCCAATCGGAGAAGAACCACCGTGGGTTCATGTTCATGCCTCCGAACGGGGTGCAGGATCATGCGGCACATGACAGCCGCTCTGCGCGACTGGTCCTTCATCTGCACGACTGGCTCATGTCGCGACTAGCTTGCCCAACTCTGTAGCCTCCTGATAATATGATGCACAAATGACTGACAGTCGGCCGACGTTTCGGCAGGCTTGACGGCTGAAGGGGCCGTATATACATTAGGCAGACGGGACCGGAATGTGGCTCTGTGTCCGGAAATCCTGCCTGTGTCGCAGCTGACAGTCGCACAACACCAAGCACGCCATTGGACAGGATCGGTTTCTCCAATGGAACTTATCCAACACCTGACACGACGGATCCTTTAGTGACTGCGATGCAGCCTCGAAGTGCCGCTCGCGTAGACGGCCAAGGCGGGCGGGAGTGCGTGAGGCCGCGAAATGAAGCAGAGAAATTGTCTACCCCGCAAAAGCACCTGCATTTTACCCCGGCCTGCAGCGCAAGCGAGCCGTCTGCCGGCCAGGGACGAGGTCAATGACGGACCGAGATCCAGAAAGCGGGCAAACGTATGATGCACACCGTAGGCCGAGCGGGCGATGCTGGTGGAACTTGCCGCTTGCCGATGGCAGCACGCGCTCCGTCTTCTGCCTGTGTGCCCTTGTGGCTTTGCCGCCATCCGCAACGGTAGCAGTCCTCCGGCGCCACGTGACGGTGGCTCGCCAGTGCAAAGGGAGGGAAGCAAGGCCTGGCCGGGCGGGTCGACGAGTGTTATTGACGGGTCTTCAGCAAACAGGGAAATGTGGCAGTGGCGCCCTGCCTCGGACTCGCGTCTGGATTGCAGCGCCCAGACCGGCTGCCCGTGGGCTTGGGCCGGCAGTCCTCCGCAGATCCTCCTCAGCCTACCACCGCGCCGCCTCCGCACCTCGCGGATTTTGTTACTACTCGCACACGTACCGCGAGCCGGCGTCCTCGCGATCGTTCGAGGTCCGCAGCCGATGACGCTGCGCCGCGCCGCTCAGCTCGCTGCTGCGGGCCCAGCAGTGCGACTTCGGCGGCGGTGGCGGCGGGGCCAGCTGCTCGTGTGCAAACGTCCCCGTCGTGTGCGCGCTGGTGGTGTTGGGGCGTCCGCTAGCTGCTCGTGATGGCGAGTCCGCTGTCGCCCAGCCCGCCGCCATGCAAGGCCGGCTTTTGTGTGTCTGCGGAGGCGGGCTGCTTGTGGAGATGCGGAGGCGCCGGCAGGGCTGGTCCGTTGGTCGCGTTCGCGTCCATCCGACGACAGCAGATCGTTCCCGGCCGCCCGGTCTATGCACTCCGTACCTACTTCTGCCTCCCGTTGGGGTGCCTGCTCCGGCTGACGTTGTCTGAATTTCTCCGCCCTCAGCTGTTCTCTGCTCACCCTCAGCTCCTTCCGCTCTCCTGTGCCCTTACCCTCTCGTCGTCCACTCCGCCGCCTCAATGCTGAACATGTAGCCTCCACACTTCCCGTCGAACCTACTACGTCATGGCTCCTGCCGCCCCTCTCACGCGCCGTGCTGGCGACGATCCTCAGGTCGGCCGGCCCACGAATCCAGATGGCTTGGTGCTTGAGGCCTGGGCACAGGGCTACATGGTCGGCTCGCTGGTGATAATGCTATGCATCACCATCGCCAACATGCGCAGAGGCGTCATTCTGCACAAGCTCATTCTCATCGAGGTATGCTTCCATATGTGACGTTCCTGCCTCCATTCCAAATGCGGAAGTTCCATGGCTATGCATAGCTAACGCTTTGGGCAGCTCTTCATGGGAATGTTTCACGGCACCTTTATATTCGCCCACGCGCCTTACTACGGCTGGTATCTTTCTGCCACGGCAATATTTCTAAACGCGTCGTGGTCCCTGCACAATGTGATTGCCTGGTTGAAGAACAAGCCGTTCTTAAGCCGCAAAGTCTCCGTTTTCTACATCACCACCGTCATCATAGCTCAAGGCTATTGGATTCTTGAGATCTACGCCAACTTCACCTTCTTCAACAACATCAACAAGATATTCCTCAAGACTCGACCCTTTGAGGCGCTGTTCCGGTAAGCCCACTACCGGCTCCGACCGCACCCCCCAAAATAAACGAAACAACAAACCACTGACACTTTGTGATGTAACATCAGTGACCCCTGGTGGATCTTTACAACGATCTCCCTGGTGTGGAATATTCATCATCGATACGATCTTACAGTCTACCAGATTGTCCGCATCTCACCCCGTTTCGGTGTTTTGTTGGTGTCCATGGGGCTTTCCATGGTATTCATCCTCGTCGACATCCTTGCCGTTACCCATGTCTTCAACGCCCACGCCCTGCCCGACGGCATCAATCCCTTCTGGAAGCTCGCATTCGTCTTCAAGTGCCTGACCGATACTATTGTGCTGGACGATTTTAAGACTGCGTTAGACCGCCTCAGCAAGGCCAGGAAGAGACAGCTGAGTACTGTGGGGAGACAACTGGAGGACGGGGACTTTGAGGGCTTCGACGGCTGGGCTCAGAACTGGGCAGGTGTGGGTGTGAATTCTGGAAAGGAGAAGGTCAGGAAGATGAGCCCGGCAGTCAGGCGGGTGGAGGATGTGAAGTTCGCGGACAGGGACGAGGAGCACGATGTTGTCGCGCCGCTGAGTATGGATGAAGCACTAAGGCGGCCGAGGACCCGGATGGAAAGTGTGCATTCAGAGAGGAGGCTGCTTTGAGGACGGACTCCTTATCAAGACAAAACAGCACGACGCTAAAAGGCATCTGCGGACATGTTGCCGCCTTCCAGTTACAGCTGTAGGGGTACCTTCCAACCTCCGCACTCCAAGGAGCACCCAAACTTTGGACGGAGATGTTGGAGAATGAAATGACGTCTGGACGGCAGGCAATCGATAAACCACTAATATCGACCTACCGCATCCATTCCTAAATCAGGCAAGAACTTTCACGACATTCAGCCGGCTGGACACCCCTGGCCCCTGCCGGCATCTGGTGACGAATCAATACGCAGGATGCCTTGATACACTCAAGTCTCAGAAAGATCACCCGTAGAAAGACCGGTTCAAACCAAACACCTCCAGGATACAGCAACGGTAGGCCTAGGATCTTTTCGAAAGACGGGTGGGTAAGAGAAGTTGGAGACGTCGAGCCGAAGTGGAAGAGGAACCAAAGACTAGAAGGCAGTTGTTACAGAAGGCTACCACAGCCGACGGCCAGTGCAAACAACACTCAGACTCATGGCCAGATTGATCCACCAAAATCAGTCTCAGAAATCCGGAGCAAAGTCCTCATTCAGATGGCTTTGGTATACATTTGGAGGTAATTCTGCCTCCGAAAGAAATTTTAAACCCCAGGCAGACAGTCTGTACAAGAGCACGTCAGCACACTGCCTCCACCAACACCGTATTCGTACAACAACCAAATCACCGACCTCTTCGCACCACGCTCTTAGCAAACTCTGCGACAATCACATATGTGCATTCGGTACGCCCTTTCTGGACCGCTGCTCAAAAATATACCTTCCTGTACATACTACAACCAACTATATGGGCGCAACATCACGATCCACACGGCTATCCGGGTCATATCATCAACCTTGTTAAGCATCTTTCATTCGTTTCACCGCGTCGTTGCCGCCTGTTTCACTTTATCCGAAGCTCCTTGTTTCCGATCTCTTACCGCCTTTCCTTCGTGATACCCCACATCAATATAATACCCGCAATTGTTTCTTGTCTGAGAGAAAGGAGAAAGGAGCTTCCTGTAACTACAATCCTACACGCTAAAACATAATATCCGCAACGAATCTTGCATAACGGCTTTACACTACTCGAAACTATCCGTGCAGCCAACGGTGTCAATGCCAGTAAATGCCGTGAATTATCCGACGAGTGCATGAGTGCCAAGAGTAGGTGTTCGCGAGGCAGATCGCCGTCATGCAATTATCAGACCGGAGTTGCATCAGAGCCTCTTGCGGCATTTTGATGGGCATATGCTGCGGGCCGGTCCGCGACATTGGGGACGGTGACAGCACGGATTTGGTCAAGTGCGGTGCATGATGACTCTGATTTGTGACTACCAATTGCTGTTACTCGTTGTGTAAGAGCCTCGGGGACGCAGCAACTTGCCTATTTGGTATTCTAACAGCCGATTCGAGGTACCCAGTGGCTATCGAAGCAGTTGTGCTACCCGGAAGTGCTGACCTGAAGTCCTTCTTGGTCCTTTCATTTTGCTCGGAATCATTCGTTCCCTCAGTCCTTGGACAAGCCTTTCGTAGAATTCTCAGCATCTGACACCTCCCCACCACAGTCAAAATAGAAGCCGTATAGTGCCATCGCCGGGCTGCTTGATTCAACTCCAGACTCCTTGTTCCCTGCTGGTGCTCGCAATTCTTTATTTCGCGCCCTTGCCCTTCGCCTCGGATTCTCCGAGCTCTCTTATAAGAACCTTGACGGGGCCCTCCTGCATGTCCTCCTGGCCGTCCTCAAAGCCGGGACTGACACCCACGGCGAGGTGCTTGCCATCGTCCGAGAAGGACAGCGCAGCAATGCTGGACGGGTAGCGCTGGTACTGCCGTATCCTCCTCTTCGCGATGCCGTCCCACAGGGCGACGACGCCGTCGCCACCGCCGGAGGCGAAGGTGCCGAAGTGCGGGTGGTAGGCGAGGGCGTTGACGGGGAAGACGGTGTCGACGCCGTCGAGGTTCTGGCGGTGGCACTTGAAGGCGTACTTGCGCGCCTGGCTCTCGGGCGATGGGTCGAACCACTCGACGGCGACGCGCCCCTCGATGCTGCTGCTGGCGTAGCCCGCATCCGTGGGCATGCACGCCACCGCTCGCGTCATGAACTTCAGCGACGACTCACGCCGCTGCCACGGCTCCGGCGAGAGCGTGTTCGACGGGTCTGTGTTCTCCGATGCCAGCATCTGCAGCGCTTTCAGGTCGTAGATGTGCACCGCTCGCGACGCCATGGCGACTACCAACTTGGTCGCAGTCGCGGAGAGGGAGAAAGGCTTCGAGGGCAGCTGGACGGTCGTTGGCGGCTGCGAGGGGTCGGAGGGGAAGTGTATGTGCAGCGTTGCATCCCAGGACGCAGACACCAGCAGGGCGTGCTCGCGGCTGTAGACGACGGACTTGACGCCGGCGTCGTGCGAGCTTAGCACTGTGCTATCGCCAGTTTGTAGGTCGATCCTGCACGACACGCCTAGTCAGTCGTTTATTTCTCGCCTGCCTGTGTTCTCTCATCTTTGCCAGCAGGAGCCGCACCTCTTGACGTCCCAGTCGAGGCCGGCGCTGAAGGCCTCGTTCTCATCCTTGCCAAAGCATACGTCCAGCACGGGGGCGCGGTGTTCGACTTTCTGGAGGAGCTCACCGCCGGGCTGCGAGTGTGTGTCGTAGAGGTAGACGTGCTTGTCCCATGACGAGACGAGCAGCCGGGTCGGGATGCCAGGCGCAAATGTGAGGGACGAGATGGCGTCGGTGGGGGGCTGCGCGAGCTCGAATTGATCTGTCTGGGGTTCAGCATGGGCGCATCATATGGTCAGTAAGGACGCACTGGAGCTCATCTTGAAATCTGTAGCCTGTGGCAGCTGTGCGGGGTATTGCTGAAGGGTAACAGAAGCTGTTGTTTGGTGTTGACGGGCGGGAAGGCGGTGGCAGAAAGCGCGCGGCAACGATTTCTGCGCCGAGGGAATTCGTCATGATCGGCGCCGGCGCGTCTTTCCAGCGCCTTCGAGCTTCACTTTGCACCACAGCTCACACCACGACTACCACTCTACCGTCCAAAATGCCCTTCGCGCAGCTCGTGATAGGATCGCCCGGTGCGGGCAAGTCGACTTACTGTAATGGCATGCACCAGTTCATGTCCGCTATCGGCCGCAAATGCTCCGTAGTGAACCTCGACCCCGCCAACGACCATACTTCCTACCCCGTTGCCCTCGATGTGCGCGACTTGGTGACACTAGAAGAGATCATGGAGGCTGAAGAGCTGGGGCCGAATGGAGGCGTCTTATATGCCTTGGAAGAGCTGGAGCACAACTTGGATTGGCTTGAGGCGAGCTTGAAGGAGCTCGGAGGTGCGCATGTCCTCCGCAAGGTGCTTCGCTCATGCTAATAGTGAGCGCAACAGATGATTACATATTATTTGATTGTCCGGGCCAAGTCGAACTCTTCACACACCATTCCTCACTGCGCCACATCTTCTTGCGCTTAGAAAAGCTCGGGTACAGAGTCCGCGGTCCTCCCCTAAGCGTCTTGCCTGAGAGGAGCTAATGCGGCCGAATACAGCTCGTAGTAGTCCAGCTTACAGACTCATACGTAATCTCACAGCCCTCATTATACATCTCCGCCCTCCTCGTCGCTCTCCGGGGAATGCTCCAGATGGACCTCCCTCATATCAACGTCCTCACCAAGATTGACAACCTCCGCAACTACCCAGACCTCCCTTTCAACCTCGATTTCTATACCGAAGTCCAAGCACTGGACTATCTACAACCACACTTGGAAGCTGAGCAGGGTTCCCGCTTCGGAAGCAGGGCGGCAGTGTCATCAACGGAGAAGGACGATGTGGATATGGACAACCCGGACGACGAGGACGACCCGCGGAAACCCAAGTCAAAGTTCTCGGCGCTAAATTCTGCTATTTGCGAGTTGATCGAGAACTTCGGTCTGCTGTCGTTCCACACATTAAGTGTCGAAGATAAGCAGTCGATGCTGACGCTCCTGCGCGCAATCGATCGGGCTGGTGGTTATGCTTTCGGCGCTGCGGAAGGAGCCAACGAGACGGTCTGGCAGGTTGCCATGCGCGAGGGAGAGACTATGCTGGAACCGCGGGATGTGCAGGAGCGCTGGCTCGATAGGAGGGCCGAGTTTGACGAGATGGAGAGAGAGGCTTGGAAGAAAGAGGCAGAGGCAGAGGGAGGCGGTGCGCCACCAGGTCCTCAGAGCGTCAGGGTGGGCGAAGATGGCAAGACTACAGCACCAGCAGCCGGGGAGAAATCGTTTGAGGACATGGATATCGAAGAGATGGAGGCGCTTAGTAGGAAGGGTGCTGCAGGTGGACGGGATAGTGGGATCAAGGTCGTGCGAAACGGTTGAGAAGATGCAGGGCTTTGGTGGATCCAACGGGCTTTGATGAAAATAGAGGCATGGCATGTACTGGCGCAATTATGGAATGTCAGACAATACGGTGAATAAGAGTACTTGCAAGGACGAGCAAGCAGGAGGACATGGAACCAGCCGAAAACCAGCTTTCAACCTTGAAATTCCTTGGAGCCATTCATCTTTGTCAACTTCTTAAGAAGTCCATGATACAAAAGTTGCACTTGAAAAATGTTGAACTTTGTCATTTTTTGTTTTAACTCTAGTTAATGAATTGTTGTCTACGTCAGAATGTGCCCAACGCTGTTATCGATAGCGGGGGAGAGTTCCAAAGTCAATTCCGTCATCGAACGCGACGGCGCGTCCAAAAACATCAGCCCACTACGACAAGACTACCCTTGCAATTGCTCAAAAACCCACTCTTCCACCAGCTCATCTGCAGAATCACAGCAACCATAGCTTCCTCACGTGTAAAGCCCCGTCTCACGCAACTTCTGCGTACCATGTCGACCACCTCCGGCAGTGCAGAGAAAGGCCCCGCGCCATGGAAGAGCACCTTCCTCTCGCACATCGGCAAGCTCGACTCACCCGAGTTCGTACTCTCCACACTGCAAAAGGCGCCTGAAGGTTCTCCTGTCCCGTACGTCCCACGCGCTCGCTACTGCATCTTTCGAGGCTTCTTCGCCGAGCTTCCGGAGAACAAGCACAACCAAGCACCCATGAACGAGCGCATATACGAGAGCGACATGCCCACGTTTACGACAGATGTGCGCATGCTCAAGGTTCCGCAGCTCTTTGGCTCAAGCGCCGGCCACGCGAACAGCGAGGAGCAGTGGCAAGGCAGTGGCGGAGGCGGGCCTGTTGAGGCCGTCTACTGGGTCAAGCCTACCATGACACAGTGGCGGGTTAAAGGCGAAGCTTTCATTCTTGGACCGGATATTGAGGGCGACGGCGAAGAGAGCTCCGGCGTGCGCACTGTCAAGAGCGAGCTTGGGAATAGGATGCGCGTGGCCAAGCCTGGAAAGGAGAAGGAATGGAGCTGGGAGACGGAAATGACGGCGCATTTTGGCAACACCCCCCCCGGATTGAGAGGTACGTTACCACATTCCTTGCTTGAACCCTGTTATCTTGTGATCTTCGTTTTCGTCTGTACACGAAGTGTTTGCGTTGGTCGTTCGACAATTTGCAGTTGGGCGACGTTCGTGAGGTGGAAATTGGGACACAGGGAGAGCAGGATCCCAGACCATGGTGTTGGAAGACTAGCTCTGGAGGGCTGCTTCGAACCGAGGCATGGAGATGCAAGGCAACAGACGAAATCCAGGAAGGCATATGCCTCGGTTCCTTCTTGAGCAGAGAGAAGCGAAGCACGCCCCCAAACCGGGGATTCCGGTGTCACCACGACGCTTGCTATGTTGCACGACCTCACTGACGGCCCTCACATTTTTCAGGCAGCTTCCGCGCACCGCCTCCGGGGCGGCCAGTCACCGAGCCCTATGACGAGGAGAATCTCAAGTTGGGGACCAAGGTCGACGACTTGCACCATAAGGTTGCACGCAAGAACTTCAGGGTGGTGGTGATCAGGCCGCAAGAGGTGGAACAGACGGATTTGAGCGATCCAGAGAAGGCTAGACGCTACTTGTATACGTACTCGCAGGACACGGCCGAATGGAAGACGCAGGAGCTGTGGCCGTAGATTGGAGGGCTGGCGACAGTTAGGGAGAGGTGTGCATTCCGTACAACCTTCTGAGGCGCTGACAACAGGAGAAATCAAGAGAGCTGCACGTCATCCATCGATCAAAACTGCCCCTGTGGTGGTCAGCACGCGTAAAATGCATTGGGTTCATGAGCAATGGGGAAGTGCTCAGCGCTGGGAGTTGGGCGAATGATGGTGAGGCGAGCGGCGCATTGGGCGTGCGACTCGACAGCACATGCGGCACGGCCTCTTGCAGCAATACCGAAACCCGGTCCAATGTCTTCACGCGCAGAGCGCGTGATGTGCTGCAACTTTTCCATGCAGCCCTCTGTGTGGGCAGGAGCAGCCGGCTGGTCGCGCGGCTAGATTTGGACATCCTGTCCCACATGTTTGTCTGGCACGCCACACCGCTAGCACAAGCGCTGTTAAGGGCACGGATGGCGCCCATTGGGCCGGTACCTGTCGCTCTTACAGGCCAGGCGCGCTTGGGGTGCGTGGGACAGCTCAGCGATGCATGCAGCTTTCTTCCAACGGCCAAGCGTGCAGCATCACGGGCCGGGGGCCAGCTCGAGCCAATCGTTCGATGCGAAATCTTCCTCCAATTGCCGCGGGTGCCTGGGCGGCACTGGGGCAACGGCGAGAGTGCGGCACGGGAGGGGATCGAGACAGGCGCAAAAAGCGCGGTCTGCCCATGCCCATGCGGCGCAGCCGGGGCGATCTGCGTAAAGCGAAGCATCCCGCGAGGGCTCAGGGCTGCTGATTGCGCGCGCCGTTGTGACTAAGAACTTTAGCCACCGGCGGCGCGGCCGGCGCGGCGGGTGCGGCGTCGACGCAGCGCGGTGGGCACTCTTTATATTCGGAGCTGCTCGATATGAACACGCTTTGATCGCGCGAGGCTTTCCGAGTCACAGGTGGGCCGGTCGCCCCTTCGCTCTCCGCCCGCCCGTTGCCTGCCTCCCACGCGGCGTGGCTGGGCGCAGAGGGGGGGGCGCCGCGCGACCACCGAGCAGGCCGCAGGCGCTCCCTGGAGTCTGATACCTAGCTGCAGATGAAGAAGACGGGCATTCCTGGAATGCTGACGGCGGGGTGGAGGGCAGCTGCAGCAGTGGCAGGTGTCCTGCGCGGTGTAGCCCAGATGAGCAGCGGTAAATTGCGGGTGCAGCGACAAATAGCTCCCCCGTAAACGAACGCGAGACGTTTGCAAAGAGGGTTCGGGCGCGCCGCATGCACGCGCGAATCACCGCCGCGGCGGTGCGTGATTGTATGCGTGCTGCTTCGTACGGGGCGGCCCCCGTGGGAGCGGGCCGGTCGCGAGGTTAGCCGGACGCGCTCTGCTCCCCCGTTACATGTACCTCGCCGCCAGCAAATGTCGCCCGCAGCAGTCCGCCCCTCTTCATCGCCGCCGCCGCCGCTTCGCATTGCGACCGGTCTCATCTCCAGTCCCGTCCGCCGTGCGCAAGACCGACCGTGTCCGATCAAAGCGCGCCCGCCCGACCCCGGTCGAGCATCGCGACGACCGGCCGCCCGTGCATCGATCCCTGCCTCTCTCCACTATTATCCTTCGTGCTCTCTGAAGAGCCCCAGGCCGTTCGGCTGTCTTCTCTCCTCTTCCTCCTCGTGCCGCGCTGTCGACGACATCCCTCACAATTGACTCTGGCCTCTAACAACTACCTCGCCCTCCCCGTCCGCCACATCCGCCATCTTCCTGTCATTACCCCACGAGAAACTTCGCTCTGCAGCCGAGGGCGTACCCGCCGACCGCCGACCGCCGATCCCCCTCACGCCGTAAATACCGCACCGCCTATATCGTACCATGTCAGATTCCGAGAAGTGCTTTACCTTCCTCCGCGACAACATTCCCTCATGGCTGGAGGACCTGCAACGCATTGCCCACAAAATAGAGGAGAAGCAAGATGAGATCGCCAAGGTCCCTGTTGTTCAGAAGGTCGTCAAGAAGACCGGCTCCACCGAGACTCTCAAGGAAGGCAAAGAGGCCGTGCTGGAGCAGGCCGGCACAGACACCGCTCCACCTGCTCCCGAGCAGCCTCACATCCCCAACCAGGCCGAGAGGCAGGCCCTCGCCAATGCCAACCGTAAGCGCAAGAACGCCTCCGTCTTGTCCAAGACGTCTGGCCCTACGAAGTACCGGACCCGGAGCATGATCGTCGTCTACTACGATGCGGAAGTCCAGAAGGCCTTCGAGAGTCTCGTGCGGAACATCGGCACAGGTCGGAATATGTTAAGGAAGGGCAAGATGGCAGCTCGCATGGAGGCTATGGCTGCGGAGACCATGGATGACGACGATGAGAATGGCGACGACTTCGACCCTGTACTTGCAAAACTGCAGTTCAGACCACGCGCTGGCATTGGTGCTTTTCGTACAACTAGAGGCATGGGTCCTGGTGGCTTTGGCGGCGATTCCAATTCCGAAGGATTCGACACGGCAGATAAGGCGTTGGAGAACGCGCAAAGTCTATGTGAACGCGGTGCACACCAGTCACTTCGAGATGGTGATTGCCGCGCCGAGCTCGAGGGCGCCCGCAAGAGCTTTGAAGAGGTTATCAAGATTTGCAAGGCCCAGATCGAAAAGCATAGGGAGAAGGCCGAGAAGGCTGCTGAGAAAGCTGCCGAGAAGGCCAGGCAACGCGAACAGTCCCGGCAATCCCGGATCAGCACCGAATCCATGGACACCGACGCGAAGCTCCTATCTGCTGCAGCACCAGTGCCGATCAACAGCAGCATCAACATCAACTCCAAGATCGACACGATTGAAGTTGACGACAACGCATCCGACGATGAAGACTTCGTAATGCCGACTTTGCCGCGAAATATCCGCCTCACATCGCATGGATAGATCCAAAAAGTTTTTGCCTTCTTGCACTTCGTCATTACCATCTGTCCGGAGGCTTAGCATCCATACATCTGTCAATATCTCCTCTAAAGCGTTCGAGCGGCTCAGTTGCTGTCATTATTTTTCTGTATTCCTTCGCGTAAGATATCCAATCGACGTCCCACATGGATATCCACATTGTCCCTACATTTTGGCCGTGGGCGGCGTCATTGCTTTTTTCTTTCTCCTGTTTCTTTGTAACGACAATCCGAAAGTATGTCCCATTAGAAGTTCCTGTGTCACGCAGCGATGGGGATTTGATGGAGCTTGAAGAAAAATCGGCTGTGGTGTGTCCTGGCATTCCTTTAACGACGGATATGTTTTCATTGGTTGCTGTTGTTAAAGACTCTTCTGTGACTTCTTCTCTTACTACAATGATGTAGCTATAATTGCTTCGTTCACTCACTGATCGATGGTACATATCTCTCAATCAACGTTGACGATGTACAGAATCGTCAAGAATTCCTGGTACTAGCCCTCTTCTCCGGACCTCAAAGTCTCGCAAACATTACGCATGGAAAGTTGATTGAGTTCGTCCGTCCACCGCGATGTTGTCGCAAACTTTCGGAAGTCTGATCCAAAATGGTTCTTCGATTCCATACGTGCACGTAGTTGCAATACTTTGCGAGCCGGGCACGTCCCCAGCAATTGCAATTGCAGTCCTGCCCTTCTTGCAAATTCAAGCGTCCTGAAGTCTATCTCTTTCCTATTCTTTACATCGACACATTGCGCTTGTCTTTCAGCGGCTGGTTTTTGGCGCGAGCAAGAAACTTTGCAGGTCGTTGTGTCGCGCCTGCTGCGTTTGGCAGTCGCCTTTCTGGAGGCTCGCTTTCCTCACATTTCACCTACAAAGTCATCCTCCAATCCGACTGACTCTTCGCCACTCTTCACTCTTCTCTCTCCACCCTTCAAACCCTCCCCCACTCTTACTGAACACAACCTACCGACCGTCTGAGAAAGCTCAATTCTCCGTCCTGTCTCGTTTCATCGGCGGCCGCCTCACCGCGCGATGAGGTCTACTCAGAAGAAACGGGGGCTCAAGTCCGCTGCTGCCTCCTCAACGAAGAGAGGCATTCCTGTGAGTCTCACCTCGCTCAAATTTGACACTGCACCTGTCGCTCTTCAAAAGCTAAAGCTTTACAAGTCGAGTGCTCGGCGACGCGTTAGGCGTTCACCTTCACTCGGCTCGCCAACGCCCAGCGAAGCCGTAAGTTTTGCCCAACTCAGCTCTCGCTCGATCCGTCATTCAACACACTAAACAAACTTCAGACGAGCTCTCCAACTCCCGCAAGTACCGCGAACAAGGCCAACAAACGACCTCATATACTGAGCGGTCTTCGCCCGTCGCAAGAAATTCTGGATGGGGTGCGACCACCTTGGGAGACTGAGGACCATGCCTCAGCTGTGCCACACACCTCTAGCAGGTACACCAGGGGCCGGAAAAATAGATACAAGGAAGGCGTGTATGACATGAAGTTTCACCCTATGGACAAGACTACACGACCGAAGATGGCCGCAAAGAGAGAGCGGAAATGGAAGGAGCTGTCAACCCTGGTAGAGAGATCCGCAGAAGAAGAATCCCAAGATGAGAATGGCCACATAACGCTATCGGATGGCAGTGGGTCAGACTTCGAATATTCCGAGAAGAGCGACGATGAAGGCAAAGGCTCTGGTGAGTTTTAACCATGCCTTCATGCATTGAATATGGTTAACCGAAGACAGTTGTCCTCATCCAGAGGCCGATATCCACCCAGCAGCGTCGTTCAGGTCGCCTGAAGCCTCACCTGAAGCCGCTGTACAGTTCGAATAAACACCCAATCGATGAATTGGTTGACAGCGACGACGAGATCCGGCCTGGAAAGACAAGGAAGATCTACCAGCCCATCGACCACGATTCGGATCTTCCACCAAAGCCGTCGACACAAAAGCGCAATTCTCGAAGCTCATTTGATGCCGCCCATGGTGTTATGCTCGAGAAAACTTCTCCGAGACGTACTAAAGGCTTGGGGAATCAGAATGTGCACGCGGTCAGTCCACCTCGGATGACCCGTTTCAGCGAAGGGCTTGACGTTTGGAAGCTCCCACCTTTTCGAAGATATTTCAAGCATGATTACTTGTCATTATACCACGAAGCTGACAGGATGTATACTCGACAGAAATCTGCTGCTGCTGCTCCAGGTTCTGGTAAATCATCCCAACCAATGCCTGGTACATACCCTCCAGGCTCCTCTCCAATGGCGACTCATCAACTGGGAGACATTCCAACCTTCCCAGAAAATCCACCGGCTTCCATGAAGGAGACTCTACAGCGCGTGGAGGCTGTCATGAGAGAAGTGAGCATGCTCATACCGCAATTTCCGGCCATCGAAGCGCACCTCAAGAAGTCTTCAGCTGTGCAGGTCCATGAAGATACCGCTGAGGTTCACAATGCGGCCAAACGTACCCATGCACGATTCCCACTGGCCCGCTCGGATGACTACGAGAAGGAGAATTTACAACATGTCTCTCGTGAAGGCAGCGATGCTGTTAATGATGCATTCGGCGACGAGGAGATCATGGGAAATCAATCGTTTGACGATGCAGAGGACGAGGGTCATAGATTGCATAATTTCCAACAGGTTGGCAGGCAGAATCGCTTGAATTCGTCTGATCTTATGCCACCACCGCCATTGCCGTCCCGCAACAGGCCTCACGGCCCGCCTGAAAATCTCCCTGAGTGCCCATCTGGAACGGAGCTTCCAGAGACCCTCTCATCAGCTTTCTATCAATCATTCACCGGCCAAGGTTCATCCGATGATAGCCAGCCACGCACATTTCGGCGAAAAGTAGAGCTGAGAATGGAGGATCCTCCATCTACCGGCGGGACTCCAACCAATTCTCAGGCTAATGGCGATACACAACCTCTCGGGAGGTTTTCAAGCTCACGGACCGTGTCAGCGGATAATGAACCGACGATTAGAGATACACATTTGACAGTATCTCAATCTGCAGCCATGGAGAGTTCTCAGATAGAAGAATCTCAAATGGAGGAGTCTCAGGACCCTCCATCTGACCTGGAGAATTCCGATTTCTTAAACTCGGATGAGTCGCAGCACTTCAACGACGCGATTTACCCGATATAGGGTCGTACCGTCTTCGCACTGCATGTATAGGCTCGGAGCCTATCCCCAGCCTGGAATTCGCCGAACCAAATCCCCGTCGTCGTCGCTGGACGTCTTCAATTATCAACTCGCAAGATCTGCCTGTCAGCCGTATGTGTGTATTTCAAGTATAGAACTCACAGCACCCATTCACCACTGTCAGAAGGCAACAGAGTATCATCCCACTGGCCCCCCAAACAGGATCAGTCTCGCTGCTCGGACATGTTGTTTGATTCATATTATCTCAAGGACTGTGTAGTATGGAAGTGGATTCGGATGCGGCCATGCTTTTGTTTTGTTGCTCGGCGATGAGGGTATGCCCTTTGTCCAGCTCGCTTCATCTTCCGCGAACATCAGCACCGAGTAGCTCTTTGTACGTAGCTCCATTAGACAATGAAATCTAGAGCTCGACCAAATGGGTTTTTTGGCTTTCTTAATACTGGCAATACTTTGCAGTGACAGACTTCGGAACACTGTCACTCCGCAACCTGACGGCCCCTCACATTTTGAATTTTCCGAAGAGCGCTCCAATATGCTCGAAGAGACCCCACCAGACAGGCTGCGAAGGCGCATCGCACAGTTTCCCGGAATTACACCAAGACTGGAGGCTTTACGGTATCTTGGAGGCGACGCCATATATGCAATCAACACCGTCTTGGCCTACAGCCGCCTCAGACACAACAACAAACGGCCATGGGGCTACGAAACCCTGCAGGCCCTCAAAAGCCTATTCCTTGAGGAAACGGGCGGCGAAGAAGGAGACGGCGATGACTCCGACTCCGACTCGGCTAACCCGGGCTCGACACAGCCCAGCCCGGCGCGCCAGCAGCAGGCCGCGCCCACACGCGAAGAAGCCGTCGACGCGGGCGACGCGCTCGCGCACCTCGTCCGCTGGGCGCGTCCCATCTTCGTCCACTGGCCCATCCTCCAGCACACCGTCGAGTCGCTGGGGCAGGCCGTGCAGGCCGGCTCGCGCGACGGCTGGACGAGCCGGAAGCTGTCGCCCCGGGCGTGGAAGAGCCTGCTGGCGCCGGGGAAGAGCGCGGCCGGCGCTGGGCGGCGCCTGGCGGGCATGACGAAGGAGACATTCTGGCCGCCGCTCGACAAGCGCGACGCGGATCCGGGCCGGAGGCTGCTGGCGCGGCTGGCGGAGCGGTACGGGCTGGGGGCGTGGAACGGCGGGAAGGCGGGACACATGCTGCGGGTGGTGGAGGAGGAGGCGTGCGCGGACGCGGAAGGGGCCGGCGGCGGGACGTCGTCGAGGGCGCGGCTGCTGGATGGGCTGGATCTGAAGGAGGTGGTGGCCGGGGTGCTGCTGCTGGCGGACCGGTCGGCGGAGGATGACCGGGCGGCGCAGAGGCGGAAGCTGGGCGGGGTGGAGGCGCTGACGGGGGTGGAGAGGGGGAGGCTGGTGGTTGCGGGTCGGCAGCTGAATCGGTTCTTTGCGAGGGAGGCGAGGGCGAAGGGGGAGGTGTTGGTGCCGGGGATGGGGGATTGGGCAAAGGGGGTGTTTTATACGAAGTTTGAGGGGTTGGATGGTGTGGATGGGAGCGAGGGGGTGGACGAGAGCGATGAGGGGGAGGAGGTGATTCGGGTTTTGAGGCACAAGAAATCGAAGGCGGTGACGATCGAGGAGGTGGTGGAGGCGGAAGCGCCGAAACCTGACCCGGGACTGAAGGCTGGCAGAACAGCTGCGAATGCGGAGAAGGAAGGAGGACCGGTGGTCGGTATGGAGGAGAAGGAAGAGCCCTTGCCTACCGGGAACGTCTTCTCCAAACGCTTTACGTCAGAAGAGTTGCTGAAAGCAGCACACACTATTTGGGAAGGTTACACGAAGCGCTGGAGGAATCGCAGCGGTCCGGGTCTCAAGCAGACCGACGAAGAGTTGAAGACTGGATGGCGCAAGATTCTCTCTCTCGCACTTGTCCACGAGCCGTTCAGAGGAATGTCTTTCTTCAGCATGGTAACCGCTTCGGCCATACTCGGAAGCCGTCTCCAGAACAAGCCTTGGTGTCTTCTTACAGATGCCAGTGCCCTCGATGACCAGTGGGAGGTGTACGCCGCCTTGTACGATCACGTGGCCATGCAGGTCCGGTCTGGAAACGTCGCTTTGGACTTCTGGTTCCCGTTCGACGATGAGTTCAAAGCGCTACCAAAACCTCACGGCCCGGACGACTCGAGCAAGGGGAGAAAGGTGAACAAGCTCACGGGCGTTGAACTCGCCAAAAGTCTACCCGAAGGTGAACGAGAGCTGTTTGCCAGCTACAACTTGCTTGGGAGCCACGACGTCTTCAACGACAAAGGGCCTGGTTTTCCGAAGATCAGGCTGCCTGAGCTAAATAGGGCTCGCATCGAAATGGCGAGGCAGTTGATCGAGGTATCTCAAAACGAGCTCAAGATGGAGAATCTGACACCGGCTGAGCGCCAAGGGTTTGAGCTGGACATCAGGCGCCTCAGGTACGACATTCAGGTTCTTCTCGGAGCAAGGAAAGGCGAGCTCTCGTCACAGGCGGACTCCGGCCGAGAGATCAAGCCGACGCCGCCTGGATTCCGGACCAACAGGCCCACCGCTGAGGAGATTGAGAAATTGAAGAAAACGTTTCATGGCACCGAGGCTTCTCCCAAAAGGTACAGTACACACCCGGCTTTTTGACTCGAGTCCTGAGAATAACTTTTTGAAGCAGGCGAGCGTCATCTAGCCGTCGGAACACCCTCACCCAGCGCCTGGCGGAGCAGTATTCCAAGCCATACAAACGTCGACGTTTAGAATCCCTGAAGGGAAAGAGTCGTGCTGCTCCGTACGAATTGGGAGGTGAGGGCTGAGAAGGCGAGTGTCCAGGGGACGACGTTAATTCAAGCGCTTTACTCGACCGCGCCGTCAAAGGTGTGACTACGGCCGGGCGGAGCAAGTGTGACGAAGCGCTGCAGCATGGACGAACACACTGCGCTGCGGCGGGCTGAAGCAAGGGCAAAGTATACAAACAGGACGGCCGGGGTAGCATAGATTGGTCATTTCGGGAGCGCCGGTTGGCGCTTCCCCGCATGGGTCGGCCGATCCCGCGCCAAACAGGAAGGTAGAAACAAGACTTTATGCCCGCCGGGGCTCCATTAAACAAGCGTTCCGCCTGTCGCACCGATATCATCCTCATCAAAGATGCTGATCAAAACGCCGTTGTACCGCCCGTTTCGTTTTCTCGGGCGTCCCAGGCCTCCCTGAGCCTCACCTAACACGCAATGTTTCGCTTCCTGCTCGCTCTCTCCTGCGTCTCGCAGCTCGCATCTGCCCAGGCCCCCGATGATTTTGATGTCCTGGACTTCGTCGACCCGCTTATCGGCTCGAACAATGGCGGGAACGTCTTCTGCGGCGCCACTTTGCCGTACGGCATGGTCAGCCATCCCGTGGTGTTCCGATGCTCCTGGACGTGTCGCTAAACCATCCGCAGGCAAAAGCGTCGGCGGATGTCGACGGACAGAACACGGGCGGCTTCTCCACTGACGGCAGCAATGTGATCGGCTTCTCGAGCATGCACGACAGCGGCACCGGCGGGAACCCTTCACTCGGCAACTTCCCGCTGTTCCCGCAGCTGTGTGACGAGAACGACCTGTCCAACTGCTCCTTCGCAAAAGAATCCCGGGCCACGCCTTACCTCAATGACTCGGTCGTTGCTCGACCGGGCTATTTTGCCCTGACGCTGGAGAGTGGCGTGAGCGCCGAGATGACCGTCTCCCGGCACGCCGCGCTGTACAACTTCAAGTTTCCTGACGCCAACACCAGCTCGGGCTCGCAGGTGACCCCAATGATTCTCCTGGATCTGACCGACCTCTGGGATAGCCGGCAGAATGCGACTTTCGAAGTCCGAGGGACGCGGATGACGGGCAATGGTACGTTTCTTCCGAGTTTTGGCGCGGGATCCTACGAGTTGCATTTCTGCGTGGATTTCTTTGGCCACACAGGACCTGTCTACGACAGCGGCGTATGGGTCAATGATCGGGGTGGTGTGGATCCGAAACACGTCTTCGTGACGAGAGGCTTCAACAACTTCTACCTCCAAGCTGGCGGCTTTGTACGACTCCTCGCTGGAGGCAACAGGACGGTCACTGCCAGGGTGGGCATGAGTTTCGTCAACGTCCAGAAGGCGTGCCAGAACGCGCAGACGGAGATCCCAAGGCCGCTCCAGGATTTTGACCGCCTCAGAGAGAACGCCGAGGACGCGTGGAGAGCGAAGTTGAGCCCGATCACGTTGGAGGTTGGAGATGTCAGTCAGGATCTGCAGAAGAACTTCTGGAGCTCCATCTACAGGACGATGGTTTCTCCGCAGGACTACACGTATGAGAATCCGCGTTGGAACAGCTCGGTCTATTACGATTCCTTCTATTGTCTGTGGGATCAGTTCCGCTCCCAGCTGCCAATGCTGACCATCCTGGATCCATCGACATATTCTGACATGCTGAAGAGTCTACTGTTTACCTATCAGAATGAAGGGTGGCTTCCCGACTGCCGGATGAGCTTGAGCAAGGGCTGGACGCAGGGCGGCTCGAACGCGGATGTGGTGCTTGTTGATGCATACTTCAAGAACATTACCGGAATCAATTGGGACCTCGTGTGGGATGCGGTCGTCAATGATGCGGAGAATGAACCACTCGAGTGGTCAAAAGAAGGAAGAGGAGGCTTGATGAGTTGGAAGAATCTGAACTATATTCCAGCCCTTGACTACGACTACCTTGGATTTGGTACGAACTCGAGGAGTATCTCGCGGACCCTGGAGTATTCATACAATGACTTCTGTATCGGGGCATTTGGAAGAGCATTGGGAAAGGAGGACTATGAAAAGTACTTGGCTCGGGGTAATAATTGGAAGAACCTCTTCAAGGAGGACCAGACATCGATCATCAACGGGACAGACCCGGGTTTTATCGGCTTCTTCCAGCCGAAATACCTCAACGCGACTTGGGGTTTCCAGGATCCGATTTCGTGCAGCCCGATTGCCGGATTCTGTTCTTTGACGTCGAACCCAGCGGAGACGTTTGAATCGAGCATCTGGGAGTATCAATTGTAAGTCTGGGCGGAAGTGTGTTTTCATTGTGAAGAGTCACTGATGCCTGCCAGCTTCGTACCACAAGATATGGTAACGTTAATTGAGAGGCTGGGTGGAGACGACCGGTTTGTCGCCCGACTGGACTATTTCCACGAATCTCCTCTTGTAGATATCGGTAATGAACCGGTCTTCTTGAGCGTCTTCGAATACCACTACGCTGGCAGGCCCGCTCTTTCAGCTCGGCGCTCTCATGCGTACATCCCGTCACGCTTCAACACCTCGTACAGCGGGCTCCCTGGAAACGACGATGTAAGTCTGCTCAGTCGCAGCTGCTCAGTGGAGCCAGCTCGCTAACAGTCTTCCCAGAGCGGGGCAATGGGCTCTTTCACAGCCTTTAACATGATGGGCCTCTTCCCTAATCCCGGACAAAATGTCTACCTCATCGTTCCACCATACTTCCCGTCTGTGCAGGTTCGCCATCCGGTGACCAACCGCACGGCGACCATCCGCGCAGACAATTTCGATGCAGCGTACAACAACATCTACATCCAAAACGCAACGTTGGACGGGCAACCTTACACCAAAAATTGGATCGGGCACGAGTTCTTCACTCAGGGCGGCGAGCTGGTATTGACTCTAGGGAGCGAGGAGAGCGAGTGGGGAACCTTGGTGGAGGATCGCCCGCCATCTGAGCAGGGGGGTGATCAGGTCGCGGAGCCGTCGTGGGAGGACAAGTTCTAAGGTGGAGAACCACTTAGCCTCGTTGCGTCGTGGGATGGTCTCGAGTATACAGACTTGAGAAAATTCAGGAGCACTGTTCGCTTACGCCACGGGGCAGTAGGAATCCCTACAATTCCGATTGATGCAGGTGCGGATTGACAATTTTAACGATGTTGGCTAAGAAGGGCGAAGAAGCCGAGCACCGGAGCACCGGAGCATGCCACGCGGAGAGTGGAGCGGGAGAGCGTTCTGGGGTTCTAGCACATTCCGGCAGACACGACTAAACAGCAAATCATCCGACACAGCTTACCGCATCGGGCAGTCCTCACGTGATGATTATTCACGAGTGCGCTGGCAGGGCAGATTAGTGAACAGACACCTCGAATTAATGATGCCCTGTTGGTCTGTTCTCGGACGCTCCTCGGCCAGGCCCAGGCTGATGATGCAATTATTACTGCTGTAGAGCACGGAGTAGGAGTAGAGCGGGAAGGTTTGTCGTATTCCCAGAGGTTGTTACTATTGCAGGCTCATTATAATTTGTCAGGGCGAAGTAATCAGGAAATCTACGGACGCGCTACTACATGCAGGCAGCTACCCGCAAGCCTGAGCGGCGACTCGGCAGTTGGTGGAGGGGCTGAGCTCTGCCGCGGGGCAGCTGCAGCTGCCCTCACAACTTTCTCCACCAGCGTCTGCTCCGCAACCATGCCGTTCGCGCGCTGCGCCCCGAGTCATGCTCGAGAAGCCAGTCGACAGCTTCCGCTCAGCCATGCCAGGCAAGGATAACCCGTCCACCCGCGATCGCGCGAACTGTGCGGGACAGAGGCTACGTCACCATCCGCTGCACACGTCCGGCGATAAAACGGCCGTAGCTCCCGCAATTTTCACCGTTGATGCCATTGCGTTCTGGCCTTCCTATACAAGAACTCACTTTTGCGCCGTCGACCTGTCAAAACTCTATTTCCAAGATACCCCCCAGCCCTACAGCGTCCTGCACCGCCTTCCCCATCCCATCCTCCCAGGTCTCAATCATCATGTCCATTCCCACGACCCAGAAGGAGTGGCGCGTCCAGGGTCAGAACGGCCCGGACTCGCTCATCTTCAACACCTCGGCCGCTGTGCCCAAGCTGGGCGATAAGGACGTCCTGGTCAAGTGTACGTCTCCCCCACCCCACTCCACAACAACCACGCTCGACTAACGCCGCGCCAGTCCACGCCGCCTCCCTCAACTACCGCGACCTCATCATCCCGCGGGGCATGTACCCCTTCGCGCTGAAGGACAACGTGGTCCCGGCATCAGACGGCGCGGGCGAGGTCGTCGCCGTGGGCGCGCGCGTGACGCGCTTCGCGGCGGGCGACAAGGTCGCGACGCTGTTCAACCAGGGCCACCTGGCCGGCTCGCTCGACAACGAGAGCGTCGCCACGGGCGTCGGCGGCGTCGTCGACGGCGCCCTGCGCCAGTACGGAGCCTTCGACCAGGACGGCCTCGTGCGCGTGCCCGCGAACCTCGACTGGCTGGAGGCCGCCACGCTCAGCTGCGCCGCCGTCACCGCCTGGAACGGCCTGTACGGGCTGGAGGGCCGGGGCCTGAAGCAGGGCGACTGGGTCGTCACGCAGGGGACGGGCGGCGTGTCGATGTTTGCGCTGCAGGTGCGTGTGTGCGTGAAGAGGATGGGTTGGGTTGGCGCTGGGGAGTTACCCGGCGCCGCGCTCCCACACCAACCACATCTCTTCCCCCCCTCCCCGTTACCGCAGCGGCATGCTAACGCGTGCGTCCGCAGTTCGCCAAGTCCGCGGGCGCCAAGGTCATCGCGACGACGTCGTCGGCAGAGAAGGCCGCGAAGCTCAAGCAGCTGGGCGCGGACCACGTGATCAACTACAAGGAGACGCCGGCCTGGGGCGAGCAGGCGAAGGCGCTGACGGGCGGCCGCGGCGTCGACCACGTCGTCGAGGTCGGCGGGCCCAAGACCATGGCCCAGTCGCTCAAGTCCGTCCGCATCGACGGCGTCATCAGCATCATCGGCTTCGTCGGCGGCCAGTCCGACGAGCAGCCCACCTTCCTCGACACCCTGTCCAACCTGTGCACCGTCCGTGGCCTGCTGGTCGGTAGCCGCCAGCAGTTCGAGGACATGAACCGCGCCATCGAGGCGAACGACATCCACCCCGTCGTGGACGAGCAGGTCTTCACCCTGGACCAGGCCAAAGATGCGTACCAGTACATGTGGGAGCAGAAGCACTTTGGCAAGCTGGCCATTAAGATTGAGTGAACGGGATTGAATCGTCGACGGCGCTTTGGCTGTGTAAATAGTAATGAAATGACAAAATGAGGTATGATCAGAAAATGCTTTGAGCTTTGAGATCTTGATACATTCTCGTGATATCGGAGCATTTGGCTCGGCTGCAGCATTTTCAACGACTACCTTGTACACCTTACTGTTGTTCTCTTATTATTGCTGCCACGGGGAAACTATTCACTTATACAACGCATTCGCCCTTTCCGATCCCAACTCCTATGCGTGCCACGCTTCTAATGCCGATCATGTATTCCAAAAGACCAAAAAAAAGGGGGGGGGGAAAAAACCAAATGTCACAATCCCCACCTTCTATTCCAACACGACCCAGAATATCGTCAAAGAAAAAAAACACCCATCACCTCGGCTCCGCAAACATCCCCGCCAAGACGGCCGCCCCGATAACGCCCCCGTCCTTCGCCTCGCTCAAGACCATCCGCTTGGACGCGTTCCTCGGCGAGCCCTTGGACACCAGCGCGCCTATCCACTTCTCGCAGATGTCCAGGTATCCCGGATACTGCAGGATCACGCCGCCCGTGTGCGCGACGACCAGCTCCTCCCCTTTCCGCCCCGCGGCGCCCTCGCCTCCGCCCGCCTGCCCGGGCGACCCGTCCAGCGACACCTCGCCCGCCCTCGCCAGCAGCCCCACGATCATGGCCGCCACCAGCGCCGCCGACCGCACCTGCACCGCGTCCGCCACCGCGCGCAGCAGGCCCACCCGCCGCCGAGTCCACGCGAACCCCCCGGCGCCGCCGGCCGGCGGGGGATAAAGCTCGTCCAGCCTCCGCTTCAGCGCCTCGTCATCGTCGTCGTCGGCGGCGGCGGCCGGCGCGACGGCCGTCGCCAGGAACCGCGTCGACATGGCGTTCTTCTCGCGCAGCGCCGGCGGCAGGCCGTCCTCGGTGCCGCCGCACGCCTCCGGCAGCAGCTGCACCAGCACGAGGCGCACCAGCTCCCCCAGGTAGCGGCCGGCCGTCATGTACTCGACGGGCTGGAAGCCGGGCATCTCGCACGCGGCCGAGAGGGCGGCGTCCCAGGCGGTCGGGACGCCGAGGGCGCGGAGGGGCTGGTCGGTGCCGACGACGGACCACTCGGTGTTGACAACGACTTTGGGTGAGGGCGAGGAGGAGAGGAGCTCGAGGGAGGCGGTCTTGAAGGCGCCGAGGGAGGAGACGGGCATGGGGACGGTGGCGTTGGTGCCGGTGCCGACGACGAGGCCCATGGCGACGCGGCTGTTGCTGGAGTAGGCGAGGGAGGCGTAGGTGGCGACCGTGTCATTGGTGATGGCGGCGATGCGGAGTTTGGGCAGTTTGGTGGCGGTGGTGGCGCTGGTGTTGGGTGTTGCCTTTTCCGGGGGCGGGCGGCCGTTCAGGGCGGGTGTCATGTCGGCGCAGTGCCGCGCATACCCGGCGAGGAGCATTTCGCCCAGGTTGAGGTCTGATACAATGCCGAATCCTTTGCCCATCGGCATGAGCGTCGCTCGGGAAATTGAGTCCTGCCTTTGGAGATATAAGTTCGTCAGTTCGGGAGTTCCAGCTCACGCGCGAACGACCCGGAGAGGCATGGCCCAGACAAAGACTGCCGCAGGCGGATGGAGAACCGGGCAAGACAAGAGAAACGTACTTCATGGGGAAGGAGAAGGTGATTCCCATGGGAACCTCGTCCAAGTCTCGGACGCGTAGGGCGGCATCGTTCAGGGCATCGGCCACAACACCAGCAATGCAGTCGCCGATCCAGGCAAACAGATCGTCTGCCTGGTCCATCTTCAGGTGCTCTTCAATGAGCCATGCGCGCTCGTGCGAGCGGCGGATCCTGGCCGGCTTGCCCCCCTCATCGCGTGATTTGGCGGCGGAGCCACAATGGTCGGCGGCCTCGCCCAGCAGCTCTACAAAGGCAACGCGGAGGTTCGTGCCGCCCACGTCGATGGCCAGATAGACGCCGGTCTCGCAGCCAGTCGGCAGGGCAGTCACCGGGGTGGCGAGGAAATGCTGCTTCGAGTGCTTGGCCAGGTGGTCGTAGGTGTCGGCGAAGCCACGGGCCAGGGCGAGGAGGTCGCGGTCGTTGATGTGGCGGGTGAGCGGCTGCAGCACGGCTGCGTAGTCCTGGGCCATCGCTAGGAAACACACAGTCGGACGCGGGGGCGGCGGGGAGATTTGGAATGGGCGGCGGAGGGTCTGCAGCAAGATAAAGGCAAGATAGCCGCCATGGTCAGCCGTGAGATCTGAGCCGGAAACAGGCAGGCACCAGGCAGCCCAGCGCCCTCGGGCCAGTGCCAGGGTCTAAGGCGGCGGCGGCGGCGGACCAAGGGACCAGCGCCCCAAGGACCGCGGCAGTTGCGCCGCAAGGCACCGCTGCCGCGCGCCTGGCTGGATGCGGTGAATGCGGCCCGCCGCGCGCTGCTGCTGGTGAGGCTGGCGCCGGCCTGTCGTGGCTGTCCTCTGCACGTGGTCGCGGAAGAAGCTTTGGAGCTGTCGCCGGACCCTGGCCGCCATTTATTCCACCGCCGCCCCAGCTCCCCGCTGATTCCCGCCTCAGATCCCGCACGCCGCCGCCATGGACGACAAACACCCGCTCCCGATCGCGGAGGCCCCCGAGTCGCTGCGGCCCGGCACGTCGCGTCCGCGTCGTGCCGTGCTGGCCGCCTTCGTCCGCGCCGCCGTGCTGGCCCTGCTCGTCTTGTTCGTCCTCTTCTTCCCGGTGCAGAGTCGGCCCACCTTCTCGTGGCCGCAGGACGGGCAGAACGCCGGCCATGCAGGCGCTGCGACGGCCTTCCTCGAAGACAAGAAGGTGCCACTAGAGGCACACATCATGTACGTTGAAGCTATTCGTCACGCTCTCAAAACAACCTGCGCTAGCTCGCTGCTGCACGGCTATCCTCATCCTAACGCTGCTCTGCGTCTCCAGGTCCAAATGCCCCGACGCCCTCGACTGCCTGCAGCTGCTCATCCTGCCCACCATGGTCGAGATCGCGGACCGCATCGACTTCAAGCTCTCGTACATCGGCACCCCGACCGACCACGACGACGGCGTCCAGTGCAAGCACGGCGAGAGCGAGTGCCTGGGCAACATGATCGAGATGTGCGCCGCGGACAAGTACCCCGATCCCAAGATCTACCTCGGCTTCACCTACTGCATGACCCGCCAGTACACCAAGATCCCCGAGCGCCACATGGTCCATGAATGTGCCATGGAGCACGGGATCGATTTCGCCAGGATCAACGATTGCTTGACGGAAAGTGATGGTGGATACGTTGCGGATCTGCTGCAGGCGAGCTTCTTGCGGAGTGCGGAGGCCAACGTCACCAAGAGCTGCACGGTGAGTGGACATTTTTCGAGGAGCCTGGACGACAACTGCTGACGGCCGGCATAGATCCGCATCGACGAGAAGGTCCGCTGTGTTCGAGACGGCGGCGAATGGAAGGAGTGCGATGCCGGCTCTGACCGAGATTCGCTCATCCGCGACATCAACGACCTCTACGAGAAGCTTAACGAAGCTTAGATTCTTCAACAAGACACGGGAAAGACAGGGGGCTTAATACAGGCCGAGTTGCTCGGTGACACCAGCGCCTGTTGAAGCCCGATGTTGCCTTACTGGCCCGCGTCTTGTTGTGAACGGTAGGTATATTTATTTTTCACGACTTGCTCTCGGCGAGGAGGGAAAAGTTGCACGAACCGCAAGCTTGACGACTACGGCCAACACTGGCTGGATGTATGATTTCACGAGGCAATGTACAGTTTTACCAATGGAGTAGATTTTGTAGTATGAGCTGTCTACAACGCCATTGCAAGCATGACAAGGATACCGCTGAACGCTAGACCAACGCCGTGACGTATGCAAGTTTCTCATTTGTTTTACTCAAAGAAAAAAAAAAAAGTTGGAAGTCACCTCTCTCTCTCTCTTTCCTCATCAATTGTTGAATGTTGGGAGTGGATTTGTGGCATTCATGTCTTGAATACATCTCTCCCTCTCTCTCCGATTTCACTGGAACTCTCCAAACTCGCCATCGTCGAAGCCCAGCTCCTGCGGACTCGGCTGCTTCTCCACGGGCGGCAAGCTTCCCTGCGGCGGCAGCGGCCGACTCCTCCGCCGCTCCGCCTTGACCGACGACGCGCTGGGCGGCGGGGGCAGGAACGGCACCGGCCCATCGCCGCCGCCAACGCCGCTCGGGGGCGGCGGCTTGATCGAGAACAGGGCGTCCTTATCCCCGCCGGCGGGGCTCGTCGCGCCGCCACCGCCCTCGGACGCCCTGCTCCGCCTGCCCCTGCCGCCGATGTTGACGGTTATGGTCTCGCCCTCCTTCAGGCTGAAGTCCTTCTTCTCCTCGGGGGCCGCCCGGTCGGCCTGCGACGACGACGCGGCGCCGCCGCCGCCGCCGCGGGGGCCGGCCGCGGCCTTGGGCTCCAGCCCGAGCACCTTGCGCGCGTCCTGCAGCGCGATGTTGAAGTCCATGGCCTCGCTGCGCTCCTCGAAGCCCAGGCCCAGCACCGCCTTGAACTGCCCGTTGGTCACCTGCATCGCGAACCAGCGGCTGCTGTCCAGCACCTGCTCGACCACGGCCGGCGCCGTGTACGGCGCCGCGGCGAAGAGCTCGCCCGTCGTCGACATCTCGAGCAGGATGTCCACCCGCACGTCTTCGCCGCCGCCGTTCTCGTTGTTGTTGCCCGCGGCCCGCGGGATCGCGGTTTCGAGGATGCGCAGGCGCCCCGTGAAGATGCACTTCGCGCCTTTGTCTTCCGTCCAGCCCGCCGCGGTGTAGCCTTTGGTCGAGGCCAGCGGCGGGACTTGCCAGGCCTGCACCCGGCTCGATACGAACAGCACGCGCTGGATCGCGTCGGCGGGGACCTTCCCGGTCGTTGGGTCGAAGGTCGCCATGGTGGAGGGCGCGCGCGGAGGGGTTTGCTGGCGGGGCGGAGGGAGAGGGGGCGCGGGAGATGGAGGTGCGTGGGCGAAGCGGTGGTCGGGCGGTGAGCGAGGAGGGGCGGAGGGGTGGTGGGCGAAAGTTTAAGAGCGGGTGCTGGGGCGGCGTCTCGTGGCGTGTGATGGGCGTCGGGCCCGCTGCGGAGGGTCAATGGCTGCGGAGGGCGGTGCGTGCAGGGCGGTGGTGGACGTTGGGCACTGATGTTTGCTGGTGGACAGGCCGCTGGCCTGAGTAATGCCCCTGTGGCCCTGTGGCCCTGTGCTGAAATTAAGTCCGGCGCAAAGCCCGGCGGGGGAGAGCGGCGCGATTCTGAGTTCCACCACGGTCGATCGATCGCCGAGAGAGGCACCTATAAAAGGGGCCGGTAAGAGGCGTGTCTCTGCCCTTCCAGAAGAACGCTCGGTGGTGGAGGGCCGTCGAATGGGCGCGGGGAGGAGGGGTGAGACCGTGATGGGCGCCGCCGCCGCTGGCCGTTGAGACTTGATGCGTTGTCCACTGCAGCCATCATCGCCCGAGATCGACGCTGCAGCAGCGCGCGCCCACGACTGGGCGACTGGATGCGACCCGAGAAAAGAAACACACCGGCTCCACTCGCGCGCGCATGCGCAGCGCCGCATCATGTGATTTCAGAGACCGGTTCATGCGCCCTCTATTTCTAGCCATGTCTATCCAGTGCCCCCCTGCCTGCCCCGTCCAGCCTCTGCCCGCCCCAGCCCACCACCAGGGTGCGGCTGCTTATCAGACCGCTCCATTGCGGCCCGACCCTTATATCATCCTCTGCTTGGCGCTGCCGTTGACGCCCGCCTGGCCACTCTTGAACTGAGAGTAGCCCTCCTCCGCTGCCTCCTGGACGGACGTCTTGCCCGCACTGGGAACTCGCGTCAGCAAACGGCGCGTGAGACCCGCGTCAGGTGGTACCTACACAATCTCCTTGACCTTTTCCAGGATGTCCTTCCAGTCCGCGAACACCGTGAACGGGATGTCTTCGCGCACGCAGTACTGGATTAGGTCATGGCCCTTCTTGGCGAACAGCAGGTCCGTCTCGCGTGCTGCCGACAAGTCCGACACGCCGTCGCCCGCGTAGAACATGGTCGGACGCGTGCCCTCAGGCAGCTGCGCATAGGGGCGGAGCGTGAGCGATTTGTCGTGCCCGAAGCCGCTGCTTGGCTGTCAGAACACTGGCTTGCTTTTGTTGGTTTCCGAGTCTGCGCCGCAGCCTACCTGTCATCGTGGAAGACGATCTGCCAGCCACCCTCCTCGTTGATGGTGCTCTTGCCGGGGCGCGGCGCCACCTGGTTGCCGACCACCTGCATCTTGACGTAGTCGGGGCCGACAAGGTGCTCGAGGAGGGCCTTGATGATGGGCTCCATGCCCGACGAAAGGACGACGACCGGGATGTTGTTCTCCAGAGCCCACTTGAAGAATTCGTTGAAGTGCGGGTCGAGCTTGATGTTCTCGACCAGGTACTTGATGCATTGGTCGTATGGCTTGGTGACGCTGTCCATCATCTCCTTGAAAGAGTCTCTGCCGGTTTGTGAGTAACCGTTCGTTCCGATTGGCACACCCAGATGCCCACCTGAACGTCTTGGTGCCGTTGAGCGTGTCCATGTTGCCCTGGCGCCTCAGCGCGTGGCCGAAACCGATGTTGTCGGTCTTGAAGACAATTAATCTCTACCTTTTTGGAACGTGTCCAGACACGTACCATATAGTCATTGCCTGCAGAAATTCAGTACTTGCTATAAGATGTATAGCACGAGTATATTGAGGCGATAAAGGGTACAGGACAGAACGTGATCAAGCCTCTCCGCGGGCGTTTGGGTAGGAGTACAAACAGCGTGCACACGGAGCTGAGGCAATCATTCAGATGCAGAGTAGACCCGTGCATTAGCTCCAACCTTCTGGATGGAGACCTCAACCCCAGATGCACACTTCTTGGTACCACTTCCCATTCGAATGAGGGCTTCAGATCCGTGTACGTGCAGCACTGGGTCATAGTCTGAACATTCCAAGGGCTGGCCTTGAAGGAGTCCGAGGTTTTGGTTGAGGTCGACAGAATAGGCGCCTTCATGCTCGCCCGGGGTTGAAGTGGCATGGCCGCGAGATGCGGCTTGCAATTCTACCATGCGGACAGATATGAACGCTTCAACTCCAGATGGGCATTCGCCAGGTACGTACCTCAACCTCGCCCCAGACATGTTGCTCGATCATACCACGCATGAAGATTTGGTAAAGGAAACGAGTGTAATACATACTGTCCTGGAGGGTGATGGTGCCATCAAAGTCGGTAAAGAAGACAAACTTGGGGTCGGACTTCATCGCCCAAAGGTCGGGAGAGCCAGCCATGGTGTTGAGAGTGAGATCTAGGCGGAAGACTGAACGAAGAAGGGAGCAGGTGGAAGTCTGTGACTCAAAGGGGACAAGAACACGACAAGTCCAAGCAAGGCGTGCAGAGAAAAGAGAGGGAAGATCTATGCGGGGGATGTGCGGGTCAATGGGTGAGAGGGAGAAGGGGCGTCGGAGGTGTAGACGGCAGGGAGCCAAGTCAACAAAAAAGCGCAATTTGCGCCTTCCCGCTGCGATCAGCCCCGCGGTCGCCGCAACCAAAAGCGACCGGTGCAACGTGGGGTCATGGTCGCGCGTGAGCCGCTGACGCAGGCCCGCCTTGGCCCTCGGGCACCTCACCGCCGATCCAACCGCCGGAGCTCCGTGGCCAAGCCGCAGCGCCGCCGCGACGCAAGCTGTCAACCAGACGAAACCACCGGCGCCGACTTCATCCCAAGGGCCGTCCCCAATTCCCAGACATGCGCCCGGCGCTGCAGCACGCCGCCCGCTCGCTCACCGACTATGCTGTCCTGACCTTTTCCGCCGCCCGTCCCGCCGCCCAATCCCACGTCTCGCAGTCGTCGGTGTGCTTCCAATGCAAGCTCCGCGCCTTCTCCGCTGCTGCTCCGGCAAGGAGTAAGAGGGCGCTGCCCTCGTCGGTCTCCGCGGCTGTCAGGCAATGGTCTTCCACTGCAAGGGCCTTGCAGGAGAAGCCTCCGTCTACCCCGCAGGACCCTCAATCGCCAGCGGTTGAGGATGCTGCGAAGCGGGCTTCCGAGCCATCAGCCCAGCAACCGCCCGACCTGCCTCCATCACCCAGTGAATCAACACCTCCACCACCAAGCGAATCGACATCCCCACCACCACCGTTTTCTCCGCCCCCGCAGCCCGAACGTGTTGAACAGGTTCCCGACGAGAAGCTGCCGTCCCACCGCCAAGGTCTACGATGGGAATTATACAAGAGGGCATCCGCATACTTCGACGAGCTTCTGCCAAAGCTTATTCTTGTTGGACAGAAGGTGAACAGCTATACTGGAACGGACTTTTCTGGCATTGAGGCTCTTCGCCAAGAGATCAAGCAGCAAGGTGAGACATCATCGGACTATCCCCGATAAATATGCTCATGGTCATACAGAACGCCTGGTCAGATCCCGCCGTGAACAGGTTGAAGATGCAAAACGCCAGCTAGAAGCCGCTCTGTCCCAACAACAGACATCACAAAAAGAAGTCGTCGGTCTACTAGAACGCAAGCATTCGTGGTCTGCCAGCGATTTGGAACGGTACATGTCATTAATCCGGTCAGAACATCTCAACGATCAGGCGGTCCGAAGTGCCAAAGACGCTGTGCTGTCGGCTGAACACACCCTTGAGGAAGCCCGCGCCCACTTGGAGAAGCGTGAACGTGCGCAGTACCACGAGGAGCAGATCTGGAGCGACACCATCCGCCGGAACAGTACCTGGGTTACCATTGGTCTCATGGGCGTCAACATTCTCCTGCTGCTCAGCCAGCTCGTGGCTATCGAACCGTGGAGGCGAAGGAGGCTTGTTAGGGAAATCAAGAACGCACTGGACGAGAGGACAATGACCGCTGCCGTGCCGGCAACCGCTGCTGCACCAGCGGCGACCGGGGCGGCAGATTTGCCAAACACTCCGGTTCCTGCTCATGCCACCAAAGACACAACGGAAATCGCTGAATCCGCTGAGGCCGCCTCAACCGACCCCGTCGAGAAGGAAATCGACGAGGTTGTTGAGCCGGCTGGTGTGTTTCTTGAACAAGTTGAGCCCGCGGAGGTCCCCATCGCCGTCTCAGCCGATCTTTCTGGCCCCGAACCGACCGTCCCTCTCACCGAAGCCGTCGAGCCTGATGCCAGACCGTATTCAAAGAAGCGGCGAGACCCAACTACCCCGCAAGAGAAGTTGTCTGCCTTCATCGAGGATTGCGACCTCTACTTGCAAGATCTCTTTAGCGAACGCGCCA
Organism: Neofusicoccum laricinum; assembly: GCA_029906385.1. Taxonomy (NCBI): domain Eukaryota; kingdom Fungi; phylum Ascomycota; class Dothideomycetes; order Botryosphaeriales; family Botryosphaeriaceae; genus Neofusicoccum; species Neofusicoccum laricinum. The sequence goes on along the minus strand of CP123719.1, from coordinate 1,787,700 downwards.
TCTCCGTTCGCAAGGTCGACATCACTTCTGCGGCACTTCAGGGTGTTGCGGCCGGGGCGGCTGTCATGGGCGTTGTGGTGATGGCCTGGCTGAGGGCTAACGGAGGCAATTGAAAGATATCGTAGATACATGTACAACTTGTATAATAGATATGACGAGTGTAGAAGATTCACGGCACAGAAGGTTGTGTTGCACTAGCGATGAATGAATTTATGAAAATGGTTGTTTCAGCTATAGTGTGGGTCTATAGACCGCGAGTACTTCGTATCCGGACAAAGGTGCTCATGACAGGCTCGCGAATTCGGTAAAACAGTTACCGGATCGTTGTAATTGGTTTAAGGAGGGGAACTACAAAGGGCAGTAACCGCGCCCATGTTTGAAGGCAACTAAACGCGGATGAAGTATCCCCAGTCCCCAAAACAGAATAAGGAGTATACCAGGCACGCCAAGTCCGATTCTTTCCCCGCTCCAAATAAAACCTATCCACCAGCCCACGGTTATTACTTATAAGCTACCAAATACACGAGAAAGGTCAAAGATCCCTCTTGGGTCCTCCACAAAAGACGGTGAAGTCGAAGTGAAGATTACTTTCAGTGGCGCACGTCCTTCACCATAACTCGGCTGGGTTGCGAGAAGCATTCAGCTCTCGTGGTTCATCTGTACCATCCAACTCTGCCCTGGGTGTGACATCCATTGGGGGCTTGATCCACTCGCTGCCGGTCGCGGCTGGCACAGCCCTCTCCGCGTTCCTTTTGCGTCTCCAGTAGACCAAGAAGCCACATCCGAGCGTGATCGCAAACAGTATCATTCCAACAGCGATGCCAGCCTCCGTGCCGGCAGCCAACTCATTGGTCGCTGAGACTCTGCCTCCGCTGGTCGTCACAGTAGAAGGCTCCTTTGTGACCGTGGTTGCCGCTGTCTGTTGGCTTTGCCCCGTCTGCGTCTCTATCCAAATCCCGTTGACCTGCAGCTCCGTCCCGTGCGAGAATACGGTGACGGTACTCATAGAATTGGTGTAGGTGTACTGAGAGGTGATTGTAGTAGAAGAGCCGCCCGTAGTGCTGGTCTTGGTACAAGAGTCGGTCTATGTGCTGTCTTAGGAGATTGTCATCGCTTCCGCCGCGGTGAATGTGCTCTCGCACACGCCCGGAGAGGCTGCCGTGTCGTAGGTCAACCCACTACAAGAAACCCCGCGTTAGATATCTGTCGTAACGACGTCTGCTTCTTTTCCGGTCTCGACGAACCTCGGGCAGCAAACGACGCTGTTGGATATCGCCAAGAAGCCTGACCAGCCCTGCGGGCATATTCCCGGGCTGAATGTCGGGAAGACGCCCACGGAAAGGTACTGCGAGTATGACGATCCGAGAGGCGGGAAACACGTGTCCCACATGCTCCGAGTGAGGGTTCCTTGAAAGACGTGTAACTGAAAGGACTGGAATACGTGGTGGAAAGTGGAGTCCACTGGGATTCGCAAGCGGCAGGCGGCGTAAATGTTGTAGTCATCGGCAGTCTCACGGAATTGCAACTCTCGACTGTTTCGCGGTGGATCGAGTCCGAGGTATTTCCCCTCATTGCGCTCTCCCATGGCTCCTGGTGTCTCGGTGGTGACGTCTTGCAATGGCAGGGATGTTCTTCGCACAAGAATGAACGGCTGAGAGATGAAACTGGGACGAGAAGAAGGGGCTCGCGCACATAATAAAACCCGGGCTTGCTACAGCCTTGCGTTTATCTCTGGCGTGTTGTCCGACTGCAATGCCGTTTTGCTTCACACCTATCAGGGGTAAGTGGCCAGCTGACGATGACTGCGTCGGAGGGACGCCACAATAGCTTGCTATTGCTTGTGTTCCCAACACGGTCATGAGAGGACTGCGGGGTCCTGCTATCATCCAATCGACTGGTCTCATTCTTGCTCTTTTTGTTGGATTGACATGGAAAGGAAGACTTATGTAATCATATTACTTTGTATCTCGGATAGTCTGGACGGCCTAGCGCTTGAAGAACATCGAAAAAAGGCTGGTACAGTGTAATTCATCGTTGGGGATTCGAGCTTTCTACCATTCAAAGAAAAAGATTGCCATTTGAACATTTTAGCGGCCTCCATTCATACAAGGTAGACGAACGCTGCACTGGCTTGAATGTCTGCGAAGAGTACCGTTCGAGCTGAGATTTACGAGATGTTGCAACCCCACTTCAGCCCCGTCTGCACGCCGACCATAAGATTGAGTTGTATGGTCACAAGGTGCCACGTCTATCCAACGCCTGCTTCAGAATAATTTTTATCACTTTTTTCTCCGTGAGAAATCTCGGCTTCCAGTTGCGGTTTCAGTTCTCTCAACAGCACTTGTACATACACTATCCTCATTGAAGTGGGACCCGGATGCCGGAGTCTGTCGATGAGCTTGTAGCTTTTGTAGTATCCTGCAGCACTTCCCAGAAGCCGCTTGATCTCAGCCAGCAGCTGCCGTGTCTCTGATCCATATTGCGAGTTGACCGTTCCCCCAGGAGCCTCATTTGTTCTTCTCAGTAGGTCGGTGGCCTTTTTAGTAGCATTAGCAAGTCGCAACCATCAGGCCCGAGTGTGTATCGGCTTCCAGACCATCGGAATTGGCAATCTGGTTCTCCAACTGTCGACATCGCTTGTTGCGCCGCTGCATCTTCGCACTGATCTCCTCCATTTTATTCTTGGAGATCTCGAGAGCGCTAGAACGGCGGACCCATTCATCCACATCCGTCGGCTTCTGTTGGCTCATCTGCTGCGTCCATTGCTTCCTCCACAAAGGCATGGCCTCTCCATCCACGAAACTGTATAAGTAACAGCCTCCAACTACACAAGATTTATGTTTCTTCCAGCCTTCATGTGGAGGCTCGCCCAATTTTCGGAGCTTGTCGTGGCTTGCCGTGCTGAACCCCCGGGCAGGACGTACACAAAATCGCCAACTTCAATTTCAGATGGACCAACGCTGATGAAGCCTTCTTGGGTGATGAAGGATCTCCGACGATACGTTGCTGTGCGAATCGCATCGGTGATGTCCGGAGTGTCAGACGCAGTGGAAGGGTGGGACCGAATCCTCAGTTCGTGGAACTGACTGGCTGGAGTGTTCTGGGGATAGACGCCACGGGAAAAGGCGAGATGAAAATAGCAAGGCTGTGCGGGGAGGCTGTTCAGGCAGCCATCGGTCCCCTGCAAGGCTGAGTTGTCCACTCTGCGAGCACGTCGGGCATGATAGGTCCGGACATGTCAGACTGAATGGCGGGGTGTTGTGAAATTCAACACTACGTATCGAGGGTTGGAAGTATTTTGGTCGTCCGATCACTTTGATCCCCTGCTACCACCGCAGAAAATGCAAACAACAAGCCATTAAAGAAACGCCGCCACGGCGTGCGACACCAACCAAGAACCCTTCCGCAAATCGCACCGACAGTGGTATCATAGTCTAAACCTCCCGTTCCTTCCCCCTCAAGCCTCCTTGGCCGCCTCCGCCGCCTTCCCATCCTCGCTGTGCTTACTGCTCGCGCCGCTCACAGCCGCAGGCGGCGCATGGCCGTGCGACATCTGCATCTGCTCCAGCAGCGTCCAGTCGCCAATCTGCTCGTCGAAGAACTGATCGATGTCGAGGCCGATCATCTCGGCCTCCTCGCTGACGCGCAGGTGCATGCCGGGGATGAACTTGAGCAGGTACAGCAGCACGCAGGACACGACGAACGAGTAGGCCGAGATGGCGCAGATCTCGGCTAGCTGCAGGCCGACCTGCCTGCCGTTGCCATCCATGGCGCCGGGCGCCTCGGTGCCCAGGCCGTCGAGACTGGCGACCCAGGTCTGCGCGAAGATGCCCGTCAGGAACGAGCCAATCATGCCGCCGATGCCATGCAGCTTGAACACGTCCATGCCCTCGTCGATGTGCAGCCACTTCTCGACGTTCTGCACCGAGCTGCACGCCGCGCCCGTGAGGAAGCCGATCACGGCCGCGATCCAGAGCGAGACGAAGCCGGCGGCGGGCGTGATGCCGACGAGGCCGGCGATGGCGCCCGAGCAGGCGCCCACGACGGAGAACTTGCCCTTGTGCTTGACGTAGTCGACCAGCACCCAGCCGAGGATGCCGAACGACGCGGCCGTGTTGGTGTTGAAGCAGACGTACATGGAGCGGACGGATGCGTTGAGCGCCGAGCCGCCGTTGAAGCCGAACCAGCCGAACCAGATGAGGACGGTGCCTGTGCGGCAGGTCAGCTGGGGGCTCTTGTGCTGTGCTGCAAGGAGGGATGCTTACCGAGGAAGACGAGGGTGGTGTTGTGCGGCTTCGCGTGCGACGCCTCGCCGGCGTGCTTTCTCTTGCCCAGCACGAAGGCGTACGCCAGGGCGGACCAGCCCGAGGCGATGTGCACGGGACCGCCGCCGGCGAAGTCGAGCGAAGGCAGGTTGTACAGCCAGCCGTTGGCGTTCCAGGTCCAGCACGCGATGGGGCAGTAGACGATGGTGGCCCAGAGGAAGGCGAAGATGAGGGACGGCACGATGCGGCCGCGCTCGAAGGCGCCGCCGATGACGATCTGGACGGTGCAGGCGCAGAACAGCAGCTGGTACAGGCAGAAGACGATCTCGGGCAGCAGCGCCGAGCCGGGCGACGGGGCGACCTGGACGTTCTTGAGGCCGAAGTTTGCGAGGTCTCCGATGAAGGGGCCGGCCGTCCTGCTGTAGGCGAGAGAGTAGCCCCAGAACATCCATTGGAAGGTGGTGACGGCCATGACCATGAAGGACTGGAAGAGGAACGACAGAGAGGACTTGCGGCGCGTAAGGCCGCTGTACAGGAAACCGATGCCGGGGATGATGAGGAAGACGAGACAGCCGCAGACCATCAGCCAGATGTAATGGAACTCCAGGCCGGTGTACTGCGCGTTGACATCGACGGCCGTAGGGTCGCCGCCCTTGGGCTCTGAGGAGTCATACTCCGGCTGAGTTGCTGGTCAGTTTCTACACAGCTAGAGGATTCCGCCAGCAGCGGGAAAGGCTTACGGTAGTGAACATTTCGGCCATGGCGGTCGACCTGAAAGCAGCGAATGCGTGGCGGCTTCCCTCTCGTGTATCAAACAACAGTTCACTGGGCGTCGGCCAACGACCAGGGGTCCCAAGCTGCACGGATCCGGAAATCGAGGAGAGAAGAAAAAAAAAAAGACGGACCAGACCAGACGGCGGAGAGGGAAACAACAAATATAAGAATCTCCACCGGCGACTAGCAACACTGAGTCAAGGCGGCCGCTCGGCGATGGGGAAGAACACGCCCATACTGGCACGTTCTCTCCGCGTCTGCACAAGATTACAGTTCCACGGCTTCTTTCCGAAAGGGCCTCTCTCGGCTTGGCACTGATAAGAGACACAGCCCGACGCCGAGCGTCGGAGGCACAGGCAACGCGGGCGGAAGGCAGGCGAAGCACGAGCAACAGCGAAGGAGCACGCCCCCCGGAACCAGCCAAGCGGACAAGACGTGGGCAAGCGACCTTGGCGGTGGACAGGATGGGACAGGATTAGAGTGGAGCACCGTAGAGTCTGGCTTGTTCCGCCCAAGGCAGATAGTGACACACGCCCAGCCCTGCTGCCTCGACGCCGGTGTTGATAGGCACGGCAGTTGAGCCGCAGAGCTGCAAGCAGCGCGCGCGCGGATGAGCGGCAGCCAGGTGATTAGCGAGGAGCGAGGCTGTGGGAGCCTGGGTGTCCGGCAGGCTGGTTGGCGGACTCGCAGAACGTCCTCGCTCTGTTCTCCGGACTTTCAGACCGGTTGGGGTTAAGGCTGGAGCTGGGGGACAGGCACACGAGGCGATTGATTCGCGGCGCGGGCTGGGGCTATTGATAGTAGAAACGAGCGGCCGGGCTGATAAGGGAGCGCAGCGGGCAGATAGCATGGGACATGCCGGCCGGCGCGGGTGCGGCGTGGACGTGTGCAGGGCCAGCGAGCCCGGCGGGCCAGGGAGGGTGAGAGGATCGGACGGCGAAGGATGCCGGGGATCGGAAACGTGGTGTCGCTGGCTGGTGGCGGGCGGTGGATGGTGGACGGCTTATCGCAGGCGCAGGCTGCTGACGTTTGCTGCGGCGGGAGTGGAGCGTGGCCGGCCGAGACAGCCCTCCGCGCTGCACACACACACGCCGAGCTGCTGCTGTGCTGCTCGTGCCGGTCCCTAGCAGCGTGGCACCCGCCTCTGATAAGGCCGCGCCGGCTGAGGTAATGCCATTCTCAAAGCACTCCCACTCCCGCGGCTTGACCACGACCTCCGCAGTCCGCATCCGGCTACCGCGTGTGCTGCTTTGGCACCTCCGCTGCCTGTCGGCTTGCTGCCACGGCCTTCCCGGGCACACGCACCCACCCCAGCAGGAGCCTCAGGATGCAGGTGATTCTCTTATGTGCAGGGGTTGACTAAGTAAGCATCTCCGCCATGTCGTAAGTACAGAAAATCCACAATTGCTCCAAGCACAATCCCGACCACCCCCATCATGCAGCCGAGCCGAAACGACCAAGCACGACCAAGGAGCGAGCGGCCATCGAAAAACACCTGGATAACACCGTCAACACCATGCCTGATGAAAGAGAGACTCGTCGCACGCAGCCGATCCGCCGCCGTCCAAACACCGCGCTGAACCAACGCCCCCCTCACAGCCTGCTCTCCAGCGCGCTCCACCCCTTCTCGCCGGGCCACCGAGCCTCGGGCCACACGTGCCGCATCGCCTCCCAGATGTGCGACACGTGCTCGATGCGGAGCCCGTTCTTGACCTCGTCGGGCAGGTCCTTCGCGTCCTTGCGGTTGCCCTCCGGCAGCAGCACCACCTCGACGCCCGCGCGCAGCGCACCGATCAGCTTCTCCTTGATGCCGCCGACCGGCAGCACGCGTCCGCGCAGCGAGATCTCGCCCGTCATGGCCAGCCGCGGCGACACTTCCTTGCCGGTGAAGAGGGAAATGAGGGCGATGGTGTGCGCGAGGCCGGCAGACGGTCCGTCCTTGGGGATGGCCCCCGACGGGCAGTGGACATGGATGCTGCGCTCCTTCATGATGTCTTCGTTCGGGTTGGCCGTGAGGCTCAGCTCGAACGCGTGTGCCTTGACCCACGTGAGCGCCACCTCGACCGACTCCTTGAGCACGTCGCCCAGCTTGCCCGTGAGTTGCACACGCCCAGTGCCAGGCATGTCGGCAACCTCGATGAACAGGATACTGCCCTGGCCGCCTGTGCTGTAGGCGACAAGCCCAGTGACAATGCCTGGGCGAGAGTGCCGCTCGGCAAGCTCCTCGCTGAACGTCTCAACACCAAGGATCTTTTCTAGGTCATCGATGTTCACTTCTGGCTGATAGTGGTCCAGGCCGTGGGCGTCCGTGGCCTCGGCGTACTCGACGGCTTTGTACCGACAGACGCTTCCAAGCTCGCGCTCGAGGTTCCGGACGCCCGACTCCCGCGTGTACGAAGTGATGATCTTGTCGATGACATCCTCGGGTAGGAGAACCTTGTCTGAAGCGAGACCATTGGTCATGATCTGCTTAGGGAGCAGGTGACGCGTGGCAATGTGTCTCTTCTCCAGAGTTGTGTAGCCAGAGAGCTGTATCGTCTCCATGCGGTCGAGAAGGGGCGGCGGGATTGTGTCAAGCGTGTTTGCCGTAGCAATGAAAAGAATCTTGCTCAAGTCGATGGGAATGTTGATGTAGTGATCCGTGAAGGTGTGGTTCTGCTCCGGGTCGAGGACCTCCAGCATTGCTGCCGATGGATCACCATTGTGGTTCGACATGCCAATCTTGTCGATCTCGTCGAGCAGGAAGACTGGGTTGGCGACGCCCACCTTCTTCAGGCCTTGCACAACAAGACCAGGCATGGCTGCCACGTAGGTTCTTCTGTGACCACGGATCTCGGCCTCATCACGCACACCTCCCAGGGAAATGCGGTGGAACTTGCGGCCGAGGGCTGCGGCGACCGACTTTGCCAGGCTAGTCTTGCCAGTGCCAGGGGGTCCGACAAGCAAAAGAATGGGCGACTTGTCAACCATGCGCTTCTTCTCCAGCAGGCGAAGCTCGGCCTCGCTTGGGTCCTTGATAGCCTTCTCAAGCGCAACCGCCTTCTCCTCGTCTTCCGATTTCTCGTTCTCACTCTGCTCCTCTTTGGAGTCCTTTGATTCATCCTTGGCCGTAGAGTTGGTCAGCAGCTTGATCTGGGCCTCAATGTCCGCATTCACGGACTGCTTCAGCTTGAGCACCGCGAGATACTCGAGCAGACGCTTCTTGATCTTCTCCAGTCCGTGGTGGTCATCCTCCAGCTGCTTCCTCGCCCGAGCCAGAGTCTGTGCATCCAGCTGGTCCTCTGTCAACTTGGACCACGGGATATCCGCCAGGTTCTCCAGGTAGTTTCTGCACACCTGATACTCAGCCTGCGCGGGGTTCATCTTCTGCAGTCTCTGCAACTCGCGCTGAGCGACCTTCTGGGCCTCGGGGCTCATCTTCGACTCCTCCAGCCTCTTCTTCAGCTCATCCAACTCGTTGCCCTCCTCTTGGCCGGCAGCTCCGGCATTGCCGCCGGGAAAGCCGGGGAACCCAGGGAAGCCGTTCATGTTGCTCAGGCTGTTGGGCATCCTCAGCCGTGCCTTGTTCCACCTCTCGATCCTCTCGGCATCGATGCCGGTCGAAGGCTTGGCGGGGCTGACCGTCACCATCCGGCTGCTTCCCTGGATCGTGGCGATCTGCTTCTGAAGGATCTCGATGACGCGCTGCACGCGGTCCTTGACGGACACGGCGGACAGCACACGCAGCTTCTCCTCGTGGGTGCACTCGATGGCGTTGGCGGCCATGACGTCGGCCAGGAGGCCGGCTTCCGAGACGTCCTTCTTCGCGATGAACAGCTCCAGCCGCCGGGCCATCAACGGGGTTATTGTGATGTTCATCCGGGGCAGGATGGACGACAGCCGCACGAGGGCGAGGTACTCGCGTGACAGCTGCTTGAGCTCGGAGAAGAGGTTGAGCATGGGAGCGTCGGTGGGATTGATGACTGGCGGAAGCATCTCATTAGCACGCCACACGCCAGCGACAGCGCACGGATTGGAAGGGACGCATACACTCGTCCTCGAGGTGGACCAGCTCGGCCTCGAAGTACGGCCGCTCCTGGATGACGTTCTGCACCTGGAAGCGGCTGATGCCCTCGACCAGCAGGCTCAGCTCGCCCTGGCCGCGGCCCTGCACGCCCGACACCTTCGCGACGGTGCCGTAGGAGAACAGGTCGTCGCGGGTGGCGTGCACGGGGTCCTTGACGTCCGGCTTCGCTTGCTTCTTCTTGGCGGCAGCGGCATCGGCGTCGAGGAGGCGCTTGCCGTCGCGCGACAGCAGCGGCGAGGTCAGCGGGACGCAGCCGATTGTGACGGGGGCATCGTTCTTGGGACTCGCGGCGCGGCTGTAGATGTGGGCGAGCAGCGAGGCGACATCGGCGCGGTTCACGATGGGGAGGTTGAGGGTCACGCCGGGGAAGAGCGCGGACGGCGCGGCCAGCGGGACGATGGGCAGCACTTTCGACTTCGGGGTCGCCATCAATGGAGGAGGGGAGGGGGATGCGGGCGGTAGGGACTGGACGCGTGGCGGGAGCGGCTACGTATATCGGCGGGAGCGGAGGTGGGGAATATGCTCGAAGCTTTGGAGCTGAGCTATCGGCGGCCTGGGGCCCTGCTGTGGCCCGAGGTAATGTACGTAGTAATCACTGTGCGTGAGCCGCCTCTGCCTCTCTGCTCGCATCACCACTTCACGTGCGCCAAGCCCGTATCGCCCCTTTCCCGCGCCTCGCGCCTCGCGCCTCGCGCTGCAGCGCTGCAGGCCGTCTAGAATGCTCTGCGGCTCCCGCCACCGCCTCTCGGCGATGCTGCGCGTGGAGTTGGACCCTTCGGTGCCCCGCTCCCGAGCGTTTGCAGATCGCATGCCGTAAAAACGCTCGATTAATATGGGTATTCGCAACACCATTGTCCCAACTCCGCCTATCTTAACGCCGTGCTCCAGGTGATGCAGCACATGTCGCAGTATGAACAAACCCCAGTCAGATGCCTCACGCCTCGCTGCGCTACAATCCCCAAATGCCCCGTGCTTCGCCGCACTCCACGCTCCGCAGACACAACAATGACATCCAACAAACACGTATCGCTGTCAAAAGCCCTCCGTCCGCCTCCTCTTCTTCTTAGGCCGCCCGCCGTGGGTTCCTCGTTCCACCTGTGTTGACGCGAATGGCTGAGAAGACTGCGCCAGTTGGCTGGACTGCCCTGCGAGGCCAGGCGAGCTCATCGGCCACTGGATCGGCACGTTCGGCGTGAATGACACAGGAGGCTGCGATACAACCGTCAGACGTGGTGTCTGTGTTGTGGACTGCTGTGACAGATACAGCTCTGTCTCACGCCGTTGTTTTTTGGCCTTCTTCTCTGCCTGCCTGAGCAGCTTTTCGCGCTTCTCAGGCGAGAGCTTGTCGTTTTTCCAAGAAGCTCTGCGCTTGAGCCTAGCTGGTATACCGTCTTCGTCGTCGTTCTCAGCCGCAGGATCCGAACCGACCTTCCACTGCGCTACGACATCCTTCATGTCTGACGGGATCCCTTTCAATCGCTTGTGGAATGTGACTCCGAGCCGGCTGAGACGCTCACGACTCGAATCGTTCCCACCCCACATGCTCGACGCGAACGTAGCTTCTGAGCTGAGCGATGGCGTGGCCTCTGGTGTTGGCAAGGCAAAGCTCGAGATTTGGCTCTGTCTCAGCTGAGAGCTCATCAAGTCCTGTGAATTGCGGTGGTGTGCTGGCCCTTTTCCCTTCCCACTAAACGCAAGTGGAGAAGCCAAGCCGATCTCGTCCACGTCCATGGCTTCTGACTCGAGATTCCCCGCTTCCGCTGGCTCTTGCTGAGGCTCCGGCTGCTGTAAGTTCACCGTGAAGCTTGACAGACATATTGCCATAGCAATGCGTCTCGCAAGCCTCTCCTGGCCCAAGCGAGCCCTTGCTGGAATCTCCGCTGGCAATGTCGATACCCATCGATGAATGATCCACTCGTACATCAGTAGGACCGAAGGCACACCATCCTCGAGCTGGACAAAATCGGGTAAGAGAGAGCGGTCGAGGGGCCTGATGGCCAGTGACGCCGCCTCACTGTCCAGCTTGACAGTTGTTTTGATCAACTCTTGGAATGAATACGCCGTTTCATCGATATCAGAGACGTCCAGCTGGAACCCGCGACCGGCAAGATGAAACAGAGTATCGTGGCGATCATAGTCGTCGGGGGTCATCGTGGAGGCAAGTTTTGAAGCGAGTTCGGTGATGATCGCTGACGAATCATCTCTGGCACCGTTCTCATTTCCCTCGTGCTCCTCTAGGATTCTGCTGATGACGTTTGAATCCACTATCCATGGTCCTCGTTTTGGCGCGGTTGTTCTTCTCCTCCATTGAATCTTCTTGGGTTCTTCCTCAAGCCCGTCGAGCTCATCTAGGACAACGAATGAGTCATCCAACACGCGAGTCGAGCTCTGTGTTGTGATTCTCTTTATCCACGAGGGACAGTCGACTGCCGGAGCATTTGGACGTTGCTCTGTTCCACCGTAGGCATTGTCAGAGACAAATGCCAATCTCCGGCTTGCTTCCAAGGTGTCCGAAAGAAAAGTGAAGTTGAAAAACTGAAGCCCACGATCGCGGTACTCGCTACCAGGCCCAGAGACAGTAGTAAGAGGCTTTTCGCCAAAGTCAAGACTCTCGACATAAAATCCACGGAGATGACCCTTGTCAAAAGGTAAACGCGCGGGGTCTGAGACAGAGATGAGCATATTCGTCTCCTCGTGTTTTCGATACCTGAACGTAATGGCGTCGGGCATTTGGAGAGACCGTAGAAACACAACAGTTTCTGTGCGTGTATATAAGTATAGAAATAATTTTCCGTTTCAAAAGTCGCCAAACGTACCTTCGCCGTCTGCAAATAGAGAGATTTGCAGAGTTGTGTCGTCGTCATTGATCCAGTGCCTCCAAGAGAGTAAAATATCGGCATCCACCCTCTTCCCCTTTTCGTCTCCGTGCGCGAGGAGCGGCGTCTTCAGAAGTAGAACATGAGTCGAAGTCACGAGGACAATACGGCTTGAGTCCTGAGGATCTCTCTTGATGTCTAGAATCCACGAGGGAGATCGAGCGAGCCTAAGGCAGGATGGGTTCAGATGAACAGATCGGCCTTGGAAATCCACAAACTGCACGAGTCGCCGGTTGCAGACCAATATCGTGCTTACATCCTTCACCCAGAGGATACGGCCCCATCCATCGTAATGACCCGGTAACGTGCCCTCCTGAGCATCTGTGGACGTGAGGGGGACATCGAGGCACCCGCCCTTGTACTGGGTTGTTCGATAATCGAATCTTTTCCCTCTCCGGCCTTCAATATCATAGACCGTCCAGTTGCCTTCCAGATCCACCGTCGCGAACTGGCGTTGATACCAAGGGTTGAAGGTGACGTCCGCATAACCTGGTTCATTCGGGCGAGAAGCGAGGCTGACTAGATGACTGGCTTCTAATCTCGAAGGTGGGGAAGAGTGCCAGGATGTGCCATCTTTCGGAGGAGGGACCGGAAGTCTGTGGAACATCGGCTGGAAAATATCGACGGATCGTGGAGTACGAGCGGCAATAAATGTGCTGCGATCATCGTTTTGGTTTGCGCAGCAGACCTGCAGTATGGGAGCACCATTGCCTGGCCACCATCCAACGTCACCGTGGCTGAGAGTGGGAACCTTCAACCATACGCTCTTATCTTTATACCAGCCCTGGTGCTCGAACTGAAGCTGCACGAGGCGAAGGGACGCACCGGCAGCCCCAGAAGGGTGGGCAGCAATCCTGACAGCTCCCTTGGAGCCCTTGTTGTCCACATCGGCAGCTCTTCCAAAAGCCAGTAGATCGCCTCTCAGAGGATCGTAGCTCTCGGCGACGGCGGTAGCTGTATTGGAGAGCTGGGCGGCGCGGCCAAGGAGCCGAGAGGCACTGCGAAGCTCGGGGTTCAGAGAAAGGAGGTGGTTCTGCTGGCGGTCCAGCTCAGTGGCGTCGCTCGTGAGAAAAGATGCGCTCCGAGTGCTGGCGGGCACCTCGACGTGACGGTCGCCCACAGGGTGAAAAACTCGGCGCACACCAGGGGTTCGCGGGAATACCCAGGCCTTGTTCTCGACATCGTAGACAGGCTGGCCGAAGTGACCATAGTGCAGGTCATCAACGCCCGGGTCAGTCATTCGGCTTTAATGGTGCGTCGAAGGCGGAGAAGATCATGTCTTCGAGGAGAATGGCGGCGCTTCCGTCGTCTGGCACGCTGCATTTGCTGAGGGGCGGTAAATGCGATTAACATTCGGGGAGCATGCTGCTGCAGGCGGCCTTGCGCAGCGACGAGGTTTGCGAGGCTGGGTCGCGCTGCAGGCGGGAGGGTCGAAGCAGGCGGGCGAGCGAGTGATCGCATTCCCGCCGCTAGGGAACGGCATTTTTTTCAGCCCTAAGCCGCGTCGGTCACCCGGCCAACCCCCGGCGCTGCACGGGCCGCACCACTTCAACACCACGCCCGCCGCCTCTCGCGCCCGCCAACAACCCTACTGTCGTCGAACATCTCCCCACCGCATACTTCTCGCACGTCGCGCATCCAAGCAGCTCATATTCCCCAACATCGCATCGAAAATACAGCTACACTGCAAACCCTTTCGCAACCACGCGTCTAAACCATGGCCACCGCCGTCTTCGAGCCGTCGCTCTCCACGAGCGCCATGCGCGCCCCGTTCGCCTCCGCCGACGCACCCTCGATGGCCGACTCGCTGCCAAGCGTGAACTTTGGCTTCGATGACCTCCGCTCGCGGATGTCGGCCTTCCAGGCGCGCTTTGATGCGTTCATCGAGCAGGGCCGGAAGCGCGTGATGGAGGAGCGCAACCAATTCCGCATAAACATCGCAGAGATGAAGGGTAAGCCTTGACCTGCAAACCGTAAGGCTGCGTACAGAACTGACTGGATCGTCTGCAGAGGACCAACGCCACAAACAACGGGAGATCGAGATCTTGACCCTCAAGTCGACAACACACCAGCAGACGCTCGCCAAAGAGTCGCAGGAGACGGCTGAAATGCACAATGCCATCTCCAGCCTCACGTCGCGGCGCGACGAGCAGATCATCCGTCGCGATGCCCTCAAGGCCCAGATCGGGGATCTGCAGAAGCGCATCACCGCCAAGCGCGAGGCCCAGCGCGAGCACGCCCGCTACCTCGATTCGCAGGCCAGCCACAACCGCCCCGAGCTGTCCTTCTGGCAGGACTACTTGTGCATGTATGTTGATGGCGCTGGCTTGGAGGACCGTCTCAAGTTCACCTTCACACACATCAACGAGAACGACTGGGAGAAGGAGGCGTGGTTTGAGCTCGACACCAGCTCCCGCGATTACACCATTAGCAGCATGAAGCCCAAGCTTGAGGGTGATGAGGTTGAAAGACTACTGGACGAACTGAATGAGGCCAGGGATCTGAGCAGCTTCTTTAAGGGTATGAGAGAGCTATTCATCGAGTCTTTGAAATAAAGATTTGCTGTGCGGTAGGGTTTTTGTGGGAGTTTGGAGGGAGTTTTGGTGCACGGACTTTGGGATACCATACATCTTGTGACTATTGGTGTTTGATAGGATCATTTGACGAGCCATTCTAGCGAGGCTGCTCTATGCACGATCTCTAGATTCTTGCCTAACGGGTGCTGTAATACTGAGGAGCGTATTCCAACAACCAATTCTTTTCAATCTTCGTGATATCTCTGATGAAAGTTTTGTTTCCTGTTTCCATGATCTCATGGAACATGACCCAATCCGCCTTGCGGTTCTGTTTCGATGTCAGCAAAGGCCTAGTGGGTGTGATCGGGACGAACATGAAACTTACAAACATTAACGAGGTAGGATGGGCATGCAGCACCATGCCACCATCAATCGTCTTGAAGGTCCCGTCTGGTTGCATCCTAGCCGCGTGTGCGAAGAAACCGGTTGTCAAGCATCTGCGGATCTGCTCCGCCTTGTCAGGTCCACCCACGCGAAGGACAGAAGAAGATGACAGGCTTTCCTCCACGTTGATACCGAGACGCTCAAGGTACTTCCGAAGCTGGTTTCGAATGCTGACTGCTCGAGCCATTGACTTGAAGTTCAGGTAGTTGTCGCGGCACCATTTCGCGTCCTTTTTCCCCTTGGTGACAAAGGCATGGTAAACGTTGAGGAGTGTCAAATGGTCGCCTTCTTCCACGGCGAATTTCCGCCGCGCGTTTTCTTGGGCTTTCTTTTGGCCTTCGTGGGAGAACCAAACGTTCCCCTGCAGGCTAGCCATAGCAGCAACCGACAGCACTTCGCTCAAACAACCAAACTCCGGCGAAGAAAGAAGAACCTTCGCCATCATAGGCTCAACCGCTAACTCTGCCATTCGTGCGCCCAGTGGTTTTGTAAGCTTGGCATAGTCATCCAGAGCACCAAGAGAGTAGAGCAATTCCAGCGCTCTGATGATAAGTTCCGCAGGGGGAGGTGTTAGATAATCGAAGCGCGCGATGTTGTCTATACCAAGGGATTTCAACTGCAAGATGACTGGAGCCAGGTTTGACCGTTGTATCTCAGGCACTGTAGCTTCTGGAAGACTGTCCCAGGCTTGCTCCGTATATAGGCGGTAGCATTTGCCGGGTTTTGTACGACCAGCACGACCAGCACGCTGCGTGGCAGAGGCTTTCGACACATGTGTTGCGGTTAGATTTTCGATTCCGGTGTTTGGATTGTAAGCCCGCAGTTTTACATAGCCGGAGTCAATGACGTAGACGATTCCATCTATGGTCACCGAAGCTTCTGCAATGTTTGTCGCTATGATAACCTTTCGTACGTTCTCTGGAGCAGGCTCGAAGACGTACATTTGTTGATCAGTCGGAAGTCCCGCGTACAGAGGCAGGGCTTGGATCGAAGGAGCCTTGGGGTTTAGGTTCACAGCACGGTCGGCAATCATCTCGAGTGCTGTCTCGATTTCCTCTCGCCCAGTCAAAAAGATCAGAATGTCGCCTTCCGGCTCCTGGGTGTGGATGTCGAAGACAGTCTTGACTGCCCTCTCCACGTAGTCCTCGGCTGGCTGTTCCAAGTAGTGGATGTCGACTGGATACATGCGCCCCTCAAGGCTGATTATCCGCCCGACACTGCCGCCGAGCTCTCCGGGTGCGTTGCTCTCCTCTGCGGCATCGCCAGCGAAAAACCTCAGGAACTCTTCGGCCTGCAACGTGGCACTGCTCACGACGATGCGTAGTTCTGGTCGTTTCTTCCGGATCTTTTTCAGAAGTCCAAGAAGCAGGTCAGAGCTGAGGGAACGCTCATGAGCCTCGTCGACCATGATGACTGAGTACCGGGACAGAAGAGGGTCGACGAGAGCCTCTCTAAGAAGCATGCCGTCGGTAAGGAACTTGATCCGGGTTGCGGCCGATGTTACGTCCTCGAACCTAATGGAGTAGCCGACGTCCTGGCCCAGATTGCAGCTCATCTCCTCAGCTACTCGAGCGGCAACGGAGGTGGCAGCGACCCGCCGGGGCTGTGAAGAAGGTCAGGGAAGTACAAGTCTGGGTCTACCTGGAGCTAACTGACCCACCTGCGTGACAGCCATAAGTTTGCCTCCGGCACACCATCCTGCTTGGTCCAGGAATTGGGGGATCTGCGTTGTCTTTCCGCTGCCGGTGTGGCCCACGACGATGGTGACGGGAAATGTCTCGATCAGATAAAGGAGAGCATCGCGGTGGCGGGCAATGGGCAGCAGGGCGGCCGGCTTGAAGAGCGAGGGCACGAAGTCCTGGTCGTGGTCGGCCATCGGGGCAGAGGCTCGACGCCGAGCTCTGTGCGCTGAGGGGCGGGCCGGTGGATCCTCTAGGCCAGACGCGTGCAAGCGATCTGGTGGTCCTGGGCGTGCTCGAGGATGAGGTGCACCGATGGGAAATCACCCGGGCACGCTGTGCAAAAGAAGTGGCCGAGGAGCAGCCGAGCCACAGGGGCTGCGTCATAGCGCGGGCGCAGGGCAGGCACATTGGCGTGTTGGGCCCGCCGCTGCACTGGGACATTCTAGCCTCCAGGCACCAGACCATCGCGCTCACTCTCCAAGTCGCACTCAACACGCACTCAACGCTCGTCCGCTGCAACCGCAATTCCGCGCGACGCCTCCCCGCAGCCGCCCGCCACCATGTCCGACAAGCCAGCAGGCGAGAAGAAGCCCCGCCCAGTAGGCCACCACCCTCCCCGCGCGAAATTGATCAATATAGCAAGGAGATCGACCCGAAGCTGATCCTATATAGGAGAGCATCACTACAAAGCCAGATATGGACTTCGCCTCGGACGACGAGGCGCCGACCCCTGCGACCGCTGCCCCTCCCACCACTTCACCCCAGCCCAAGAAGGTGAGCTTCCAGGAGCCTGCCAACGACGAAGAAGCCCCGCCTCCGAAACCGCCGCGACCCATGAGCCCGATGGCGCAAGCAGAGGCAACCCTCATCGAGGCCTTCCCGGACACCGATCCGAAGGTCGTCAAGGCCATCCTGGTCGCCAGCGGCGGAAAGGTCGAGCCTGCCTTCAATGCCCTGTTGAGTACGCATACGTGTCGCGCGGAGGAGGACCAAGCTGACGGATTAAAGGCATGTCCGACCCCAACTTCAAGGAAGACGAAGTCCCACCTCCGCAACCGCCCCGTCCCACTCAGCCCCGCACACAGCTGGAGCAGGATGAGCTGTATGCGCGCCAACTGGCCGCCCACTTCCAGTCCTCTTCCAGCAGGGGACAGCCGCAGCACCGTCGCAACGAATCGGAGGACGATCGCGAGCACAGCTTCTTTGATGGTGAGCAATGCCGTCTACTCTGCGCGCGTGTGAGCTCATACTGACGGGTCCAGACGACCTGCCTGTCATTCAAGAGAACATAAAGAAGGGCTTCCTCGAGACTCAGTCAAAGGTCAACAACTGGGTCACAGGCTTCATGAAGAAGCTGGATGGAGAGGACGAGGACGAGACCCGGCCAGGCCAACCGGGCTCCAGCCAGGATCGCAGGCAAAATTTCGGCCCCTCCCAGTCAGACCAGCTGTACGGCATCCGCAGGAGCGAGGAGGGGAGGCGCAGCGCAGACCGTGAGCGCTACGATTCTGACCCACGAGTGCTTGGCGACGACTTCTCGGGGCTCGAGCTGCGGGACAACGAAGGTGCGTAAAACCCGCTGCTCCCGATTGCTTTTTTGTGCGCAATTGAAACCTAATAAATTTCCCCTAGCAGCTGCTAGGAAGCGTTCTAACCGCCCTTCAGCGAACCCCGACCTGTTCAAGCCCACTCCGAAGCCCCCGCAGTCCGGCCCCGTCGATGAAGTCGACGCGCTGTACCGCAATCCTACACCTCCTCGCCAGCCGTCGCCTGGTGCCAACAAGACCAAGAAGTGGCAGCCTTTGACATCAGTAGCACCGAACCCGGAGGCCGATGACCACGATCCTTTCAGCCTTGGCGATAGTGATGATGAGCAGGAGGCAAAGACCAAGGACATTAAGTCCGAGGATAGCGAGAGGCTTAAGAAGGCGGCTGCCGAGTCGGACTCCAAAGATGCGAAGGAGTCGGGCTCTTCTCCTTCTCCCGCCCCGGCAGAGAGGAGTGGGAGCGTAGGCCAGAAGGATAAGGTAGCCGAGGAGCTCTTGGCCGAGAAGAAGTAAAAGTCTAGCTCAGCAAGTCTTCCCGCGCGGATGACCCCTGAGCTGAGTCGTTTGGGGCATTTTGGAAGGGTAGCAGGATACCATGGTGAGGCATTTTACTAGCTTTCTGCGACAGGAAGATGGTTCGGGAACGATTCTGATCACTCACTTTTTGCATTATTCGAACCATGCAGAACAAGCATTGGCTGGACATGGGAAACGGCGATGGTTACAGCGCATGCTATGCGAAGCTGCAGCAGCTCACAAACGGCTGAACGGTGTTTTCGGCAGGCAATGTGGATCCTGGTGACTGTTCCAACTCCGTCTTGTGTGTGCAAGGGCATTGGGAGAGAATTGGAGCCTGAGGCAGCTGATTTATCTCCGTAATGAGGGTATGCCAAGGCGTACGTGATGCTCCATCAAGAGGTTTGAAAGAGGCCAGTCAAACCTTGTGTCTTGAGCCTGCGATCACTGGCCGTCCTATGCTCGCCGTTGCCTTCCCAGCGCCAATGCTTCCCCACATCTCTCCAACAGCAAAAGCCGAGCTAAGGAATTACTTTCCTCTACAGGACTAGCGTGATCTATCATCCAGCATCCAATGACATCTGCAGCTCAGCCACGCCGAATTATCAAGAAAGATGTCAACTTCCGTTCCATACTCCTCTTCATTCTCCCCTGTTCGCTCCCACACCATTTCCCCTCTACCCAATTCATCTCAACCACAATGCCTCCAGCCCTCACCTCCCTCCTCCCCCTCATCTCCCTCTCCCTCGCCCGCGACATCACCTTTCCCCCACTTTCGGGCTACCAGCAGCAGGTCCCCGTCCAGCCCGGCTCGGCGTTCGATCCCGCCGGCAGCATCAAGGACGACGGCCTCTCAGGCGCCAAGTTCGCCGGCCTGACCACCTTCGCGAATCTGCCGTACGTGCATTGCCTGGCGGCCGAGGGGGAGGAGGTGGAGAGGTTCGATGTGGCGTTTCTGGGAGCGCCGTTCGACACGGTGAGTTTCTTCCTGTTTTTTTTTTCGGTTGTGTTTGGGTTGGGGCAGGGTGGGGGTGTGGGTTAAGAACGTAAAATTGGGTTCGAGAATGACGGTCGTAGACGGTGGTTATCACGGCGTTGGGAAGCTTCCACTGATATCGTGGTTCGCGGCCTGCAGGGCGTGACGGCTCGGCCTGGTGCCAGATACGGGCCGGGAGGCATCCGGATCGGGTCGCGGAGGATGCAGCCGGATACGTGGAATATTTACAACGGTTAGTAATCCCCTTCTCCTTTCCCCTGAGCTCGAGAAGGCATGGTACAGGGTCGTCGGGAAGGCCGATGCAAAGTCAGGGGTTTTCGAGGGACGCGCCGGAGGTGGTACGGCGGCTACGGAACCTGCCGCCATGAGCCTCAAGAAGGCTCGGACGGCCGTCTGAAGGCGCACAGCTTCACGTGTTGTGCACGTTGTACGGAATCGGTCATCTGCCTGCACGACGTTGCCTGCCAGGCGGCCATAACTGAGGTCCCGCTTCATACCCTGCGAAGCCATCCGGCCGGCATCCATTCTGCTGCGCTCTCAAGCACCAATGAACCGGGTTGGGGGCTCGAAAGTTATTTGAAATTTCTTGCTGGGCTACTTCTGGCGCTTCTTCATGGAGAAGGCTAATGCATACGTGGCGTGTTGGCAGGAGAGAGTGCCTACCACAGCTGGGCAAAGATCGTTGACTGCGGGGACGCACCACTCACTTTCCTGGTATGGATGAGGCGATACGGAGGCAATCCCGTCGCCTGGCGCGTCGCTTTTGCAACAGGCACTGACGACTTGATAGGATAACACGGTTGCTCTCAGACAGCTAGACACGGCGCACAAGGTACGTACCACCTTTCTCAACCTTCCCTGTCCACAGGGCCTTGCGCGTGGGAGACGCTACCTAGGCCTTCTATTGCCCGCTGCCTAGCACGTCGCACGCGCTACAGACGGCAAGCGGCAAGCACCATCCGCGTGGAGTGACTATGCAGCTATGCGTGGTGAAAAAAAAAAAAAAAAACGGCCAGATGCTCGCAGCGGGGTTGTACGTCTGCAGAGAATCCGGGGAGAAGAGCGATGGGAGCGATGGGCGAATCGCGAGGAATGCCCTGAAGTGCAGATGAGCCCTGACGTCAGACTGGTGTGCCGCAGATTATCGCAGGGCGTACGGCGAACTCAAGTGACTACTCGACGCCTAGAATCATCACACTAGGTGGCGACCATACCACCACCTTGTCAGCGCTGAGGTCCGCCGCCGAGAGATGGGGGCCGGTTAGCGTCATCCATTTTGATAGTCACCTTGGTAGGCCTCCTTCGATCTTGATCTGAGCAACCCAGTGCGTGCTGGTTGATGCAGCAGTTGCAGACACCTGGGATCCGGAAGTTCTCGGTAAGTGGGGCCGTTGGTGGAAATCTTGTCGTGAAAGACGCTGAAGAGTTGATAATTGGCAGGCGGAGGCATCTCCCATTATGCCGTGCGTATTGCTGCACCACACTACGGGAGGCGAGTAAAGCGGGGAGCTGATGTCTATCGAATTAGGGAGTCAACCATGGCACCTTCCTTCATATTGCGCATGAGGAAGGGTTGATCCGCAACACGTCGATCCATGCGGGGATTCGAGCTCCAGTGATGCGGCCGAAGGGGGACATCCGCAATGACATCAGATGCGGATTCGACATGGTCAAGGCCCGGGAGATTGATCGGATAGCCATTGCCGGTGTCATCGAGCGCCTGAAGGAACGGGTTGGCGGCAGCAAGGTCTACATTTCCGTTGATATTGATGTTTTGGATCCGGCCTTTGCACCTGGTGAGTGGAGAAAGCGGCGCAAGACAAAGCTGGCTGACTGTTCAAGCCACCGGTACGGCTGAGCCTGGCGGGTGGTCGACACGAGAACTCCTGAGTATTCTCGACGGACTAAGCGGGCTGGAGGTGATTGGTGCAGACATTGGTGAGCATAAAGCGTCTTGGATCAACGCGCGCGTGTTATTGACATGCGCGGCAGTCGAAGTGTCTCCGGTGTGGGATAACGCGGGGGAGACGACGGTACTCGCGGCAGCACATGTGGCCGACTCTCTTCTCACGCTGATGGTGCAGAAGCCTGTCAAGTCGACGGCTGAGGAGACGCAGTGAGACAGAAGGCGTAACGTCCACGAGAACGGTGCAACAACAGGTGGTAGCACGGGCGGAAAAGGTGGTCGCGGCGGAGAGGACATGAGTGTGGGTCTACAATATGCAGGAGAATGAAAGAGGACTGTTCAATGAGGTGAGATGGAGATGCGAGCAGCCTGGACTGCAGACGAGTGTTGCAGACCGGTGCATGCTGGCCCAAGTCAATCGGTGCGTCGTGGGGCGTGGGGCGTGAGGCAGCAGACGTTGCACTGTGTGTCGAGCCGGTGCACTGGCGTGAAGAGTGAGTGTCAATGCTATCAGATGCCCGGAAACTGAGGCGAGAGCTGGGCAAGTGAGGCGAGGTGGGAGTGCAGCAATCGGGCGGCTCCAAACGAAGCACTCGTCCGGATGGCTTCGGCTGTTCAATCACAGTGCTTCCGAAGCCAGGCGAATGCCCCAAGCACCCATGCAGGCATGTTCCCGTTGGCCTGGCACGTCCCGGTGCTGCCATTTCTTGCGCAACGAGGCTACGCGGCAACCGAGGCCGCCACGCGCCGAGGCCATTGGCCGCGGCGTAAGTCGTGGCCAGTTTCCATGTGATCATGCACTGTTCCACCGGCAACAGCTCCGAGTGGCAGGAGGCGAGGCTGCCCCACCGCCCCTCCTCGCAAGTGAGATCATCAACAACGTCTGCCACATAATTCGACCATCAACCCCCAACCCGTCCTGCAGCAGGCAAACTTGCCCATCAGCAAACATCCAGAACCGCCCCAGGAGCCATGGACCAGAAGCGCGACGCCAACCACGTCGAGGAGCCCAAGCGCTTCGAGCCGAAGAAGCCTGTCCAACTCGACCCGCCTAAGGACGACCCCATCACCCTCGACTATCTGGCCAAGTGTGACGGTACGCCCGCTTCCGGCTGTCAATCCCAGTGGCCTGTTGCACTGACAGCCACGTCTAGGCAAGAACGAGGGCTATCCCACGCTGGTTGCCATCAAAGTACGCCCGAGCTGGCCCCGTCCCTTACCCTTCGCCTCGCACTGACAGCTCCATCCCAGGGCACCGTGTTTGACGTCTCTAAGAATGACGCATACGGCCCCAATGGCCAGTACAAGGGTGAGTTCCTTGCCCTGCAGCAATCTCTCCCCCAGCCCTTCCCCCGTGCGGGACGGGAAGTCAAACCTGCATGAGAAAGAAAAGAAAAGGTAGATTTCGTGAAACCAAGATCTGAGCTCTGACGCCCCTTTTTCTCTTCCCAGTTTTTGCCGGCAAGGAGCCCAACCGCGCTCTGGCTCAGTCTTCACTCAAGCCCGAAGACTGCCGCCCGGAGTGGGAGGACCTGACCGACAAGGAGAAGACGGTCCTGGAAGAGTGGTACACCTTCTTCAGCAAGCGCTACAACATCGTGGGGAAGGTGCAGCGGGACGCCAGCGCCAGTGCGACTCTGTAAGTTACCACAGCAATCGAGCCGCGCCGTCTCCTCTTCCGTGCGAGGACCAAAATCCCGTTGCGCAAATGTTGCAGCAGCAATTCCTCTGGCTGCTGTGATGTATGCGGAAACAAAGGCGAGATGGAGAAAATCCCAAGAGTGTGTGCGAGGCAGATGGGGCTTACAAGTTGTGCGCAAAACTTGAAGAGCGATGGCGGCGAAACCGGGTATCGGGCCACGGCCGAATGCGAGCGTTTTTGTGTTCAGCTTGGCATGCTGTCTTTCGCTTCTGTACTTCTTTGCCTTTTGACGGGAGGGAGTTGTACTGCAGGTCCGGGCCGGCTGGCTGCAAATGAATTGCGGCGGATGCAGACAATTGGCGCTTATGCATGAGGCAGGATTGAAGCAGGTGCGTACTTCGAGCATGCCCTGATGCGGCTGCACACAGATACACATGCATGCGTTTGTCTGTCCCACACCCTGATTTGCCTTCTTCACTCCAGGATCCCGCGCAGATCCCTGCACCCGGAGAAGATGCACCAGTGCCGTTCTCACCGCCATGCAACCTCTCTTTGAACAAGGCAACGCTTTTGTGATGATTAAAGCTACTCATATACAGATAAGCATGTTTTCAGGCACACTTCCAGCGCTTGTAGTAAAAGACAGTGGTAAAAGCAAAACGAAGCTAATAAGAGCAATATCATGCCGTAATCGTTCCCAAGAAAAAACTGAAAAGGCAAGAACGAGAAAGCGATGAAACTCCAACTAAACGCAAGAAACACATAAGGACAACAATCTTCAGGGAGCCTGCCTAATCGAATGACTTTTCAGCAACGCTCGTGTCCGCCCAACGAAGATAAGCAGCAAAAATTTCCACCACCAGCTAGAAACAACACAAAAAGATGCCACGACGTGCGAGCCTCGCCAAACGTTCTTTTTTTCTCTTTCAAAAGCGCCGCCGCCGGTCCCGCGTTTCCCCCTCACATCTTCTGGCCGCCAAATATCCTTCCGGAAGGCGGCTGGACGGAAGCGGTGACCTGCTGCGGCGCGCCGGCGGCCACGCAGGTCGAGCAGTTCTCGAACGGCTGCTTCCACTCCCTCTTGATGCTCCACGCGCCGAAGCACTGGTGGTTGGGGTCGTTGCGCGCGAAGTGGCAGTGCTTGATCAGCCGGCGGCCCACGTGGCTGCAGTGGTAGTGGATCGCTTCGTACTGGCACATGGCGCGCGGTGGCGGGGGGGAGAAGCGGTGAGGATGTACGTGTCTACGAAAATAAGACTCGATTGACTGGCTGTCGGAAGAATGGTGCTGCTGGTGGACGCGTCTGATTGGGCCGAGGGCGCGGAGGATTGTACTATTCGAGGAAACGGTATTGTGTGTCAGTGGCGGCGGCAGTGGCGTATGTCAGACGGGAGCGAAGGGACAGGAGCTTAGTGGACTGCGTGATAGTGCGTGCGGTCCGTTGGATGCCATGTCATATACGTACGAGGCGCTTCTCGGTGTGTGCGAGTGCTTGTGGTAGGTCTCAGGCCGGCTGACAGCCGATGTCAAAGTGCTGTCAAAGGATGGAAGCGTGGGGCTTGTGCGGCTATGCGCTGGAATTGATGTATAAAGGAACCGTGCTGAGCTTTTTTTTTTGTTTTTTTGAGGAGTGATGCTGAAAGAAAATGCCGCCGTGTGGTTTTGCCATATAGCCTCCCTCCAACGTCTCTTTATATGCACCAAGGTCCAGAGAATCCTCCCCCCTTTGCTACGGGGGGTCGCTAGAAAATTCTGGACGACCTACAGAAACTCTGGCCCACTCATTCGACGCCTTGCTACGCGGGGCGGCCTCGTCCGATTGCTCACAAAAAGCTGGTCTTAGCTTCCCCGGAGAGCAGCTTCATGATGGTGAGTGCCATAGACTCGAGTCTGTGCCTGTCGGTTGGCAGGGCAGGACTGGTGCCTCTTCCCGTGCAAGCTGCGCAAAGGGATTGGAGGGAGACCCTGGGCAGAGCGTGGGTTCCAGCAGAAATGTCGCCCGGTTCGCGGCTAGCAGGTTTTAGCGAGGCCCGGAGCATGTCGAAATGGCCGTCTCTCCTCGCACAGAGCCGTGAAGTCGAGAAAGCACGGATGGTGATTAGAGAGGCGTCCGGCGCTTTTAAGAATGCTACTAATCGCATAAGACTCGTTTCGATCTGGCTTGGACCCACCCAGCGTAGCACCAGACTACGTAGGAAGTGGATGGCGAAGTGGTTGGAGAGCTTTGGCTCACGGGCTCTGCGCTTGTGCATGAGGCAACGTGCATGAAGTGTCTCCTCCCAGCGCTTCGCATCCGCAGCAAGCCTTGCTTGGCGGATCGTGCATGCGGCACCATGGACCGGCCCGTCCGATCCTTCACCAGCATTGCAGCCCTTGAGGAAGCCAGGGTATCTGTCTGCTATCATAAATACGCCATATTCCGCTGCCCGTTGCAGATTGACACTGCAGACGGAGCACACCAGGGCGTCTGGCGTTGCAATTCAAGGGCTGCTGCAGATATGAGGTGACTTGAGGAATATGAGCCGATTGGTTCTTGACCACTGGAGACGTATGGGGTGACGATTTTAGAGCAGTCACAGCGGTCTCTCAGGTCACAGCAAAGTAGCACATTCGTGGGGATGGAAAGACAGTCTGGAAGGGTCGACTGTATGACATGCTTTTAGGTTATATCCGATGTAATGCGTCAACTCCTCAAGGAAATTATGTGCAGCTGTCCGCACCCTCTTCGGCCTGGTCCGATGGGTGTCTTCGGCTTTACCGCTTGGTGCCCTTGTCGCGTGCGCGGCGCATCTGCCGTTTTCTGGCGATGATTCTCGACTGCTTCGCAAGCTTCTCGTCTTTCGGGTCCGCCGGCTTTGCGTTTTTCTTCTTACCGGAGCCTCCGTCGTCCTCCTCTTGCCCTCTCTTCCGCTTCCCTGCGCCCTTCGCGCCATTTTTCTGGAACTTGCCGCCCTTACGCCCCTTCCTCGGCGTCTGCTCCTCTCCACCATCTTCGTCGGATCCGTCATCGCCCTCGGTAGCCTTCTTTTGCGTCTTCTCCCGCATCTTCGCCTCGAGTTCTCTCCTCCTCTGCACGACCTGTGCATTCTCAATGGCGAATTCGACAACGAGACGCTTCTTCCTGTCCTTGATATCCTCCGGCGTCAACTTCTTGCCCTTTTGAGTCTCCAGAGCCTTGTAGTCAATGGCGTGGCCGTTGAGCCATCTAAGGCCCATCAAAGCGTGGCGGTGCGAATAGTACTCGATAAATCCGTAGCCTCTGCTGCGGCCGGCACCGGTGTTCTCGCTGACTTTGCTGCCATCCTTGTTCTCGAACACAATCTTGGCCTGCCTAACAACACCTTTGCCCTTCTTCTTCCTCTCCTTGTCGGCTTCACGCATCTCCGCATCCCCACGGCGCAGCTCCTCATGTGACAGTGGAGAGCGCTTTCCTGCCTTCATGTCCGTAGCAAAGCCGACGATGGCCTGGCGAGCAAGCTGCTTGAGGTCTTTGGAGGACACAGTGCGAGGAATGTTG
Organism: Neofusicoccum laricinum; assembly: GCA_029906385.1. Taxonomy (NCBI): domain Eukaryota; kingdom Fungi; phylum Ascomycota; class Dothideomycetes; order Botryosphaeriales; family Botryosphaeriaceae; genus Neofusicoccum; species Neofusicoccum laricinum. The sequence continues at coordinate 1,760,952 of CP123719.1, read as the reverse complement.
CGGACAGACAAGCGAGTCAAACTCATGGAGAGCGAGGGGTTGCTCTCGATCAAGTTCTTGCGCTGCTTTACACTTGCCTCACGCAACTGGATCTCGGCTGGAGAAAGCAGCTGGTATAGGGGCGAGTTTGATGCGATTGTACCCTCGGAAAGAAGGTAGAGTTTGCGTTTGTCGTTGTCTCTCTTATATCGGTGGGCGACACCATCGGCAGTCAGCTTCTCAGCTTGCGAGCGGTCTACGGCCATGGTAATATTCAAGACGCGGCCCTCGATGGTGTACTGTCCGGCCGGGTCGGCCTCGGTGTTCTGCAACACAGAGTGGGCAGCGATCGGGGCTGATTTGTCTTTGGGGTTCTGTGGGTGTTGTTGCTTCGGGGCTCCCTTTAAGCAGGCAATGGCGTCCTCCTCTTTGTAGAAGCAGACAAACCCAGTTCCCTTGGGCTTCTCGGTGGCACGATCGATGACAATCCTTGCGTAACGGACGCCTCCGAACTGTTCGAAGTGTTCCTCGAGATCTTCGTCGGTGCAGGTGAATGGGAGATTGCGTATGAACAGCGTCGATGAGCCGTAGAAGTTTTGTGTTCGCGGTGCTTCTTGCTCCTCCTCCTCGTCGATGTACCTTTCGTCGTCGTCATCATCTTCATCTTCGCTGTCCTTATCGTCATCCTCATCTCCGATATCGTCATCATCCTCATCTTGCGCAGCCTTGTCTTCATCCTCATCCGCCGACTCTCCGTCCTCTTGGGCAGCATCGTCCTGGACCTTTTGCCAGGTCTCCTTGTCGACGGACCAATCGACAGCCAGGGTACGACCATCAATTTCCTTGCCGTTCACGGCTTCCAGAGCCGTCTCGGCGTTCTTCCTTCCCCTCAAGGTGACGAAGCCATAGCCAGCCAGCATGCCATTTTTCTTTTTGGGCAGAACAGCCGTCTTAACTTTGCCGTAACTCAGGAACATTTTGGTCAGCTGGTCCTCGGTCTTTACGCTCCAGGGCAGGTTTCGGATGATCAGCTTGGACTGGCCGGAGGCCATCTGCTCGTCCTTCCTCTGCTTGGCCTCGACGGCGGCTTTGGCAGGCTGGCTGACACCACTCTCGACATCGCGGTGGCGTGACTCGGCAATGTCGACCTTGATCTTGCGGCCCTGGAGATCAGAGCCGTCGAACTCTTCCCTGGCGCGAGCAGCATCCTCGGCGTCGGCGAAGGTGACGAAGCCGTAGCCCTTGCATTGTTTCGTTTCCTTGTCGAGGACAGCGACGGCGTGCTTGATGGGGAAGGATTGGGAGAAGTGGTCGGTCAGGTCGTCGGTGGTAGCGATGGTGCTCAAGCCGCGCACGAAGAGCTGGCGGCGGTGCTTTGAGGCTTGCTCGCCGCGGTGGTCGCCGTCATCGACGGATTTGCGGGCATCGGAGGCGACAATGGCGGTGGCTGGCGGGGAGGCGTCAGCAGCGGCCACGGCGACAGCCTTGCCGTCCTCGGAGAGGCGCTGTCTCTTGCGGTGGGGGCCCATGGTGCGGATGGGTGGGCTGGTGGATGCGTGTGTCGCGGGCCAGAAAATGTTGCCGAAACTTTTTTGGCTTGACAACGCTCTGTCGGCGCGCCCAGATGCCGACGCGCCCAGGCTCCGCCATCGCCTCCGCCCCGCCGCGCACGTGCGTGGGGCTGCTCCATCCACAAGCTTTCCGCCCAAACGCTCGCGCTGCTCCACCCACTCCCTCAGCCCACCGCTTCGACTCGTCCATGGGCAGTGGAAGCAGTCGTCCGGGTACAGAAGCACTCCGATTCAGTTACCAAAGCCATCATGACGAAGGCTTCAACTACCCGTCCCTGTGCTGCGATTTCTTTCGCGACCCGCTGTGAGCCCAGCCCTACCTTGAACTCCCGAAACAACACCCGTTGCTTGGTCGTCATCGCCTGCCGGTCAGTCGTCTAGTGCGCGTCATGCCTGATAACACACGCACTGTGCGCCTTCCGCATCGTTTCACCACAGCGCTACCTCGACTCCTCGACTCCTCCTGGAAACCTCATTTCGGCCTCTTTGACTCTCTCGATGGACCATCAGCCTCTGACTCGCACCGCTGGACACCACCGAGACAGCTGCTGATCCTGCGCCTCTCATCGGTGTGCACTTGTGCTTGCATGCACACAAGGTTGATGAAGATCTGGACACGAAGTTTAACTAGACGCCTACTCGCCTATACGGCCGAACTCTTTAACGCTATACTGTATTACTACTGCCCAAAAGCTACATTGTACGCCCTAGCTTCACGCTCCTACCACGGGCCTCCACCCCCTTTCGCAACATCCCGGCCAACCGTCGATGACGATGTCTGTTCGGATGGATGCTTCCGATCGCCCAGCACGAGGTCTGCACGGTCCTTACGCACACTGTGTTCTCCTCTGTCCTTTTGTACTCTGTATATCCAGGACTCCAGGGAGATGGGACCCACATGCTCGTACCCGATAGGGCCGGATGCGCCATGCCAGCTCCAGACGCCCACCATGACGTCTTTTCCAGCATCCCACCGGCGGGTGTCGTCCCTCAGGCCTGAAAAATCACCACGTAATCAAGCCTGTTGGTCCTCACCGAGGTTAGCGCCGTGGGTAACCGGGCAGTTGCCGATGGGCGTTCCTGTGGTGTTTGCTGGAAAACACCAGGCCAAGAGGCTGACACGCCCAGTGTTGCTGCGCCTGAGCCTCTGACACCTGCCGGTCCTTGAATCTCGACGGGAACACCCGTTTCCTCGTGTTTCCTCTCCCACCCCCGCTGTTATTCTCCGCCGTTCAGACTGCTGGCAGGCCAGTTGTTTGAGATTTTTGTTGCCAGCAAGCGAATCGTCCGACAAAGGCTGATGCACGAGGCGTGTGCCAACTGTCTCCTCTTCACTGAGCGTTTTCGCATGCTCGTCAATTAAGCTTTGTGTGCCTGCAGGTTGGTGATTGCCCGGCTACCTATTCGGTGTTTGCCGCCACGCGAGACCCCGCCTGTGCAATTACCATGGGCGATGTCGATGCCGTGCATCAATCATATGCGTCCTGGGAGCTCTCGTGCGTACATCCGACCTGGCGGCTCCGCGGCCACGTGGTGTCCAACAAATGTCGACCACAGCTCGCATGGATGTGGCAGAAACATTATACGGGAGAGAACGGCGGCGATGGAGCCAGAAAAAAGGAGCTGGGTCTGGATTGTGGGGTGAGAGCAAGCACAGAACACGACGCTGCCGAAATGAGAGTCGGCACTGAGGGCGGCGGAGCAGGCATGATCCCACCGTGTAGCATGACGATCCGGGGTGCACCTTATCTCGCAATCGATCTCGAACTCAGTTAGCCGACCATTGCTATTCCACCGCCATCGACCGCGCAATGCTCGCCGGGCCACCCCACGCGCTTCGCAACCCACTCGCAGCCGATTCATTTAGGCGTCCACTAGCTGCAGGGGCGCGGTCTGTGCTGGGCCGGTGGCTTTGACGGCTCCAGCTGCCGACCGTTTAGTCCAAGGACAGAACGCCTGCTTCCTCTTCGGGCGTGCATGACTCTGCTGGCCGAGGCTGCGCTCCACACCCTGAGCTGCCCGCAGTCTGCAGCAGCCTGCTCGCCGTCCGGCCCTGCGTCCTCCACGACGAGCAGCAAGGCTGCGCACGCGGATGATCCGGATGTGGCGCTCCGCGGCCAGCGCCAGCGCGAAAGGCGTGCGGAGTGGCTCTTCTCTTGTGCTCCGACGGCTAAACATGGCGAAACGGGAGGCTGAAACAGGGCACACTGCCGAGCTCAGCCAACTGCCGAGCTGCGGCGCGGAGGCGTGCAATACGACAGCAGGAGCGCCCGCTCCCCTCCAAACCAGCTAGGACGGCGCCAAGCAGCCCGGCACCGCGCACCATGGCACGGGATTGGGATCGGCAATCCGGGAACCGCTGCTGCTCAGGCACACGGCCTGAGAGTGCGTGATGGAAGAGGAAGGCGTATATATACGCCCGCGCGTTTCTGCCTCCCGTCCCCGTTTATCCACCACCGCCGTCGCTCCTTCCCGCCGGGCATTCACTCACTGTCGCCATGCTGCGTTTAACACTGTCCGCCGCTGTCGTGGCCGTCTCGCTGTCCCCGGCTCTTGCCTACCCGTCTATTAGGCCGCGCGTTGTCAAGAATTCGAGCGGCTTGCTCCCCTGCTACAACTATGTCGTCGTTGGCGGAGGCGCGTCAGGCCTCACTGTTGCGAACCGTCTGTCTGAGGACCCAGGTTTGTCTGCCCACGCCCACGCCCACGCCCAGTCCGCGTATACTCACGGCCGATTAGACACCACCGTCCTTGTCATCGAGGCGGGAGACTTTGACCAGGCCGAGGATTTCATTGAGATCCCCGGCATGTCGGGCGGCGCAGTTGGCACTAAATATGACTGGAACACGACCTATGTGGCAACCGCCGACGTGAACGACCGCGCCGTTTCCATTCCCCAGGGCAAGGTTGTCGGCGGATCTACTCTTCTCAACCGCATGCTTCAGCACCGTGGTTCTGCCCACGACTACGACCGCTGGGAGGCCCTGGGCAACGCTGGGTGGAGCTGGTCCGGCCTGCTCCCCTTCTTCAAGAAGGTAAGCGCACCCCATTGGCCCAACGAGCGAGCATTTGCTGAGCGAAAACTAGAGCGAGATCTTCTCTCCTCCGAACGCGGACGTTGCTGCAGAGTACAACATCACTTACGACGAGTCTGCGCACGGCACTGACGGTCGTATCCACGCATCTTACTCTCCCTGGTTCTGGCCGTCGACTGGTAAGCGCTCGGCAATGATTTTCACCTAATGCTCCCAAGCTGACATCCCTCCAGAGAACTACGCTGCAGGTGCCAAGGAGCTTGGCATCAACATCCCTCTTGATGGCCAGAACGGCGAGGCTCTCGGCGCCTACTGGATGACCCACGCTCAGGACCCCACCACTGTTACCAGGAGCTCGGCCCGCAACGGATACTGGGATACTGCTGCCGAGCGGGAGAACTTCCATCTCCTTCCCAGCACGCATGTTACCAAGCTTCTCCTGAACGGCAGCTCCGTCTCGGGTGTTGAATTCGCTGCTTCTGCTGATGCGGCCCGCCAGACCGTCTCGGTCAGCAAGGAGGCTATCATGGCCGCAGGTTCTCTCCACACTCCCCAGATCCTGCAGCTTTCTGGTATCGGCCCCGCCTCTCTGCTCTCCCAGTTCGGCATCACCCCCGTAGTCGACCTTCCCGTTGGATACAACCTTCACGATCACGTCATGGTCCCTATTGTCCACAACATCGACCTTGCTCTCCAGTCGGCCAACCTGCAGTCGAACGCCACTTTCGCCACCGAGGCGCGCGCTCAGTACGATAGCGAGAAGACTGGTCCTTACTCCACCGCCACTGGTGATATTCTCTTCTTCCTGCCGACTGAGAACTACACCACCGCCGGACCGACTCTGCACGACCAGGCCATTGCCCAAGGTGCGAGTGACTACCTCGATGCCGACACCCCTGAGGCCTTCGTCACCGGGTACGCTTCGCAGCACGCTCAGCTCGCCGAGACCCTTGTGGCGTCCGATGCTGCCACCATCGAGGCCATCCCGTCTGATGGAACCGTCCTGGTTGCTCTCATGCACCCTTTCTCCCGCGGCACAGTCAAGATTCAGTCAACCGACCCCTTCGAGGCTCCGCTCGCCGATTCCGCCTTCCTGAAGAACCCGCTCGACGTCGCCGTTCTGACCGAGGCCGTCAAGTTCGCCCGCACCCTGTTCGCCACGGAAGCTTTCGCGCCTCTCAACCCCACCGAACTCGTCCCGGGCTCCAACGTCACCACGGACGCTGCCATTGGAAGCGTGGTCCGTAACAGCGCGACCACTGTCTACCACCCCGTTGGCTCCGTCCACATGGGCAAGAAGGAGGAGGGAGCGTGCGTCGATGCTGAGCTCAAGGTCTACGGCGTTGAGAAGCTGCGTGTTGTCGATGGCAGCATCATGCCCCTCGTGCCCGCTGCTCACACCATGGGCACCGTGTACGCCGTTGCTGAGAAGGCTGCGGACATCATCCTCGGCGGCACCAACTAGACCCTGAGGACTGTACCTACATCGCTTCATGTATGATATTCACAATACGAAAGATCATGTATGATACGTATTTCCTTCCATGTACATTCCAATAGCACTTGTTTCTTCACGTCAAATGCAAGACCATGCCTGTCTACTTACCCCTGGATTCCTTGAAAACGTCCTCCACCGTCCTGCCCTGCCGGATCCCCTCAGCACACTTCTCATCCGCCTCCACAAGCGCCGGAATCGCCTCCAGCACCGCCTCGGCCATCTCCCGCGGCACCCTCACCACGCCGTACGCGGCGTTGACGTGCGGCCGCGGCTGCGAGAGGAACACGACGGCGCCGGCGGGGATCCGGTCGATCTGGCGTCGAGTTCCCGTCAGCGCCTTTCCGGTGCAAGTGGGCGGGGAGGGCTGCTCACGTAGTTGCCCTGGAGTTTGGGCGACTGGGTGTCGGATCTGGGGACGAAGCGGACTGCGAAGGCCGGGCCGGATTGGTGGGCGGGGGAGTACATGGTCAGGCCGTCGAGGAAGCCGCCGTGCGGGAGGTGAGAGGGCGCTGGCCGAGGAGGGAGAAGGGGCGGCGGTCCGGGCAGGCGGGGAGCGGCCGCGTCGCGTCGCAGTCGCAGTCGGGCCGCCGCCGGCGAACAAAAGGCGCGGCGCTGCCGCTCCGCACCGTCGCATCATGCCGTCCGAGTCTCCGCAGCCCAAAAAGCCGTTCGCCTGTGTGCGGTGCAGGCACCGCAAGGTCAAGTGCGATGGCCTGCTGCCCGCCTGCTCCAACTGCCAGAAGGCCCGCGTGCCGTGCGAGGAGAGCGCCGGTTCCGAGCGGAGGTCGGTCGAGCCCGAGCCCTGCCGTCCGCGTGGCCCGACACTGACGCGCTCTGCGCAGATACATCCACCAGCTGGAGGCGCGCGTCCAGGAACTGGAGGCCCTGGTCGGGCGTCTGCCGCCTCCGACCGCGCCCAGTCCAGCTGAACGTGCTCCTGCTCCTGCGCTGTCTCGGCGCCCACCCGCTGGATTCGCCAGCAACACACCCGCCAATCCCAGTGCGCATGCCGCTCACACTCCTCCAACACCACGCATTGGTCCCGAGCAGCCTCTTGCCCACGAGGTCGGCCTTCTGTCCCTGCAGGCCGCCAATTCGCCGAAGTACCTTGGTCCTTCCTCCGGTGTTGCTTTCGCCCGCTTGATCTTTGCCTCAGCGCCCCACACCCAGGGCCTGTCCACCGCCCTCTCTGCCGACTTGCCCCCATCGCAACTGTCCGATGTGCCCTGTGCCTCGAGCTTGCCTTCAGTCCCCGAGATGCACCGCTTCGTCGCTGCTTACTTCGACGCCTTCCAGCACCTTTATCCCTTTCTGGACGAGCTTCATGTCGATGACATTGCAGAGAGATGCGCAGCCAACCCTCACTCCGAGCCTGCCGATGCTTGCGTGCTGTTCCTCGTCATCGCCATTGGATCCCGCATCTTGGAATCCCAGCTTGGCGCCGACTTTGCCTCTTCCTCTTACCTGGCAGCCGGTATGAAGCATCTGGCCGAAGTGCCACTGCATGAATCTCTCCAAGGCGTCCAGATCCTGCTGCTCCTTGTCCTCAGCAGCTTCTGCTTTCCTGGAGGCCTCAATGCCTGGTTTCTGACCCACACTATCCTTGCCAGCTGCCTCGACTTGGGCTTACAGAGGAAACAGGCCCCGGGTATGGTCCATTTTTGTCTGGATTTCCGCGAATACGCTGACTGTGATACAGAGGCAGATGCCGTCAGGTCGCCTGCTAGATTTGGTGGCTCTGTTGCCGCGCACGACGTGAGAAGCAGCATCTTTTGGTCGGCCTACTCGCTCGATCGCACCCTGTGCACAACACTGGGCCGTCCCCTCACTCTCAGAGACGAGGCCATAGATATCGAGTTTCCTAGACAGCAGGGCTCTGAGGAAGTCGACCTCGACGCCATTGAGGGCGCAGCACAAGCATTACAGCCCCATCCCATGGAAGCACCCACCAATCCGGCAGACGCCCTGCCCGAGCATCAAGCCAAACGCATGCGTCCCGATCCGCTTGCTCGTCACAGCTTCTATGCGGCAAACATTTCTTTCCGCTTCGACCGCATTGTTGCCGAGATCAAGCTGATGATCCATCGCGTTGCTCAGTCTCCGACGCGCTTTCCGTGGCCCATGGACTTCGATGGCTGGCAAAAGACTGTCCACTCGTCCTGCAAAGGGCTGTTGGATCACGCGCGCCAGACACTCTCCCGAAGAGCTGGCGGGGCTGCTCGGGCGATTTCACACCGTGTGCTCCCCTCAATCGAGCTCAAGCATCATCAATGCGTGATGTTGCTATACCGCCCGAGCCCGGCATTCCCGCGGCCCTCAGCAGAGGCGCTCAGCATCTGCTTCGACAGCGCAACCGAGACGATCAGGATATACCACGAACTCCATCGATTCGGCCAGATGACCAATGCATGGCTCACAGCTCACAGCATCTTTGTTTCGGGAATCACAATGCTGTATTGCCTGTGGATCAGCCCGTCGATCCGCGAGCGGGCGAGGGATACATTTGGCGATCATGCTCGGAGATGCTCCGAAACACTCGAGGCACTGGGAAAGACGTGGTCGGTTGCAAAGGACGCGCAGTCCAAGTTCGACCGGCTCGCGGAAGCAACGAAACAGTCCTGGAGGCGACGCGAGGAGCCTGGACCTGGTCAGCATGGTGTACCTCCGGCCGTGGACGATCAAGACCAGTCGGGGCCAACTGGGGATGGTGGGGCCGGGAATGGGCGGGCGGAGCAGGAGCTTGACGCGTTATTCGACTCCACTGAGATGATCGCGGATGAACTGGGAGATATGAGCGGGTGGTTCGACCTGGAGTGGTTCGAGACATATGGCGTCGAGGGCCTCGGAGGCGTGAGCACGTTTTAGCTTGAGAGCGGAGCAGTCCGTCGGGCAGAGTCCGCTCGGCCACCACTTTTCCGGTACTTAAGTGCTCCGTGCGGTCGCGCCTCGCTGCACCGAGAACCATGCGGCCACCGTCATTGCGCACTTTGCGCCTCTCCGGCCACGTCTTCCGCCGCGCTTTTGCTTCGGCTCAGCCCCGAGTGGCCGTCCTGTACCAAGAATTAGAGCCGCCCGTGATCAACGGCGTGCGCAAACCAAAGAAGCCAGGCGGCAAGTGGTCCAACCAATGTCGCGCTTGACAGCTGCATCTGACCACTGGCAGGATACCGTGACTCCGGCGCGGATATTGCTTGCGTGCTGCGAGAGCAGTGCCGTCTTCCGCTGGCCACCCCGGCGCAGTCTCCCGACCCGGCGAACGATGCCGATTTCTGCTTTCCCGACCACGAGCAGGATATTGTGGCCGCTGTGCAAGCAGGTGCCACCTGCCTGTGGGCGAACACCATCCTGTTCAAAGATCATCCTCTGCAGACGTCTTCCGCTCTGGTTCCTTTCCAAGATGCTCTGCGCGTCGTTGGCCAACCGCCACGTCTTGTGGATGCCTACGACGACAAAAACTATGTGAACAGCATGCTAAGGCAGCGCGGCGGCTTCACGCTCCCCAGATCCAGCATCATTTCAGAGGGACGCGGCCTCGGGTCATCTCTGAAGCGAGACCGGATCGGCAACTGGCCTGTCGTGGCGAAACCTGTCCGTGGCCGCGGCAGCCACGGCGTCAAGCTGTGCTCGTCGCTTGAAGAGCTTCGCAACCATGCGGCCGCTTTGTTCTCTGAGTCACCATCTATCATGGTGGAGGAGTACCTTGCGGGCCAGGAAGCCACCGTCACGGTAATGCCACCGTCTCCTGACCGCCCTGACTACTGGCCGATGCCGGCCGTGGTCCGCTTCAACCACGTAGACGGTATCGCGCCTTACAACGGCGTCGTTGCCGTCACAGCGAACTCCAGAGTGGTGTCTTCGCAAGAGGCCGCAGAGAATCCAGCCTACGAGGCACTGTCGAGGGAGTGCGAGGCGGTTGCACGATTGCTTCAGACCAAGGCGCCTATCCGGATTGACGTCAGGCGCTTTGGAGACGCAAGGGGCTCACCCTTCGCGCTGTTCGACATCAATATGAAGCCGGTACGTAGCATAATCTTGCCCTAGTCTCTAGGGATCTTACTCAGACTTGAGCAGAACATGACGGGTCCTGGAAGGCCGGGCAGAGAAGACCAGGCCAGCCTCACGGCGCTTGCTGCCGCCGGTCTTGGCTGGAGCTACGCGCTGCTCCTGGAAAGGATACTGGAATCCGCGTGCAGCCTGAAAGAACTGCGGACCGCAAAGCCGGCTTTCTGAAGCACCTTGGTGGCATCGGTGCTTCAAGACAGAAAACAACGGGACATGTAGAATCAATAAGACCTCATCTATTGCTGTTTCTCGCCCTTGTCACCCGCAGCTTCTGAACATCCTTTGCTCTTGACCACTGCCGAAGCGAGAAAATCACACATGTACTCGTCCTCCGGCGCGACCTCAAAATCAAACCGGCATAAGTCCTCCTTGAATGGAAATAAGTACGTCGAGGTTACCCTTTCCCTTGAGTCAGAAACAGCATCTTCAACGATGGGAAGAAGCAGCACCTACCAGTGATGTTCGTTGCTAGCTTGATACTCGTCCAACGCCGCACGGTCCTGGTGGTAGCTGACGAGCGCGAACTGGAAGCCTTTGCTCCGCTCGATGGGATCGGTCACGGACGGGCCGCCGACAACGAGCCGGTTGTCTTTCACGCAGGGCAGATCTTTCAGCTTCTTGAGCTCCCGGATGAAAGTGGCCTTGTGTTCTTCGGTCACGTCTTGCCGGAACTTGAATAGCACTGTGACCCCGTACTCGTTAGTTAGGTACTCTCCGAGGGAACAGAGCGTGATGCCGCCAACCAATGTGTACGATCGTCATTGTCGCGAGGAGCTGATTGGACGACGGTAGACTGACAGGAACGGTCCTGCTGCCGGAAATCGAGAGGATGTACTGCGGGTGGCGCAGGCAGAGGGCGGGGTCTGTGTATTATCTACATGGGTCCTTCACGTTTGGTGGGGGTGATTAGCGTCGGGGCGGGCGCGAGCCCGAAGTCACGAACCGGGCCTGCCTTGGGCATCTCGGGCAGACGCCGAGAGCAGTGCATGTCGACTCGTGGCACTTTACTGTACCCCAGAAACTCTTGTGCTCGGGCTTGCGGGGCCCCAGACTTGGCAATCGCCACTGTGGGAGCTTGTTTGCATGCGGAGAGAGCACGGCTATATAAATCTTTCTTGTTGTTGAAATGCTCCGGTAAATTGCCTGTCTTTTGGACGAGCTTCCGACTCGAGCTCCCGAACACATCGAATATTCTATTCAAAACAAGTCACTGCTCTCCACACAAGACCGTGTACCTTCCGAATACAGGAGTGAACAAGACGCAAGTTGAGCAGATCTCTGTTCTTGAGAACCAAGATGATGCCGAGATCAAACCCGATGCGGGCCCCAATCGTCTGGTTCTGGCGCAGCAAATGTCTCTCGATGAATTCGCCGACGCAGAGAAATCTTTGAAGAAGAAGCTTGACCTCAGGCTGCTGCTCACCGTCTGGGTCATCTTCGCCATGAACTATCTGGACAGGGTCAGTCTCGAGAACTTGTTCAAGGCCGCAGGACAGCTGCTCACCAAGCTACCAGAACAACATCGCTGCGGCCAAGGTATCCGGGATCAAGGAGACGCTGAATCCCACTTCGACTCAATACTCGACTGCCGTAGCCATCCTCTTCGTGGGCTACGTGCTCATGCAAATCCCCTCCAACGTCTCCCTCAGCCAGATTCGACCGTCGATATATCTGCCAACAGTGATGGCCATCTGGGGCGTCATTTCTTGCTGCACAGGCGTGACTCAACGCGCCGGTGGGCTCTACGCCTGCCGGTTCTTTCTGGGAGTCGTCGAGGCGGCGTACTACCGTAAGAACCACCCACACGTCGAGGGGTCCCACTAACCGCCTGCCTTCAGCTGGCGCGCTCTTCCTCATCTCCTCGTGGTACAGGCGCTCGGAGCTGGGCGTGAGGTGTGCCATCCTCTTCTCGGGCTCCCAGCTCGGCAGCGCCTTCTCCGGCCTGATCGGAGCACGGTTTGGATGGCGCACGGGGCCTGGAGTCCTGGAGATGGCTGTTCCTCTGCATCCAGGTTTCCAGCGGAACGTCGAACTTCTTTCCGCTTCGGCAAGGTGAACACGCTTCTCCTGACCGTCCCTCCCTACATCGTGTCCCTGTGTGTCACCATAATCAACAACCGCTCGGCGGACCACTTTCGAAACTCGTCGTCCCATGTAATCTGGCCTCTCGCTACCGCAATCCTCGGCTTCGTCGTGGCTGCCTCCACGTTGAATACGGGTGCCAGGTATTTTGCCATGATTGCCATGGTAGCTGGAGGGCACGGCAAGTTCTGCAGTCCCCAACACCAATTCCCATGCTTATTTGGAGAACTTCCCGGGCTCGAACGCCGTCGTCGTCGCTTGGACGCAGAAGACGATGCTCCGGCCGCGTGTCAAACGGGCTGCCGCTGTTGCATTCGTGAACGCTGTTGGGAATACCTCTCGAGTACGTCTCTTCTCGAGCGCACTCCGGGTGCTGCATATATTCACACGCGAGCAGGTCTTTTCCTCCTATCTGTACCGCGACGATTCCGCACCTCGCTACGTTCTGGCCGTGTCCGCAAACTCTGCTTTTGCGCTCGTCGGCATCTTGACCGCCATCCCTATCGGACTGATCCTACAAAAGGGGAACAGAGAATTGGACAGGGGGACAAATTCTGTTGGACAGATTATGAAGGGCGAAGCGCGGGGAACCGTCGAAGGTATCACGGAAGAGGATCGGGAAGCTCGGAAGCATGGCTTCCGCTACATCGCTTGAGACTGTAGACACAGTTTGGTGGGACGGCACCTCTTTCTCTCGCTACTCGCGTCTATTGGGCAAGGACCCAGTTGTTTTCTTTGCAACTGCAGGCTGCTCATTGCGCAAGCTTGCACGATCTTCAAACGCTCCTTCCGGTTCTGGGAATGGGGTCTGCTTACCAGAACTCAATAAGCACACTCACGGAAGCGGGGTACCTTGTCACATCACATCCCGATCGTATTACATCTGCCTAGAGCCACACTTATTCGTCCTGGGTTATCCTGCATGCCGTGAGCCTCCACAACGGCCGAAAGCTTACCCGCACGCGACTTTCACGGGCCAACATTCCCGTCTTCGCACACAGGTCAAACATGTGTTGTGCAGCATTACAATACCCGCCACACCTTGAGCGCTTATGCATGAGGTCGACAGGGTGTCTTCATTCTGTATTCGTCAAAGATAGATCAGTGGCAACAAAGCATCCAAAAACGGAACTTCGGCCGGCTGCCTCAACACATCACGCAGGCGAAGCTGCCGTGGCACTCCAACAACCATCTTTCTAGACTCCAATCAGCAGGCCAAGGGCTGTACACACCCTGCTCCTTGGACGAGAGTATCCTTGAACGAAGCCTCTCGTATAAAGACGGCCCGGCCCCTCAATTCTGACAGGCTGTCCCCGCCTCTTTTCGCACGAGAACATCATGGCGCTTGCCTTTCCCTTCCCTGCTTTGACGGCTTTTGAGTTTGGACTCATTGCGAGTCTGTTCGGCCTGTTCGTGGCCGGGTTGGCCGCATTTCGCATCGGAAAGCGTGCTGAGGATTTGCCGCCGGGTAAGAGCTGGGCGAACATGCTCCAAGACGGAACGTGCTTACGGTAGATGCACTGAAGGACCACCCACGACCCCCTTGTTCGGAAACGAGCTCCAGATCCCCAAGACCGGTGCTCATCTTCGGTTAGGATGCCCATCGGCGTCCAGTGTCGTCAGCTGACCCCGATGAACAGGTTCACCGAATGGAGCAAGCAATACGGAGGGCTGATGTCCCTGAAGCGGTTCGGGAACACCAGCATTGTCATCAGCGATTGGTTCTATCTCAAGAACCTCTTGGACAAGAAGAGTCACATCTACAGCAACCGGCCGAAGAACCACATTGCGCACCTCATCACCGGGTCCGACAACGTGGCCATGATGCAGTACGGAGACACCTGGCGCAAGATGCGCAAGCTCATCCACCAGGCCTTCATGGAGTCGACCTGCGACAAGGAGCACTACAAGATCCAGGAAGCCGAAGCGAACCAGATGCTGTATGATTTCCTGACGAGCCCTGAGGAGAACATGCTGCATCCGCGGAGGTTCAGCAACAGCATGACCACGTCGACCGGTAAGCTGCTCGAACGCGACGCAAAGCCGTTGCTGACATCTGCAGTTCTAGGGTGGCGCGCCAAAGACACCAAGGACGAGCACATGCTCCGCCTGTACGAAATCCTGGAAAAATGGTCCGTGGTGCTCGAGGTCGGGGCCAATCCTCCTCTGGACGCGCTCCCGTTCCTCAAGTACGTTCCCGAGTGGCTGCTCGGCGGTTGGAAGACGCGCGCGACGGAGGTCAAAAACCTGATGGAAGGCCTCTACTACGAAGTGCTCGGTAAGATCAGGGCGCGAAGGGAGAGCGGCGTCAACCTGAACTCGTTCGTGGACCGAGTGCTCGACCAGCAGGAGAAGAACCAGTTCGGCGACCACCAGCTGGCATTCCTGATCGGCGTGCTGCTGGAGGGCGGATCCGACACGTCCTCCTCCCTCCTCCTCGCCATCATCCGAGCGATGATGCAGTACCCCGACGTCCAAAAGACGTGAGCCGTCCCACAGCCGCCGCCACCGTCCCACCCACCACTGACGTACGTGCTCCCCAGGGCGCACGCCGAGATCGACTCCGTCATCGGGCACGACCGCTCCCCCCGCTGGTCCGACTTCCCCAAGCTCCCCTACATCAACATGATCATCAAAGAAGCCCACCGATGGCGCCCCGTCCTCCCCCTCGGCGTCAGCCACGCCTTATCCCAAGGTCCGTCCACGCCCATCCCCCACCTCCGCCCCCAACCAACTAACCCCCCACCGCTTCCACCCAGACGACACCATCAACGGCATGCGCCTCCCCAAAGGCTCCGACGTCATCATCAACGTCTGGGCCCTCCACCACGACCCGAACAGGTGGACCGACCCCTCGCGCTTCGCCCCGGACCGCTACCGCGCCCACCCGGAGCTCGCGCCCTTCTACGCCGCCGCGCCCGACGCCACCGCGCGCGACCACGTCGGCTACGGCGCCAGCCGCCGCATCTGCCCGGGCATCCACCTCGCCGAGCGCAACCTGTTCGTCGGCGCCGCCAAGCTGCTGTGGGCGTTCCGCTTCTCGGGCGAGGAAGGGGAGGGGGAGAAGGAGGCGGAGCCGGGCCACGGCTTCATCCACTGCGTCGACGCGTACGCGTGCAGCGTCGAGCTGAGGGACGAGACGAAGAGGGCGACGATCTTGCGGGAGCTGGGCGAGGCGCGGGCGGTGTTCGCGCGGTACGAGTGAGTGGGTGAGTGGTTAGCGGGGCGGTGGCTTCCGGAGGGAATGGCGTGCTTTTCGTTCGGCGGAATGGCATCGAGGCTGGCTGTCGAGGCTGTTGTGGGCGGTTGGAGCATTCGTCCGGATGCACAGGTCCTTTGGTCTCACTACCAGAACTACCCGCGTGAATGCTTCGACTACTTATGCAGGTGTTTTGTTTACTTGACGCGAACTTCGTGAGTATGATTGGGGCGTGAGGAAGAGACAAACTTAAGATGACTTGAAGAATCTGAGGGGAGTTTGAAAGTTTTGGGGTTTGCCTGAGCGTGAGGAAGAGCTTGGCAGCAGTGGAGGCGCGTGAGGTGGTGATGTTTGGGTCGTGGTTACCCACGTTGGGGAGAGGGGTCGTAGCTAAGAATCTGAACTATGAGGCAAATCAAGGTAAATGTCGACTTTCTGCATCAAGAACTCTGGTGCATAAAAAACTGGATTGGGTTTTGTTAAGTTTCAATTTCAAAAAAAAAAAAAAATTTGGCTGTGGATAGTGACAGAACGCAATTACACAAGACCTACACGAAAATCATTTATGGACACGAATGTTGAATGCGCCCATCGCACCCCAACGGGCAGTTGAATGCCATCCTCAATCACCCTCGGAAATCCTTCTCTTCATTTTCCACTCTCCCCCTTTATCTTCCTGACCATCACTCTATTCCCCCTTTGCACCTGGCTCCCTCACCATGATATCCAGAGCAACGTTCCCTTCCTCAGCACGTTGGAGATAAATGCGCCTGCACTCCCTGAAGCCCAAGCGGCGATAGATGGGCACGTTGCGGACGTTGCTGCTTTCGAGGTAGGTCGCAAGTCCCTCCCGGTCGACGAGGTCGGTCACATGCTCCATTAGTTTGCGGCAATAGCCCTTGCCACGAGCCGAGGGTTTGGTACCGATGTAGACGAGGTACCAGGAAGTGGCGTCACGTTCGCCCATGATGCTGGCCTTGGTGTCGTGGAGCAGGGGCATGAATTCGGTAAAGAAGCGCTTGCGACCCTCGGAAGAAAGGCGGTAGCGAAGACGCCACATGCCGCTGCGAAGGACGGTGAGGACATCATCCATGTTGTTTCCCGGAGGCATCCTTCAGGGAAAGAGAGAAATGAGTCGAGATATTAAACAAAGATAAGACATGGAGGACCTTGACTTGAACTCACCACAAAGCAACACCGCCGAGATCGGAACCCACAGCGGTCACCATGCCCTTGAGACAGTGAGCATAGACGATGTATTCGAACATAGCAACATGAAGATCCCACTTCTGTTCAGGACTCCAGCATGCCCGGTCAGGAGTGTCTAGGAAGTAGCGTGACACATCGTCATCCTTGAAAGCTTCGGCAAGGGTAAGTGCGGCAGCCTTATACTCGGAGACGTCAATGACGCGGACCTGGTCATGACCCACTGAGACGGCAGCAGCGGGAACCGGAGCAGCCACGGCCGCAGGCTCTGGAGCAGACTCGATCGAAATGGTCTCAACAGTCTCAACAGTTCGCTTGGGCTGATCGAAGGGCTCGGCATTAAGTTCATTGGCCGAGTCCTTGCGCGCGGCGCTCATGGCTGGTTTCGGCTCGACAAAATTGATGGCGCCGGCAGCAAGTGTCGTGGTCTCCATGATTGCGGTTTGCGATTGGTGCTTCTATTATAGCTGATGTGGGTTCGGCCGGTGCGTTTGTGGATGGGGGTATTCCGATGGACAGCCAGCTTGAATAGCTTCGCAGGGGTTCAGTCAAGCTGTGGATTGGTTTGCTTGAGCAGACCTGTACATGCGATTAGCTCCACGATGAATAGACAAGACAGAGGGCGCTTGGTTCATCGTAGACAGCAACGATGGACCCCGGCGCAGATAGTGGTCCCCAGCGGGAAGCATCCGAAGGACTGGACCGTGGCCAGGGCAACCAAGACATTGTGTTGAACCTCGCGGTGGAGGACTGCTCTGATACCGCAGAGCAAGTTGTGCCGAGTACCTTTTGCAGACCGACGGGGTTATTCACGAATTTTCCGCTGGTCTGATACTGTCACCTGTATGATCACACGAGAGCTGCGATCTCGAGACACTTTCGACTCGAGATGGAAACCGTAACGAAGTGAAGGCTTGACGCAAATCAACCGACATCAATAATCGGCGGTGAAGATCAACGGCCACGAGCGGGCAGGAGGATGGCAGGACGAGCGGCGAGCGGAGGACGACGATACAAGCAGCTGGACGCCGTGCTCTGGGCCGGTTGGAGCAAAGCACTCGAGCCGCAAGGACAACGGTGGTGGAGGGCGCCGAGCTGGTTGTACGGGGAGGGCGTCACAAGACCTATGGCGGTGCGGAGACGGTGGTGGAGGCTTAGGCAGACTGCAGCGGGGAAGCTGTGCGTCGCTCTATGCGGCTCTGTCGGGGGCGGCGAGGTTTGCTGGGGGCGGCTGCTGGTGCTGGTGAGTGGGCGGCGAGGGGGTAAGCCGGGCATGATATAGGGCTCCTCCGGCAGGCGCACGCCGCAAGCGGCTGCTGCCGATAAGGAGGACGCCAGGGCGAGGGCAGCATGGCCCGCTGGCAGCTGACGTCCTCACGGGCAGGAGTCCCTGCACGGGTGGCTACAATACAGTCGGAGATACAAAGTCCACCAGAGCCGCACGGCGGTGATTGGGCGGCGGCGGCCTCATGTTTCCCACGATCGGCGACGTGGGGAAAGCTCAACGCCCGCTCGCATGCGGCTGCCAAAGTAGGCCGGTAGCGCCTGGTCTGTGCTATCCCGCCCGCGGACGCCGCTGATAAGCGTGGCCTGCGCTCCCGACGCGCCGCGACACTGGGCGTGGCTATCCTCGCCGTCACAGCGCACGTCCGCCAGCTGCTCCTGTTGCTGCTGCTGCTGCTGTACGAGTAAGGCAGAACCGGCGGTCGACGTAGATACGAGGCGCTCCCGGCGGCTCTGCGTGGCATGGCCTGCAGCTGCACCGCAGCACGTGCCGGAGTACACGCCCACCAGCTCCTCCGCCGCGGCGAGGCAGGGAGCTGCAGCAGCATTGAGTTGGATCCCAGAACCGCGCATCTTGGCCCGTGGCGACTCGTCCACTGACGTGCCTGTTAGTAAGGCTCCGTGCCATTGGGCCTGCGAGCGCAACGTGGAACCGCCGGAGAACCAGAAGGAAACAATTCGGTACGCACCCATAGGACCGCGTTCCCCACGCCCGAGCCCGCACTGCGTGTGCAGATGCAGCTGCACAGGCTGCCTGGGGCGGACTGATTCCGCTGTATCCGAACGGCTCGTAGCCACTCCCACATCCTGGCCTAGTCTCGCCAAGGCTGACCTCTGGAGTCGACTCAGTTCGTCCCCGCTCAAAGTGACAGACTGCCTTACGTATCTGTCTTCCTGCTGTTGTGTCACGCGCTGTACGCCGGCTGTGGTCTAGTACGGGGTTGGCTAACTGTCCGAAGCACCATGAAACACTTCCAAGATCATTAGTTGCTGTCGAAATACGCCGATGCTCTAGCTGCTTCTCGGGGCGAGAAAAGAGAGTTACACGTACTCCTCAACAGAACAATTCCCCGTACTTGGCTTGTCCGAAGATAAACTTGCAGCTCTTTCGCAAGGCCTCCATATATCTCACTCTGCAGTCTTAGTCTCGGACTAAAATGAGTTTCCTCCATACCTTTGGTCCGCTCCGAAACTCTGCGGTACCAATTCCCATTCGTTCTCTCTCTCAAACCCTACAGGAAACGTTCCTGCTGCCACTGATCGTATGGATTGCCTTCGATCGTCCTTGGGCATCTGTCATGAAATGGCCGACCATTGGAGATAATGCGATTCCGGCCCCGTACGTAGTGCATGTCTCCGGTGGCGGCAAGCGGATAGAGGCCAGATGATCACTCGAGTTAGAGGTCAGTTGGTGTGGTGATCAACAAAGCCCAGCTCGAGGGGCGCCATCATACGCTGCAAGTACGAACTGTGTTTCAGTCAAGCGTCAAGGTACTCTGTCTTCTGTCAACGTGTATGGAGATCCATCGCTTGCTACGAAACCCTCTAGGAGGAATCCTTTGCTTACAAGGCTCAAATCCAGACCCACCTCATGTGCCTACGAATTCTGAAGAGAAATAATGGAGACTGCGCTGTCGATTGCAACCTATTTCGGGGCATGCCTGACGAGCACACTACCGTCTTGCATACCGAAGTAGACCGCGACAGGCTTCTGTCCACCCCAGCCTCCATTCTTCTGTGCTGCGTCTCCATCTTCACCACTGAATATGCCGACTTCGAGTACGCCGGTGATGCTCTTGATCTTCTTGCTCAGCGTCGACACCTCCCAGACACCTTCCTTGCCATCGCCGGCCGTGCCTGCAGCGACGTCCGATGCAACGAGAAGCTTCTTGAACGGCGCATCAATGATGAAGAAATCCTGATCCGTTTTAACCGGACCAGTCTTGGCGAGCGAGTGCGTGCGGACCATGGGATCAATGGAGCCCAGCTGGCGCAGAGCGTGGGCGACAGTGTGCGCGGCGAGCGGGGCAACTTCAACGGGAATGCTGGGCCACTGGGTAAGGAGGCGCGATTGGGCCTTGCGGTAGTCTGTAAGTTTGTGTCGTCACATGTCAGCTGCCGGGGAAGTCGAACACGGCTGCGTGCGAAGGCTCAAGGGCTCGAATGTGTACCTGCGACGCAAATGAACTTCTTCGCGCGCTCGGCGACCAGCTTCTCCTGGAACAAGCAGGCGCCACCGCCCTTGATGCAGTTGAGCTCGTCATCAACCTCATCTGCGCCGTCGAAAGCCACATCCAGCACCTCGTTCATGGGCAACGAATCGAACGCGATGGGCGTCAAGCCCGCCTCCACAATGACTTGTCGCGATTGATATCCCGTGGGCACGAACTGGATGGTGGGGTTGGTGCTCTTGGCCTTGATGGCCTCCACCACGTAGACAATGGTCGTGCCGGAGCCGATACCGACGTAGCGCGCACCGGGATCAAAGTGGTCTTCGACGGCCTTGATGGCGGCCTGCTTCTTCGCCTCCTCGACAGTGAGGACGGGAGACATGTTGTCGGAGCGGGATCGCGTGGGTCGGTACGGGAGAAGTCGAGTGGAGAGCGACTTCCGAGGGCGTTGAGGTCTGTATGCGAGGCTTGCGCTGCGAGAAGTGCTGGCTTGCGCTGCAAAGGTCCTGTGTAGGAGCTTCCGAGGGGCAGACTGAGTTGTAGAGCGCGTCGCAGACGTGAGTTGCGTTGGGAACAGGCGTGCGATTGCGCGGGGCATACACTCGTTGGGAAGCCAGACGCTTGGTAGGGCTTATCTACGAGGGAAACGCAAGGCACGCTATATGTAGTATGCAGCTGTCGGCGTGGGCGTGGAGAGAGAAGGGCGAGACTCGGCGATGGGACGGAATTGACGTCGTTGGCGGCATGAAAAGCGTGAATAAGTCGTCGCGAGACTTGCGAACCCCACCACGCCCGACGCCGCTTTCTTCCGTCATCGGCTCTGTCAGCTGTGACTCTGCTCGCAGAACGCCCGGTGCGGTAACCCCAAGCGCCCGACCTTCGAGGCCCTTTATCCCGCCGGAGCAGCTCTCGACCGTATTTTGCCGGATGGGGAGCTGCACCGTTATTCTCCGGATGGGTGCGGGCTGCGCAGCTCTGTCGCCTCTCCGGGTGGGTTCTGGGCGCGCATTGTGCACGTCATGGTTTCAGAGGGCAGCGGCCGGTGTTTGGGGAGGAAGACTCGAGTACGTGGTCGGTTCGGACAATACTGCAACAAGGACATGCCCTTCCCTCCACACATGGGCAGCTGAAGCATTCGTCCGGACGCGAATGCGCAGTGAAAGGAATGTCAAGCCCATCTAGTCGGGAGCTCCTGCCCCGGCCCGAAGGTCGGCGGGTCGGCGTTTGCCCCGCGCAACGCCATAGATGACGCGCTAGAGAGCTCCAGTGCCTGCGACACCACCGGGCGCGAGGCAGCAGCTCCGTTTGGTTGTCCCTCGCCTTCTTTTCCCCAAGTCCGTTCACGCCCACCATGACCGCCACTACACCCCCTCCACTCCAGGGCCCGACTTCCAAAGAGAGGAAGTACGACAGGCAGCTTCGGCTGTGGGCTGCCAGCGGCCAGCAAGCTCTGGAAGATGCTCACATCCTGCTCGTCAACTCCGGCCCCGGCGTCACGGGAATTGAGACGCTGAAGAACCTAGTTCTTCCCGGTGAGATGCAGCCTGCAGCTTCAGCTTTGCGCAGCAGCTGACCTTGTCCAGGGATCGGCCAGTTCACCATCCAGGACTCCGCCGTTGTCACCGAATCCGACCTGGGCGTGAATTTCTTCCTCGAGGAGGAGCATCTGGGTGGCTTCCGCGCTCAGCATACCTGCGATTCTCTGAAGGAACTCAATCCCGATGTGCAGGGACACTTCATCACCGAGGCATGTAACCATGCGCTGCGTGTTGTCGCCACTGCTGACCAACTACAGCCAATTGAGTCGTTCATCAGCAAGCCGTCCGCGCTCGACCCCTACACTCTGATCATCGTCACCGCTCCCGTTCGACCATCCATGCTCGAGCAGATTGGCCTTCATGCCTCCAAGACTCGGACCCCGACCTTCTACCTCCACTGCGTAGGCTTTTATGCCCACTTCTCCATCCACCTTCCTCCCGCTTTTCCAATCGTCGACACCCACCCTCCCGCCGAGTCAACCACAGACCTCAGGCTACTAGCACCGTGGCCTGAGTTGTTGGAGCTTGTTGCAGAGCAGACAAACAACTTGGAGGCTATGAACAACGAGGACCACGGGCATGTCCCATACGTGCTACTCTTGTTACATTATCTGGAGGAATGGAAGAAGAGCCATGATGGAAAAGTACCGCAGAATTACAAGGAGAAGACTGAATTCCGGTCACTAGTTTCGAATGCCATTCGTACAAACACACCTGAGGGAGGGGATGAGAACTTTGACGAGGCAGTCGCTGCGGTGCTCAAGAGCTTGAACCCACCTCAAGCAAGCAGTGCTGTTCGGGAGGTCTTCGACGCTGAAGAATGCCAAAACCTAGCCGGCAACTCTGCAAACTTTTGGCTTATCGCCCACGCCATCTCCTTGTTTTACAAGAAATACGGCGTCCTGCCTCTTCCTGGCTCTGTACCGGACATGAAGGCCAAGTCTGCTGATTATATCAAGCTGCAGAATGTCTACAAGGCCAAAGCACGTGCTGACCTCGCTGAGGTTACTGACACTGTGCGTGCTCTTGAGAAGCAGCTTGTGCGTACTCCCGGCTCGGTGCCAAACCAAGAGGTCGAGGCCTTCTGCAAGAATGCTGGTCATATCAAGCTTGTCCGGGGACGTCCTTTCCACGTCGTCCAGGGAGGCGAAGGTAACATCACCTGGGGCGATCGTGCGAAGGGCCTTGCTGGCTTCGGCGGTCTGCAGAATCTGGACACCCTCTTCCTCCTGTACGTGGCCTTCCTGGCATGGGACAAATTCGTCGGCTCGCATG
Source organism: Neofusicoccum laricinum (assembly GCA_029906385.1). NCBI lineage: Eukaryota > Fungi > Ascomycota > Dothideomycetes > Botryosphaeriales > Botryosphaeriaceae > Neofusicoccum > Neofusicoccum laricinum. Next base: position 1,738,052 of record CP123719.1, on the reverse strand, counting down.
AGGCAGACGGTCTACTCGGCGCACCCAGAGTTCCCGGCGTCAACGACGAGGAGATAGATGCGGACGTTCAGAAGGTGTACGGTATTGCCAAAACGATCATGGATGGTCTGCTGCAGGAGGCGGGCACTTTCGTTGAGGATGAGGCTGAGTACAACGAGCTGAAGGAGACGGCCCGCAAATACGTCGCTGAGCTGTAAGTGTTGCACCCAACTCCGTCTAGATATGTCGCTAAAATCCTGCCACAGAACTCGGGCTGGTGGTGCTGAATTGCACAGCATCGCTGCTCTAGCTGGCGGAATGGTGTCACAGGAAGTCATCAAGGTGGTCACAAAGCAGTATATTCCGGTCGACAACACCTGCGTCTTTGATGGTGTGAGAAGCAAGAGTGGAGTCATCTGCGTATGATCACTTGGGATTACAGGACTGTGGAATGATAGAGCGGTAAGCTGAAGATTAGATCATAACGAGCGAATGACCTCAAGGGTGGGCTTCCGCGAGGACGCAAGTATGTCCAAAACTTAGAATGGCAATTAAGCAAAAGTAGAAGGCAAGACCTTAAAGACCACGAGAAATCAAGAAAACCCTGAAACCTTCCTATCACCGTCGGTCTAAGTATCTGGCGGCAATGATGAAAGCTTCGGAGAGGGTTGATTGAGAGACTAAGCATAGAGCTAAAGAGACTTCACATGTTCTCATGGTTGAACGATGGTCCGCTAAATGCATTTTCTCAACTGTGAGTGAAATTTCCATCCCTAGCTACGTTGGATAGAGCAGACTGTGCTGCTGTAGGTCTCTAAAGTTAATTTTGCACAATGTGTCTCCGCGGCTCCACGCTATCTCTACTCGATTAAAGATTTCACAAAAACGTCCTGCAAACTAGCAAAGGTCGTCAGAAATACTGACAACGTATTCTAGATTGAGAGTTTTCCTGAAGCGTTCACACACGACATCTACCTTACTTACTCACCTACACTGCACTCGCCTCCTACAACTTCGCCTTCGTCTTCGCAATCTCATCCACGAGCTTCACCGCAGCGTACGCAGAGCCGTAGCTGGACTGGTACCCGTAGCCGCCATGGCCGTAGTTGTGCACCGTCCAGACGCCCTCGATGCGCTCTTTCTCGACCCGCGGCCCGCCCTCGCGCATGGGCCGCAGCCCGACGCCGTGCCGGATGACGCTGAGCGCCTCTGGGCCCCTGCCGCCCGTCAGCGCCGGGCACAGCTCGACCGCCCGCTTCATAATCCGGGTGGCGAGGTTGGGGTCCGGCTGCGACTCCCAGCTGCCCTTTTGCAAGCAACCGCCTAGGATGGTGCCTCCGCCTGTTGCGGGGGTGGGGGTGGTTGTCAGTTGACTGAAGTTGTAGGGGTGGCATTTCACCACGGGGAGGGAGGGGGGAGGAGCTCACCATCGGCGCGCTCCATGATATACACCGCCTCGTCCTCGCCGTCGTCGGTCCCGGACGTGCTGGTCATGACGCCCGGCGAGTTGCGCACCAGCACGATCTGGCCGCGGCCCGGGAACATCTTGGTGTCGAGCACGCCGCCCAGCTTGAGCGCCGACAGCCCCGTGCAGTTCACGACCACGTCGGCGCGCTGGCCGCTGTGGTGCAGCGCCGCCGCGTCCGCGACGTGCGGGACGATGCCGCGGCGGAACTGCGTGCCGTACTTGCGGCATTGGCCGATCAGCCAGGGGAGGTAGAGCGCGGTGTTGATGCAGACGGACGTGAAGGCAGTGGCGGAGTCGATGCCCGGGCTCAGCTGGTCTTTGGGGAGGATGCGGAACTAGGGGGTTTACGCGCGTTAATCCACCTTGCCCGTCGTCTGGGCTTCAGGGGAGGGGGAGCGGGAGGGGGATTGCAAGGCGTGCAAGGGTAATTTGGGATCGGGGTTTGGCCTAGGCAGCAGGGAGGGTGATTTACATCAGGGACCACGTCCTTCCACCACGGGTCTGTCTTCAGCAGCTCCGAGAACCAGTTTCCGACCGTGGATCCGACATCCTTTGAGCGGTTGTGCAGAACGGTCGGTTGAAAGTGGACATGCGCCTCAGGCACATCTGCCGCCAGCCGTTGCAGCTCTGGCCAGGTGTGTTTCTCGTATTCTGCGAGGTTGGAACCGGGCGCACCGACGCTAAATAGTGATGGTTAGAGTACTTGCGTGAGAGCTGTTGACATTTGTGCACCGCAGGATTGAATAACAGAGCGGTCGCCCGCGGAATGAAGACCGAGAGGGTGATGTGGACGGAATAGAGAAAGGCAAGACGCGCCCCGGCCAGGACTAAAACCGAAGCCGGCACAAACAGAAAATGGATGTATGCAGTGATGCTGCAGAGACAGATAAGATAATGACGCAGGCCGACTGCTGTTGAATCAAGCTGCCATTGGTCGCGGTGGGGTGGGGGTGCAAAGTAGACAGGCGCGACTTACGGGAGGTAGTTTGCGCCAGCCCAGGGCGAGGCGTACTCGATGTCGTAGTCGCCGGGCATGTGCTTGGCGACAACGGTGACGCTGTATTTGTTGTTCGCGGACAGTTGCAAGGCGGTGGTCAGACCCACCACGCCAGCGCTGCACACACGACGAGGCTCAGCATCCGTCAACACGCTCTCGCGCACCGCACGCCTCCGCTCCGCCGTCAGCTTACCCCAGGACGACAATTCTCGTTTCCGCCATCGTGCCCGTGACGCTGTGCGCTTCAGACTGGAGCTGCGCGATCCGGCTGCGCGTGGGCGTTGAGTCAGTCGGAAGCCAAACGTGACCGCCTCGACCAAACGCGCGAAGACGAGGGCAGCGGCGCGCATATATAGGGCGCCACGGCCAGTCGCCGTCCTCGCCGCCGGCCCAGCTCTCGCATCGCCGCCTGTCGCGCCATCGCAGGGCAGCTGTCGGACTTCCGAGCTCGGCGGCAGCAGCCTATCGTCCGCCGCGCATTTGCAGCCCCCGCTGCCGCCGCCACCCCAAGCGCGCGCTGAAGGCGGTCAGCGTCCCGGCGCGCCAAGCTCGGACCCCTGTCGTGTGCAGCCCTCAGCGACACTCGGCTCAAGACATCATCAAGGAGTGAAGCTGCCAGAGTGAAGCCCGCCCGCGAGAGCTTCCGCGCCCGCCACGCCCACGCCCTCCGCCCGCGCCCGCCACCACGCCCTCTGCATGCTTCGCGTGTCCTAGCCCGTCGCCTGCTGCCCTCCCGCTCCTGCGAAAATGCCTTCTCGCCGGAGCAATGACGACGAGTTTCCTCTTCTCTCCGGCCTGGGCCTGTACGCCGCAGAAATCCTCGGCGACGGTAAGCTGCTGCCCCGCAACACCCCCCAACCAAGCACGCCGCAATTGCGCTGACCCGCGAGCCCAGGCAACTGTCTGTTCAATGCCCTGTCCGACCAGCTGTACGGCCACCAGCAAGCCCACTGGGAAATTCGCGAGCGCACCGTCGAGTACATGCGCGACCACGCGTCCGAGTTCAAGGCCTTCATCTCCGTGAATCCTGGCGGCGGCGTCCGCAGAAATCCCAAGCGCAAGAACGTCGGCGCATACTCCACCCCTTACAACCAGCAGGCCCCGACCGAGGAGCAGATTGACGAGACCTTCAACCGTCACCTCGACACAATGGCCAAGGGCGGCACCTGGGGCGACAACGTCGAGGTGCAAGCCTTTGCACGCGCCTACAATGTCACAGTCAAGATATACCACAGAGATTTCGCATACTACGTCACTCCTTTCCATGACGAGCAGAAGAGAACCATTGTACATATTGCTTATCACGTAAGTCGACGCGTCGTGTCCTCACCCACTTCGACCGCTAACGCGACGTGCAGACCTGGGAGCACTACTCGTCGATACGCAACCTGGACGGCCCTCATGATGGCCCTCCCGAGGTGCGTGAGAGGGCTCTCAGCCCTGAGACGGAGGCCGCCCAAAAGAAGAAGCTCGCCGCAACACCGTACGCACAGGAGTGGCAGATCGACGTGGTGATGAAGTCGCTGCCTTTCTTGACGGACAAAGCCACCATCAGGAAGACTCTCGAGGAGTGCAAAGGCAGCATTGACAACGCAGTCTCGAGATTACTGGATGAGGATTCAGGCAACCAGTCCTCGGCCCAGGAGAGCTCAAGCATAGAGCGCGAGCCCGACAGTGAAGATGACGACATATACGGGCCCAACAAGAGCCGGGGTCGTCGGACTGACCGTCCGGACACGCACGACAGTGTAACCAGTGCATCAAGGGCCAGTGCATCAAGGGCCAGCTCCACCAGCAGGAACATCCTCAAGCCCAAGAGCCACAAGAAGCGTCTTGGATCAAAACTTGCCTCTCAGGAATGCCCCCAGGGTTCACAAACTTCTCAAAGCAGCTTCGACTCCCAGCAGACCGACGGCACTGCCCCTAGCAACGCTCCCAGCCCGGGTGCTATCGCAATTCCAGACTCAGACGACGACTGCAAGAGCGAGTCGGATTCTGACCCCATAGCCGCTCCTCCCTCACCAAAGTTGCCCTCCTCACCAAGGAAGGGCCCTGTGCGCATCAGGCTCACCATGCCGAAGCCTCCACCTGAGATGGAAGAAGCGGCTGCCAACATGCACTCCGGCAGAAGTGCGCAGAAGCAGAGTGGCCCGCAAAGCCGTAAAATGTCCGCTCGCGACAAGAAGGACATGAAGAAGCAAGCTCAGAAGGCTGCTCGTAGGGAACGCCAACAGCAACAGGCTGCTGGCAAGACGACAGCAACTACAACCAGGACGCTTCCGATCATGACGAAGTCGAATTCTACTTCGCCTTCTCTTGATGCTGGCATCAAGATTCTCTACGTCTGAGCTCTCTTCCACCTTTCAAACCCCCCTTCTACTACAGCACGAGGAGTACGGCACAGCCAACTCGCACAGACATTCTGAGATACCCACTTCACAACCCCCCATAATCTCGCGAGCGACGATCTCACTACACAACTTCCACACTGGCCGACTCAACGAACTCAGCCTCAGTCATGACCATAGAGGCCTGAATCTTCTTTCTTTTCTCATCACGCATTGGTGTTTCTAGCGATGCATGGCGGCGGCGTTTTTCATTCGACGCATCAACACAGAGCGTCTGACAGTAACTTGCATCACGGACGCGCTACGGCGGTACCGTTTCGTCACGGCGGCATAGCACAATCGGCAGCATTGGGGATCACGTTTCTTCACGACATTTGGGTGGGCAGACTCCTGTTGTTTCATTGTCATTCTTTGGAGAAGCTGCTCGCACCCTAGACGTCCGATACCACATTCTCCTTCTTTCTTTATCGGGCAGTCTCTCCCCCGTTCTCATCATTAAGACATGGCGTTCAAGGCGAAAAGTAAATCACCAGGGGTGTGGCGGGCTTTCAAGATTATGACCTCTTTTTGTTACGGATGTTTGCGGATGGGATGCATATACAAGGTCCCTCGGAAAAGACGGGGTGGCGGTTGGGATTGGTGCATGGACAGGGGGGGGAGGGGGGGGTCTTTTTCTTACTCTCCTCTGCTGCCCTCTTTTTCTTCTCTTTCTCTGCAGATACTTTCGGATTTGGACCGACTTGGCGAAGGATGACGGATTGACTGAAACATCCAAGAGAGTCACTTCCTTTGTCATATCTGCAACTGCCGGCATTCAGGTAGTTTCATCGTCGATAGTACAGTCGCTCTCCACGCTGGGTCTTCTCTTCTTCAGAAACCTGCCCCGTGGTTTGCAGTAAGAAAGACGAATGAGAAAGATTTGAAAGGAAGATTTTCCGTGCACATGTTCTGCCATCAATGCTTTTGATTATGCCTTGCACAGGATTTCACATCCTCTCTCATTTCAGCAACACATGTGAATAAACTAGTGTCAGGTGTCGTCTTTCTCGCACTGGGTGCATAGCTACCCGGATGTATCCGTAGTCCTCGGTCTAATCGCGTTGTCGGCTCACATCACCGTGCTTTTTTTTTCTCCTCGTTTTTTTCCCTCCGCGCCGGTGTTTGAGCGCGTTCGGTACTAGAAAGTGTGGCCGAACTCCGGAGAAATCATAGCTTTTTTTTTTTTTTTCACATAACATGGCAGGACTGATGTCATCGCCGGGTGCGGATCTGGTTGGGGTGCAAAGAACTAGAGTAGATACTGCAACGGGAATGCTATTTTGTTTCAGCGCGTTCCCAACACATTGTTGGTTGCGAATACTTAGTGGATATGGATAGCGAAACATGTCTAGTGATACGTATAAGAACACTTTGGGAAGCTTTTCTGCTCTACCGGATGAATTTACATGATGTACCACGCGCCAACCCCGACCACTACTCCCAACGCACCCGCAAGGACGCCTATAACCGCACCGGTCAGGACCGGCGGCCTCTCAACGTCGTTGATGCCGTCAATCTCGGTCTGAAGGCGCTCCGCCATCTTGGCCTTTGAGAACTCAGCGTGGACGCGCTCCTGGCCCCTCACGCCCATCTGGCGCAGCCGCTCCTCGCCGATGCCGCCGGGGACGTCGAGCACCTTGCGCATCACGTCGGTCCACTCGTCGGCGGCTGCGACGTTCCTGAGCCAGCCTGTCTCGTCCTCGACGACAGTCTCGGTTGGGCCACCCTCGTTCGCGGCCAGGACGGGCGTGCCGGCGAGCATGGCTTCGAGCGGTACAATGCCGAAGTGCTCGTGGCGAGGGGTGTAGATGAGGAGGCGGGCGGAGGCGAGCAGCGTCGTCTTGAGCGTGTTGGGGATGGAGAGGAGGAAGAGGACGTCGATATCGTCGGGGATGGAGAGCGCGGTGATGACGTTCTTCGCGGTCGCGTGCTTGAGCATGGAGGAGTCGGCGAGGGCGCAGAGCTCGTTGTAGGTGGACGAGTTCTCTTGGATACGCGGGTCGTAGCCGCCTGGGACGATCAGAATTGAGGAACTGGAGCTGCGAGAGGGTGTGGCTTACCTGCGATGACGAGTCTCGTGCCTGTCCGCTCTTCGGGCTTGAGGCCTGCGTAGGCGCGGATGGCAAGGCCGACGTCTTTCTTGCGCTCGAAGCGGTTAATGCTAAGGAAGATCCTCTTGTTGTCCCACAGAGGCTTCTCTTGGGCCTTGATTTCTTCCGCTTTCTCCGAGACCTTAGTGTCTACACAAGGGTATACGACGCCCGGGTTTCTGTGCTTCAGACCAGGGAAGGCCGCCTTGAAGACACTCTTCGTGAAGTTGCTGTTCACGACAATGACATCGCTGCAGCTGGTACTCCAACTCTCGACCCAGTCGAATGGCAACCTGTATAGGCTCTTTATAGCTCCACCCTTCTGGGCCAGCAGCTTGTCCGGGAAATGGCAGTAGAACAGGACTCTCGCTGCGGGCGAGAGCAGGCGGAGCAGAGGCACACCGGCGCTCAGCTGGTCGACAAAGAAGACATCGGGGGTCAGCTGGCGCAGCTCGGCAGACAGGAAGCCGATCTGCACCACAAGGTGTAGTTGGCGCAGGATGGCGCAGAGGATGGAGAAGCGGCCGGCGATGGAGGGCGGGACGACGGAATTGCCGCGCACGCGCACGTCGAGGGTTCCTTTTCACGGCGCGGGTTGCTCAGCTACACTTTGCTTTTGCTATGAGTTGCCTGCGTGCAGGGCGAAGGCCGGAGAACAGCTTACCATCGCGGGCTTCATCGAAGCAGTGCTGGGGATCGCAATGCGAGGTGAAGATGGTGACCTTGTGGCCGAGGTCCTGGAGGCCTACGGCGGCATCGACCACAAGGCGCTCGGCGCCGCCAATGCCCAGGTCCGGGTGGAAGAAGACGATGCTCCTGGGCTCGACGGGCATTTTTTGGAGGGGGAAGCGGCGAGCTTTCGCGGAGCTGGGCCTGCGTAATGAGGCTTCGTACGTGGCCTCGCGCGCTGATTGGGCGCGGGCGGGAGCTAGCCGACCACGCTGACGCAGGCACACGGCGCTCGTGATGCGCGCCAACACGTCCGTCTCGCATCCAACGACCTCAAGGCTGTCTCGTCCGCGCCAACAGCCTGAGCTTTCCACGGCCTTCCCCCGGATGCGCGGCGCCTCGCGAAAGACCCGCCGCGCCTTGCCTCGTCCCGGGCGAAATATGCACCTCGTCGTCCGCAGCCTGCGCCGTTCACCACCCGCAACCTCCGGCACATGATTCAACATGGGTCAAGGGTACTCTCTCACAACGCTGTCGGCCGGCGCCGCCGGTATAGACGTCCCAGAACTCGCCGACCTGAGCTATGAGAAGTCACTCGGAACCGCACGCTTCATGAAAACCATCCGCGCCCGCAACAAGGATGGCTTGGTTGTTGCGAAGGTCGTTATGAAGCCCTTTTCCATGCAACTGGACGAATATGTTGCTAGCTTGCTACGTAAGCTCCTCGCTGTGGCTTCCTTGGTTGCGCGGATCTAACGACGTTTATTCGATCAGGCGAGAGAAAACTCCTAGCCGATGTACCAAATGCACTCCCGTACCATCGCATTATGGAGACGAGCACGAACGGTTTCCTCATCAGGCAATACATTCACAGCTCGCTTTACGATCGGATGAGGTATGTTTTGAAGACTCCAGGCGTTCATGCACCGCTAAAAATGACAGTACACGCCCTTTCCTCGAGAACATCGAAAAGAAGTGGCTGGCCTTCCAGCTTCTCTGTGCTGTCCGAGACTGCCACGCCAGGAACATCTACCATGGCGATATCAAGACCGAAAACATCCTGGTTACTTCTTGGAACTGGCTGTACCTGTCGGACTTCTCGTCCTCCTTTAAACCTACGTATCTACCGGAGGACAATCCCGCCGACTTTTCCTTCTTCTTCGACACTTCAGGTCGTCGCACCTGCTACCTGGCTCCAGAGCGCTTTCTCAGCACCGGAAGCCAAGTCGATGGTGCAACTAAGGTGAACTGGGCCATGGATATGTTCAGCATTGGATGCGTCATTGCCGAACTTTTCCTCGAGACTCCTATATTTTCTCTCAGCCAGCTGTTCAAGTACCGCTCACAGGAATACGACCCCTTCATCACACACCTACAGAAGATTGAGGACGTCGATATCCGAGAGATGGTGTCCCATATGATCAAGCTGGATCCCAACCAACGTTACTCCGCCGATGAATGCTTGAATTTCTGGCGGAACAGAGCATTTCCGGACTACTTCTTCAGCTTTCTTCACCAGTACATGTACTCTATCACAGACCCATCTGCGGGCCGTGGCCCCATCACAGCAGGGGCTGAAAACCTCGGCGAGGCTGACGACAGGATCGATAAAGTTTATAATGACTTTGACAAGATCTCCTACTTCCTGGGCTACGGAGACGACAAGGGAAACCAAAAACCACCGGGCGGCAAGTTCACGCTACGAAGCAATCTATTTCCTCTTCACATCGACATTCCAAACTACAGACATCAGGCGAATAGTGCACATCAAACCACGGACGATGGTACCCTCATATTCCTCACGTTGGTGGTGGCATCGGTTAGGAGTACTGCTAGAGCAACCGCACGCATTCGAGCGTGTGAGCTACTCTTGGCGTTTGCTGAACGTGTGACGGATGAGGCGAAGCTTGACCGCATTCTTCCGTACTTGACAGTCATGCTCGCGGACAAGACAGACCTCGTCAGGATCGCCGCTCTCCGAACTCTAACCCAAGTCGTGAGTCTCCTCTATTGCTTTGGGAGTCATACATGCTAAGACAAACAGCTGGCACTCGTGTCCGTTGTCTCTCCGATTAACACCTATGTCTTCCCTGAATACATTCTCCAGAGGCTGGAGCCGTTCCTGCCAGGCCACAAGTCGAACCCGAGCCCGATCTTACGAGCGACCTATGCCTCATGCCTTGCAACTCTGGCGACAACAGCGTCGAGGTTCCTCGACATGATGCAGGCCTTGCGTGCCGATGGATCTCTTCCAACGAATGATCCGGAAGCGGAAGAGGACAGCATGAGTCGGTCTGCTTATCAAACTCTCTACGATATCTCGCGCGAAGATTTGGTTATTAAATTCGAGGCACAAACCAAGGCACTACTGACAGATAATGACCCTTCGGTCCGTCGTGCCTTCTTGGGATCTGTCTCAAGTCTCTGCGTCTTCTTCGGAAGTGCTAAGGCAAACGATGTCATTCTCAGTCATTTGAACACGTACCTGAACGACAGAGACTGGATGCTCAAGTGTGCATTCTTCGAGACTATCGTCGGAGTTGGCGCCTACGTTGGTGGCGCAAGTCTTGAGGAATTCATCCTACCATTGATGGTGCAAGCCCTGACTGACCCCGAAGAATTTGTCGTCGAAAGGGTACTGCGATCTCTCTCTTCAATGGCAGGTGTGGGATTGTTCCAACGCTCGAGAATCTGGGAACTGATTGACATCGTCGCGCGCCTTACCATGCACCCGAACATCTGGATTCGGGAGGCAGCTACGCATTTTGTCTCTGCAGCAACGACTTATCTCTCAGTCGCAGACATTCACAGCATCATTTTACCGCTCATCAAACCCTATCTCAAGGTGTTGCCCTCGGATCTTTCGGAGCTCAAGTTGCTCGAGTCTCTGAAGAAACCTATATCACGACTTGTACTGGACATGGCCTACTCGTGGGCTACAAATACCGGGAAAGGTTTATTCTGGAAATCTGCCCAACAACAACGGACATTCTCTTTCGGGCTCTCCGACGATGCCATCCCGAGCATCTCTGGAAAAGAGCTTGGACCCAAGGCTCTAAACAAAATCCCCAAGAACGACGAAGATGATCAGTGGCTTAAAAAGTTACGCAATGCCGGTATGAGTGCAGACGACGAATTCAAGCTTGTGGCACTTCGTGAATATATTTGGCGAGTCTCTCATCGGAAGAAGCAGGACACGTCCGATACGCCCCAGGCCAAATTCAACACCATACTCCCGCTGAAGGACCTCAATATCACGCCTCAAACGATATTCTTTGATCACAAACAGAGCCTTTTCGACGATGTGGTTGCTGAGCGGGCAGATAGAGAAACCGAACCACACACTATTGCCGATGCTCTCCGTGACGCATCGGCGGAAGACACGCTCTCAAGACGACGGATATCGCACATGAACAGCCATCTCGAGCGGCAAAGCGTTTCTGAACAAAGGCGACCAGAGCCTCTATCACCATCTTCGCAAAGTCCGCCAGATGGGCCTTCGAACCGAGGCATTCAAATCCCCAAGACTCATGCAAAAGACACAGATGCATTGGATTCACCAGCATCGGTAACATCAAAAGCAGAGTCCAGACTCGGTGTACATGAACACACCATGCGGCATAAGTCGAGTGCCATGAGTCTGATGCACAGAGCAGAGGGAGGCAATAAGGCTCTTCCAGAGATCAGTACCACTTCAGCGAACGCTTTTGGGAAGGTGGATAGTATTACTACTCCACGAGACGAAGCCCCAAAGCGGGCCAAGTCACCACTTGCTATAGCTCAAGAACAGCACCGTCACGACCCAGGAAAAATCAAGTTCCAAGCAGCGCACTCCTATACTGGCACCGACCCGACAATCCTCAAGCTCTTGGATTCTGTGTATCTCGAGAACTTCCCCGTGGATTATGTTGAGTTTGGCCCGATGATAACGCCCGTCAGCCGGAGACAACCAATCAAGAGGGGCAACGGCCAAACATCATCATCTACCTGGCGTCCAGAGGGAACGCTGGTTGCGATGATGGGTGAACACACAGGTGCTGTGTCACGCGTACTAGTATCCCCGGACCATGCCTTCTTCATCACTGGCTCAGATGACGGCACTGTCAAAGTCTGGGACTCAACACGGCTGGAACGTAACGTCTCGCATAAGTCTCGAGTAACACACTCTCAAGGCAGTGGCGTCAAGGTGACCAGCCTGTGTTTCGTCGAAAACACCCATTGCTTTGTCAGCACCGGCAACGATGGAAGTGTACACGTCGTGAAGGTTGACTACAGCGAAGTGCAGAGCACAACGGGAGGAAATGTGGGTATAAGATATGGCAAACTCAAGATGCTGCGGGACCACAAACTGCCGCAAGGTCAGTTCGCCGTATGGTCCCACCACTACAAGTCCGAGAACCAGTCCGTCCTACTCCTGGCAACCAACGCCTCACAAGTCCACGCCCTTGACCTCCGCACAATGGGCACACTCTACACACTCTCGAACCCTCTCCACCACGGGGCTCCCACGTGCTTCGTCACAGATCGCAAGCACCACTGGCTCCTTCTCGGCACAACACATGGTGTTCTCGACCTCTGGGATCTGCGCTTCAAGATGCCTCTGCGCGCCTGGTGCTTCCCTGGCGGTGCTCCTGTCCACCGCATCACGCTACAAACAGTCAAGATGTCGCGCAAGCCCAAATTCATCATCGCGGGCGGCACTGCAGCTGCCGACATCACTGTCTGGGACTTGGAAAAGCTCATCTGCGTCTCCGCTCTGCGCACCTCCGTCTTCAAAGAAACGTCCACAAACCGACACTACACTTTGATCGATCTCGATGATGACCTGCATCAGCGTAGTGGCGCCGGTAGCACTACTACTCATGGCCCGGGCATGCTCCTTGGCCGTTTTGCCGCGTCCATCGAGTCCAGCAGCGCGGGCCACGGCGGCGGCACCGACCGCAGCGTGCGCGCGCTCGCCCTGGGCTCCGACGACGGTAACGACTTCCTCGTCTCGGCCGGCCCCGACTGGAAAGTACGCTGCTGGGACCTGGCACGCCCGGAGGCATCGACGGTCGTGTCGGGATTGGAGATGGAGGAGAGCAGGCCGGTCTACACGGCGCTGCCGCCCGCGGCACCCAACCCGGAGACGACGGTCGTGCAGGAGCGGATTTTCCGTCCGCTGCAGCAGCAGCAGGGCGCTGGGGCGGATAGCAATGGAGACTCGAGTAAGGGGAAGGGCGGTGCTGGCAACGCGAAGGCGGGAGGCACTACTCCGGCGAAGAGGGGCCGGGAAGCGACGGGTGTGAGGAGTGGGAGGGAGACGCTGCGAAGCTTGCAGCAACAGCAGTTGCTGAGGGGACATCTGGATAATGTGGCGGATGTGGCGGTGCTGGAGCAGCCGTATGGGATGGTGGTGAGCGTGGATCGAGCGGGAGTGGTTATGGTGTTCCAGTAGGGGATTGGAGGTATTGGCATGATGGGGTTTAGGCTTGGGTTGACGATACACGAACGGGCAGGTGGTAGGCTTATGATATGAATGATCAATGTTTCCCGGCTCGAAGGTGCGTGTTGGCTTGGTGTTTTGGTCGTGGTATGCACGATTTCAGAATTTTCCGGTTGGAGACGGACTTCAAGATAGATGGGCATGTCAAAGAACATCAATGATACATTGGGTGAGTTTCTACGAAGCCGGGTGTTTTTTCAACCTTGAATGCATAGAAATAACATATTAACCTTCTTTCTGCTGCTGTGGAGTGGCAGAGCCAGAGGTTGAATGATGGGCATTTCTCATGAATTGGCACTTTTGATGTACAATGGGTGTACTCCTACTTGGCACATCAGCAAAAATGTCCTGCATGATTCGACTCGACGTTGCCGATTGGAATTCAACGTTATCCTGTCAGAAGCGCTCGTCCTTTTCTGGTCACAGCCCCCCCCCCCCCAGCGTTTGTGCGGCTGGCTTATACAACAGCTCTTTCTTTTTGACTTCAACATGGGCATCGTGATCGAGTAGGAGCATGCATTTGGATGCAGCAATGCAGCCAAGCACGCGCGGGTCCTGTCCGGAGTGCTTCCAGTATGTATGGTTGGACTTGCCATCCCTGCTGTTGCTAAATGGATTCTTTCAGCTGCGACGAGGGCAGCAGGAACCAATAGTGTGGCGGGGTAGACGTTCGATGTCTGCCGACATCGGCCAGGAGAGAGCCGCGGAATGTGCGAACGTGGGGTGTGCCGAAGCGATCGACAGGAACAGGGACATGCGCTGGGCGCCCTTGTGTCGATCTTGCAGAGCTGCCGTTGCGCGGGGTGGTGTGTGGCGTGGTTGGGTCAAAGGCCCGGCTTCTGGGGTCGGGGGCCCAAAATTTGCGCTGTGGGACGATGCCCAGGTGCTGTCCGCACCGCCGTCGGCCGCTCAGCAGCGTTGCTGGGGCGATAGCTGTTGACAGGCGCGGCGGCGACGGCGCCCGCTACCGAAGCTTCACAAAATATCTGAACAAGGAATGGCTGGCGGGCTGCGGCGCGTCGCGAAGATCTGAGAGGCCGGGTGCGCGGGCGAGCAGCTGGTATGACGCACGCCGGGCCTGTTCATGTCACCAGCCACAGCGCTCCCGCCGGGACAGCCGACAGCGCTGCCACACTGCCCCAGCTGCCGCGTTTTAGTGCGCCGCCAGAAAGAGCGCGGGGCACGCGCTGTGCGAGGGTCTTGGAGCCGGGTTTGCGCAAGCTGATAGCCGCGCCGCTCGCCACGATCAGGCGTCACGCAGGAAAACCGCAGCTCGCGGGGCCAGCACAGGGCCTTGTCTGGTATCCGCGATCGTAATTGAGGCGGTAGAGCTGCAGCGCGGCGCGGGGCGAGCTGGTTTGCGGGTGGCAGCTCCGCCGAGTTGCGCGGGGGTTGCCTCGTAGGGCTGCGCGGACCCTGGGACGCACGGGCCCCGCGCGCGTCGCAGCTTTTCTAAGCTCCCAGCCGCGCTCAAACCATCTTCCTTTCCTCTCCACCATCCAGAGCTCCGCAAGCCACGACTGCACGATAGCCCGCAACCCGCGACGCGCCCCGCCTGCAATCAGCTTGCATTTGCTCTGCACAGCTTCCACAACCCATCCGACCTACCTACCTACCCTCACTCCCACGCCGCTACTACCCACACACCGACTCGCGACTGCTCCAACCGGTGCGACGTCATCAACATGGAGGACACCTCCGAGATGGTAAGTCGCCGCCCGAGCGCAATGCCTGCGCCTGATCCCAGGGCCCTCGCGCTGACTCCCCTGTTAGGATTGGTCGGGTCACCCGGCCTCCGCTCACAATCATAACAATGCGACCCCCGCTCATCATCACCTCGACGCCGCCGCCTCCGCCGATGGCTCGCCCATGGTGAGTCTCCAACTCACTGCTCGCGCGGGGCTTCGTGTGATCGCCCCTGAAAGTGAGCTGAGTCGCTGACCCCACCTGCGCAGGACTGGACTCACACCAATGCACCCATCCTCGGTGAAGGTGAACGCCCGCCCGCGACGATGCCCACGCTCAATCACACCGCATACCAACCCCATGTCATCCCTTCCGTACGCCGTATGCACATACGTCCTTCTCAGCGCTACATTCAGGAACCCAGCGAGCACTTCAAGAACTTCACGTTCCAGGGACCGTCTGAGAAAGCTCCGACTATGCCTCGCCCGGCGTATCACCTTGCGAACCATCGGCCTACAAGGACCTTTGGCCCCCCCAACCTCTTAAACCCTCGTCATCCGACTCACATTTCTCCCGCCAAGCGCCAGACCCATGAGGGCTCTCACTCGGACGTGTCTCCGATTAGAGAGACCATTCTGCCGGAGCCAGACCTGTCGTTCTTCGGCCGTGTGTACGACACTATGGGGATTTGGTTCACCACTGCCAAAGAGC
Source organism: Neofusicoccum laricinum (assembly GCA_029906385.1). Classification (NCBI taxonomy): domain Eukaryota; kingdom Fungi; phylum Ascomycota; class Dothideomycetes; order Botryosphaeriales; family Botryosphaeriaceae; genus Neofusicoccum; species Neofusicoccum laricinum. Next base: position 1,722,580 of record CP123719.1, on the reverse strand, counting down.
GCGCCAAGAAGCGCAGCAAAGAAGCCATCCGTCATTTGCTCAGCGAAGTCAGCGAATCGGAGAGCCTACCCCATCGCATGGCCGCCGTTCCCGTTGGCTCGGAAGGCTCCAACAAGCGCCGTGCCCTCAGCAGGCCTATGCCCGGATCGTACCCAGAGGAGCCTCTTACGAAAGATCTCTTTGCACCCATCCCCGCAGCAATCCTTGCCGCCATCAACCCCACCTCTTCCAACAACCTTGCCTCTTCCAACATCCTTACCTCTACCAACAACCTTACCTCTTCCCAAAACTCCACCTCCTCCAACAACCATGCCGAGGAGCACATTCATGCCCCGGTCATTCCAACTACAAACATCCCACTTGGTGCATCCTCATATGTTCGTCACGACAAGAGGAAGCTGAAGCTCATCTTGAACGAGAACAAGCCCGTCTCCGCGTCGAAGAAAACCAGCAAGCGGAACAATAAGACGGCTTCCACGTCGCACATCAAGACGGCCTCCGAGTCGCACAACAAGACGGCCCCCGAGTCACACAACAAGACGGCCTCCGAGTCGCACACCAAGAAACGTCCAGCAGACGCATTCGGATACGAGGATCAAGCTCCTGCAGTCAAAAAGACCATGAAGACCTCCAATCAAACCAAGTCTCACATCAACACCAAGCACGTCCAGCACATGAGCATCAAGCCCATCTGTAACAAGGTTGACAAAATCGACGGCGTCGCATCATTCCTCTCTAGGATCAACAGCCAGAGTCGCAAGAACATCCCTAGTCAGAACTCCGGCAAGCCTTCCCAAGACGTCACCCGCATCAAGAACCGATTCTCAGACAAAATCAACGGTCCAATCAGGCTGATCCCCATCGACACCATCTCCAACCAAGCCAAAGCGCACCTTATGGACGTTACTCAACCCGATCCCATGCACACTGTCACTCAGATTTGCACCGCCAGCAGCGCAACCGAGAAGACTGAAGGCAGCTTGACCGACTTATTCACCAGCGGTCCATCCAACAACGCATACCGCGAGCCTGAGGAGCGTCCAAGCACGTCCTCCTCCGGTAGCAGCAGCCAGAACCATGATACCGAGAGCGAGCGTCTCGAGCCACAGACCGATACGAACACGTACCAGCCAGAGACTGTCGATCATCAGTCAAAGACTACCGGGTCTGAGACCGAGGTCTTCAAGGGCAAAGACCGCGTCGAACAAATTCAGAAGAAGACCATCAAGGCTAAGACCGCTGAAAGCAAGAAAAAGACCTTCGAGAGCAAGGCACAGCACGTGGAGAAAGAAGCGCACACCAAGCAGGACCGTTTCGAGGATGATTCCGAGGAAGAGCTTCTAGCGTCCATCACGATCACGAAGCAGAACATGACTGTAGGAGATCGTGTCAACCTCCGTTCGACGAAGATGCGCCGCAATGTGGATGACATCATGATGGGCTTTGAGATGGACGAGGCAGAGGCTCAGCTCACCGCGCTTGAGATCTCCGAGAGTCGCAAGGGGGTTCGCGAAGAGAAAGAGCTCGAGGTGCTGAAGAAGCAGCAGATGGCTGCGGCTGAGGCCCAGCGCAAGGCCGAGCAAGAGAAGGCTGAGGCCGAAGCCAAGAGGAAGGAGAAGGAGAGGGAGAATGCTGAGAGGCGACAGGCCCTGATCCAGCCTCCTAGCCCTCAGTCCCAGGCCGAGATTCGCCGTGCTCTCACCAAGTCAGCGACCAACGAGCTCCGACAGAACCTGTCGGTTGCCGACTTGTCAACGCTCGTGCCAGACACCACCTGGCTCAACGACGAGATCATCAACTGCCATTTGACCGACATGGTCAACAAGCTAAAGGCTAGCAATGGCTTCGGGGCGGCGGAGAAGCGGGATGGCAAGACCCCGCCCTACCACAACATGGCGACCCAGTTCTGGGTCAACATCAAGACCAAGGGGGTCCAATCGGTACTCTCTTGGAACAGGAGGTCCAAGCTGGCTGGTGGCGGGTTGCTCAAAGTAGAGCGCCTGTTCATCCCGGTTTGTGACAATAACCACTGGCGACTGGTTGTTGTCTCCGGCACGGAGAAGACTGTCGAGTACTTCGACAGTCTCTCCCTGTCGCCCCACCCCTACGTCGACCGGGTCCTTGATTGGGTCCGTGAGACGCTGGGTTCGGCATACGATGCGCAGCAGTGGCGCATCGTTACGGGACAGAAGTCCCCAAGGCAGAGCAACGGCTCTGATTGCGGCGTTTTCACGCTGCTGAACGCGCGGGCGGTGGCGTTGGATCTGGAGGTCAGGCCCGACCTTTACGACACCTCGACGGAGAGGATACTCCTGGCCCGCCACCAGATCGCAGCCCAGCTGCTTTCTGGTGGTGTGGACTGGGAGTAAGAGCATCCTCTCCGTCGACCACCGCCCCGCGTTCGCTCTGCCTTGGGGACCCGTCCCGTAATGCCGGACCCAGAATGGGTGGGGTGACTTGTCGGAGGCAACTTCTGGTGGTTGTTGTCACAGGGATGGACAAATCGGCCAGCTTCCTGTTCCAAGGTGAGTACCGTGCGGACTCCTTCCCAGAACTGGGTCGTCGCGGTGCGGTCTTGCCACCCAGGGATTCTGGTTTTTTTCTTCTTTTTTCAAAGGTGTTTTGGTTGGGAGTTGAGGGAGGACTCGTGAGCGTTTGTGTTTTTGTATTTTTGTTTTTGTTAAGATACCCCCCGAGCTCTAGGGAAATTGAGCAAGTGCGAATTCATCTTCTTCATACAATACTTTGCTTAGTTAACCAGCGTGCACAGCAACTACTTTCGGACAGTCTGCTTCACGGCTTCATGCGCTCACAACACTACAAAATGCATACGGAGACGCTCGCATGATCGGCTGTGTAGACCATTTGCCCGTTCATGTCGGATTGAACGGTGGAAATGGGTTTTATACCACCAGGCGAGTGATTGACGAAAGGTGTTGACTGGAAACGAGCTGTTTCTGCAATGTTACATCGTGAGCATACATAGGTAGCTGCAGCATTCGTCCGCATATGTAGGATTAGCATGGCATCTACAGTACGTTCGTGCTCGTGCTGGCGGGAGGTCAGCAGTCGACGAAGTTGGAAAAGTGGGGGCCGACGCTGAACTCGCCTCGCTGGCTCAGGGTATGGACAATGCGAAGTAGCTAGGATATCACGGGATTGGGGTATCTCGTTCGCGGAGGAGGTGCTGTTTGTGCCATTGCCAAGTTTTGCACATGAACGCTTTTATTAAGTGGAAGCGGGAAGAGATCCTTGCGCTCTGCTGAAAGTTAAAGTCCCAAGAAAAATTGGAGGGAAAACTGCACTGCGCAGTGGGTCATTGGGCTGCGAGTGCTTTGAGATACTATGAGAACTCAACAGCCTAGAAAGTGAAAAGTCGGCTTGACGTGCGAGTGGTTGTCGGATGATGCAGCCTAGGTAGGTAGGTACGCGGCGGCGCGGCGGCGCGGCGGCGGCCGACTCCCCCGGATTTCAAGAAAAGTAGCTTCACCTTTGCGCGAGCCTCGCCCGCAACCTCAACAAACAACACCCTCGCTCCCGCAACGCCCTCCCCCCCTACCGCTCCCTACCTCCGACTGCTGCTTGCGAACGCGACTGCGACGACAACCTCCCCGCCTGCCCTCCGCGCGGTGCGCCTTCACCCGCACGCGACAAGCAACGACACCACCCACCCTGCGACGAACGACCTAACCGCCCAAGATGAGATTGACGGCTGAGATCATCCAAAATGCCCTCTCGTACATCAACCCGCTCGGCGAGCGCGAGCTGGACCTCAGAGGTGCGTTTAAGCTGAAAAGAGCAGATACTACACTTTGAAAGAGCTACATTGATACCATCATCTATCCTTGATACCATACAGGTCGCCAATTCACCCACATCGAGAACATGGGTGCTGCGTCCGCAGTAAGTCTATCCCCCTCCGCGCCCGTTTCCCCCATCTCCAGCCAGCGTTTGGGTGTGGGACCATGCGCGCTGAGACGACGACGGCAACGGCAATGGACACAATCTTCTCTCGAGAGCGCCACTTATTAACACAGGTGCGATGGCGCTGCACAGGACATCGAGTGTGTCGACTTGACGGACAACCACATCCAGATGCTAGGCAATTTCCCGCAGCGGCCGCGCACGACGACGCTGCTGCTGGCCCGCAACCGCGTGGCGCAGATCCAGCCGGGCATCGCGCGCACCATGCCCGCGCTGTCCTCGCTCAGCCTGGCCGAGAACAACTTCCGCGAGCTCGCCGACCTCGACCCGCTCGGCAGCTTCTCCAGGCTCGTCAACCTGAACTTGATCGGCAACCCCGTCGCCAGCAAGGAGGTGAGATCCAGTCACTCTCACAGCTGTTCATATTGCACAGAAGAATATCTGTTGACCTTCCGCCTCTCAACAGAACTACCGTTACTATGTTATCTTCCGCATCCCCTCCCTCCGCTTCTTCGACTTCCAGCGCGTCCGCGACACCGAGCGCTCCAAGGCCAAGGAGCTGTTCGGCACGCCCGACGACCCGTCCGACCTCGCCCAGAAGGTCATGCGCCAGCGCGGCACCGCCATCCTCGACGCCTCGGCCGCCGACACCGCGGACGTCACGGGCGGCCTGTCCCGCGTCATGCTGACCGACGACGAGCGCAAGAATGTGCATGAGATGATCAAGGAGGCCAAGACCCTGGACGAGATCTCGAGGCTGGAGAAGCTGTTGACCGAGGGCAGGGTTCCGGGACAGTAAGAGGTAACCGTGTGGAAGGGAAGAAGAAACAAGGATTTCATGGCATATGGCAGATGGAAAATGAGGTCCTGGTTGTTGGATGAGATTTCAAGTCAGCAAAGCAGACAGGCGCCATGATCATGGCCTTATCATGAGCAAATAATATGGCGGAGGAACGCAGAAGAATGAAGGGTTCAGTCAACGACAAGCATCTTCCTGGAAATCCAAAACGGAAAATCATAGACAACTAAATTTTGTGCGGCTACAAAGGCGTACCGGTCGAGGATATGAAGAGAGAAAAAAAACTTTTCTATCTCCATTCCAGGTGGTGAGGGTGGGAACAGCTTACCTTGCTCGGAGCGGCAGGAGCCATAATGCATCGTGTAACTCAAGGGATAGAGAGATATCAAACGGAATGGTAGCATCCCTTCATCACATGTAGATCTCTCTCTCTGAATCAGACAAACCGGGACAGGTGGCACTATCGAAGCAAGGCCTGCTCCTTCAAACAGAATTCTCAGATACCCTGGAACTTTGAAGCAAGGAACATAAATCCGTATTTCCCTGATGTCTTATCTGTTAGGGCAATGGAGACAGATTGCAGAATCCGAGCTTTGTTCTCAACGAGATGTCAGAAAGATGCCCGGCGAATCACGATCAGTTCGATCGGATCATTGGATGCAGTATATTCTCCGCAGAGACGTTTGAAAGGCCGGTTTGTAGACTGCAGAAGACGCGCTTGTGCACGGCCTGCGTGCTCGGTCGGGGCACAATCCTATGTATAGAGGTCCTTGCTTGCATAGATACTGCGTTCTGGTATCACATCCTCTAAGAAATAGAGTAAACGAGCGCCCCGTTCATCCCATTCGATATCGCCAAACGAGTTGTGGCTGGATAGATTACATAGCACGAGTTAAATAGATGTTGTTTTTAGAAGGAACGCTATGTTGATGAAGTCCGCAAGAGGATATAAAGGGGAAGCATAATAAAATCCCATCCAGCCAAAAGCTCATGACTATCATCGGGGTATCCTGACGTCGCCACATCCGGCAATTTCCCAGACCATACCTGAAATCCCGAGGGATGAAAAGACGTGGAACCGCACAAAACCCAGGACTCTGCAAACCCTTTCGCATATGTGTGGCATGTACAACAAGTACGCGAGTAGAACGTGCAGCTGCAAAATACTGCCGTCTATTACTCTCGCCGGAGGATCATGAAAACTTTTCCTCGCTATGGTGATCCCTTTCTGTGCAAATACCGCAATGCCGCTATTAATGCTCGTGCGCCAAACCACAGGAAATCCATCGGTCTTCAGGATTCGTCCAAGCTCTCTTCTCTTCAGCCAAGTAATTCAACGTCCAGTCCGATCGCTCTCATGAACAAGTTGACGTGACCCAGTCTTGTCGCAGACAGCTCCTTCGGCAACGCCTTACACACGTTGACGGTGTCCATAACCCGATCCTTGACGCCAATAACGAGGCGCTGCTGTTGCTCAGCAGACGCGCTAGCACCCATAGAGGCGAGGAACTGCCACACGTAGATATCTTCATCATCCTTGACCGTGCCAGGAAAGATATACGGCAGGACAGGCTCGACTGCGTCAAACAGGCGGTTGTACAGCTGCTCGATCTGCTGGAGGTCCTGTGTGGTTGCTGCCGACGCCGGGGTTCCCTCCTTGACCAACTCTGCGCGGGAGACGAATATGGTAAGGATGGACAGGCCGATCTTTGTGCGCACAAGGACAGGAATGTTGGTCCGGCCGAGGACCAGGCCCAGCAAGCCGATGACGATGTTCAGGGGCGCTTCGTTCACGTAGGCGAAGAGAGGAGGCATGACAGCGTGTGCGAAGAGTTCGATTTCGTCCTTAGCCGCGCGCGGGAGGGGCGTGAGAGGATCGGCAGGGATGCCGTTCTGGACAACGTCCAGTGTGTCAAGGTGCACGACAATCATGGTCAAGACTGTCACGCGCTGCTGCTCATCAAGATGGCGGAAGATGCGCGGGATGGCCTTTTTGCCCTTCGGGTGAGACAGAATAGCAATAAAAGGGTGGGGCACGTTAGAGCCCGGCATGATCGGCTCCATGACCTTTAAGCCTTGCCAGAGATTCTGGTTCAATTCCTGAACTTTGTGCTGCCACTCCATATGCTCCTGGATCTGAGCGGGGCTGCTGCCATCATTCAACGGAGGAGGCATATTGCGCTCATGATCCTCCATTCTCATGAGGACATTGTAAACACTCTCGATGTTGCGCAGGGTCGCCTTTCGGTCAGCGATGTCGTGTTGCGCCCGAGGGTGGTGCTTAGCACCATTGGGCTTGCCCTCTCCTTCGGGCTTTTTGATGTTAAGCAGGGGCTTAGGCGTCTTCGCATTGCTGAACGAGATCTTGCCAAGACTGCCCTCAATCACAAGCTGCTTGTTCTTTGGCTTCGCCTTGGCAGCCTCTACAGCGCGCTGGACCTGCTGCTCCATGCGTTGAGCATGGTTATCACCGCCACGGTTATTCCGGCGGCCGCCATAGCGACCGCCAGTCTGGAAGAGGTAGGTCTGGGCGAACTTATTGGCAGGCTGGTGAGGGTTCTGACGCGGGGCTCCGCGGATCTGCGAGAAGACCTGGTAGTAGAAGTCTTCGGCAAGAGCGGCCTCGGGACCCTGGTCATCAACACTACCAGTAGCTGTCACGAGCTGCTGAAGCTGGATGCGGGTAATGAAGTTCTTGTCCTGCGGGGTCATGAGGCCGTTGTCCTTGGAAAGCATGTGAATCTTATGGATCCTCTTTGCACGCTTAGCATCTTCCTCCAGGAAAGCGGCACGCTCAGCGTCAGTGAGGCGGAGAAGCTGCTCCGGGTGGGTTATAACCTGGCCTTGATACGAGGGGCCACGTGCATGTGCGGGTCCCGTAGGCGGCATGCGGTTGAAAGGCTGAGAAATCGGCTGGCCCTGGCCGGAGAGACGGTTCGGATTCTGCAGGATATGGCGAGGCTGCTGCGGCGGAGTACCTCTCGGGCCCTGCTGCTCTTGCCTCTGACGTTGAAGGATCTGCGGCTGCTGAATGCTCTGAGCAGGCAGCTCGTGGGGCATTTGCTGCTGTGGAATTGACGGAGGACGCTGCTGAGGAAACTGCTGATTGAACGGCTGAGGGCGCTGGAGAATCTGCGGCGGAGCTCCGAAGGGCTGCTGGCCCCAGTTCGGCGGGGGCTGCTGCGGGAATCCAGGCATGGTCGGCTGAGGCGTAGACTGGGTGACGGGAGGCTGGACGGGTTGCTGAGAAGCTCGCTGCTTGCTTTGAGCAAGCATGGCAGCTTCGACTTCCTCCAGGCTCATCATCTTCCTGCTCGCGGAAGCTTGGTGGTGCGGCTGCTGCTGCTGCTGTTGCTGCATTTGCTGCATTTGTTGCATCTGCTGCATCTGCTGCATCTGCTGCATCTGCTGCATGGACACCTGCTGGCGCTGGTTCTCCTGGCTGGGTGTAGACTTCTTCGGGATGCCCCAGATGTCAGCACTCGCCTCTAGATTGCCAATGTATCCAGGCTGCGCATAGTTCTCATAGCCGGTCTTGACGGGCTTCCTCTCGTCCTTCCTTTCGCGCGGCGGCGGCTGGCGGGCGCTGTAGAGCATCTGCTCCTCGCTGATGGTGCCGGCAATCTTGGCCGTCTGGCCCGAGAAGTCGAAGTCCTTGCCGACGTTCTGGACGGGCTCGCCGCCGAAGGTGTCGTCGTTGAAGGCGTCATCGGTTTCATCAAGCCGGTCGCCGAGGCCATCGTAGGTGTCGTCGAAGTTGAGGCTGCGGACAGACGCTGGTCAACGTCGGGCACGGGGGCGATGCAGGGTGGGCAGGACTTACGCATCGTCATCGTCGCCGCGGGCACCCTGGCTGGACAGGCCAGCCCAAGGGTCAGGCGTCTGGCCGAAGCCGGGCGCGTTGGGCTGGTGGGCCGGGCGGTCCCGCGGCAACGACGTGTCGAAGCCGAAGAAGGACATCGGGGCTGCGGTGGTGGGCAATGGGTGCGGTGGAGGGCGGGGTGGCGTGCTGGGGTGGTTTGGGTGCGGCTAGGCGGAGGTGGTGTTGTTACGACACTTTTCGGCGATCTTGGACGCCAGTGCGCGTTAGTTGGCGTGTCGCGGGGCCGCCACTAAGGGCTGATGGCGAAACCGCACCGCACCGCCGCGGCTCAGGCTGGGCAGCAGCGGAACGAGCGCGACCCGGGGCGCAGAGCGCAGTGCGGCTGCAATGGGCGCGATGCAAGGCACGCCGGCGCTGTGCAGTCGGCATGGAGCGCGCGACGGCGAGCACGGCGAGGCACGCGTGCCGGCAGCCGGGCTGGGCAGGCACTGCAGGCGCTGCAGGCAGGGCCGCTGGCTGGGCCGCTGGAAGGAGCACGGGCCGGCGGAGAGAGCCCCTTCCTTGCCGCTGATTGCCTGCTCGTACTGTGCAGCCGCAACGGTGGCCGCGTATGTACGCCCTGGCCGGCTGGAACTCTCTCTCCCCTTCGGTCCCAAGCCGCCGTAACACGTATTCTCTCCGTCGCCCGCCCAGGTCCTTCCAACCCTCTGCCTCTGCAACTCAATGCCTGCCCGCTGCGAGCGCTGTCGCCGACGATAACACTCCCTAGCGACCCGGCCGCCGCTGAGCTCCACGCAGCCCCCTTAAGCCACACCCGGCCGACGCACGCCCGTAGATCAGCTCTGCATCACCTGTCTGCTCCAGGCGACCGTAGCGAGACCACCGAGCCACCGACACCATGGCCGGCACCCAGCGCTACATGCGCTACATCGTCTTCGCCTTCGTGGTGCGTTCTCGCAAAGCTGTTTCGAAACACCGCGGACTCTCGCTGACTTTTGCCGCAGGTGCTTCTGCTGATCTTCTTCTTCTCGTCCTCCGATGTGCCCTCCAGTCGCCTGCAGAGCGCCAGCGAGATCATAAAAGAACAGGGCTCCAAATGGAAGGGCTCCGGCGCCGCCACTGCGCCTGGCTCGGCGCAGGAGGCTCCCGTTGTGAACACTCCCGGCCAGTCCTCTGGCAGCTCGTCCCCCGGCACCAGCCCGAACACTCCCACTCAATTGGCCGGCACCATGCCCGGTGAGCGCATGAACGCCACCTTCGTTACCCTGGCCCGCAACTCGGACGTCTGGGAGATTGCCCGCTCCATCCGGCAGGTCGAGGACCGCTTCAACCGCAAGTTCAACTACGACTGGGTCTTCCTGAACGACGCCGAATTTGACGAGAACTTCATCCGCGTCACCACTTCGCTCGTTTCCGGCAAGACCAAGTATGGCAAGATCGAGAGTGACCAGTGGTCCTTCCCGTCGTGGATTGACACCAACAAGGCCGCCAAGGTGCGCGACGAGATGAAGCAGAAGCAGATCATCTACGGCGACTCCATCAGCTATCGCCACATGTGCCGCTACGAGTCTGGCTTCTTCTTCCGCCACTCGTTGATGCTTGACTACGAGTGGTACTGGCGCGTCGAGCCCAGTATCGAGCTCTTCTGCGACATCAACTACGACACGTTCAAGTTCATGGCCGACAACGGCAAGAAGTACTCGTTCGTCCTGAGCTTGTATGAATATGTCGAGACCATTCCTACGCTCTGGGACAGTGTCAAGGGCTTCATGCAGAAGTTCCCGCAGCACATTGCCAAGGACAACTCGATGGCCTTCCTCAGCGACGATGACGGCAAGACCTACAACCACTGCCATTTCTGGTCCAACTTCGAGATCGGTAATCTCAACTGGCTCCGCAGCGATGCCTACGTCGATTTCTTCGATCACCTCGACCACGACGGCGGGTTCTTCTACGAGCGTTGGGGTGACGCTCCCGTGCACTCGATTGCCGCCGGTCTTATGCTCAACAAGGACGAGGTCCACTTCTTTGACGACATCGCCTACTACCACGTGCCCTTCACCCATTGCCCGACCAGCGAGAAGACGCGCACCGACAACAAGTGCCACTGCAACCCCGGCGACAACTTCGACTGGAAGGGTTACTCCTGTAAGCTTTGCCGCTCCCAAGTTTCTAAATTTAGCAATTTCAGGGTCCATGTGCTAACCACGTAATGCCACCCATCAGGCACGGCTCGCTTCTTCGAAGTCAACAACATGCAGAAACCAGAGGGGTACGAGAAGCAGCAATAAACCCTTTCACATCTTTCTAGTATTAAACCCAAATTTCAAAAACCAAAACCACAACATCTTGCTTTTTTCCCTCTTCTGAAGAACCCATCGAACTGATTATCTCTTCCTTCTTCCCTTCGCCTCGTAAAGAGCCCCATGGAACAAGTCTCAGCGCATCAAGTACTCCATCCGCGCCGCAGCCACACTGGCCTTTATCGGGCTTTGCGTGAGCACATGGAGGACATACCGCTTCTATTCCACCGCCAGACTCGACTCCAGCGGCAACTACTGGATTAGGTGACCTCCGCATCATGATCATCGTCACGGTTGATGTTGTACATGATGTCTAGATGCCTGGTTCATGGAGATCCGTGTTTCTTCGCTTCAGTTTTTGCCCAGGTCATGTCTCGACCCGGGATAGGGATACAAAAAGACTGGGTTGCGCCTCGCTTTCTTTACCTTTTTTTTCCATTACTATAGTGCGGGCAACGCTTTGTATTATCATCAGGGGAACGAACGCGTGCACATGGTTTATTTTGGCGGCATAGCAGAGACGTAGGATCTGGCGTCGGTCTCTGCTCGATGACAAATTGGAAGGTGTAGGAGAACGCTGTACGGGTCTTCACGATGGATGTCGGTTCTATGCTTCTCTGGTATGATGGCGCTTTTGTAACGTACGACTTTGGGTTTGTGCTTTGACACACTACAAATGAGAACTCTGCCTGTCCGGCTGTGAGACGATAAAGGCTGGCATTGGTTATCATTTCATCACTGTCTTGCCATGTCTACGGGGTGAGTGGTTTCTGGTGAGGCAAAGTTGAATATACTAACGCCTATGCGAAGCCTATCTTGCATTGGCTTTGCCGACTCCCTGCCGCCGATTACAACGGTTTTGCATGTTCGGCTTGGCTAGGTAATCCAAACTGAGACTGTCACCGTCGATTGTTGAAACAGGCTTCCCGTTGGTGATGCAACAACTGCCACAACTCTCTCATATCCGGCATGAAAACTTCAACGGCCGAGGCCTGAGCGTGCCATGCAGTCACACCGTTACAAACCCTTCCCATCGGCTGGCAGCTTATACTACAATCTCCTGGGCCATCGGCTCGAAATTGAGGAACAACAGCTTCTTCTCCCAGATGAAACGTTGAGTGCTCCCTGGTCCATTGGTGCGAGCGCGGTACACATTCCGTTTTCACCTTCCCGACCGTGGCCACGACCAGCAGCTGCATGAGCACTGGATGGCACTCTGCATGCTTCGTATGATGCCGACGGCTTTGACGGACGTGGTGATGTTCACTGGCTCGTCCGTGGCGAGGTTGGCTAATATGTCGATTGTCGGAAACTTCATCATGCGCGCTACGTGGGAAGGAGCGAGCATCCTGCTAGCACGGAGTTTCGAGGCAAGCTAGTTGACGTAGCGGCGGATCAGTGGTTCTGACTCGACGAGCACCCGCTCCGAGAAGGTGGCGGTGTACGCGGGCGTGATCCGCATCGTTTGCTGTGTGCATTTGTGGTACAGCCGACGATTGTTTGCTTGTTTGCAGAGCTGCCAGACATTGGTATACTGGCATGTTTATTGAAAGGGGTGCCCATGGGTGTAGAAGGACTTTGTAGAATGCGTGTCCGGCAAGGAGCAGGCCCGGGAGGACCAGAAGTGCAGAATGAAAGAGGTTCGTGGCTGTCGAATAAAGGATTGCGGAACCTATTGTAGGGAATAGTCTTTGAATAACCTTCATACGGTATTTCCTATTTGGGACGCAATGTGAGGCGACCAGGAAGCGTAAGCTCCGAGATCCAGTGTCGGGCGCCGTGTTGATCGAATCCAGGAAAGTTTGCGATTAATTCCCCCGCACGGGTGGAGTTCGTGCGAGGACAAACAAAGGGATGTTCGGACCCGATACCCGATATTGTGTCTAATGCAGAGCCAATTAGAGGCGCTCGTATAGTTATGCACTGAGGAATACGATTTACGCGTACAGCACGAACGTTTGTTGGCTACTTCTCCTTCGAGGAAGACCTTGCCGTTATAGCGCTTGTAGGCTACGCCTCAGCTGCGGTTCTTAAGTTTCAATGTCGGTGAACAGGCTTAAATTGGCATGCACCCGCTCTTTGCTGTTGAGGTTCTTGTACATGCCGCTCACCTCCACACTGCTTATTCGGAGAGAATTCCGAATTCCCGCCAACCCTCACCCGCGGCAGCAATGGGGAAATGCACCTCGGAATTAGATCTCCCACGTAAAATCTCGGTGGACTTCCATTGAAACACTCTCTCTAACGATCAAGTAGTTGTTGAAGATGACTCCGTTGGCGACATCACATTCCACCAATTCAGTGTCGCGCTCGCAGCCAGCTTCACAATCGCCGCGGGCCTGGTATCCTTCTACCTCGTTTATCGACACATCAGCAACTACAACAGACCACAGGAGCAGAAACAGTCAGTCTCAATGCCCCTCCATTGACCGTCACTGAGAAACGGTGCTGATGCCCGACCTCACCAACACAGAATCATCCGAATCATTTTGATGGTTCCAGTCTACAGTCTGACCTCCTGCCTCGCCATCAAATACTACTCCAACCATGTATACCTCGAGGCTTTACACCAACTATACGAGGCTTTCGTCCTGGGCTCCTTCTTCGTACTGCTGTGTCGCTATATGGCGCCCAGCACACGCGAACTCGAGCATCGGTTCCGTGAGATCACACAGAAACCCTGGATTCCCCCGATAAAGTGGCTTGCCATGTGTACCGGCGGCAGGAAAGGTCGAGGCCCATTCCGGACGCCCAGTAATGGTGTTACGTACGTGCATGTAAGTTGTTTCCGTTCGAGGACGGGCTCCTATCTCTGCCGTTGTCAGCGGACGCTCACCCGAAGGTATGTGTATAGGTCATCACCGTCTGCGTATTCCAGTACTCGGCTATGAAGCTCATCACCACAGTAATCATCTTCATCACCGAAGCGACGGATGTCTACTGCTCGGAGTCGAAGAGCACCAGTCATGCGAGCATCTGGGTGAGCCCGGACGGGGGAGACGTTGCATCGGGGACCCTGCGTGTTAACTGCTCAACGACTCACAGATCAAAGTCATCCAAATTCTCTCGCTTGTCGTCGCCATGATGGCCTTGATGCAGTTCTACCTGCAATTCAAAGACTCCCTGCGGCACCACAACCCGTTCCTCAAGTTCCTGGCCATCAAGTTTGTTGTCTTCCTGAGCTACGTGCAGACCTTCATCCTCGAGCAACTGACGGGCGGCGACTCGCCCACCCTCAAGCCATCCCGCACGGTCTCATTCCAGTCGCTGGACGTCGGCATCCCAAACCTCATCCTGTGCGTCGAAATGGCTATTGCTGCCATTCTGCACCTGTGGGCGTACCCGTGGCGCGGGTACGCGAGCGCCGGCGTCGAGGATCCGCGGGAGCTTGTCTCGCCGGAGGCGGCGATGGAGCTCGACTCCGAGGAGGGCATGGTTGGTGGTTCCTCCAAGACCGATACGAAGAGGGCTGTGTCTGTCGTGGCTGGTTTGAGGGTATTGGTCGACGCGATGAACTTTTGGGACATCGCTGAGGCCATTTTCTACAGCGGCCGCTGGCTGTTTGTCAGGAATCAACGCTAAGTTGGCTTGTTTGTAGTACCGTCAGCACATTCGGCGCAACGAATCTCGCAAATCTTTGTACAAGATATATCAACAAGTGATAGAGTCGTGTGACTTCGTCTTGATATGATACTCAAGGTATTTTTGCAGATGGGTGGATAATTGAATCTTCTCGTTGTCTGCTATCAATGTACTTAGCTTCCAGTGATCTCCGCCGTGTGTATGCGTGACACCGTTGTTTGCTCGTCTTGCTTATTATTGAGAATATCGCTGTATGGATGCCGCTGTGTAAGAGAGAAAGCCGTCGTGATGTTCCATCATGAACTTGCATGCTCACGCACCTCCTCCATTCCTGTCTATACCACCTGCATTCCCTTCCTTTTCTCTCCACCGTAGTCGCCGGCTCCCTTGACCCTCGGCCACTGCTTAGATCAAGCTCCTCTTCACGGCCCAGCGATCTTCATCCTGCGCAACACCAACCTCCACGACTTCATTCTCACCATCCACCTCGCCATCTACACCTTTTTCGGCCTTCTGATTGCAGGTGCACCCATACCTATCTCTGAACTCGAACGGCGGCAGGCCTTCCAGCTTATCCAAGGCCGCAAGTGCTGCCTTGATTTTCGCGTTCTTCCCTGCGGAGGCAACCCCGTCCCCGATGATCTGGCTGTGCACCATGACGCCGGCGATGCACTTTTGTGGAGCACCGGGCACCACGGTGACCAGCTCCTGGGCTAAGACCCTGTGATCGCTGCAGCCGAACTCTTCCCAAAGGTAGTTGTGCAGGCGGGTGACGGGGTGGGAGTTCGCGTAGGAGTCGTAGATACTTATGTCTTCGAAGTACCATTCGATGTGCATCTTGAAGAACTTTTCCACTTCGGCGAAGTTGTAGTCGCTGTCTACGAACAGGGCACCGACGAAGGCCTCCACTATGTCGGGCAAGCATTTGGGTGGCGATTTAACCGTCGTCCAATAGTCCCGCGCACCCTTGGATTCGCGCTCCGCCTCTTGGATCTCGTTGACATAATCACGGATCTGGCTCTCGACGTGCGAGTGGCTGTACTTGAGGTGCCTGTGAAAGGCTAGCTTGACACAAACGGCGCCCAAGAACTTGTTGGAGACCATGGCCATCTTGTGCTCGGTCAGCCACTGCGGGTCCTTTTGGGGGAATTTGTATATCAGCCAGGTGATGCAAGCGTTGTCGATGAGCGAGTCCCCCAGGAATTCAAGCCGCTGATAAGATGGGACCTTTTCGTAGTTGTAAGGGTATGACGGGTGAGTGAAGGCGGACCTGAGGAGCTTTGCGGAGCGAAACCGGTAAGGGTGTTCTGTTTCTATCTGATTCACCAAGTCAATCTGAGAAGCCGTAGCCTCAGCGTCAAGGTATGATGGCATCTCATATGCGTCGAGGTACTCTGACCACTTCTTCATCGTGTGGTCAGAGCTTGACACAAGATTGGTTACTGCCTTGACCGCATTGTCCCAGTTCTCGGGCCTCCATTTGCCGGGATCATCGTGTGTCAAGTATGCAGCACCGATGAGCGCCTCACAGACATCAGCTACTGTCTTGTCGCCAAGAGAATGCTTCATCATCTCTTCTCCGGTCTTGTTATGGCCTTTTCCTTCGAGCATCTTGAGCCCTTCTGGATACCATGTCCGCCTGGCAAAAGTTAGCAGTGCACGAAGTCTTGACTTGCTGGATTATTACCTCGAAAATGCCATGCTGCGAACGTATTTGGTGAGGTTAACATCCTTGGCGGTGTCAAATAAGTTCTGGTTACAGACAAGGCACATGCGCTTGACGTGGAAATCAAATTCGTTGTCGTCGGGATTTTGGCCGAAAAGTGCGATCGAAGTGGCCATCTTGAGGAAACAGTCTCCCATAAACTCGAGGCGCTCATAATTGTTGCCCATGCCACGACGGAAGTTCTGAGTCTTTTCACCGTGCTCTTCAGTGTTGTCCGAATCTTTGGTGACAGCCTCCAGCGCGAGCTCTGGGCTGATTTCCAGATCGAGTAGCTGACAAGCCTCCAAAGCGATGAGATACTGGTCGATACGGTGGATCAATGCCGGAAATACGTAAATTGTTGCCACAGCTGACGGTCTAAGAGCCGAGACTCTCAAAGGCTCGGGGCACAGATACACCTTCGAACGGTGACCCCCCTCCCTTTGCTCCGGCTGAGCCAACATATTGCGGCGATGAAGAACCTGACTTGCTTCGAGTACCGGCTGGTTGCGGTTCCAAGTTGGATCCGCTTTCGCCCTCGATGCCTTGTATAAGCTGATCGAATAGTTCAGAATATCCTTCTTATGCTCTGGCTTCCTCCCAGTGACTGCGTCGCTCGGCACAGGATCAGTCGGCCTGAGACCGGGGTTGAGGCGCTCTGTGAAGAAGCGTCGGCCGCCGTCCCATTTGTCGACAAGGTATTTGTCCAAGAGAAACTCATCCGTCATTTCAGGAGTCCAGCGGTACTCCACATGGTCATAGACCTCTTCCAAAGCCGACCAGTCGAGGATGTCTCGTAAGCCACACCGCTCCCCATCAAAGTCTCGGTAGCTAGTTCTTATCGGGGCAATCCAGTAGGATATTTTCGAGTGGTCCTCTTCATACGTCTTGTTGAAAACATCCTTGAATGCTCGGAGCGTGTATGAAGTCAGGCGCTGGACTTCGTCGAGGTTGCACTTGAATGTAAAGCTCAGAGGCAACAGTTGGACTCTGCTCTCAGTCCCAGAGTTGAGAAATACCGGGAATACCGGCAGCTTAGGGAGGGATGTGCGGGTCAATATAGCCAGAGACTGATGCGGGCGTTCGAGACCATCTGGCAGTTCGATGACCGTGATGTAAAGTTCTTCTGGGATGGTGCCGCGAGTCTTCGCCCATAACTCTGGCTTCGTCATCATGTCATACGCGTTGGTTTTCTTACAATTCAATGCCAGTCGTGCATTGCGCATTGCAGGAAGCTGCTTCGTGTAGATGGGCAGGAGATTCTCATCCAGGTAGTGTTTCTCGCGGAGCTGAATGCAGGCTTCGAAAGCTGCTGAGCGCTTTGCAACAGCCTTTCTGGTTGCCGGGCGCCCCCGTGCTGCTGGTATAGGCGAGTGTTCTGGGAGAATGACCTCACAGACAAAATTTCCTCCCTGCGAAGACACGATGTAGAGAGGGTCCGAGGCGACGTCTCCTTGCCGAGGTAGTGCTGATGTGAAATGGGCAAGAACACTGAGGCTAGAGTCATACGTGAGTTTAGCTTTCGTGGAAGGCTCAGTGTACGTTCTGAATCCTTTTCCGCTAAGCACGGGATCTTCCAGGTCTGCGTCAATCCCTTTCAGAAGGCGGTCTTCCGGGAGAGCTTCGCAAAATTGACGCATCAGTCTCTCTGCTTGACAGGCTTCAAGAACGATCTGCCGGTGTACCAGATTTCCGTCCTCGATCAAGTGCAGATATCGCGAGTTCTTGTGCCTAGCACGGCCCCTCGACTGAACATACTGGATCATCGTCTTGTAGAGGTCGAATCGGACGACGAGGTTGCAATCCGGGATATCGAGACCCTCCTCAGCCACTGACGTAGCAAAAAGGCAGTTCAATTCACCCTTATTGAACCTCAAAAGCGTCATCACTTGCTCGCGAAACGTGATGCTGAGGTCACCGGCTTTTGACGAATTTCCCACGATCATGCTAGGCTTCAGGTAGGGACCTCCGATCCTACTGAAAACGTGGTGCAACAGACGTGCAGTGTGTCGACGCTCAACGAAAACGATACATCGAGAGCTTGTCGGGCGCTCGAAGTAGCGAAGGAGCCAAGTATGAAGCTCCAGAACTTTAGAGCTCAGGTAGGTCAAGGTAGGTTGCGGATCACCGAAAACGTGATTCTTGACGATCTCCGCGGCTTCTCTGAGCTTAGCCACTTCTTCATCTAGACTGAAAATCGGTCTCCGCTTATTGTCCCTGTGATAGGCTTGCTCTTGACGGCATTCGCGTTTCTTGGCCTCTTCCTCCTGGAGTGCAAAGAACCAATACATGTCTGAGCACCATGCTCCAAGCTGGGAACTAGCTTGCTTCGAGGATTGAAAGAGGGCCTGGAAGGCCTCCATATCGCCAAGCTTCTCCCTCATCTTGGTATGGAGTGGCGTTTCGAACGGCTTCAGCAGAGGGGCATACCTGACCACGTTCTCATCCGGGCGGCTGATGGTCTTGCGCAAGAGGTCAAGATTTGCTGTCGTTGCAATGCGGCAATGCAGGAGAGTTTCTAGCTCGCTATTGGGTGTCAATGATATCTTGATCAAGTCTGTAAAAAAGAATGGGTGATATCATACCTGGCAGCTTGCACAACGTCCACCTTAGCATCGACCGGTGACGCTGTCATACCAAAGATTTTAGGTCTCCTGGCCTCCTCCACAGGCAGATAGTAGTCCTTGATGATCCTGGGGAGGTTCAGCATTTCCGAGACCAATTTGGAATGAAAGCTTACCTGGCGTAGCTGTGGCTCTTTTTTGCGTGATGAGCTTCATCGAATATCAGAAGGTTGATCTGTTCCATTTTGATGAACGAATGCATGAGGCACTGAGCAAGCACCTCTGCAGTACACACAATGACCATGTTCTGCTCAAAGTGCTTCTTCCACGTCTGCTTTGACCAGAGATCGCACCCCATAGCACCGCAGAAGCGCTCTACCATTTGGTCAATGTTCGTCTCGAGAACCGCGAACTGCTGGAACACCAATGTCACAGAGTCGACCTTTCATGATGATCAACAGAAATCCAAGCGCGCTGCTGTCCATATTCGGGAGATAACTTACAAGAAAGAAGGATATGCGAGGCGCCTTGCCTGACGCCCGGTCCTCGAGCTCCTTGTCGATGATGTGCTTCAGCAACATCACAGCAATCAACGTCTTACCAGATCCAGTATCAAGAACAGCAATGATGTTCTCATCTTTCGCCCTCTCGAAGAGTTCCAATTGGTATTCCCTTGGATCTGTAACGATGTTGGAGCCTTGCTTGGCCAGTAGGTTGCGAATGGAGAGGGCGTCATTGTCTGCGGTATTCAAGGCTTCTGTGACCTCTTGCTTCGTAACCGTTTCAGC
Organism: Neofusicoccum laricinum; assembly: GCA_029906385.1. NCBI lineage: Eukaryota > Fungi > Ascomycota > Dothideomycetes > Botryosphaeriales > Botryosphaeriaceae > Neofusicoccum > Neofusicoccum laricinum. The sequence continues at coordinate 1,703,092 of CP123719.1, read as the reverse complement.
TTTCTGTGAGACCCATGAATTGAATATCGCATGCTGTTCACGCTTCTTCTCGGCGGCATTGTGGGCGGGACCGGGGCTCGGAAGGTCGTCATCACTATCGGAATCGTCGAGGTCATGGATCTCGTTAGCAGTGCGGCGTCCCGGCGCGTTGGCCGAATTAAGACTCTGAACGGGGTCGGCGGAGTCGTCGAGTGGCGTGGCGGCCGCAGGACGAGGCGGGATCCCATTCATCCTGGTCCTTGTCAGTTGGAGGCTGGAAAACTTTGGTGCTGCTTCCTGGCACGGAGCTTTGATCACGGCACCGAACCGCCCGGGTCAGTGAGGACTGCGTGTCTGGTTAGCAGAAGGTGTAGGATTGGCGGTTGAGCAAACGCCGCAGAGGTTTTCATGGGCAGGCGCTTGCTATCCGTGGGCGTGGCAGCAGCTGCGCGGCGGACGCACGTGTTCGGAGCCTGCTGCAGCTGCTTGCGCCTGCACGTGCCTGTGGCCTATCGTAGCAGCTTCATCTGCGGAGTCGCGAAACAGCTGAGGCGGAGTCGACGAGAGGCGGAGGTTGCGGAAAGCGAGCCGCGTTGTCGTACGCGTCAATCAACGCGCTAATACGCGGTTCACGTGACCAGCAGCACCTACTTAACTACGATTTTCCACGGGCTTCGGTTGCTTGAAAGCGGCGACGGCTTGCACAGCAACATCAGATCTTCCCCAACACAAACATCAGAATGAGCAACCAAGCTGAGCAACAGCCCCAGAGCCTCCGTGGCCTTTTCGCCAGCGCCGAGGTCAAGAGGAAGGAGCTTGAGGCGTCCTACGACTCTAATAGCGACGCTTACCAACAGAAGCTCAACTCAGCGATCGCCACCTATGAAGAGTGCCTGAGAGTCGCCGATCGTGTCTCCCTGTTCAGCCCCAACGAGACCCTGGAAGACGTGTTATCCGGAGACATTCAGTAGGGTGCATCGTCTGTCTTCTTCCTTTCGTATTTCTCATGCGTGCTACAGATATATGCTCATTGACTACCGTCTCGCCGAGCTGCTCCAAAAAATTACGGGCGCAGACCGCAAGGCAAACCTGCTTCGAGCTCGCCAATCTTATGAGAAGTTTCTAAAATTGCTCGATTCTTATGATGTATTGTCCAAGCCCGATGCCAAGCTATACGAGACGTACAAGGAAACTCCAAACTCCTTCTCCACCGCCTCCACCACAGACGCTGGAGCTAGACGAGAGACCAAAATAGCCCGTTTCAGGACCGAGAAGGAGTTGAAAGCGAAGCTCGAGGTATGCTACTTGACGTCATCACGTAAAGGCCTTGCTGAACCCGCGTATAGCATCTCAATCAGAATCCAGCTGCATTCCAGAATGACGAAGATGCTCTCCGCCAGCTACATCTCACAAACATCGCCCTGTGCGTCCACCAGGCCTTCGCATCCTTGGAGTCCATGGCGCAGGAGTTGCAGATCTTGGCTATGGCTCCACCTGCTCCTCCGCCAAATGCGGGCTCCGCAGCAGAGGATCTACGTCAGCGTGACCGCCGTGGTGACAGTTACTCAGAGCGTCTGGATTCTCCTCTTGCAGGACTAGCATCTCGCACCGGGCCAATCTTGAGTGCCGATGGAAAACCGCTGCGGCCGTTCACTCTTCTCGACAACCGGCAAAGGGTGCAGCAAGGAGTGTTCCGTCCAGATCACAGCTTACCAACCATGACTATCGATGAGTACCTGGAGGAGGAGAAGAGGAGGGGAGGAATGATAGAGGGCGGCGGGGAGCAGTCGGGAATTCGTCCCGAGCCGGATGAGGATGATATGGAGAAAGCGGATGCAGAGACGCTGAAGGCACGCGCGTGGGATGACTTCAAAGACGAGAATCCCAAGGGGGCTGGCAACACGATGAACAGAGGTTGACAGGATGTCCTGTTACACTGTCCGTATCGCAATGCACCGGCAAGCAGGTAACTCCAAAGTCTATGCCTCATGCGTCTTGGTCGCACCCGATGGGTATCAACGTTGGGTTGGAGTAACCACAGGTCGAGACCGATCTCCGCCTTGGCTAGATCTCGGGTGGTGGGAGGGGCTTTAAGACACCACCAGTCATCCCCGACCGAAGCGGAAGGCGGCGGCGGAAGGGATCGGTGACACCCAGATACCAGGAGATGGACTGCAGTGCCTTCTCGAATGAGACTTAATCAATCTGCAACCATGGCAAATTCGAGGATCCCACGTGTATTTCCCCAAATCGCACGCTGGAACGATCCGGTGGGCATGGCTAAGAAAAGTAGCTCGCCCTGACTGGAATAACTTTAGCCGACGGCGACGCCTCTCGACAGCACCTCGCCCGGGCCGCGTCATGGAAAATCCCGTCAGCTCTTCAGCCCTTCCGGCATTAATTCTGGGCACAATTTCACCGGGCTTATTGATATTATTTGCCTCTTGCAGGCCTGAGAAGGGCCGACGCGTGAATCCGCCGGGCCCGCAAAGGCTGAGAATCCCTGATCGACCGGCCGTTGGCGCAATGCAATAACAATCGCGTGGGGTCGTTTGCTTATCTGGACCGCGGCATTGGCAGCGACTTACCAGGCGCATTATGGAGTAGTGCTAACGACGGTCTGAGGTGCGGATACGAAGCCACCCTCCGAAATGGCTAAATGCGGCGCGCGATTCGCTGAGGATGCAGGAGTGCTATGTGTGCAAAGTTTTCTCAGTCCAGCTCTGTGTCCAATAGTGCTAGTAACCGTTGCCTGTAGATGAGGACTCGGCGCATCATGCGTGCGACCAGCTTTTTTTGCACACCGTCAAACACTGAAGAGAGGGTCATCATGTCGTGTACCCCGAGGGTGACCGCGGACGCCCTGGCCCAAGAAGCTTAAATTCTTCAGATTCTGCAGCAGAGATTGGTGAGGGCGGAATGGCTCTGCCCGCCCAACCTTCTCTTGCGATGTGACAGGCGATTCGATGGCGCCTGGAAACGCAATGCAGGCAGACTGCAAACGACTGCAGCTGCAGGTACTCAGTGCAGGCGCGTTTGAGTGCCACCTCAGACCGCCGAAGAGACTGTCCGATGGTGGTGGCCCCGACGACACTTGCGCAGAGACGGCGCTCCTTGCGTGAATCTGGGCCTGCTGCCGCCATCGGGCAGCTCAGGCCGCGATCTCCCCAGTGCGAGGTCGAGACGGCGTTCCCTACATATCCGCACCTGGCGGTGATCATAGACCCAATGTTCGGCGGACAACCTTATCAAGATGCACGCGACGCGGCCGGGCGACGACGAGACAGCGAGGATGGACCCTCTTTCGCGCATCAAGGGGCCGCGTCGGGCTAGCGGGCATGGGGTTGCGCAGCTCTGGAGCCGATGCTGGCGGTGATCGAGCATCTGTGCCGTACTCCTACAGGCAGACAGGGACAAGCCGAACCCATGCGGCGTGCGCGGCGGCCACGGATCGCACGCGTCGACGTCGCCTGATCCTGGCCGCAGGCAGCACCGGGCAGAGCAGATCGGGAGACTTGACTCTGTCGTGTCTCAATGCCACAAAGCTTGAGCCGGGCGCGGTGTGTCCGTCAGCACTCCAGGCAGCCGACAGGTCCGCCGGAAACGAGCAGCTTTCGGGCAGGTCCTGACTCTGGCTCGGCACGCTTGGCGTCGACAGTGGCCGTTGTCTCCAACGTCCACGGGCTGGGCCTATCACCCCGCGCGGTGCAGAGCGCGAGAGCAACCCCCGGTCGCGGGCTGCATCCGCGGCTGCGGTGACAAGCCCCTGCCGCGCACAGCCAGCAGCAGCTGCGCAGCAGTGCGACGGGCGCTGCCACGGCGGGCATTGGGGGTCTGGAGGCGCGCGCACCGTGACGTTATGTCAGAGTATTCGTTATGCCGGAGATAGTGATGGGGGGGCTGCACCGACAGACTGGATCCGCCCGCTTGGCTAGCCCGCAGCAGCGCGCTGCGAAACGAAGTGAGCCGCCGCAGCGTGCACTAATAATTAATTTGATTGCTTTTGCGCTGGAGCTGTCGCATGCGATCATTGCCTGTCGCCTGCACCTGTGTACCTTATCAGCACAACTCGCCCGCCAACGCCGTTGTGGGTGACGGGAATCAGCAAGCTCGCGCCAAACTCACCTCTCCGCCCACGAGCGCGACTATGCCACACGCTCCGGCCCAACCCACGCCGCCGTCGCTCCCGTCATAGCATTTGACTGCCGCAGCCCTGCGCGCAAATGGCCGCCGGGTAGGCCTGCGCTCCCTCGCCGTATGCACCCGCCCGCGCTAACCCACGAACCCAGCTCTGTCAAAGACGCCGTCAAGGCGCTCGAGTCCGCCTTCGCCGGCCCCACCGTCGCCCATCCACTGCCCGACGAGCTGCAGCAGACCATTGAGTCGTTCCTCGAGAAACACCAAGACATCGATGACCAGGACTCACAGCGCCTGCACGAGGAGCTTCTGCAGACCTACAACAACCACGTCCAAGACGAGCCCGTCAAGCGCAGTGCCTTTCTGAGCGTGCTCCGCCAGCTGCGCCCAGCAATCCGAGGCGAGGCCCGCCTGTCACAATGGTGGAACTTGGCAGTTCGGCCCGTCGTGGACGGCGTTGGCCATAAGAGGGATGAAATCGAGGACGCGCGCGAGTTCGTGCTGGGCGTCCTGACATACGACGCCGGCGGCGAGGTCGATGCCGAGCAGGCGCAAGCAGCAGCTTCATACACCCAGAAGCTGCTGGAGTGCTACCTGCGACGCACCCGTATTCCCACCGGCGAGGACGACGTCATAACGCCCGAGGACGAATTCGTAGCGCGCGAGATCGAATCGCTTCTGGTGATATATGGTCGCCGGAAGCCCAAGGTAGGGTCTCCGCATCCTGTCACGGGATATTGATCTAAATTATTGTAGGAGCTGCTTCTCTCCTTGAACGGTCTCTTCGTTCAAGCTAAGCACCGGGCTCAAGCCCTCAGTCTCCTCAGCACCTTTGTCCGCGTTCAGCCGCCACATCTCTACCTCGTCTCGGATACTCCTCTCGTCGAGAACCTCGAAAAATGCTTGATGATAGACAAGTCCGCCACAGTTGTCGAATTGGCACTCACGGTCTTGATCATGTTCATCCCCCATGTTACCAGCGTGCTTGTCTCTCACATGCCCAAGCTTTTCTTGATCTACAGCAGAGTACTGTGCTGGGACCAGGTCACCTCGCCATCGCCGGATGCACAGCCAAAGACCGAAGCAGATGTTGCTAACGCTGATGGCACTGATTATTCTTCGGACGACGACTGCAGCGATCCTTGTTGGGAGAAACTCGAACACGCGTTTGATCATCCGGAGACTTCGGCACCCGGAGCCCTCTACTACTTCACCTTCCTCTATGGGCTTTTCCCTCTAAATTTCATGAGTTATGTCCGCAAGCCCAGGAAGTTCCTGAAGAACATCAACTATCTCGGTGCTGATGATCTGGTTCTGGACCCCGAGGCCATCAAGCGCCGCACCGAGCCATTTCGACAGGTCCATCTTTTGCACCCAAACTTCTTCAACATGACGCCTGAGGAGGAGATGAGCGAAAGCCGCTGGCTGAAGAGCGATCCTGCTGATGTCGTGACTGACTGCATGAGCTTGTGCATGGCTGTCTCAGCATCCTTGGATGATCCCGGACCACCGCCGACTGCGAAATTGCCTGACATCCCCGAGGCTCCGGCTCGTCCTGCACACATTTCGTTGGTTCCTACAGAGGATATTCCTGGCGGTCTACTGGACGATGAGGGCACAATTGCGAACAGCGCCACGTCCCCGACGGATGGAAAGCCAAACAGCAGCTGGCGCAACACTCAATCTACCACATTGACGAGTCCTTCCTCTAAAGATTCCGTGAATCCTAGGAAACATTCTCCTCGGCCTCGCGAGGCAAGCCCCGACAGTCCCACTCTGCCCGGCACATCGCTTTCACAGAGCATTGAAAAGGAGCAGCGTCAGACTTTGGAGGTATCAGGGACTATTCCTGTATTCCCCTCACCACGTCTTGAAGCATTTGCGCAGACGCTATCGTCCAGCCAGTACCCGTTGTCTCCCACACACGCTCGGCTTGCGCAGAATCTCGCAACCCTTCAACGAGAAGTCATGCTATTGCGCAACGACTTGAACTTCGAGCGGTATCTCAAGAACCAGCACCTTTCACACATTGGTCATCTCCAGAGGAAGCACATCAAGGAGGCCACTGTCGAAGCGGAGACGCAGAACTTGATCAACACGAACCGGACGTTGAAGGCTAAGCTGCAAAAGGCGAACGAGCTTTACGCACAGCTGAAGAAAGAGACCATGACCGGTAGAAACCAGTCAAAGAAGTGGGAAGGTGAACTAGGCTCGAAACTCAAGACATTCCGTGACGAGCAAAAGCAATGGCACTTTGAGGAAGAGATGCTGAAGACGAAGCTCGCGAAATCAGAGAAAGATTGTGAACGCTTACGGAGACTTGTCGTTGAAGCTGAGGCGAGAGAGCTCAACTCCAAGCAAAACCTCAAATCCATTGAAATGGAAATGGAAGAGATGGATGCCTTGAGACAGGAGATTGAGGCTCTGCAGGCCAGACTGCGCGAGTTCGAGCTCAAGGAGCTTGACTTCGAACAGGCAAAAGAGGAACAGGACATGCTGCGTAACGAGCTCAAGATGGCCAACTTGAAGCTCGACAGTCAGGATGCTGAACGTAGTAGACTGGCTAGAGCGTACGACCGCAAGTTCGCTGAGCTCGAACTGCGACAGCCACTGGACATTGGCACCAAGCCGAATCCGGCCCAACTACCCGCTTCCGTTCAGCAGATGATCGATTCTGCCCTCGCTGCAAGCCATTCCAAATTCAATCAACTCAGGAAGACGAACAACCGTTTGCTTCATCGATTCACCGAATTGGAGATGAAGTGCCAATCGCTCGAGGCTGAGTTATCGTATGCAAGAGGTCGCTCGAACGGAAATGGCTACGGCAGCCACGAAGCACACAGCCCCATCGAAGAGCAACCTTCAACCGGCTTCGTTAGAAAGCCCAGTACCGCAGGGAGTGGCAGCGTTGCCAGCAGCAGAGGTGCCAGCTTTGCAAATCGGTTTGCTCCCCGATCCTACACCGAGCCCATGCGGACCGAGCTGCGAAGCGACGATGAGTTTGAAGATGATCACAGCGAATTCCAATATCAAGCCTCTTCTTTCTCGGGCCATGGTGCGCGGCCTTTCACAGCGCGTCCCGAGCGCAGCGAGTCGCTTCCAACCCGCACCTTCCACCCCATGGACACAATCAGCCCAGTACATGAGCCGTCATCGCCCACGGATACCCTACATGCGCCGCGGTTCCACGCATTCAATGCTACCGAGCCACTCGGATCGTCAGACGGCCGTAGCACATTCAGCGCGAATACCAACGGGAGCGGTGGGAGCGACAGGGATAACAAAGTGAAAATCGTACCCAAGTCTGAGATCAGGGTCTATGGAAGAGGTGAGTGAAGTTTAGCCTGTCGATTCAGTCCAGACTGTTGCAAATTTTTTACTTTTTACGTCCATTGTGGTGAGGCCGACAGTCAACATGCGAATCTGGGAATTTTGGGAAGGACTGTGTCGAGGATACACAAGCTGATCCTTGTTCTCATGCAGGCGGTGCCCAAAACATCGGCAAGAAGAAGGCGTCCGACAAGAAGGAACAACCACCCAAATCCGGCACCGGCGGCTTCAGAGGCTTCAAGGGATTGATGTCTCAGAATTGATGAGCAGTGGCTTATGTGGTTCTCCGCATTCTACTTGTTTCCATAGGTCGGCATATAGCCGACCGTGGTTTGAGAGCATTGTTGCATGACAATTGTCCGGAGAGAGTTCCGTCGGTGTCTGCACAAAAGGGCATCCAAACGCACGTGCAAGTTGAAGATGCACAAAAAATTCCTTTACGTTCATTACTACGAATAGTTGGACCGCTTTGGTCTTCAAGCGTTCTAGACGCTCTCTTTTGCATTGTTTCTTCTGGTGAGCACCCTCTCGTCATCGGAGAATGACTTTTGTATATTTCGGGTTTCAGCATGGTAAGGAAAGTTCATGAGATACAAGGATTTGATGGGATTCAGGGTTGATCATTTGCACGTTCACGGCCAGGGCATTTTCAGTGGACGGAAGGGATCTTCTCCAATAGCCGGCGCGTCACGTCAGGATACGGCTTCTTCGATGAGAGGCGACTTTGCTTTGTTGGGTTTTCTTCTTCCAACCTACTGTATATTCTACCATGACTTGTGGCAAGGGATGATTGTCTTTGGAGGTAGAGGGAGGGACATGGGGTCTTGAGGGCTCGAGATGCTCCGTGGAAAGCGCCACACCTTTTCGCTCATGTTTTTGGTCTGGCATTCCGACGGAGCAAGGCACGGGGGAGAAGAGGGCAGGATGAACAGAGCAGAAAAAGCAATGTTGAGAGTTTCCGATCCAACGGCCTGAGTGCAGAAAAAGCAAAGAGAGATAGATGTGTGGCCAGCATGTATGGCCTCTTCTTTTTTCCAACACCCAAACCCTCGGGTACCCCTGCCGGCGGCGCCAGCGCCTGCCAACTGCCCGCCGGTGGCCAGCCGCGCGCACTGGCCACTCCTCCCGCGGATAAAGTGACTTGAAGAAAATGGGGGTGAAGCAGGCCTGTATAGATGGGGCAACGATCTTCGCCGCGCGGCTTGCTCTTTTCAGGGCCTTCTGCTTCTCCGTTGCCTTTCGTTCCTCGGCCCTTCGCTCACCAGGCCCATGCTGTCCTACCGGCCCGGAGAACGGCTGCAGTTCCGACGTGCCGTGTCGTCGTGCCTGCTGGCCCAGCCGTCTTTGCCGTCCGGCGTTGTAGTCGCTGCCGCGCGCTGCCGTGCTCCCGCTGCTACAGTACACGTACCGGGTTTCCGATTGCTGTCACATCGCACCAGCTCCTCGCGCCTGCTCGTCCTTACCTGGTTTCGGCCGTGTGGATTCGATTGCTCCATGGGCGACTGCCGGGTCTGCGCTTGCACCGCGGTTGTCTCGCGCGCGCGCAAAAACAGACATAACCAAACCGCGCCGCCCGCTGCTCTTTTGGGCCACACGCGGCGTCTCTGTACCTACCCGCCACAGCGCCAACCGAGCCCGACGATCCGGTTCGTCCGCTCGTCGGTTTCTGATGCGTTCCCGCGCGTTCGGCGATTCAGGCCGCCAGCACATGGGCACCCAGCCGCCCCGGCATCGCCTGGGGTTTTCGGGGCTAAGCCCAGTCCGACCATGCCTGCGCGGGCGGTTGCGGCCTGGTGGCAGATAGGTGCATGGGACAATGGGCAGGTGAGATACGTAGATACGCAGTGCAACTGGTGTGGTGGGAGGGGTGTGGAGCTGGGGCCGTGATTGTGAGGGTCATTGCGTTCCGGGCCTGGCTTTGAAGGAGCTGAAGAAGGTGCAGGGCGGAGGGAGGGGTGATCGTCGGCGTGGATGCATCGGTGCAGATGCTTGGCGGGGAAAGATGGTCTTGGGCGTGGGAGCGGTGGATACGCGTGGGTTGGTGCGTGGGGTTACGAAGGCGGTTTCTCTGGACGGCCACGGAGATACGGAGGCTGGATGGAGATCGTTGGGACGTGCGTGGACACGATATTGGAAGATGGAAGTCTTTTCTTTTATTTCTTCTGATTGTGGCATTGAGCAGCGGCGCCGTCGAGAGCAAAGCCTCTGGGCGACTGATGGTGGGGGTGCTACTCCAGGTCGGCGGGAGGGAAGGCGGGCGCCGGCGAGGACCTAACGGGCCTGATAAGATGGTGGCCGTGCGGTGTTGCTCGATACGGAAAGACGCTGCAGAAGCAGATCGGAGTATTGGATACCGTATCTAGTAGGCGGCGTCGAGCACCGAGTCTGCTTGACTCGCGTGGTGAAGCGACGGTGGACTGACCCTCGGTGGATGAGGGGTTTCTTGCGAAAAGCAGCGTGTTGATAGTGCGCGATTTGCTGTGCAGGGTGCTGTAGAGTAGTGCGACGAAGAAGCAGTGGCGGTCTGGGCAACTGGCGATGCGAATTGTGAGTTCCTGAGCATGCCAGGGTGTTGGAGATCAGGAAGGACAAGCGTCAGACGTCGCCCGCGAAGAAGGCGCACCTACGGCACAGAAATCGAAGTCGCTGTCTTCTCTCGACTTTCATATCCAGCTTGTTCTAAACTCAGATAACGGCACACTACGTTAAATCTTTCGGTGCATAGAAATATGCACCGTCGTCACCTAGAGAGGAATGTCGGAAAGCATCTTGCCGTTTGTGAATTGGTTATGTTTCCGGGGGCTGGCTTCATTACAGCTTGTCAATGAGAATTGACGTGACTGGGCGTAAGTCGTGGCCGTCGGTCACCACTCATTCAGCTTCCAAAGATTTTATCACTTCTTCAATATTTTTCGCCGCTTTTGGAGCACACGCGCCATCCTGCGCTTGACCGCATGAGCGCTTGAACCGAAAGTGCAGTAGTCTGTCTGTCAGCTGCGATGGGTTCTTCTGCGTAGAGCGGCTAAGGGGTCGCGCCTCCCTTATTCTTCCCGTGTCTTCCAATGCCTGCAAAATTCGCTGTTACACGACCGACATCCAATTTCACACGCACTCCCGGCTTTCATTGGCTCAGCAGCGAGCCGCTTCGTATTGATCTAATTTTCGTCTTTAAATATCTTCTACGAAAATTTGCAACTCCGACAGGCTTGCAAAATCAGCAAGAGAGCGCACGTTTTCTGCATCGTCATGGTGCTCTTCGCCATTCTTCTTGCCGTGTTCTCCTCAGTAGACGCTGCAGGACCCTCAGAGACACAGCATCTGTCCAGCACCTACGACTACATTGTGGTCGGTGGAGGTACCTGCGGGCTTGTCGTGGCCAACCGTCTGTCAGAAAATGCAAACGTCTCTGTTCTTGTCGTCGAAGCAGGCGGTTCAGTGTTCAATAATTCCGATGTTACCGATATCGGCGGCTACGGAAGGGCTTTCGATACGGCGATTGACTGGCAGTATAAGACAGTACCCCAGGCACACGGGAATTCTGATGTTCAGACACTTCATGCGGCCAAGGCACTCGGAGGGACAAGCACTATCAATGGTAATGTTTAAAAACTCACATAATTACCCCAGCGCTAAGTCATAATCACCAGGAATGAGCTACACCCGGGCAGAATCCGCCCAGATCGATGCCTGGGAGGAAGTAGGCAACCCGGGCTGGAATTGGAAGAACCTCTACCCGTACTACCTCAAGGCGGAGCAATATCAGACTCCCACCCAAAGACAGGCAGAAGGAGGTGCCTCCTACGAACCAGAATTCCATGGATTTGACGGGCCGTTGAAAGTTGGCTACCCGGCAAATCAGGCTGTCAACAATTTCCCAACCACCCTCAACAGTTCGTATCAAGCCCTCGGAGTTCCGTTTTCTCCAGATGTGAACGGTGGAATAATGCGCGGCTTTACCGTTTATCCAAAGACGGTGGACGCTGAATCCAACGTTCGGGCTGATGCAGCACGCTCGTATTACTGGCCATTTTCTGCCTCAAGGAAAAATCTCCACCTGCTCCTCAATTCCACTGCGCACAGAGTGCTCTGGAAGACATCACCTAATCTCCAGGGGGAGGTTATTGCGGCAGCTGTGGAAATTGTTGGAAGCGATGGCAGCAACCGAATCCTGAATGCCACGCGGGAGATCATTCTGTCCGCCGGTGCTCTCCGCACGCCTTCAATCTTGGAGCTCTCCGGGATTGGGAACCCAAAGTAAGCATTCGAGTGATCATGAAATCTTGCAAAGACTTATGTCAAACAGGATCCTATCCATAGCCAACACAAAAACCATGGTCTCCGTGTCTGGTGTCGGAGAGAACTTGATTGATCAAATAAACAACGCTCTGACGTTCTCCAAAACGACAAGCCAAACATACACCGGGGCTGCAGGATACGCATCTTACCCAAACGTCACAGATATATTCGGAGCTTCCTCGCCCGCACTGGCTTCATCCGTTCTCACAGCTTTACCTTCATACGCATCATCCATTGCGGCTCAGAACAACAATGCGACCAGCGCTGAAGATATGTTGGCTCTCCTCAAGGTCCAGCATTCCTTGATCTTTGATGCTCAAGTCCCAGTTGGTGAAATAATTCACTATCCGTCCGGCAATACGTTCGGTTCTCAGTACTGGAGCACTCTTCCGTTTGCAAGAGGTAACATTCATGTCACATCCTCGGATCCTACTATTCCAGCAAAGATCAATCCGAACTACTTCATGCTGGACTTTGACGTCAAGTCGCAGATCGAGATTGCGCGGTGGATGCGGAAACTGTTCGCTACTGCGCCGCTTACGAACATAGCGGGTGCGGAGACGTGGCCTGGCACAAAAACAGTCCCGTCCGATGCAAGCGATGCAGTATGGTCAACTTGGCTGAAGCAGAATTACCGTGCCAACTATCACTTCATGAGCACGGCAGCAATGATGCCGCGGGGAATGGGTGGCGTTGTCAGCGAAAGGCTGAAAGTCTACGGGACCGCCAATCTGAGGGTCGTCGACGCCAGTGTCTTTCCATTCCAAGTCTGCGGCCACCTGATGAGCACCCTCTATGCGGTAGCCGAAAGGGCGAGTGATTTGATCAAGGCCGATGGTGGGTTGTAATGGGAAACGGAATGGTCGGTCGGCATGGGGGCCAAAAAACACAGAGACCAGAGCCTAAGCAGTACGATGTAGTTTTAAGGAATTAACAGGCCCAGGAGGATGGGGTTTGAGTACCATAACAATGACTTGGGTTGGGATGATTGATAATCACGTGCAGAAGTGACGCGACGCGGAGACGCGTCGCAAGCTGACGCGCCGCGCCGAAGTCACCCACGCCATCTCCATTCTTTTTCGCAGTCCACCCACCGTTCTTTGCAAACCCATCCCGTACGAAAATCACACGCGCACAACCCTGCAGATCCAGCTCGGGTCGTGACGAGTAAGCGCGCCATCATGGCGGATGAGATGGACGTGGACGCCACCCCTCCGCCGGCGACGAAGAGGGCCTCAAGTGACACGCCAGTCGCGCCTCGCCGCATCCAAGAACTTTCGCAAGACGTGGTCAACAAGATCGCAGCCGGAGAGATTATCGTCGCCCCGGTGCACGCCTTGAAAGAACTCATTGAAAATGCCGTGGACGCAGGTTCCACCGCTCTGGAAATTCTCATCAAGGATGGTGGTCTCAAGCTTCTCCAGATTACCGACAATGGCCACGGAATTGAGGTACAAGCACTTTCCAGAACTCTCGCGAACCCCCTCACTGAAATTCGCAGCGCGAGGACATGTCCATTCTATGTGAGCGTTTCACAACCTCCAAGCTGAAGACGTTCGAGGACCTCACTTCCATCGGCACCTACGGCTTTCGCGGCGAAGCTCTGGCAAGTATTAGTCATATCGCCCACCTGAGCGTCACCACCCGGACCAAAGAATCTAGTTGTGCTTGGAGGGCCTACTATGCCGACGGCAAGCTTGTGCCCCCAAAGCCAAACCAAGGCCCAGAACCCAAACCTTGTGCCGGCCGCCAAGGGACTCAGATCACGGTATGTTATTTCTTCGCCTCTGAAGTTGCAGAGCATTAACGAGCACCAGGTGGAAGACCTTTTCTACAACGTTCCCACGCGTCGACGTGCCTTCCGCTCTGCCAGCGAGGAATACGCCAAGATTCTTGACTTGGTTGGCCGCTACGCTGTGCACTGCGTTGGCGTTTCATTCTCCTGCAAGAAACATGGAGATTCGTCCATGGGCATCTCCGTCCCAGCCAATGCGAGCATTGTTGACCGCATACGCCAGGTTCAAGGCAATGCAGTGGCCAATGAGTTAATCGAAATCCATGCTAGCAACGACCGCTGGGGCTTCAAAGCCGAGGCTTGGGTGAGCAATGCTAACTACAACGTCAAGCGGACCACCCTACTCCTTTTCATCAACCATAGATCAGTGGAATCTTCTGCAATCAAAAAGGCCGTTGAACGAACCTACAGCGCCTTCCTTCCCAAGGGCGGACATCCCTTCGTCTACATCAGCCTCGAGATTGATCCACAGCGCGTTGATGTCAACGTGCATCCGACCAAGCGTGAGGTCAACTTCCTCAATGAAGACGAGATCATCGAAATCATCTGCGACGAAGTACGCTCGAGCCTCGGCACTGTGGACACCAGCCGTACCTTCATGACCCAGAGCCTACTGCCTGGCGCAAAGGTACCCACCATCCAAGCTAGTGCCACACCTTCGAGATCTACGATCACATCCACCCCTGGAGCCCACCCACAGGAGCCGTCGTCACGGCGGACTCCGCAACAAAAGGCCGCGTCTCAGAAACCGTATGAAAACAGCCTTGTCCGAACAGATTCGCGAGTGCAAAAAATAACTACTATGTTTGCTTCTGGGCCACTGCCCTCTGCAGCAACAAAGGCGTCCGAGGGGGCTAGCCGAGAGGAGATGGAGTATGAGATTTCGGATAAGGAGCCAACTATTTGCCGTCTGACCACCGTCAAGGAGCTTCGTGCCGAGGTGCGAGAAAACATGCACAACGAATTGGCCGATGTTTTCGCAAGCCACACTTTCGTTGGTGTGGTGGACGGGCGGAGGCGAATTGCAGCTATTCAAGGTGGGGTCAAGCTATTCTTGGTCGACTACGCAATGGTTTGCAGCGAGTATTTCTACCAGGTCGGCCTAACAGACTTTGGAAACTTTGGGTCGATTCGCTTTGATCCAGCCCTCAGCTTGCATGAACTGCTGACCATGGCTGCGACGCACGAAAAGGCTACGGCCGAAGTCGAGGAATGCTTCGACTGGGAGAATGCAGTTTCGGCGGTCAGGCAACAACTGATCAACCGTAAGGACATGCTCGCAGAATACTTCTCCCTCGAGATCTCGGAGGAAGGCGACCTCCTCTCCATACCGCTGCTCACGAAAGGCTACTTCCCAAGCTTAGCGAAACTACCACACTTCCTCCTTCGTCTTGGACCACACATTAACTGGACTGAGGAAAAGGGTTGCTTCCGTACATTCTTGAGGGAGTTGGCTTCCTTTTACGTCCCAGAGGCGCTGCCGGCGCCGCCACCGACGAGTGTGGATGACCGGACGGAACAGGCGGCCCAAGAAGATCCGGAAATAACGTTGAGGCGCAAACACCTTGAGCGCGCGGTTGAGCACGTGCTCTTCCCTGCTTTCAGAAGCCGCCTGGTAGCAACAAAGGGTCTGCTGAAAGGCGTTGTAGAGGTGGCAAACCTGAAAGGCCTGTACCGTGTGTTTGAGCGCTGCTGAAGGCCCAAGCTATATCCATATTTGTCCGGCCTTCATCGGCCAACCTTACCAGGGTCTACGCAACCACGCCAAGGGCCTAGCTGTTGGTACGTCAGACGTTCAAAATTCCTGCTTTTGCATAGCTGAAGCGGCCGGGATGCCTGAGGCCATGGAGGGCAAGTGGCTCGTCAGAAGAGGAGGCCTGGAGGGGTCACAAGGCATTGCACCGGCCTCGTAGGTGGCTGGCTGGGAAGTGGTGAACGGCCGTAAGCCCGTCATTGCAACGGTCCGTTGTGACAGCCTGAGTCGGGATGATGCGCATCGCTACAGACTTGAGGGGCGGAAGTCTGGACTCCGCGCTGCTCTTTGCTGAAATGGTCCGGTGGCATCGGTAACGCGAAAAGCAAAAACGAATGTGGACAAGTTTGCAGCCACACTTCTTGCAAACCTAAACTCAACTTTGCTTTCTCCGTCATCCCTCGTGCTATTTTGGTAGAATCCTTTCATCCATACGGCTGTGTCTCGAAAAGTTCTTCTTCCGGGCGCCATGCATGGACTACCGCACTGCCACCTGGTTGCTTTTTTAGACCAAGAATCATCTATACTCCCTGGAATGATACCCAAGATCAACGAAAGTCATCGGAATGAGGATCGTTTCTTCGCCTCGGACGCCGCAGCCGCGTAAGGCAAAGATGGACAGGGCTTTCTGGGCACAGCCGCTACCCGCCTGGTGTCCCCTGTGGCTGTGGGCTGGTTTGGACAAATGCGGGGGACTCGGCGGGGAAGGGCTGAAAAGCGAGTCTGTGACTGGTTGATCCAGTCAGGTTAAGGGAGAGATGGTAAGATACCGAGGAGCTTCTCTTGACCTCCCCTTGCTGAATTGGGAAAGGCCCCTGCGCGCGAACTCGACGTTTCTTACCCAAAGCAATACTGATCGGCGTCTTTAGCTACCACGCACTCACCAAGCCATGACAAACACCCTTCTGAATCACAAATGCCTGTTGTCCGATTGGTGCGCGATGACGCGTGAGCTTTGGCAGCTGCTTGATTTGCATGCCGCTGATCGACACTGTCCGTTTTGATAGCGGCTCTGTGTTTCATTTTGGAGCCTCGCCAATGGTCACGACCGCCCACTCCCCGACGCCCTACGCAATCGCATCCATGGTAGTGGGTCCATGTAGCTCTTCTCCGCGTTCGTGTCTTGCATATTGGAGAGCTGCCTCGGTATCTGTCAGAGCGAAAAGCAAGTAGTATCGTTGCTTTCATAACTCAGTGCACGTTCGTTTGTCTATATATACCCTGATTGATTTCGCTTCTGTTGATCTCGACGCCCCAAGAGCAGCACTTCTAGATTGCCGAGTTCATTGCAAACCCCAAGATGCGGTCGCTTTTCCTCGCCTCCTCGTTGCTTTCGGCAGCGTCCGCCTTTCCGTTCGTGACGGACATGCCGGGGGTTGACTCCTCTCTCTTCCGCGAAGCAAGAGTCCGCAGACAGCAGCCTGGCGGCAACCAGCCCGGCGGAGCAGCTACCTGCCCCTTCAATTCCAACCACCAGCCAGCTGCCCCCGTGACGGACGAGTACCCCTACAACAACGCAAAGAACGGTGTCCCGGGAAACGCAAAAGGTGGATACCAGGTACCAGCTGATGGTGATACTGCGCATCAGTTCACCGCACCTGGTCCGGATGATATCCGTGGGCCATGCCCCGGTCTGAATGCGGCTGCAAACCACAATGTAAGTTACAATATCATTTCAACGATGCGACGGCAGCCCACACGCATTCGAGACAGAAGTTAACGACGGTCCCAGTTCCTCGCCCACGACGGTATCGTGACCTTCAACGAGCTCGTCGATGCCCAGCAAAACGTCTACAACGTGGGATACGACCTCGCCGTCCTCCTCGCCGTCCTCGGCCTTACCCTCACAGACGGCGACCCGATCACGATGAAGCTCTCCATCGGCTGCGATGCCACAACGCGCACATCAGTCGCGCCGCTGCTCACCGGCAGCCAGCCCGGGCTGGACGGCCACAACAAGTTCGAAGCCGACACGTCGCTCACGCGCAACGACTTCTTCCTCGCGGGCGGCGACAACTTCAACTTCAACGGCACGCTCTTCGGCATGATGCAGGACACGTGCCAGGGCGACTTCAACCGCGAGAACCTCGCGCTCTACCGCTACCAGCGCTACCAGCAGAGCCTCGCCGACAACGAGAACTTCTTCTTCGGCCCGCTGAGCCTGCTGCTGTTCGGCGCCGCCTCCTTCCTGTACGAGCTGATGCCGTCGGGCACCCGCGGCTACGCGCCCGACCTCGAGACCATCTCGACCTTCTTCGGCGCCAAGCAGGAGGCCGACGGCAGCTGGAGCCACGTGCCCGAGCGCATCCCCGACAACTGGACCAACCGCGTGATGCCCTACACCAACAACGACGTCACGCGCGAGATCCTGGCCATGTACCTGCTGCACCCCGTCCTGTTCGGCGGCGCCACCGGCGAGGGCGGCTTCGACGCCCTGCCCACCGACTTCGGGTCCATTCAGGACGGGAAGATCATCGAGGCGCCGAACACGGCGTGTCTGCTGTATCAGCTGTCGACGGGTAGCGTGCCCAGCTCGCTCAATTCTATCATCACGCCGACGGTAGATGCGCTGAATCTTGTTGCGAGTAAGCTAGCGCCGCAGTTCGAGAACTTGGGATGTCCGAATCCGTTGACGTAGGAGTGGGCGGCGGAAGACCGACGGACGAGGCTGATGAAGGAATGATAAATGAAAAGGCCTATGCTGAGGGCTGATCTGGAGCTTTGTTGCCAATGTGCATGATGCGGCGTCGGCACACCAGGGGCACATGCCATTCGCTCTTTGTATTTTCATTTGCTTCTTGAAATTGAGATTGAGTCCCACTCAGATGAGCAACAATGCGTTCTTCTTTGAAGCCCTGTCCAGCTATGTCAATTCTTAGTAAATTTTTGGTATCGTTTTGGTCCCTTGACCCTAAAGAAACGCCGCCCAATGCATTTCAGTCATGATTCCTGATGGTCATGAGAGTTCCAAATAACGCCTGCCCCCTCTCATACAGACTCGCTTGCTTCCACCCAACGCAAAGACTTCGCATAGCCCGGAGAGATTGCTATTTACGCAGGTGTGGGTTTCTGGTCCACATCCATGGCGTCTCCTCCGTTTTCGGGTTCGACCTTCTCGGCGCCGGCGGTGGCTTGGCCATTCGCCGGTTGGCCGTTGGTTGTAGCAGCAGTGATGGTTGTCTGCCCGTTCACAGCAGTGCCGTTGGCTTGGGCGGCCTCTTGAGCAGCGGCCTGAGCGGCCTTCTTCTTCTCGCGCTCGGCCTTGGCGTCCTTGTAGCTTGTAGTTTTGGGGACGACGTCGGTCAGGAACTCGAGGTTGTCGAGGCGGGCGACAGCTTGTTCTGCACAGCGCACAGAGGCATTGTAAGCTTTTGGGCGTTGGTGGGATGGGAGCAGGGCGCGGAGAGTGCACGTACGGACGTTGGCATATCCCAGAGAGCGCTTCGGCTTCTTCTCCGCCTTGGCCATCTTGTGCGCCTGCTCGGTCAAGTAGTAGACGAACTCCTCGGTGGCGACGGCAATGGCGAAGGCGGCGTTGGCGGAGCAGGCGTTGATGTCCTCATCAGCCTGAATGATCTTCTTGACGCGCGCGACTAGAAGACGGCGCGTGATGGGTCAGATTGCAGCGTCCCTCTCAAACTGACATTCCGGGGCCAGACTCACGGGGGAGAGATACTGAGCCTGTAATGTTGGCCGGGCGCGGAATGGGGTTGTTGTTGTACGGCATCGTGTCGGTGGCCTGCGCGCACGCGGAGTGCTGGGAGAGTTCGTAGCGGGCGGATGCGGAGCGCGAGGAGCGGTCTCGAGGGCTGTACAGGCGCGAGGCGACAGATACGGGCGGCGGCGTGGGAGGCGTGTGGGCGGAGTGCGGGCGGGGCGTGGTGGGTGGGTGTGGGTGTGGGACGCGTGCGAGGAGCGCTGGAGCGCGGCGGAGCGTTCGCGACGGATAAGGCCGATATTGATCCCCGGCGCATGCAATGCAAGGAACCCTGTCCCATCTTCACGGCCTGCCCTACGCACCCGCGCTCCTACGTAGCCACTCGACTCCGACAAGTTCCCCCTGCGCATCCAATGCCGAGCTGCGCCTGGAGGAACACACGATGCGATGACTAGCCGCTCAAGCTCCTCCGCCGGCCTGCGCGCCACCTCGGCGTCGCGCGGTCCCTCGCTGACCCGCCGCGTGTCAGCCCTCTCCGACGCCGAGCAGCAAGTCCACGACGAAAGAACCACCGCTGACCACGCCATCCACGAGGAGATCGCCGAGATCAAACGCTACGAGGACTTCACCACCATCGACTGGGTCCAGGATGCCGCTCGCGAGCAGCTCCGCCGCAAGGCCCGCCGGCAAGAGAAGCAGGGCTTCTTCGAGCGCTCCCGCGGTCCGACCTGGCGCAGCAAGCTGTACGATGCCTATGACGCCGGCCAGGCCTGGATCGTCGTCAGCTTGGTCGGCGTCGCCATTGGCCTCAACGCTGCCTTCCTGAACATCGTCACCGAGTGGCTGTCCGACATTAAGCTGGGCTACTGCACCACCGCCTTCTATTTGAACGAGCAGTTCTGCTGCTGGGGCGCCGAGAACGGTGGGACACACGCCATGATTGCTGGAGTAGGCGCTGATTGTCCGCAGGCTGCAAAGAATGGCATCGCTGGAGCAATTTCTGGCCCGTCAACTACCTCCTGTACATCCTCTTCTCCACACTGTTCGCCTTTGTCGCTGGGAG
Source organism: Neofusicoccum laricinum (assembly GCA_029906385.1). Lineage (NCBI taxonomy): Eukaryota > Fungi > Ascomycota > Dothideomycetes > Botryosphaeriales > Botryosphaeriaceae > Neofusicoccum > Neofusicoccum laricinum. The sequence continues at coordinate 1,683,081 of CP123719.1, read as the reverse complement.
GCTCGTCAAGTCATTCGCCCCATATGCTGCCGGTTCGGGTATATCAGAGATCAAGTGTATCGTGGCTGGGTTCGTCATGAAGGGCTTTCTGGGATTCAAGACTTTGGTTATCAAGTCCATCAGTCTGCCTCTTGCCATTGCATCTGGCTTGTCTGTAGGAAAGGAAGGGCCCAGCGTGCACTACGCCGTGTGTACCGGCAACGTGGTCTCACGCTTGTTCAACAAGTACAAGCGGAATGCATCCAAGACTCGGGAAATCCTGACTGCCAGCGCCGCCGCGGGTGTCGGTGTTGCCTTTGGTAGTCCCATCGGCGGTGTTCTGTTCTCCTTGGAGGTATGCAGTGCATTTCTCTGCAGTGGGTCGTGGCTGACATGTGCCGAACTCAGGAAATCGCAAATCACTTCCCTCTCAAGACCATGTGGAGGAGCTATTTCTGTGCTCTGGTTGCAACAGCTGTTCTAGCTGTACGTTTTCTGTAATGCAAGACATTGATTTCCCGTGCTAACAAGAACAGGCCATGAACCCATTCAGAACCGGCCAACTGGTCATGTTTCAGGTAAAGTACGACCGTGATTGGCACTTCTTTGAAGTCATCTTTTACATCATCCTTGGTGTCTTTGGTGGACTCTATGGAGCCTTTGTCATCAAGTGGAATCTCCGCGTTCAGGCTTTCCGGAAGAAATATCTCGGACAGTATCCAATTTTGGAGGCAACAACGTTGGCTTTGGTCACTGCCATCATATGTTACCCAAACATGTTTCTGCGGATTGACATGACTGAGAGCATGGAGATTCTCTTCCGAGAATGCGAGGGAGCGCACGATTACGATGAGATCTGCGAGTAAGTCGATCAGACCCGAATGTCTGGCCGTTTGTGCTGACCGTCCGAAGACGCAAGCATCGATGGCATCTTGTGTTCACGTTAGCAGCCGCCACTGTTATCCGCACGTTGTTGGTCATCATTTCGTATGGCTGCAAAGTCCCCGCGGGTATCTTCGTCCCCTCAATGGCCATAGGCGCTTCTTTTGGACGAATGGTCGGCGTTCTCGTGCAAGCGTTGTACGACGCGTTTCCAAACTCAAGCTTTTTCTCCGCATGCGACCCGGATGGACCATGCATCACACCTGGTACCTACGCCTTTCTGGGGGCTGCAGCCGCACTGAGTGGCATCATGCACATCACCGTCTCCGTCGTCGTCATAATGTTTGAACTCACGGGGGCTCTGACATACATTCTTCCCACGATGGTAAGTGTGAGTGTTGGAATTCCTTGTCGCACGTGCTAACGTTCGTCGCAGATTGTGGTTGGAGTAACGAAAGCAGTCAGTGAGCGCTTTGGCAAAGGCGGCATAGCAGACCGCGCCATCTGGGCCAACGGATTTCCGTTCCTAGACAACAAGGAAGAACACACATTTGGTGTTCCTGTGTCTCAGGTCATGACGACCACTCTTATCACGCTACCCGCGTCCGGACTTCAGCTGCGTGAGGTCGAGAAGATTCTCGCCAACAATGAATTCTCCGGATATCCCATAGTCGAAAACAAAACGTCAAAAACGCTCCTGGGGTACATCGGTTGCATCGAGCTCCGATATGCGATTGACCGGGCTCGGCGCTTGCAGTCTCTGCCGCCGACAGCAAAGTGTTATTTCACACCCGGATCGTCGCTGGCAGGGCAGACACCAAGCACTCCTGCGCCGGCCATCTCATTCGACGACATGGCCGCGACCTCAGCGCAGATGACGATTGATATCAGCCGGTTCGTCGATCCGACGCCGCTAGCGGTCCATCCCAGATTGCCGTTGGAGACAGTCATGGAGCTCTTCAAGAAGATGGGCCCACGCGTGATTCTCATTGAGTACCGCGGCCGTCTTACCGGCTTGATCACTGTCAAAGATTGCCTGAAGTATCAGTTCAAGGTCGAGGCTGAGGAGAACCCGCGTGATGAGAGCCGCATGGAAGAGCGGGGTGAGAGACTATGGGGCTTGATCAGAGGGGTGGCCGAGTTCGTCGGCATGAAGATAGGACTCGGCAGAGGAAAGCTCAGATTAAGCGAAGGCCATACAATGGGTGCTGGTGGGCTTAGCCCCAGCAGTCCGCAGAATCGACAGGATCGAGAGAGCCCGGCGCAAGAGAATAGAGAAGATCACGGGCTGGAGCTCGAGGACAGGTAGAGGGTTTGGGTCATGGAGTTTGCGGCAGTTGATTTAGACATTCTTGCACGTAGCAATTCACAGAATTCGTCTTCGTCCGCCAGGCTTGGAGCGGTAGTTGCCGATTTGGGAGGTGCCACCAGGCATTAACCCCCGGAGTTGTCCCGCTCGCGCCGCGGGGGAAATATAAAAGGCTAAAGAGTCCCCGTTTCTATCCAGTCGCGCATTCTCACATAAATTCTGTCCGGTTCTCCTGCGCTTCAAAACTCTCCCTGCCACTCGTTTTTCGCTGCTAGTTGCTGTCATAAACGTATACAAGCAGTGCTCCACAAGTTACATGCACCTCATACCACGCTAATGTCTGGCACGACGGGCATCGAGCAACACCAAGTCTTCGGCGCTTGCTTTGATGGAAGGTAACGCCGGCTTTGGGACAAGGTGTGCCTGGTAAAATCTAATCATGGTACTTCCAAAACCCAGCCGATCTAAAGCGGCGGGCCGGCTTCTTTTCACACCGCAGTTGCCGTGACAGCACCTCGGCCGTTTTTCAGGATGGTTGGCAGCCAACTTCACGACACCTATTCTCTTCCTCTCCTTCTTTTTGCAGGCAAGGAGCAGTCACGTAATACTTAGGTATTCGACAACATGGGTGGTGCCAAGTCATGGCCCAGTCGTGCAAGACCAGCTCCGAGATTGAAAGCAGGGCTCTCTGACACAGCTTACCTGGTGATCCGTGGAAGTTGTGCTTCGTTTCGTCCTGGACATACTCTTTTCTTTGCGCTTTCTGCAGTTTCGAGATTACTTGCACTCATGGTCTCGAGGTTGCTGTTGCTGTTGCTGCTGCCTAAGAGAGTGCGTAGTTCATTCCCGGCCATTCCGGGCCTTTCAGCCTTTTCAGATAGGAACAATCGATCACTCGCTTTGTCCATTCACCAGCAGACCGTATGAGGATGAGTCAGAAGGACATGCACAGCAGGCTAGATATCGTCGGGGCTTGCAGCGCGGGCCTGTCCGGCGACCCATTTTCCCTGCACGCGTAGCGCGACGCGCGAACTCGCGCAGTCACGTCTCGCCTCACTGTCAACCACCTTCCTCCAGCCCGCCTCTTCCCACCGTGCAGACTTCACCACTCCCGCCTGGAGAGTAGATCCAGCTCTTCGCTCCCTCTCCCTGACTCCTTCCCTCTTCGCGCGTCCATCCCCGCAGTGTCCCCACCTCCGCCACCGAAACCTGCGGGTTTCTCTCGCCGCCTATCATGGACAACAACTTCGCCATTGCCGACTCGACCGACTGGCTAGGCACGTCACTAGCCGCCTTCGCGCCTCTGGAATCGGCGCTGCGGTGCCAGGTGTGCAAGGACTTCTTCGACACGCCGATGATGACGTCGTGCTCGCACACCTTCTGCTCGCTGTGCATCCGCCGCTGCTTCGCCGCCGACGGCCGCTGTCCCACCTGTCGCGCCGCCGACCAAGACTCCAAGCTGCGCCGCAACTGGGCTGCCCAGGAGCTCGTCGACAGCTTCCAGACGGCGCGGCCGCAGGCGTTGGAGCTGGCGAAGAAGGATGCTGCAGGCGTCGAGTCGGGGAGGGATCATGACGTGGGGAGGCATACGAGAAGAAGTGGGAACAGCAAAGGAGTGAAGAGGAAGCTGAAGGTCAGGGACTCGGAGGACGAGGAGGAGCTGGACGAGGGAGAGGCTGCGTGCAGACCGGCGCGCAAGACACGAACCCAGCCACGCAGATCGGCAGCAAGCTCCCAGACACCTGAGGTCATTGAGCCTGACGGCGACGACGCGAGCGACTTCGTAGACGACGAGGAGGAAGAGAAAGAGCCGAACGACGGGTTGGTGGCGTGTCCCATGTGCAACAGACGCATGAAGGAGCAGGCCGTGTTTGCACACTTGGATCATTGCGACGGACCAGCCAAAGGCGGCGGTTCGGCGCGATCAACACGAACACGGTACGTCAATTATACGTGCCCTCAATTCAAAAGTACTCCATGCGCTAACGGCGGGTTAAAGACAAAGCAGGCCCGTAACTGCTCCCCATCCTCTCCAACAGCGCACTCCCAAAGGCCCCGCTTCGTCAAGAAATATAGAACCTCTAGCTCGCCTACCTCAACTCAATTACTCCCTCCTCAAAGACAACGCTTTGCGCAAGAAACTGGCAGACCTGGGCATTCCCAATTCTGGATCCCGCACCCAACAGATAAGACGACACACCGAGTGGGTCAATCTTTGGAACGCGAACGTGGACTCCCTGCGACCACGTACAAAGAGAGAACTACTATCGGAGCTGGACAGGTGGGAGCGAAGCCAAGCCATGGAAACTGGTGGCATCGTAGGCGGGGGTGGCGGCGCGCAGGTCATGAAGAAAGACTTCGACGGCGACGGATGGGCTAAGAACAACAAGAGCCATTTCGACGAGCTGATCGCAAGCGCACGACGCAAGCGTGCAGCGGCAAAGGGACAGACCAGCGAGGAGGATAAGCCCGTGGTGACAAATGGCACCAGCAGCTCGGCAGAAGACCGCGGATCCCGTCAACCGTACGAGGACAACGAAGCCGCTCTCGACAGGGTTCGATCAAAAGTTGACAACGCTGCTCGCGGAGCCCCGTCGCTACCTCACCGTAACTCGAACACGATGGAAGAAAGTAGTGGCGCTCCGAGCCCTAGCAATCCTATACAGGACTCGACGGTACCCAGCCAAACGGTAACAAGCCCATCCTCAAAGTCGCCGACCCGGAACAACCAAGATAAGGCTCCATCGTCTCTGCTGGCGCGCATGGCTTCTCCACCGTCGGAGGTGCGCAAGTTACCCATGTTCGAGCTTCCATCTGAGCCAGTTCGGGATGTTGACGCGGAGCTGGGTAAATAGTCATTGGGTGGGCACCGGTAAATGGACGGTATTTTAAAAGATCTCACTAAACTTCCTATACATGGCACCGGATTGGAGAGCATTGGAGAAAGGAAATTCAAATTATGATACCCCTCAGGTTTCTCCCTGTGCGCCGACGCCTACTGTACCCAAATCCGTGTAATGTCGTGACTCCTTTGGTGTCTTGCCTGGCCCAGATCCTTCCCTGTACAATCTATGTGGACGTGAGGAAATCCTAACTCCCTGCCGCTGCGAATGAGGTAAACAGCCATCTTAATACTCCGCTGCAACCAGCTGCTTCTGCTCTGGTGCTTGGTCCTTGGAGAGCTCTGTCAGTCTGGACTCTTCATCAAGCGACATGCGGCCCAGTTCTTGCGACGTCTCCAGCACCTGCGCTTCTTCCGCATGAGAAGCAGGATTTTCCTTCTCCTTCGCCGCCTCCTCTGCTCTCCGCCTCTCGGCCTCCTTGGCCTTCTCCTCCCCCCTCGCCCTCTCGACCCTCTTCCGCTCCTCCTCCATCCTCTCCACCTCCCTCAACCTCTGCGCAGTCTTCTCCGCCTCCTCCCTCTCCACCCTCTCCCTCTCGGCCCGCTCCAACGCCGCAAAATCCTCATCCACCTCGTCCTCATCCACAACGGCACCCTCCCGGCCCACCTCGTTCACAACCTCACTGACCTCATCCGCCTTGCCCATCTCCTCCCGCAGCCGCTCCACCACCTCCTCCACGCCCTCCGCCCCGCCAACCTGCTTGTGCAGGCCCCGCAGCACCCCCGCGCTCGCCTCCATCGCCCGCACCACCTCGACGTTGTCCGCCGCCTCCTCGATCCGGGCGTACACCTGCTCCAGCTGCGCCAGCGTGTCGGCGCGCCGCTGCAGGCCCTGCTCGGCCAGCTTCTTGGACCGCAGCGCCGCCAGCGCCGCCGCGCGCGTCTTCGCGGCCACGGCGGCGCGGGCGGCGGCGTCGCACGAGGCGACGCGCGCGCTCAGGGCGGGGAGCTGCGCGTCCAGCGCGGCGATCAGGCTGCGCAGGTGCGCGATCGTGATGTCTTGCTGGGTTATCGGGGCCGCGGCGGCGGTGCTGTGGGCGGGGGCGAATTTTATGGTTTGGGAGGCCGGGTCGTAGGACAGGGCGGATTTGTCGCGCGAGAGGTGTGTGAGGAGGACGGAGGTGTCGGTGGGGGTGAGGGCGTGGGTCGGGGATACGGCGTGGGCGAAGGCGGCGCGGAAGGAGTCGAGGGAGTAGATGAGGTCGACGGCGGACTTGGGGGTCGAAGCTTGCGCAATTATGGCGTTGCTGGCAGCCTGTGGAGTCGCGAGGTGGTTAGCTTGCATATCTTGTGGACGCAGGAAGGGAATGTACCTCGAGGTTCGGCATGACGACGAGCTCACCGGTAGCCAGCTTGTCCTGCGACGTCGTCCCGCCGATGACGCCTAGTTGTTGCAGTCCCCATGACAGAATCGACAAAGGGCTTATGCTCCAACTGCGCGAATAGATGCTCGTCTTCGCGGCCTGGAAGTCCTTCAGCGGGATCATTTCCTTCTTTGTGACGGCATCGTGCTATGGCCCAGTCAGCCGAATGTTTTTTCAGCCATAGCCCACCCCTGCTGTATACGCACGATCACGGCAGCCAGCGCCAGCGGTCTCCCGAAGTCCTTGCTTGTGAGCTCTCGCAGCAAAGCCTCACCGGTGCCCAAGGTGAGCAGACTGTTTGTGCCGGTCTGGGAAGGCACGAGGCCTGCACGGGAGGCATCCACGAGGGCTTGTCGCCACGCGGCGATGTTGGCGTTGTATCCGTCCGGGTTGGTTGCTTGCTGGATGCGAAAGTCCGAGTACAGCGATGCGAGGCGGCCTCTGCTGTGGGAGAGTCAGCGGCCTGGACTGCAGAAGGACGCCGCGAGCACCGATAATACCTCTTGAAGGGATCCTCATGGGCCAGGATGAATTGCAGCAGCTCGGACATGGTTCTGCGGGTGTTGTCGCAGTTGATGTCACCGGCGCCAAGCAAAGCCAAAGAAGCGCACGACCAGCCCTGCCCAGCAACCCGCCCGGGCCAGCACAAGGGGGCTCGCGGCTCTTCGAGACGAGTTGCCGCTTCCGCCGCGCCCGGCACTTCACCACCTGCAACTCACTCGCGGCTACCTGCGGCCTTCGTTTGCTCATGCAATGTTGTTTCATTCCTTGCCTCCAAAGTACCTGTATACAACTGAAAAGTCCTTGCCCTTGCACTGCGCGTGCTCCGACGCTGCATCGTAGATTTCACGAGCCGGCTCGCCGAGCCCCAGCTTGATGTTGAACTCGTCCGCGCCCTTCAACGCCAGCTTCAAGTCCTTGTTCATCAGGCTCAGCCCGAACCCGCCCTCATAGCCCTTGCTAGCCGGCGATCCCTCCACCACCCCTGGAACCGGATTGTTGACCTCGGACGGCCAGCACTTACCAGTGGCAGTGTTGATCAGATCAGCAAGTGCTTTGGGCTCCAGGCCCCATTGAATCCCCAGGTTCATAGCCTCGGCTGTTGCAATGTTGTTGATGGCTAAGAGGTAATTATTGGCCAGTTTGCCCTTCAACCCGGAGCTCGCCGGGCCCAGATGCACTGTCCGCTTGCCCATCAAGGACAGGATCTCGCGCACGCGATCAATAATCTCATCCGGCGCGCCAACCATAAAGGTCAAAGTGCCTTTCTCAGCACCTACCACGCCTCCAGACATGGGAGCATCGACGTACTTGCCCTGTCCCGACGAATGCACCGCGTTGGCCACTTCGAGGGACGACTGGGGGTCAATCGTAGACACGTCAATGAAAAGACGTGGGTTAGCTCCCGGGGCCTCAAGAAGGGTCGGCGGTATCAGCATGTTTGCATATACACCGCGCACGTGGTGCGGCTCAGGTAGAGCCGTGATGATGGTTTCCTACTCGTCTTGTTAGCGCCCAGTTGTCGGAGTGCGGACAAGATGACGGGACAGTGGGAGGTGCGAAAGATCAGAGGATTGGCTTTGATGATAGAATGGAATCACGAAAAGAGCTGCGAAACGCAGCTCCCACTTAGATCATAGATAGAACATGCTCATCACAAGAGTGCAGGGTGTGTTTCGGGAAAGGACGCGTCTTACCGACTTCTCAGCCACCTCGCGCACGTTCTCGGCCACATGTACGCTTTGCGGGCCGGACTCTTGCTTGAATTTGGACAACGCGCTCGTGTTGATGTCGTGGATAACCAAAGTGTCCTCCTTGGGCAGCTTCGCACGCAGATTCTTGGCCATGGGATACCCTACGTGGAAACACGATCAATCCTGTGACCGCGCGACACGAGGGCGCGCGGAAAACATACCCATGCGGCCGAGGCCAATGAACCCCCACACGGCCTGTCTTGCGGGCGACGTGGAGAAGCATCGTCTGGTTGCGAAGCGTGCGGGCGACACGGCGGAAGGAATCCGCCTCAGAGACGCAGCCATGGTGGACAGGGGAAGCCGCACGCGATCGGAGTCGGGCTGAGCGAGCAGGTAAGGCTCACTTGGAAGCAAGGGAGTTGGCAGATGTAGTCTCGACGGATTGCGCCTCCGCATGCCGATCCGCGAACGCCCTTCAGCCGAGGTCGCCAATGGCTAGCACATCATTCGATGCATCCCTGCGGCACCGGCGGCTTTCCGTCGATGCGGCTGAGTGACCGCCCCGGACGGTGCAGCCGCCGTCCCCTGGCGTTTTTCGGGACATTGAGGAACGAAACGACCGCAGGCGTCGTGTGACGGCGTCTACTCCGGACGGCGGAGGCGGGGAAGGACGCCTGATCGTCGAGGCATTGAACTCAACCGCGAGTTTGTTCGGTGGAGAGGAGGATGAGCGTTGGAGTGTGCGAGCAGAAAAACTGGGGATTTGTGGCCCGGAAATCGCTTCGCGGCCGGAGAAACTGAGCATTGTGGCATTCTCTCTTGCACGTGACCGTGTGTCCCCGTTTGTCCCCGGCTTCTTGCAGCTTCGGTTCCGTCGCTGCAGATGATAATTAGCGCATGCAAGGCCGATTGCATTGGAGATCGTTGTCAGGCCATCATCAATATGAGGAGGGGTAGCTACGAGTATCACTCCACCATCACATAAAGACATCTGTTCGGGCCGGTGGAAGCAGGCAAACGTAGTGCAGATGCTACATTTGGCGCAGGGTAACCGTGGGATCCCAATGCAACGAGACCGTTGCTGAGTCTGGGCTGGTCTTCCAAGTTGGTGTGACACTTGTACTGTTCTCAAGCATCGATTTCTCTCAAGTAGGAAGTCTGCTGAATATGCTGGATTACACCATCGCAAAAATGCAAGCTCCATGCCAACGCCGTCGCTATGCCCGAAATACCAACCCGATGGTTTTTTTTTGCCGCCGAAGCCCATAAACGCTCGCCTATGCCCTAGCAATTGCTGCAGTTATTTTGAATTACGCCGCCTGCTCTGCCCCTTCCTGTGTTCGTGGGTTCTGCTCGTGATCATCGTCGCCCACATCCGAGTCCTCGGAATCTTCAATGCGTTGCATTTGCTTCTTCGTCAATGGCTTCTTCTTGGAACGGCCACTAGGGTCGTGACGCTCAGCGCTAATGGCATCCAGATACTGCTCGTTGGTCATCGAAGACTTGAGCTTCGCGGAATTCTCTGTATCGTGGACGAACATCTTCTCGTGATACGTTTCGAAGGCTTCGTCAGTCTAAAGCAAGTCAGTCGAGGCATCTAGAAACCAGACAGACCTACGTACCTCTTCGTCATAGTATTTCAGCTTGGTCCACTTTTCCTCTTGAGCGCGGAAGAGGAACTCCTTGGATTGCGCGGAGTCGCCATCCTCGTTCTTGATCGTCATCTGGACAGCGCGCGGTTCATTGGCTCTCGCGCCCTCGACGGCCTCCCGCTCTCTGCGGCGATTGGCGTTTGCGAGCTCGCGGACAGCATCCAGATGGTGGAACTGCGGGCGCATCTGTACAATGCCGGAGATCTTGGTAAGATGAAGTTCCTGTCCACGGTAGGTGCCAAGCATGTAGATAGGCTTGCCGGTCTCATCCTTCATAATCTGTCCGCCGAGAGTTTGCTTGTTCAGCACGTGGCCCTTATCGTTGGCATCGTCGAAGCGCTGGAGAAGCTGCTCCACGCCGTCTTCCTCTAGCTCCATGTCCTGGATTTCAGCGCGGCTTGCAGCAGCGCCCGCTCTCGCGGGGACAGCAGTCTTAGCAAGCCCACTAAAACCAGCGGCCAGACCAAAAGCACTTTCGCCGCTGTCTTGAGCCTTGCGCATGGCCTCGCCCCATTTCACACCTTTGCGCTTGTCGTAGTTTGCGTGGACGTTCATGGGGACATCGACTTCTATGAAGCCGGTGTCGGGCTTCATGCGCACCTCGACAGGTTTGGAGTTGTAGCGCTCATTGTACGGCTGGTCTCTGCCGCGGTTGGGGTATTGCAGGAGGTAAATCTGCTCTTCGAGCTCCGGCGTAATGAAGACGTCGTACTCGGCGGTGACGGGGTCGTCGTCATGGTCCACAGCTGCGGCTGGAGTGTGTTAGCCGTGGATCTGAGCAGCCTAGTTTTTACGAGTGGACGCGACACGGGTGAAGAGCGGAGCAGAACATGTGGCAGGCAGGACGGCTTGGGAGTATTCACGGAGCGCAAGCTGTCGCTGGGTGCCAGATGGGTTATGCATCTCAAAACCACGCAGCAGAGAGGATACATGCAGAATGGGATGCACGCGGGCATGGATTAAGCAGATTGCGAGGGAGGATGTGCTTACGAGACATAGTGGGCTGTGGAGTTTGTGGAGGAGAGGAGCATGTGCGGGCGCATCTGTGTCAGAGAAAAAGTGCGGCGGCCGGAAGTGCAATGCGCGGGCTGTTAGTCGTTGCCGCTTGTCGGCAGGGCTCTCGGGCCGCGGCCGGCCACGCAGGCCGCAGCGGCGCGGTCGCGTCACTTGTCGCGTCGGCGTTAGGGCGATTAAAGCCGGGCAGCCGGGGAAGCTTCGCGCGGCGACTTGGACTTGCTGAGCTCCATCCCGCCGTCCACATCCTGAAAACCTCCATCCTCTCTCGCACCCCTGCTTTGCCCGACGCTCGGCGCCCAGCATGGCCTACATCGCGCCAATTCACCGCCCGAGCAGCGTCCGGCACGCTATCAAGCTCAATCTGCTTTCGCCAGACGAAGAAAGCCTCGTAGTCGCGTGCGTGAGCGCCCAAAATCCCCCCACATGACGTCTTCAAGCTGACCAGCCGCCAGCAAGTCCAACCGCCTCGAAGTCTACGTTCAATCCGACGATGGCCTCGTCCTCCACCATTCCGCGGCCGTCTATGGCAAAGTTACTATGCTCAACAAGCTGCGCACCGCAAAGGAACCTGCCGAGCACCTCTTCGTTGGTACCGATCGATACTTCTACTTTACCATGGCCTGGAGTCAGGATGAGAAGCAGCTTAAGACTGTCAAGACATACCAGGATGTGGCAGACAAGGCTGCCCGCGACTCTCAGACTGGCGATAGAAGCTTGCTTGATCCAACAGGCAGGTATATGACGCTGGAGCTTTACGAGGGCATCGTCACCGTTGTCCCTCTGACAGAAAAAGGCAAAAGGAAGGGAGATCCTGAAGTCAGCGTCTTGGGCGAACCCGTGCCCTCCCGCATAGAGGAAATGTTCGTGCGCTCATCAGCATTCCTGCACCGGAAATTCCCCGACTCCGAGAAACCTCTCCTGGCCTTCCTGTATGAAGAAGAGGAAGACAGCAAGATACGCCTACGACTGCGCCATTTGGGTTTCCAATCTGCTGGTGCTGATGAACAGGCTATTGCAGCGCTTGATCCCGTGGAGAGCCTGCACGAAGAGCTGGATCTCGGGGCAAGCCATTTGATACCCGTCCCCGCCCCTTGCTACGGCGTGCTCATACTCGGGGAAACATCCATTTGCTATTTCAACGACTACACCAAAGCTCTTGTCAAAAAGCCGCTGCAGGAGTCGACCATCTTCGTCGCCTGGGAGCAAATCGATAACCAACGGTTTCTCATTGCGGATGATTTTGGTGGACTCTACCTGCTGATGCTCCTTCTCGAAGAGACCAGTGGTGTGGTTGAGGGATGGAGATTGGACAGAATAGGCGAGACATCGAGAGCTTCGGTCCTCGTCTATTTGGACGCGGGTTACGTCTTTGTCGGATCTCATGAGGGAGACTCGCAAGTCGTTAAGATCACCGAAGGCTCGACCGAGGTCGTCCAGAAGTTCCATAACATTGCGCCCATCCTGGACTTCACCATCATGGACATGAGTAACAGATCTGGAGAAGGCCAAAGCAATGAATACTCTTCTGGACAAGCCCGAATTGTCACAGGTAGCGGTGCATTCAAGGACGGAAGCCTCCGGAGCGTTCGTAGCGGTGTTGGTCTAGAAGACCAAGGCGCGCTTGGGGAGATAGGGAGCATCTCCAACATCTTCGCCCTCCAGTCCACGGGATCCAGCGAGTATGACGACACCTTGCTGATTTCCCTCATCAATGAATCACGGGTCTTTTGTTTCGATGCGGACGGACAGGTGGAAGAGGTTGAGGGATTCAAGGGACTGCAGCTCACAGATGGCACTCTGTTGGCTAGCAACATTCCCGGAGGCAGGCTCCTACAGGTTACCCACTCTTCCGTGAGACTGACGGATCTTGAGAACGGCATGGTAGTTTCGGAGTGGAGCGCACCTTCGGGCCAGATGATAACTGACGTGGACTCAAATGACCGCTTCATCATTGTTTCCATCGGAGGAGTCCGTGCTGTTGTCCTATCAATTGGAGACGCCATCCAGGTGGCTTCAGAGAAGGAATTCGGTGCTGACAGTCAAATTTCTTGTGTCGCAATTCCCCAGTCAGCCGACAATATCTGCTTTGTGGGATTTTGGCAAGACTGCACAGTTGCTATCCTTAGTCTCGACCAGCTTGAGACTATCGAGACCATCAGTCTCAGCGAAAATGGCTCTTCCGTCCCGAGGTCATTACTGCTGACTCAGATTTTCGCGGATCAACCACCCACTCTCTTTATTGCCACAGCTGATGGGAATGTGGTGACTTTGTTAATGGACCTGTCGAATTTCGCTTTGTCAGGGAGGAAGAGCACTGTTCTTGGAACTCAGCAAGCGAATTTCAGGGCTCTCCCTCGCGGCGACGGGCTCTACAATGTGTTCGCAACCTGCGAGCACCCCAGCTTGATATATGGCTCCGAAGGTCGCCTGATTTTCTCTGCAGTCACGGCGGAGAAAGCAACCTGCGTCTGCCCTTTCAATGCCGAAGCCTACCCCCGTTCCATTGCAATTGCTGCCTCCGGAGAACTACACCTTGCGGTAGTCGATGAAGAGAGGAGAACCCATGTTCAAACGTTACACGTCAACGAGACAGTACGAAGAATTGCGTATTCATCACATCTCAAGGCCTTTGGACTGGGAACTATCAAGCGGGTTTTGAGAGACCGCGAGGAAGTCGTTCAAGGTCACTTCAGACTTACCGATGAGGTGGTCTTCAAGGAGCTCCACAGCTTCGAGATGAACGAGTATGAGATCGTTGAATGCGCTATTCGGGCTGAGCTCGATGACGGAAATGGTGGAACGGCCGAACGATTCGTAGTTGGAACGTCTCACCTGATTGGAGAAGAAGAGCAGGGCAGCACAAGGGGCCGTATCCTGGTGTTTGAGGTCACAGAGGACAGACAGCTCAAGGTCGTTGCGGAGATTTCGACCAAGGGCGCCTGCAGATGCCTTGCTATTGTTGACGGCAGGATAGTGGCGGGCCTCATCAAAACTGTAAGTATAGGTCCCACCATGACGATGATAGCATCGTTTCAAGCTATTAACGGCAAAGCAGGTCGTTGTTTACTCTTTCGAATACTCCACGCCGAGCACACCATTCCTTTTCAAGAAGGCCAGCTTCCGTACTTCGACCGCTCCGATAGACATTACCGTGACTGGAAATCAAATCGCCATCGCAGACCTCATCAAGTCTGTATCGGTACTCGAGTACAGGCGCGGCGCTAACGAACAGGGCGACGAGCTCAAGGAAGTTGCCCGCCACGTCCAAGTCAGCTGGAGCATGGCCCTTGCTGAAGTCAACGAGAACACATACCTGCAGGCTGACGCGGAAGGCAATTTGATCCTGCTAGAGCGTGACGTGTCCGGTGTTACGGAGGAGGACAGGAAGAGACTGATGCTCAGAGGTGATATGCTCCTTGGCGAACAGGTGAACCGCATTCGGCGTATAGACATGAAAACAGTTTCCGATGCCCCTGTTGTTCCGAGAGCCTTCTTTGCCACGGTATGTTATCTCAACGTGGTTCTTTTTGATGAATCTGGGCTAATTTTAGCGCTTCTGCAGGTCGAGGGCTCTATCTACCTCTTCGCACTCATCACACCTTCGAAGGTCGACCTCCTTATCCGCTTGCAGTCGCAGCTGGCGGAGTTCGTGAAGAGCCCTGGCCATTATCCATTTCTGAAATACCGAGCTTTCAAGAATCAAGTTCGCGAGGAAGAAGAGCCGAACCGGTTCGTTGATGGCGACCTCATTGAGCGTTTCATCGATCTCAAGCCCCAGGACCAGGAGAAAGTTGTCAAAGGTCTCTACGCGGAAACAGACGTCGAGGAAGTGCGGGCGCTCGTGGAGACTTTGAGGAGGCTACACTAAGGCGGATCGTATATGTGATGATAGACGAGGGTAATTCAGCGGCGGTCAATCTTGCGGAAGTTTTGGGTTTTGGGAATATGAAGAGACGAGAAAACGGATAGCTCATGGCAGATCTACATGATTAAAGCAAGACGAGCAGGTCCCTATTGTCTTGAGTTCCGTCCAGAGATCTTGGAGGATACTGCGAGGACTTTCAACAGACCCCATCTATCAAAGACTACCAGAGCACAGTGGATCACAAAAGAAATGGACGGCCTTGACTCAAATAAATCTCGAAGCAGTCGTCCGGATGAATTTCTTCATAAATTAAAAAATAAAAATAAAAACCTTCTGCATCTGCACGAATGCTTCGACTATCCGTCCACTTATCTTGCTTACTTGATGCTTTCTGTCGGCTGAAGCACTTCCTCCTATTCTGCCATTCCCTCCGCGGCCCGTTGTGATAGGGCCATTGATATATACAAATAACCTCTGGCTTCAACAATGCCACGCGAAGGAGCGTAGTCAAACGCCCATGATCCTCATGACTGAATGAAAGTAGTTTCAGAGGTAGAGCAAGCTCTGGAAGCCTGTGGTCTCGACATCTCCCCCTTTTCAGATTGCATGCTTTATTTATTTCCTCCCGAGACTTTTGCAGATCCCAGGGCTCTCGAAGATTCAATGCACATCGACACCAGCGCCCACGTGCATAAATGTCCTCGCACCTCCGTCGTGCGCTTTGATGTAGCTCATGGGGGCCACGGGCTCTGGCTGATCCACGGCACAGTGTCTCTTCTTATCGACGACCTGCAGAATGAACGCGAGGGATTTCTTGGTGTCCAACAGCTTCTCCGAGAAGTCCAAGTCCAGTGGCGGTAGCTGT
The DNA here is from genome assembly GCA_029906385.1 of Neofusicoccum laricinum. Taxonomy (NCBI): domain Eukaryota; kingdom Fungi; phylum Ascomycota; class Dothideomycetes; order Botryosphaeriales; family Botryosphaeriaceae; genus Neofusicoccum; species Neofusicoccum laricinum. The sequence goes on along the minus strand of CP123719.1, from coordinate 1,667,552 downwards.
GGCGGGGCATCGTCCTCCTCCTGATATGTGTGGTAGGACGGCGCGGGGGACTGGCGTCGCTGTAACTTCTCGGCCTCGAGCTCGGAAAGCCGCTGTTGCAGGAGGTGCGATGATGAAGGTGGGAGGGACCAGCGCTGCGTTGCTTTCTCGTTTTCGAACTCGGCCAGCTGCTGGTGCAGAATGTGCGCTGAGAAGGATTGCCGGGAAGGCCCGGTTTTGGACGCGCGAGAGGTTGGACGTGGCATCGTCGTGTGTGTGGAAGTGGTGGAGGATGCAGGCATGCCGGGCTTGGACATGACATAGACCATGCGGATAGTGGTCCAGCCTGTGGTGAGGATGGCGTGGCACCAGACGATGGGCATGAAAGTGTAGTAAGTCATGCAGCCGGCGGCTTCGCAAAGGGGGTTGTTGTCCATGGGGGAGGATGTTCCCGTGGGAAGATATACGGGAGTGAAAGAACGAATGGTGCCAGTCAAAGATGGCGATGAGGAGTTGAATGTGGGGAGTATATAGAATGAAAATGTGCCCCAAAAGGTCATGGCATTGTGGCTATCGACAAGGGCAGAAGAGTCGTATTTCTATTTACACACATGCGCTTGATCAGTCTCAAGATCCTCAATCCAGCATTTCCGACGCTCGATGGGGCGGATTTCTCCGAAAGGGAGAACGCTCTGTCGAGAGGCACGCCACAGCGCCAAAGGAAGGGCCCGTCAGTTATACCGGGCTCACTACGTCCAGGTAGTTCTGCGCCAAGGCTTGGATGGGCTGGGTAAAGCTGCCTGATACTGCGGTAATTCCCGGGATTCCTAGGGCTGCGAAGCGGTTGAAGGTAGGGTAGACCCTAGCGTAGCGTGAGCTCCGGCAGATGATACGACTTCAGCGCTCGTTGGTAAGTCACGTTACGTGTAAAGTAAGAAGAAGCAGAACTGCGCCGCAGCTGGAAGGGACAGCGCGGGTTGACAGGGCTGAAGATGCGTGGGTTGTTCGCGAGTGGGGGCTGTTGGTTGGTGAGTTGGTGGGAGCTATTTCGAACAGAGGGCCGTCGGCAGGCCAGACACCCGAAGCAAGCGAGGCAATCCTCGAGGAGTTCCACGGTTGGGCCCTGCTGGATTAGATGGTGTTGCCGCGAATGGCGAACGGCGACCCCGAAGCCACGCAGGTGAAGCGTTGGAGAGGCTTGGCGGTATTCGCCGTCAGTAGCACAGTAGACTGCGAGCACCTGGCTGCTGTGGCGCAGAGCCGTAGAAGGTCGTCTGGCGTTCTAGCGGCTGCTCTTCCGTGCAGGCAGCGGCACCGCGTGTGTCTGCTGGACGCAGCGAAACGCAGATAAAAAAGGGAAGCAGCGGGGGCCAGATGGCCGGCTCGGCTCGCGGGGCGTGGGGTCAGACACAGCCCCTCACCCCTCCACGCCTGCACCCTCCACCTCTACCACGGCGCCTGGCTCCCGCACGCCTGCATCCAGCCTGGCGTCCGGCGACCCCTTGCCCGGCACCAACACCTTACCACGAGCTGAGGGCTAGTCGAGCGCCAAAATAGCACCGATGCACCACATGGCAGGTCTGGCCGGCCCGCCGCCAATCTGCCCGCCGTCGAGCCCTTCCCGCCGCCAACCGCCACACCAGCCCTCCAGCCCAGATAGCAGTTTCCGTTTCCGTCGCCGCCCCCAGCCTCAAGCAGCACCTTCTGTCCCTCATTTCGGCACTGTCCGCCAGCTTACCAGTCTCGAACGCCGAGAAGCGCGCTTTTCCCGGTCCCGCGCATCCTGAAGACGGTTGGCTAAGTCTTCTGCATGCTAATAATGTCGCACTCCTCAAATACCTAGATGCCCTGCGAGCACAATGCAGACATGACTCTACCATCTCACCCTTTTCTTGTTGTTCTCCTGCCGGATTGGTATCCCATTCGCAGCCATTCTCTCCGTCTCCTCACTTGCCACTTCCCGCATCTACCAGAACACTCTGCAAGGCGCATCTGGATCAGCGTAGAGTAGTGCTCTCAACCCTTGAGAGCACTGGGATAAACGCTTCGCAATATGACTTTCTCCGAGGACACCAAGTTGGACCGTCCTTCTCGACGACCATCGGTCAACACGACCGAAGTTTCGCTAGTAGACAAAGCTCCCACCGCGAAATCGTCAGGAGGATGGCGCTTCTTTGCAGCTTTCAGTTGCTTGTGCGTTGTCAATCTTGTCTGTGCTCTGGATGCAACATCTCTGTCTGTTGCACTTCCCGTGAGCCTCCCTCCACAGCTCCCGTCGCATCGGGCCCACTGACCAGTCATTCCACAGACCATGGCTGAAGCTCTCCATGGATCTGGAATCGAAGCTTTCTGGAGCGGGACCTCGTTCCTGCTCACTGCTACCGTCTTCCAGCCCAGCTTTGCTTCCCTGTCCGACGCATTCGGCCGCAGACCAATGCTGTTGGTTGCCCTCACTTTCTTCACCGCGGGGGCTATCATTGGCGCTACCGCCAACGGCTTCGCAGCTCTTCTTGTTGGCCGCTCTGTCCAGGGTGTCGGCGGCGGTGGAATCCAGGCGCTGACCAGTGTCATCATCACCGACATGGTCCCGCTGAGGCAGCGTGGCAAATACATAGGCCTCATCACCCTGATGTGGGCAGCTGGTTCTGTTTCAGGTCCCATCATAGGAGGTGTGCTTTCGGAGAAGCTTTCTTGGGTACGACTCCTTCACATCAGAAAACAACGGCGTGCTCGTTCCCTGACTGACTTTGTGTGCCCCAGCGCTGGATCTTCTGGCTCAACCTCCCGTTCTGCGCGGTCGCCTACGTCATGATCCCCGTCTTCCTGAACCTGAAGGACAAGCCCGGCAACTTCAGCCACAAGCTGAGGCAGATCGACTGGGTGGGCTCGGTGCTGTTCGTCGCGTCCACGACGTCGTTCCTGATCCCCATCACGTGGGTAAGTAGACACTCCGCGCTCTCGCCCCGTTCTCATCGCTGACTTGGCGTCTCTCAGGGCGGTATCATGTACCCCTGGAACCACTGGCGCACCCTCACGCCTCTTGTGGTCGGCGCGCTCGGCATGTTTCTTTTCGGGCTCTGGTCCAAGTTCCTCGCGCGCAACGTGATCCTGCGCGGCAGCCTCTTCAAGGACCGAACGTCGCTCTCAAATTACCTCAGCATCGTCGTGCACGGCATGTTCCAGTGGAGCGTCCTGTACTACATGCCGCTCTACTTCGAGGCGGCTAAGAACCTCTCGGCGGTCCAGTCGGGCGTCGCGCTGTTCCCGTGGACCGGCACCATCTGCCCGACGGCCGTCGTCGTGGGCGTCCTGATCGCCCGCACCGGCAGCTACCGCTGGGCTATCCACTCGGGCTGGATCACGACAGCCGTCGGCGTCGGCCTGATGGTCCTCTACCGCGCCGACACGCCCGACCGCGTCTGGATCCCGCTCGCGCTCGTCTCGGGCATGGGCCTGGGCGTGCTGTACCCCAGCCTGAGCCTGTGCAACCAAGCCGCCGCCTCGGACGCCGACATGGCCGCCGCCGCCGCCCTGAACCCCTTCTTCCGCAACTACGGCCAGATGCTGGGCGTCGCCGTCGGCGGCTCCGTCGTGCAGAACGAAGTGCGCCGGAAGCTCGAGCGGTCGGCCAACGCGGCGCTGGTCGCGCGCGCCGCCGAGCTCAGCAAGAACGCCAGCGCGCTCATCGAGGTCATCAAGGCCATGCGCGGCAGCGGCGACGCCGCCAAGGAGGCCCTGCGCCTCGAGCTGATCGACGCCTACTGCGGCTCGCTGCGGACGCTGTGGATCGTCATGTGCGCGCTGGCGTGCGTGGCGCTCGTGTCCAGCGTCGCCTTCACCAAGGCCTACTCGCTGGAGCGCGCGCACGAGACGGACCAAGGCTTTGTCGAGGCGGGAAAGGAGGATTGCGAGATTGCGATGAGAGACGGTAGTAAATGATTATTTGGCTTGTCCGTAGTATACCTCACTAGTTTTCTTCTTTGAGCTGGCCCCCAATCGAAAGGGTAAAACAAACAACAACATGGTGTGATGCTCCGCTGCCGCATCTGCTAAGTGACTCCTTGGCTCGTGATACAACAAATTTCTAGACGGAAGTATTTATCTACACTCGAGAAAGGGAAGGGTCGTCAATCGATGGCTGCAAGACAAGGCCGCAAACTTTGCGGCGACGCTCGAGCTCCCGGGAACACAATCAGTAGCATCATTATGTAACGACAGCAGTGCCGTCTTCGTGCATCAATGGCGCATTTAGTGTGGCTCGTCTTGGTGGGCGCTGGTCCACAGCCGCGGCGCTTCATCAGGAACAACTCACCGCATGCCCATGCATTGCTCACGGTACTCCGGGTCGATCTTGCTCTGCTTGAACAGGCTCTTGCCTCGCAGCCACTGCCGGTACCGCTTGTACCTTTTCTTCTCGCCGTCCTCCTCGATCACCGTCAGAGGGTTCTCCGGGACGTTCAGGAAATCTCTGTACTCGACGAGCTCGTCTTCGCTGACCTCCCAGTTCCTGCCGTCTCCCGTCGTTCCGTTCACGCCGTTGACGTACTCTACAAAATCCATGTTCGAGAAGTCGTCAGGCAGGTCCGTCGAGACGACAAGAGGCAGATTCAGTGGGTGGCTGATGTAGCGCTCATATTCCGTTGCCTCTCCTGTCGTCACAGACGGATTGAGCGAGTTGTGGTGGAACTGGTTCAGTGACCACTGCGTCATCTGTGACTTGTCGGCCGGCTTGAACGAAGACGAGTCCGTGAGTGTTGTGGACGAGTGTAGAAGGCCGAGTTCGAAGTGAGGGTCTCGCAGTATGCTTTGTTTGGCAGGGGAGCCATCCATGGGACCGCCTGGGGCAGATGGAGCTCTTGACATTGGAATGGATCCCTCTCGCATCGAGTCCTCCTCGCTGTGAGGATCAAGGATGGTTACCCCTTTCCTGGTTGCAACCTTTTTCTCCGTTGGTTCGACCTCATGCGGAATGTGCTTCCGTGGCGTGAAAGGACTGAGATCATATGCCCTACTGCCGCCCACTTTCTCCGGAACCAGCCTCGGCGTCGTGTTCATCTTGAAAGTGAAGATCTTTGCGAGCGAGGATAGCGCCAGGGGGCGATAGTACTCCAGCCAATAGTCGTCAAACCCCTTTGTACCATCCGCCTGCCCCTTCGACCCAGGCCTGCTGCACGGCGGCAATACTCGCGGCTCCAGGAACTTGGGAGTATACCAGCTGATGTAATTCTTCCGCCTCTTCATTGGCCATTGTCTAGGGTCAGTGTGATGCAAGTAGTAGTCCGTGGCCAGATCCCAGAGCACTGGCTGGCCTTGTGCAAACTGGTAGTTTCCAAGAAACAGATTGTATGCTTCTTGCCGCTGTGAATCAAGAAAGGAATTGTGATAGTACCGCTTGAAGCTCTCCACCATGTCTCTGGAGTGGCTCTGCCAGTGGTTGATCTTGCGGTATGTTGCCATGGTGTTAACAAGATGAGAGCCTCCGTACTGGATGGCTATAGTGTCGCCGTGGTCGTGAAACATGTAGGTGAAGATGTTTACAGCATCTGAATCATATTCGACCGTGTTGCCAGATATGACGCCCAGAGCCTGCAACTGCCGACCGAGTGCACGTTTACCGATAACGAATTGTGCAGCGTTCGTACGATCGAGACAGTCGATGCAATTGGTCCTCGCCACGCCATTCTGCACCTGTGGCGTTTCGCTCTCGGTATCTCCATTGTGGAAGAAGCCGGTCTTCTGCAGTACGTCCTCAGCAATCATCTCCAAGCTACCGATCACGTCCATGCCACGCGTTTTGGACGCTCTGCTCATGTCGAATGCCTTATATATGATGTTTTTGTCGACAGGCAAGGACTGGTTCAGGTAGTCGACCGCCCTCTTAAATTCGTGCAGCAGTTTTGATTCACGCGGAGTGCGTTCTCTTGCCTTGATCAAATTGAGCACATAGCAAGGTGCGCCGTATCGCTCAAAAAGATTGTCAAAATGAAAGGCCGCAGCGCTGTAGAACGGGTCGACGAGATTCAAGTCGATATCAGGCTTGGGGGTCACACCGCTGTTGTCCTGCGTCCAATACAATGGAATGCTCCCCCGATGCTGGACGTACGACGTGTAAGTGGGGTTGGCGTACAAGCGTGGCCCAGGCGCATGGAACGATGTGGTCAGCAGGTCAGAGATGATCTGCTCCGTCTCTACATCATTCGCAACATAGCCGAGGTCATTTGCACCACGCTTCAAAAATCTGGCGCCCGCAAAGTACCTCGACCGCCGAGCAATGATGGTGATGTAAACGCGACGGCCGAAGACGTCCAGAGAGGATTGGTCAATGAAGCCATGGATGATTGGCAGACACCAGTCGTACGTGTTCTTTAGAGCTTTGCGAGCAGGTTCAAGGAGGTAATGGTTCCAAACGAACATTCCCTGGAAGTCGGCCTTGGGAAATCGGTATCCCTGGTTCAGAGCCTCACGTTCGCGAATGATGTTCTGCTGAAGAGACCTGGTGATGTTGTAGGCGTAGCTGAAGTAGAAGGAACGCGTCAAGTCGAGGTTGTTGAGGATGCTTAGGAACCTTGACTCCTCCGGGTTACGGTCTTTGGCAAAGCGAGAGGTGGGACCAGTCGTTAGTGGAATCATGTCGGTGCCTTCTACTTGGTAGATGTAATGGCCTCCGAGCATGGCGACAGCAGTTCTCTTGGTGATAACCAGCATGTAGTAAGCCTCGGTGAATCGGATGAAGCCCAGGAGACCCCAGGCAACGCACTTTAGCTTCAGGCCACCAGATCCCTTGTTGCCTTCGTCGATGGTGTTCAGGAGTTGGTTCATGTCCTTGCGGTCGTAGACGTTGTCGTCCTCGAAGATGTTGAGGTGACCAGGAGGGGCAGTGCGGTCAATCTTCAGGATGCGGAACTGCATGTCGAGGACGTCGGCCCCCACCAGGTAGAAGCGGTGGCTGGTCTCGTACAGGGTGAACTTGTGCATCTTGTTGATGCCGTCCTCCCCGAGCTTCTCGTAGGCCACAGCTCGACTGCGCAGCATCTGGGCGGGGGTGCTGGAGCGCTCGAAGGACTTGGGCTCGGCAGGTTCCTCGTCCCCTTCGTCAAGGTGCACGGGGCTGGCATCGTTGCTCCTGCGCTCCTTTTCAGCGAAACCGTCGGCGGGCAGAAAGTCGTTGGCCGGCGGAGCGACGCTAGGAGCCCTATCGGTGGCCAGGCCAGGGTCCAGGGTGGCGGGCGGGGGCAGTGCGTCATCGTGCGGCTCCATGGGGAAGCTGGTGGGGATCTCGGGCTTGGGCTGCACGCTGGCAGACTCGGGGTCCGGCTGGTCCATGGCGACGCTCAGCTTTTGATCTCCACTCGTCCACGGCGCGGGAGGGCGATCGCAGTGGCAGGTCGTGCGGATATGCACATTGGGGCCAAGGGCGGGCGTCCCGGGCGGGCGACTCCGTGTGGGCGATGCCGGCAGCGGGGTGCGCGTCAGCAGCAGCAGCAGCAGCAGCAGCAGCAGCAGCAGCAGGAGTAGGCTGGAGATGGTGGCTCAGCAGGTGCGCGATGCAGGTCACGGTCACGGTCACGGTCACGGTTGCGGCGGGCGTTGCGTGGTTGCGTTGGCGTCGCCGCGAAGCTTCGCTGGCTGGCGCGCTAGCCCCGATCCGGCGCCCGCGCTCCATCCCACCGCAGGCAGACGACGATGGTGAAGCATAGTAATAGTGCGATTCCCGTAAGGTAAGAGGGTATATAGACCCGCGACAGACTCCTCTCGGTCGCCGAAACGAAGACCGGCTGCATGACATGACCCAAAACAGACTTCCTGCAGGAAGAATAGTAGACAAACTCCTCCCCAACCATTAATTCAAGCATTACCGCGACACGTCGTGGCTGTCTCCCCGCATCCGCTGGTACTGCGACTTGTACTCCAGCAGCTCCTCCTGCTCCTTCTGCCAGTTGTCGTCCTCGAGCTTGTGCGCCTTGGCGCCCTGGCTGCGCTGCTTCAGGCAGAAGAAGATGAAGGCGCCGACGCACACGGCAAACCCGCCGAGTGCACCGGCCACGATGCCGCCCCGCGTTGCCGCCGGCATCGCGTTCCAGTGTCCTGAGGCACCGTGCACGCCGTAGAGCTCGTCGTACGCCGCAGAGGTGCCGCTGCAAATCCGAGTCAGCTTTGCCAAGACAGGCAGGGGTAACCCCGTAATCGCCGCGGACATGAAACAGAGCGATAGAAGCACTTACTTGATGGACTCAATGCTGTCGTAGCTGCCAGTCGTGTCTCCCCACTTGTACTCCTTGCCTTCGCTGTAGTCCTCGATGTAAACGTCCCGGATCGTCATCGTGAAGGGCGCATCGTCCCACTGGACGTCTCCGCCCGCCCACTCAACCGTGCCCTGGTTGTTGTTATCGGGATCGCCGCCGGGCCAGTTGCCCAGGCGCAGGTTCATCGGCGTTTGCGGGAAGTTGTCGCCGTTGTTGGCATCTTCGTATTTCAGCGTGCGGATGAGCTCGTCGTCGACCCACCACTCGAGCTTTTCCTTGGTCCAGTCGATTGTGTAGTTGTGCCACCTGTTCTGCGGGTCGTCGATCGGATGCCAGATAGCACGGTTGTAGGTGGTGGTGTTGCCCTTGCCGAAGTAGTTGGACTGCCAGTGGGTGTTGTTGCCTCCAATCCACTCGATGTCAATCTCGTCCAAATCCTCCGACTGCAGCACAATACTGCTGACGATGCCCTGGCCAGGCGATGCCTTCATGACGATCTCAAAGCGGCCGAAGAAAATGAAGAAGTTGGTCATGATGGAGACCGAGTCGCCCTGGCCATTGATGGTGAACTCACCACCTGTGCGACGCGTTAGCAAGACTGAGAGCGCGGAACTTGTGCGGGAGCGCTACCTCTGGTGGTGAAGTCGACGGAGCCGGCGGTGGAGTTCCACAGGTCCGAGTCGGTGCGCGTCTTGTTCCAGTTGAAGGTGGCATTTGTGCTCAGGGCCGGGTTGTTGGGGCAGTCGGTCTGGTTGAGCGGGTTGCAGGAAGTCCAGGTCTGCGCGAGGGCCTGGGGAAGAAGCGCGGCTGCAAGGCCGGCGAGTGCGAAAGAGCGTGGGAAGTGCATGATTAATGCAGCTGTGGCTAGTGAACGGGGGTGTGGTGACGAGCGATCGGCGCGGGAACCAGGCGCAGTGGAGTTCAGCAGTAAGGAATGTCGCGGGCGCAGATTAAAAGGAATGGCAGTGCAGACGCGCACTGGAAGCTGCGGACACTCTCGCAGCGGAGAGGAGGCGGAGGAGGCGCGATAGAAGAAGGCGAGGGTGGTGGTGCAGCGGCACGGGCTAGCGAGTCGCGAGCGGGCGAGGGATGGCCCGGCATGAAACGAGCGGGCTCTCAGCGGCTCAGATTAAGGGGAAAAAGCCAACTGCGGGCCCAAGCCCCCAGTCCGCCTGTGCCAGCAGCGCGCGGCAGCTCCCGCGGTGGAAAAGCCTGCGACGGCGGGGAACGCTGGATACGAACAGTGCAGCCCACCGCAGACCTTCTACGGCCAACGACGCGTGATTGTCGCATCGTGAGAGAAGGCGGCCGGATGCGCCAGTGTTGCAGACCTGCCGTACCTGCCGAACCTGGCAGCCAGACTGCCGCTCCAAGCCCACGCGGAGGCGCGCCAGGGGGCGCTCTGCATAATGCACCAAGCAGCGTCCAGAAGCGTTCGCTTGCGGTCTTGGCCTCGGTCTGACTCGTCCGTCGCCTGCGCCAGCCCGATCACTTGTGGATCTCTTAACCATTTGGGCCTGTCCGTCGGTCGGCAATGACGTTAGATTTAGGCCCCTTATCCGTCTCCGGCTCCCGAAAAATGCTTGTCTTGCGCCACGACCGCCCCTCATGTCCCTCCTATTCCCCGGCCGCCAGCCAATAGGAGCTGCATTCACCGCCCGACTGCACGACCGCCCCGACGCTGTCCACTTGTTGCTCGTGTAAGTATTTAGATCGTCGGATGCGCCAGGATTTGCCGTGTCACCGAGAGGCCAGCCGCTGGCGCGTTGCTGTCGCGGCCCGCGCGGTGCGCTTATGACTGGCCTGCCAATCCGCTGCATGCCAGCCAAGTTCTTGGAAGCCCGTGGTCTGCGCAAGCACGCCCCCAGGCCGAGCTTGAAGTGCCATGCTCTTCTCTCGCCTTGCCGAGAAGGGTTCATCTCCGCAGCAGCCCAAGGCTTGAATTGCTGGCCCCACGCAGCCCTAGTTATATTTATCGTTAGCATTTCGGACCTTTTGCCGCTGTGGCCGTGCAATTAACTCGCCAATCCGCCAGAGACCCCATGATGGCTCAGACTTGCCTTTGCTTGATCAACGACTTGCGCCTCTCCCGCTGGCTGACGACAGCAATACCCGGTTATCCTGCATTGGATGCGGAAAACGCAGAGTAGCGCGCCACTCAATGCTTCGGAGGCGCGCCATCTCACAGCTATCTGATGGATGGCCTGCGCACGTGTGCGCGCCCGTCCAATCATCACCACCACCATGAAGGGGCTCAACCGAGAAACCGAGATTCTATATTCCCAAAATACACTCACCTTGTTTATTTTATTGTTTGCGTCCCCTTTACCTTCCCGACCTCCATCTTGGCCGTGCGAGCTCCGAATTGAATCTGCTTTTCCGTAAGTATCCAAGAGCGTTTGCGAGACCAGGCACGGGGGACATACGGCGCGCTTCTTCTCGGATGCGAGCCGTCTCATGCCGAGATTCCAGGAAAGTAACCGGAGAACCTTTTTTCCAGGCTCGATTGCGCTACTTCCACTCGTCTTCGGGGGCGCCTGTCCAAATCCAGTCTTTTCCCAGACGGGCGCATCCAGTGCCCAAGCCAGCAACTGCTCGTCGAGATACGGAAAGCGTACCTCTTTACTCCAGTTTGAAATAACGCGGTCATCGCGGCCAAGATTTCGCTTGCCCAGGCGGTTGATGTCCAGCTCCAGCTCTTCAACCAGACCAGCAAAGCCGTTGCGAGAGAATGCTGTGGCGTGGCGTTGGTAGCCGCCAAAGAGCTCGTCCGCGCCGAGGCCGGATAGGAGTATCCTCGCCGGGGTCACATACTCAGTTGGTTCGCCGCCGGGCTCCTTCGCGGTACCATGGCCGCGGGAGGCGAAGTAGAGTGCATATGAGATGGACAGGTCCATTTCGGTGTTGTGTGGATGCATCAAAGCAACGACCGTGTCTCGATGTGCCAACGTCTCCACATACGGAACGTTAATTTCAACAAATGTCCACTTTCGCTCTGGGCAGACCTCGCACAGTTCGGCATAAGAGGCTCTGCCGGTGATTCTGTCCGGGCAAAGCTCGTAGGGCGACAAGGCAGACCCGCTCTTATCGGTGTGGGGGCGATGGATACGAGGGTTCTCAAACGCCACATTGAGCAGATCCACCGACACGGAATACGGCAGTATCTCGTGCGCCAAGCGTGCGAGGACGGTGCAATCAAGGCCACCAGAGAACAGGACGGCGATCCTTACTTGGAGCTGATCCTGAGTCGTGCCTTTACGAGGCAGGAACGGCATCTCGCGTTGCAGCCGGAGCTCGAGTGACCTCGTGAGGTGATGCTTCAGCGCGTGCACAGAAGGCGATTCCTCGGTAAGTAAGGGAGGCCCACCGGACACAGCTCTGTTGAGTGGAGGATATGGCAGCACCTAGCAGCGGCTTCAGTCGGCAGTGGCTTTGAGAAAAATCGTCGGCCACACTCACCAACGTCTGGCTGGCGGGTTCGTCGGAGCGCGCATAAACATACGGCAGGCGAGTGATGTGAAAAGAGGGCAGCGATGGAGCGCAGTCCAAGTCGACCATGTAGATGCCATCAGCTTCGACCTCACGCCAGGACTCGCTCACGTGACTGTCGCAGATGCTCGACAGGACAAGGTCGCCAGTGTCATCGGCGCTCTGGAGCAGTGAGCGGCGGCCGAGGCAGTCCCTGCCATAGAACAAGCGGCGGCCAATGGCATCGTAGAAGACGAAGGCATAGGGGCCGCGGATGCGAGAGATGCAGTCGACAACGGCGGTGGCCGAGTCGGCTTGGGGCTGACGGCAAGCGTCCCGGAAAAGCTGAAAAACTTGGAGCGAGTCGTTCCCGGCCACGGGCTGCTGGTCGATCTCCCAGGCCTCTCCATTCCAGCACAAGATCGAGCCGGAGTCGTCGTCAAGCAGCGGCTGCGGGACCAAGCTGGATCCCCGCAAGGCCAAGACCGTGGAGCGGAAGAGAGCATGCACACGGGTGCTGGCGTCGAGGGTGCGCTCTAGGGTGCGCGAGCAGTCGGGGCCTCTGTTGTCCAGGAAGCACGCGGAGCCTGGGTTTGGACGGACGGAGGCATGGCGGCTGAGCGAGGCAAAGATGCCGCACATTGGAGAGCGAGGGAGGCGTTGGCGGGGGTCTGGGGGCGGCGGACAGGAATAGTTGTGTCTGCAGGCGCGGCCCCGGGGCCCTTGGCGCGCATGACGAAGGCGGTGGCAGCGCGAGCCCTACCGCGCCAGCACCTTCGCCAACACCAGCCCTCCTCCAGGCCCAGACTCCGCCAGACACCACCGCCGACCGCCAGCGTCCTCCGACCCTCGCCTGCCCCAACGCCCCGCCGCATGGGACCTGTCCGCCGCGCATCCTGAGCTCCTGCCCCGCCCTGCTGCCCGCACCGCGGCTGATGTCTCCCCCGGAGCTACTCGCTAAACCCGACGACCAGTCTCCCGCCGCAGACGCTGCTGCCCCGCTCACCCAGCCCGACCCTCAGCCTGCCGACACGGACGCTGTCTACTTTTCCCCGCCCAAGAGTGGCCATGTTGCTCCCGAAGACGGCCACGGCGTAGCGCCCGCTGTCTCAGACGACACCAGTGGAGGGAAGGACGCGACCCCGGCCAGAGTGCCTGCCGTGACTGCTGGCGATGGCCCCGAAGCTTCGGATGCGTCCGATGAGACTCCCGCAGCCCAGTTGAACGAGCTGTCCCTGTCAGCGCCGCCTGCCGCCGCCGCCGCCGAGCCCCAGCCCGCCGAGAGGATGCGCTCTCCGACGCCGCCTCCCCCTCCAGCTAAGGATGAGAAGTACCTCATGCCCAAACCTGAATCTCCTTCTCTTCCACAATCGCCTGCTTCTCCCGGATTCCCTCCGCAAGACTTCGAGGCTGCCGCCTTCAACGAGAAGGACGATCATGCCGACAGCACCAACCCCGCCACCGCCCCTACCGAGGACTCGAGATCGGAAATACAGAGTATTATGGACCAATTTGGCGACGGTATTGAAGGTCCGGGCATGGACGAGATCATGTCTCCCCGGCTAGAAAAGGCCAATCCAATGTTTGGCCAGCCCGCCGCCTTCCCGCCTCGGAGGTCTAGCCTGCTGCCGCCAGAAGCCAATGCCTCTCCCGCCCAGCAGAGCACCGACATGTCGCCCTTATCCCCAGTCATCCAGTCTCCCTTACCTCCAGGCATGTCTTCCAACACGTCGTTCCCGAGTCCTGCCACAGACAAGGCTCCAGCACCAAGTCCGGCCCCGTCACATCCTCATTCCATTTACAAGCCTCCGCCCCCGGAACCCGATCCTGAACCCGATCTTCCTTTTGACTTCCACCGATTTCTCGAGCAGCTGCGCCACCGTACTGCTGATCCTGTTGCAAAGTTTCTTCGGTCATTCTTGTACGAATTTGGCAAGAAGCAGTGGATGGTCCACGAGCAGGTCAAGATCATAGGTGATTTTCTTGAGTTCATTAGCAAGAAGATGGCGCAGTGTGAGGTCTGGCGCACCGTCTCGGATGCTGAGTTCGACAACGCCCGGGAGGGAATGGAGAAGCTGGTCATGAATAGGCTCTACTCACAGACCTTCTCGCCCGCAATACCACCTCCAGAACCCCTCTTTGGCAAGGGCCGGAGAAGAGGTGCCCCTAGTGGTCCAGGGAGACGCGGACAGCATCAGGAAGACGTTGAGAGAGACGAGGTGCTCGCTCAGAAAATCCGCATCTACAGCTGGGTTTCAGAGGGGCATCTCGATATCAAACCCGTGAATGACAAAGGCATGAAGTTCCTCAAACTCGCTCAGCAAGGTAAGGAGCCGCTCAACTTTCCCCACACTGAGCAAACTGACATACTGTAACAGAACTACTCAAAATAAAAAATTACCGTGCTCCGCGGGACAAAGTAATTTGCATTCTTAACTGCTGTAAGGTTATTTTCGGTGAGTGCGCAGACTCCGTCTTCAAACAACAAGGTGACTAACTCACCCAGGGTTCTTGCGAAATGCTCAGTCGGACCAGTCAGCGGACTCTTTCGTCCCCTTGCTCATTTTCACTGTTCTTCGAGCGAACCCGGATCACCTTGTTTCAAATGTCCAATACATTCTTCGCTTCCGCAATCAAGAGAAGCTCGGTGGCGAAGCAGGTTACTACATCTCATCCTTGGTATGTGAAGCCAACAGCGAAGCTCTGCTGAATCTCATGCTCACACGTGTCCTCCAGATGGGTGCCATTCAGTTCATCGAAAATCTCGATCGGACCAGCCTGACCATCAGCGATGAGGATTTCGAGAAGAACGTGGAAGCAGCAGTGTCTGCCATCGCGGAAAGAAATTCTTTGGATGAGCAACGGCAAAGGCCACCCACCCATAATCGGCATCCATCGCCTGGTGTACACATATCGGAAAAATCAGCACTCAGCAGACCAGAGGTAACTTCAAGAAACTCCCTTGATGCAGAACGTGTACCCGCAAGAGCATCCTCCTCACGGGGCGGGTTGGGTGCAGGCAACGGGCAAGACGGCGAGGAAGAAAACGCAGCAGTCGCAGGTCTTCTGCGGACAATCCAACGCCCGCTGTCGACGATAGGCCGCATCTTCTCGGACGACAACATGTCCGAGAAGCCGACCGCCTCGGAGCCCGCCGCAACGCCCCAGCCAGATAGCACGCCCCGCCTTACACCCGTCCGCCAAAGTAGCGAAGACGCCCGTCGCACGGCGGAGAGGAGTCTTGAGCAGCGACAGGCCTTCAGCGCCGAAGACGCTGCGGCTAGGCAAGCAAGCGCGGAAGCTGAAGAAGCGCGCAGGATACAGCGGCAGGAGCACCGAGTCGTGGTTGAGACGCTAGCAGGCATGTTCCCTGACCTTGATCGGGACGTCATTGACGACGTCGTCAGGATGAAGGAGGGCCGGTAAGTCCCTGTGGCCACACTAACTTGATACCAGGCGCTGACAGAATATTCTCAGGGTCGGTCTAGCCGTGGACGCCTGTCTGGCTTTGAGCAACTGATTGGTCTGTTTAGACGGAGGGCAGCATGTCGTTTGGCGTTGCATGGGGAATCGAGCCGGTCACATTGCATCTGCTGGGTGTGGTGGATGGATGGTTCTTTGTTCATATCTCGAAGCTCGGAAGACGGAGTGACGTCCACCGAGCCCATATCCAAATAGAGACGTACCTTGACGATTCTTTTGCATCTGCGTTCTGCAGACTGAGGAAGGAGAAAAATTGAAAAATGCATGACATAGAGCACCAACATGACTCTTCGACACCAGAAGCACCAGACTACCCAAAACCTGCCCGCCCGGATCCTGATCCGGGCTTTTTTGTATATGCACTGGCCGTTAATCTGCCGTTTAAGAAAATGCTTCTCCTCCGAAACCTCGTAACAGGGTATTTGAAAAAGACGACAATAAGTGTAGAAGGCGCTGCAGCGGCGCTTCAGTCCCGGGATTTAGAATGGCTGCCGTGGGCATATGCTTGGCGAGGCAGCCGTCACGAGAGCTCAGGCAAGCCTCGTCTAGCTTTCACGGGGCAGGGGCTGACAACGAGAAGATGTTGGCAGATCCGACTGGCTGAACACTCGAAGCGAGAAACTCGTGCAGCCGAGATGCGCCGAGGTTTCCCGAGTCCGGAGCTCCAATCCATTTGAGGCTGGAACGGCGACGGTCCCGCAACCTCTCAAGTTTGATTGTCCGATCCACGGCAATACGGCAGTGATCTGAAGCATCGCGCTAGCCTTAGCGAGTTAATGAGGCTCAGCTGTCGGGGACGCTTTTAGACGGGAAGTGTCGGATATAAACCGGACACATCGGATCTATCGGAACGCCCCCTTCCGCGTACCCATGTATACAGCTCAGATGAGTGGTGAGAAGGGCGAAACTAACTCAATATGCCCGTGAGGAGGGTGCAAATAGCGCATTGCTTTCCTCAATCATGCTCTCGATCTGTTCTGGGCCGTGAGTTTGAAGGCTCTCCAGAAGCTCAAATTGTTGTGCCTGATTAAGACCCATACCAGGCCTCTCCATACTCCACCCGGGCTGCTCATTCGCAGGATAATCCTCATACAGAGCCCCGACGGCTGTTGCAAATGGCGTGTTGGAATAATCACCCATGGAATTCTGATACTGTTGCTGTGGACCAGGCTGGCCAAACGTATCTGGATCTTGAGCGGTTGGGAACGATGGGCTCCATGCGGGCAAATCCGCAAACGTGACAGGGACCGGGTTGTACAGCATTTGCTGATCGAAACCAGGGCTTGAGATGTTCGTCATGCTGCTCGGCGAACTCATGTCGGCCGTCATGTGAATGGAATTTGTGGGTGTGGATTGCGTCGATTGGAGGTTTGGTTGTTGCGGTGACTGGTACATGTTGAAGTTTGCTTGGCCCTGATCATTGGTCATGTTGAAGTCAACCTTCGCCTGGGGGGATATGTAGCCAAAAGGTGCGTCGGGCCGCTCAGGAGGAGTCGATAGGGACCCTGTCGAAACCGTTGCCGGGCTCATGGTGCGAGACCTGGTACTGCCGTCATCTCTCATGCTTGGCGAAGCAGCTGATGCAGTATCCGATGGAGATGCTGCGGATATGGGAACATCGCCCTTCTTCTCGTACACCTTCAGGCACGCTTCAATCAAGTTCTGGTAGAGTACTCTTGCTGAAGCAACACCAGGCCATCTCTCAGAGGCAAGCTCGATAGCATCCAAGGACACTTTGAGATGGCGCTCAACGTCCTCTCGCGAATGCATTCGGCGAACTTCAGCGTAGGATAGTGACCACAGCATCGTGTTGATAGCCATGAAAATGGATTGAGTGAAAATCCAGGTGAGTTCAACGCTCCTTGTCTCTATTTGCTTGCGCTGCATGTAAATGTTGTATTCACAAGCATCGTAGCACTGGATTGCTGCACGGACGGAAGGGCGAGGAACTTGTGGCGAGGGGCGAAACAGGAAGACTATCATTGTGTTGTAGCGCCCAATAAACCTACGTCCCTAGGCGTTAGCAACCATATTCAATGGAATCCAAAGAGCGCAGAATACTCACCAGACCTTGTTGAGACCAGACCCGCCATCGACTTCGGGGCTTGTGTCTCTCCAAGCAATCAGCTTAGCTTCTATTTGTTGAAACCACGGGTCTTGGTCATCTTTTGGCTCCGGCCTTTTCTTCTGATACAGTTTTCTCCGAATTTCCAGCTGCAACAGTCTCATGCGGAAGAAGTGAATGGCAATCCACTTTTTAAGACAGGGCTGAGCAGGCAGAATGCCAGTAGGCTGGATAAAGTGATCTTCGTACATGGAGAAGAATTGTAGGTCCAAGTGTTCGTGGCGCGTTGCCATGATTGCTGGTCGACCCAGGCTGTGTGCCAAGCCAAGATCCATGGTGAGAATGCACCAAAAAACGCGTCTCCTCATGTCCACCTCGAGCGGATCAGCCAGCTTCCCCCCCTTCCCCATGACTACCGTCTTTTCCTCATTCAGACCCAAGGCTTCGGCAAGTCTCACGGCCAGCCCGACAATATAGTAAACGGCCGTGCGCGTCGGCGTAGTAAGCGAGTAGCCGGCAATCAGACAAAAGCACTGGATGGTTCCCAGGTCCATTGGCTTCACGGCGGCCTCCAGGTAACGCAGAGCGGCAAGATAGTAGGCGTCAGCCAAGCCGGCATACTGCGTGTCCATTTTCTGTAGACTAATAGCAATGACCATGCGCACGATGTAGTTTTGGTATGCGCTGGCGGCATTATTGTAAACGGCCTCGACGTCCTGCAAGAAGGTTGGTTCGTGGAGGATGGGATACATGGGCTGGACTGAATGCACACAGCGTAAGAATGACAGCGTGCACAAACAAACGGAGGCAGCAGAGCTCACCCTTGAGGTAGAAGAGCTGGACCAACAGGTTGGTCAGGTCGCGAGTGGGCAGCTCTTCTGCGGCAACGTCGCTGACGAGGGGATAGACCTTGGAGGTGGGCTTGGCATCCTCCTGGCGGAAGCGCTCCTTGACGAAGCGGGCATGGGAGTCGGGCACGATGTCGGAGATGCTCTTGGAATCGGTGAACTGCTTGGCCAGCTGCATGACCAGCTTGACAATGGCAATGCCGCTCGACGGGCCGAGGAAGCGGTTCTCGTCGCTCTCGTGGATGCGCACGGCGGCGGCGCCGCGCACGACGTCCTCGGGGTCCGGGTCGCAGTCGTCCCTTTCCAGCTCCTCCAGCTGGCGCTCCAGGTCGCGGACCTTGTGCTGCAGGTGGACGACGTAGTTGCGAGGGATCTTCGCGTTCTTGGCGGGGTCGAAGTACTCGCAGTGGGCGTTGTTGCGCTCGCAGGGCCCGCAGCGAGGGAGGCCAGGATCGCAGCGCGTTTTCCTCTGGCAGCAGTCAGTCAGCGCCAGGCTGGGGGCGGGGGCAATGGGCGCGTACGGTGCGGCAGCGCACGCAGGCCGTCAGCGTGTGGGCGATGCGGGGCCCCGACTGCGCGTCGCTGGCCGGGCGCTTGCCGGCGGGCGCAGGCGCCGGCGGCGAAGTGACGGCGTGGTCCATGGTCACAGAGCTGAGCTGGGCCGGAGAGCTGTGGGAGAAGGCAGGCCGGCGCAGGCCATAGCGGAGGGCGGAGGCAGAGGTGGGACGGGCAGGCGGGGACGGGGCGCGCAGGGCAGTCAACCGCCGCGGGCGCGACTGGGCACTAGGGCACGCTGCGGCAGGCCGGGCTCTAGGCGCATCGCGGCAGCGGCTGCTGATAGGCACAAGGGACTGCCGCACCACGGCACTGCCTGCTGCCATTCCAACGTCGCTCTCGCCCGCGGCCCGACTGCCCCCATATCGCCCTCCGCCTCACGTCCTGCCCGAATTGCTGCCTCCGGGGCCGCCAGCGCACGTCCGCCTGTCGTAGCCCACTCCGCCACGAGCCACGAGACCCTGCGCCGCCAGCCCCAGCACCCCTGTGCTCACCCCGCTGCCCCTCGGTGAGTCGTGCGCGCGGGCGGGCGTGCTCCACCTCGAGCCCGTCCGCGCTTCCACCTCCTCAGAGAACCCACGTGTTGATCGCCAAATGTGTACAGACGCACCGCCCCCGTCCGCGCAGGACAGCGCCCTGATGGTCCTGGAGACGCCGCTGCTCCGAGTCAGCCGCCCCGTTGCCGCCTGTTCGAGATGTCGCAGCGCCAAAGTCAAGTGCGACGGCAAGCTGCCCGCCTGCACCGCCTGCGAAAAGGCCAATCGCGCCCAGGAGTGCTCCAGCACCAACGACCAGTTCGCCCGCGGCAAGGAGCGCAGCTATGTCGCCACCCTGGAGGCCCGCGTCGAGAAGCTCGAGAAGCGCCTGCAGGAAGCCCGCTCGCGCCGCCAGTCGTCCGTGACCATGACCGAGGCTGATGTCCAGCCAGCGCCCCGTCCCCCGCCCGCCGCCTCCCAGTCCAAGGCTAAGGACAAGGCCGCGCGCCGCAAGGAGGAGGCCGACATCAATGACCTCGTTTCTGATTTTGGGCTGCTGTAAGCCTTCTCCCCGTGCCGCCTTGCACGTCCCCAACTGAGCCCCGACAGATCAGTCAACGCCACCGCCCGCGATTTCTACGGCTTCACCTCAGCCATGTCCTACTCTCGTCTCATTCTCTCGGCCTCGTCAAAGGAACCGCTGCCCTCGGGCATGGCCAAGAGTCTTCCCGCAAGATACGCCATCAATCCGCTCATCCAGCATTACCTAAACACCATGTTCGTGCTCCTTCCTATCCTGGACGAGACCAGTTTCTACGGATCCATCGACGCCGTCTACCAGCCTGATCCGCGCAAGACGTCTCCCTTCGACTTCTGGACTCTTCGCATGGTTCTGGCCATTTCCTCCATCACCTACTCGAAGCAGCGTGGAGACGTGCATTACAGTGATGCCGTGGGCCACGTCAATGCTGCGCTCGAGCACGCAGAACATGTCCTCCGACCAGGCTCTGTTGCCAGCATTCAGGCGTTACTGCTCCTAGCCCAGTATTCAATGCTGGATCCCCATCACTTTGATAGTTGGACATTGGTCGGTGCTGCCTCACGGGCCATGGTTGATCTCGGCATGCATGTTGATCCCTCCAAGAGCGTGGTAATGTCCAAGGCCAAGCTTGAGATCCGGAGGCGAGTATACTACTGTCTGTATTCCATCGACAGGTAGGTATTCGATACCATTGCTCCCCGTCAGCTGGTTGACAATCTCCTCCAGGGAAACTTCTTTGGTCCAAACGAGATCGTTCTCGTTCTCCGATGACTCGGCAAGTGTTGCCCTCCCATTCTCTGCCACCGGCCCATCCGGATCAAAGACGTCGTCGGGGACCCACCCTTGGGGGCAGTCGTTTGGCTCGGCTGTTGATCTTTTTCGTCTCCGGAAAATACAGTCTGGCTGGTACACGACCCTTTTCCAGTCAGGGCGCGACGCCTGGCAAGATCCATACCCACGCCTGTGGAGGATATATAATTCGATGACGTCATGGTCCGCGAAGCTCTCCCAGAAAACCTCACAGGCCACTCGCAATTATTTTGAGCTTGAACTCCTTTACAGCTATGTGTACATCCTGTCGCCCAGCCTCCGTTGTCCAAGGATCAATGAGTACGCACAACGCCTCACTTTTGAGCATTGTGCCGCTTATGCAACGAGGATGCTTGCAATTCTGTCGGAAGAATCAACTGAGAAGATGCCAATAACGTTCTACGACGCTATGAGGGCCTACATGACCGGCCAGCAGTTTGTGGATGTACTATCCCGAAATCAGGAAGTATTGTTGGACGGATTATGTCCAATAGCGTCGCGAGCAACGTCTACTTCGACGGCTGACGAGTCACTGGATCCCATGTCAAATGGCAGCGACACGCTGCCACCATCATTCCCGGAAGCCAGACCAGGAAGTTCCGACAACCAGGTCGGCAAGGCCATAAACACAATCAATAACTTCACGACAATCCTCGCCCGTCTTGGCCTTCGCTTCGGTTACATCAACTGGCGCGACCGGTTCCAGCAAGATTCAGCAGCGCTGCTGGCTCAACTTTATATCCGCTCACAGCAGCAGCAACAGGAGATGGACAACGGATACCGGATGTGGCGTCCCAACGGAACTCCTGACACAGGCTCGTTGTCCGGCTCATCGCCAGCAGCGTATTATGATGGGTCGACGACAGCAGGCGCAGGGGCACCAGCATTTGGGTACTCGGATGGCACAAGCTACCAGCAAGTAAGTCCAGGCTGGCCAGCGACCAGTGGGGCCTCAAACCGGCGGATCTATTCGCTGGGGCAGGCGGTTCCTGGCACCATGGCTGTGAGCACAGGTGGGCCAGTGACGGGAGACACGGGTCTGGAGACGGCGTGGGAAACGCTACCAGGAGGTAGCATGAACGCTCGGTTTTCGTAGGCTCGGGTCACATGTAGCACTCGTTGGGTGGAGTTTCGGAATTGCTTGTCGTATAGCTACGGTGTTCTTGTGCGGGCGGGGTGTTTAAACCATTTTTGTGTAGACTGGCGCAGACGGCCAGGCGTGTGGGATTAACAGGCGGCGAGCAGGACACGGCAGGGAGACTTGGCTCTCAGAGAACAATGAACAGAGTGCGCGCTGGGCGGATTCCTTGGACGTTTCACGACACATGACTCGCGAGGCTGGCGCGCGGACCCTAGCTCCCGCTGTGCCGCGCATCCCGCAGGCACAAGCTCCGATCTCCACAACAGCTCCATCGCCCGCGAACGATGACGCCCTGAACTATCGCCCTCTCCCTCGCCTTGCCCTCCGCGCCCTCCGGACCATGCATCCGCCCACCAAACGCTTGCGTCTTGCCCTGCTGGCAGCCACGGCCGTGGCGCTTCTCAGCTTCGCCGGCCATGGTGTGCACGCCGCTGCCGACGACAGGTTGCTCAGCCCTGAGAAGAAGAGCGGCCAGCATCCATTGAAAGGGCCAGCCGGCAACGCCAAAGCCCGCGAGGCCTGTCCCGACTACACTGCCTACTCCAGGCATCGCCAGTGAGTCTTCTCCGCCCGCCGGGTGCCTGCCGCTACTGACGTTTGCCGCACTGCAGCCCGCCCTACAGCGATGGCCCAATGGAGCTCCCCTTCCAGCGTCCAGCCGCCGCCTGCCGCACCTTTGGGTCTCCGCTCGTCGAGGAGGTCATCGACACGATGAAGCAGGAGATGGTGGACAAGGACCTGGCCCGCATCTTTGAGAACGCATTCCCGAACACGCTGGACACAACGGTGCGCTGGCACGTCGACGCTGACAAGTCGATGATGCCGAACATGCGGGCTCAGTGGCAGGGCGCCCAGAGCTTTATCGTTACCGGAGATATCAACGCCGAGTGGCTGCGCGACTCGACGAACCAGCTTGCCCAGTACCAGAAGCTGGCCAAGAAGGACAGCGCGATTGAGAGCTTGATCCTCGGTGCCATCAACACTCAGGCTGAGTTTGTCATCGGCTCGCCATACTGCAATGCTTTCCAGCCGCCGCCACCCAGCAAACTTCCACCCTCGAACAATGGCATGAATGACGTCGTCCATCCCGTCTACGAACCCTCATTCGTCTTCGAATGCAAATACGAGCTGGACTCGTTGGCCCATTTCCTGTCTTTGACCAACCAGTTTCACAGCCACACTGGCTCCACTGCTTTCTTGACTCCTCGCTGGTACAGCGCTCTCAACACACTGCTGGATGTCATCGACCAGCAGTCCCGCCCAACTTTTGATAAGAACGGCGACTTCAAGAAGAACGAGTACACTTTCAAACGCCATACAGATGCTGGAACAGAGACCCTCAACCTAGCCGGCGTTGGGAACCCCTTGAATGCCGGCACCGGTCTGGTTCGTAGTGCCTTCAGGCCGAGTGATGACGCCACCATCTTAGGCTTTTTCATTCCCGCCAATGCCATGATGGCTGTCGAGTTGCGACGCTGTGCTGAGATGCTCAAGAAATCGGGTGGTGCGAAGGCCTCGGAATTCTCCAAGAAGACCAAACTTTACAGTGAAAGCATCGAGGCCGGCGTATGGGAGCACGGTGTCGTGCACCACAAGAAGTACGGTGACGTCTTCGCCTTTGAAGTCGACGGTTTTGGCTCCTCCATCCTGATGGATGATGCGAACCTTCCATCCCTCCTGGCCCTCCCGCTACTCGGCTTCGTTGATGTCAAGGATGCAATTTACCAGAATACCAGGAAAATGATCCTAGAGAAGAACGGCAACCCCTACTACCTCAAAGGCAAGGCATTTGAAGGCATTGGCGGTCCACACATCGGTCTCCAAAACGCCTGGCCCATGAGCCTGCTGGTTCAAGCCATGACGTCTGATGACGACGAAGAGATTATGCAGGCCATATCGTACGTAAAGAATGCTAGCAAGCTCGGCTTGGTTCATGAGAGTGTCGATGTCAACTATCTCAAAAGCTACACGAGTAAGTCTTGCTACACGTATCTCTGGTCGGCGACGCTAAAGCTGATTTACAAACAGGACCATGGTTCGCGTGGGCCAATTCAGTGTTTGCACAGACAATTCTGGATCTTGCAGAACGAAAGCCACATCTTCTCTTTGGAGAGAACGCAAAGCCCTACAAGATCGAGTGACGGAGCTCTATCGTAACCTCAGCCTGCCAACATTCTGACACGGGGTCGATCCCCGCAACAGTCAATGTGCTTCATGTCGAGCCTTGCAGCCTATACGGATATCCGTTATTAGCTTGCAACGTACCGTATCTACAAGACGCTTTGGTTGTGGGTTTGAAGAATTCATCCTGATGTGAGTATGTAATACTGTCCGCACGAATTTTTCAACTCCAGCGACGGGCTTTGTTGCACTATCGCACCACCTATGACAATCGTGTCTTTCGCAGAACCTGGGGAAACTACCCCACGAAGTCTAATGGGTTCACGACATTCACGAATGCCTTTCCGGTTGTCTGCACGAAACTAAACCCGATTGTTTATACCCTGGCCGGCGCTCTTCAGTAAAGAGGCAGGAGAAGGTGCCAGTAACTCTGCGTTCTGCTAGCGTATTGAAGATACTTTGTTTGGACTTTCCCGACGTTCCTATATAGTGGCGTTCTTGAATCATTCGAGCTACTTTACCACTGGCGTTTGTGTAGTCTTAGTCTTTGGAAATTTAGACAGTAACAGGAGAAAATATCCCCACAATACGTAGAAAGTCTGCGGTGCCATACCTAGAGCCCAGAGATTAAGTTATCAACCTTGTCATGGTGTGGGTCTATAGCTCTGTTTAGTAATTTGTTCATCTAAGTGGGTCGGCTCGCGAAGTATTGCGACTAGTTCACACATGGGCGCTTGACACTCGTCCGGATGTGGTTGATATTTCTTGACGAGTACTTCCGCTGCCTCTAAAGACACTCGTATGTATGTGTTATAATTCTTTATAAACTGAGGTCGTAGATAACAGAATGAGAAATAGTACGCTAAGCCATATTTGGTGCAAATTTATACGCTAAACCTTAAATCGTTCGCTGAAAGAAAGAGCCACCGGGCGTTGTAGCTTCCATTTTTGTTTTTGGCCATAGTGCAACTTTTGCCACAGTTTTTCTCATCAAGCCCGCATGGCTTAGTGGTACAGCGTCGCACTCGTATTAAAAATGCAATGCGAAGATCCCTCGTTCGATTCGGGGTGTGGGCATTTGTTTTGTTCTTTTGCCGAATCTATCGACGAAGGAGCATTGCGGTAAGATTAGCAAATGTCCTTTTGATGCTTTGAAGAAGCAAAGAGAGCACAGTAGATCTCGAACGAACTAGCCCTACACCAGCACAGCGGGTAGTGCTTTAGTCAACAGAACATGTGAAAGACGCAAACTATCTGTATGAGTAGTTGAAGCATTCATCCGGATAGCTTTGGTGATTAGACTGTAGTACATCTGTATCCGGATGAATGCTTCAACTGCACATGAACGAGGTCTATTTGAGTTGAAGCGGCTCATTTCTTTTGCAATCCAATGTGAGTGGCACGCAGAACTTGGGAACATGTCGTTATTATTCTATTTACAGATCTGCTCGAGCATCATTGAGACATTCGTACACGCTCCATGACGGGTGGTCTATGTATACATGTGCCAGTCATCTCCATAGAGGAAAACCTCTCGGCCGTCCAGCTTGGTCTCAAACTTCGCACCGCTATACCTGTTGAATTCCTGCGGTCCCTCGGCGCTGATGATGTATCCTGGTTCACAGGACGTAAAGGATACCTTCGGTTGAGCCTTATAGAAGCCGTCAAACTTGGAATCCAGAGCATCAGTGAGTGTCCGGACATTGCCGCCGGGATGCAGCTCGTTCCACGGCTCCGTGCACTGGATGCCCTTGCAGGATTTGAGCACCAGCACAAGAGCATCCAGCCGGGAAAGTACATCTGACAAAGAGCGTCCAGCAAGCTGGTAGGTCGAGCTGGCAGACGAGTTGGCGGCGGCCAGGTTGTTAATTTGGCCGGGATCGCGCTATGCAATACATCAGTCCGAGGCTCATCTTTAGTGGCACAGGAGCAATGTACCTTCACGTCGTAAAATTCTACTTCGTTAGTGCACCAAACGCTGTAGTAGATGCTGTAGTCGTCTCCCACAAGTCTGAGGCCCTTGTAGGTGTTGTTCCAGACATTGCGAGAACCGGCAGGGTTGAGGTAGATCCCTTCGATCAGAGCCTTCGATCGGTCAGACGGCGTGGAGTTATTAATTGTCTGGAGAACTCACCCTTCCCCAGAATTCGATGGAGGCGTGTTCGTATGAAGAATTTCCGGCCACCTCAGCAGTAAGCGGGATGACTTTGCCATCCAGCTGTTTCGGGGCTCCTGCGAGATTCAGGATCGTGGGGGCGATATCGGTGTGGCTGGTGACTGCCTCGATCTTTTGGTTCTCGGCGATACCGGGGCCACGGATGACGAGCGGGATATGAATATCGGTATCTGAATTGCACGTGAGTCAACTGGAGGACTTTGAGAAGAACACAAAAGACGTACCGTATCCGCACTCCTTTCCGGGTGACATGCGGTGTTGCGAGATGTGGAAGCCGTTGTCGGTACTGAAGATAATGTACGTCTCATCCAGAACCCCGGCATCGTCGAGCTTCTCCACGAACGCCCCGATCATCTCATCAACTGCTTGGAGAGCCCTGAGCCTTGCTCTCTGGAACTCGTCGTTGTAATCGATGACAGTCTGGTTAAGGGGAGCCAAGTTTTTGATCCAGCTGACACCACCCTCGACCTTGGCGTTGAAACTGGAGTCTCTCGGAATGGTGTAGTTCTTGAACAGATGGGCGTGACGAGGCGCATACTGAGCAAAATCAAAGTAGGTCGTGTTGGTTGCTGGGTCGGTGGTTGTTGTGGAATGAGGCGCGACCGGAGCTGCTACAACGAACCAGGGCTGCTCGTGAGAGAGGGCCTCGTCCAGGAACCCGAGGATTTTATCCTTGATGACGTCCGTGGAGTAGTTTCCCGCGTAGCTGACCGGTGTTTCACCATTGCGTGTCATGACTGCGTCGTAATACTTGTACGTGTACGGGTCCAGCAAGAAGTCAGAGCCGTTGAATCCTCTGGCGAAAGTCTCGTTGTAGTTTGAAACGGTGTGCCCGTTCCAAAGCTTCCCAGAATAGTAGGTGTTGTAGCCGGCATCCTGCATCCACAGGGGAAGGTAGTTGTCATTCCAGCCTTCCGAGATGACCTTTTGAAAGCCGCCTTTGCGAGTCAGGTTTTGATCGATTGGACGTCATGTTGGAGCAATCTTACCGTAAGGCGGTGAAACGTCCGTCACTGAGGCAGGCTTGTTAATTGCGGAATCTCTAAGGGGGGCTGTGGGCTTCTCTTACCGTTTGTGTTGTGGGCAGCATGTCCGGTCCATAGGTTTGCACGAGACGGGCAGCAAATTGCCACAGTGCAGAAGTGTTTGGCAAAAGTGGTTCCTTTCTCGATGACATGTTTCTGTTGTAGCGAGCACGGTCAGCATTCAGCAGGACGCGGTGTGGCTGACCAGCAATTACCTGGAGCAAGGGCATGTAGTCCACAGAGTTCATGTGAAGGTCCTGGTCGTCGGTCAGAACGAAAAGGATGTTCGGCTGCTTGGCAGACGCAAAAGCGCCGCCAAGGAGAAGACCCAGCGATGCCCACTTCATGGTCAGTCCACAACGGCTCCCGGGCTTTTTGGTGCTTGGCAAAGAAACTCCCAGGCAGCAGTCCAGTTCACCGTAGCTTCCATCCCGTCTTATAATCTCGACGGGTGGGGCTGTCCCCGGAGAAGTCCATGGCCGACGGGTGGCCGCAGATATGCCCTGTACGGAGCACTCTCGCTCCCACGGTAGTTCCAAGCAGATACCCAGTGCTTTGGGCCTTCGCCGCTACCGCTCGGTCGTCATCTTACCGGAGCCTTCCTGTTTCAACGCGAAAAACACAAGACCAAACAAACCACTGAGCAGCGTGATCGCACCTTCAAATGGCGTCATGCCACTAATGCAGATAAGCGAGCGATCGCTTGCCCGAACGGGGCATCTGGTATAGCACCTCTACCGTCACTCGGCCGAGCTTTTACTGTGCAGAGTATTGAGTGGATCTGGAGCCACCGCAGAGCCAAGTCGTGGCATCGTCGGGTTAGCTTGCGATCAGACAACAGTCATCTTCTTGTAGTACATCAGATCCCACTTGTAGGCCACAGGGAAGCTCCAGCTCTCTGCCGTGCCGACTCTTCTGAACACCGTGGGATTCCGGTCGCCTTGTTTCGCGCTTTCGAGGAGCAAAAAGGAGACGCGGTGTCTTGGCTTCTTGTCGCGCGTCATGAAGTCGTAGGAGAACCACGGCACGCAGAAAAGCCACCGCGGGAAGCTGGAAGCAGGCTCGATGTAGTCAAGTCTTGCAACGGGTCGATATTTCTGCCAGAATTGCTGCGCGCTTATCGTGTATCTTCCGACCAGCTTCAATCGGGTTCGCTGCTTGTCCATGCTCAGAACGGTGGGTATGCAGAAACCGACAAAAGTGACGAAGCCGTCAACAAGGCGGCCCATTGGATCCGCAGGGTTCAGCGGCTTTGTTTGCGCATGCTGGACGTCAACGAAAGATACCAGGTCGTGGCCGTAGCAGGACAGAGGGAGTGATACGGGAGCGTCCAACGATGCCCATGACCACGACGGGGCCCGGTAGACTGGCTTTGCTGGCCTCGGGGTCTTCTTCACGGCTGACCACATCAGGTTCCGGAGGAGGTCTTCCTTGTCATTCCACAGGCCGGCAACATATGCCTCATCGTGGAGCTGAAACTGAAAGGCTTTGGCAACACCGGAAAGCGCAGCGAGCTTGTCGCGGTCGGGGTAGGTCAACTGGCGCTCTGAGTAGTCTTTAATGAGCGTCGCCCAGTGGCGATGCCATTCTGATGACGGCGTCTCGTGCGAGGTGGTTGAGAGTCGCTGCAGGAGTCCGGCAAATTGGCGAGACGTCGAGTGATCTGGGACCAACTCGGACCTGCGCAGCTTATCGCATTCCCAAAAAACGCCGAGAGAGCTGTAGTAGAGGATGCGACGGGACAGCACCCGCTCTTGAAGTGCCCACGCTCGGCGTGGCAGCCCAAGCTTCCGCCGGCTTTCCACCCCGAGGTCCCACAGATCCCGTGGCGCAAGGCTCCAGAAGCTGGGCGGTGCGCCGCTCCCCACATCACCCGGGTTGCGGAACAGGTACGGTGGCCGTCGCTTGAACAATCCGTCCGTTGCTCTTTGTGAGGCAGTGGCTGAGATGGTGAATACCAAGTTCTGATAGACTTCACTCATCCGGCCGGCCTCTTGCATCCAGTCCTCCTCCGAGTTCTGAATGATGCACAGGCTATCGATCCAGAGATACCTGTAGCCAAGCCTCCAAGTGATGACCATGGCGTCTCGGAACGTCTGAGGCAAGAGCTCTGTGGGCAATGCCTCCATCCAGCTTTGCATGTTTGCTGTTGTCAGTGTCACAAACTTCTCCTTCCCCCAGCAGTGGCTCAGTGTCGCGTATTCGGTATCTGGGGGCAGCGTCTCTCCACGGCAAAGCTGCGCCTTCAAACTGCCATACATGTCTGCAGTGCTGACTTCAACGAGGCGGGTTGAAAGGCCGTCAGGCACTCTCGAGGAATGGCTGCAAGTCGTGTGCTCGGCCATGCATTCACACAGCCAGGATCCTACGAGCTCGAATGTCTTTGCCGAGGAAGTCGAGTGCCCTAGCGAGCGGAACCAGGTATACGCCTGGTCTGTACTTCCATGAACTATCAGATCTCGGCATGGTTTCCTGTGGCATACCTGTGAGGTTCTCCCAGCACGCAATTATCATCTTCTTATCTGTCCAGTTCGCGCTGTCGTCCCGAAAGCTGATCTTCAAGTACCGGTGTGGTCGGCTTTCGTCATTGACGAGTTGAATCCTGTACGTGCTATCCATTTTCCTTGCCGAATCGGCGTCCTCAAAGATCAGGATGTGGATCAGGACACAAAGCTCACATTTCTGGCAGGAATGCAGCTCGGAGAGAGTCACGTGGTGTTCGTGTTCACATTTCGGCCCCGTTCTTCTTCTCTTGTGGAAATCGGTCCCAAACGCAGCATGCTCGCGGGTTGGAGTCTGGTGTGTCTGCAACAGTTGCCCGCATGGTCTACAGAGATCCGGATGACGAGATGAGCTCTCGAGCGTGCTAAGCACTTGGGTTCGTCAGAGAGATGTAACATCTGATGGCTGGACTGCACAACGTCGAAGGAGGGTGTTCCCTCACCCATATTTTGAAGGGTTTCCAAAGAGCCGGAATCGTCACTGGCAACGTTTGGAATGTCCTGGATGCCCATTGATCTTTTTCGTCGGCGACCTAGCCCCCTGACTTGATGCAGCGGTGCCATGGTAAGACCGGGTGGGGTTGTGCAATCCCGGTGCAGACGAGGCCGACTGATCCGGGTGCCTGCCTGCACTCACCAACAAAGCAGGTGATGCGAGAGAAGCGATTTGGTTGTCGAGGAGCGTGTGAGGCCACATCGCCCATCAGGCACCGAGAGCCTAATGAATGGGGGCCACAAGTCCGGCTAGCCGAGGACGAGAGCTTTCGGCCCCCACGTGTCACGTGTAATCAGTCTTAACAGCAGCAGCACGTGTGGCAGTATTAACGGAAGGACATGTATCATCTCAGAAAACATATCGACAACTTTTTACGACGTGTCTGGCACAAACCAATCAAACTTGACTGCGATTCCTCTAACGCTACAGAATTTGAAACTCCGAGCAATGAAACGAACGACCGTAGCCTTGAAGTGCATTTGAACGAAGAAATGAGAGATGAGAAGTGCTTTCCAACCATGATTCTTCCGGAGAACGGCGTTCCTGTTTACACGGACATTTTCACCTTAAACTTCCGTCTCTTCAATATCATCTTTCACGCCGTGCATAGTACTCGTAGACACTCCATGGCTCTTTACTTTTTCTTGGCTCTTCATGATCACGAGGATGGAAAGCCTCGTTTTCAGCAAATTCATTCTCTTGAACAGTCTCTACCTGCGCCCAAGAGCCCATGTACCTGAGATCGTGACTTTGGCCTCCTGCTTGTCTCTCGCTGGTGGAGATGCCGTTCGGGGATGAGACAGCAGGTGCGGAGAAATCCAGACTGGTAACTCGCTCGTATCAGCACGGGGCCGGACATTTCTTCTGTATCTGCTTGGGAAGTATCGCAACACGTGAATATCTTCTCGGGCGGTTGAAGCATTCATTCGAATACGGTGGACAGTTCTTTCACTGCACGTTTGCGTCCGGATGAACGCTTCAACTACCCGTGCACGAAGAATCTAAAGGTGCTGCATTACTTCACGAGCCGAACATGCTTTTTGAGGGATTCGAATGTACTCTTTGTCATCGGAAGTGGTGCATTGTGGATGTGCAGATCGCCGCTGTGAAGTGATTGGTGGAGCGCCGGCGGGCTGCTTGGAAGAGTGTGGAGAACTGCTGCCGGGATCATGGCCTCGCGAAATGCTTCCGCACTCGGCTGTCTGGAAGTGTCAGCGAGACAGGTACATCGGTGCGGTCGTTCCTGCTCCCAAGAAGAACACGTGCCTGTTGTGCTTGAACTCTGCTTCTTCCCGTTCGAGAAGGCTCCGCGGACCGGACGATCGACCATGCCATGGAGCAGAGGAGGCATGGCTGCTCGGATCGGAAGAATAATGGAAGGGGAGGAATATCATGCGTAGAGAATAGCTTCCGTCGACGGTTGAGCCGCGAGATTTATGTCCACCGCGCTATCCGCTCAGGCATTGCAAACTCGCAGCGGGCGGCTGGAGTTTCGGCTGGGCATGTTGCACATTGCTGTCCGGCAACCAATGTGCTCTTAGCGCTCGGCTGCAACTCTGCTCTCTCCCACAAAAGGGATGCAACCGTGATCATGAACAGGTTCAGGACGGCGGGCCGAGGCCGATGAAGGGAGGTTCAGACGGATGGCCAGCGGCATCGCCGGCACCAACCAGACCACATGCAGCCCGCGGTGTTTTCCCTCATGATCCAATGAGCTGGGATATCACGTACATCTCTTTGCAGCAGGCCGCAGACCAGGGATGAAAACGAGGCAAACCCGCGGGATTGCACGCGATCGACAGCAGGGGGCCGGGGCAGCGGGCGCGCCACAGCTGCACCACCGCCACACCGCATCGCATGCCGCCCCCACCCCTCTCAGCCCGATCCCCGCCTTTCCGGTCAGAGAGAAAGCTGGGAAGGCAGCAGCAGCCGGCCTGCGCGCAAGGCGCCGGTAGGTCTAAGACGGGTAAGCCGCGATCGCTGGGCCAATCAGCCATGCAGAAGACCTTCGAGAAAGGCCAGGATTAACTCGCCCTCTTGCCCCCGGTGGTTCGCAGACCGTTTGCCTGCCCGATAACCTCCGGAGGCCGGAGCCTGTGGCTGGGCGGGTTTCTGTGGCGCATGAGCGGTGAGGCCTCCTGTCGTTTGCTTGCAAGATGGACTGTCCGCAATATGGCTGCCCGACCCTCTCCTTCCGTTCTAAGGAACTTGTTGCGACAGGCAGCTTTTGCTCCTTGTTCTTCTTGCCGAGCCAGAGGCTGAGCCCGCCATCTTGCTCAAGTCGTCGATATGCCATTTGCTGGCCGCCTGCTCCAATCTCTGAGAAGACGTCGGCCCACAGTCTAGAACGAGCTGGACGAGAGACAGGCTGCAATCAGCATCTGCAGAAGCCTCTTCAATAGCTGTGCAATAACACGCTCCGTTGCTGTTGTTCCATCAGGAATTTTCCAGGCGAAGGCGTGGCATTAAAAGCGGAAAGACTTTTCCAACTCCAGTTTCACTGATCACCCGTCAGCCCACCTGTGTAGCTGCAGAGTTCTCGGCCAAGGAAATCGGAGCTGCCGAGAATGCCTTTCTGCAACTTTCATCGGCCTCCAGGCAAAGTTCGTCGTGCATCCTGACACACGCGGCTTGGCTACTGCGCAACCGGTGCGGCCTCGACTGAGCTCGAGAAATTCGGTGGACGGTACGGGGCTACCTAAACAGGAAAGGGGATGGTAACAGCCCGTCCCGCCGTCCCGGTCTTCGGATTACCAAGTGTCTTCATCAAAATTTGTTAGGCGTTTCGCGGAAAACCTGCAAGAGTGATACGGCAGCACTTCCGAATAGAACGTTGCCTACCGTCTACGGTGGTATACGCCTCGAAATGCAGTTGCAGGCGCCTGAAGTTTGCACTGTTTGGACGGGCAAGCGGAGCCCGCACACATGCACCGCAAGCCACCTTCTTCTTCCGCAGCCACTCACCAAAAGACCCAGAAGGACCCGCAACGGCAGCTCGGATCTCCGGCAGCCGTGGCCCTGAAACGTTCACCCAACGCGATCCCACTCTACCGCGCATTCCGTCACGACAAAGTACCCTTCATTCCAAGCATCGTTCCATTTCTCGAGCAAACCCACCCATGATGGCCGGAACCCCGTCATTACCGAGCAGTTCACAGGCTGAACAGCAGGATCCATCCCAGAATGCAGGCGGTTCGCCTACCTCCACGGCTGTACCCGATGCCGGAAGCGGCGAAGAGACCCTTGTCAACAGCTTCCATGAGGCCTCTAGCACTGATTCGAACGCATCATATACGATATCGTCGCTCCAGAGTAGCGACATCGATGCCTCGAGCAACGATGAGCGCCCCAGCCCGAGCCAACCGCAGGAAATATCATCAGTCCATGGCAACGAAGAGGACAACGCAGATGATGAGGGGAGTACGAACAGCTCGGACAGCTCGCTCGAGGATGGCTCCGCCCCCATCCCGGCTGGGACACTTGAGGACCTTATACACCAGCTCCAGAACCTAGAGCTCGAGGTTCATATCAAGCCAGACGACGAACAGGCACTGCGTCCCAAGGTACTGAAGATCTTGAACTGTGTCGTGGTGCTCTTGGAAAAGATGGGACCGGAAACGAGTGAGGATCTGAAGCCGGTTCTCCTGGTACAAGTCGAATATCTGGTCTGGAAGCTGGGGGAGCTTGTTACATTGTATCCCTTGTATCTGGAAGCCAGGGAAGAAAAGTGCATGAGGCTCAACAGTTCGAATGGACCGCTGCAGGAGGATTTCTCGGATTGGGTGGACCACGTCATGATGGACACGCGCACAAGGCAAGAGCAGGTAGCGTGGACGATGTCCAGCGTCCGGGCAATCTTTGGTGGTTGGATATATGATGAGGTGCTCCAGTACAGGTGCAACGTCCTCGATGACTTCATCGAGAAAAAAGAGATGGAGATACGAATGGACGCTCACGAGGACCCCAACTTTTTGCCGAAATTCGTCAGGATGTCCATATTGCACCCCGAAGTACAGCAAGCGGTCAGCAACAGTGGCAGGGAACGTCGCAAGCGCAAGGCTGGTGCCGAATATCTCGTGGATGCTCAGATGACTTGCGGTAACGGACTGGCGGACGCGTCGTTGGTGAACATGATAGCCGTCGCCTCCCCGTTCCATGCTGAGGCGTATTTGAAAATCTACGCCATCAAACATTTAGATTTCGGCATTGCAACAACGGTCCCCGGCATGGTGCATGTTCTGAACATAAAGGGGACGCTCAGCCTGGACCCGAACATCGTCGACTTCAACTCTCGTGTTCGTCTGTTATGGGACGCGGACGCTGTGATTAAGCATTTCAAGAGCTTGAACGCGAAAGGACAACTGTTTGATCCGCGTGGAGAGAGATCGCAGAGCAATCACTACACGATGCACTTCGTCATCAAAAAACTCTACAAGATCAAACTCCGGCCAGGCCTCGTCTATCCGTCCAAAGAGGAAGAAGACAGACGCTTAGGCGTTGGAAGAGCTGAGCCACTTATTTATAAGTATACCCGTAATTAGCGGAGGTACATTGGTCTTGCCAGGCAGGCTTGGGATGCGAAATTGAAGAAGCGTTGTTGTTGAATTTTGGTCACGTTGGTATCACGTGTATTTACATTCCACTGCGAGACGGTTAAGAAGGGGGCTTCCCCCACCTCCCTTCCCTCTTCGCGGAGAATCCACTCATTTGACTGCCATCATCAATATTTCAATAGTTGTCCATGCAATATCGCGCGGATAGTGACTCACCGAGCCATGGTGGCTGCTGGAGACGAGAGAACTGGTGGCAGGGCGGCTCCGGACTGAAGGCGCACGGACGTTTCAGAGCACGCGCGTCTGAAATGCGGAACGTGAGGGCTGGTGGTGCTGCATGTGATGGCACGAAACCCGTGGCATGGACGGGGAGGGAGATTGTGCGGAAAGGCGTTGCACGCTGGATGACGGATGACGAATGCACCCAGCTAGGTACTCTACTAGCGACTGCCCTGCAGCTCTTATCTCCGAATTGCTCGCTTTTGCCCCGCCATCGACGCGACGCTCGCAACACCGGAGCCGCCCGTTTGCGCGCTACCCCACTACCGCTCCCTCTACATAACCGCGCCCTTGCTGCTGCAATTGCGCCTGCAGGAACTCTCGTCGCGCAACGCTCGCGCCACCTCCGCCGCGCGCCTCTCTCGAATCCCCTCCGCCGCGCTCGCTCCGCCAGTCTCTCCGGCCTCGCACCACCCCCACGAATGGCAAACGAAGACAAGCAGGTGCCCGAGGGCATCTGCTCTCTGCTGGACACGGACCTGTACAAGCTTACCATGCAGTGCTGCGTGCTCAAGTACTTCCCGGACGTAGACGTCACCTACAGCTTCACGAACCGCACTCCGCACATGCGCTTCACCCGCGCCGCCTACCGTTGGCTCCAGACCCAGATCGACAAGCTCGGAACCCTCGCGTTCTCGCAGGAGGAGCTCGACTTCCTGAAGAATGCCTGCACATACCTCAGCGACCAGTACCTGCGCTACCTCCGTACCTTTCGCCTGCATCCCGACAAGCAGATCAAACTATCGTTCAAGGCAGACAAGGACACTGGCGCCGACGATGATATAGGCGACTTGGATCTGCAAACGGAGGGCCTGTGGGCTGAGACGATACTGTATGAGATCCCGCTGCTGGCTCTCATCAGCGAGGCTTACTTCAAGTTCTGCAACAAGGACTGGAGCCACAATGGCCAGCTGGAGAAGGCGTACAGCAAAGGATTGAAGTTGCTAGAGAATGGCTGCATCTTCTCGGAGTTTGGCAGCAGGAGACGGCGTGACTACCACACCCACGACGTTGTGATGCAGGGGCTCCTGAAGGCGGCCAAGGAGGCCGAAGGTAACGGGTGGACAGGAAAGCTGTCTGGCACAAGTAATGTCCATTTTGCCATGAAGTACGGTGTTCCTCCTGTTGGGACCGTCGCGCACGAATGGTTCATGGGTGTCGCGGCGGTGACAAACAATTACGAGGACGCCAACGAGATCGCCCTGAGCTACTGGGTCGGCACTTTTGGCGAGGGCGTAAGCAAATCAAGCCGCCGGACATTGTTCAGGAGAGCTGACCGGCACAGGTTCTGAGCGTTGCGTTGACCGACACTTTCGGCACACCTAATTTCCTGAAGGCCTTCAAGAAGCCGATCCCCAGCTATACCACTGCCGAACCGGGCTCGGCCGCGACCACGGCATCAGCAGCAGCGAGCTCCACCCAGCCCGAAACGGCCACACTCGGGACGACGGAGCCGCCTATCCACGCCCCAATCAATAAGGGAGATGGCAAGAATACGGACGTGCCGACATTTGCCCAGTCATTTACCGGGGTGCGCCAGGACTCGGGCGACCCGCGGGGCTTCATCAAAATGATGCGCGACTTCTACGACGCCGAGGGCATTAGGGACAAGAAGGTCATCGTCTTCTCGGACTCGCTCAACATTGAGCTGTGCCTGGAGTACAAGAAGGCGGCAGAGGCCGAGAGCTTCCAGCCGACGTTCGGGGTCGGGACGTTCCTGACGAGTGAGTGCGGCCCTGCGGTGGCCAAGGCTATATCGGTTGCTGACGATCCCACAGATGATTTCGTGCACGAGTCCACGGGCCAGAAGTCGGTGCCGCTCAACATTGTCATCAAGATAGCGTCGGCGGCAGGCAGGGCGGCGGTCAAGATCAGCGACAACATCGGCAAGAACACAGGCGACAGGGCGGTGGTTGCGGACGTGAAGCGACGGCTTGGGTACGTCGAGAAGGACTGGGCGGGTGGCGACGAGCGGACGCGGTGGGGCGTGGACGGCGCCGCAACGGCAAAGGCGACGTGAGCGGCGCGAGGCTGGGGCTTCGTGCGGCTCAGCGGTCAGCACTGGATAGCGAGTGGCAGCAGACAGCCGTATGCGGAGCTGATGATGCACAGAGAGTGAATTCGTGTCGCGAGTCGTGCGACAAAAATAGTGAGCAATCAGCAGCGCGTGTCGCACCCCGGCCGCGAGCGGGCGGCTTGGGGGCCCTTTCCGCATTCGCGCCAGGGGCTGCGCTGGCGACTCTGCCTTGCCCTTATGCCCTACCGTCTTCCCTGACACGCACCTTCGCAGCTGCTCCGCCTCTCAGCCTTCCTTACGCGCATCCAGAGCCGCGGATCCGCCGCTGTCGTTCATTAGTTCTTACCGGCGTTTCCTCTGCTCGATCCTATCGTTCGCCAGGCGCGCTTCACACACATAATCCCCGAAACAACCCACGCTCCACGCGCCCACCCGCACGATACGCTGCAGCATAGTCACCGACCCAAGGAGTCGCACCCACACGCTCCTAGTTTCACCATATCACCATGAGTGTAAGCCTTCGCCCGTCGCGCCGCCGCACTGCGTCTCCACAACACACCTGCGCGCCCTCTCCGCCTCACCTCAGCTAAACATGGCCTCGCAGTACGGAGGATACGGCCAGGGCGGCGGCTACAGCCAGAACCCCTATGGCGGCAACGACGGCGGATACGGTGACAAGAACGGCTACAGCAACCGTAGGATTCCTCTGCGCCGCGCCCCGCGAAGTGACAGTCTGCTAAGAGCGTAGCATTCACAGAGCCCGACTATGAGATGCAGGCGATGAACAACGGCCCGCCGGGCTACGGCCAGCAGGCCGCCGATCCCAACGCCATCCTCAACGACTGCCAGGCCATTGACCGCGCCCTCGACCAGATCGACTCGCAGCTCGAGCAGCTTGCGCGCCTGCACAAGTCAGCCGTCAACGAGCCGCTGGTCTACAAGAACCAGATCGACAACCTCAACAATGAAATCATGACGGGCTACCGCGGCCTCGTCGACCGCATGAGGCGGATCAAGGGCCTGCCCGAGTCGGGCGAGCCGCGCAACAAGCCGCAGGTCGGCCGCGTGGACCGCCGTCTCAAGAGCACCATCAACAAGTTCCAGGAGGTCGAGAGCAAGTTCAGGAAGGAGCTGCAGGAGAGCCAGGCCCGCCAGTACCGCATTGTCCGTCCGGATGCCACCGAGGAGGAGGTCAAGAACGCGGTCGAGGATCCGAATGCGCAAATCTTCCAGCAAGCGGTATGTGGCGCCAAAACATGTCTTGGGATTAGCCAAGGCTCCGCAAGCAGAATTTGAGATGGAAGCTGACGTCTTACTTCGAACAGCTGATGCAGAGCGACCGTCGGGGACAAGCGCAGTCGGCGCTGCGTGCGGTCGAGGGCCGTCACAAGGAAATCCAGAAGATCGAGGAGCAGATGGTTGAGCTGGCACAGCTGTTCCAGGATCTGAATGAAATCGTCGTGCAGCAGGAACCGCTTGTGGAGAACATTGAGCAGAAGGGCGAGGAGGTGAAGGACAACGTAGTCAAGGCCAACGAAGAGATCTCCACCGCCATTGACAGCGCGCGCGCCCGTAACAGGAAGAAGTGGTACTGCTTGGGTCTCGTCAGTAAGTGTTTTCCCCACACCATTGCGGGTTTCTCTACACCGCTGCTCTGCACGGTAGATCATTCCGTGAATCTTCGTGCTGATCGCTGCAACGCACAGTCCTCATCATCATCATCATCGCCATCATCGTCGCCGTCGTCGTTGTTACGAACAACCAGAAGTAATGATACCCCGAATCCTAAAAAGAGAGATGCATAACACATCATCATAACGGTCTTGTGCTTTTCTCGTGCGTCATGAGCTCATCAGAAATGGTGGACTTTGTGATTCTCGGATGGAAACGAAGGAGCAAGAAATCGACCGGCATTCCCTACTTAAAATACCACCACCACCCGCCAGGGGTTTGATAAGAAACGGCATCCACGTAGATGTGACTAGTGCATTCCAACTGCTTATAGCATCATGCATGCGCCCCACCCACCATACAACAACACCATCGCGCAGGCTGAGAAGGAAGCACAAGAATCCGGCGCCAGATTGACACGGTTTGCGCTACGGAAGGGTTGCGATAGTGAAAGGGGCGGTTTTCATTTATTTTTACGGGCTTCATCATCGCGCGGTCCTGCATCCGCGCTTCTTTGTATTTTGGCACCTTGTCGTGATTTTCCTTTGGAACGAAGAGCAAACGGGCACCCTGGAGAAGTATTTCTCCCTTCATTTATCCTTGGCGTCGTTGGAATTGGAATTAGTTTCCCTTTTAGTCTTTTTGTAGTCTTCTTGCTTACTGCATAGATCCTCTTTTTCGAAAGTTCCTGTCAAAGAGACTTCAAAGTGCAATCTTTTAGCACGAGGGCGGCGGCCGCTATCGTCGTTTGGTCATTTCAGGCAATCGCAACGCAAAAAGAGGTCGGGTCGTTTTGCTTTTCACAAGATGCCCATTCCTGATTAAGACAGCGGGACTCGGTTGACAGCATTTTAGTAGCACCGTTGTAATCATCGTTTTGATTTCGATCCGCTCCTACCTTTGCGTGAGATGTTCCACGGTGAGCGAGAAGGGCGAGTGCACCACAAGCATGAAAGAGAGATATTGTTGTAGTTGAGGATGAGACAACATGGATGTTGCTCTGCTCGATTGATGGTAGAGATGCAGTGCGAAGAGCAAGCGAAGGAAACCGACTGTCTACTACTCGAGGAAAGACAGCGCGTGGCGTGCCGATGAGAAAAACGCCGTAAAAAGAAATCCGACCCCCATCCCAGATGCCCAGTCCCGGACCCGGCCCAGTAAACCCTCCCGTGCCATGCTATGCAGAAAAAAAGTATATGATGTTTGGATGATGCTTTGATGAGGAGGAGGATGATGATGATGGTGCTGATGCCCAGGCACCCAAAAATAGACCCGAAAAGGCCCCAAGGGTGATAAACGCCGGTGATCGTGCAGTGGAAACGCCGTTTCCCAATGCTTGTGTGTAGAGATTGTCGTGGATCGTGCGGTGGTGGTTGTTGTGTGGCCAAAAATAGATCTTGGGGGCCAGGCGGTGCCTTGCTTTCGCTTCCTGTGGGGAGGAAGAAGTCGGTGCGCCACCCGTGTGGTGGCTGACACCACCAACCCACGGTTTTTGTGGAGACTGAACTCCGGGTATGCTGTTGTCTAGAACGCTGGGGAATAGAAAATCGAAAGACGAAGCTCAAGCCGGCTTGGAAATGGTAGGAAGTGTGCGTCGTCGTCAAGTGTGGTTTGTGATGTGCGAGATGGTCGGCGTTGTCGGGTCGCGCGCTCTGGTGTGATTGGCCGAGAGAGCGAGTGCGAGACAATCTGGGAAGATCGATGCGCGATCTAGAGCTTGACGAGATCGGTGGGACCATCGTACCCCGCTGCAGTCGCGGCGAGCTGGAGAAAAAGTACTGCAGCCGGGAAACGATGGGAGCCCGACGGTTGGCTCTTTATTTCCAGTAGCCGGAGTTGTTGCCCTTAGACGTGGTGTCGTGAGTCTGGCCGCCGCCATTGTGAACAACAGTCGCCGGCTTGGAGCCATAGCCGCGCGTGGGCCTCATGGACGACGAGGCGGTTGCGGCAGAGGAGGCGTAGTACTGAGACGAGGACGAGGGCGTGTAGTAGACTGCGGCAGCCTTCTTGGAGTTGTAGCCGTAGGAGTCCATTTTGGAGAGAGGCTGTTGGTGGCTGGTTTAAAGTGGTGGAGAGTGATGAGGTGAGTGCGGATGGGGCTTGCTGGTATATGCTCGAGAGCGGCGAGGACGGTGGGAGAGTGGCTTGAAGGCGCTGAGTGGAATGGAGCCGGTTGGTGAATGCTGGTGTTGGTTGTAGGGATGAGGATGGTAAGAAGAGATGAGAGTGTGTGAGCAGGCTTTTAAGTATCAAAATGCTCAAGCTGACGGGCGAGCAGGCTTCTAACAAAAGCGCCCATGCGCATTCCAACGTGCCAGAGCTGCCTTGAGGGTGTGACTGGATGAGGCGGTGTTGGTCCTCTGAAGGCCGCCCCCAGCCCAGGCGTAGAGGGCCAAAAACGCACGAGGCGCAAGGCACACTTCGATGCGGCGTGGGAAGAAACAAGCACTTGCGCGCGGTCTGGATAGCGGAAGAGTCATAACGCTCAACTGAGATTATGGACTGGACTGCGCGCAAGCGCGCAAGTCACCACGCAGGCGCTTTCTGCGCAAATGCGCGGCAAAGCAACGGGATGGCGCAGGCTACAGCTAAACTTCTGACGCAAAGAGAGAAAGAAATGACTGGCAGAATAGGCACGAGAGCGGCGCAAGCCACGCTTCCCAGGCTCCCTCACTGAGCATGACGTCCGAAGGATCTAGTCCAAGGCTACAGAGGCCTGAGGTCGAAAGTCGAGGCCGAAACTGGCAGACCGTTCGACGGTGAGGAGGGCGGTGCAGAAGGATGACTGGTTGCTGCCTTGGCTTGGCGGCCAGTTCCGACGCAGGCCAGCGGCGGCGGCGCGCTGTGCCAGCGGCCGCATCGCGCGCGCGCCGCTCAGCTCCATCAGAATAGCAGTCGCAGTGGAGACGCACGGCGTGAGGATAGAGTGGGAGACGGTGGGAACGAAGGCTGTGGGCGCGGCTGAAGAGGTGTGGTTTGGGCGTGCGGCTCGCAGGGCCAAGAATAGGCGCCTGTTTCGCGGGCTAGGCCCGCTGCAGCCGCCGCGGGGGCCTCAGTGCCAAAGATAAAACCCGGTGGCACGCGGCGGTGTCGACTCCACGGCCAGTGCCTCTCTGTCCAACACCACCTGTGCTCTGTTTCTCCTATTTTAAAGCACCCCGCTCGCTTCGCAGTCTGGAGAGCCCCACGGCCCGCCGTCCGTCTTCTATCTCCCTGCGTTTGCCTGGTCTTTTTCGGGCGGCGCCAGCATGCCTGCACCGCGCTCGCCAGCGCCGCCCGGACGGGTTCCTGACGAACAGCGCGCAGGACAGACGCAGCCCTCTCGCACCATCTGGATGCCCTCGCGACCACCTATAGGCACCCCCGCCAACCGGACCCGGCGTCCAGGCGTGCGTCTCGGGAATGTTGCTCGAAATTTCCCGACACCCGCCAGCCCTCGGGTTTCGCTCGGCGTGCCGGCGGGTGGTCCCGTCACAGCCGTCAGGTCCCCCCTCGGGAGCCAAGATGGTACACAACCCAACCACAGATCCTCCACAGGAATCCACTCGACCGTGTCAAGGGTCCCATCCAAGATCTGTGTCTGCTTCTCCGCATTTTCGTGGCTCGTGGATCTTCCGTATCCCCTGCCGTGAGTGCTTAAGCTTAAACACACCGCGCTGATGGTCGCGCACCCCAAGTGCACCCATATACGTCACCACTGCTCATCGTCCCCGTGACTTACGGTCCAGAATCCCTCACCGATTCGTCCCCCGTTGTTCTCCTTGACTAAATTGTCGTCACAAGACCCACGATCACCAAGCAGCGTGCCATGAATCGAGTGCGTGGCATGAATCGCGTTGCGCCACGCGGCGACGGCTAAGCTCTGCTCAAGCTTCCTCTCCAAGAATTTGGAAAATGCGGCGACGGCGTACAGTAGCACGCCTGCGCCAGTGTGCCCGCATCGAGTTAAACGGTCCAGAACCGGCGATGAGCCGCAAGACCGTCAAGCCACCCCCAGTTACCCCCAGAGTAGTTCTCCAGGTTTTTGGCCGGTTCCGAGGACAAGGCCGGCGGGGCAGAAACGTGGAGGGCCTCGGTCGCAAGCCACTGCTGCTAGACGCTCCACTTCGTACCTGGACGTGATCGCGATGAACGGGCAAATGGAAGAATAGTGAATGCTTCAGTCACGCGTCGAGCTGTGTTTTACCCCATCTGTGCCTCGGTCGACGATCTGGTTTCTCTAGCCAGGTCGCAGCGACAAGCCCTTGCGAGAAGCCTTCTCATGCATGGCATTCGGCGATGGCTTCACTTGGCAAGCCGCAAGCTCATTGGCACAAGCTTGGTTACGGAAGGCCGCCACGACACCGCGTGCGGCGTTTCGACGAAAACAACTCACACGGGCTCGACAGAAGCAATCTACCTCGCGGCGAATCCTGTGAAGACGTCGTGCCACCCGTCCACACGTTGCTGCGCGTCGCACGCCATGCATAGTCAGCACCGTCAGCCGCAGATCCAGATGGCTGCAGGGCACCCACGGACGGAGAAAATGGGTGGACGTGTGAGAGATGGGCGCCCCGTTAATTATCGACGCAGCTCGATGCCCTCCCCAAGCCGGCAGCGCAAGGAGCTTCCTTGCCGCTTCGATGCTTGCCTTGCTGTTTCCGCTCCCAAAGCCCCGAAAAGGGCAGCCGTGCGCCAACGCTCCCGCACCGACAAGACCTAGCAGCTGCGCGAACCCGTCGAGTCGGCGGGCACGAGGTGGCCGTGCAGGATTCGGGGCTTGGGGGGTCGCAGGCGGTCCAAACAGCCTAAAGTCGGCCGGTGGGACATGTGTGCCATCCCAGCAGCGTGGACCTGGGAAGGGCCAGCTTCCGCACACGGCTGGCCGCTGGGATGGGCGCGAAATTGCGATGGAGCAGCGTCAACACCGCGCCGGGCGTAGCGAGACGGCCAGTCACGGTGACGGTTGGAAACTCAGCGTGTCGCACGGGCGACGAGCGGACGCGCACGCCCAACGGCCGTCCCCAACGCTCCTGGGCCGGCAGCCACCTGGGCGTCGCGTGCTGCGGGGGCCGTGATCGGGCGGAACGCAGGGAAGGACGCGGCGCTGAGCCGGACCGAACTCCTGCAGCGTGCGGGTCGACTTCGATTCCCACAATTCTGGAAGTCCGGCCGCCTTGGGCTGACGTGCGCGCGCAGCTCCCGTTGACCCGAGAGAAGAGGTGCAGGCTTGCGACGGTTTCATCCAGGATGGGCCGCCCAAGGATGGAGGGGAAGGCCATGCCGAGATTGACAGGCCGCGGAGGCTCAAGCAGCCCCGCGGACGGCAAACCTGGACGTCGGCCAGCGCAGATCCACGAGCGCCGCCCGCGCCGCCTGGGGTTCGAAAGGCAGCCGCTGCGGGCACACGGGCGCGTCGATAGTTCCCCCGTCGAGCACTCGCACAAAAACGCTAGGCTCTCGTGGCGGTGCCTGGGATGCCCGGCGCCGGGGCCTCGCGGATGGCAGGCCATGGCAGCAACCGTGCCCTCGCCTGGCGTCCCTGCGTGGGCGCGGGCGGCATGGGGTGTGGTGACAAATGGGAACTCTCGCATGCGGCGCTGCCCCCAGGCGGCCGCCGGCTGAGATGAGACGACACCGCATCGACTGCGGCGCGGGCGGGTTCAGGCTAAGGAGGAGGCATCGAAACGGCGGGGAGCGGCTGGCGGGGGGCCCTGATGGCAGGATCAACGCGCCTCGTCCCAGCAGGGCCGGCGGACGACGGGGGCGGGCGTGAGGTGGACTGACGCTGAGCACGCGGACGCGGCGGGGCGTGCTGGGCGATGCTTGGGCGACTTGGACGGGCTATACGACGCGCCATGGCAATTATCGCGGCGGCTTCAGCAGAGCAGCTGCAGCAGTGCTCGGCAGGCAGCTTTCCCCAGACGAT
The DNA here is from genome assembly GCA_029906385.1 of Neofusicoccum laricinum. Classification (NCBI taxonomy): domain Eukaryota; kingdom Fungi; phylum Ascomycota; class Dothideomycetes; order Botryosphaeriales; family Botryosphaeriaceae; genus Neofusicoccum; species Neofusicoccum laricinum. Next base: position 1,623,196 of record CP123719.1, on the reverse strand, counting down.
GGCGGCCAGAGGGGCGATCCCGGGCTCCCGTGCGCCCGGCTGGTCCAACGCGCGCGCGCTGACTGGCTGGGCGCGGCGCCGCCAAGGGCAGGGTGCGTGGAGAATGCTTCTGGCGTAATGAGTCGAGAGGAGCCCGCCGTGCCCGTCCGCCAGGATGGCCAATGGCTTTACCCGCCCAGGCCCAGCGTAGCTGTTCTGCGCTAGAGTCTCCGCAGAATCGCGGTCACCATGTATATATTCTGCTCCGTGCCCCCGTCTCCTCCACCACCGAACTGGTGCTACCCCCGAGTCACCTAGGCACGGCCAATTGGATATAAACACTGCTGGACGCCGCTGAGCCCCTTGCACCCGCCTCCCTCGACTCTTCACGCCTGGCGCATAAGAGCATTCCCACGCCCACGACAGACCATCTCGCCACCACCGCAGCAATGGCCACCACCACGAACCCCGTAAGCTGCCCGTTCTTTTCCTTTTCTCTCGTGCGCCGAATTCGATTCGCTAACAGCATCGCAGGAAGTCTCCAAGGAAATCAACGGCACCAATGGCACCTCTGGTGTCGACCACGCCGGCGTCCCTCCTAAGCAGCGCCCCCCCTACGACTATGGCGGCAACCCGCTCGCCCACGTTGCAACTAACGATCCCAGCCTGCGTATGCCGGCCTTTGGAGGTGAATTCCAGCCCGGCCTCTACCGCGCGCCCAAGAAGAACTTCGCGAACCCGGCGCCCCTCGGTCTGTCGGCTTTCGCGCTGACCACCTTCGTCCTGTCACTGATCAACATGGGCACCCGCAACATCGCCGAGCCCAACATCGTCGTCGCCCTCGCCTTCGGTTACGGCGGTCTCGTCCAGCTCCTGGCCGGCATGTGGGAGATGGCCGTCGGCAACACCTTCGGTGCCACCGCTCTGTCCTCGTACGGTGGATTCTGGATCTCGTTCGCCATCGTCCTGACGCCCGGCGGCTTCAACATCGTCTCCCAGCTCGAGGGCACCTACCAGGATGCCACGGCGGAGCCCGACACGGCCCAATTCCTCAACTCGTTCGGTCTCTTCCTGATGGTGGGTCGATTGCATCCCGACTTCGCCGCCGAGCGCCGCTGACTGACTCTCACCGCAGGGCTGGTTCATCTTCACGTTCGTGCTGCTCATGTGCACGCTGCGCTCGACCGTCGCCTTCTTCTTCCTGTTCTTCACGCTTGACCTGGCCTTCCTGCTGCTCGGCATCGGCTACCTGGAGCACAGCGGCGGCGCCCCCAACTCGGCGTGCATCAAGGCGGGCGGCGTGTTCGGCATCCTGGCGGCGTTCGCGGCCTGGTACAACGCCCTTGCTGGCATCGCCGACTCAAGCAACAGGTTAGTCCAGGACGCTTGGTCCCTTCCCGTCCGATGTCGCAGCTCCTTTCGCTAATCTCGTGCCACCGCAGCTTTTTCGTCATCCCCGTCGCGCACTTCCCCTGGTCCGACAAGGGCCGCGAGAGGCGCAACAAGGTCGACAACAGCACCGCGCGCGCCGAGCAGTCCGTGTAAGCGGTCCTCGTCGAAGAAAACTCCGCGGATGGAAATTAGTTTCGATGTTTTGTTTGCTGCTGTTTACTAATGAGCGGATACTCTTGGCTGGAGCCAAGATGTTGGGACACGGGGGAACGAGGAAATCGGACCACATGTAGGCGCTGCGGATGTGGGGAAAGGGTTTGGGGGGTGGAATGCCGACCTACCACACCTCCTGTCACACCACAACGAGTGCTCCTCTTTTTTCTTTTGCTTGCCTTATGACACCAAAGATACCACACTTCTAATACACTCGCCAAACATGTCTTCTACCACTACTACTCACACCTTCGCGCGTCTTTCCTCACCTGCTTTTGCCGATCTCCTGCGAAACTGGCGATGATGTCGCGACGTGACTAAAAGCTTCCCAAGACCCAAGGAGGCGCGGCTGGGCGGCGCAAGCCAGTGACGGAAGGCGCGGTGCTTGGCTCCAGCCAGTCACGACTCACACGCACGCCCAAGCTGGAGTTAGCCCGCCAAGCTGATTGTTGCCGCGCGCCCCCGACTTCTCCAAGGAGCACTTCCGGCGCCCCGACGCGCCAACCTGTGCAAGTCCAGAAGCGTTTGGGCAGGACAGGCTGTGAGATCATAGACAGCTCCCTCCGGCAGTGATCAGGTCCGGCGTCACGCGTCGTGCGTCATCAATCACTCGCTGCCAGCTGCCTCCCTCCGCCCGGTCTCTCGGCAGCACCAAGGTCGGGGGGGCGCGCGCGTCAGCATCCGCCCGCGGCTTTCTGCCAGGTGGTGTTCACTCAGTCGTTCGACAAACCCACCACTTCTCGGCTGTCTTTGCGCCGACGCATCCCGGCTGCGCACAGATGCGGGCGAAAGGTGTTTCTCGCCTCGGACATCCGCGGTCGGTGCGTTGGGAAGCTGCGGCGCCGCGGCTTGCGTGACAAACGGGATAAAAAAGAATAAAGGTGACCAGTCGCACACGCGTGGCCGACCTGGTTGGCGGGTATGCTGGCGCACACGCAAATGCAACCCTGTGCATCCGGACGGCGCTTTGGCGGCCCTGAACGCCCAAGCATACGAACGTTGTTCTGGGTTAAGAGGTGGTCCTAGCCCTATCCGTCGGTGCTGCATGCGGAGAGAGAAGCTTCGTACGACGTTTCGCGGCGGCGGATCTGGCAAAGAAAGCGACCGGGTTTCCTCCCTTGCATGCCGCCGTTCTACCAGGGATGGCGGGCCGGCAGGGAAAGGTGGGAAGTGCGGCGAAAGGCATGGGGGATGGCTTGCCGCATTGCGCCCGTCTGCAGCCCTTTTGTCTCGAGTGAGTCTTCAATTTTCTTTCCTTTTTCACGCCCGTATGCAAGCACCGTCCGGAGAATTTAGAGGCACGCAATCGAGACGCACGTGTCCGATAGCGGTGGAACGACGCGAAAGCCATCAGGAAGATGCTTATGTTCGCCTTCCCAATCAATTCCGCGTTTTGCTTCTGTGGGTATCGTGCCCGTTAGCCTGGTTGCTAAACGCATGCAATCCTGAGCTGTTGCAGGCCCTCCGGCCAAGGTTCTCCCATGGAGCGCAAGTCAGGAACAGCAACCCACGCCTCCGGAACGGGCAGTTCATGCAAATGACTCGAGAAACTTTGTTCGTGTTGTTCCGCTGCTTGGCAAGCGTCAAGCTTCTGTCGTACAAGGCGTTACCTCTCCCTCTCTTGGCGCGGCGGGAGTGTCTCGTTTTGAGAAAGGCGAGGCCGTTTGAGCCTCCTTCCGCGGGCCCCGCCAAGAAGAGCTGCATTGCATTTGTTTTGTTGAATCTATGGTCCCCGCCCGGTTCGCCGCCGTCACCCCGCTGCGCCGCCTGCGGGCGGACCAAGGATCCTCTCACAAAGGTCTTGGCGTGGTGTACACTGGCTGGGCACTACTCGCGAGCGGCCGCCGCGGCTCGCTCTTCTTCCTCCGGCGTACGCGTGCGCAGCTGCAGCGCGTGAATGCCACCTTCCCTCGCCATCTCGTCTTTCATAAGCGAGTATACCATGCGGTGTCGCGCCGGCTGCATCTTGCCGCGGAAGGCCTCGGAGACGACGTTGACCCTGGATCGCGCGCGCGAGAATGAGTCTGAGCAACGGTCGCAAGGTATGCAGCTACAGTAGCGGGGGGTGCGGTGGATGGGCAGCAGTGGAGCATTGATGTACGTACCGGAAGTGCGTCTGGATGTGTGCAACGGTTAGCTTCAGACAGAGACAACGCTGTGCGCTGGTGAGCTGGTGCCGCGGAAACGTACCTCTTTGGATGTAACGCCCTGCATGGCCTTGTGGTGGGAGTGGAGGTGCGAATCATTGAACACCTCCAGCGACGCGGGCTTCAGCGCTTCGGCGATCTGTGGAGGACAGCATGTGTTAGCCGGCGACGCCAATGCGCCAGTGGGTGTCCGGAGAGCTGTGCCTTCGCGCGCAGCGTGTCCTCGACGGGGGTCATCGACTGCGCCATTGTTGAGAGGTGCCGTCGCACTGTGCCGCGGAGGAGAGCTGCTCGCTGCAACATCTAAGCGTGCTGGAACGGGTGTCGGGGTGGTGCGCGAGAGGGACCGCGGGATGACGGAAGGACGACGAATCGAAGGCTGTGGCGCGACGCGCCGAGCGAAATCGCTTTCGCGCGCTCCTAGATTTTTGCACCGGCATGCGCGCGGCCTCAACACCACGAGCCGAATATCACCGCAGGCACGCCAGCAAGCTCAGGGCGCTGGCCGTTGAGCTGTCGGCGTCTACTTCTGCAGCCGCCGCCGCACACCGGCCCCCCCAGACCCACCAATTGATCGGGCGCACTGCCATGACGCCGACCGCCAGCTGCACGTAATCAGGACACCCCTCCCTGGCGTTTCAATTATTATACCTGCCGTCGCCCAGCCCGCAGCATGCTCGCCCGAGCTGCCTGCTGCTTCGCGACGACTCCCCACGCGCTGACGCCCTTCCTGCGACCCATTGCGCGCCGCTCGCTCCCCCGCCCTCCGCCGACCGCACACCAGCTGTTCCGCATGGCCTCGACACTGCCGAGGCTGCCTGTCTTCCAGGCCATCGCGAGTCACGACCCGCAGAGCCCCGCCGTCGTCCACTCGCTGTCCGGCCGCCACTTCTCCTACGGCCAGCTGCTGCGCGACGTCGCACGCGCAAAGGACCAATTGCGTCATGGTGCCAATGGCAACTCCCTGGACGGCGAGAGAATAGCGTTCCTCGTGGAGAACAGCTACGACTATGTAGGTGCGCGCTGCACTTCCCGGACGAGCAATTGATGCGTAGCAATTGCGCTGATTAGCGCCAGTGACGCTCCTCTCCATCCTCGCCAGCAATGCCATTGCCGTGCCCATGTCGCCCGCCTTCCCCGCCCACGAGCTGCAGTACATCGTGAACCAGAGTGCCGCCCTGATGCTTTTGGCGTCGGACAAGTACCAGGAAAAGGCGCAGGAAATTCTCAAGGAGGGCTTGGACCGTGAGCCCATCTCTGCAAAGGTCGAGAAGAGGTTGGAGGGTGCGACGAGCGACGAGAGCGTTGGGTTGGGTGAGCTTCCGGATGAAAAGGGCGGCATGATGCTGTACACGTCTGGCACCACCAACCGGCCGGTGAGACAAGGTTCATATCTCTCGAGGGAGCTTCAATGGCTTATTCTGTGCAGAAAGGAGTCCTTATTCCCATTTCCACCCTGACCGCACAGTCGCAGTCCCTGAACAAGGCCTGGGAGTACAGTCCGCAGGATCGTCTCCTCCACCTCCTTCCGCTCCACCACATCCACGGCACCGTCAACGCCATCCTTACCCCTCTATTCGCTGGATCAAGCATCGAGTTCATGTTTCCCTTCAACGCAAACCACGTCTGGGAGCGTCTGGCCGCGCCCTTCCTCCCCAACACCAAGAAGCCGAGCGAAAAGATCACCTTCCTCACCGTCGTCCCCACCATTTACAACCGCCTGCTCCACACCCACAAAAGCCTTTCCCCCGAGCTGCAGGCGGCCGCGGCGAAGTCGACGCGCCCCGAGAACCTGCGCCTGAACATCTCCGGCTCCGCGGCGCTGCCCACGCCCACGAAGGCGGCGTGGTCGGGGCTCAGCGGCGGGAACGTGCTGCTGGAGCGGTACGGTATGACGGAGGTGGGCATGGCGCTGAGCTGCGGCCTGGACTTCGCGGACCGCGTCGACGGCAGCGTCGGCTGGCCGCTGCCCTTCGTCGAGGCGCGCCTCGTCGACACGGACACCAACGAGATCATCGAGGACGGCGAGGAGATCGACCAGTACGGCAGGGAGCGCCAGGGCGAGGTGCAGCTGCGCGGACCCACCATCTTCAGGGAGTACTGGCGCAACCCGGAGGCTACGGCTAAGGAGTTCGTTGAGGGAGAGGACGGCAGGGGCAAGTGGTTCAAGACGGGAGACGTGGCGGTCAGGAGGGAAGTTCCGTCGGCGGGGAAGAGCACGAATCCCAGCCAGGATTGGTGCAGGGGCAAGCTGTATTTCATCCAGGGCAGGAAAAGCGCGGATATCATCAAGACGGGCGGAGAGAAGGTCAGCGCGCTGGAAGTGGAGAGGGAGATGCTTTCTCTGTAAGTTCGTTGACCACTCAACGGTCATGGGCTAAGATTTGCTGACGTTGTGGCAGCCCTGAAGTCTCTGAATGCGCTGTCGTAGCGCTGGACTCCGAGCAGTGGGGCCAGAGAGTCGCGGCAGTCGTCGTCTTGACTGAGCAAGGACAGACTGCTGGCAGGGGTGGCAAGCCTTGGGGACCGATGGACATGCGCAGAGCACTAAGGGATGTGCTGGCCAACTACAAGATCCCTACCGAGTTGAAGATTGTAGATGGGATTCCCCGGAATGCCATGGGAAAGAGTACGTGCCCTTTTTCTCCGTGGAAGTGATAACAGTGCTAACACGTGTGCTGCTAGTCAACAAGAAGGCGCTCGTCCAGGCATTGTTCGCCGGAAGACCCAAGACACCGCCCCCCGCCCCGAAGAATTGATCAGCACTCAGCACATTCAACAAACAAACCCGCCAATAGATCTCCGCTTCGGCTCTGTAAATAGAATAGACAATGGGTGGATAGAGTGGTCCTCCAAAAGTTTAGTAATGTAACATTACAAATTTGCATCCTTCAATATGAAATCGACCGCGAGCAGGGACAACTTCGAATTCCCATAAAGGTATGCAAGTGTTGCTATCCTTTTCAAACTGACCTCATGTGAAGGTCGGTAGCATTGGCAATGTTTGTCCAAGAACAACGGCTCCAGGGTTGGGGCATATCACACCGCCATTGTCATAAGCATTTCCATGTGTTGCAACAAAATGCATTGTCTGGATCCCGGCGGTGCAAACAAAAGCACTTCTGGTTGGAGCCTGACGCCAAACCCAAGCATCGAACCCAAGCATTATGGACTCACTCAAGAGGGCCCTCTCTCGCACCTTCTCCCACGCGAGTCGCCAGAAAGATAAACAGAGGCAGCAGGCTAGATAAGACGACTAGCAGATCATCACTGACGAGGCGTCCAGCTGGCCGGCCGGTGACGATGAGGAGGAGGCCAAATGGCACAAAGTCACTGATGACGAGTGCACTGACGCGCTGCATCAGGAAAACGACGAACGTTACTTCTCCAAGGTCATCGTAGCATCCACGCGCGGCTTCGTCTCAAGGAGATGGTGAATGAGCTGGGTCTTGGTCCTGCAAAGGGCGTCGTTGCGAAGATTGGCGAGACAGCGCAGCGGCTCAGGGAGATGTTTGCGCCGAAGCCACTTCCAGCACCTGAGGAGATTGGCCGCCCCTGCTTCAACTACCCAGAGACGGGTTGGAGAGCCTGCGATGTCCATCGGTTGGAGAAAGCGAAGGAGCTCGGCCTGATTTGAAGTTGGGTCGTGGACTCCCGAGGTTGCTATCATCCCCCGAGTAAGTTTACTTTCCAGTGGATCTTGTTTCTCCGCAGAAATTGAGGTAGAATCATCCACCAAACGGGCAACGTGCCAATACGTTGCAAAAGCTTTATCAAGTTCGGCGTCGAAAAAAGGAATTTACAGGCGGTCAGTACATCTATGAAAACGAGAACAAAAATTCAATGTGGGCCTGGCAGATGGGCGTAGAGATAAGAGGAGCATAGGCGGGCCGGGGGCAGCGTCCTCGGCTGAGTCTACAGCCGCAGTCTCAGGCTCTCAGCTGGAGCGGGGATGGCGGTCGATAGCGCTTGGCGGGCGGCCGAAGCGAGCAAGACGAGGACAATCTGGGTCAACATGATGAAGGAGTGGGAGCGGAAGCAAAGACTCTGGCCGATGGAGAAACGATGGTGGAATGAAGAGCAGAGTGGAGAAAATGTCTGGTCACGGAGCCCGAGGAGCAATAAAAATGGGGTTTGGACAAGGCCCCCATGGTTTTTTTTTCTTTGTATACACAACGGAAGTTCTTTTCAATGACTAAAGAGGGCTTGTAGCTGCGGCGTGCCTCAGGCGTAGCTCAGCGATTGACTTTGAGCTATCCTCGTATCACTAGTGCCCCTTTTACGCCATTCACACGGTTGACACGCCTGTGCATGAGCGGAACTCGCAAAGTACCGCAAACATATGAGGAGGTCGTGCGCAATAACGGCGCGAAGCGTACAAACGCCACCACGATGCTGCTTTGTTGACATTTGAGAGTCTCGAACTACACGTAGGGGCGGTGGTCCTTGGCGATCCGTGGTTGTGGTCTGGCGCCGTGTGCACGGCCTTGGCGAGAAGAACTTCCCGAACAGGCTAACACATGAGCTGTTTCGTGACCAATCCGTGCTGCGGTAACAGACTAATAATGCCCTCGACATGACGCCTTCCTATTGCCACCTTTCTATGCTCAATTTCGCCACTTGCTCATCCAGCTTATGCACCTCCATCAAATGCTGCTTCAACGCATACTTGCGAGAAAGTTTACTACTACAACCAGGCATCATACACTTAAAAAGGCTCCGCTTCCGTAGATACACTAGGCAGGTTTCCTTCCTATGCCGGCGAAGAGTCGCCTCGCAGGAGAATCGTATTCCACAGCAAGATAGTGAGGCCGGTTGGTCCAGCTGAGAAGTCGACGGAGACTGGTGCGTCGAGGCGTCGGTGTAGACAGTTAAGCTCGTTGCTGAGTAGGTAGTAGTCCGGGCCAACTGCAGGAATTCTAGGCTGGAACTGTGATAATGAAAGTTGCATTCTGGGCCAGTATTTGAAACATAGAAAGAATCGAAGTGCCCGGAGAGTACGTCCCATTTGTTCTCGTCGGAGATCACTTGTGCATTTCGGCTCTCCTGGGTGGAGTTATCGTGCCCCATGCTAGCGAAGGAGGAAGTACCTAGTATTATACTCACGATCTCAAAGTTTAAATAAATCATTTGAGAAGTTGTACCTTTGTGCGGCGCACTGTATGTGTGAAGTGCGGACAGAAGTGAGTGTGAAAAGAAGTGACAGAGCAGCTGGGAGGTAATGCATGGTATATTTATTGTCAGAATTGCTGCCAACGTAATGCAAGACCATTCTTGGATGCGCAAAAAGAACCCACATGAGACTTGCAGACATGCAAAGTGAAAAGACAGTCTTTCAACCTGTCTGCTCCAGGATGAGGTGCGCCGGGGCGGCTCCAAGCACGCCCATGAGTTCTCAAAATCTCCGGTCAAGCAGGGCTTGGTATCTGAGAAATCCGCGATTGGCTCTCCGTCGGGAAATTGGAACCCCGGCACATGGTTTTGCGCTTCCTTGTTTCCAGGAATGTGGTTGATCTGCCGGTCGTTGGCCGCGCGCGTCGAATGCGGGCCAAGTTTCTAAAGCCGTAGGCCTTCGCCGAATGGCCGGAGGCCCATGTCACTTGTAGATGAATTTTTCACTACGCCCCGATAGCTGCGTGCCATATCGCTGGTATGCGTGTCCTCATCCCTGCGATGCCCACCTACTGCTGGCTACCGGTCTAGCTGACGGCCCAGGATTCCCCGACCCATAGCATTTTCCGGCTCAGGGCGACCCGCCATTGGCTTTTTGCGACGGACATGTGTTGTTGCATAATTGTGGCTTGCAGGCTGTGGATCCAGGAAGGAGGAGGTGGTTGCCTTCGTAGCTCGACGACAATAAGCAAACACCTTCGCACCGGGGAAAAGAGCTTGCGAAAGGAGAACCCTTCTGCCAGTAGCATGAAAGCTTTCTCTTTGAGAATCTCCTCGCATCAATTTCTTTGAAATATTTATCAACCCCGCCCAGCTTCGCTATCACAACCTATCGGGGAATTTGTAAAGCACTCGCCTATTCCGTATGCCTGGACGACGTCACCTTCCCTTCGCCATCGGATACGAGGCTGATGGTGTATTGCGGCCGGCTAATAGCACTCATGGCTTGAGAACGCCTCTTCCTGCGGCCAGATCACGGAGGAGATGCCATTTTCAATACGAACCCGCAGGAAGCATTCATCATGAATTCTCCGCACGGCTTCTCATTGCAGCCTATCAGGCTAGTATCAACTCTCAGATATCTTCATTGGCTTGCATGCAATAATGAGGCTTTGAAACCCGGTTGCCAACCCGGAGGATTTGTGCATGTCACGAGTCCCCTGTGATTTCCAAAAGGTACGACACTGACAAGTATGCGCCCGCAAAATTCAGTTCACCGAGCTGCTATTACCAGATATGCGCCTATGACAGATTTATGCTTGATACTTGAACTTGTTCTACTACCTAACAGTTCGTTGTGCTCTTTATGGTGATCAGAGTGTTGCACGTGACATGGCTACGTCGAGGTAAAACTTAGTCGCTGTAGGTCTGCCTTTGGCCTTCATCCTATGCTACTGGAATATTTCCAAGTTGGCAGTAACGATTCGTTTTTTTTCTTTCTTTCTTGTTGGAATTCTGCACGATGGCCAAAAGTCATGGTTTGAGTAGCGGCTGAAATATATCGTGGGCTGAAATGGCCCCCAAAAGCAACAATTACGAGGATCTGTGAGAAGGTCCACAACTGACCTTCAGTCACTATAGCTGCGGCCTACTGACGGGCTCATTTTATCTCAGAGCCAGCTACAACTGGAAAGACAGGTGCAGGTAGATTCAGCTTTCCAATACTTGGGCTTACGGCTGACCAAAAGGTGTGTGTAACTAGACCAGAACAGGAAGTGCCAGGCGGCCTTCATGTACAGATTGGTCACTTGAGCCGCTGTGTAATCTTACAGGATGGCAAAGGGAATAGAACAGAACGCCACATACTGTGCCAATTCCTTCTCTCTTTATCACGCATCGACGCTGTTTATTTCTTCTTCTACCTCCAACGAAAAACATCGTACACCCTTGAAGATCTCCCTGACAGAGTTTCAAGCCTGCCTTGAATCGAGATGGAGTTCCGGTTCTTCGACAAGCCAGGCCGGTGGATGGCGGACAGCGCGCTGGCGGTCCTGCGCAAATCTCTATTGGAAATCGCAGCAGCCTCCCTGCATCCAGTCCCGGACTACCAGTGTCTCAGCTCACAGAAGAACTCCCTCGACGACAAATTGATCGTGGTGGCATACGATAGCGAGGGCCGCGCAGTGGCGTTCACGTCTACATTCTTTCTCGATATCCCCGGCGTTCCCGAGCCGGTGTTCCACTCCGGGCTGACGGTCGTCGCGCCTGCACACCGACGGGGAAGCGTGGTCATGCGCATGTTCGCTCATCTCGCGGTCAACGTATTCCCACGCCGCCCCAAAGGAGTCTGGGTGATCTGCCTTGCCGAGGTGCCGTCCAGCCTGGGACACGTCACACAATACCTCGAAGATGTCTTCCCTTCCCCAGAAGCACTCCGTCCATCGCCCAAGCACGTGCTCATCGCTCGCGAAATCAGTCAGCGCTTCCGACCGGAGCTGTTGATATCTCCCCACGCGCGATTTGACGAGCAGAAGTTCGTTTTCCGCGGCTCCAACGACTGGGACGCGGGATCGTGCTTCAAGAAAGACCCAACCGACCGGCAGTACCAGCACAGAGATCCGGAGTGGAACAGCTTCTTCCGGGACTTCCTACGGCCAGGCAGCGGCGACGAGGCCATCCAGATCGGATTCTGCTCCGAGGAGCGAGCCGCCACGCTCGCCAAACTCCTCTCCAGCCACCAAAGCTCTCCCCCCTCCTCCCCCCGCCCAAAACTCTAACATCCCCAAACGTCGACCAACCACCCCCACCCCAATCAACACAACCGCTTTACCCTCACCCCGACCACCGCCCTCCCCCTCTCGGGCAACGGCCCAAAGAAGTTCACCGCGTTCGCCAGATCCTCCGCCGTCGTGCCGCCCGCCACCTCCATCTCAAACACCGCGAACACGTTCCCGAGCGCCAGCGTCAGCTCCCGCCGCGCCAGCTCGTGCCCCACGCACATGCGCGCGCCGCGGCTGAACGGCACGAACGCCCTGTCCATGCGCGCGCGCCGCTCGGGCGGCGCCTCCTCCAGCCAGCGCTCCGGCCGGAAGGCGGCCGGGTCGAAGTGGCCGTCGCCGATGTTCATGGAGACGACGGTGCCGGGCGGGAGGACGTAGGCGCGACCGCCGGGGGCGGTGTAGGTCGTGGGCGCGGACGGGTTGACGCGCGGGAGGCGCGACAGCACGGCCGGGTGCAGGCGGAGGGCTTCGCGGATGGCGGCCTGGAGGTAGTCGAGCTGCGAGAGCGCGCGGAAGGGAATGGGGTCGGGCAGCGCGGAGCCGTCGTGGAGGCTGTCCTTTCGGGTGCTGCCGCCGTCGGGCGTGCGCAGCGTGCGGAGCTCGGCGCGGAGCTTGGAGAGGAGCGGTGGGTTGGAGAGCATGTGGTACACGAAGCTGGACATGCTGGTGGCGGGCGCGTCGACACCGGCGCCGAGGAGGGACTGGATTTCGGAGAGGATGCGGGTGAAGGAGCGCTCGTGTTCGGGGAGGAGGGGGGAGGTGCGGATGCTTTCGGCGACGCTGATGGAGGGGTCTGAGTGCGTGCGGGTGGTGCGCATGATATTTTCGGCTTCGATGTGGAGTCTCTTTTGGCCACGGCGGATGCTTGAGCGCATGGTCTGACAAGAGGGCGCAGAGAGAGTGCATACATACATGATAGTGGTCGCGCAGTTCGTCGGCTGCGAGGTACTCACGGTCCCACACAGGACTCAAAGGATCCGGCAGACGTCTAAGAAGAGGCAGCAACCACGGCGTGTGCCGTCTCCAGTTGAACAAGGTCGTCTCGGCGGTATGTGATCTCTGCATGCGCTTCCCGAGATCGGGCTGGTCCAGGTAGTCGCGCGACTGCGGCAGCACGTAGCCCGAGACGCAGTCCATGGCGTATGCCCGGAACTCGACGGCCATGTCCACAACCCCTCCGCTTTTCCGCGCTTCTTCGAGCCGGTTGAGGAGCTTTTTCACCCTCTCCTGCAAGACCGGCTCCAGCCGATCCATGGCGCTGACGGAGAAGGACTTGCTCAGAGCACTGCGTCGCAGCCGGTACAGGTCGCTCGGGACTGTGGCAAATGCGGAGCAGCCTTCGGCGGACCACCTGTAGAACCAAGGGTCTTTTTCGATCTTCTGGTTGTTGCTGAAGAGGACTTCGTAGTATGCCGGATCGCGGATGTGCACCTCGTTTGGGCCGATGCGGACGATCGGACCTGGCCAGATGCGGTCAGAAAGCAGAGACGGGGAGCTGGATCAGGGCCGACGTGCCGTATCTATCGTGCATCTCTTCCACCCTGCGGAAGAACTGGCCGACCATCGGACAGTCCCACCAGAACTCGTAAAGACGCGTCAAAGCACACACCTTTGGACCTGGCACGCCGGCCAAGGGATGGAGGTACAGCCGATATACAGCCACTGCTAGTAGAGACAGAAGAGCGAGCAGCGGCCCTACCCTAAGCAGCAACGCATCCATCACTTTCGTGAAGACGGCCATGTTTTATCAGTAGAATTCGCTCGTTTAGCCCGCGGTAGGCTTGGTGGGGCGCTGAGGAACGCGCTGCGGATGCCAGCAGGCCTTTTAAGCCAGCCGTACGAGTAATCTGTCTCGGTCTTCTGCGAGACTCTGATTCCACGGGCACGGTCATTGGGAGCGGGGTTGTCTTTATCTCCGCCCGCAAAGCTTAAAGGATAGCCTCCGTGTTGGACACAGCACTATCCCTACCTAGTCCGCTGTAAGACCACGCCCGACATTACTCGCACCAATGGGAACGGCATGACAGCATGGCAAGCTTCGGGGCTGCAGTGAACAAAGGCCATGAACCATGGCCGTGGATTGACGGAAGCTCGGAACACCACTAACGCCCCTGCAAACCCTCCCGCGCTCCGCGTAGACACTTACCAATAGGGAAACGCCATCTTCAAGTGTTGAAGGAAACATCACAACGCGACAACCACCTTCGCAGCCGAGACGCCCTGTCTTAAGCGCTGCATGCCGTGCTGGATCATCCCCAGGCCACCCCTGATAACAATCGGCTCCGGCTTGGTCTTGAGATGCCCGGAGACGAGGGCGGCCGGCACGTAGTTGCGCCAGACGGCGTCGCATATGAACTGCTCGTGCAGCTCCATCCTCTGCAGCTCCACTGTAGCAGCCCGTCAGCCCCTGTACTCCCACCCCGCAGCAAAGACCCCGTCGTCAAAAGAAGCATACCCGACGACGCCTTGATCGACTTCGGCATCTCATCCGGCGGCGGGCTCGTCAAGGCCACCCTGCCCCCGCCGATCCCTTCCAACACCCTGGACCACTTCTCCATCGACTCGGCCGTGGAGATGGCGTCGAACACGCCGGCCAGCGTCTGCCGGTCCACCACGTCCATGATCTGCGTCACGACGTGCGGGTCGCGGTAGTCGAGCACCATCTTCGCGCCCAGGCTGCGCACGTAGGCAAAGTTCTGCTTGGACGCGGTCGCCAGGACGGTGAAGCCGGACGCGGTGGCCAGCTGCACGGCGGCGGAGCCGCAGCAGGACGACCCGCCCCACACCAGCACCAGCTTCTTCGTCGGCGGGCAGCCCAGGCTGGGGAGGGGCAGACCGAGGTTCTCGCTGCTGTAGAGCGCGGATGAGGCGGTCGAGATGGCCAGCGGCAGGACGACGGCGCGCTCGAAGGGCAGGTCGTCCGGGATGGGCGAGACGAGGAGCTCCTTGGCTTTGGTGTACAGCTGGAAGGCGCCGCGGGAGGAGTCGCCCGAGTCGACGCCCAGGACGTTCCTGTTGGCCACGCATTACTTTCTTTGCACGCGCCGAGGAAGCGCGCTGCGGTCGGAGAGAGAACGAAAACGAGCAAAGGAGCGGACTGGTACCCGATCACCCGCTGACCCTTCCACAGCCTTGTCACGCCCTCGCCGACCTCCTCGACGACTCCCGCAACATCCGCGCCGAGGATGTTCGGGAAGGCCTCCAGCAGGAATCCTGTTTCAACGAGCCGCATTCAGCTCTCCGCGTTCCCGACCAGATCCGCAGAAGATCATTACCGAAAGCCTGCACGCCGTCAACACCGCCCTCCGCTCGCGACGACCGTGGCGTATTTCCTGACCTGTATTTTCCAATCTATCGGGTTCTGTGCGCCCCCAAGCGTCAATCAGAGAGACGCTCCTGCAGCTCCCGAAGCTCTCATTCGCGGCTTGACTTACAATCGCAACCGCAGCGTTCTTGACAATCACTTCGCCAGGGCCGGGTACTGGCTGCGGAGCGTCGGACACCTGGAGCGCCTGGGCTTTCTTCGTGGTTATCCAAGCGGCCTTGTTCGCCATGTCGTCGTCGACTGAAGAGGGATTGGGAGGAGCACGGGGCCGGGGAACACGGCCATGCGGCGACGGGGTACAAAAGTTATGTAGGCTTAGTAGACGATAAGCGCAACCGGCTGGCGCATGCTTGGCCTGGAGAGGCAAGGCAACGCGAGAGCGTGTAGAAGCGGAGACGGCCAGGGGCCAAGGCTGAGGTGCAGCATGTGGCCCGGAAGCGCACGGGGAGATGCTGGGCTGTAACCGGTCAGGTCGAGAGAGGGGCAGCGAATAGGAACACCAGCGAACGGTGTCGGACGTCAGCATGCAGGGGTCCGCACTCAGAGCCGGGGTAGCAAATGCGGGGAGAGCTGCAGGCCCCCTCCTCGAACCCAACGCGAAGTTGAACCTTATTCGGACGCAGCGTCCCCTCCAATTCTATACATGTGCGCCCAGGTCAGCCGTTTCCCCCCAGCATCGTCTTCGGACTTTCGCTGCCATCCATGAGCCGATCAATGACGACGAGAGCAGAGAGGCAGCAACTCCAGGCCGCCGCCCTGCGCTTTTCCAGTGCTGCCCTCCTCACCGCCGCCATGTTTTCCTGGGGCTACAGAAAGATGCCGGATCTCTTCGCGCAGCGCATCGGCGTCGAGAAAGAGCCGGTGTACGAGGTGGAAGAGAAGGCCGAGAAGCGGGCGCGCACTGTGAAGCGCCTGGTCCAGGCCAACCACAGCATCTTCAGCGTCATCTACCACAACAACGAGTTCCACAACCACACTCCACACGTGAGTTGGACGGTTCGGGCTGGGAGGCCGTGTTTCCGTTTCCCCCATCCCCCGAGCCCGCCCCGGAGAGCACTTCCTGACGTGAGCAGATCCTGGGGTCAGCATACATCCTCGGCGCGACCAACGAGCACCTGAACGAGATCTACGACATCGAGACCGACACCCTGGAGAAGTGGACCGACTCGCCTGGCGAGATCACAGAGTCCAACTGGCGCGACTTCTTCGGGCAGAAGGAGTAAGGCCCCCGCATCGGGGCAGCATGATGGCGCGCAGCTCACGGCAGCCCACGCAGGTACCAGCGCGCGTACATGGACTTCTTCGAAGACCAGATCCCCGCCTGCGGCCACGACTGGAAGGCCATGGTCGAGAAGTACCTCTTCGTCGGGCCGAACCCGCTGATCAACAACATCATCTGCGGCCGTGAGTGCTCCCCCAGACATACCTCGGAGAGCATTTGGCTGATGCAGGCGCACCCCCCGTCCCAGTCGGCCATGCCCTGATCCACCTGGGCTACGCCTACGAGCTCTCCTCGCGCACCATCGCCAGCGAGGCGCTCGTGCTCTCCACCTGCTTCTACAACTCCATGCACAAGTACCTCGACGACCCGTCCTACACCAGGCCGCCCGCCCACCCGTCCACGTCGCCGCTCGAGCTCCTCGACCGCATCCGGCAGGACGCCCGCTTCGACGGCCTCACGCCGTACAAGGGCGACAGCAACATCGACCTGCTCGTGGACGAGCGCGAGGACGCGGTGCTGGAGCACTGGAACGCGCTGGCGGTGCCGGCGGCGCCGACGGAGGTGTGGGCGGCGTGCCAGCGGGCGGCGGTGGCGGCCGTAGTCGCGACGCACGCGGCGGACAGCGACGAGCGGTATGACTTCTTCCTCGTGCACCTGCTGACGACCAGCCACGCGGTGCGGCACCTGCTGCCGCTGCTGCCGGCGCGCTGGCACGTGCCGCTCGCACGCCAGTGGTGGCTGCTGGCCGTCACCGTCTACATCTCGCAGCACCGGCCGGAGGTCAGGACGGAGAGGGTCGACGAGGTCGCGCTGGACGGGCGGGACTGGGCGTGGGTGGCGCGGCAGGCGCTGGAGGGGACGTGGAGGAACGACGCGCACTATGTCAAAGGCAAGTCGACCACCCCGTAGGTACTCGGACTTGGGCCTGGCTGACATCCGGGGCGCGGCCGCACAGCTCTCCGCGCGATGATGAACGCGGCCGACACGTGGGGGGACGAGCAGCAGTTCTTCCTCAAAGCGGCAGTCAAGTTCGCGACCGAGTTTGGCGGGTGGGGTGGCTTCGCGCCCGCCGAGATAGCGCGCACCGACGAGAGGAAGCAGGCCAAGATGGGCATCTCCATGGCAGAGGCGGAGGCGGCCGCGGCGTTGGCAGCGGAGGCGGCGTGATTGGGCAGGCTGGGCAGGCTGGCTGTTCGTTTCTTCGCTCGCAGTCTTTGTCGCCTTCCGTCCCTCCTGCGCCCGAGTGCTTAGGCAGCTTTGTAATGGCACAGCTTCTCGGCCCTTGGCGGTGCGGATTTAGCAGTGCTGTGCTTGCGGTGTGAGCAAGTAGGTGGCCGAGTGGCGGAGGTGCGCAGGTGTGCATGAATTCTGGAAGCGGCAGCCAGCAGCTAAATCCGCACATCCGACAAATCCGCCCCGTCCGAAATCGCCCATGACTCCGGCCAGCGCCGCGTCGTGGGCATGATTGGAGAGCCGCGCCGGGGGCCAGCACCGGGGGCGCCTACGCACTTTGTATCCCTCAGACGGTCCTGGTTTGGTGATGAGGATCGGCGGTGCAGAGCGCAGCCGCTTGAAACAGCGCCGTTTCGGAACTATCTTATCATATTAGGAAGTTCGCCTCATGACGTGCAGCTGGCTGTGGAGCCCGCTGCGTTTTCCACCTCATCGCCTCCGCCCTTCTGTCTTGTTTACCTCCGCTATCGTCGGATGCGCCGTTCCATATAACCGTGTCCGGCTCCGGAGAACCAATGCCCCCCTTCCGTCCGTCAAGCACAGCCGCCGCCTCTGGTCGTTTTTTCCCCCACGCCAGTCCCTGCTGTCGGCCAAGACGAAACTGTTGCGATACGCGAGCACACGAAACCGGCCCTTGCGCAGCATCGGCTGTTCGCCTGCGTTTGTCGCCAGTGCCGCCCGGCAGTCACAACATCCCAGACGCGAAACACTCCCCGGATTGAGGCGCTCAGGCCTTTGCCTTCCAAACAAAAGGACTTGGCCGTCTCTCCCCCCTCCGCTCAGCAGGAGCGACTTCCCCTCCCCTGGAGCAGGACACCTTCCATCGGAGCTACTTTCTTTACCCACCCTTCTTTAACCACCATGGCTTTCCCTGCAGATGTGGAGAAGACACGGCTGCCTGCAGGCCAGGCCGGCCTTGCTTTCGTTGAGTCTTCACTGCGTCCCGGACCGCTCGTGAGCGAGAAGCTTTCCAAGGAGGTTGCCCGCCCCAGCTTCGAGAGCGGATTCGACACGGACCTCCCGCCCTCGCCCACCTTCAGCGAGGATGAGATCAACCGCGAGAAGGCACAGCGCCGCCAGAGCGCCCTCAGCATCAAGTCGCGCATGAGCTTTCCCCACGAAGCCCTCTTCGTGCTGGTCGTCAGCAGCGCCCAGCTGCTCACCCAGGCCGGCATGGCCCAGTCCATGGCCCCGCTGCAAATCATGGCCAAGGACTTCGGCGACCCCAGCGCCGGCCAGCTGAGTTGGTTCACCGCCGCGTACAGCTTGACCGTCGGCACCTTCATCCTGATCGCCGGCCGTCTGGGCGACATGTACGGCCACAAGCGCATGTTCGTCATCGGCTGGTTCTGGTACTCCATCTGGTCGCTCATCTCCGGCCTCGCCGTCTACACCCACTCGCAGATCTTCTTCGACACCTGCCGCGCTCTGCAGGGCATCGGCCCCGCCATCCTGCTGCCGTCCAGTCTCGCCATCCTCGGCCAGACGTACCCGCCAGGCCGCCGGAAGGAGATGGTCTTCTCCATCTACGCCGCGACGGCACCCAACGGCTTCATTGTCGGGGCGCTGTTCTCGAGCATCTTCGCGCAGTATGTCTGGTGGCCGTGGACATACTGGGCCGGCGCCGCTGCCTGCCTAATCTACGGCGTGCTAGCCGTGTTCGTTGTGCCCGCCGAGATTGACGTCAAAGAAAACTTCGAGAAACAGACCTTTGATTACCTCGGAACCATTGTAGGAGTGGTGGGACTGGTGCTTTTCAACGTGGCGTGGAACCAGGCGCCCGTCGTCGGATGGGGTGAGCCCTACGTCATTGTCCTGCTTGTTCTGGGACTTCTGTTCTTCGTGGCATTTATCTGGGTGGAGAAGAAGGTCCTGCAGCCGCTGGTGCCCATCGGCGGTCTCGACAAGACGTGCGCCTTTGTGCTGGCGTGCATGGTGTTTGGCTGGGCGAGCTTCGGCATCTGGATCTACTACTTCTGGCAGTTCATGATTCTGCTGGAGCACGTCACGCCCTTGGCCGTGGTTGCGCAGAACGTGCCGTGTGGAGTGTCGGGGGCCTGCGCGGCCCTCACCGTCGGTTTCTTGCTGAGCCGTGTCCGCACTCCTTGGCTCATGCTCGGAGCCATGTGTGCCTTCTGCCTTGGCAACACCATCATGTCGTTCCTGCCCGTCGGCCGCCTCTACTGGTACCAGGCCTTCTGGAGCGTTGTCGTCACACCGTAAGTCACAGGCTGCCCTGATGTTGTAGAATCACCCGCGCTAACATGGCTTTCTCAGCTGGGGCATGGACATGAGTTTCCCGGCAGCAACAATCATCCTGAGCAACCAGGTTCCCAAGCAGCACCAGGGCGTTGCTGCGTCGCTGATCACGACGGTGGTCAACTACTCGATTTCGTGGGGTCTAGGCATTGCTGGCACCGTGGAAGTCCACGTCAACAAGGGGGGCGCGGATGAGCTGGCGGGCTACCGGGGAGCTTGGTACTCAGGCATCGGACTGAGCGGAATCGGTATCATCATCGCTGCAGCGTTCCTGATCAACAGCTATCGCAGCTCGGCGAAGAAGTAATGGCGAGGCAAGGTAAATGCCACGGTCGAGCTAGACATGGGCGTGCATTAATAGAAAATAGATGAGCCTTGGGAATAACGGAAGACTCGAAAGCCGGCCAACCGCAAAGCAGTGACGGTCCATGCCGGCGGTAGGGGACCGGTCGTGTGTGCCGACTCGAAATGTGACATAAAGTCAATTGGACTTACGACGACAACAGACGGCGGACTGAGATGGATGCCCGAAGGACTGGCATTCGAAGTCAGGGGAATGCTCACGAGGTCGCCGAACAGGAGCGGAATTCCCGCAGGGTCGACGAGCAGATTCCGACGCCGGATGCGCATCCCGTGCACAGTCGCAGTGCTCCCGCCGTCTCCCCGACATGAGAGAGTCATGGTGCAGCGGCGTAGGGCTGTGGTGGCTAGTCGTCGCAACAGCAGGGCGCGCCGCGCGGCTCTCTCGAAGACGGCGCCCTGCCGCGCGCATTGTCTCTCGCCTGAATCAAGCAGGCTTCTCGAAGATGCGACATGGGTGGCTGTGCAGATGTCACGGTGCGTTCGTATAGAGCGGGTCTCCCCAGGACTGGGCGGCGCCACCGAAATCCTTGACCAACATAACCGAACGCCATTGCCACGACCGTGGTTCGTTCGCGACCTCCTCCGCGGATGGAGATGTCACCACTAAGTAGCCGGCTGGTGGGGAGAAGTCGGCGGCTCGCGCTCCTGGAGCAGCAGGTGGCCTGGCGAGGCGCAGTTTTCCTCTCGGGTGCAGGAGCCGCGCCCACGCCGGTGAGGGTTGATCAGGGGCCTGAGTTGAATTGGAGAGCAGGGGCGCGGTAGGGCTGAGAGACGGGAACAGCCAGCGACCCCGGGAAGAGGTTACACTGCCAGCGATCTGTTGAGAGAGCCAATGCGGTGAGATTCGGATCGTCGGACGGTCGCAAGGCAGCTCAGCCACCAGCCGGATGCAGAAGCGAGCGACAGGCATGCGCGAGGCGAGGACAGCAGCTCGGCGGGAGGAGGGAGTGAGGAGGCGGGAGGGCGGTTGGAAGGCCGGCGGCCATGCAGAAGGCGGCAGCGGGATGCGGGATGCGAGAGGTGAGATGCGGGCGGCCGTCGCTCGGCCTTGCGGGCTGCGGCCAGCCACACCCGCGCCGACGTCATTGGCCGCACGCCCGCGCGTCTTCTTACCGCTGCCGCTGCCGCCGCCTCCAGGGCTACAGGGCGAGCTTCCTGCTGCGCTGCACTGCGCCGCGGCGGCGCTGGAGGGGCACGACGAGCGACTCCATCAGGCCAGCAACCGCCCGTCGCGTCGAAATATGAGAGCCGCTCAGCGATGCTCCACAACAATCAGAGGAGCCCCAAGGTGCCTCCGCTCCTATTTTCAGAACTGCCAGCCTGCGCCCTACGGCTCCGCCGAGCGCGGCCGACATTGGCAGTGGCCTCACCGTGGACTGTCCCCATGCTGCTGGACAACACGGCTCGCGCGCACGCCGGCGCCCGTAGGGCTGTCGCGGACACTGCTTTGCCTCTCGCGGGCGCCGTGTCCTGCTTACCGCCGAGCATGCTCTCCGCTGCCGAAGAGGTGCTCGGCCTCAATCGAGCGTGGAGAGGAGAGCAGCCATGCAGATGACATCAGAGCTCAAGGCATCCTATGCAGCGTCCCTCCCGCTCCCGTATCGCGTACAGCGAGCGCATCGTCTTTGCCGTAAGTGGCTGGCATTGCGGACAAGCTTACTGGCGGGACCCACTGTCCGCCTCCAAGAGCATGCGGAAGTGATGCGACGATCAGTGTTCTCCTGCCTCTCCAAACACGAGCGCATTGCAGCGCCCATCTCGAGGCCCACGTCGAACCCGCGGGAGCACAGGCGACGGCGCCCATCATGGCCGCCGTGCCTCCGTAGGGCAGAGAATACGAATCTCTGTCTGTATATATTCTGCCGTCCACCATCTCTCTCTCCGCTCTTCACCCACCAACACTCGCTCCTCACTCTTCAACCACTACTTCTCACTTCCATCCACTTTCACGCACTCTCTCTGTACAACCACAGCTTCAATCCTTAATCACCATGTACTTCTCCAAGGCCACCATCATCGCCGTCGCGGCTCTCCTCGCCCAGGGCTTCGCCATGCCCCTTGACGCCCGCAGCGAGAGCTGCACCGCCGTCATGACGCAGTGCAAGGCTGGTCCCGACCCCAACATGGCTGGCTGCGCTGCCCAGACCGCCGCGTGCTGCGACAAGGCCGACTCTGCCTGCCGCGTTGGCCCTGATGCCAACATGGCCACCTGCTCGGCCCAGAAGGCTTCGTGCTACACCGATGCCGGTCTCCCCAACCCCTACAGCAAGCCCAAGGGCACCGACACCTGCAACGCTGTCATGACCCAGTGCAAGGCCAAGCCTGACCCCAACATGGCCGGCTGCGCCGCTGAGACCGCTTCCTGCTGCGACAAGGCCGACAGCGCGTGCCGCTCTGCCAAGGACGCCAACATGGCCACCTGCTCGGCCCAGAAGGCTTCGTGCTACACCGATGCCGGTCTCCCCAACCCCTACAGCAAGCCCAAGGGCACCGACACCTGCAACGCCGTCATGACCCAGTGCAAGGCCAAGCCCGACCCCAAGTGAGTATTTCAACCATCTCATCCTTTCCAGATGACTAACAGCTATACAGCATGGCTGGCTGCGCCGCTGAGACCGCTTCCTGCTGCGACAAGGCTGATTCCGCCTGCCGCACCGGCCCTGACGCCAACATGGCTCAGTGCTCCTCCGAGAAGGCTGCCTGCTACACCGACGCCGGCCTGCCCAGCCCCTACGCTTAAATTAACCGAAATGTCTGGATATCATGAGGGGAGAAAGGGCAACGAGCGAGAAGATTAGAGGGGCGATGGGGGGGGGATGAGAGAAAGCGGGTGGATGGCCCGATGGGGATACGCCTTTACAACACCTAATAACTGTTTTTATCCCATTCGTTCATGTACATACTTCAATGAAACGTCCTGCAGGATCATCTGAGCTGTCCATCCATTGCCCGTGAAGAGGTCGTCGTTCATATGCAAGACGTCCGATTCGGCCACACACTCGACAAGAAAGCAGCCAAAGTATTTTCCGCCGCCCTTTCTTGTGCAACCCGGTTTTTCTTTCGTCGAGAGAGTTCCGCCAAGCGGCGGGGCGCCCAAAGCTTTCCTTGGCAGATGCTGCTAAGTTCTCGGCACGAAAACATGCGCTTTCTTTGCTGCGCGGTGGCATACCATTGCAAAAGGCCTTCATCAACGGCCCCGGCCTCTTGCACTGCAGTCAAAAGAAGCGTTGGCTCGTGGCGTGACGCGGACTCCACTTACCCCGAATCGGGCCATGACGCGATAAGTTATCCGTCTGGCGAGCGACGAGCTTATATCAGACGCGAATCATCTGTGCCCTATACCCCGTCACGAACGCCGCACTCGATAAGCTTAAAACGACTCCCAAAAGCAGGCGGAGACGCAACCTGTCGACGCTCCGAAAGCGGGAAGACGCTCCGACCTCATGGCCAACTCGAGTGTCCAGGCGGGTGTTTGTACGCATCTGCTCTGCTCGGGACGCGGGATACGGGGCCGGCCAAGGTCGGAACAGCTCGACGTGTTCCGTGCAGGTCTTGGAGGTAGACTGTGCTGTCCAGTGGCGCAGTGGTTTCCACTACGGAATGCTCTGGCGGCGCCCCGTTTCGGCCGGGTCCGAAACCCCTCCGGCCGGGTCCGAAACCCCTCCGGCCGGGTCCGAAACCCCTCCGGCGACACCAAACGCCAGCTGCGCAGTCTCACGGAATCCGGAGCTCGCTGCTAGTGACATATATTCGACGGTGGCCGAAAGACACATGTTGCAGGATATTGCGCGTAGATAACGACGGCATTTTCGCCCGTACGTTCCAGTCAAGACCACGAGACCCTACCACCGCGTCGTCGAACCCCGGGGGCAACTGACCCCAAGTGTTTCCGCCGAGAACCAGCAACCCGGAAGCAGCATGCCGACCATCCTCATCGTCAGCGCCACAGGCCAACAAGGCGGCGGTGTGGTGAACGCTCTCCTCGCCACCGGCCGCACCGACCTCTCCCTCCGCGCCCTCACCCGCAACCCTTCGTCCGCGAGCGCAACAGCCCTCGCAGCGCGCCGAGGACGTGGAAGGGGAGTTGAGGCAGGGGAGGCAGTTCGTCGCCGCCGCTTTGCTGAACCCCGCACGCTTCAACGGAAAGATCGTGACGGTGGCGGCCCAAGTCGCGGACGTGGACGAGCTGCAGGAGGCGGTGGAGAAAGGCGAGGGGAGGATGGGTCCGGACCGCGGGTGGCGGGCGTGGTTCCCGCGGTGGTTTGTGGTTTTGCTGACGCCTCATCATTATAAGCAGATGTTCGATGTAAGTCTCTGATCTTCGGTGGCCTGGTAGTGGGAGGGTACTAATTTCATGGGGCTAGTGGCTGTACTATGAGAATTGTCAGCCCGGTAGTCCAGGGGAGACGAGGACGGTAATTGGAGACACGCTTGATCTTGAAACGTGGGCAAGGAGGAGGCAAGCGCAGAGAGAGTTGAAGTTGTGCAAGTAACAGTCCACAAGCTGCGATGTTCTCGAGACAGACATAGTCGAGCTACGAATTCAGTAAGGATTTTGACCAAGAACCACGAATATTAGTCCACGTATAATTGGCCGGCTGTCCTCTCAGTTGATGTAAGCGATGCACCGGAGCACATCAGTCCATTTACACCTTGGTTTCATAAAGGACAAGTAGTCATACACACGTACCTCCCCGTCCAGCTATTGCAAGTCCGAAAACTCAGGGTATCATAATTTTTGCCTTCCTTCCACCCACACGAACTCACTCATTTCACCCTCTTCATCCTCTTCTTATCCCTTCCCTCGACCGGTGTTCCCGGTCTCTCCACTGACTCCTTGAACATACTCTCTTTCCCCTTCCCCTCCTGCCCAGTGCCCTGCGCCTGACCCTCCTGAATGAACCCCTCCCGCGGCAACCTCGCCGCAAGCTCCACATCCTCAGCAGGCTCGCATCGATCCATGATTTCATCCATCCACTTCCTGACCTCCTCCTGAGGTTTGACCCAGCGGAACAAGCATTGCAGCGTATTCGGATTGTCCGCCCGGAATCGCACCGTGATCGGTTGGTAGTATTCCTTCAACGCCTTGTAGTACGTCTGCGTCTTTGGGAGATTGGCCATGGTGAGGTGGTCAACTTTCTGGATCTTGAGGAAGGAGGCCAGCACTTGGTTGCCGGGAAGAGCCTCGAGGATTGTTTCGCGCGGGAAGAGGAGACGGTCGCCATTTGTGTTGAAATCGATGCAGAGAGCACGGTAAGAAGGCTGTGGTGGTTGAGGAGGAAGAGGCGGTTGTGCGGGTTGGGGAGGGGGTGGCGGAGGCGGTTGGTAGTGTCCGTAAGGTCCAGGTTGAGGCGGCGGGGTATAGTAGGTCATTGGCGGTTGTTGAGGCATTTTGGAGGGTGTTGGGGTAGCTGGACTGCGAGGTGGTATGGCCTGGGGCGCTCCAACTGCGGCGGGTGCGGATGCTGGAGGGACTGGAGGGGCAGCCGAAGGTGCGGCTGGAGTGGCTTGTACAGATGGAGCTGGTGCTGGAGCTGGCGCGGGAGCTGGGGCTGGAGCTGGGGCTGGGGTCGCGTGAGCAGGTGGGGGGGCCGGCTTTTGCTGTGGTGGCTGCGGGGGTGGTTGCGGTTTCTGTGCTTGTTGCGCCTTCTTCTGTGTCTCAAGTCGCTCGGTGAGCTCGTTTATGTGCGATTGGAAATACTCCAGCTGCTCCTTCGTAGCGTCGCCTCTTGCCACAATCTTCATGATATCCCTCAGCTTGAAGTTTGTATTGGCGCGCTCAGCAAGCATGTGGATAACCGGATCGGGCGCAGGCTTCGACACCGCTGGGCTGGATGAATTTGTCTGAGGCTGACTCGGCGGTGCCGGTGGATTCAGCGGCGCAGGTGGCGGGGTTGGCGGGGGTGGTTTCCGGACAGGTGGCGGAGGTTGGTGCAGAGGCTGATGCGGAGGTTGGTGTGGCGCGTGCTGTTGAGGGTACGGATGGTAATGTTGATACGGATGGGTTGCGCTGTATCCACCGCCGTAGTAATATCCTTGCTGGTTGTAGGACGGGGCCGTAGCGGGCTTCGGCTTGGGTGGCGGTGGAGCAGTATTCTCCCTCATGGTCCATATTGTAACATCCCACTGATGCGGGTCGATGTACAGCTTGCAGTTGCCCTCGCGCTTCATCTGCTTCGCCTTCAGAGACTCACTCTCCTTGCTGCCAACTGCACCTTCGCCTCCATCTTTATCCTTCTCGTCCTTTTCCTTGTCCTTGTCCTTGTCCTTGTCCTTATCTTTCTCCTTCTCCTCCTTGTTCTTGCTCTTGTTTGGAAGCTTCTTCTTCCCAGCCTTGCTGTAGTACAGCTCAAAGACGCCGGGAGTCATCCATTTCTGGCGCGACCGCTCGAGGGCTGCTTTCAACACACCACTGTAGCGTTGGGTCAACGCAATGCCATGCATCATCAGTACTCAGAAAAAACGTACCTCTCAACCACCGACTGCCAATCTGAGTCGGCTAGATCGGCGGGTTGTGGCTCGGTGACGGTAGGAATTGGCTGTCCAGTCGCGAGCTTGGTGGGCAGCGGCGGCGGCGGCGCGGGAGCAGCCGGGGTTTCTGGCTTCTCCTTGACCGGAGTGTCTTTTCTCTTGCCCTTCGCATGGTCCTTTGTAGGCGCTGGAGATTCCTTCGCGGGTGTGGGCTCGGGCTTCTGGTTGCGTGCGGGATTCCTGCGCCTCTGCATCGTCGCGACGAGGCTTCTGCGACGGGTATAAAGAGCGGAGCGACCAGGCAAGGCGATTGAGCAGACGGATGCGCTTGCTCAAGTCGGGGCCGGGCAGAGCGAGGAGTTGTCGGGGCGCGTCATGACGGCAGAGAAAGTTTGGGGACGGCGCGACGCTCTCACGCGAGCTCCGCCGGGCATGACGCGCCGCTCCGCCAGTGCCAAGACCGCTGCAGTCGCCCCCCCCCGGGGGCGCCTCTGTCAGGAGGATCCAGCAATATGACGGCCTGAGCGTTTGCCCAATGATCCGATGGCACTCGCATCTCTCCGGTGCTCAGCCACACCCCAAGACGCGGAAGATGTCGCATGAAGATGGCGTAAAAGCCGGCCACGACTAAACCAGGCTGCCACGGCGATACGCTAGCAGATACAAATCCGGCGAGCCCCGACAATCTCGCCCCATCAACAACACAACCAAGGAGATAAAAGGTAGGTCAGCGTAGGCATCGAAGGCCTTCGTCTCTTTGGTCTTCCAATACTCAGTCCATCTTCCATTTCATGTCTTCGAAGCGTGGCTCCCATTTTCTCGTCTTCTCATACCGCCTGATCTAGGCATCAACGTGTCTTTCTTTCTTTTCTTTGCTCCTCTGCCCCCCTTGTCGAGTCTATCTATTTCTACGGTATCTGACTCCGTTCGAGACATGGTTGGCCTCCACCCAGCTCTGAAAAAGGCGTATTGGGGCCTTGCCGGCGCCGGCGCTCTCTACGCCGTTTTCATGATCTGCTTGACCAACGTCACCCTCCAGCGAAAGTATGTCAATGCCTCTCTGTGATAATCTATAGAACAAGACACCATGCTAAACGCTTCGTTATAGTGCTCTTTATGCCAATAAACTGGTCAGCGCCTGGTGGGCCGACGTAGACACGCCGCAAGCATACGGCTTCGCAAGTCAGTCTCTCACCACCGCAGCCCGACAATAAGCTCCATCCCCACTAACACCGCCCCAGAGAACCAAGTTACCGCCTTTAACGTCACGACTCCGGATCACGAAGTTCTCTACGCCTGGCACGTCCTGCCACTCAATGTGTACGAGAAGCACGAAGGCGAGCTCGCCCTGGCCGCCTCGGGCTCCCCCGATGGCGACTTCACGCAGACCCAAGCCTTCCAGCTCCTGACCAAGGATCCCAAAGCCCGGCTAGTCATCAACTGTAAGTCGCTCTCTTCTCCCGCAGCAACCACTCCGTATCTAACGCAGTCCCCTAGTCCACGGCGTGAGCCCTCAACCCAGCCCCCACCCAATCCCTCCAACAGACACCCTAACCCCCGGCTTCTAGAACGCCGGCCACGTCGCCCAAGGCTGGCGCACCGACACCTACCGCGCCCTCACCTCCCTCCCGCACACGCACCTCCTCACCCTCGACTACCGCGGCTTCGGCCGCTCCACCGGTGCGCCCACCGAAGCCGGCCTGATCGCCGACGGCGTCGCGCTGGCCAACTACGCGCTGCACACGCTGCAAGTCCCGGCCTCGCGCATCGTCATCGTCGGGCAGTCGCTCGGCACAGCCGTCGCCAGCGCCGTGGGCCTGCACTTCGCCGACCCCGCCGCAGCCGCCGCGCTCCTGCCTGGCGGCGCCGGCGGCGCTGACGAGGAGCGCGCGGAAGACGACGGCTCGCAGGCCGCGATCACGCAGCTCCCGGCGCCCGCCGACTTCGCCGCCGTCGTGCTCATCGCGCCCTTCACCTCGCTTCCCGTGCTCGTCGAGTCCTACCGCATCTTCGGCGTCATCCCGCTGCTCTCCCCGCTGCGGGGCTACCCGCGCATGCAGAACTGGCTGCGCGCCCGCATCGTCGACACGTGGAACACGGTCGGCCGGGTCGAGGCGCTCGTGGGCGCCGTGTCGCCGTCCTCCTCCGCTGGCATCGAGAAGAGAGGCGAGCCGAGGCGGCTGAGGCTGCACGTCATCCACGCGAAAGACGACTTCGAAATCCCGTGGGCGCACGGCGAGCACCTGTACCAAAGCGCGAGCTCCGTGCTGCAGCTGTCGCGCCCGGAGGACGTAGCCGTGGTGGAGGAGGCGGTGGCGGCGGATGGAGGGAGGAGCGGCCGTGTCCGCAGCACCTACAGCGTGGACGGCGCGGTCGAGGTGCGGATGGACCTGCTGGCGTGGGGCGGGCACAACCGGGTGGTGACGTTCGCACCCGCCTCGCTGGCTGTGGTAAGGGCGTTCGAAGCCGTTGGGGCTGGGACCGCGTAAGAATTACTGTTGGATCGCCAGGGCCAAATGTTGGATCAAGAGCCGATGTGTGTAAGGAAAGGATGTAGATGATAGAGTTGGGAGAGTTGAGTTTGGTATCTCGTTTTGTGCCCGCCACCCTTGTCCGTAGACGTTCACACGCATAATGTACAAAATATTCCTTATCAGAACAAAGAAAAACCGGCCCTGCTCCTTTCTGTATGCAAATCGACCATGCATGTCCATCTGAATCTTTTACCCACGCAAAGACCCACCGTGATTGTAAAAAACCTACTTGATCAAGAATCGTTCAGACAACGTCCACGCTCTGCCGTTCCTCGTCTCTATTTCTTGTTCCTGTCCGCCTGAGCCTTCTCGTACTTCGCCACCAGCTCCTTCTGCAGCTGCGGCGGCGCAGGGCTGTAGTGGCTGAACTCCATGCTAAACTCGCCCTTACCCTGGGTAGCTGCGCGCAGTTGTGTCGAGAAGCCGAACATGCTCTGGAGACTGCAGTCCGCATAGAGGGTAAAGTCGTCCGGACCAATTTCCGTATCGTTGATGGTGGAGTTGCGCTTGTTGAGCAAGCCGACGATGTTGCCCTGAAACTCGTTTGGCGCGGTGATGGTCGTCTTCATGACAGGCTCGAGAACCTGCGGCCTGCCCTGGACGAAGGCCTTGCGGAAGGCTTGTTGGGTGGCGAGGCGGAAGGCGTGTTCGGAGGAGTCCGTAATGTGGGTCGCGCCGTCCATCAAGTGCATGCTGGTGCCCAGGATCTTGTGTCCGATGAGCGGGCCCTTGCTACACGAGTCCATGAATCCCTTTTCGCAAGCGAACAGGAACTTCTCCGAGACGGTGCCGCCGACGACGTGTTGCTCGAAGCCGTTGTCACCAAAGGCGCCCGTGGGCTCCATGTATCCAATGACGCGGGCGAAGTCTCCGGCACCGCCCGTTTGCTTCTTGAGCGTGTGGTCAAATTTGACCTTCTCGGTGATGGTTTCTCTGAAAGCGACCTGCGGCTGGCCGGTGATGACCTCGACCTTGTATTCACGGCGCATACGTTCGATGTAGATTTCCAGGTGCAGCTCACCCATACCAGAGATAATGGTCTGCTGCGATTCGGGGTCGACGTGAACACGGAACGTGGGATCTTCACGCTGGAAACGGTTCATGGCCTTGGAGAAGTTGCCGCCATCCTTGGTGTGCTTGGGCTGAATCGACAGAGAGATGACAGCCTCAGGAACGAACATGGAAGACTAAACAATTAGCTGGGAACGGTTCAGATCACCTGAAAGTCACTTACCATAGTGTATTCCAGCTTGCCGTCCGTGAAGGTGTCACCAGAAGCGCAGTCGACACCGAACACAGCACAGATTTCACCCGCACCGATCTCCTGGACATCTTCCATCTCGTTGGAGTGCATGCGTACGATCCTAGGAATCTTGATCTTCTTGTCCGTTCTGGCATTGAAGACCGTCATGCCCTTCTTGAGAGTGCCCTGGTAAACGCGAATGTAGGTTAACTGGCCGTAGTTGCTCTCTTCGAGCTTGAACGCAAGGCCGGTGAA
Source organism: Neofusicoccum laricinum (assembly GCA_029906385.1). Lineage (NCBI taxonomy): Eukaryota > Fungi > Ascomycota > Dothideomycetes > Botryosphaeriales > Botryosphaeriaceae > Neofusicoccum > Neofusicoccum laricinum. Next base: position 1,592,668 of record CP123719.1, on the reverse strand, counting down.
CGGAAGAGAGTTGTAAGACACGAGCTTCACAGGAGCTTCGTCACGCTTGCGGTCTAGGGCCATGTTCTCAACCTCAGCGGGGTTTGGCAGGTAGTCGATAACAGCGTCCAACATGGGCTGAACAGACTTGTCCGCTAGAGCAGATCCCATTACCACTGGGCTGAACTTGAGGCCAATTGTAGCACGGCGGATAGCAGCCTTGAGCTGCTGCTGCGTGGGCTCCTTCCCCTCCAAGAAAAGATCGGCCATTTCCTCGTCCACATCTGCGAGCGTCTCGATGAGCTTGGCCCGGCGTTCCTCGACCACATCCTGTAGGTTGGCCGGGATTTCATCTGTCTCCCTAATGATCTCACCCCTGGGCCCGTCGTTGTAGATGGCCTTCATGCGAATCAGATCGACGACGCCCTGGAAGTTGTCTTCGGCGCCAATGGGGACCTGAATGGCGGCGGCGGGCAGCTTCAACTTTTGGTTGATCTGGTCAATGGCCTTGAATGGGTTGGCGCCCATGCGGTCCATTTTGTTGATGAAGGAAACACGGGGAACATTGTAGCGCTTCATCTGCCTGTCGACCGTCATGGTCTGCGACTGCACACCAGAGACAGCGCACAGAATCATGACAGCGCCGTCCAGCACTCTCAGCGCACGCTCGACCTCGATGGTGAAGTCAATGTGGCCGGGGGTATCGATCAGGTTAATGTGGTATTTCTGCTCCTTGCCGTCGTCATCCTTCTTCACCCAGTCGCAGAAGGTGGCGGCCGACTGGATGGTGATGCCCTTCTCGCGCTCCAGGTCCATCGAGTCCATCTTAGCGCCCACGGCATCCTTTCCGCGCACTTCGTGGATCTCTTTGATTCGGCCGGTGTAGAAGAGGACGCGCTCGGTCGCCGTGGTCTTGCCGCTGTCGATATGGGCCTGGTATCGTCAGTCGTGCGTTCGCTATCCGGCGCAGTCTGTCTAGACTGGCCGCAGTGGTCTGAGGGCCCTACAGCAATACCGATGTTCCGGACTTTCTGCAAACGTGCCCACTCTGCGGGATCGAGATTGTCAACGATGATCTCTTGGCTGAGCTGCGACGGGTCGTGCATGGCGGACTCGAGCCTAGCTATCGTATTAGCCGGTGGACGACGCGTTGGCCTCTCGCAGGTGGACTCCGATGTGACTTACACGGCAGCTGCAGTGCCGGACTGCCATCGTCTTGCAGACCAGAGTTTCGCGCCGGGAGTCTGGGCGATGCCTGTGGAAGCCGGGCGTAGCACAGCGGTGGACGCGCATCTTTGCTGGAGGAGCGAAGACTGGCGGCACCCCAGTCGGGCGCCATTGGTCATGGAGCGCAGCGCCGAGGCGTGCGCCCTCATCAGCCCAGTCGCCCTCATCTCTGCGGCGATGAAGCAACAAATGCACGAGGAACGAGAGACGTGGTGGCGGGTTGTCTGCTCTGCGGAGATGCGGCCAAACCACCGAGCGCGCGAGCTCAGACCAGAGCTCGGGGAACTTTTTTTGCCCTAGCAGTCCGCCCGCGAGTTTACCCGAGCGTCCAGGCCATCACGTGTCATGTCCATTTGCGGCGCCCTCATTGGCTGCTATTGATTGTTCCTTTGTGACCTGCCATTCCGCCAATGCTATGCATAACCGTGACTCTCTTCGAGTTCTCGTCAACCGGCAGTAATCATTTCACGTCGGAGACGCGCTTTCCGCCGAAGCTGAGCATCAAACAACCTAGAGCATAACAACACCGACACCACCCATGTGCTTGTCCGACGGCTGGTTCTTGTCGTTAACCCCTCCGGGGACGAGCGCCGTGCGGTAGTTGTAGAGATAGTAGTGCAGCTGCCCGTCACCAGCACCGAACTTTTGCTCCTCCAGGAAGAGAGGGTTGTCGAGCAGAGTGAGAGCATTCAGAACGTCGAACTTGGCCTGTGGCGGTTGTTAGCACTAAGTTCACCAGCAACCTGAGATAAGACTTTCCTTCCTCGCCAGGATCAGCGCGTCCTTGATCAACGCGTTTAGTCTGGCCTTCAGCTCCTTCTGATCTCCCGTGAAAGCAATCGCCGTAGCATAGTAGTAGAGGTACGCAGCCCTGACGACCCGGTTACCGAGGCCCTTGTCCCTGATGACCGTCGACTCCAGGCAGTAGAACGAGAAGAAGTCGGTGATCTTGCCGCTCGTTGCATCCTCTACCACGTAGGCCCATACGACACGCTTGTCGTCATCAGACTCCTTGTTCAGGAACCAGTGTGCAACCTCCTCCTTGCTGAACTCCTGGGCCATTGACGTTCGTGCAAGGTACTTAGTCAACAGGACTTGGACTTGATCAACATCCTTCGCTTCCATGGGCCTGAGGCCGTTGGTGGCCGTCTTTTCGGGGAGCTTGTACTTCATAATCTGCCTTTGCTCCGTGGATCCGTGTGGGAGAGGTGAGAACCCGACTTCGTACAGCTTCTTCCAGTCAATACTACGGTGGAAGTAGCGGCAAGTGGCTACCGGGGTGGGCAGAATGACACCAGCCGTGTAGATGGCCTGGAAGATGTCGTTCTGATAGCAACGGCGTGTAATCTCTTTGATGAGAGTCGGTGCAAGACGCTTCGAGCGAAGCTTCTTGTGCACACAGAGAAAATTGATCTCGACAGAGTCGACCAGGTTCTTGCGCACGCGGAGCTTGACGGGGATGCCGGAGATGAAGGCGACCAGCTTGCGAGACTGCGTTGCGCGAACTCCGACATGCCAGATGTCACGCCAGCCGGGAGCCTTGAGAGCCCAGTTCAGGAAGGAGGCTGAGTAGTTGAAGCGGAACATAGCCTCATCATCCTCGACGTAGTGGTGCGTGAGCAAGTCGTAGACTTCCTCCAGCTCCTTCTCGTCCTCCAGGTTCATTGTGACCCACTCAAACCCCTCGACCATTGGCGCCGGCTCCTTCGGCACCCTTTCCTTGTCAATGACCTTGATTGGACCATCCTCAACCTTGAGCTTAGGGTCGTCGAAAGAGGGTACCGGCTGCGTCTGCCAGAACTTGTAGCTAGCCATGTCCTTAGCGTTCTTACTGCCGATGGTGAGGCCAGTCAACAGATCCGAGACACTGAGATTTTTCAGCAGCTCCTGCACCTGCGCCTCGCTCATCTTCTCGAACTCGGACTTGAGGGCGGGGTTCGCGGCCATCAACGCTTCGAGCTGTTCCCTGCTCAGCTTCTGCTTCGGCTGCGCTGAGCCCTCAGAGCTGGGGCCTGCCTCGGCATTGCTCGTGCCCGTCAAAGCATCCTTGAGCTTCTTCTTCTTGCTCTTCTTCTTCTTCTTTTTGGTGGCGCCAGGGGTAGCGCCTTCGTCGGCGGCGGCGGCGGTTTCCTCGTCGCCCGAGGACTCATCGTGCTGCTCGGCGGCTCCGGGCGTCGAGGCTTCGGCGGCGACCTCTTTAGTGGCCTCGGCGGTGGCCTCACGATCGACGGGCTTCGATTCGGAGCTCATCTTTTCGCGCGCGCGAACGTGAGGGTCGTAAAATGTGTCGAGAGGCTGTGTCGCGTTTCGAACGCGGGGTGGTGGGGCGCGAGCTTTCAAGCAAGCGCCAGCAAAGTGAAGATTTCTTGGCACGTCACTAGGTAACCCGGCATCCTGAGCTAAATAGCTACTTCGTCTACTAGGCAGATGCGTTCGAACGACCAGGTAGCAATCAAAACGCCTCCTTTCAATCTGTCACGTTGATATAGGCAACAGCTTTCACGTACGAACATGGATCATCCAAGCCAGCTTGTTGCCAGCCTGATGTCCCTGATATTGTTATTCCTTTGCCTGTACAGCCATCCAACCCGCCAGCGATGCTATGTAAAAAAAGAAACAAGGGAATGTTCCCAACCTGGTATCATCTTACAACGCTAGAATCGCTCCCAAACGAGGATCGTAGAACTCATAACCGTAGCCCGTTGTATGCCAAATTTTGCGCCAATTAGTAGCCAAGAGCCTCTTCCGCGCCAAATGCCTCATGGGCCTATGCTGAGCTCCTGCCTTCGTGCTGATTATCATTATCGCTCTCTCCTACCCTCCGGGCTGGAGTTTCCTCGACCGGCGTGACGCTCGCTGTGATGTGTATGCTGGGAAGTCTTTGTATCGTGGGAAGTTGCGGGGTGGTTCTAGTCTCAACAGGGCTGGTGTACGGCGGCGCTTCCTCCCAACCCAGTTCGTCATAATTTGGCGGCTCAGGCTGAGGTATCCTTGCGTCGCCAAGGTCGCTGCCGTTAGTGGTTGCCAGAGTCAATCTTGAGCCAGAGGCAGAACGGTTGTGGCCGAGCGGGACGGTCTCAAAATCTGTGAGTGCGCTGACCGTGCTGCCATTCCTCTGCGCGTTGCCGAAATCCTCGGACGCGTTTGTCGAGGCTGACAGGACCGAAGTGGCCGAGTAATCGCGGTGGTGCATCACGCGGCTGCTTGCGGCGGTGCTTCCGGGCTGGCTGGCGCCAAATGATGCTGCAGAATCCAACAGTGGGCGGTGATCTGACTCAGCCGAATTCGCCCTGATCCTCGTGCCGTCATGCCGGGCAACACCAAGCTCAGCATACTGAACGGAAGATACCCGGCGCTCACGTTGCGCCTGAGCGTTTTGGTGTTCGGCAATGAGTGCGGCAGACAGCGAGCCTCCGGTTTCCTGGCGCTGGCGACTTTCCCTACGTAGCTGTGCAAGAGTCTCGAGATCACCTCTGTCCCTGGCCTCCCTTCTGCGACGCCTCCGCTCTTCTCGGTCGGCTTGTTCTCTTCGTCTGGCAACGCGGATTTGGTAGAGTGATTCCATCTCGTGGTCCCGCTGCTCCTCCTCTTCTTCCATCGTCTCGGGGAATTCTATGACAACGTCGATGCCTGCACGCTCTCCTTCTCGGGCCAATACCCTCTCGTTTTCTCGCACGGCAGGCGAATATGCAGGCAGGGTCATGACGCTTCTTATCGAGGTGTTACGGTTCACCGGGCCGCTTGCGGCGGTTGCTGCTTGGGCGGGTGCTTCGACTCCGTCCATCTCACGGGCGAGCGATGAGTTGGCACGGTGGCGGCGAGTAGGCCCATCGTTCTCTTGAAGCTGTGCCGAGTATTTTCCTTTGCCGCCGCGCGGGTTCCATTGCTGCCATTTGCGCTTGAGGAAGTTGCCCGGCAACAGCTTGGGCGGACGGGGGGATTTTGCGCGCAGGGTGCGGAGCTTGGCATAGATACCGACGGCAATGATGAGGAACAGTACGACCATAATGCCAACCTGTGGAGCCGTCAGAGTGCGCTCGGCGAATGGAACGTGGGGCTGCAAGGGAGACCTACCACGACAAAGACGCGCCAGTCGGGACCCTTCTTGCCGTCATCGTTGTCCGTGTCCGAGTCGTCGGGAGGCGGATTGTCGCGCCTGAGGAGTGCAGACGGCCATTCTTGGGGCGTAGGAATCCACATGGCAGGAGTTCTCGGTCAATGCGACCGCCAGGCTCGAGGCGGAATGCGCGGGAAGTAGTAGCTTCCGGCGGCTTCGATCAGTCGAGCATCAACGTCAGCGCGCGGCGGCTGTGCAGTCGGGGGCGGCCGGGGGCTGCAGGCGGCGTGCAGGAGACGCAGCAGGTGAAATGTCGGCGAGGGAGGCTCGCGCAGAGCGAGAGACAAAACGAGCGACGAGACCAAGAGGCAGAGGCGGAGGCAGAGGCAGAGGCAGAGCGCCGCGGCTGCGAGTTATTCCTGGCGCGGACGGAGTGGGACGGGTCTGAGGCAGGTTTGCTGATCGGCTGCGGCGCACCGGGACAGTGGCACAGCGGCCCTCCAAGCTGTGCCCTGGCGGCGCCTATTCGCCCACGCTGACGCTGCCCGCCCGCGCGAACGCCTGCCGCGCTGCCGTTGCTTGCTGGCAGCGCGCGTCCCCCGGCCCCGAGGACGGCCAGCGTGCTGCCGCCAGCCGCAGTCCTGCAGTCCTGCAGTCCCGCAGTCCCTTGACCGGCTCTCCGTCGCCGTGGGCCCGGCCGCCTGAAACCGCCTTGTCGCTTCGCAGCATGCGCCGGCCACGCTCCACTCATCGCCCTTAATACGAGCACGAATCGCCTGCCGCCGTACGAGCTTTTCCCTTTATCTGCGCCATCGCGTCGATTCTGCGGCTTTATTCCAACAGCCTTGTCCTCTTCCCGTCGAGCCCGCGAGACAGACTGCGCTGGATCCGGCCCGGCCAATGAGTCCACATGTTGCGTATCAGTAGATACGAGCCCGTCCGGACGAGCCGCGCCCGACGCGTAGCGGATGGGTCGCGTCCTCCGCAGCATCCCGGCTTCCGCCCGCAAGAGCCATTGGCGACATTCCGCTGCAGGCCATCGTGCTCACGCCTGCCGTGTAATAGGTATACACAGTAGGGCCGGCAGAACTGAGACCCAGGCCCTCTCGCGTAGGAAATTGATGGGCTCAGCTTCTCCCCGACTAACTAGTCTCCCGTGGCGCCGCGGTGTTTGGCCTGGACCTCGCACGGATTCGGCCAACGTTCTGATGTCCGTCAATTGGCTCCATCTCGCCAGTCGGCCATCTCGCTTAAACCTGCGTCTCACTCTCTTGCCGGCTTCCTCACTTGCATCTGCCCAACGAACGCGTCCTTCAACTTTCCATTGCCATCAAGACGCACGGCATCCTATTGCCGCTGGTATCCACACATCATCTCCCGGCTAAATCGTAGGCAGTCCAAGTACCACATGCCAGATTGAACGAGCAAAAGAGCTTGGGGTCGAAATGGCCTGGAACCTTCTAGGGAGAATTCTCTCATTGTGCCGGAGGCTGCGATACAGATGAGGGCCAAGCTTCAGGCGGAAGGTTGTCGCCATGGCTTGCGGTCTTGGCTCCGGTTCCCCATTCAACGAGATGGATTGCCAGAATTGTCGGCGCGAAGGTCACGCAACCTCTCAGCGGGACTGATGCGGCCAGAATCACGTTCAGCCGTCGAGAGTAAGATCGCAAGTCGGACGGCGCTTCCACATCCGGGTGAATGCTCCCCTATCCAAGTGGCTCTAGTTACCAAAGGAACACACGCAAACTGTCCTCTGCAGTGCTCCTTCATAACATGCTGAACAGGTTTCTTCACGAGTTCCATGATCTAGACCGGACCTGATTGTCCGAACATTCCCCGGTCCACGTAGTCTTATACAGACCATAAAGCCGGGATGTCCGCGGTATGATTCACTGACAAACCATGCAATAGAGATCTCACATGCATATTAACGGCCTGCCACAATCCTAGCAATCGCAAAGGCATCGCATCTCCCCAATTCTTGTGAACAAGGCTCCATTTCCAAGCCAACGTTGTGGATAGCGACCCGGCCGCAGGTGCTTCCAAATATAGAGCATGGCTTACACAAGATTTAGGGCACGCATGTGTACGGCTGGCTTACATCATCGTATAGAAAAGCCAAGACGGGTACGGCCTGACTATTTTCGTCTAACCCCTATCGTCAGCATTGGCCTGGAGGATTTCGGGGCGGGAGTCCCCGCACACGATCTAATGGAGAGAAACGCATCACAAATTCGTGCGCATCGGCCCATCGCCTCGGCCGTCTACAGACATCACTTGCGTCGGAATTCATGGCACATTACTCGAATCTATCGGTGCTATCTTCTAAGCTTCGCTTGATCAGCCAGGGCATTGCGACCGACTATGACCCCAGCAGCTTCATCCTTGCCCCGACCGCCAGATTTCCGAACCTTTCCGGCAATTCACAATTCCCCAATTCATTCGGCCTCTTCATTCATGCGTCTATGTGTTATACCACGAGATGAGAACAACTCTCAACGTGGCCCGTTGAGCGCAACCGCTGCTTCATCCCAGACAGCCCCAATATTGTTACTGTAGATCCAGGACATGTCGGTTCCTCCGTCCACGATGACCTTATTCGCTACTCGCTCATCGAAAGAAGGATTCCCTATATCGCGCAACTTGGTCGCCCGCCGAGATGCCTCGGACGCCAGGTGAGCATACATCCGGGAATAGTAAGGCAGCCGTATCGAACCAAACAGCGGCAAAGCCTTGCTTAGATCGTTCCTGAAGTACGACAGTGCTTGAGCCAAGATCCACCCGTCTTCCATAGCAAACCCTGCTCCAGATCCAAACGCTCCGGACAGAGCGTGTGAGGAGTCGCCGACAAGGACTATCTTATTGTTCCACGCTGTCAACTGGCCTAATTCTGGACCAGCAAACGCTGCAAATTCCCGCCATCCACCTTGAGGTACTCGCGCCAACACTTCTCTGATCTTCGGGAGGTACTCCTTCGTCCTGATCAGTGCTTCGAGCTTCACGATCTCTAGTGCGAACTTACCGTGAAGTGGGATTCAACATGATCATTCGCAACCGGCACACCCCAACTGACTTTGCTCGCACTGTGTGTGACTGGATCATGCCAGGATCTAGCTGCAATCTCCCACAATCCTTCTCCAACCGGCGAGAAGTACACGTGGGTAGTCGGCGAATGCCACCAGCCAGTTGTGCCGAAACGGGGATCCAGGTCTTTTACGTCGTCCCATGGAAGCAGGGTCCGCCAGATCGTTGTTCCAGTGAACCTAATCTCATAGTCCGGCCATGCCGTATCTCGGACAACCTGTGGACTTGTTACTACGGCGTGTATTCAATCTCTGCCGGGAGACATACGGAGCGAATACCATCAGCACCAACGACCAAGTCAACCGTCGTAGAGCTACCATCTTTGAAGTGCAGCTCAACGCCTTCTCCACCCTTGTCGACCATTCTCGTCAGCTTTTTGGAAAGCTGGATGGTTCCTGGTTTCACATGGGCCAAAAGCGCTGACTGGAGCTTCGTTCGCTGGGTTCGGATCGGCGGATGTTTCGTGTCGGTCTGCGGCTTCTCGAGGCGGTGTAGTTCTTCGCCAGAACGGCCGTTCCTGCAATTCAAAGCGCTCAACAAGAATTCCAAACAACAACAATTCAGGCTTACAGGTTCAACACCGTCCTCGTCTCGTGGCCGCTGGTCAATGTTCCAGCTACACCGAGTAGTTCCAAGACATTCCAAGAATTCGGTCCAATGCTTATCCCAGCACCGACCTCACGTAGCACGCTAGCCTGCTCATATATGGCCACCTCGACATTCGGGATCTTGGAGAGCGCTATCGCCGCGGCCAAGCCGCCTGGCCCACCTCCGACGATGGCTACTTTCAGATACCGGGCGGATGTGTCAATTGTCATTTCGGAGCTGGTGTTGGATGTCCACGATGGCTAAAAGACACGTCTTCCAAGCTTGAATTTAAAGTTGGCTCTCGCGAGAAAGTTCGGCGCGCTGTTGACAAAGCAGCATCAACGTCAATTGTCACGTGAATGGCGTGCGAGGAACACCAACATTGCAGCGGTCCAGTGACGTGCCGCGCATAGATAGCTATCGCAAAAGTGGCGGGGTGCTGGTGGTGTGAGACGGAATTGCCTGAGCGGCGCTCACATGGATGAATTCCGCTGCTCGCCTACCTATCCACTTCGGAGGTGTCCTTCGAATCCCTTTTCTCACGAGCCCAGCTAGTACTGATGAGGTGCGAGGGCTCGGTGTCGAAAGCCGTCAGATTCGTACCATCTGCCTTGTAAATATTTGGATTGATGGTTTGATAATACGACCTATGCACTTCTCAGGCTCGGACGGCGGTCTCATCCGCATGGCGTGCGCTTGGGTGCAAATGAAATGGACACCCCCCAAGCCAAGCCAAGCGCGTTGGTGGGGAATCTAAACATTCATCGGATGGCCTTGGTGCATAGATCAAAGCACTTTCTGTATCCGGATAAATGCTTCACCTCACGCAGGTGCCTTACCTCACGCTTCCTGTCGGCCAGAGCACCTCTTGTATGTACAGCCATTTCTTTTGCACCTCATTCGCAAGCAGACTTCAGATCTCGGGAACTCTAGGTTTTGTCAACGGATCCCCCCGCCATTTCATTCCTTACTAATATGAGATAGGTGCAATCTTCCGGAACCTCGCCGCCTCTTGCTCTTGCCGCTATTTTCGACTTCCTTTGTACTGGCATGCCTGCGCGTATCAAGGCTTTTTTTTTTCAAGATAACAGGAGAAGCATCGATCGTCAGTGAAGCATGGGCTACGCGCTTCCAATAAGCCAGGAATCATGGGTGAAAAGAATGAGAATTCGGTGACAGACGATGGGTAAGGCGAAGAATTCTGGGACGGTTCGTGGTGGGGAGACGGACGATGCTCAGCAGGCGGGCAGAGGGAGAACAACACGGCCGCCGCAGCCGGATCGGCCACGTATCCAGATCCGAAAAGACCGAAACGCGCGGCATATTCTCGTGCGGACATTTGTGGTTTGAATTGGAGCATGGAGCAGCGATTGCCAATTGCTTATCTCCACGGCACGCTTGGAGTCACTGCATCGAGCACGGTTCCGGTCTCAGATTTACCCTAAGTGGACTGGCCCCGCGGATCTTTGGCCTTAAACAACAACCCAGCCATCCCGCGGGTGCTCCTTCGGGGCAATGAAACACCCAAACGGCGCCGCTTCGTAATTCGACGCTATCGCGCCATCTCCCACGGAGACGGATCTTCTAGAAGGCGGCAGGGAATGTCCCTTACCTCCGGCATGGTGTGTTCAGATGTTCAGACCCGGATGCCTCTAGCTCGGCCATTCGGTCCTTTGCACATCCGCCTCCTGGAAACGGGCACCGTGGTGAATGCTTTGGATCAGTATGGGCTCAGCAGATGGAATCGTGAGCGGTCAAGGAATGGCTGGTTCTTCTTCCTGGGCCACGATTACTGATCTTTGGGCAATGAGCATGTCGGCATGCCGGACTGCAGCGCCCCGGAGATGTCTCCGTTTCTGCGGACACCTTCTTGTGCATGAGCAGTCTCGCGTGGGAGAGAGGGGGCAGAAGTAAGCACCCCGGCGTGTTGCTCGCGAAGAGCCACCAGGCTGGTATTTCGAACAATGCAAATGCCATGGGGGACTGCCGCCGCTCACCCGAACTCGTACGATCCCAAACATGGTCTGCCGCGGGCGTGGCGAGGATGTGCGGTGAACGCGCACCCTATGCCGTAATTCCGGGGAATATCCGGGCTCAATTCAAATCATGGACTCGATAGAGCTTCCATAATGGCCGTTACGGGCAGCAGAGGGCGCCGAGATCTCGTTGTGGAGGCGTCCCGTTGGCCGGCGTGGTGCCCCTGGAGCCCTTTGCGATCTCCTTTTCCACGCGACTTCGGCCGTTGTGGACGCCCGCGCCACGTGCGGGCCGACGCACGCGAAGGCCACGGCCCACGCTCGGAGCAAAGATGATTGGTGGCGTCAGGGTGATCTCCACAATTGTGGGAATATGCGACTTACAGATGGACGTCTGCTAACTGCAAGCGGGCTGAATTCCGTCGAGCTGCTTCAGTCTTTCGATAGAGACAGAGCCGTCACGATTGCTAATACATGGTCCCTCAAACTAATCACTCCACCCGTGCAAACGGCCGTGGAGCTTTATAGATGCCTCTCCGGCGTCGCTGGCCGAGAGTTGAATCCTCAGCTTTGTGCCCCAACAAGCAGCCCAACCACCACCGACACCATGCCTTCTCCCCGCTTCGAGTCCGAGAACGTTGACCCGGCACCCCTGGGCCAGCCTCTCAAGTTCGAGTTCTCCGGCCGTGTGGCCAAGAACCGCTTCCTCAAGGCTCCTCTGACGGAGCGCATGTCGTCGTGGGACTTCAAGAACGTCGAGAAGCGCGGCATCCCGTCCAAGGAGCTCATCAACCTCTACCGCAGATGGGGCGAGGGTGAGGTTGGTGTCGTTATCACCGGCAACACCTTCTTCGAGCCTGAGCACCTCGAGGCCATGGGCAACCCCATCATCCCCAAGGACGCCCCCTTCGAGGGCGAGCGCTTCGAGGCCTTCAAGGCCATGGCAACCGAGTGCAACAAGCACGGTTCCATCTTTCTGACCCAGGTCAGCCACGCTGGCAGACAGGTCTGGTAAGTGGAGTCTTTCTGTGCGGAGACCGCCGGTGGAGAAGCTGCTAAACTCGAGACCAGGGACGCCATCCAGCCCAACCCCATCTCGGCCAGTGACGTGAGGCTCGAGAAGGAGGTCATGGGCATGCACTTCGCCAAGCCCCGTCCGGCCACGCAGGAGGATATTGACGGCATCGTCGAGGGCTTCGCGCACACGGCCGAGTACATGGAGAAGGCCGGTGGCGACGGCATCCAGGTGCACGCGGCCCACGGCTATCTGCTTGCTCAGTTCCTCTCTCCCGACACCAACAAGCGCACCGACAAGTACGGCGGCCCCATCGAGAACCGTGCGCGGATCATCACCGAGATCGCGGCGGCCGTGCGCGCCAGGACCGGCCCCAACTTCGTCATGGGCATCAAGCTCAACTCGACCGAGTTCCAGGACAAGGACTTCCAGGCCGAGGAGGCCAAGAGGCTGTGCAAGGTCCTCGAGGACGCCAGCTTCGACTTCGTCGAGATCTCCGGCGGCTCCTACGAGGATCTCGGCTTCCTCCACAACAAGCGCGACTCCACCAAGCGCCGCGAGGCCTACTTCCTGGAATTCGCCGAGCTGATGGCCCCTAACCTCACCAAGACCAAGTGCTACCTCGTCGGTGGCCTGCGCACCGTCGGCGCCATGGTGCAGTGCCTCAACATCGTCGACGCCGTTGCTCTTGGCAGGCCGCTCTGCCAGGAGCCCCGGTTCTGCAAGGACATCCTCGCCGGCAAGGTCAAGGGCGCCATCATCCAGAAGGGCGACCCCACCGACTACCTCTTCAACACCATTGCTGCTGGTAAGCCGTTTCCCCTGCCGCTCCTGCAGCCATCCACACTAACAAGTCGTGCTACGCAGGTTCGCACATGCTCCAGATTGGCAAGGACCACGAGCCCATCGACCTCAGCCAGGAGGAGAACCTCCAGAGCTTCCTCAAGGACCTCGGCGCCTGGGGCCAGCAAATGGCCACCAACTCCGAGCTCATCCACTATGGCTGGGTCCACGTCGAGTCCGGCAAGATTCTGCCCTACGGCGCTCCCGCCCCGGAGATCGTCAACGCTTAGAAATGATTTTTTGAAAAAGGAAAAATACCCAATTTTTTGCTGCGCATGAGCATGGAATCATGGCTTTGGAGGGCCCAAAAAGAATAGACAGTAGACGGAAATGCATGAATGATCCTCCATGAGCCGAGACCCGAAGTCTGTGTGATCCAGACAGTCTGCAATTCCGTTTCAAGTGTTTGTTCACGCCGACACCATCGCATCCCTGTGCACATCTGCTGGATAAGTTCCATCCTGTTGCACACCCTTTGACGTCATGCTCTGAAAAGAAGTCATTTCGTGCAGCAGCGGTGGCCTCCAGGGCGAATCGTTCGGTGCATATGCCTGTAGTTGAGCGTTTCTATAGTATGATTCGAGCGGAGACCTCGCCTGGGCGGCAATCCCTCTGAGCGAGAAGCTCTCATACAAGACGAAAAGAGGAGTTGGACACCGCACAAAACACGCAGAAACTTGGGCCGAGGAAGGCATTGGAAGCAGGATCTCAGAATGCAAATCGAGCCAACGGGGCACTGCCAGCAGGCCGAACCACGCGGAGCTGTCTCTCGAGCTGGCGAGGCCGGAACGGCAGCGGCAGGAGACAGAGGTGGAGGCGACAAGGGAGGCGGCGGGCGTGCAGGCGGCCATCGGAAAGATTCAGACGTGCTGGAGGAAGCCTTCGTCGACAGTGCTCTGGTGGAGGAATGCAGACTGGATGGGAAGGAAGCAGCAATCAGAAACGGGAGCGGGCTCACCGGGGGTCTTCTTTGAGCGGCGTTCGCGGCTTCCAGGGGGACACATGTTGGGGCCGAGGAAATCCAATGCGCAACGAGGGGCGATGTGGCATTGCGGGCGTTGGGTGGAGAGGATTCCTGAACGAGCGCAGGGAGGGTGGGTGGGCAGCCGGATGGAGGATGGAGGAGCGCGAGAGGAGCGCGAAGAACACAAGCCTCGCCAACCGCGCCAAGCCCAGCAGGCGGCGACGCGTCCCGGCCGGCCTCACCTCACCTCACCTCCACCACCCACCTCCCACTGCCCACTGCCCACCACACGCCGTCTCCGTCCGCGTCGCTCGTCGCGGCCGCAGTCTCGCCCGCCATGACATCCGGTGGCGACGCCGCGAGGGCAGTCGCTCATTCCCGGCCGTGCCGCCTGCATTCCACGCAGCAGACGTCCCGCCGGCGAGCCGTTCACGACGCGGAGCCGCTCTATAGATGACAGGATTCCAACGCGTTGCTCGCGCAATCAAAATCCACAGTGCTGTGTTTTGCAGATCACATTTCTCGCTGCCCCCGACCGTGACCACTTATTGCGCCTGCATCCCTCGTGTTGCTCCTCCAGCCCCAGTGCTGTCCATTCGTTTGTTCGCGTCTTCAGGTAGTCTCACTGTCGCTTTTGTACTGACATCAGCTGAAATGATCCCCCGCCGCTTGGCTGCGGCCCTGCTTGTGCCGCTCGCCGCCGCCCGCGTGCTCGAGCATCGCCAGGACGACAACCTGTACCGCATCCTCGAGATTGACGTAGCGGTAAGCGTCTTTGGCCAGCCCGTCCTGGTTCAGACGTCGGTCTCCCAGGATACAACCATTACTATAGCCGCCGATTATCAGCTCACTGTCATAAACGCCCCGACCTTTGTAAACACACTTATTACCGTTTTCAGCACCACTACCGCCGTTTCGTACCAGACAGTCACCACCCGAAGGCCCGGCGGCTCTGCTACTCTTCTCCCAACGGCATCTCCCTCCGTGCTTCCTTCGACAACCATCATTCTGTCAAGCACATCTTATCAAACTCCGGGCCCGTCGTTCACCTCTTCCTTCCCGACCTCCGCTGCCTCTTCGAGCCAAGGCGTCCCTTCTTCAACAAGGTCAGAACCGGAATTCCCGTTCTCCACGAGCTCAGCCACAGGCCTGCTAGAGTCTTTGAGCAGTTACTTGCTTGGAGGAAGTACATTGACTAGTGTTTCTACGCTTTCTGTCCCGTCAAGCTCCGAAAGCAGCTATGCGCCCGGGTCTAGCAGCTCCATTGGGCTCTCCAGCTCCGAGAGCTCTTCCTCGTCTTCATCCTCGAGCACTCCGGGGTTTGGGGATGCCTCGAGCAGCAATTCAGAGTTTCAGTCCTGGTCTGCCTTATCCTCTTCTATCTCCGTATCGTCTGTGACAGAATCGCTAAGCTTTCCGGGCACCAGCCCTGAGTCCGAATCTCCGGCAGCCTCCCTGACGTCTGAGACAAGCTCGCTGGGCTCTTCGAGCACCAGCGAATCTTCCTCTTCCTCCGTTATATCTATGACGGAGTCGCCGAGCCTTCCGAGTACGAGCTCCGCGTACGAGTCTTCTTCTGCCTATATCTCTGTCTCTAGTACATCTACGACCGACTCGTTCAGTTTTCCGGGTAGCAGTACCGAGTCCCAGTTCTCTTCTCTGTACTCTACCGGGTCTTCCTCGGAATCATCAACGAGCAACACCGAGTCCCAGTTCTCTTCTCTGTACTCTACCGGGGGTGCCTCGGGATCATCAACGAGCAGTACCGAGTCCCAGTTCTCTTCTCTGTACTCTACCGGGGCTTCCTCGGAATCATCAACGAGCAACACCGAGTCATCTCTGCTCAGCAGCTATGAGCTCAGCAGTGCTCTCCCGAGCTCTTCGTTGATATCGAGCATTGTCTCGGAGCTGCTTTCGACCAGCAGCTATGCCTCAAGCAGCGTGCTGCCCAGCTCCCCCTTGCTGTCGAGCGCCATCACGGAGCTTTTTACACCCAGCAGCGTTAGCAGTGCGTCTTCGGTATCCAGTCCCACCTTTTCGCAGTCTGCCAGCGATTCGCTTTATCTCTCCGCTTCTTTGTCCGCCTCGGTTGGCCTTTCTTCCAGCACTGCGGAGGCGTCTTCTCTGCTTTCGATACCATCGCAGTCATCGATACCATCACAGTCATCGATATCGGAGGGTTTGTCTGGGCTTTCAACTGTCATCCTCAGCACTAGCTCAACGTATAGCTCATCAGCTGTGTCCTCAAGCCCCAGTACCCCGCCAACCGAGATCTCGACCTCTCCTTTACTTTCCGGATCCAGCTCTTTGACCCTAAGCTCCTCACCATATTTGATGGCTTCCAGCTCCCAGAGCTCCTATACGCTTGGCTCCGCAAGTATCAGCGCGCCAAGCTCGTACGCTACTTCGGACCTGTCTACTTCGTCTGGAGCGATATCTAGCAGCGCTACAGTTTCAATCTCAATTTCGCCCAGCAGTGCAAGCGAGCCCTTCTCCCTTTCCACGAGCTTTGGGTCTTCACTTTCGTCGACGTCGCCTGTTGTACCATCAGTACCGCCCGAGGTTTCTTCGTTGCTGGAATCGCTCAGCGTGGCTCCGACAGACTCTGCCATCATTAGCTCGCTGGCCAGCCAGCTCGCGGATATTTCGTCGATCTTGAGTTCTGCCGCGTATCCCTCAATTAGCTTGTCAGCGTCCGTCTCGGTGTCCGGAGAGTTGTCCGGCTCGGTATCCCGAGAGCTGTCTTCCCTTCTCCCGAGCAGCCTTCCGAGCGAAATAGTCTCTTTGCCGTCGATTCTGACCAGCTCCGGCTCTCTACTGCCTTCATCGGCTAGCATATCCTTACCGTCAAACAGCGGGCCACCTTCTCCAATACCTCTTTCATCTTTCGGACCGCAGCTGTCCTCGGTGCTCTCGAGCGTGGGAGGCTTGACAACCATTCTGCCTATCCCGATTGTCTCCTCGCTGCTTTCGCAAATTGTCGATAACTTGACAAGGTCATCCGTGCTCCCAACCTCGCTGCCGCTGAGCCCCTCCCTATCACAGTCGCTCGGGCTGACTCTGCCAACTCTTTCTTCTCCGCTCTCTTTGTCGAGCCTTTCTTCCAGCTCAACCCCCCTCCCGAGCCTTCCTCTGACCTTTTCGCCAATCACTGGAACCCCAAGCCTTCCCCAGACTCTCCCGACGAACGTCCCGCTGGAGTCCATAGTGTCAGACCTCTTGGGAATTACTACAAGATTGGGGCCCTTGCCAACAAGTGTTCCACTTGACTCGGTCATCTCAAATCTTCTGGGCATTACCACGAGATCAGGGCCCTTGCCGACAAGCATCCCACTTGACTCGGTCATCTCGAGCCTCTTGGCTATCACCTCGGTGCTGGGGCCCTTGCCGACAAGTGTTCCGGTAGACTCGCTTGTTTCCGAGATTCTGGGAATCACCACGCGCTTGCCGAGCCTCTCGCTTTCCCTCTCGCTGCCAACAACTGTACCAGTGGAGTCACTCGTGTCGCAGCTCCTCGGGGCCACGAGCCTGTTGGAGGCTTTGCCGACCAGCGTTCCGCTTGAATCAGTCATTTCAGATCTCCTCGGTATCAGCACCCGCTTGCCCAGTCTCTCGCTGACTCTTCCGCTGCCAACCGGCTTGCCTACAAGCATCCCAGTTGAGTCTGTTCTTTCGGACTTGCTGGGTATTTCCACCCGTCTATCTGGTGTCTCCCTTCCATTAACACTGCCAACTGGATTACCCACCAACCTTCCACTAGACACGCTTATTTCGGATGTGCTGGGCTTTACTACCCTTTCCCTTCCACTTCCTTTGCCAAGTAGTGTCCCGGTCGATTCACTCATATCGGACATCCTGGGCATCACAACACGCCTTCCGAGTATCTCTCTCCCTATCACACTGCCGACTGCTTCGCCAAGCCTTTCGCTTCTTTCGGACGTTCTGGGGGTTACAGCGCTCTTACCCGGGGTCTCCCTCTCACTGCCACTGCCGTCCAGTGTTCCAGTCGAGTCTCTTCTATCGGACGTTCTAGGTATCACTTCAGGCTTACCCAGTCTTTCTCTGCCTACCAACGTCCCCATCGAGTCTGTCTTGTCGGACCTCTTGGGCATCACCACACGCCTTCCTAGCGTCTCTCTCCCACTTTCGTTGCCGACGAACGTGCCCGTCGACTCGGTGCTATCAGACCTATTGGGTATCACCTCTCGTCTGTCCAGTATCTCCCTCGGGCTTCCTTTGCCTACAAGCATTCCGCTGGATTCTGCTCTGTCAAATCTTCTGGGAATCAGTTCACTTAGCCTGACCTTGCCTACAAACGTGCCGGTGGGGTCTGCTCTTTCAGACCTCCTGGGGATCACGACTCGCCTTCCACCGCTGCCACTGCCATCCAGCATTCCACTCGAGTCTCTCCTATCGAGCATTCTTTCGCTCGGCGTTTCTCTGCCGCTTCCCAGCGTCTCTCTGCCGCTGTCAAGCCTTTCTCTGTCGCTCCCCAGCGTCTCTCTGCCGCTGTCAAGCCTTTCTCTGTCGCTCCCCAGCGTCTCTCTGCCGCTGTCAAGCCTTTCACTGCCACTCCCCAGTGTCTCTCTACCGCTATCAAGCCTTTCACTGCCACTCCCAAGCGTTTCGCTCCCAAGCGTTTCGCTCCCCAGCATCTCCCCTCCGCTTCCTAGCATTTCTCTGCCTCTCTCCAGTGTCTCTCTGCCGCTTTCTAGTGTCTCCCTGCCACTTCCCAGCGTTTCCCTCCCTCTTTCTAGCATTTCTCTCCCACTTTCTGCCGTCTCTCTACTACTTCCCGGCATTTCCGTCCCGCTTTCTAGCGTTTCCCTTTCACTTCCTACGGCTTCTCTACCGCTCCCAAGCGTTTCTCTACCGCTCTCAAGCGTTTCACTTGCGCTTCCCAGCGTTTCTCTACCGCTCTCAAGCGTTTCACTTGCGTTTCCCAGCGTTTCTCTACCGCTCCCAAGTGTTTCTCTACCGCTCTCAAGCGTTTCCCTTCCGCTTCCCAGCGTTTCTCTCTCACTCCCCACGGGTCTTCCAAGCCTTTCCCTCGGATCGTCTTTGGCATTGCCTTCTGCAAGTTTTCCGCTGAGCCTACCGAGCAGCGTTCCGCTTGACTCGGCAGGATCAGACTTGTTGGCTGGCGTGACGAGCATCCTGGGCAGTTTGCCCAGCGGTCTTCCGACCAGTGTTCCCCTCAGTTCGGTCGTTTCTGAGCTTCTGGGCGTCACAAGCCTCTTGGGGAACCTTGCAAGCGGGCTGCCGACGAGCGTCCCTCTCGACTCGGTAGTCTCGAACTTGTTGGGCGTCACGAGTTTATTGGGAAGCTTACCGAGTGGGCTGCCAACGAGCGCACCTCTGGATTCGGTGGTCTCGAACTTGCTGGGTGTCACGAGTGGGCTTCCGAGCAATGTTCCGCTCAACTCGGTGATCTCAGGCTTGCTGGGAAGTCTCTCGGTCCCCACGAGCTTACTACCGCTACCGAGTATTACTTCCCCGCCGATTCCGAGCTTGCCGCTTTCCAGCATCAGCCTGCCGTTGCCGAGCATTGGCTCTGTTTCTCTGCCTGGAATCTCTCTCTCCGGGCTTGCTAGCGTCTCGCTATCCCTCCAAACGAACCTGGTGAGCGATCTCGGCAGCGCCCTTCAAGGCGTGGCCACCGATCCAGCAGCAGTGAGCAGCATTCTATCCAATGTCGGCGATGTTGTTCAAAGCCTGTTGAGTATTAGTCCTGGGTTTTCTCTGCCCCCTCTGTCAGGATTGACCGGCCTGCCACTTCCTACAGCGAGTGGTCCTGTGAGCTTGCCTCCTCTACCAAGTGACGTTGCGGGATTGTCAAGCGTCTTGCCTACCGCCAGCATACCCCTTTTGAGCGACCTTTCGGCACTCCAGAGCGTCTTGCCGACGCCCCCGCCAGTCCTGTCTTCCTTGCTCGGAGACATCAGCCTTCTTCCTAGCCAGCTGGCCACGGACCCTCTGGCCGTGACGTCTCTCGTATCGGCAATTGGCGACGTCGTCAGTGGCTTGCCGTCTGCGGCGCTGCCTGCCATTTCGAGCCTGCTGTCGAACGCGCTGAATTCACCTAGCGGTCTCTCCAGCCTCCCAGTTGGGCTGCCCACTGGTTTGCCATCAGACCTTGGCGTCCTCTCGTCCGCGCTGCCTGGCGTGTCCCTCCCGTCAAATCCAGCTGATCTGAGTTCTTTGCTCAACAGCCTTCTGCCGACTGCACCTGCGGACGTCCCGGGCGCGCTTTCATCGATTTTGGCGAGCCCTCAGCTCAGCGGGCTACTGTCCAACTTGCCTCTTTCAACCCGCCTTCCGCTGAGCGACCTTGCCAATTTGCCATCACTCCCATCGGCTCCGCAATCTCTGCTGCTGCCCTCGCTTCCCGTCGGCAGCTCGCCTTCGCTTCCAGCTGCACTGTCGCTGTCCCTTAGCTTGAGTGCCGGGCTGCCAGATCTTGGGTCTGCGCTTGGCCCATCTGGCATCCTTCCATCTTCGCCCCTCGGCGAGTCTCTTCCGGTTACGGGCATACCAAGCACTCTGGCACTTCATTCCAACCCCGCCGACCTGGCTTCGCTGGCATCTCAGATTCCAGCGTTGTCTTCCCTCGCCAGTGACATTCCGGCGCTGAGCTCGGTTCTTGGACAGCCCTCGCTGCCACCGGTGAGTGCAAGCTTGCCTTCGCTCGGACTGCCTCTGTCCAGCGAACCGGTCGACCTTATTACAGCACCGCCGCGTCCTATTCCCAGCGAGTTGGTGGAAACCGGAATCGCGTCTATCAACTCGGCCGTCTCGCAACTGCTTTCGGACATTGGTAGCGATGTTCCGGGTCTGCTCTCGACGAATGCACCACTGGCGTCGCTGGTCAGCCAGCTCCCGACCAATTTGGGTGGATTGGCCAGCGCACTCCAGAGCAGCGCGCCATTGGACGAAGCCGTGTCGCAGCTGCTGTCCAATCTGGCGCCCTCGCTGCCTACGGGTGTGCTGCCGTCCCTCGGTGTGTCGTCACCTGGCCTGCCGTCAGCTGCTCTGCCAAGTGCTGCCCTGCCGTCTTCTGCGCTTCCTTCTTCGGTGCTCCCGTCTTCTGTGCTCCCGTCCTCGGCCCTCCCGTCTTCGGCCCTCCCGTCTGATATTCTTCCCTCTCTCAGCCTGCCCACCTCTGGACTTCCACTCGACTCGGGCGTCCCGGATGCTCTCTCGAGCTTGGGATCGGTGCTGCAGACAGCGCTTCCTCTGTCACCGCTCACCGCAATCAGTGATGGTCTATCTACCAACGCTCCGTTGGCGTCGGCGCTGGCGAGCAACTTGGCGTCCCTTTCGCAGGTTCTGTCGAATTTGGCCCCGAGCGGCTTGCAGTCGCTTTTGCAGCCCAGCCTTGGTGCTCCCAGTGCTGGCCTGCCGTCTTCTGCTCTGTCCAGTCCTGCTATTCCCGCATCCATCACTGCGGCCGTTCCGGCAAGCCTCCCGCTTCCTTCGACTATCAACACCAACCCTTCAGATGACCTGACTGATCTCGGCTCTGCGGTCTCTGCTCTGCCGACAGCAATCACCGCTGCTCCGCCAGCATCCGTCGTCTCTGAATTGCTCAGTGCTCTCCCCAGCACGCTGCCTGGCACTTTGAACTCGGTTCTCTCGGACTTGGTTGGAGACTTGGCCAGCAATCCCGGCGACCTGGCAAGCGCACTGCAATCACTTGTCCCTCAGCTTTCTCTCTCCGGACTGAGTGGCTTGCTACCGCAGTCGTCCGGCCCATTCCTCCTTTCGAGTAACGTTGTCCCTTCCAATCTGCCGAGTGCCCTGCAATCACTGGCAGTTTCGGTGTCAGCCTCCGCAGGGCTTAATATCCTGTCCTCGCCGTCTGCTCCGGCAATCACCTCCCCGGCGCTGCCTCTCTCGAGCCCTAGCACACTGCCGCCCACTCCGACGGACGTGGACTTGAGTTCGAGCCTTCCTGGCTTAGATTCGGCCTTGGCGTCTAATGCTCTCCCTTCTGAACCCCTGGGTCCAGATTCGGCTTTGCCATCTGATCTGGGTTCAGCCTTGCCGTCCAACGTCGTCTCGGCGCTGCCTACCAACCCTGTTGCATCGTCTCTCGCCAACGACGTCTCTCAAATCCTGGGCAACCTTCCAACTACTGCTGTTCCGACGGACAACCCCGTGGCCTTGAGCTCGGTGGCCGACAACCTGCAGTCTTTGGCGTCTCTAGCCAATCCAAGTGGGTTGGGCTCGCTTCTTCCAACGGAATTGCAGTCGCAGTTGGGGCCCATTGGCAGTTTGCTCTCGCAGGCCCTTCCCGGATCCTCTGCAGCGCCGACCACGCTGTTGACCGTCACTGGCGCTCCATCGGCGGCCCTACCAACGAGCTTCGCCTCCGCCATCAACTCAGCACTCGGTGGCCTGGGATCCTTGCTTTCAGGCGGTCCTGCGTCTCCGACCGGTCTGCCTGTGGCATCAGCATCACCTCCAGCCAACGGCGATCTCAGCGACACGCTTAGTATTCTCCCCGCCAGTTCCGCGCAGAGCTTAGCTAGTCCAGTCCTCAGTAGCAACCCGGTTAGTGGTAGTCCGCTCGGTGGTCTTCCCACGACTCAAGCGCCATCGCAGATCCTGTCAGGTGCAGGATTGCCCTCGCTCCTCGCGCCTGGTCAATCGACGGCCCCCTCGGCCGGCCCGAGCCTGCCCTCTCCATCTGATGTCGACACTGATAGCGCCCTTCCGGGCGTGAGTGATGTGGTTTCCGATCTTGCTTCGCTGCCTTCCGTTACTGGCATTCCCGGGCCATCAAACCCTGTTGGCACCCTTCTCTCACAAGTTGCCTCTGGTGTCGGTGAAGTTCTCACGAACCCTAACGCGGTGCCGTCTGTTCTATCCCAAATCGGCAATGCCTTGACGGGTACATCTGTTCCCACGCCCTCAGCAGCGCTGAGCGCACTGCCGTCTGACCAAACCAACTCGGCCCTGTCGGATTTCAGTGATGCTCTCACGAATTCTGTCGCTCTGCCTTCTGCACTCTCGCAACTACAGTCGTCCAACTCCGTCCAGTCGAGTGCCGTCGACTCGGCCCTGTCAGACCTCAACGCGGTCCTCACAAACCCCAGCGTGGCTCTCCCCTCAGCGCTATCTTACTTGGGCAACGCCCTGACAAACTCTCTGGGCGGTCTCCTCTCGTCACAGGCCACGCCAACACCCTCTTCCGTCCCCAGCGTAGCCTCAGCGGCCCTGCCTACCTTGGGCGCTCTCTCTTCGTCACCCAGTGCCCTCTCTTCAGCAGCCCCATCCGTGTCGAGTGTTCTCTCTTCGCCACTCATCGTCCCATCCTCGGCTTCGAGTTCCAGCCTTGCAGACCTGGGTCTGGCTTCCACGCCGTCCGTGCCCAATCTCATCAACACCGCCGTCAGCAACCTCTTCGGCGGTCTCACCCCCAGCCTTGGCGGCGCTGCGTCCACCCCCGCAGCTAGCAACTCGCTCCTCCCGGCTTTGAGTAGTGCACCTGCCGGCTCCTCTGCGCCTGGCGGGCTGGGACTCAGCTTGGGCTTATCCCTCGGTGGCGCGCCTGCAGCCACTTCCCAAGCCCCTGGATCGGCCGCGGTTTCCGCTTCTGCAGCCGCATCAGTCAATCCTGCCCCAGTTGTAGGCAACAGCCCTGTAGGCTCTCTTGTCGAATCCAGTCTCGCCTCAGCCCCAATCTCGACAAGTAGCTCTGTTCTTCCCAGCAGCTCTGTCCTCCCCAGCAGCTCTGTTCTCCCCAGCAGCTCTGCGCCCGATGTTATCCCTAGCAGCAGTGCGCCAGCTGTTTTATCGAGCAACAGCCCATCAGCTGTCATCCCTAGCGATAGCGCGCCAGCTGCCATCCTAAGCAGCAACACTCCAGCCGCTGCTCTCTCAAGCGTCAGTTCACCAGCCGCCATCCCCGGCAGTAGTGCTCCCACTGCTCTGGTCTCCGCTGCCGTATCGGCAGCTCTAAGCAGCCCGGCCGCTGTAAACAGTAGCCCCCTGGGCCTCTCGGTAGGCGGCCTTAGCTCCCTCCTAAGTCCAGGTGCTAGTGCGGCACCAAGCTCGGTTGCTGCGCCTGCACAGTCTAGCAGCGCTCCTCCTGCGTCAGGTGTTCCCGGCAGCAGCGCTCCGGCCGTGGCCTCGAGCAGCAATTCTCCCGCCGCTTCCCTCTCAGAGACCACACCTCCCGTCGTCCCCAGCGGCAGTTTGCCTGTTGCGGAGCCCTCGGTTCCTGCGTCCACGGCGTTGAGCAGCCCAGTAGCCTCGAGTATTCCAGCAGCCTCGAGTAGTCCATCAGCCTCGAGCAGCCCAGCAGCCTCGAGCAGCCCAGCAGCCTTGAGTAGCTCAGCTGCCTTGAGCAGCCCCACGACTGCAAACACCAATCTCTTAGGCCTCTCTTTAGGTGGCTTGAACTCACTACTAAACCCCGGCGCTAGTGCGGCCCCAAGCTCAGCTGCTGCCGCGCCCGTGCAGTCTAGTAACGTTCCCACTACAGCCGCAGTTCCTGACAGCAGCGCCCCAGCTGCGCTTCCAAGTAGCCCGGCTCCCGCAGCTCTCTCCAGCAGCAGTAACAACCCAACCGCCCTCCCGAGCAGCTCGGCTGCCGCCGTTGTCTCTAGCAACAGCGCCCCAGCTCCACTTCCGAGCAGCCCTGCCGCTGAAAGTCTCCCCAGCAGCAGCAATATTCCAGCCGCCCTTCCGAGTAGCCCCGCCGCTGCTTCTCTCTCAACCAGCAGTAACAACCCGGCTGCCGTCAGCTCTCCAGCCGCCCTCCCAAGCAGCCCGACCGTCGCGGCTCTCTCCAGCAACAGTGGCCCAGCTCCATTTCAGAGCAGCCCTGCCGCTGAAAATATCCCCAGCAGCAGTAACAACCCGGCTCTTGCCAGCTCTCCGGCTATCCTCCCAAGCAGCCCGACTGCAGCACCTCTCTCCAGCACCAGCGCCCCAGCTCCAGTTCAGAGTAGCCCGGCTTCAGCAGCTTCCTCCAGCTCCAACGCCCCAGCCCCGGTTCAGAGTAGCCCTGCTTCAGCAGTTCTCTCCAGCACCAGTGCTCCAGCTCCAGTTCAGAGTAGCCCGGCTCTCCCAAGCAGCAGTAATAACCCGGCCGCCGTTAGCTCTCCAGCCGCTCCTCCGAGTAGCTCCGCCGCTACAACTCTCCCCAGCAGTAGCAATATCCCAGTCGCCGTCAGCTCTCCCAATGGCGCAGCAGCCAGCCTTGGCGCATCCGTTGGTGTCTCTGCATCAGGGGCCCCTCCGGCAGCCGCTACTGCGACTGGCACGGCTAGTCCAGCACCCTCAGCATCTGGTAGCAGTGCCCCTGCAGCAGTTCTCCCTAGCAGCAACACACCAGCTGTCCTGCCCAGTAGCAACGCTCCTGCTGTCCAGCCAAGCAGTAGCTTGCCAGCCTCTGCTTCTCCAAGCAACAGCCCGCTCTCATCCGCCGTGCAGAACCCATCTTCATCTGTGACGCCCACGAGCTCATCCGCCTCCCCACTGAGCAGCAGCTCAGCTGGTCCTAGCGCCGCCAGCAGCAATGTCGTCAATGCTTTGTTGAGCTCAAGCGCGGCGCAAGCGGCGTCCTCGGCATTGCTTACGACGGCAAGCGCAGCTTCCACGTCAACAACACCATCGACGTTATTAACTACTACAAGAGCTGCGACGACAACGATTATCTCGACACCGCCTGCGAGTAGCTCACCGCTCTTGCAGGGTGCTTTGCCATAGTCGTAAGCAGTGGTTCGTAGTTGATCTCTTTCCCCATATTTGTTGCTATTCATGGATGTGCGATGGAAGAGTATGGAAATGAAAAGTCAGGTCATAATATGGGAACGATGGAAGCTAGGGATAGCGGGTTTATTCATCTCTTTCTTCTTCCGTACAACTGATGTCATTCTTACTTTGGTTCTGTTCTTCGAGTATAATCTGCCTTTCGCAGTTTTGCTTGCATTGCATGTATGTAGATACAACCGCTTTAGATGGCTAATGTCCTTCGCAATAATCTGTTACTCAGACGCTCAATCGCTGCTGTTTGTGCGGTAGTATAGGCCACGAACATTCACTCTAGACGAAGTACAGCACCGATCGCAAAGGCGAGTATATCTTGAACAAGGAGCTCAAAACCCAACCGAGATTGTGACGAGACTATCCGCTTACGAGGTATCAAACTGACTCCCAATGCAATTGCCATGGAGCCACTCGGCACACCTCACAAAACTCCAGCGCTGTGAATCCAATCAAGAAGCACGCCCGGTCGCCCGCGCCATGAATCCAACGAGATACTTGATCTGGTCCGACTCCCACGTCACCGGTATGATGGACAAGATATTTACGAACGGCTCGCCGCTCTTTTTATAGTTCATAATCGCCACCTGCGTCTCCTGGCGCGCTGCGACGTCGCTCCTCAACCGCGCCTTCACATCCGCGTCCTGGGCGTTGTCGTTGTCGGCGGCGGTTCGCGCGAGGCCGTGGGGCACCTGCAAGAAGCGGCAGTTCCGGCCCAGCACCTCGTCGCTGCGATACTGCGTGAGCGCTTCGAAGCCTTCGGAGCAGTAGATGATGGGGTCGTCGGGCAGGTCTCCTGCGCACACCGTTATGGCGCATGATAGGTCAATCGGGCCAAGCTGGATCCGCGGGTTCTTTCGCATTGCGACCTTCACCTGCGGCGGAATGTGAGTCCCTTTTCTCCCCGTTCCCTTTTTTCGTTCTGGACTGGGACTGCAACTGCGGCTATGGGGTTTTACTAATATGCCCATCACGTCGAGTCCGCTTGCGCGGGAGTAGATTTCGGGGTGGAAGTGGTTCCCTGCGTGGGGGGTGGGCGACGTTAGCTCCTCGGAATGACAATGGCGGCATGTGGCAAGATCGGTTTCTTGGGTCTCCGTTCCTTTCGCCTTCAGGTGGGACAGGACGGGACAGTACGTGCCATTTGATCGTGGAATCACTCTGCTCTGGTTTCTGCCATTGGCGGGTGATGAGGCCGCTCCATTGTGGGCGCTTCGGATCTCGCCTCCCAGCCGGATCGGCTGTCCAGGTGGCTGGAGTCTGCTTAGCGGCGGGTTGGTATCCTCACGATTCATAAGTGGCAGCAAAAAGGGAGAGTCTTGGAAGAACTAGCATGCAGAAGAGCACGTATCGTCTCGAGGTCGACTTCATGATCACCATGCCCCGCACGCTGCTCAGGCGACAAAATCCCATAGATTATGGCCCGCGATCCCCATGGTAAGTCTATGGTACCTAGAGATCGAGAAAGCTAAGCGAGGTTATGCAGGTTGCACGTGACTCCCCGTACTCGTCCGTGGGTCGTCCAGATATCATTGCCAGTGCTTTGACGCAGGATCCCCATGCGTAGTCCGAGGACCTTCATTCTTTTTTTCTTTTTTTCTGGGGGTGGGTTAGCTCAAGACATCCACTGTTCTTCCTTTGATAAGCGAGTTTTCTTAACCTGCAAAATCAAACATTTCTTTTTTCAGAGCTCCCTACAGAAAGTACACAGAATTTACTTACTTAAGCCTTGCCCTTCTTCGTCTTCTTCTTAACTCTCTCAACTAACTTCTTTAAATCCTCCGTTTGTCCCTCCTCCTCAGCCTCCCTCGTCTTCTTCGCCCTCTTCCCTCTACCTTCCACCGCGACCTCCTCCTCAGCACCACCCCGCCCCATCTTCCTCTTCTTTCTTCCCTCCTCCAGTAGTGCCTTCATCCCCTTCGTGCCTCTGAACCGCGGATTTGTTGGGTCAATGGCAAACTCATGACTCTCGAATAGCGCCTTGAAACGCGGATCCTGCGTATCCATCTCGAAGCCCTCCTGCTGCTCTTCCTTCTCCTTCTCCCCCTCGTCCTTCTTGCCCTTCTTCCCTTTCCCCTTCTTCTTCCTCTTGTCCTTTTCTGCCTTCTCAATGTCGTTGATGTCGAAGTGACGCAGCTGGGCATTGTTGCCCTCGTCGTCCGCCATGAGCAGCTCCAGCTGCGCACGCTCGGTGGCAGACTTGGCAGCGGCGGCGGCGCGGTCCTCGCGCTTGCGGGCGGCGGAGGCGCGTTTAGCTTCCTTGAAGGCGCGGGTGCGCTCAGCGTCGGGGTTGTCGAAAAAGGGATCGTTGAAGGGATCGTCGTCGCCGTCCTCTCCTGCTGGCGCCTCTTCTCCTTCGCTCGCTGACGAGGATACTCCTGCCTCTGCAGTGGCGGCAGATTGTTCGTCGCCACGCACCTGGGCGAGCGCGGCAGGATCGTCTGGGTCGAGACCCAGGCGTCGGGCTTTGGCGCGGTCCTTGCGGCGCTGTTTGCGCTCGCGCTCCTTGCGAATGTATTTGTCTTTTGTGGTCTCTTCGGGCCCGTTCTCGAAGACGGATGGCCCCTTGGTGTCGTCCTTGGTTGAGGACAGGCCGGATGTGAAGGTGATTTGCATGTCGCCGACCGGCTTGTCCGCTTCGCGGGACTTTTTGGCTGCGATGCCAGTGTCGAGGCCGAGAGCAGCGCGCAGCTTTGCGGCTTTCTCGTCGCGAGCGCGTTTCTTCGCGTCCTTGTCTGTTGTGGCGGCGTCAGCCTCAGAGTCGGCTTCGGAGCCGGATTCCTCGGTGGAAGAGGAGCTATCAGAGCCGATGTAGGCCTTCAGGTCATTATCGTCGATCTCTTTCTGGCTGAAGGCGCGCTTCTGGACCTCCTTGCGCGCGTTGTCGTCGGCGTCCCAGGTCAACTTGACGCGTGAGTGCGTCAGGGCGTCGGTGACGAAGTCATTAGGCCGATAGCTATCGGGGATGCGGTCGCAGACATCGCGTGGTGTGTCCTCTTCGAATGATACCTCGTCGGGGACGAAGCGGAGGTCAAAGAAGTTGGCGCTGGACAGATACTCGCGGCCATCCATGTTCTCATACAGGTGCCGCGCCGTCTCGGCAGAATCCGCAGTGATGACAGCGTAGTAGTAGCGCAGGCGCTCAAGCTGGTACTGCCGCAGTGCTCTCGAGTCGAACTCCTCGCCCTTGTCTTCCTGTAGCAGCTCACTCTTGATCTTCTCGTCCTCCGAATCTGAATCCTCCGAGTCGGAGTCACCCTTCTTGTTCTTAGTGAATATGTCGCGCGGTGGTCCCTCGAGCTCTTCCCGCTCCATGCGCTCGCGTCCAAATTCGCTGGGATAGATGGTGACGTTGAGAATGCGCCCTTCTGTGGGGGCGAAGCTCGACGCGACGGCTATGAGATCTGCTGCTCGTATATTGTCCCAGTCCAAATTCACGACGGCCAGCCGTGGCGTAGCTTCCTCCATCTCCTCCACTTCTGCCTCCTTTCCACCGGTTGGGAAGTCGAACCCGTCGGCCTCGTCGTCAACTTTCGCATCGTCCTCTTCATCCTCATCGTCATCGTCCTCGGAGGAGGAAAAGCCACCCTCGCGGGCAGGGTCGTATTTCCTGTCAATGCGCGCCAATTCCTCCTGTACAGCGTCGTCGTCGTGCTCCTCTTCATCCTCGTCCTCGTCCTCATCCTCAGCCTCCAGACGGTACATGCGCTCGAGCTCCTTCTTCCCGGCATCCTTGGCAACTTTGCGGCCATAGCGGTCTACGCTGGCCTTGCGTGAGAAGTCGTCATCCTTGAGCATGTGGGCAAACCGCTTGTCGAGGGCGACATGGGTGCTTTTCTTCGAGGGGAGGCGGAAGCGAGGATCGGAGTGGATGTTGGAGAAGCGTGGATCGGCTGCGTTCAGACGGATGGAGTCAGCAAGCATGCATTGAAGGGAATACTGCTGGCGTGCGGCGGGCGTACAGATGACGGAAGCCGGCTTCGCCTTCGACTTCGACGTGCTGCCCTTGGGGGCCTTCTGCTTGGAGGGAGCCATGACGGGGCGCAGCTGCTGCGCTGTTGGCGCGAGGCGAGGCGGCAGCTGTGGGCGCGACAGCAAGGCGCGCAATGGAGACGGATGCGATGCGACAGTCGCGGTGTTGCGCCGTCTGCCGTGGATTTTTCTGATGCTCCGAAGAGGCGCCGGTATCGATAGCGCGTCGCGGTGTGGCGTCATCCGGGGAGGGAACGCTTCTGTCGCATGCCAGCAGCTCAGCATCCTTCTCCA
Organism: Neofusicoccum laricinum; assembly: GCA_029906385.1. Lineage (NCBI taxonomy): Eukaryota > Fungi > Ascomycota > Dothideomycetes > Botryosphaeriales > Botryosphaeriaceae > Neofusicoccum > Neofusicoccum laricinum. Next base: position 1,562,891 of record CP123719.1, on the reverse strand, counting down.
CACCGCTCACGCCCGTCCTGGCCCTTCACTGATCTGTTTCTCTCCAATTGCCGCCGCGATCTCTGCAACATGGCTCTCAACGCCCTCTTTACGTACGCCCTCTGCCTGAGTCCCCCGCACTCCGCGTTCCGCGGCGCCCCAGACGTCCAGCGAGCTCGACTGACATGGTGTGATCGAACAGCCGCCGTGCACTGGGCCTCACCGTTGCTGGGCTGGGTGCCTCCTACCTCTTGATCAAGACCGCCAACCCGAGTCCCCAAGGCCAGCAGAAGCCTACCGGCGACTACCGCGTCGAGACGCACCGCTCCGGTAACTTCAAGCCCCCGTGGCCCTGTGCTGTCTGTGACCGAGAAACTAACATCTCGCCACAGGTGGCGGAATCTAAACAGCTCATGCCAGAAGCACTGGTTGCGGCAGGCGTCATCGAAGACGCAGACGAAAAGACGAAAGGCGAGAACGAGGCTTTAGGATCCAGAACGGCTGCATGGGCATCGGCGTTGGGTGGTTGTTTATACCGGCAATTCAATCAAGCGATTTCAGAACCTGGACACGGCTATTCCCTCTGACAGGCACGACGCCCTCGTTTCAGGAACACAAATGCAGCATCCAGGACCTGTCCGCAACGCTCGCGCCGGCGGTTGGTTCGCTAACAACGGGAGGTACTGGTCATGAGGCCGGAGATCCTCTTGCCCGAAAACGTCAGCCATCCCCGCCCCGCACGCCACCCTGACGATCGACGTCACCGACGACAGCCTCGCCTCTATTCCGAACGATCAGTAAGCGGTGATTATCTCAAGCTACCTTGGCAATAAGAAAGGTGTTGAGATTACAAAACCTGATAAGGAGCACTCTGGCTATTTTCCCTGCTTCTGCGCCACTTCCTGTGTTGCGTCTCTCCGCCTTGAACACGTTCTCCGCCTTCGCCATGCCTCTCTACATAGTTTCCCACAAAGACCCCATTAGCCCTTCGCAGCGCGACGAGCTCGCTGCTGCCATCACGAAAATACACTCCACCCTCTTCACCACACCCTCCCTTTTTGTCAATGTTAAGTTTGAAGATGTCTCGGCAGCTTCCTACTACGTGGGCGGCAAACCTGTGGGTGTCCATCTTGGCTCAAACACTATCCGAACCGGGAAATTGCACATGGAGCCCCCGTACGGATGTCGAAGCGCGGAGATAAAGCCATCCTCCGCTTGTTGTGTTCAATATGCCCTATCTGTCCTCAGCTACTACCGCGCCACACCGGTGAAATAATCTACCCAATCTAAACCCTCACCACCAGTCCGCCCAACCTAATAGCTGACCCGTGCCAACCACCCAGACTCTCATCAACGCGATCCATGCCCACGTTCGCCCGGGTCCCGCCCGCCCCCGCAGTGCCTACGATGCCCTCTGCACCCAGCTCCGCACGCTGTGGGAGTCCGTCTTCCCGCCTAACGACACCGCCGTTACCACCCCGCTCGACACCATCTTCGTCTTCGGCAGCATCGTCGCCGGCGAGGAAAAGGGATTTATGCTGCCTGAAGCGGGCAAGGATGCGGACTGGGTGAAGGACCATCTGGCAGAGTTTGAGAAGAGGGCAGGGGAAGGAGATGATGAGATGAGCGTGTTGGTTGAGGAGGTTAAGGCGAGAGGCTTGGGTGCGTGAGAAGCGTTTGGGACGGGGGGTTGGCGACAGCGTTTTTGTGGACGCTTGAGAGGCGACGGTCATTACCTTAGCATAGCGCTGAGAAGGAATGTTACTTTACGTTGTACATCTGGGGGCAGGGATGGCGCTGACAGGCAGAGGGAGTGAGAAGGTGCCAGGCGTCGGTGAAATCCACCAATTGGTCTTGTTACCCAGCACCAGATTCTCACGAATAGGTTGACGTCTGTACTTGTATACGGGTTGGAGTAGCTCTTTTGCCGTAGAATGCCTGATACTGACAGCACTTAGAACCTTCCTCAGTGGAGCGAGTGATATATCGGCGTTCTCCTGGTCACAAGCCTTTCTTTTTTGGTGGATTATTCGAAGCACGCAGGTACCTTAGAAAATCATTTTCGTCCTACAGCATACCTGGCTACAGCTTCTTCGATCGCTCAAGTCAATCAAGGCTTCAGCAGCAGCTTGCCAGTAGTCTTCCTTCCCTCGAGGTCCTGGTGCGCTCTCGCAACCTCGGCGAGTGGGTACACCTCGTGAATGCGGACGTCGAGCTTGTGCTTCTCGATGAACTCGAAGAGCTCTTTGGTGTATTGCTCAAACTCCTCGCGAGTTGCGAGGTAGTTGAAGAGCGTGGGGCGGAGGAGCTTCGCATTCTTCGCGCTGAGGCGGCTGGTTGGAAAGCAAAGTCAGAGATCAACCCGATAGTAAAAAGGGGCAAGGCATTCACATACGCGATTGTAACCGGCGGCACGGCCCCGCTCGCGTTGCCAAAGCTGACCATACTGCCCTTCCTCGCCAGGGACTCCAAGCTCGCATCAAACGTCGCCTTGCCAACGCCGTCGAAAACGGCCATCACGCCCTGCCCGCCTGTCACTTCCTTGACCTTCTCAACCACATCCTCCTTTGAGTAGTTCACCAGCACCTCCGCCCCGTTCCTCTTCGCCAACGCAATCTTCTCCTCCGTACTGGCCGTGCCAATCGTGCGCGCCCCCACGGCCGCCAGCAACTGGCACAACCACAGCCCGACGCCGCCGGCCGCCGCGTGCACCAGCACCCAGTCGCCCTTCTTGACCGGGTGCGCCTCGCGGATCAGCGTCAGCGCCGTCAGCCCCTGCAGCATTGCCGCCGCCGCCGTGTCCGCCGCGATGCTAGCGGGCACCTTGGTCGCGTGCGGGACCGGCACTGCCGTGTACTCGGCGTACGCGCCAGTCCCCATCCACACGATGCGGTCACCCGATTCCAGCCCGTGCAGCTCGCCGCCCGAGCCCGTCGATACGACCGAGCCGGACGCTTCGCGGCCGAGGATGTAGGGGAGGTGCGGCGCAGGGTAGAGGCCGGTGCGGAAGTAGCTGGGGGAGGAGAGGTTAGCTACCTGTCGAGCTGCCTCGTGACGGTGCCCGAGGATGCTTGGTACCCGGGACGAGGGTCTCCCTTACGTGTCGATGTAATTGATGCCGATGAAGTCGTTCTTGACCAAAACCTCGCCCGCCTTGGGCTGCGGAACCGGCAGGTCTGTCTTGTATTGCAGGACGTCCGTGCCGCCCGTCTTCTCAATGACGACGCCCTTCATGGTCGTTGGGATGCTTGTAGATGCCATTGCTCTTGTGGTTATCGGTTGCGGGTTCGTGAGGGGAGCTCGGAGGTGCGAGGTGATTGCAGAGAGTCTGTTGCGCGCCAGCGGGGTGGATGCGAGGCGGGGAGAGCAAGCTGCCAGTGCGATGCGTGGGAACACTCTAAAAGACATGGGCTGCTGGTGGAGAGTGAGGAGCGTGTGCTTGCCAGAGGCTGGATTAGCAATCAAGAATTGGTAAGGATGGGGAACTCTGAAGCTCGACGCTGCGCGGAAATTCCGCCCCGCATCGCGTCATGCATTGCCGTGTGGGGGCCTGTTAAGTCCGAACAACTACCTCCGCCGACTTCCTCATTTACGCCAATAGCATGCGTGGGACACAAGCAGAGAAATCACATCAACAGAAGCAAAGCGTGCGACAAAGCAAGTCTATTTTAATTAGAACCCCCTCATCTATACATTCTCAAGTAACCCATAGCCGCCGACCTGCAGTGGGAATAAAATAGTGCGCCTATGCCACAGTGAATCGAATAAAAGGGGCCGGTGAGATCGCATCCAATTAAGCAGGAAGCCCCATAGCCGCAGAAGAAACAGAAAAGGTCGTCATGGAAAAACATCGTAAGCCTGCAAACGCTATGCATCCATGTTTCAGCAGAGCATGATGGCGAGGACAGCAGCGAAGACCAGAGCGCCGGTGCTCTTGACACCGACCTTGCCGGCAGCACCCTGCTGAGTGCTGCTGGACGAAGAGCCGGAGCTGGTCGAGGTCGAGTTGCTGCCGCTGGTCTTGGTGCCGCTGCTGAGCATGCTGCCGCTGGGGACGTTGCTCTCGCCGTCGGCAACCTCGGTGATCTTGAGGTCCGAGATCTCAGAGCCGTCAGTGCCGTAGATGGCGACGGGGACAGCGGTGGCAGTAACGTCAACAATCTTGCCCTGGTTGGGGTTGTCAAGACCGTTCTTGATCCAGTTGGCGGCCTTGGAGGGCGTGGAGGGGATGGTCCAGTTGGCGCCGAAGGTGTCGTCATCAATCAGACTCTTCTTGCACTCGGGAGCCTCAATCGAGGTTCCGGTCTCGTTCTGGGACTGGATCAAGGAGATGTCGAGCTTGTTGAACTGCGTCTGGAGGTTGTCGAAGTCGGTCCTCAGGGTGATGGTGTCGTTGTCGTTGATAACGACGAGGCCATAGTCAGCCTCCTCCTGGGTGTACTCGTAGACCAGACCACCAGACAGAGCAGTCATGTTCTCGCCGTACAGAGCCTGGACCTCGTCGAAGACACGGGGCTGAACCTCGTTGCAACCGTACTCGGAGAAGAAGACGGGGACGCTGCTGTTCTTGAACATGTCGACCAGGTCACTGTAGCCGGAGGACGTGTAGGTAGCGTCACCACCGCACCACGAGTACGAGTTCAGGCCGAAGAAGTCGGAGCGGGACATGTCATCCTGGTTGCCGTCAATGGCGCACTGGAGGTATTCCCAGGTGTCCTCAAGGACCTCCTGGACCTGGGCAGCCGAGTAGCCGACGGGGATGGTGCGATCGGCGTTGTTCTTGATGTACTGCTTCAGGTCACGCTGGACAGCCTGTGGGGATTGTTAGCCACGCTCTCCCAGTGTGCGAGGGATGCTGGTCATACCCTGATGTAGGGCGGGTTGTCCTCAGACGAGGGGATGTCGTTGACGATCTCATTGGCGCCGAAGAAAGCGAGGGTGTTGGGGTAGTTCTTGAAGGCCTCAACCATCTTGAAGACGCGCTCCAGGTAGCCATCGTGGTAGGAGCTGGCGGGGGCGGAGCGGTCAATGCTCTCGCCGGCCAGAGGCGAGTTGACGTCGAGCATCATGTAGATGCCGACGTAGTTGAAGATGCTGGCGCATTTGTCGTGGTCTCCGTCGGGATCGACATTGTAGACGCGGATTGTGTTCACCTAGGCGCAGGGTCAGCACGTGGGTCGCATGGCAGGCGGTGGAGCCGAACGTACACCGAGCTGCTGCATGATGGCAGCGTCGCGCAGACAGGCATCGGCATCGGTCAGCGGGTCCTTTCCGGAGCCCTCGTCGTAGCCGGCCTGGCCGCCGGGCTGGTAGCTATGCGACAATCAGCATTTCGCGTCCTCCCGGTGCGCGGGTGGCCGGGGCCGGGGACGTACTCAACGCCGATAACGTAGAAGCGCTTGTTGGTCTTGGTGTCGACGAAGTCCTGGCCGTTGATCTCGATCGGGTTGACGGCCACGGCGGTGCTCGCGACGAGCGACGCCAGAAGATACTTGCTAAGCATTGTGCCGTGAGGTGGGAATGGTTAAGATAAGCGCTGCTCCTTGTCGTGGGTCGTCGAGGCGTGGGTAATGCGTCCAGAGACCAAGGCTCTTGGAGGCGAGGTAATGAGCGGAAGGTACGGGACCGAACGAGTGTGTGAGGCAAAGCCGTGAAGGAGTGGAAACGCTACGAGAGCAGCTGCGAGCGGGTTATTATGGGAGGTCGCGCGATTGGGCCAGAGGCGGCGGTCGAGATATGCCCACGGGATCGGGGCGCGGCGGCCTCTGCGCCAACCCGCCCGCGACCCCAAGCGCCTGCCAGCGCGAGCCGAAATTTCGCCCCTAATGAGCCAAGGATTTTGAAACGCCGCCCAAGATCCGCTGGGTTTCACTCCGCGCCTTGGCGGGCCTGCACACCCCCGGCAATTGGCGCATCGTGGCTGATCTCTTCACGCACGCTGGTGCTGGCCGACTGCGCGGCCGTGGGCGTGTCCGCCGCGATGCTGCAGCGCCCCGCGCCGTCCGCCACCGTTCGTCGGCTACGCGCCCGCCGCGGCGGCGCTCAAGCAACAATTGGCTGCTCGTTGGCAGCCGCCCGTGATTGGCGCGCCGGCGGAGATTTATGCACTATCTAATAATGCACTGCGCACAATGTGCAAAGTTCGCAGCCTACACCTCGCTGATCCTGCCCCATCCAGCTATACGAACGGGGCCTGTTCTGAGTCTATCCCTCTACAAACGAGACCTCCGTCCGTCTAACGGGCCTTTGTCTGGGGCTGCCTGGCTGCATGATGTCGCTTCGCTTCCTGGGGGACGCCCGATAGCTCTCCTATCTTCAAGTATACCGACTCCCTCGTCCTGTTTCGCCGACGTGTCTGAAGCTGTCGCAAGTGGGTGCCACTCAAAACACTCTTAGCCAGCGCCGTCTGCTCGAAATGGCGAGAGCTGCCTTAAACTGTGTTCACGATTATCTCTGTATCGGTTATGAGCCCCCGGATACTTTCAATGGCTGGAAGACTTCCGTCCACAGCTCGCTAGCTTCGCCCAGCGTGTAGGTCAGAGAGACGTCTGCCATGCCGCCGGCGTCCTCGGGGCCAGCCATGTGCTCGAGCTGGCTGATGATGTTCTCCAAGCCCAAAGCTTTGCCTGTGGCCTGAGTCGCACCCGCTTCCAGAGCCACGTGCACAATGTGGATGTGGAAGTGATAGTAGGTTGGTTGATCTGGGATCATCAGGAACGGAGATGACAGTGACGTCTTGTGCAACATACAATGGATGTACAGCTTCAGCTGGTCCTTCTCCAGCTCGGGATACAGCTTCACGGTGGCTTCCAGCAGCTTCTCGCGCATATGCTTGAGCCACGTGATGTGCGCCTTCTTCAGGTCTCTCACAGACCAAATGTCGCGACGCTCGACAAGTCCAAGCAGGTGCAGGCTGGTCATGGTCTTGCGGTCCCAGTTGCTGGTGGGAAAAGGAGGTCAAATCAGCATACGAGACGATCGCGCAAGGCGGTGGGACTCACAGGTCGGGCAACACGAGGAAGCCCTCCTCTCCGTGCTCGCGGAAGAAGACATCCTCCTGCTCAGTGCGCCCCTCGATGATGTTGAACACCCAGTTGAGCCTTCCCTCTTCCCTCTGCTTTTGCATGTACGGGCGCACATGATCCCTGTAGGTTTCCGGCGTCTCGGTCACCAAGCGAACCCCTTGCTGCGAGTACTTTTTGATGTGCTTCTCATTGCAAGGGTAGATCAAATTCAATTTCAGATCAGGTGGCTGGGTGGAATGTTGCGAGCCCGCCGCGGTGGCTGCAAGGTACCAGAAGTAGATGTCATTTGCGCCGAGGTTCTTGATGTTCGCCAACGACGAGCTGAAGCTTTCAAGATGGACCGGGTCAACGGAGAAGGCAGCCCGCTCAGCAAGAAGAAGCGCGGGCTTGGACTGAATAGAGCCGAGAAGCACGATGCGACGGCCAGCTTGGTCTGCCCACAGCTGACGAATGAGCGTGCGCCAGAGCAAGTAAGACCGGCGGATACGTACCCTGATTGAGGAGCCTGTCCAGCTTGAACTGAGGTATCAGGGCTTCCGCCTCCGCATTCGTGGTTGCCATGATGATGCGGGCCTGTTCTTAGGTGAGGGATGCGAGGTGTAGAGAGGGTTCTGCGCGGGCAAAGTGAGTGAGTGAGTGGGTCGCGAAAGAAACGGCAGCACAGGGACAGGCGCTGCAGCCGACAGACGCGTCAAGTGAGCAAGATATCTGTGCGGGAAGTTGAAGCGTTCATCCGGACGCAGAAGCACTCTGACTCAATTACTCGCTTCAACTGCAGCGGGGTTTTATCTGAGTTGAAGCCGTCCATTCTTGGGCGACCCACTGTGCAGGCGTCCCGGCGTCTGCTTTCCCCCAGCTCACGGGACTTCGCGAAGCGCGACACGGCGTGTTTGTGGCGGACTTTTGCCAAGCTTCTTCCTAGCAACGCACCAGTTCATCGATGACATCTCCACTCTCATCCTAGCAACAGATCACCCATTTCCATCTTCTGCTGAGCCAATAGCAGCGACTCTGATTCTCCCTACAACACCAATACCTCACCCACCATCATGCCCCCCAAACGACGCTCGTCCGGCCCACAGTCCAGACAGGCGACGCTCGCCTTCCATGGCGCCTCTAACCGAGTGACGAAGCCGACGGCCTCACCGGCAGGCAAAGCGAAAGTCACGAACAAGTCAAAGCAAGACCCGATCCTATCTGAATCGATCACCGAGACGAACCTCAGTGCTCAAGCAGACCCTGACCTCACCGAGCTCACGACCTCGAAACTCGCCATAGCCCAGCAGTCGAAGGAGGCGGCGCAGGCAGAGCTGACGCCGGAGGAGAAGGATGCCAGCCGCATCACGGAGCCACAGATCAAGAAGTACTGGAGGGAGAAGGAGCGCGCAAGAAAGGCCCCGCGGGTGCACCAGCAGCATCTCAGCGTCCACGAGAAGGTGCTACGTGAGTTTGACACCAGCGGCCAGTATGGCGTGAGTACCACCACCCGGAAGTTCTTGTACCACGCGCTCTACTGACACCACGCAGCCATGCATCGGCAACGCACGCATCAAGCGCTGGAAGCGCGCGCATCGCCTTGGCTTGAAGCCTCCTATCGAGGTGCTGGCCGTGCTGCTGAAGGAAGGCAAGGACAGCACGAAGGCGCAGCGCACTCATGTAGATGAGCTTCTGGGCTCGAGATTCGTTGAGACGTGAGTATTCCTAAGGAGGTTATCTGTGCATCTATGGGATTTGCGTACGGATGGATGGTTGGCTGCAAGGCGTTTGGCGCAGGTGGGCTGGGCCTAAGGCGGAATGCTGGAGACAAGGAACCGGGACAGAGGGATACCTATCGCTGATTAGGGCTTCGGCGGCCATCATGTTGATTGCATGAAATCAATTCGCAACGAAAGGGCGAAGCGTGAGAAAACGAACAAGCTTTGGGCATGGGTCGGCCACGAATTTGCAAAAAGTTAGTCTGGGGCGCAATATGATGCAAATTGGCGGATCGGTCTATCCCGTATCGTGCTGGCTGCAACGGCCGACTTGTCAGCGCCAGCCAAGGGGCTGACAAGTTTCATGCTTGCACCTTTGGACACCTCGCGGCAATTGTCCCCAGCTCTCTCCGCCCTGCCACCGAGTCTCGCTCTGGGCTGCGACGTTTGGGCTAACGGCAGGGAACGGCAGCGGGACGGCATTGTGGCATTAAGCTAAACAGGATCCCTGTCTGATCTGCTTCTGGAGCCACCTTGGCCGTTGGTCGAACCCGTGTACGCAACCCTCCTCCGCCACGACCTCACCCACAACCCACCCGACCGCCTGGCGATCGCATCGCCCCGATCTCTGTCCCCGCGCCCCCCGCAATTGCGCCCCGCGCTTCTGCAGTCTTGGAGGTGGCTGGCCCTCCGACCCACGCCTCCTGAGCCGCCCGGCGGGTAGTTCTTGAAGCCCTCCGTCGTCTGGATGTTACCGCTTCATGGCAAAACGATGCACCGCCACGGCTTCGCCAACGGCTACGCCGGCTACAGCACGGGCGGGCAGCAGACCTTCCACATAGAACCCCACAAGTGCGTGCCTAGTCCCCGAGAGAAGCGGCTCTGTGATGCTGACATGGGGTGTGTGCAGGTTTCAGCCGCGCTCAACGCCCGCGCTGCGACGACGCCGACAACTGCTCATCAGGATAGCGATCTTCGCCGCCCTCCTTGTCGTCTCTCTCTTTCTATTCTCGTCGGGCTTCCGGGCCGCCGTTGCTCCTGTATTAACACTCGGCCTCTTCTCCTCCGCGCCGGATTTCCAGCTCGAGACGGTTCGCTATTACGATCTCAACAATGTGCAGGGTACAGCGCGCGGCTGGGAGAGGGAGGAACGGATTCTGCTTTGCGCTCCGCTGCGAGATGCGGCGCCGCATTTGTCCATGTTCTTCGGTCACTTGCGGAACTTGACATACCCGCACAATTTCATCGACCTCGCCTTCTTGGTTGGAGATTCAAAAGACAACACCCTCGAGCTGCTCTCCGAGCTCCTCGAGGAGCTGCAGGTTAATGAAGATCCCACACAGCAATTCGGAGAGATCTCGATCATGGAGAAGGACTTCGGCCAAAAGGTCAATCAGGATGTCGAAAGCAGACACGGTTTCGCGGCGCAGGCAGGCCGGAGAAAGTCCATGGCCCAAGCACGGAATTGGCTTCTGAGTGCGGCTCTCCGGCCCACGCACAGCTGGGTGTACTGGCGTGATGTAGATGTGGAAACCGCGCCATTCACGATTCTGGAGGACCTTATGCGCCACAACAAGGACATTATTGTACCAAGTAAGCCTGGACACCAATCGTTTGTATGACAGCTGGCTGACCTGTAGCAGATGTGTGGCGACCGCTCCCAGATTGGCTCGGAGGCGAACAGCCCTATGACCTCAACTCTTGGCAAGAATCGGAAACTGCCCTCGCTCTGGCTGATACTTTGGATGAGGATGCTGTTATTGTCGAGGGTTACGCCGAGTACGCTACCTGGCGTCCTCATCTTGCATACCTGCGCGACCCCTACGGAGATCCTGACATGGAGATGGAGATTGATGGCGTTGGTGGTGTCAGTATCCTGGCCAAGGCTAAAGTCTTCCGGTCTGGCGTACATTTCCCGGCTTTCAGTTTCGAGAAGCACGCAGAGACCGAGGGCTTTGGAAAGGTACGTTCACTCCCACAGATTTTCCCGCTCATGCTAACCTTTTAACAGATGGCAAAGAGAATGAAGTATTCCGTTGTAGGACTGCCGCACTATACCATCTGGCACCTTTACGAGCCGAGCGTTGACGACATTCGGCACATGGAGGAGATGGAGCAAGAAAGGCTCGCGAAGGAGAAAGAAGAGAAGGACAAAGAAGACCGTCTGCAAAGATTGAAGGACCAATTTGAGGATCCAGCTGAGCAGTGGGATAAGGACAAGGCCGACATTCGCAATATGGCCAAAACGGAGTACATGGAGAACGAAAAGGAGGGGAGCAAAGATGGAAAAAGCAGCCCGAAGGAATCAAAGGACAAGACTTCCAAGTACAGCTCGGACAAGGACAAGGACAAGGACAGCTCGGACAAGGACAAGGACAAGGACAGCTCGGACAAGCACGAAGGCTCGGATAAGAGTCACGCTGATTCTTCGAAGGCCAAGGCTGAGAAGGTCAAGGAGGAACAGGCCAAGAAGAACCAGGATGCAGTCGAGCGGGCGAAACAGGCGCACGCAAGACTGGCAGCCGAGGAGGAGGACCAGGAGAAGAAAGGCAACAGGGACCAGATCACAGGAGAGAAGAAGGCCGGTGCTCCTCTGTAAGTTCTCTCTGGCGCCGTGGGTCATGGGTGAGGAACTAACGAAGATTCCAGTGTGAAAGACGATGATGGCGGCGCAGCAAAGAAGATCAAAGATCCTCTCGAGTAGACACACGGGAGCATTAGCTTCTATATACGGTTGAAAACTTTGTAGTTGTGTTTCCAGACATTTGGCATCCACTATTTTATTTTCATGATGGGTTGAGGCAGGGCGCATCAGCGCTCTCGCAGCCAGTTCGGGACACGCGTGGGACACGCCAGGAGTTCGACGGGTGGATTCGAAACAAACAAGGTGATAACGAGGAAGGCCGCACATGTGCTGAGTGTGATGTAACGAGGTCTGCTGGCGTTCATGGAAGACGGACGGTGTACATAAAATAGAATTTCGGAAGTCCGAGGGCGCTGGTGCTGGCCTGCAGCGGCGCACTTGCAAGAACAGCCAGCGATTCGAGCCCGTTCGAGCAGCATGACCGAAGGCCAGAAATGCGCGATGCACAGTGGTGAGCGCCGCTGCGAGCGGAGCCCGGGGCTTGGCACAGCGTGCAAGGCAAGGTGTCAGGTCGGTGGTTTTTTGCCGGCACCGGTTCCGTAGGTCTGAGCTTGGACGCGGCGCAACCTCTCCAACGTGAGCATCCACCACGCGCCCACGGCCCGCGCTGTCTTCCTCCCGACCATTCGACCATGGCAAGCTGAGCCGTGGACACCGCACAGCTTTGAAAGAGCCGGGACGCGCCCTGCCATCTCCACTACTACCCCCCGGCCCTCTGCCTCCGACGCCGCCCAAGCTCAGCACCATGGCTGCTGATGGCAGCACCCAGGCAGACTCCTCGACGCAGCCGCTGCACGGCGTGCCTGGGTTCCACCCGCGCACGCGCGCCATATCCGCCTCGATCGACCCCGTCGCGCTCGTCGTCACAGAATGCATCACCGTCACCTCGGCCATGCGCAAGCATGCGCGCTGGGCCCAGTCTTCCGTGTCCGCCATCCTCGGCGGCGGCGCCGCGAAGCCGCTGGCCATACAGCGGATCGAGAAGGGCGAGGGCAATGCCGCCAGCATAAAGCTCAGCCCCGCCGAAGACGCCCTCGAGGGCAGATGGGGCCTCCGCGGCAAGAAGGGGAAGAGCATGCAGGACAATCCCCTTATGTCCGCCTTCACACGGCTGCGGAACGATCTGAAGGGCTACAAAGGTAAAGACAAGGACGTTGACCGTCCAGTGCGGCATTGGCTGACCCGCTCGCAGACATTCGCAGCTTCGACACGCCCGCCCTGCTCCAGCCGTTCCTGCAGGTCATCCGCTCGTCGTCGACGTCAGCACCCATTACCTCGCTGGCCCTGATTGCGATAACGAAGTTTCTTTCGTATAACATCATCGGCCGGGACTCGCCCCGGCTGCCTCTGGCCATGCAGCTCCTCTCCTCCGCCATCACTCATTGCCGGTTCGAGGCAACAAATACCGACGCTGACGAGATCGTGCTTCTCCGGATATTGAAGCTCATGGAGAACATGATCTCCGGTCCAGCTGGAGACATGCTTAGCGACGAAAGTGTGTGCGAGATGATGGAGACTGGGCTGAGCATGTGCTGTCAGATTCGACTGTCCGAGGTTCTGCGGCGGTCTGCCGAGATCGCCATGGTGACCATGTGCCAGGTAATCTTCGAGAGACTAAAGCACTTGGAGATTGAGGCAGGTGACGAGCCCGGAGCCCTCGAGGAGAGCACCAAGGACGACATGAATGCCGTGAAGATGGACCCGTCGGCGAACGGAGAGTCTCTATCCGTGCCCGGGAGCGTGCCGGAAGGATCAAGATCCTCGACAAGCCTGGAGAAGACACCGGATGGCAGCGAGGAGAACAACGGGAACCCTAATGGGAGCCAGTTACACCTTCCTCTGGTAGAGGAAGCTGAGGAGGAACAAGTCATCAAGCCGTACTCCCTCCCGTCCATAAGGGAGCTTTTCCGCGTTCTGGTGGATCTTCTGGACCCTGACGATCGTCAGCACAATGACACCATGAGGATCATGGCTCTCCGGATCGTCGACGTTGCACTTGAGGTTGCGGGGCCGTCCATTGCCAGCCATCCAAGCCTTGCCTCTCTGGCTAAGGACACCCTTTGCCGTCACCTTTTCCAGCTCGTTCGATCTGAGAATATCGCAGTGCTCAACGAGTCGCTGAGAGTTGCTTATACTCTTCTGGCAACTTGCAGGGGCGTGCTTAAGCTCCAGCAAGAGCTTTTCCTTTCTTATCTTGTTGCTTGCTTGTTCCCTCGCGTAGAGATCCCCCAGGAAGCCCATATCCCGCCTGTCCTCTACGAAGGTGTTCCCCAGGCTCCCAGTTTGGTCAAGCCCACTCCGCAGTCTGGATCAAGTAGCGGGAGATCCACTCCTGTCCCTGTGAAAGATAGGCAGAGGCTTGGTCTAGAAGGCGGTGCCAGGAAACCCGATGCAAGAGAAGCAATGGTAGAAAGCGTAGGAGCTCTCTGCCGAATACCCTCATTCATGGTTGAGTTGTTCGTCAATTATGATTGCGAGATTGATCGGAGCGACTTGTGTATGGATATGATAGGACTTCTTTCGCGGAACGCCTTTCCGGACTCTGCTACTTGGAGTACGACCAACGTCCCCCCGCTCTGCCTCGATGCCCTCCTTGGTTTCATCCAGACCATAGCGGATCGACTCGATGAGGAGCCGCTGACAGAGGGTCTTCCAAATGTTGAGCAGTTGACAAAGCAGAGAATGCAGAAGAGGATCATCATTCAGGGTGCTAAGAAATTCAACGAAAAGCCCAAGGCTGGAATTGCTTTCCTGGTATCCCAAGGAATTATCGACGATCCGGATAATCCGCTCTCAATCGCAAGTTTCGTCAAAGGTACAACGAGACTGGACAAGAAGGTCCTCGGTGAGTTCATTTCGAAGAAGGAGAACGAGGCGATATTGGCAGCCTTCATGGACCTGTTCGATTTCGCTGGCCAGCGCGTGGACGAAGCTTTGCGCCAGCTTCTCAACACCTTCCGTCTTCCCGGAGAGTCGCAGCTAATCGAGCGGATCGTGACCGAGTTTGCATCAAAGTACTGCGGAGAAAGCCCTCCTGAGGGTATTGCAGACAAGGATTCGGTTTATGTTCTGACGTATGCCATCATCATGCTAAACACGGATCAGCACAACCCGAATCTGAAATCGCAGAAACGTATGGCACTGGAGGATTTCGCTCGGAACCTACGTGGAGTGAATGGTGGCCAGGACTTTCCCATCGAGTATCTCCAAGAGATCTACAACTCGATCAAGACGCGGGAGATCATCCTGCCGGAGGAACACGACAACAAGCACGCCTACGACTATGCCTGGAAGGAACTCCAGATGAAGGTTCAGACCACTACAGACCTCGTCATTTGTAACACAAACATCTTTGACGCGGAGATGTTTGCTGCGACATGGAAGCCAACTTTGGCAACCCTTTCGTATGTGTTCATGTCGGCCTCTGATGACGCCGTTTTCTCGCGAGTGGTCACTGGTTTCTACCAGTGCGCTCAAATTGCGGCAAAGCACGGGCTCAATGACTGCCTTGACCGCATCGTCTTCAGTTTGAGCATGATCAGCACCCTAGCTCCGGATCTGCCTCCGAGCACCTCACTGAATACCGAAGTCCAAGCTGACAAGAAGAGCGAAAAGATCATGGTCAGCGAAACGGCCGTCAGGTTTGGTCGTGACGACAGGGCCCAGTTGGCTACTGTCTTGCTTTTCCGCATTGTCAATGGCAACGAACCCTTCATCAGAGATGGATGGAACCAGGTAAGATGCTCCCCGAATTCATGCCTTGCAACAGATTTATTGATGTCTCATGCAGCTCGTGCGCGTAATGCTCAATCTATTCGTCAACTCTCTTATACCCCCGTCTTTCTCATCGATACCCAACCCACTCGAGCTTCCTTCCATCCCACTCCAGAATCCCGCACAGGTCATCGATCGCGAGCAGAGACAGAATGAGACCAGTCTCTTCTCCACCTTTGCTTCTTCCATCTTCAGTTTTGCAAACGACGAGCCACCAGAGCCGTCGGATGCGGAAATAGAGTACACTCTTTGCACAGTAGACTGCATCAACTCATGCGATTTCCCAGAGGTCTTTGCGAACATTAGGTAAGACTACTGCACCTCAGGAATGCGAGAAGTTTACTGATTTAACTAGCCGCATGCCCATTGAGGCTCTGCAATCTATCTTGGACTCCCTTCTTGCGCAGATACCCGAGGACTCTTCGCCTCGTGTCATGGTTGTAAAACCCGATCTTCCCGCACCTAGCCCGTTGCGTCCAAATGGCAGCAAGGCCAGGACCCAAAGTCCGCAATACGATCCCTCTCTGGTGTTTGCACTGGAGCTGGCAACCATCCTGGCGTTGAGAGACGCCGAAACAATCGAGAAGCTTGGGAAGAGTGTTGCCGATGCTTTGCAGACGGTGATTCGCGACAACAACGTCCATCCTGTTGTGCTGTCGCGGACGGTGTACTACCTGCTCAGGGTTCTGCGCGAGAGCAATGTAAGTACACTGTTCGAGGATTTCAAGGCACATCTGCTGACTTATTGCAGGATCATGACTACATACGCGCTCCTGTAATTCTGCATAGCTTCGCTACGTTCGATCAAGACGTGTTGAAACAGGTGTCACCGACTCTGCTCAAGGGCTTGCTAGACTGCATCAACGGGCCTGTCGGTCTGCGCAATGAGCTCGTCAATTCGCCCGATTTCTGGACGCTGCTGCGCACGCTTCATGGTTTGCCTGAAGTGGCAGCGGATGTGTTCCAGGTTGCTGAGAGCCTAACTCTCTCCAATCCTCCAGGCATCTGTGCGGATAACTATGAGGCGGCGATAGCATTGCTCAACGATTTCGCAACTGCTGGAAGCGCTGGCGCGATTGCGGAGCAACGAGGAGACGCCGAGAGACGTAGGGGTAAGGGCTTCAAGCCCAAGAAAACGCAGTATGTCCCTTCGCAATCAGAAAATGCCACTGAGATATTGACGTTTCGCAGGAGCAATGAAGTTGTTCTTCGTGGTTCAAAGGCCATGACGATCGTCTTTCAGCTAACCAGTCGCGTTCCTCACTTCATCGAGCAGTCTCAACTTGAGACCAACGAAGGTGGGTCAAATCTGCGGCCTTATCCAAGCGCTGGATGCTAATCTCAAACAGCTTGGAACGCCTACTGGTCACCCATCTTCCAATGTCTGACGAACCAGTGCCTGAATCCATGCCGAGAAATCAGGCATCAGGCCCTCGGATCGCTGCAACGGACGCTCCTCTCGAACGACCTCGCCTCGCCTGACCACAAGGAGTGGACTAAGATCTTCGGCGAAGTGCTCTTCCCGCTGATCAACCAGCTCCTCAAGCCCGAAACCTACCAAAGTGACCCCGGTGGAATGGGTGAAACGAGAGTGCAGGCGGCGACGTTGCTTTGTAAAATATTCCTTCACTATCTCGTAGCACTGTCCGAGTGGGACGGCATGCTAGACCTCTGGCTCAAGATCCTCAGCATTATGGATAGGCTGATGAACAG
Source organism: Neofusicoccum laricinum (assembly GCA_029906385.1). Lineage (NCBI taxonomy): Eukaryota > Fungi > Ascomycota > Dothideomycetes > Botryosphaeriales > Botryosphaeriaceae > Neofusicoccum > Neofusicoccum laricinum. The sequence goes on along the minus strand of CP123719.1, from coordinate 1,546,062 downwards.
CGGCCAGGGCAACAACTTGGTAAGAATAACCACCCCATTCTCTACACCGAAGCTGTCAAATGACCAACAAAGACAATCACGAACAGGAGGAAGCGGTGCCGGAGAGTCTCAAGAACATTTTGCTTGTCATGTCCAGCGGTGGCTACCTGGCGCCACCCGATCAGAAGCCGGAGCAGGAGGAACTATGGCGTGAGACGTGGACCAAGCTTGATCGTTTCTTACCGAACCTGCTTCCGGAACTCTTCCCGGAGGAGGCGGAGAAGAAGCAGCATCAGGGCCACCACAAGAGGCTGTCGGTGGCAGCAACGGCTAGCGCAAGGCCGTCGGTCGACGTGGGGTCGGTGGCCGCAGCCAGCGGAGACAAGAAAGATGGCGAGACGAAGGAAGAGGGGACAGAGGCTGAAGAGGCAGGCGCGGTTGCTGTTGCTGGGGAAGCAGGTTCTCAGGGAAAGAAGGCGGAGGCGTAGAGCAGAGGTTGCACACACAAGCACCAGTCATGGGGAGCACGGGGATGTAAAGTACATAGGCGTGAGGAGTCGCGATATAGGCACTCGTTTTCCGGACAGGGGAAAAGGGCATCGTTTGCGAAGGCGCTCGCCTACTGCTTCGTCATTCACTATTTGGGGAGCGCTGTTTCTACTTCCTTGGCTGCTTACGCGTTCAGAAGCGCGCGAAGGGGTGGTGGTACGTGGGTTTGTTCCTTATTGAGAGATGGACGTACGCGGCTCTGCGGAGCGGTGTCATGCATGGCTTGAGAGACGATGGCGCAATGGATGGAGCAACGGCTCTCGGTGGGATGTCATCGTTCGCCGGTATACTGTCGCACGCGCCCTGTGTCGTCTGTGGTGAGAGAAAGGGGATTGATTCAGCCACCCTCTGGCGGCCAACACACTGCTCACTCAGTCTCCGACAACCAAGCCCAAAATGAAGTGGTCGCCGTACGGCCGGGGTAACCAGCTCGCTTGGGTTGGCGCACCGGAGGGTGGATGATGATGCTTCCGGAGGGGGCTACTAACTTGAAACAACAGTGTTCTGTCGTCTCTTCTGGCTTCTCTCCCTCTCCGCACTGTGCATGCGCTGCTGACCCGCACCCACCCGCTCGCTTGCAGGAAGCGGGACGTGCCAGGAATGGCAGCCGGTGCCGTTGTTTCTGCAAACGAACCAACCGCGGCCGGTGAGGCGCAAGGCAGGGTGTTTGACTCCTCGTCCCGATGCGAAACGGAGGGCTCCTGGCGCGGCACTTTGCAAATCTCCCGCCTGGCTGAGCGGCTGCTGCGTCCGGCAGCCATTATTGCTCTGCGCTGCATTCGCGTTCTATGCGCACGCCGTCACCAAGCACGAAGCAGGCAACATCAGTCCTCCCGCCGTGTCGATCGTCCTCTCCAGCTCCCGGTTCAAACCGTTTCGGTCTGTTTCGTTCCCGACAAGGGTATGTAGAATCTGATGATCGCTGCCACTCCTGCGTTTCGGGGATCAGCCCTCTCCCTATTGTACTTGACGCGCAGCCGCCTTGCCGCTCGTCTCCGCAAGTAATAATTTCCGCCGACACTGGACACAATGCAGGCGTGCTGCTGCTCTCTCCACCTTTAAGAGGGGTTGCTCCCACGCTCGGTCTCGGCTTTGAGTTCCTCCTTGCGACGCTGTGCGGCCTGCTTCTTTTCGAGCCTGTCCAGCGCGGTTGATCCTCTCACCTCTGACGACCTAATCTGTCTGCTCTCCATCCTTCGTGCTTTGCACTCCGCGCTGCGGAGCACCAGCTACAAAGCCCGGCTGTGCCGATACCGCTTTACCGTCTCCACTCTGAGCCTTTCTTTCACTTCACAGCCCGTACGCATTTGAGCATCCGGAAGGAAGCTCGAAACTCAAAGAACAAAATGCTGTCCAAGAATCTCGTTAACTCGCTGCCCTTGATGGCATCCGCCATCCACGGCGTTGCTGCTCTCACCAAGGGCCACGATCTCTCGTCTGCCGGGTACATGGAAACGGAGCAGGGCGCGACCTGGCTGACCGAGTCGGGCTCCACGAGCACCATCGAGGACATCCTTGGTGCCGGTGGCATGGACAGCGTCAGGTTGAGGTGAGCTCGCTCCAGATGCACCTCCACCCACGTGACCCCAACAGCTTCCTCTTCACGTCCGTCCAACCACGCCAGAGCTGACACCCCTCCAAACAGGCTCTGGACGGGCGACGCCTACGGCCTCGACTACACGCTCGACCTGGCGAAGCGCTTCTCATCCGCCGGCCAGAAGATCTACCTCGACCTGCACCTGTCCGACACTTGGGCCGACCCGTCCAACCAAGCAACACCGTCCTCCTGGTCGACCTCGGACCTGGCCGGCAGCCTGCGGTCCTACGTCAAATCCACGCTCCAGTCCTTTGCGGACGCCGGTGTTGACCTCGACATTCTCTCCATCGGCAACGAGATCATCCAGGGCATGCTCTTCCCGACCGGCCAGATCTCCGACAACGACTTCTCCGGCTTCGCCACCCTCTGGGCCGCCGCCCGCGCCGGCGTCGACGATGCCGTCAGCGCCGGCGCCACGAAGCCGCAGGTCATGATCCACCTGAACAACGGCTGGGACGAGGCGACCATGACGTGGTGGTTCGAGGGGCTGTTCGACGAGGGCACCGTGACCACCGACATGGTCGACGTGCTCGGCTTCTCCTTCTACCCGTTCTTCGACACTGCCGCGACCACGGATGCACTGCAGAGCAGCCTCAACACCTTGGCCAGCACGTACGGGAAGCCGCTGTATGTGGCCGAGACGGACTGGCCGACGAGCTGCTCGGGCGTCGATCTGAGCGCCGATTTAGCCGTCAGCGCGCAGGGCCAGACGGACTGGGTCGGCGCCGTGGTTGACGTGTTGAACAACGTCCCGGATGGCTTGGGCGCCGGCGTCTTCTACTGGGAGCCGGCTTTCATCAACAACACGGCGCTCGGCAGCGATTGCGATGACAACATCCTCTTCGATGTCAACTGGGACAGCTGGCCCGAGACGTCCGTGACGGCGAGGTCGTCAGTGAACATGTTTGCTTGAGCGTATGGGTGGGGTTACGGGGGAGGGGCGCGTGTTTCGTTGACTTTCTCATGAACATATTCCTGGTGATACTGTGGACATAGCAGATCAGCACGCGTAAGGGAGCAGAGGCTCGAAGACGCGGAGCAGTACCGTCAAATTAAACAGGAGAATTACCCTATCAACATGCTGTTGGACGAGGATGATGAGATCACGCGGCTGCACGGGCAGCTTGCGTAAATAGAGCACGATCTAGGCGTGCTGCGGCAACAAAGTGTCTGAGCAGACTACCTGCGACCGCACTGTCCCGAAGATCCTACTTCTACGAGATAAATATATTCTATTTAACGTAGTTTACAAGCGAGCCGTCCATCCAAGCGAGCCGTCCACCCTACCACGCATATGTAACGGCGGGCCTCTACCTCTAAGGATCCAAACACCAAAGAGGGTGGTAAGCCGTGTAGGGTTTACCTTAAGTGGGTACAAGGTAGGGGGTGAGAACAGTATAGACAAATACACGTGACTAAGCACTACGTGCGAAGGCCGTATTACTAATCAATAGTGTAGATTGATTATTAAGGTTGACTACGAAGGTTAAGACTTGTTATAAATATAGCTTATATGGACTAATTACTTCTTATTTACCGCCGATCGATTTGGAATCTAGATCTAGACTTGCCTGCTTATAAATCAGGAAGCTAGTATTTTAGTTTATTCCTTATTATAACGGTCTAGACCGTTAAGTGCCTTAGAAGATCCCTACGGCGATAAGTTAACAATTATAAGTTAATACCTAATAACTTAAAGGGCGCACGGATTAACTACTTCGGTATATAATACCTTCCTACGCTTATTATTTCCTTTCTCCTTAGCTTAGTCTTCTTGTAGAAGTATGCCAATGTATTTCCGCGAGTGTGTTACGACTTAAGAAGAACAAGTTAGATTCTCGAAATTAACTAAAGTTTCTAAGCTAGAGAAAGGAAAGAGAAAAGAAAGGGAATAAAGGAGGAAGGAGGAAACTTATATATCCAGCCTAGGTACTAGTTAGAAGTCGAATAGCCGGTCTTAGGCTTCCCTTTCCCGTACGTTCCCGCTAAGTGTTTGCTCTTAGTAAACCCTATATCTTAGACATCTTGTCTTAGATAAGTGCTTTAGCCTAATTAGGCTTAGTTTTCTAGAGAATGAGATGTTAACGGTCTGAATCGTTATAGAGTATACCGGGTGTAAGCCCTTATATTAGACTAAGCTTAACACCTCCTCTTCGCGCTAAGGCTCCCACGCGAGTACCGGCATTCCTCCCTATAATAAGCAACTAAGAAGACACCTAAGACACCTAAGACACCTAAGACACCTAAGACAATCAAGAAGATAACCAAGAAGATAACTAAGAAGACAACTAAGAAGACAACTAAGAAGATAACTAAGAAGATAACTAAGAAGACAACTAAGAAGATAACTAAGAAGACAACTAAGAAGACAACTAAGAAGACAACTAAGAAGACAACTAAGAAGATAACTAGGAGAAAACCTAACGAAGTAATAATAGAAAACGACAAAGTACTACTAGAAGCACCCCCATAGTAGTTCTTCTAATACATAGAATAGAAGGAGAAGTAATAGTAAGAGAAACTCCGCCTCTTATAGCTAAAGTATAAAGAAGAGCTACGATAAGTTCGCGAAGAAGAATAGAAGCGTATTACTAATTATAAGAGTCTAGAGCCTCGGGAGAAGCCTTAGAGGATCATCGGCGGATCACGTGATGCCAAGTCGTTCTTGTATTTAAGTCGTTCTCTTCTCTTTCTCCTCTTCTTCTTCTTCTTCTCTCTTTAAGTCTTAGCTTAACGTATATAGCGCAATAAACCTTTTAGCGATCATCCTAAGGTTAAGCCCTAACAATAGCTAAGACTTTAACCTATTAGACTTATTAGAACTAGATTATTGGCACAGTCGCGCACTGGAATCACTGGAATCACTGGAATCACTGGAGACACCGGAAGCACCGGAAACACTGGAATCAACGAGAGGCACAGGATCCTCAGAATGGTTAATCCACAGCATGCGGATGAGCAACAGGCTCAGGAATCCCAAGAAATAAAGCAGATGCTGCAACAGATGATGGCTCAGATGAGCGCACTCAATGGCAAGGTGGAACAACTTAAAAGGGAGAATCAAACTCAAAAAGGAGAAAACGACACGAATCCTCTTCCCACCCCAACAAATACTTCTGGCGAATCTTCGGATAAAGCTGGCCCGCTAAACGACAAGCCAACCAAGAACCTCGGACCCCTTGCTGAGTTCTCAGGCAACAGGGATGAACTGGAACCCTGGATCTCTCAGGCACTAGCAAAGCTAGCCGTGGACTATTACCACTGCAACGAAACGACCAAGTTCTTTATGCTCCACAATAGGCTCCGGGGCGAGGCAGCTCGCCAGCTACAGCCCTGGGTCCAGACTAGTATTAACACGAACAGCATGACTGCACAGTGTCTACTGGATCAACTCCGCCTATCATTTGGCGACCCCCATGTGCAAGAAAAGGCCCAGCGCAAACTACACAAGCTACGCCAAACCAACAAGCCTTTTATGGAGTACTTTACGGAGTTCCGCAAGTTAGTACTAGAGGCCGGGGGCACCAACTGGCCGGACGAAATCCTCAAGGCCTATTTGGAAGCAGGGATCAGCCAGGAGCTCCAATAAAGCATGATTAGCCTTAGAGGCATAAGCCAGTCCTTTGAGGACTACTGCACCGAGCTGAAACGCGTCAGTGATCAACTGGAAGCATTCAACTTGCGCAACAATGGCAAGAGAGCTCAGCAGGGCTGGCAGCAAGGCTAGTGGCGTGGCCAGAATAAGGTTGGCTCAGCAGGGTCCACTAGCAAGCAGCCAGGGTCCAAACAGTTAAAACCAACGACGTTCCAACACGATATGGAGTGGGAGCCCACCGGACCAGCCAAAGCAGCCCAGGGACGCCGTGTCAAGTGGGTGAATGATTAAGAGATGCAGAAACGAAAGGAAGAACACCGCTGTCTACGCTGCGGCGACTCAACGCATCTAATTGCCTAATGCCCCTGGCTGCCACCAAGGAGACCTACACGCTTTGCAAAGCCTGTTCAGCAGGAGGAAAACGCGGGACCCGAGCTGGAAGACTTAGAGGATGATGAAGCACTTGCCCAGCAGTCGGAAAACTGAAAGCTCCTGTCAAAAATCGCAGGCAGGAGCCAACAGTGGAGGAAAAGCAGGAAGCACAGAACGAATGGCGGAAGCAGCAACCTAAATTGGAACAGGATTTACTTCTTACCTCAGTTATGATCAATAAAGAGTCTTTTGGAAAAGCTCTTGCTGATACTGGTTGTGAATTCTACGCTGTAATAAGCCGCAAATTCGCTGAACGCTGTAACCTCCCGCGTATTAAAATCACCCCAAGAACACTGGATGGATTAACACCTACTGGATGGAAGATTAATGAAGTTGCCTGGGCCGAGGTCGATATTGGAGGTCACCACTAAAAGCGAATGTTCTTCTATATCGTCCCAAAGCTCTCTAGATGCGATCTCATGCTAGGGAGCCCCTGGATGGTACAGGAAAAGGCAGTACTTAACTAAAGCGAACGGACTATCACCTTTAAGGATACTGGATTAACTGTAAAACAAGACACCGATCTCCCTAAGTCTCAAGGCAAGCTAATTGGAGCCGCTGCCTTTTGCCACCTTATAAGCCTTAGGAAAAAGAAAGGATATCAGATCTTTACAGCCAGCCTCGCGGATATCAATAAGGCCTTACAGGAGAAACCCCCTATCGATCTTCAAAGCCGGCTGCCTAGTTGGGTAGACCCTAAACGGATCGGCCTATTTGATAAGAAAGAAGCGGATAAACTCCCACTACACCGACCTGGAATTGACCATCAAATTGAACTCGAAAAGGACACCAACGGCAAGACACCCGACGCTCCATGGGGGCCTTTATATAATATGTCTCGTGACGAGCTCCTTATGCTAAGGAAGACTCTTAATGAGCTACTTAATAAAGGCTTTATCCGTGTAAGCAACTCGCCTGCTGCGGCACCGGTCTTATTCGTTAAGAAACCAGGAGGCGGTCTACGCTTTTGCTGTGACTACCGGGCTCTCAATCGACTTACAAGGAAGGACCGCTATCCATTACCGCTGATCCAAGAGACCCTCAACAGAATAAGTAAGGCAAAATGGTTTACTAAGCTAGACGTGGCTGCAGCCTTCCATAAGATACGAATCGCGGAAGGAAGCGAATGGTTAACGGCATTTCGAACTCGCTTTGGACTCTTTGAGTGGTTGGTCACTCCATTTGGATTGGCAAATGCTCCGAGCACCTTTCAACGGTACATTAATTGGACTCTAAAGGACTTCCTAGATGACTTTGTCTCAGCCTACGTTGACGACATCCTAATCTTTACGGATGGATCCCGCCGGGAGCACCGCGAGAAAGTGAACAAGGTACTAGAGAAGCTGGACGCTGCAGGCTTACAACTTGACCTAAAGAAATGCGAATTTGAAGTCCAGTCTACTAAGTATCTGGGGTACATCATTGAGGCCGGACAAGGCATCCGCATGGACCCAGAAAAGATCAAGGCAATTCAGGAATGGAAAGCACCTACTACGGCTAAAGGAGTACTCGGATTTCTTGGTTTTGCGAATTTTTACCGACGGTTTATTAAAGGCTTTTCCAATCTGGTATCGCCTCTAGTATCCCTTACGAGAAAGAATACGACCTTCCGATGGAACCAGGAGGCTAACGCCGCATTTGAGAAGCTAAAAAAGGCCTTTATTATAGCGCCGGTCCTTATGCAATTTGATCCAGAACGAGAAACGATCCTTGCTACGGATTCCTCAGGATACTGCACAGGAGGAGTACTCCAACAGTACGACAACGACGGTTTTCTACGTCCAGTAGCGTTCTTCTCAAAAAAGAACCTACCCGCGGAATGCAACTACCCGATCTACGATAAGGAACTACTTGCGGTGGTTAAGTGTTTACGCTAGTGGGACGCCGAACTAAAAGGACTTCATTAGTTCAAGATCCTCACTAATCATAAGAACCTAGAATACTTTACCACGGCAAGGAGGCTTTCTGAAAGGCAGATTCGATGGTGGAGAGAGCTTAGCCGCTTCTCCTTTACCATTGAGTACACCCTAGGGAAAACCAATGGATTGGCAGACGCATTAACAAGAAGGGACCAAGACTTACCTACAACGGATAAGGATGAGAGACTTGAACAAAGGACAGCTTAGTTACTTCAGTCGATACCCTACGGATTAGTTCTTAATACCGGACCACCAGAGGACCCCGAAGAACAAGAATGGAGTAATGAAGATTCACTTCTATCCGAAGAGGCTATGGCAACCAAACCTCGACAAGCACGACCTGGACAACAAACGCGAGAACCTCTTTCCCTAGAGGAGCAATGGCAAGAAGCACTCCAATAGGACTAAATGTTAAAGCAGCTCCAGAAGGCTGTACGGCAAGGAGAAAGAACATTCCCACTAGAGTTTACTACGAAGTTCAAGGTCTTAATCGCTGAATGCTCGCTAGACGACCAAGGGAACCTCCTCTTTAGAGATAGGAAATGGGTACCGGATTCTAAGCCACTACGAACGAGAATCATTCAGGAGATGCACGACTCCCCCCTCTCAGCACATCCGGGACGTATCCAAACAGTCTCCCTCGTGGCAAGGCACTTCTTCTGGCCAGGATTCGTTAATAATGTTAGGAGGTTCTGCCGGAACTGTGATATCTGTGGAAGGACAAAGATCTGGAGAGATAGGAAACAAGGATTACTTAAGCCGCTACCAGTACCGAGCCGCCAATGGAGGGAGATCTCCATTGACTTTATTGGGCCTCTACCATTGAGTAATGGTTGCGAAATGCTTATGGTAATTACTGACCGCCTAGGAAAAGGAGTAATCCTTAAGGCCTGTTTAAATACTGAGACGGAAACTATTGCAAAGCTCTTTATTACATGCTTTTACCGGAACCATAGGATCCCAGCGGCAATCGTCTCTGATAGAGGAACTCAATTCGTTAGCCTCCTTTGGCAACGAATCTGTCAACTCCTTAATGTGACGATTCAGACCGTCAACATCTCATTCTCCAGAAAACTAAGCCTAATTAGGCTAAAGCACTTATCTAAGACAAGATGTCTAAGACATAGGGTTTGCTAAGAGCAAACACTTAGCGGGAACGTACGGGAAAGGGAAGCCTAAGACCGGCTATTCGACTTCTAACTAGTACCTAGGCTAGATATATAAGTTTCCTCCTTTCTCCTTTATTCCCTTTCTTTTCTCTTTCCTTTCTCTAGCTTAGAAACTTTAGTCAATTTCGAGAATCTGACTTGTTCTTCTTGAGTCGTGACACTTAAGATTAAGAGACGCATCTCAACGGCCTATCACCCCCAGACGGACGGATCAACAGAAAGAATGAATACTAAAGTGGCAAGAAAACTCGCACTGTTCGTGGATCACTACCAAAAGGACTGGACAGACCGGCTACCAATAGTCTAGCTGGCCCTTAATAGAAGAACTTCAACGACGACTCAGACAAGCCTATTCTTTCTCTCCTATAGGTTCCACCTTAAGCCACTAGAACTGCTCGAAGATATTCAATCCAATGACCTCCACAGGGATTCTCCAGTGGCAAGAGCGGAGGCAATTGTGGCCAAGATTAAAGAAGTCACGGACTGGGCGCAAATATTAATGGCGGAAGCTCAACAGGAACAAGAGAGACAAGCCAACCGGCAAAGAAATCCTTCACCAGCTTATAAGATAGGTGATAAGGTCTAGCTACATCTAAAGAACCTAAGGACGGATAGACCAAGCAAGAAGCTCGATAATAAGGCAGCCAAGTTTACTATTATCGAAGTAGTTGGATCTCACAGCTACAAGTTGGATATCCCTGGAGCGGTGCACAACGTCTTTAACGTGGACCTACTCCGGCCAGCGGGAGCAGACCCCTTGCCAAGCCAAGTACAGGACGACTATCAACCACCACCGGTTCGAGTAGATGGTCAAGATGAATGGACAGTAGAGGCAATCCTAAGTGAACGAATAGCGAGAAAACCAGGGTAAAGAAAGCGCCAACTACAGTATCAAGTCAAATGGGAAGGATACGCTCGACCAACATAGGAGCCGGCATCAGTACTATAGGATACAGCAGCACTAGATTACTATCTCAAGTAAAAGAACGAGCAACGAGTGCCAAAATCGAACTAGCGGGCAACTGGATGAGAACTAATAGCGATTAAAAAGGGAGCAAGCGGTTTAGCCCCGCCCCGGAGGGCGAGGCCAAGTCTAGCCAGGCATCACTTCGTTGGTTACCCGCAACCAATGGGGGAATTTAACTCGATAATACCTAGCTAGGGAATTATAATACGGATAACGCGGTCCGAAGGACCTTACCGTGCCGGGTAACCCTCTTCCTATTAACAGACAGGCCCTTAATTCGACAGCCAGCTAATAAGTACCCGTTTAATATTAGGTTTTCGCTTTCTTGACTTATATACCCCTCCAAACCGAAGAACAGGTGCGCCCCCACCGGGAATTAAACCCGCAACCCCGAGGAAAGAGAGAAAAAAAGGGGGGGAAAAGGGGGGGGTAATATAAGAGTCTAGAGCCTCGGGAGAAGCCTTAGAGGATCATCGGCGGATCACGTAATGCCAAGTCGTTCTTGTATTTAAGTCGTTCTCTTCTCTTTCTCCTCTTCTTCTTCTTCTTCTCTCTTTAAGTCTTAGCTTAACGTATATAGCGTAATAAACCTTTTAGCGATTATCCTAAGGTTAAGCCCTAATACTAATAGAGTAAAGCCCGGTAAAGCCCTACCCTAGCTCTAAGAGTACTACGGCGAACCCGAAAAGCTTAAGGCCTAGCTATAGTAAGCTTAAGTAAAAATCCGAGTTAACTACTACTAGTATACTAAATTTATTAAATTCTAGGCATTAGCCGCTTGCCTTCGAGGTAAGGCACTTAAGAGAATAAACGCGTAGATACGCTAATTCGGAACTCTAGACTAAGTATACGCAGACACCTTCTTCTAGCAAATATAACTCGTCTTCTAGGACCCTTAAGCCAAAGAACGAGCTTAACGAAGATTAGATTCGCTACGTTAAGGGAGAAGGCCATTTATCGAAGCCTATATAGAATAGTAAAGCCTCCTAATCGAAGTAGGCGGAGTAGACTAGCCTAATAGTACTAAGAAGATATCGCTAGACCGAATCCTCGGAGACGAGCTTGCACGCGCAATAATTACGGTCCTAGTAAGCGGCAGCTTCGAAAGCTACTATAATACGTTAAAGGAAGTAGACGATCGTCTCCACGCCTACTAGACTCGAACAGGCTAGAAGCTCCAGAAATAGATAAGCTAGGAACGCCTTAAGTAGTAGGCCTTATAGACCTAGAGGATAATAACTCCTTAAGATACTTAGCTAAAAGCGGATCTAAATAAAATAGACTAGTAGCTATCGCTACCCGCCTAAGCTACTACAACTCAGCCGAGAAGAGCGAGGTGGGTAACCTAAGAGGAAATTAACTAACGCTATTAAAATAGGCTCTATACACGCTACGGTAGCTCCGGATATTAGTAGTAGGCATACTCTTATACCCCTACCCGCCGCCCTACTTAAGCTAACCCTACGAGATAGGCGAAGCCTATCTTAGCCCCCTAGCTTAAGGATAAGGAGAACGATAATTAGGACTTAGAAAAAGAGTAGCTTCTAACCAAAATCGCCGTTAGAAGTAGAAGGAGTAAAGTAAGCTAGAAGCTAGCTATTAACTAGCTAATAGTAAGCTTTAAGCAGATTAGAAGCAGTTCGAGAAGAAGTATATAGAGAAGGTACCTTTTCTAGTTTCTATACTTATTAATAGAGTTATCTCTATATAAACTCTTATTAACTTAGGTTACCTCTCCTACGGCTTTATTAATACTCAATTTGCACGTAAGTATAAGCTCCAGCGTATCTTAATCGAACTAAGATAAATCTAGTTAGTAGACGTAATAACCGACTTCTAGATTACCGAAGTAGCTGTTACCGAGCTCGATATTAGTAGACACTAAACAAAATAGGCGTACTTTTATATTACTCTAAAGATTAAAGGGTATAGTATTATCCTAGGTCTACCCTAACTAGAGAAGGAGAAAGCGGTACTAGACACTAAATAATAGACACTCCGCTTTAAGGATTCTAGCCTTATAATCTATAATTAGAAGGAGATACAAACGCTTAACTACCGGAGAATTAGAGTAGTTACATTTTATTACCTTACCTAGAGAAAACGACTAGGAGTTTAAGTATTCTCTATAAGCTTAGCGGATATTAATAAGGCTCTTATAGAGAAGAAATATACTAACCTAAGTACTAAGTTACTACCTTAGCTAGAGAGATTTCTACCCGTATTTAACCGAATAGAGGCTAATAGGCTACCATCCTACCGGCCTAGAATTAATCACGCAATCGAGCTTAAAAAGGATGAGAACGGTAAGATACTATAGGCACTATAGGGGCCCCTATATAATATATTAAGAGATAAGCTATTAGTCCTCTAGAAGACCCTTACGGAATATCTTAATAAGAGATTTATCCGTATAAGTAATTCGCCTACAGCCGCTCCTATCCTATTTATACGAAAACTAGGAGGAGGCCTACGATTCTACTACGACTATCGTATACTTAATTAGCTTACCCGAAAGGACCGTTACCTATTACCCCTTATCCAGGAGACTCTTAATAGAATTAGTAAGGCACGCTAGTTTACTAAACTTAATGTTATTGTAGCGTTTAATAAGATCCGAATCAAGCTAGAAGACGAATAGCTTATAGTATTTCGAATACGTTTTAGACTATTTAAATGGCTTATTACCCTATTTAGACTCGCTAATACCCTAAGTACCTTCTAACGGTATATTAACTAGACACTCTAGGAGTTTCTTAACGACTTCGTATTAGCCTACGTTAACGATATTCTAATTTTCACCGAAGGATCTCGCTTATAGCACCGGAAACATGTTACTTAAGTACTTAAGAAGCTTTAAGTAGTAGGGCTTTAGCTCGATATCGATAAATACGAATTCGAGGTTTAGTTAACTAAGTACCTTAGATTTATTATTAAAGCAGGCAAGGGCATCCGTATAGATCCTATAAATATTAAGGCTATTTAAGAATAAGAAGCACTAATAACGGTTAAAGGAGTACTTAGATTTCTTAGTTTTATAAACTTCTACCGTCGCTTTATCGATAGATACTTATAGATTACGGCTCCCCTACGCGTACTTATAAGGAAGGGCAATCAATTCAACTAGACTTAAGAAGTAGAGGTAGCCTTTAAGAAATTAAAGAGGGCCTTTATTATAGCACTAGTTCTCGCCTAATTTAACCCGGATCGTGTTAGGCCCCTTAGGCAGCACTACTATAGACTATAGGGTAACTAACTAGCAGCAGCTAGTAACTAGGAGGGAGACCCGGTCACGTACTAGGGCACGTGCACAGCGCTAGGTACATGGCACGGGCCTAGCGCTAAGCGACTAGGTATATTTACCCTTCGCCCTCTCCTTCTAGACTCTCTTTCCTTTTCTCCTTATATATAGATTTTTAGTTGAGAGTAATACTACCCTTTCGGCTTTGCTACCTTATAGATCGGAAGATAATCCTCGAAACTAACTCCTCTAGGTACTATACTAGAGGTATCTGTAATGAATAGACCTTGGAGGGCGGAGAGGAACGAAGTAACGAAGCCGGTAAAGGTAGTAGAGGTAAAGCAGATACCGAAGCATAGGGGATAAGAGGAGGGGGGCGAGAGACTAGGGACGAATACTAAGAGGCGGGTAGAGAGAGACGAGTAAACAATAAAGGAGGCGAGTAAGGTCTAATTTAAGGCATACTAAGTTATACGCGAGGAATACTTATTGCTAGACTAAAGAACTAATTGTAAGGCAGAGAGGCGAGCTTTATATATATAAGGAACGAACTAAAATACTAGCTTCCTGATTTATAAGCAGGCAAGTCTAGATCTAGATTCCAAATCGATCGGCGGTAAATAAGAAGTAATTAGTCTATATAAGCTATATTTATAATAGTAGGCTCTCTTCCCTAGAGGTAAGTTCCTACGAGCCTTTAGTCTAAGGGTCGAGGTTTTAAAGGATAACGTTTATAAAACGTATTAAGAGCTTTAAGGTCTTTAATAAGGTCGTAAGGTTCCTAGGTTAGTATCGAGTAACCAGTCTATTTTATAAGGTATTTTGGTTGTCTCCGGGTTGTTTTAACATCCAGAATCTCTTCTACCCGGTACTTGTGACGATTCAGACCGTCAACATCTTATTCTCCAGAAAACTAAGCCTAATTAGGCTAAAGCACTTATCTAAGACAAGATGTCTAAGACATAGGGTTTGCTAAGAGCAAACACTTAGCGGGAACGTACGGGAAAGGTGTTACGCGAGGCCTCTCGTCCGGGTAGGTTTGTCGAGTCGGGTCCTGGGGGTCGAGGCGGGTCGCGTCACGGGGTTCGCTACCGCTATCGGGATGTCGCTGAACTGTTCAGAGGATAGCAGCCGTAGCCAGGCAGGGAAGGCAAGCAGGGAGTAGGGTTCAAAGATTATAATTAACCACGAGGGTCCTATCTACTGCAAAGGAGTGTTGACTATATACATAGGGAATTCAGGTCGTGACCGTGGTTCGTGACCGTGTGGTCTGGGAGGTCAGGTTTGATGGTCAGGCCTTGGCGTCCTGACCGTGTTGCGGCTGCTGAGTCATCAGCGTGGTCAGAGGCGGTGGATCGCAAGGACCTCCTCCGCGCCTCTTAACCCCGTTTCCCACTTCCTGCAGCTGCGCCGTAACACTATCCCCTCCTAGACAGCTTTCGGCCCGAAAGCTTATATAAGGTGCGTTGTCCCTTCGCCGTCGGAACCAGGCCCATCGCATCGAGACTTGGGGTCGTCCTGCTGACGTTCCTTGCCGGCGTTGTCAGAAGCGAGAGGGTTCCTCTTGTATTATTGCCACTTTCTACGACGCTTGTTCTTGTTGTGCTGCCGTGGGTCGTACCTCTTGTGAGGCGATGGCGAGTCCTTTGGATTCCGAGTGTGAGTTTCTCCCTTGCTCGCTCCCCCTGGCTACTTGGTCTAATCTTGGTAGTTCGTCGTTTGGATCGCGCTCGCGCAGATTTGCTTCAGCGTTTGGAGCAGGCCGAGAGCCAGGTGGTGGCCGAGGAAGAGGGAGCAGATGCTGCTGCCAAGGCGGCGGATCGCGCGGCTGAGGCTGCGTCACGTGCGGCCCGGGAGGCCCAGGCAGCAGCTCGTCGATTCCGGGATGCTCAACGGAAGGAGCGCCAGATTCGTCGACTACTGCGTCATGTGGAGCAGCGGAATGCCACGTTGTTTGCCCGGGAGATGGCTTCCCTGGAGGAAGAGGAGCGCTTGGAGCGAGAGGCAGCGGCACGGGAGGGGCGTTCTCCTCAGGATGTCCCTTCGGAGTCTGGTGACGAGGGGGCTGCGTCGCGTTTAGTTGGCGGGTCTGGCGACGTAACGGGCGTCGTTCCTCTCCAGGCGCCTGTGGATCAGTTTCAGGTGTCTCTAACGCCTCCCCCTGGTTTCGCGTCCTGGGAGGATGCTCTGGGGCTGGGCGATCTGGGTTTTGTTGGTGGAAGTCCGCGAGAAGTTCTGGGCAATTGAGGTTTGGTAAGGGTTCCCAGGTGTTTTCCGCGTCGTCGTAGTTTTCCCATTTGACGAGGTATTTGATCTGACCGTCGGGATCCCATTTGCTATCTAGGATTTTTTCAACATCCCATTCTTGTGCGTCTTCTGGTTGAATGTCGCCTTCTAGGTATTCTGGTGTTTGGGCGTCTCGGGGGGCTGGTTCCAGGACTGCTACGTGGAAGACTGGGTTTCGGCGTATGTTTTCTGGCAATCTGAGTTTGTATGTTACGGGAGAGAGTTTTTGTTCAATCTGGAAGGGACCGATTTTCTTATGATCCAATTTGGGGCTCGGTCGGTTTGTTTTAAGGTTTTTGGTGAGTAGCCAGACTTTATCCCCCTCCTCTAGGGGTGGCGGCTCCTGACGTCCACGGTTGTAGTACATGGCCATTCGGTAGTTGATGAACTCGATATCTTTTGATAGTCTCTGGTGCAGTCCTCTGAGTTGTTCGGCTTGGAGCATTCCCTTCTGGGCTATGTTTTCTTGAGGTATCGGTTCGCCGTAGACCCGAGGTTCAAAGCCGTAGTTGACGTAGAACGGGGATTCCTGGGTTGTTTCTGCGATGGTGCTGTTGCAGGCGAACTGAGCTAGTGGGAGGAGTTCTACCCAGTTGTCTTGTTGGTAGTTCAGGTAGCTTCGCAGGTATTCTTCCAGCGTTTGGTTAAGTCTTTCCGTTTGTCCATCGGTTTGCGGGTGGAACGCCGTTGACAGCTTGTGCTTTGTTCCTAGTTGTTTCATGAGGGTTTGCCAGAATCTGGCACGGAATCTTGTGTCGCGGTCAGAGATGATGATTTCCGGCATGCCATGGTTGGCTACAATGTATCTCAGGAAGATGTAAACCAATTCTGGAACTCCAGAGGCTTCCAGGTAAGGAATAAAGTATCCCCACTTGGATAACCTGTCTGTGATGACCAGGATCGAGTCGTACCGTACCCCTGTAAGGGGTTCCTTTGACTTAGGCAACTTGGTGATGAAGTCTAGGGCTATGGATTTCCATGGTCGATTCGGGGGCGCGATTGGTTGAAGTTTTCCGTAAGGAGCGTGTCGAGCGGCTTTATTCCTAGCACAGTCTTCGCACTTGGCGAGAACTTGCCTGACGAGTTTTCCGAGGTGTGGGATGTAGAAGGATTGTTCAATCCTTCGTAGGGTTGGCGTGATTCCTCGGTGACCATGTGCTGGTGCGGCGTGGATTTCCTTGACTATTCTTTGCCTGAGTCGTTGGGGTATGTAGACTAACCCTTTGAAGAGGATTGTCCCTTGGGCGTTAATCATTAGATCCGGGTCTTCTTCGGGGTTTTCTTGGATTTGTTTGATCAGTTCCTGGGCCATGGTGTCGTGTTCGTATGCGGCGCGGGCGTCTTCTTCCCACGTAACCTCTCGGGGGTCAATTTCCTGGAGGCCCTCATCGTCCTGAGGGTCTTCGGGTTTTTCCAATTCGCCGCGATTCTGGAATCTCGTGGAATTTTGGCTTTCGAGGTTTTGAAATTCCGCCGTTTCCTGAGATCTCGCCTGATCCTGGGTTTCCTGATCCTGGAATTCTGCCGGTTCCTGGGATTCTGCGCGATTTTGCCTTTCTTGGTTTTGAAATCTCGCTGGGTCTTGTGATCCTGTGGGATTCGGGGATTCGACGTGGTTTTGTAATCTCGACTGGCTTCGTCTAGCCTGGTTTCTCGTGATCGGGGCGAGTAGTCGTACTGCGGCGAGTTCCAGCTGCGGTTGGTTCAGTCGTATGACCCCATCCTTTCCTTTCTGGAGTAGGGCCGGCGAGAGTTCTGGTTTGTTAAGGACGTAGTCGCTTCGTCGACTAAGGGCGTCGGCTTTTCCGTTTTCTGATCCCTTCCGGTGGATGATTTTGAAGTTGAACGAGGCCAGTTGCTCTGCCCATCTGACTTGTCTCCTGTTGAGCACTTTGGTTGTCATGAACGCTCCTAGGTTCTGGTGGTCCGAGTAGACAGTGATTATGTGATTAGCTCCTTCTAGGTAGTGTCGCCATTCCTTAAAGGCGATGACGATGGCTAAAAGCTCCTTATCGTGGATATCGTAGTTGAGTTCTGCGGGGGACATCTTTCTGGAATAGAAGGCTACCGGGTGCATTCGTCCTTGTTCGTCGGGTTGGTTGAGACAGGCTCCTAGGGCGTAATCTGAAGCGTCGGTTTCCAGGTAGATGGGTTTGTCGGGGTCGAACAAGGCTAGTACCGGGGCTTCAGTGAAGGCTTTCTTAAGCGTCTCGAAGGCTTTCTGCTGTATATCCTGCCAGCTGAAGGGGTTATCTTTCCGGGTAAGTCGCGTGAGTGGTTCTGCGAGCTTGGCGTAATCCTTGATGAATCTTCGGTAGAAGTTGGCAAATCCGAGGAAAGATTGCACGTCGCGGACGTTCTTGGGTGGCGGCCAGCTGAGGATTGATTCGACTTTCTTGGGGTCCATGACTACTTCTCCGGGTCTGATGATAAAGCCGAGAAATTCCACTTTTTGGGCATGGAAGGCGCATTTCTCGGGTTTGACTTGCAGTCTTCTTCCTTGGAGCTTTTCTAAGACCTTTTTGACGTGTTCTTGGTGTTTTTCTAAAGTCTCAGAGTAGATTAAGATGTCATCCAGGTAGGCCGTGCAGAAAATGTCCAAATATTCTCGGAGGGTGTCGTTGATCATGGCTTGGAAGGTGGCTGGCGCGTTCGTGAGTCCGAAGGGCATGACGAGGTATTCGAAGAGCCCGAAGCGGCTCCTCCAAGCGGTTTTCCATTCTTCTCCTTCCTTGATTCGGATTAAATGGTATCCGTCCCTAAGGTCTAGCTTGGTGAAGTATTTGGCTTTGCGCAGTCGATCCCGCAGCTCGTCAATCCGGGGCAGGGGGTATCGGTCCTTGATAGTGATGTCGTTCAAGGCTCGGTAGTCTACGCATAAGCGTAACTTGCCTCCTGGCTTGGGTACAAACAGGATTGGGGATGCTGCCGACGACTGGGAAGGGCGGATATAGCCTTTGCGTAGACCGGTCTCGATGTATTCCTTGAGGATCTGCAATTCCTTCTCCGAGAGGGAGTAAAGGGGTCCGAACTTCGGGGTGGTGTCTGGCATCAAAGGGATTTCGTGATCCCATGGCTGATGGTCTGGTAGGGCGTCTTCTTGTTTCTCTATGAAGAGATCTTTAAACTTCCCGTATTCCTTCGGAATCAGGTCTAGGGGGTTTGTGGGTCGTATTACGTTTATCTGTCTTAGATCGTAGCACATGCGTTCTCGGGGTTCTTGGGGTTTCTCTAGGGTTGTTGTGGGTTTCCGGATGGTCTGGCAGACCCGTCGGACTTCGGTGGGTTGTTCGTTAGTCACCTCCACTCCTTGGGGGGTGATCTTGACCCAGGCGATGCCCGTAGGGTTGCCCTTCTTAACCTCCTTCCTAAGAGTCGTTTTGGAGATCTTACTGATTTGCATCGGCGCACTCCGGAGGATTCTTCTAGGTACTGGCACCGCTGTTGTGCCAAACAGCTGCCGTGCCTCTTCTTTTTCTCGTGACTTGAATTTGACTTCCCCAGTGTCCCAATCGATGTCGGGCTTCCACTTCCTCAACCAGGGTCGTCCTAGGATGATGTCATATCCTGGGATCTGCGTAATGTCTAGACAGATACGCTCGCGGTGCTTCCCTCGGGACAGCACGAGTCCTTGAGTTTCCATAAGGATGACTCCGTCGCCGTAAGCGCTAGGGGAGCCGTCCACTGTGATGAGTTCGTACGGGTGTTCTTTCTCTCGGTAGTTGATGTGGTTTTTTTCCACGAATCGTGGAGAGATATGGTTACCACCGTCTCCCGAGTCGATGAGAACTCGTGCTTTCCGGCCGTTTGCTAGCATGTTAACGACTAGGTGTTCGGCGTATTCGGCTTGTGGTTCTTGTTCGTCGTCGGAGGTCGATGGTGCGTGTGTAGTAGGTCCATTAGAGTTGCCGGTCGTGGTTGCGGTGATCCTCAGGGGCGCTGGATGCTGCGCCTCCACCCGCCCCTGGGTAGGAGGCTTCTTTAGTTTTTTGCCTGGGGCCAGTAGCCATGGGATTCCTTGGCTTCCCGATGAGTCGAGCAGTCGTCGCTGCTGCAGTCGGCCCAATGTTGGCGTTCGTGGGTGTCCTCTGTTTCCGAGACGTCGTGAACCACAGCGGTTCGCCGGATTGGCCTTTGTCCCCCTTTGCATTCGCGAGCGTAGTGACCCTTCTTGCCGCAGCGCAGGCAGAGGTCTTCCTTCCGACGACGGTCTCTTTCAGCCTGGGAAATGGGTTCCTGCCTCCGAGCGTTGTCCAGGTCCATTGGTTCCCCTGGGGGCAGTGTGTTCCGGGCTTGTCCTGAGTTGGCGAGAGGTCGAGCGAAGCGGCCTGTTTCCCTGAGTCGGTCGTAGAGGCGGGTGTCCAACTGGATAGCGGTGCGAATTACTTCCTGGTAGGTGCCAGGCAGCTTGGTGCGAGCGAACTCGTCCTTGATGTGATCTTTGAGGCCTTCATAGTATAGCATCTTGAGGACCTCCTCCGGCCAGCGGAGCCGGGAGGCGTAGAGGCGGAATTGGGTTGTGTAGGCGGCTGCGGATCCAGTCTGCTTAAGGTGTTGGATTTGATGAGCTGCGTCCTGGTACTGGTCCTTGTCTTCGAAGGTTTCTCGGATGGCTTTGGCGAAGTTCTCGAAGTTGTTGAAGATCTTGGTGGTTTCCTCATGCGGTTCCTGGGTACTGAAGTCTTCTTGGTATGGTTCGAACCATCTGGCGGCATTGCCTCGTAGGTATGACCCGGCGAAGAAGATTTTCTGGGCCGGGGTCTGAAACGTGTTCCCGAATAGGTGGAAGTACGTTTGGAGTTGTCTGAGGAATTCGTCCAGTTTTCCTCGGGTGCCATCGAAGGTGTCTGGTTCCTTGACTTTGAACTTAGGGGTCGGCTGTGGTGCGGGGTCCGTGACTGTCGCACTCGGGCGGTTGTTCTGGCTCTGGTGGACAGTAAAGGCTTGTCCCCGAGTGAAGTACTCAAGGAGGACTTGACCGCATGCGTCGGACGCTTGGTCAGGGATGACTGGTTCGTTGGTGTTCTGGGCGAATGAGGTGACGCCCGCGGAGTATGCTTGAGAGATGAGTCGTCGAGTCGTCAGATCAGGTTGTCCCGGGATGATTGGTCGGATGTTCCCGATTTGTGCTCCTTCGTCGGGAAGATGTTGGAGGAGCTCCGTCCAATAGTCGGAGACCTCCATAGGGTTAGTATCGGGGTTAGGAGTCATGTTGTTTTGCCTTCGGTGCCTATAAGGTGGTGGTTAAAGTGTTACGCGAGGCCTCTCGTCCGGGTAGGTTTGTCGAGTCGGGTCCTGGGGGTCGAGGCGGGTCGCGTCACGGGGTTCGCTACCGCTATCGGGATGTCGCTGAACTGTTCAGAGGATAGCAGCCGTAGCCAGGCAGGGAAGGCAAGCAGGGAGTAGGGTTCAAAGATTATAATTAACCACGAGGGTCCTATCTACTGCAAAGGAGTGTTGACTATATACATAGGGAATTCAGGTCGTGACCGTGGTTCGTGACCGTGTGGTCTGGGAGGTCAGGTTTGATGGTCAGGCCTTGGCGTCCTGACCGTGTTGCGGCTGCTGAGTCATCAGCGTGGTCAGAGGCGGTGGATCGCAAGGACCTCCTCCGCGCCTCTTAACCCCGTTTCCCACTTCCTGCAGCTGCGCCGTAACAAAAGGGAAGCCTAAGACCGGCTATTCGACTTCTAACTAGTACCTAGGCTGGATATATAAGTTTCCTCCTTCCTCCTTTATTCCCTTTCTTTTCTCTTTCCTTTCTCTAGCTTAGAAACTTTAGTTAATTTCGAGAATCTAACTTGTTCTTCTTGAGTCGTAACACTTTTCTAAGCTCACCTAACCACTTCGGCTTACTCTTATTCAACCATCAGCTGGCTTGCCCTGATTTCTGAGAAGACGAAGCCACCCTTTCACTTATCCTACTCGCTCACCAATCAGATAACCCGCTCTCTGACTACCGATCACTTCTTATTACTTCTCATCACTTCTCATCAACTCTCACCAACCCCTCCTTCGTTCAAGCTTCCAGCAGGCTTGCCCTGGTAAAAGAACGTTAGACCTACCACTATGTCGACTCCCGGATCGAGCGCGCGTGGCGCTAGACGTACTAAGGAGCCTAAGGGGAAAGAAAAAGAGCAAGACGCTCCTAAGGCAATTAAACAGCCACTCCCTATAACCTCAGATGATGTGCTCTTCCAGTACACACCCCACAACCATTTGGGTGGAGGGGACATTCAAGACTTCACCATGAACCCCTTCTAGCATGGAAAGATCTCCCTATTCAATGTGCTGAAGAATGAGGAAGAGATGGAGATCCTCTTCCAGGATCTAGGAAAAACAAAGTACCTAATAGGAGATCTCCTCCAGCACATTCAACAAGAACAAGGAAAGAAGACAGAGGCCGCCGTTAAGTTCAACGAGCTTCTTAGGAACTTTAAGAACCTTAAAGAAGGAAGCGCGCGGATCTACCAGGAGAATGCGGAGCTCACTGCAGAGAAAGGTATCCTTAAGGCTGAACTAGAGCGCGTTAGACGACAAAATAAGGGCCTCAGGGAGCCGAACGTTACTTTTAGCTACCGACCTACTACAGGACGTCAATCCCCTGGAAACCAGTCTGAGATGAGCTCCGGAGGACGCTCCGCGAAGCTATCTGATCCTCCACAGTTTACTGGAGAACCCGAGAAGGAGCCCTCCTTTAGGCACTGGAAGGCCGAGATGTACAATAAGCTGGAAGTTAACGCGGACCACTACAAGACTAAAAGGGCCAAGATATCCTACATCTTCTCACGCACCACTGGGACGGCCTCAGACACCATTAGGCCGAACGTTCATGAGGGACCCGCTGCCTTCCAGACGGCAGAAGAGGCCTTTACTCTTCTTACCTCCGTATTTGACGACCCCCACTTCCTCCAGAACAAGCGCCAGGAATTCCGCCGCTTCTACCAGAACACGACGCCTTTTAACTCCTTCTACGCCAAGTTCATTGCCCTCGCCACGGAATCCGAGCTTCCAAGGGACCAGTGGTTTGAGGAGATATGGACCCGCCTTTCAGGAGGACTTCGCCATGGACTGGCGCCCGTTAAGGACTCCCTAAACTTCAGCTTCCAGGATCTAACGGCTCGTGCCCGTACGCTAGATAGGGAACTTCAGAACGATGTTAAGGCGGCAGAGAAGAAGAAGGAGCGTGCTAATAAATCCCTAAAGAACACTAAGCCAACGGTGGAGCGTACTACCTCTAGGCAGGAACAGAAGAAGTCACTAACCGCTAAGGAGCGGGATTCTTACCGCAAGGAAGGCCGTTGCTTCCACTACTATTAGAAAGGGCATATGGCTAACGCCTGCCCTGCTAAGGCGGTTACCATCGCCAATGCTGAGCCGGACTCTGGATCAGCTGAAGACTCGGGAAAAGAGTAACTCCTAGCAAAGACGCGCCTAGGAGTAAGGAATAGGCTTTGTTTACGGAAGTACAGGTGACTTCCCTGTGGCACCCCAACCTAGAACCTATTATTGCACACTGTATATTATCTAGTCAAGGAAAGAAAATACAGGTTGATGCAATGGTTGACACTGGAGCACTTGTATACGCCACAGTAAGCAGGAGCCTCGCGCACCAGATGATAGAAGAGCTTGGAATTGTACCCCTCCCCCTCTCCAAACCGATCCCCTACACCGTTGCGGACGGGCGAAGCGGAAAACCTATCACCCACAAGATCTGCCCACACCTCTAAGTCAAGGATTACTAGGAAGCCACCTCTCCCCTACTTATTATGGACCTTGGGAACCACGACATGCTACTGGGAAAGGGCTGGTTGCAGGCCCACGGCGCGTTGCCAGACGTAAATAGCAACTTAGTTACGTTCAAGCCGAACTTCTGCACGCACCCCGGCAGGCCCGCCGCGGCGGAGCCAAGAAAGCTTGATCTAACGACGCCTCCTAAGGTAGAATCATGGAGGCCCCAGAGAATCCTTACTAGACACTCCTTCCAGGCCGATATAAGGGAGTCCCTTAAAGAAATAAACAAGGAACTGACCAAGGACGTGGAGAAGAAGTCTCCCCCACCTCGAAAGAAGGTACCAAAGAGGGATATGCAGCTCGTAACTGCGGAAGGATTTCTACGTTTACTAAAGCAACAAGGCACTGAAGTGTACCATCTCCGTCTCTGGGAGTTGCTGGAGGAGGAGGAGCAGGCAAGAATCAACGCCTTCCAACAACAATTACCCGAGGAGTTAAGAGAACTCACCCCTTAGCTACCTGAATGGCTGCAGGACCTGGCAGAGAACTTCTCCAAGCAGAGGTCAGACGAGCTTCCCCCCTCAAGACCTTATGACCACAGGATAGAGCTCAACCAGGACCCGGAGTTACGCACGCCGCCGCTATACCGGATGTCTACGGACGAACTCGCGGCTGCAAAGGACTACATTGAGGAGAACCTAGGAAAGGGGTTTATTGAAGCGAGCAGGGCACCGTTTAGTTCACCCATCCTCATGGCAAGGAAGGCCAATGGAGGATTCCGTTTCTACGTGGACTACCGCCGCCTTAACGCAGCTACGAAGAAGAATAAATACCTACTTCCCTTAATTGACGAGACGCTAGCCCGGTTGACTGGAGCGCGTTACTTCTCTAAGATTGACGTCAGACAAGCATTCCACAGGATTCGGATACACGAAGACTCTAAGGACCTTACAACCTTCCGGACGCGCTACGGATCATACCGCTACAACGTCCTACCCTTTGGATTATGTAATGGACCTGCCACCTTCCAGCAGTACATGAACGAGGTTATAATAGCCGGATTAGACGACTTCTGCTCAGTGTTCATGGACGACATTCTGGTCTACAGTAAGACAAGAAAAGAGCATAGAGAACAGGTACGACTGGTCCTTAAGAAACTCAGAGAAGCAGGCCTTCAAGCGGACATTAAGAAATGCGAATTTGAGGTCACCGAGACTCGCTTCCTTGGCCTCATTGTCGGGCGAGACGGAATCCGGATGGACCCCCAGAAGGTTGCAGCTATCCTGGAATGGAAAGCCCCAATCTCTCTCCGAGGAGCGCGCTCATTCCTAGGCCTCTGTAACTACTACCGCCGGTTTATTAAGAACTACTCGAGGATTGCAAAACCACTCACCGACCTGACCAAGAACAAGGTAGCGTGGGCCTGGACGCCGAAGTGTGAGGCCGCCTTCTAAGCACTAAAGAACGCCGTCCGCTCAGACCCAGTACTTCGACATTTCGACCCGGCGAAGCCCATCTTCCTCGAAGTTGACTCTTCTGACTACGTTAGTGGAGGAGTCCTTTCATAGAAGGATAAGGAAGGGAAGCTTCATCTAGTGGCCTACTTCTCCAAGAAGCTCTCAGACACGGAATGTAATTACACGATCTACGACAAGGAACTCCTGGCCATCGTTCGAGCCTTTTAGGAATGGAGTCCCGAGTGCCGGAGTGTATAGGAGCCAATCCAGGTATTTACTAATCACGAGACCCTGAAAACGTTTATGACGAACAAGCAGCTCTCCCGCCGCCAAATTCGATGGGCAGAAGAACTCGCGGAGTACGACTTTAGGATTGTTCCTATCGCAGGAAAGAAGAATAAGAGAGCAGACGCTCTCTCTCGTCGAGAGCAGGATCTACCGGTGGACGACTCTGACTCCCGCCTCACCTCTATAAACCGCACGGCGCTCCCTCCGGGGAGCTTTACCCTCTCTCCCCTTAAGCTATTCGAAAACCCTAACCTCCCTACTGAGCTACGGACAGCTAACCGGACAGACGACGCCTTGACGGCCATCCGCCAGGACATCAGCAAGTACCCTGAGTACTTACTGCGCGATGACTTGCTCGTCTTCCAGGAGAACCGCCTTGTTGTGCCATAGGACGACCGCCTCAGGCTAAGGCTCATTCAGGCTGCTCATCGACCCCTAGCAACGGGACATCCAGGCATCCAGCGCACCTGGGAACTCTTAAAGGAGAGGTACTACTGGAATGGTATGAAAAAGGTAGTAAAGCGGTACGTACAGAACTGCTACTCCTGCAAGAGGGCTAAATATAAAACGGAATCCTACAACGGCCTGCTCAAGCCGCTCCCCATCGGGGACCAGCCCTGGAAGCACCTATCCTGTGACTTTGTCACCAAGTTGCCAAACTGCAAAGGATTCACCGCCGTCCTAGTAGTAGTAGACCGGTTCTTAAAAATGCGGCACTTCATCCCCTGCCACGACACCACCACCGCGAGTCAAATGGCGCAGCTCTTCAGAGACAATATCTGGAAGTATCATAGCCTACCGGACACCATCATCTCAGATCGAGGACCCCAGTTTATCAGCGAATTCTGGCAAGGCCTCTGCAAGCTACTAAAGATTGACCACCGCCTTTCAACAGCCTACCATCCAGAGACGGACGGGCAAACAGAAAACGCCAACAAAGAAATGGAAATCTACCTCCGTCACTACGTTAGCTATCATCAGGACGACTAGGTAGACTGGCTTGCCTCCGCAGAATACGCTGCTAATAGAAACGTCTCCGCCTCCTCTACCGTAAGCCCCTTCTTCGTGGTCTACGGATATAAGCCCCGCCTATCCTTTGACTGGACGCCCACCCCTCTAGCGCCCACCGCCGCGGCTACCTGGAGCAGGGAAAGAGCCAACGAGATGGTAGATAAGATGTAAAAGGTCTAAGAATTTACGAAATTCCACCTGCAGCAGTCCCAGGAGAAGCAAGTAGAGTTCGCCAACCGTCACAGGAAGGATGTATCCTACGAGGTGGGAGATAAGGTGTTTATCTCTACTAAGGACATGGATTTGGACCGACCCTCAAGGAAGCTAGGATGGACGCGGATTAGGCCATATCCTATTATCGAGAAAGTGGGAACCGCTTACCGCCTTTAACTACCCCCAGGCATTAACCGCGGCAATGTGTTCCATCCAAGCAAGCTTATAAGGGACGACAGTAACCCCCTTCTAGGCTAGATACCAGAGCCGCAGCCCGCGGTGCAGGTAGACAATAAAGACGAATACGTAGTAGAGTCCATTCTCGACTCCCGTTACACTAGCAAGGGGAAGAGACTCCAGTACAGGGTTTAGTGGGCAGACTGGCCACCCGACCCTCAATGGTATCTAGTAGACAACTTCAACCACGCGGCTCAGAAACTCAAGGAATTTCACGACTCCTACCCAGCGAAGCCCGGTCCACCGAAGGAACTCAAACGGTGGATTTAAGAAAACGATAAAGCTATCGAGTGAGGTCATCGCCAGAAGCTCTCGCTTAAGAGGGGGGTAATGTGACGATTCAGACCGTCAACATCTCATTCTCTAGAAAACTAAGCCTAATTAGGCTAAAGCACTTATCTAAGATAAGATATCTAAGACATAGGGTTTACTAAGAGCAAATACTTAGCGGGAACGTACGGGAAAGGGAAGCCTAAGACCGGCTATTCGACTTCTAACTAGTACCTAGGCTAGATATATAAGTTTCCTCCTTCCTCCTTTATTCCCTTTCTTTTCTCTTTCCTTTCTCTAGCTTAGAAACTTTAGTTAATTTCGAGAATCTAACTTATTCTTCTTAAGTCGTAACAGTACTCTTCTTCGCCGTCAACGAT
The DNA here is from genome assembly GCA_029906385.1 of Neofusicoccum laricinum. NCBI lineage: Eukaryota > Fungi > Ascomycota > Dothideomycetes > Botryosphaeriales > Botryosphaeriaceae > Neofusicoccum > Neofusicoccum laricinum. The sequence goes on along the minus strand of CP123719.1, from coordinate 1,518,738 downwards.
AATAGGCGGGAGCGGAGGTTAGATTTAATTAGGTAAGGGGTCAGAGGCTACGGGTTCGAGTAAGAAGACGTAGAATACGGGGTAGACTTTTATTATCCTTAGTAGTTCTAGGCGATAGGCATGAGTTAAGATCTTTTCTAGTATAGAAAAGGGGCTAAGGCGTTTAAAGTCGAGTTTATCCGAAGGTCTTATTATCGAGATATACCGTCTTAGGAGCCAAACAAGGTTACTAGGCTTAAAGACGGGTAGCGAAATACGGTCTTTATTAGCCTATTCTGCGTAGGCGTCTTGTGCGAGTCGAATTTCTTGGCGAAGGTAGTTTTCGAGGTTTTCGAGGTTCTCTTAGAAGAGACGTAGGGGTTTAAGGGGGGCTAAGATTAAGTCTTTCTATAGAATCTTATAACGAGGGTAGAAGTCGTAGTTTACAAAAAAGGGGGTAACCTTAGTCGTGGTCGAGATCGTATTATTATAAGCGAATTCAGTAAGGGAGAGAAAGTCGTTCCAATCGTCTTATTAGTACGAAACGTAGGCGCGAAGGTATTATTCGAGGATAGCGTTAACACGCTCTATCTAGCCGTCGGTTTATAGGTAGAAAGCCGTACTAAAGTTAGTCTTAATAGATAGGGATCTACTAAGAGCTCTAGTAAATTTAGAAGTAAAAATCGAGCCGCGGTTAGATATAAAGTCGTTAGGTAAGCCGTATAGTCGAAAAACGTAGTCTCGATAAAGCTTAGTAAGCTCTATCGAATCGAGGGTTATTTAGCAAGGAATAAAGTAAGCTATTTTAGTTAGTCGGTCTACGACTACTAGTATAGTATTAAACGAGTTGGACGTTAGAAGTCCCGTAATCAAATTAAGAGAAACGGATTACCAGCGGCGTTATAGCACTTTAAGGGGTTTTAAATATCTAAAGGGGGCGTATCGAGCGGGTTTAATTCTTTAGTAGGTCTTATAGTTCCGTATAAAACGAGCTACTGTCTATCGTAGACCTAGCTACTAGAAATTACGAGTAACGAGTTTAAATGTTGCTACTTAGCCTAGGTATCCAGCAGCCGGATGCGAGTGTTAAGAGCTAATAATCCTTTAGCGGAGGCTTAAGTCTTTAGAGATATAGATAAGTCTATTAACTAGTAATAGACCATCGTTATCCTTAGAGCATGCGCCTAGATCCACTTTAGGATGTCGAAGTGCGTAGGTATCGAGTATAGTAAGGATCTCTTACCTAAGAGTATCCTTATCGAGTACTAAGCGAATATTACTAGCTAGAGACGGTTCTAGCCTAGCGATCGAATATCGAGTTAAAACAAGGGTCGAAATTTCGAATTTTCCGGGGGTAAGGATCGTAGTAGGGGGCAGGCGCCCCTCTTAAGTAGGGAGGTCTCCTAACCGTCTTATTAACGTATCCGCGCGTTGATTCTTAGTTCCTAGGCGGTAGACAATCTTAAAGTCGAGTTCTAAGAGTTTAATTGCCTAACGTACTTATCGACGGTTCAAGATTTGTTTAGAGGCAAAGCTAGTCAAATTCGAGTGATCCGTAAGAACGAGGAGTAGCGAGGAGAGGTTAATAATAAGGGAACGGTATTCCTTTAGGGCTTCTATAATAGCTAAGAGTTCTTTATCCCTAATACCGTAGTTCTGCTCTACGGAGGTTATTTTCCGAGAGTAGTAGGCGATAGGGTGTAGAAGTCTCTTACTATCGTTATACGTTACCTATTAAGATAGGATTACGGATATAACGAAGTTAGAAGAGTCGGTTTTAAGGATAGTCTCGAGTTAGGGGTCGAAGTATCGGAGGATTAGGTAAGAATAAAAGGCTTTCTTAAGATAAGTAAATACTTTATCCTATTCTTTCCCCTAAGTAAAACGAATGTTCTTAGCTAGGAGCTTAAAGAGAGCTCTAGCTTTTCGAGAGTATCCTTTAATAAATCGTCGGTAAAAGTTTACAAAGCTAAGGAACGATTAAAGGTCTTTAACTAAACGAGGAGTCTCCTAGTCTCTTACGGCGGCTACCTTAGCTAGGTCCATAGAGATACCGTCTGGAGAAATAACGAAGCCAAGGAACGTAGTTAAAGTCGTATAGAAATCGCATTTTTCGCCTTTTACGTATAGGCCTGCTTCACAGAGCTTTTCGAGAACTAATCGAATATATTCGTAGTACTCTTCTTCTGTTTCTAAGTAGATAAGGATGTCGTCTAGGTAGACGACGTACTAGCGGTCAAGGTATTTACGTAACGTATCGTTAACGAATTATTGGTAGGTAGCCGGCGCATTCGTTAGGCTAAAGGGTATAACTAGGTATTCGTATAGGCTATAGCGAGTCCTAAAGGTAGTTAAAGGTTCGGAGCCTTCCTTAATTCGGATAAGGTTATAAGCACCGCGAAGGTCGAGTCGAGTAAAAATACGAGAGCCTTAAAGTTGACGGAGAGTCTCGTTGATTAAGGGGAGTGGATAACGGTTCTTTTTCGTAATACTATTTAGTTCGCGATAATCCACGTAAAAACGAAGGCCGCCTCCTAGTTTCTTAACAAAGAGAACAGGGGACGTAGAGGATAAGAATAAGGGTCGAATAAAACCTTTTTTAAGGTTTTTATTAAGGTATTTACGTAGAGCCTTAAGCTCTAAATCGGACATTAAGTAGAGAGGGCCGAATAGGGGTTTCTTACCCTCTTCTAATAAAATCTCATGATTAATATACCGATATGGGGGAAGTCTATCGGCCTCTTTCTTTATAAAGAAGGGAAGAAGATAGTAGAATCGAGCGGGGACTCGTAAGCGGAGGGTTTCGAGTTCTTGTTCTAGAGTTTACTGTTCCGTTTCCTTAAGGCTATTAAGGTGTTCTTAGATCTCCTTAATTAATACGGCGTATATCCTAGTCTTATCTCGTCGGACATAACGAGTAAGGGCGGCGTAGGATATAGTAGCGCAAGAGATCGAAGGCGAATTAGGAGGTAAGGGGGAAAGCGTAGTTATAGGTTAGCGAGTAGGCAAGCAATTTGCTTAGCAAAAAGGGGAGGCGAAGGTAATTATGTTTTTTAACCATAGGACGTGTGGATCATGCCGTTCTAGCCAGGGTTTTCCTAGGATAATTAGATATTGGCCGAGCTTAGTTACTTAGAAGGTAACGAGTTCTTAATGCTGATTAATATCAAGTTAAAGGTCGGCCTCGTGGGTAATCCATCCGGCGATAGATCCATCCGCGAGTTCGAGGGATTCAGCTTGGGGTTTTTGGCGTGTAGGGATTAAATAGGAAGTAATAAAGATATTATCTATAAAAAGAGACGAGGCACTAGAGTCTAATATAGCCGAGGTTTCGATTTTATTATTAACCACTAATTTAAGGATAAGGAGCGGACGTTTCCTAAGATCTATAGCACGGGGCTATAGGGTACGGGTTTTAGGAGGTAAAAACGAGAGTGTTCCAAGATTCGAAGACGAGAGGGAAGCAAGGACGGAAAACTAATTCGAAGTAGAGAGTAGAGGAGGGCTAGGTAGATACCGGGTACTACCTAGCCTTCTACGTTTTTTGATACGTAGAGGACGGAAGCCGTAGGAGGTGTATGCGACGTTATATTAAGCTTAAGTCCCTTAGCCTTAGCTTTAGGATATTCTTTAACCTAGTAGTTAGGATTACCGTAGTAGGCGCAGAGGTTGTTAGCTTTTCGGTAAGTCTTTCGAGCGGTAGTATCTAGTTCTATAGGTTCACCTTAAGGAATCGAGGTTAGTGTAAGAGATAAGGGTTAAGGAGTAGCTAGTATAGACGAGAGAGGAATCGAGGTAGGGGTACGAGTTAAGGGTATCTTTTTCTTAATAGTTCGAGCATAGAGTTAGTTGTCTAGTATAATATAAGCCTTAGCGAACTTTTCGAATTCTACTAGTATAGCTCGTCTAATAAGAAGGTCTTTAAGGTTCTCTTTAAGGCTAAGGCGGAAGTAGTAGATCTTAACTACGTTTTCCTTCCAACCAAGGGTCGTAATAAGCGAGAGAAACCGTGAATAGTACGCCGAACAGGACTTATCTTGTTTAAGTACGAGGAGGGATCGTTTAGCTGTTGCGTAGGTGTCGGGATTATTAAATACGGCCTTAAGAGCTTGGTAGAAGGACTCGTAGTTATCGAAGTTTACGGAACCATTCGAGGCAGAGACGTAAGGGGCAAACCAGGTATAAGCAGTATCGCGAAGGTAGGAACCAGCGTAGGTAATCTTAGCCGTATCCGTTATAAAGGCAGATGGGTCTAAGGCGAATTTAAGCTAGAGTTACGTGGCGAAATTCCCGAATCGAGTACGTTCACCCTTAAAGGGTTCTAGGTCCGAGACTTTAGGAATACGAGGACGAGGAGTAGGGGTTTCTAAAGGAGATATAGTAGACGTAATAGCTAGCGTGTTGGCAGGGAGGTTCGAAGCTAGTAACTAGAGTCGAGCGAAGGCTTTATCTTGGCCAAAACCGTAGTAATAAAAGATGCAAGCAACTTAGGCGTTCGTAGTATTCTTAGGGATAACTAGTAAATCGATATCGGATCTTAGGCAAGATTGTCTTCCTCTAGCGTACGCCTAACTAAGGGTAACGCGTAGGGAAACCGGGATGTCTTTAGGGAAGGTAGGGCGAGTATTAATAGGAGTAGGGACTTGATCGAGGACTTAGAATAGCGTATCCTAAGGGTTAGGAGGTATAGTTCCATCGACCATTCTAGAGATCACAGTCTAGGGCTTCGGCGAGAGCTTTAGGCCTACTAGATAGGAGTCTAGTAAAATGTAATAAATAGACCTTAGAGGGCGGAGAGGGACGAAGTAACGAAGCCGGTAAAGGCAGTAGAGGTAAAGCAGATACCGAAGTATAGGGGATAAGAGGAGGGGGGCGAGAGACTAGGAACGAATACTAAGAGGCGGGTAGAGAGAGACGAGTAAACAATAAAGGAGGCGAGTAAGGTCTAATTTAAGGTATACTAAGTTGTACGCGAGGAATACTCATTGCTAGACTAAAGAACTAATTGTAAGGCAGAGAGGCGAGCTTTATATATATAAGGAACGAACTAAAATACTAGCTTCCTAATTTATAAGTAGGCAAGTCTAGATCTAGATTCCAAATCGATCGGCGGTAAACAAGAAGTAATTAGTCTATATAAGCTACATTTATAATAAGCTCGTCCAATAAGAAGGTCCTTAAGGTTCTCTTTAAGGCTAAGGCGGAAGTAGTAGATCTTAACTACGTTTTCCTTCCAACTAAGGGTCGTAATAAGCGAGAGAAACCGTAAATAGTACGCCGAACAGGACTTATCTTGTTTAAGTACGAGGAGGGATCGTTTAGCTGTTACGTAGGTGTCGGGATTATTAAATACGGCCTTAAGAGCTTAGTAGAAGGACTCGTAGTTATCGAAGTTTACGGAACTATTTGAGGCAGAGACGTAAGGGGCAAACTAGGTATAAGCAGTATCGCGAAGATAGGAACTAGTATAGGTAATCTTAGCCGTATCCGTTATAAAGGTAGATGGGTCTAAGGCGAATTTAAGCTAGAGTTACGTAGCGAAATTCCCGAATCGAGTACGTTTACCCTTAAAGGGTTCTGGGTCCGAGACTTTAGAAATACGAGGACGAGGAGTAGGGGTTTCCAAAGGAGATATAGTAGACGTAATAGCTGGCGTGTTAGTAGGGAGGTTCGAAGCTAGTAACTAGAGTCGAGCGAAGGCTTTATCTTAGCTAAAACCGTAGTAATAAAAGATATAAGCAACTTAGGCGTTCGTAGTATTCTTAGGGATAACTAGTAAATCGATATCGGATCTTAGGCAAGATTATCTTCCTCTAGCGTACGCCTGACTAAGGGTAACGCGTAGGGAAACCGGGATGTCTTTAGGGAAGGTAGGGCGAGTATTAATAGGGGTAGGAACTTGATCGAGGACTTAGAATAGCGTATCCTAAGGGTTAGGAGGTATGGTTCCATCGACCATTCTAGAGATTATAGTCTAGGGCTTCGGCGAGAGCTTTAGGCCTACTAGATAGGAGTCTAGTAAAATGTAATAAATAGACCTTAGAGGGCGGAGAGGGACGAAGTAAATAATAAAGGAGGCGAGTAAGGTCTAATTTAAGGTATACTAAGTTATACGCGAGGAATACTTATTGCTAGACTAAAGAACTAATTATAAGGCAAAGAGGCGAGCTTTATATATATAAGGAACGAACTAAAATACTAGCTTCCTAATTTATAAGCAGGCAAGTCTAGATCTAGATTCCAAATCGATCGGCGGTAAATAAGAAGTAATTAGTCCATATAAGCTATATTTATAATAGTATCCTATCTTAATATAATAACGATAGAGTACTCCGACCAGTTACCTACTTCTTAAAGAAGAATATACTAGTAGAATACAACTATAAGATCTACGATAAGGAACTTCTCGCAATTATTAAATACCTTTAGTAATAGGATACGGAACTACGTAGCGTTAAGGAATTCAAGATTATTATAGATTATAAGAACCTCGAGTACTTTACTACAGCTCGACGACTGTCTAAGAGATAAATACGATAGTAGCTTATTCTAAGTAGGTTTAACTTTACTATTACCTACCGACCTGGCAAGCTAGGAGCATAACCGGATATACTTATAAGAAGAGATTAAGACCTACTAGTATTCTAAGATAATAAGAGGTTATAATATCGTATTATACAGCTCCTTAGCCCTAATAAGATCTAAGCTAACTGTTAGAGAGTGCTCGTAGTACTAGTATAGATAAGACGACAAGAAAGAACTAAGATAGAAGTATACGAACCGATAGACACGTAGTAAATAGAGCTAATTAAGGATTATTTACGATAACTCTAGTAAGAGGCTAAATTAGCGGACCCGGATTAAGAACGCCTAGTAACGGTAGTAAGAGAAGATAAAAGGATATTACTAAACGACTTAGAAGAGCTAGTTAAGCTCTTAGTCGCTAATTACTCTCTAAATAGCTAAGGAGAGCTACTATTCCGTAGTAGGCGCTGGGTACCGAATTACGAGCTACTAAGGACTAAGTTAATTTAAATACTTTATAATTCGACTATAACGGCTTATCCTAGACGTAACGGGACGATAGCCCTCGTCGCTAGGTAATTCTTCTAGCCAAACTTCGTATTAGACGTACGAAGATTCGTACGGAACTACGACGTTTATAGAAGGATAAGAGTCTAGAGAGATCGTAAGTAAGGACTATTACGGCCGTTACCTATACTAAATCGTTAGTAGAGAGAGATCTTAATTAATTTTATTAGCCCGCTACCTAAGAGCTAAGAATGTTAAATACTTATAGTAATTACCGATCGTCTAGGGAAGGGAGTTATTCTTAAGGGCTATAAGGATACTAAAGCTAAGACAATCGCTAATCTATTTATTAAGCGCTTCTACCGCTATTATAGAGTCCTAGTAGTAATCGTCTCTAATCGAGGTAGTTAATTCGTTGGCTAACTATAGAAAAGAGTCTACCAACTACTTAAGATCGAGAGGTATATATCGATAGCGTACCACCCGGAGATAGATGGATCGATAGAGCGCGCTAATACTAAAGTCGAGAAAAAACTCCGTCGAATAACCAATTAAGCGTAGAATAACTAGGTCGATTAGTTACTAGCAGTCGAGCTCGCGATGTAATAAACAGACCTTGGAGGGCGGAGAGGGACGAAGTAACGAAGCCGGTAAAGGCAGTAGAGGTAAAGCAGATACCGAAGCATAGGGGATAAGAGGAGGGGGGCGAGAGACTAGGGACGAATGCTAAGAGGCGGGTAGAGAGAGACGAGTAAACAATAAAGGAGGCGAGCAAGGTCTAATTTAAGGCATACTAAGTTGTACGCGAGGAATACTCATTGCTAGACTAAAGAACTAATTGTAAGGCAGAGAGGCGAGCTTTATATATATAAGGAACGAACTAAAATACTAGCTTCCTAATTTATAAGCAGGCAAGTCTAGATCTAGATTCCAAATCGATCGGCGGTAAATAAGAAGTAATTAGTCCATATAAGCTATATTTATAATAGTAGGCTCTCTTCCCTAGAGGTAAGTTTCTACGAGCCTTTAGTCTAAGGGTCGAGGTTTTAAAGGATAACGTTTATAAAACGTATTAAGAGCTTTAAGGTCTTTAATAAGGTCGTAAGGTTCCTAGGTTAGTATCGAGTAACCAGTCTATTTTATAAGGTATTTTGGTTGTCTCCGGGTTGTTTTAACATCCAGAATCTCTTCTACCCGGTACTCTTCTTCGCCGTTAACGATAATAGGCGGGAGCGGAGGTTAGATTTAATTAGGTAAGGGGTTAGAGGCTACGGGTTCGAGTAAGGAGACGTAGAATACGGGGTAGACTTTTATTATCCTTAGTAGTTCTAGGCGATAGGCATGAGTTAAGATCTTTTCTAGTATAGAAAAGGGGCTAAGGCGTTTAAAGTCGAGTTTATCCGAAGGTCTTGTTATCGAGATATGCCGTCTTAGGAGCCAAACAAGGTTACTAGGCTTAAAGACGGGTGGCGAAATACGGTCTTTATTAGCCTGTTCTGCGTAGGCGTCTTATGCGAGTCGAATTTCTTAGCGAAGGTAGTTTTTGAGGTTTTCGAGGTTCTCTTAGAAGAGACGTAGGGGTTTAAGGGGGGCTAAGATTAAGTCTTTCTATAGAATCTTATAACGAGGGTAGAAGCCGTAGTTTATAAAGAAGGGGGTAACCTTAGTCGTAGTCGAGATCGTATTATTATAAGCGAATTCAGTAAGGGTATTATGGTTTATACCCATAATGGTGCCTTAGAGGATCCGCGGCGGTCACGTGTAGCGCTAGTCTTCGCTTATATAGAGTCGCTAGGGACGCGTATCCTTCCATCCCTAGCTTGACCTTCGTATAGACGGAATTTAACTCTTTAGCGCTTACTCTAGGGTTGAACCATTATATTAGGTCAAGCTCTCTTATTACTGGACAGAGAATGGTTTTCCGCAGCTTCCGGAGCGGGAGTAGGAGGCTGGTTACTACCTACCTAGCTACGATCGCCCGTTCGCAGTAGGACATTACTGGAACAGAATAAGAAACGACAACGGATCGAACGATATCGTAACAGCAATACGATAACGGCAAAGCGATTGGATAAGAGATCGAACGACGATACGAAACGGTAACCGACGTAACGACGACCAACCGATCAATGGGCGCAACACAATGGGCGCAACGAGCGTAAAGGGGCGCAACGAGACCAACGGGCGCATGAAACGCAACGGGCGCAACGCAACGGGCGCAACGCAACGGGCTACTTAGAGTAGCATGCTAATCGATGGCAATTCGAACGGTTCTTTTCGGAAATTTTTTTCCTTACTGGATTACAATGGGGACCTCTTTATAATCTTTTACCTTCCTCCCACCTCGGAGGGGAGAGGGGGGAGAGGGGGGGTCCACCGGGCGTCGGGGACGACGCCCATTGCGAAGGGGTATAGGGCCAGGAGGCCCAGCTGGACAAATGGGGCTTGGCTTTGGGTTGGCCATTTGAGCAGCAAGACAACGGAGCTGCCTGCCAGCAGCGAGACAAGAGAGCTGCCCTGCCAGCAGCGAGACAACGGAGCTGCCTGCTAGCAGCGAGACAACGGAGCTGCCTGCCAGCAGCAAGACAACGGAGCTGCCTGCCAGCAGCGAGACAAGAGAGCTGCCCTGCCAGCAGCGAGACAACGGAGCTGCCTGCCAGCAGCGAGACAAGAGAGCTGCCTGCCAGCAGCGAGACAAGAGAGCTGCCCTGCCAGCAGCGAGACAACGGAGCTGCCTGCCAGCAGCGAGACAAGAGAGCTGCCCTGCCAGCAGCAAGGCAAGAGCATTGGCAACGGACAAAGATCGAGCAGCGAAGCGAGCAACAGCGCGAGCAACAGCGCGAGCAGCGAAGCCAGCAACAGCGCAAGCAGCGGAGCTAGCAGCCGAGGTTAACTCTCTGGGTGTGCAGGTCATTGGACAGCCGAAGAAGGAAAGTCCTGGCACCCATGGCTGGGGAGTCGACCGAAGCAAGCAGCGAAGCAAGCAGCGAGGCAAGCGGCGAGGCAAGCAGCGAGGCAAGCAGCGAAGCTACTTACAAGAATACTCAAGAAAGTAGCCAATTTTTTGCCGGGGGAGGGACTAGAAGGATAGATGGATAGAAGGATGGATAGATATACTTATCATCCCGCCTTACACCTGGAGACCGGAGGGAGGGGGGTGATGTTATAGTTTATACCTATAATGGTGCCTTGGAGGATCCGCGGCGGTCACGTGTAGCGCTAGTCTTCGCTTATATAGAGTCGCTGGGGACGCGTATCCTTCCATCCCCAGCTTAACCTTCGTATAGACGGAATTTAACTCTTTAGCGCTTACTCTAGGGTTAAACCATTATAAGGGCTCGCTATAGGGTACACGTAACTAGGGCGCCTAGGCCCTTTCTCGCCCGAAGCGGGGTAAGCGGAGATCCTTCTTTCCCGCCTTCTAGACTTCCTTCCCTTCTAGCTACTTTATTACTTAGTACTCTTCCTAACCCTTATGTCTTCCTATCTATACGGACTGAGGTTCGTAACACTACCTCCCCCCTTAAGGATCTTCGGCCCGAAGATTTATCCGTTAGGTTATATTTTGTCTCCTATTCCTCCTGCCCTTTCTTCTTCTATAAGTTCTCGTTATGCCTCCTAAGAAGCGTTCTTTTACTAAGACTCTAGATAGGTATTCGCCTCGCCCTTATCGGACTACCCTTCGTCGGAAAGAGTTGTTGCGGCAGGTTCTACGTAACGAAGTAGAGATGATCCCTTATACTAATTACTTAGAGCACCGGACTGCTTATATTACTTTGGAGGATAATCCTTCTAAGTGCGGTACTTGTTTACAGGGGCGTCGCTCGGGGTATAATATTGCGGAGTCTAGTAGCTCTAGATATAAGTAGCTATCCCTATCTTTTCTCGATTCTGTTTGACCTTCCTTAGTAGAGAAGCTTAATCGTACCTATAAGCGGGTTACTACTAAGGCGGATACTACTTTAGCAAAGTTTCTGCGGTTATAGAAACAGCAGCGGTTCTTAAAGGAACGCCGTTCGCGTATAATTCGTAAGGGCTTCGAGAATCTTACCGCACTAGAGGCTGCGGAGGACGTAGAGGCCGCGGTAGTCGGGGGTCCTATTAACCCTAAAAATACCGAATCTTCGCGATCGATAAAGCGCTTACGTGGCGAGGCCTTAGCTAACGCTTCCGTAGGTCCTACTAGGTCCCCTAGGGCTGGCTCTACTATGCTATCCGCGAATTCCGAGTTGGTTAATTAGGCGCGGTAGTCTCCGTTCCCTAATTTCGATTTCGGATCCTTCGTGTTTGATAAGGCCGCGGTGTCGGCCGATCCGGGTTTTAGCGATGGAATCTTTTAATAAGGTCTTTATATCCTTCGTAATTCTCCGGGGGTTCCTAGGTGTAGTCCTAGTCTCCTTCCCACTATAGGAGGTATCTGAATTAACCGTTAATATAGCCGCTGTTAAGGATTTTTTCTACGATCTATTCCTTATTTTCGTCGGCCTCTGGGTTTTCTAATACTATTTCTTCAGTCTACTAGACGGTGGTAGCGTTCTTTAGTACCGGTTCGAGCAGTATAATATGGAAGACGGGTACTATCCGTATAGTTCTTAGTAGCTTGAGGCGGTAGTTGACTTTCCCGAGTTTCTCTTCGATTTCGAATGGTCTAATTTTCTTAAAGTCTAATTTGCTGTTTGGTCGCTTCGTTTTAATGTTTTTTCTGAGTAGGTAGACTTTATCCCCCCTCTTTAGCTTCGGTGCCTCCTAGTGCCGTCTATTATAGTAGCGGGACATTAAAAATCCATTATATTTAATGTCGAGGCTGAGCTGTTTATAGAGTGCTTTTAGCTAGTCTATTTTAAGGATTCCTTTCTAGCTTAGTAATTTGCTTAGTAGCGGTTCTTTATAAGCCGTTAGCTTATATCTATAGTTGGCGTAGAACGGTGATTCTTACGTAGTCGTTGCCTTTAAACTATTGTACGCGAACTAGGCGAGAGGTAGTAGTTCAACCTAATTGTCTTATGTGTAGTTAATATAATAGCGTAGGTATTACTCTAGTATTTAGTTTATTCGTTCTGTTTGTCCGTCCGTTTAAGGATATACCGTAGTAGATAGCTTATGCTTAGATCCGAGCTAGCAGGTAAGAGTCTGCCAGAATTAAGATATAAATAACCGATCTCTATCTAATACTAGCTCGTCCGGTAGCCCGTAGTTGCCGAGGATTATCCTAAGGAAGGTATAGGCTAGGTCTTCTACGTTCGCCGTTTTAAGATACGGTAGGTAGTACGCGTAATTAGTAAGCCTATCGACGATAACTAGGATCGAGTCGTAAAGGACGCCGGTTAAGGGTTCTTTCGACTAGGGTAGATCCGTAATAAAGTCTAATATAATAGACTACTAGGGCCTTTCTAGGGCTAAAAGTAGTTAGAGTAGTCCGTAGGGCGCGTGTCTTGCCGCTTTACTTCGAATATAAAGGTCGCACTGCGTAACTATCCGTTAAACCGTTTTTCTTAGTCCTAGGAAGTAGTAGTTCCTAGTAATTCGTTTAATCGTCTTGTCTATTCCTTAGTAACCGTATACTAGTACTTCGTAGATGTCTTTAACGAGTTCTTCTCGTAGCTTGACCGGGACGTAGACTAATCCTAAATACAGAATAGTACCGTCTTCGTCTCTAGTTAGACGAGGGTCGTTTTCTACGTTTCTAAGTTCCTAGGCTATTACGTTATATTTATAGGCCTCTCGGATTTTCTTTATCCAGGCGTTACCCTCTAGGCGATACGCCGGCGCTAGTAGCCTAACCGGGGTAAGCGGGACTTCGCTTTCCGGATTCCCCTTAAGCTATAATTAGGTAATCCTAAATATAGGTACGTACGTTCTAGCTAGTATAAGGCTTCCGTCTTCCTACTAGTTTAAAACCGTAGGCTATAGTCCTAGCTTCTCTTCGATATGGTCGGCTCTTCTACTTAGCGTATCTACGCGAGTATTCTCTAATCCCTTTCTATAGGTAATCTTTATATTATAGGATACTAGTTCTTCCGCCTACCTAACTTGTCTTCGAGTTAATTCCTTTATGGTGGTAAAGTACGTAAGGTTCTTATAATCGTAGTAAACTATTACTTAGTACTTAGCTCCTTTAAGGTAGTATCTCTATTCTTTAAAAGCCGTAATAATAGCTAATAGTTCTTTATTATAGACGTCGTAGTTAAGCTCCGGGAGCGTTATCTTTCTTAAGTAGTACGCGATTGGGTGAAGTTTGCCTTACTCGTCCGGTTAGCTGATATAAGCGCTAATTACGTAGTCTAATACGTCCGTTTCGACCGTAATAGGAAGTTCCGGATTGTAGATACCTAGAATAGGCGCTTCGTAGAACATCCGTTTAAGAGACTTAAATACGTTTTATTACGCCTCTCCCTATTAGAATCTATGCTCTTTTCGAGTAAGTCTGGTTAGGGGTTCTAACACTCCCGCGTAATTTATAATAAATTTACGGTAGAAGTTAGCGAATCCAAGGAAGGATTATACTTCCTTAATCGTTCGTAGTGCCGGCTAGTCCCTAATTACGTCTAGTTTCTTCTTATCCATGCTGATATGCCTAGGCGTAATAATAAAACCTAAGAATTCCGTTCGCTAAGTATACTATTCGTATTTATCTAGTACTATTCGGAGATCTTTGTTCTATAGTACTTCGAGGACTTTCTTTATATGCTCGGTATGTTCTTCGAGCGTATCCGAGTAGATTAGAATGTCGTCCAGGTAAGCCATATAGAATACATCTAAATACGGACGTAGTATATCGTTAACTAAGTTCTAGAATATGCTAGGGGCATTTATAAGCCCGAATAGTATAACCGTATACTTATAATAACCGAATCGTGTTCGGAACGCTATCTTCTATTCCTCTCCTTCTTTTATGCGAACTAGGTAGTAGCCTTCTCGGAGATCTAGCTTAGTAAAGTACTTAGCGGTCCGGAGCTTATCCTAAAGTTCGTCGATACGAGGTAATAGGTATTAGTTTTTTATCGTTACGTCGTTTAGCTATCTATAATTAACGTAGAGGTAGAGCTTGCCGTTTTTCTTTAGGACGAACAGAATAGGATAGCCAGCCGGTAATAACGAAGGCCGTATATATCTACGTTCTAAGTTCTTATCGATGTACTCCCTTAAAGCCTCGCTTTCCTTCTAAGAGAGGGAATAGATTAGCTTAAACGTAGGCTATATTCCTAGGATAAGGGGTATCTCGTTATTACGACTTAAGAAGAACAAGTTAGATTCTCGAAATTAACTAAAGTTTCTAAGCTAGAGAAAGGAAAGAGAAAAGAAAGAGAATAAAGGAGGAAGGAGAAAACTTATATATCTAGCCTAGGTACTAGTTAGAAGTCGAATAGCCGGTCTTAGACTTCCCTTTCCCGTACGTTCCCGCTAAGTGTTTACTCTTAGTAAACCCTATATCTTAGATATCTTGTCTTAGATAAGTGCTTTAGCCTAATTAGGCTTAGTTTTCTGGAGAATAAGATATTAACGGTCTAAATCGTTATATTACCCCCCTCTTAAGCGAGAGCTTCTAGTAATAACCTTACTCGATAGCTTTATCGTTTTCTTAAATCTACCGTTTGAGTTCCTTCGGTGGACCGGGCTTCGCTAGGTAGGAGTCGTGAAATTCCTTAAGTTTCTAAGCCGCGTGGTTAAAGTTATCTACTAGATACTATTAAGGATCGGGTGGCTAGTCTGCCTACTAAACCCTATACTAGAGTCTCTTCCCCTTGCCAGTATAACGGGAGTCGAGAATAGACTCTACTACGTATTCGTCTTTATTATCTACCTGCACCGCGGGCTACGGCTCCGGTATCTAGCCTAGAAGGGGGTTACTATTGTCCCTTATAAGCTTACTTAGATGGAATATATTGCCGTAGTTAATGCCTAGGGGTAGTTAAAGGCGGTAAGCGGTTCCTATTTTCTCGATAATAGAATATAGCCTAATCCGCGTCCATCCTAGCTTCCTTAAGGGTCGGGAGTTAGAGTCGTCTACCGGTAGATCCTACTCTCGACGAGAGAGAGCGTCTACTCTCTTATTCTTCTTTCCTACGATAGGAACAATTCTAAAGTTGTACTCCGCGAGTTCTTCTACCCATCGAATTTAGCGGCGGGAGAGCTGCTTATTCGTTATAAACGTTTTTAGGGTCTCGTAATTAGTAAATACCTAGATTGGCTCCTATATACTCCGGTACTCGGGACTCCATTCCTAAAAGTGTGAGAGTCTAGAGCCTCGGGAGAAGCCTTAGAGAATCATCGGCGGATTACGTAATACTAAGTCGTTCTTATATTTAAGTCGTTCTCTTCTCTTTCTCCTCTTCTTCTTCTTCTTCTCTCTTTAAGTCTTAGCTTAACGTATATAGCGCAATAAACCTTTCAGCGATCATCCTAAGGTTAAGCCCTAATAATAGCTAAGACTTTAACCTATTAGACTTATTAGAACTAGATTATTAGCACAGTCGCGCACTAGAATCACTGGAATCACTGGAATTACTGGAGATACCGGAAGCACCGGAAACACTGGAATCAACGAGAGGTACAGGATCCTCAGAATGGTTAATCCATAGTATGCGGATGAGCAACAGGCTCAGGAATCCTAAGAAATAAAGCAGATACTGCAATAGATAATAGCTCAGATAAGCGCACTTAATAGCAAGGTAGAACAACTTAAAAGGGAGAATCAAACTTAAAAAGGAGAAAACGACACGAATCCTCTTCCTACCCCAACAAATACTTCTGGCGAATCTTCGGATAAAGCTGGCCCGCTAAACGACAAGCTAACTAAGAACCTCGGACCCCTTACTAAGTTCTTAGGCAACAGGGATGAACTAGAACCCTAGATCTCTCAGGTACTAGTAAAGCTAGCCGTAGACTATTACTACTGCAACGAAACGACCAAGTTCTTTATGCTCTATAATAGGCTCCGGGGCGAGGCAGCTCGCCAGCTACAGCCCTAGGTCCAGACTAGTATTAACACGAATAGCATGACTGCACAGTGTCTACTAGATCAACTCCGCCTATCATTTAGCGACCCCTATGTGCAAGAAAAGGCCTAGCGCAAACTACATAAGCTACGCTAAACCAACAAGCCTTTTATGGAGTACTTTACGGAGTTCCGCAAGTTAGTACTAGAGGCCGGGGGCACCAACTGGCCGGACGAAATCCTCAAGGCCTATTTGGAAGTAGGGATCAGCCAAGAGCTCTAACAAAGCATAATTGGCCTTAGAGGTATAAGCTAGTCCTTTAAGGACTACTACACCGAGCTAAAACGCGTCAGTGATCAACTAGAAGCATTCAACTTGCGCAACAATGGCAAGAGAGCTCAGCAGGGCTAGCAGCAAGGCTGGTGGCGTGGCTAGAATAAGGTTGGCTCAGTAGGGTCCACTAGCAAGCAGCCAGGGTCTAAACAGTCAAAACCAACGACGTTCCAACACGATATAGAGTGGGAGCCCACCGGACCAGCCAAAGCAGCCCAGGGAC
Organism: Neofusicoccum laricinum; assembly: GCA_029906385.1. Lineage (NCBI taxonomy): Eukaryota > Fungi > Ascomycota > Dothideomycetes > Botryosphaeriales > Botryosphaeriaceae > Neofusicoccum > Neofusicoccum laricinum. Next base: position 1,502,235 of record CP123719.1, on the reverse strand, counting down.
GCCGTGTCAAGTGGGTGAATGATTAAGAGATGCAGAAACGAAAGGAAGAACACCGCTATCTACGCTGCGGCGACTTAACGTATCTAATTGCCCAATGCCCCTAGCTGCCACTAAGGAGACCTACACGCTTTACAAAGCCTGTTCAGCAGGAGGAAAACGCGGGACCCGAGCTAGAAGACTTAGAGGATGATGAAGCACTTGCCCAGCAGTCGGAAAACTGAAAGCTCCTGTCAAAAATCGCAGGCAGGAGCCAATAGTAGAGGAAAAGCAGGAAGCACAGAACGAATAGCGGAAGTAGCAACCTAAATTAGAATAGGATTCACTTCTTACCTCAGTTATGATCAATAAAGAGTCTTTTGGAAAAGCTCTTACTAATACTAGTTGTGAATTCTACGCTGTAATAAGCCGCAAATTCGCTAAACGCTGTAACCTCCCGCGTATTAAAATCACCCTAAGAATACTGGATGGATTAACACCTACTAGATAGAAGATTAATAAAGTTGCCTAGGCCGAGGTCGATATTAGAGGTTACTACTAAAAGCGAATGTTCTTCTATATCGTCCTAAAGCTCTCTGGATGCGATCTCATACTAGGGAGCCCCTAGATGGTACAGGAAAAGGCAGTACTTAACCAAAGCGAACGGACTATCACCTTTAAGGATACTGGATTAACTGTAAAACAAGACACCGATCTCCCTAAGTCTTAAGGTAAGCTAATTGGAGCCGCTGCCTTTTGCCACCTTATGAGCCTTAGGAAAAAGAAAGGATATTAGATCTTTACAGCCAGCCTCGCGGATATCAATAAGGCCTTACAGGAGAAACCCCCTATCGATCTTTAAAGCCGGCTGCCTAGTTAGGTAGACCCTAAACGGATCGGCCTATTTGATAAGAAAGAAGCGGATAAACTCCCACTATACCGACCTGGAATTGACCATCAAATTGAACTCGAAAAGGACACCAACGGTAAGACACCCGACGCTCCATAGGGGCCTTTATATAATATGTCTCGTAACGAGCTCCTTGTACTAAGGAAGACTCTTAATAAGCTACTTAATAAAGGCTTTATCCGTGTAAGCAACTCGCCTGCTGCGGCACCGGTCTTATTCGTTAAGAAACTAGGAGGCGGTCTACGCTTTTACTGTGACTACCGGGCTCTTAATCGACTTACAAGGAAGGACCGCTATCTATTACCGCTGATCTAAGAGACCCTCAATAGAATAAGTAAGGTAAAATGGTTTACTAAGCTGGACGTGGCTGCAGCCTTCTATAAGATACGAATCGCGGAAGGAAGCGAATGGTTAACGGTATTTCGAACTCGCTTTGGACTCTTTAAGTGGTTGGTCACTCCATTTGGATTGGCAAATGCTCCGAGCACCTTTTAACGGTACATTAATTGGACTCTAAAGGACTTCCTAGATGACTTTATCTTAGCCTACGTTGACGACATCCTAATCTTTACGGATGGATCCCGCCGGGAGCACCGCGAGAAAGTGAACAAGGTACTAGAGAAGCTGGACGCTGTAGGCTTACAACTTGACCTAAAGAAATACGAATTTGAAGTCCAGTCTACTAAGTATCTGGGGTACATTATTAAGGCCGGACAAGGCATCCGCATGGACCTAGAAAAGATCAAGGCAATTCAGGAATGGAAAGCACCTACTACGGCTAAAGGAGTACTCGGATTTCTTGGTTTTGCGAATTTTTACCGACGGTTTATTAAAGGCTTTTCCAATCTGGTATCGCCTCTGGTATCCCTTACGAGAAAGAATACGACCTTCCGATGGAACTAGGAGGCTAACGCCGCATTTAAGAAGCTAAAAAAGGCCTTTATTATAGCGCCGGTCCTTATACAATTTAATCCAGAACGAGAAACGATCCTTACTACGGATTCCTCAGGATACTGCACAGGAGGAGTACTCCAACAGTACGACAACGACGGTTTTCTACGTCCAGTAGCGTTCTTCTCAAAAAAGAACCTACCCGCGGAATGCAACTACCCGATCTACGATAAGGAACTACTTGCGGTGGTTAAGTGTTTACGCCAGTGGGACGCCGAACTAAAAGGACTTCATTAGTTCAAGATCCTTACTGATTATAAGAACCTGGAATACTTTACTACGGCAAGGAGGCTTTCTAAAAGGCAGATTCGATGGTAGAGAGAGCTTAGCCGCTTCTCCTTTACTATTAAGTACACCCCAGGGAAAACCAATGGATTAGTAGACGCATTAATAAGAAGGAACCAAGACTTACCTATAACGGATAAGGATGAGAGACTTGAACAAAGGATAGCTTAGTTACTTCAGTCGATACCCTACGGATTAGTTCTTAATACCGGACCACCAGAGGACCCCGAAGAACAAGAATGGAGTAATAAAGATTCACTTCTATCCGAAGAGGCTATAACAACCAAACCTCGACAAGCACGACCTGGATAATAAACGCGAGAACCTCTTTCCCTAGAGGAGTAATGGCAAGAAGTACTCTAACAGGACTAAATGTTAAAGCAGCTCCAGAAGGCTATACGGCAAGGAGAAAGAACATTCCTACTAGAGTTTACTACGAAGTTCAAGGTCTTAATCGCTGAATACTCGCTAGACGACCAAGGGAACCTCCTCTTTAGAGATAGGAAATAGGTACCGGATTCTAAGCTACTACGAACGAGAATCATTCAGGAGATGCACGACTCCCCCCTCTTAGCACATCCGGGACGTATCTAAACAGTCTCCCTCGTGGCAAGGCACTTCTTCTGGCTAGGATTCGTTAATAATGTTAGGAGGTTCTGCCGGAACTGTAATATCTGTGGAAGGACAAAGATCTGGAGAGATAGGAAATAAGAATTACTTAAGCCGCTACCAGTACCGAGCCGCCAATGGAGGGAGATCTCTATTAACTTTATTGGGCCTCTACTATTAAGTAATGGTTGCGAAATGCTTATGGTAATTACTGACCGCCTAGGAAAAGGAGTAATCCTTAAGGCCTGTTTAAATACTAAGACGGAAACTATTGCAAAGCTCTTTATTACATGCTTTTACCGGAACCATGGGATCCCAGCGGCAATCGTCTCTGATAGAGGAACTTAATTCGTTAGCCTCCTTTGGCAACGAATCTATTAACTCCTTAAGATTAAGAGACGTATCTTAACGGCCTATCACCCCCAGACGGACGGATCAACAGAAAGAATGAATACTAAAGTGGCAAGAAAACTCGCACTGTTCGTGGATCACTACTAAAAGGACTGGACAGACCGGCTACTAATAGTCCAGCTGGCCCTTAATGGAAGAACTTTAACGACGACTTAGACAAGCCTATTCTTTCTCTCCTATGGGTTCCACCTTGAGCCACTAGAACTGCTCGAAGATATTCAATCCAATGACCTCCATAGGGATTCTCTAGTGGCAAGAGCGGAGGCAATTGTGGCCAAGATTAAAGAAGTCACGGACTGGGCGCAAATATTAATGGCGGAAGCTCAATAGGAACAAGAGAGACAAGCCAACCGGTAAAGAAATCCTTCACCAGCTTATAAGATAGGTGATAAGGTCTGGCTACATCTAAAGAACCTAAGGACGGATAGACCAAGTAAGAAGCTCGATGATAAGGCAGCCAAGTTTACTATTATCGAAGTAGTTAGATCTTACAGCTACAAGTTGGATATCCCTAGAGCGGTGCATAACGTCTTTAACGTGGACCTACTCCGGCCAGCGGGAGCAGACCCCTTGCTAAGCCAAGTACAGGACGACTATTAACCACTACCGGTTCGAGTAGATGGTCAAGATGAATGGACAGTGGAGGCAATCCTAAGTGAACGAATAGCGAGAAAACTAGGGCAAAGAAAGCGCCAACTGCAGTATCAAGTTAAATAGGAAGGGTACGCTCGACTAATATGGGAGCCGGTATCAGCACTGCAGGATACAGCAGCACTGGATTACTATCTTAAGTAAAAGAACGAGCAACGAGTGCTAAAATCGAACTAGCGGGCAATTAGATGAGAACTAATAGCGATTAAAAAGGGAGCAAGCGGTTTAGCCCCGCCCCGGAGGGCGAGGCTAAGTCTAGCTAGGCATCACTTCGTTGGTTACCCGTAACCAATAGGGGAATTTAACTCGATAATACCTGGCTAGGGAATTATAATACGGATAACGCGGTCCGAAGGACCTTACCGTGCCGGGTAACCCTCTTCCTATCAATAGACAGGCCCTTAATTCGACAGCTAGCTAATAAGCACCCGTTTAATATTAGGTTTTCGCTTTCTTGACTTATATACCCCTCCAAACCGAAGAACAGGTGCGCCCCTACCGGGAATTAAACCCGCAACCCCGAGGAAAGAGAGAAAAAAAGGGGGGGAAAAAGGGGGGGTAATATGAGAGTCTAGAGCCTCGGGAGAAGCCTTAGAGGATCATCGGCGGATTACGTAATACTAAGTCGTTCTTATATTTAAGTCGTTCTCTTCTCTTTCTCCTCTTCTTCTTCTTCTTCTCTCTTTAAGTCTTAGCTTAACGTACATAGCGTAATAAACCTTTCAGCGATTATCCTAAGGTTAAGCCCTAATAAAAGGCTCGAACGATAGCTAGGAGTTCCTTATCGTAGATCGTATAATTACATTCCGTGTCTAAGAGCTTCTTAGAGAAGTAGGCTACTAGATAAAGCTTCCCTTCCTTATCCTTCTATAAAAGGACTCCTCTACTAACGTAGTTAGAAGAGTTAACTTCGAGGAAGATAGGCTTCGCCGGGTCGAAATATCGAAGTACTAGGTCTAAGCGGACGGCGTTCTTTAGTACTTAGAAGGCGGCCTTATACTTCGGCGTCTAGGCCTACGCTACCTTATTCTTAGTTAGGTCGGTAAGTGGTTTTATAATCCTCGAGTAGTTCTTAATAAACCGGCGGTAGTAGTTGCAGAGGCCTAGGAATAAGCGCGCTCTTCGGAGAGAGATTAGGGCTTTCTATTCTAGAATAGCTATAACCTTCTAGGGGTCTATCCGGATTCCGTCTCGCCCGATAATAAGGCTAAGGAAGCGAGTCTCGGTAACCTTAAATTCGTATTTCTTAATATCCGCTTAAAGGCCTGCTTCTCTAAGTTTCTTAAGGACTAGTCGTACCTATTCTCTATACTCTTTTCTTGTCTTACTGTAGACTAGAATGTCGTCTATAAATACTAAGTAGAAGTCGTCTAATCCGGCTATTATAACCTCGTTTATGTACTACTAGAAGGTGGCAGGTCCATTATATAATCTAAAGGGTAGGACGTTATAGCGGTATGATCTATAGCGCGTCCGGAAGGTTATAAGGTCCTTAGAGTCTTCGTATATCCGAATCCTATGGAATGCTTGTCTGACGTCAATCTTAGAGAAGTAACGCGCTCCAGTCAACCGGGCTAGCGTCTCGTTAATTAAGGGAAGTAGGTATTTATTCTTCTTCGTAGCTACGTTAAGGCGGCGGTAGTCTACGTAGAAACGGAATCCTCTATTAGCCTTCCTTACTATAAGGATAGATGAACTAAACGGTGCCCTACTCGCTTTAATAAACCCCTTTCCTAGGTTCTCCTTAATGTAGTCCTTTGCAGCCGCGAGTTCGTCCGTAGACATCCGGTATAGCGGCGGCGTACGTAACTCCGGGTCCTAGTTAAGCTCTATTCTATAGTTATAAGGTCTTAAGGGGGGAAGCTCGTCTAACCTCTACTTGGAGAAGTTCTCTACTAGGTCCTATAGCTATTTAGGTAGCTAAGGGGTAAGTTCTCTTAACTCCTCGGGTAACTATTATTAGAAGGCGTTAATTCTTGCCTACTCCTACTCCTCCAGCAACTCCTAGAGACGGAGATAGTATACTTTAGTGCCTTATTACTTTAGTAAACGCAGAAATCCTTCCGTAGTTACGAGCTATATATCCCTCTTTAGTACCTTCTTTCGAGGTAGGGGAGACTTCTTCTCTACGTCCTTAGTTAGTTCCTTGTTTATTTCTTTAAGGGACTCCCTTATATCGGCCTAGAAGGAGTATCTAGTAAGAATTCTCTAGGGCCTCCATAATTCTACCTTAGGAGGCGTCGTTGGATTAAGCTTTCTTAGCTCCGCCGCGGCGGGCCTACTAGGGTGCGTGTAGAAGTTCGGCTTAAACGTAACTAAGTTGCTATTTACGTCTAGTAACGCGCCGTAGGCCTATAACTAGCCCTTTCCTAGTAGTATATCGTAGTTCCTAAGGTCTATAATAAGTAGGGGAGAGGTGGCTTCCTAGTAATCCTTAACTTAGAGGTATAGGTAGATCTTATAGGTAATAGGTTTTCCGCTTCGCCCGTCCGTAACGGTATAGGGGATCGGTTTAGAGAGGAGGAGGGGTATAATTCTAAGCTCTTCTATTATCTAGTGCGCGAGGCTCCTACTTACTATAGCGTATATAAGTACTCTAGTATTAACTATTATATTAACCTATATTTTCTTTCCTTGACTAGATAATGTATAGTGTGTAATAATAGGTTCTAGGTTAGGGTACTATAGGGAAGTCACCTATACTTCCGTAAATAAAGCCTATTCCTTACTCCTAGGCGCGTCTTTACTAGGAGTTACTCTTTTCCCGAGTCTTTAGCTGATCCAGAGTCCGGCTTAGTATTAGTAATAGTAACCGCCTTAGTAGGGTAGGCGTTAGCTATATACCCTTTCTAATAGTAGTAGAAGTAACGGCCTTCCTTACGGTAAGAATCCCGCTTCTTAGCGGTTAGTAACTTCTTCTATTCCTACCTAGAGGTAGTACGTGTGACGATTCAGACCGTCAACATCTCATTCTCCAGAAAACTAAGCCTAATTAGGCTAAAGCACTTATCTAAGATAAGATGTCTAAGACATAGGGTTTACTAAGAGTAAACACTTAGCGGGAACGTACGGGAAAGGGAAGCCTAAGACCGGCTATTCGACTTCTAACTAGTACCTAGGCTGGATATATAAGTTTCCTCCTTCCTCCTTTATTCCCTTTCTTTTCTCTTTCCTTTCTCTAGCTTAGAAACTTTAGTTAATTTCGAGAATCTAACTTGTTCTTCTTGAGTCGTGACACTTTTCTAAGCTTACCTAACCACTTCGGCTTACTCTTACTTAACTATCAGCTGGCTTGCCCTGATTTCTAAGAAGACGAAGCCACCCTTTTACTTATCCTACTCGCTCACCAATCAGATATCCCGCTCTCTAACCACCGATCACTTCTTATCACTTCTTATTACTTCTTATCAACTCTCACCAACCCCTCCTTCGTTTAAGCTTCCAGCAGGCTTGCCCTAGTAAACGAACGTTGGACCTACCACTATGTCGGCTCCCGGATCGAGCGCGCGTGGCGCCAGACGTACTAAGGAGCCTAAGGGGAAAGAAAAAGAGCAAGACGCTCCTGAGGCAATTAAACAGCCACTCCCTATAACCTTAGATGATGTGCTCTTCCAGTACACACCCCACAACCATTTGGGTGGAGGGGATATTCAAGACTTCACCATGAACCCCTTCCAGCATGGAAAGATCTCCCTGTTTAATGTGCTAAAGAATGAGGAAGAGATGGAGATCCTCTTCTAGGATCTAGGAAAAACAAAGTACCTAATAGGAGATCTCCTCTAGCACATTCAACAAGAACAAGGAAAGAAGACAGAGGCCGCCGTTGAGTTCAACGAGCTTCTTAGGAACTTTAAGAACCTTAAAGAAGGAAGCGCGCGGATCTACTAGGAGAATGCGGAGCTCACTACAGAGAAAGGTATCCTTAAGGCTAAACTAGAGCGCGTTAGACGACAAAATAAGGGCCTCAGGGAGCCGAACGTTACTTTTAGCTACCGACCTACTATAGGACGTCAATCCCCTGGAAACCAGTCTAAGATGAGCTCCGTTCCTAACAGTCAGCCAACTGTAGAAACCCTAGTCCGCTCCCTAATATCTCAGCATTAGGGAGGACGCTCCGCGAAGCTATCTAATCCTCCACAGTTTACTGGAGAACCCGAGAAGGAGCCCTCCTTTAGGCACTGGAAGGCCGAGATGTATAATAAGCTGGAAGTTAACGCGGACCACTATAAGACTAAAAGGGCCAAGATATCCTACATCTTCTCACGCACCACTGGGACGGCCTTAGACACTATTAGGCCGAACGTTCATAAGGGACCCGCTGCCTTCCAGACGGTAGAAGAGGCCTTTGCTCTTCTTACCTCCGTATTTGACGACCCCCACTTCCTCCAGAACAAGCGCTAGGAATTCCGCCGCTTCTACCAGAACACGACGCCTTTCAACTCCTTCTACGCCAAGTTCATTGCCCTCGCCACGGAATCCGAGCTTCCAAGGGACCAGTGGTTTGAGGAGATATGGACCCGCCTTTCAGGAGGACTTCGCCATGGACTGGCGCCCGTTAAGGACTCCCTAAACTTCAGCTTCCAGGATCTAACGGCTCGTGCCCGTACGCTAGATAGGGAACTTCAGAACGATGTTAAGGCGGCAGAGAAGAAGAAGGAGCGTGCTAATAAATCCCTAAAGAACACTAAGCCAACGGTGGAGCGTACTACCTCTAGGCAGGAATAGAAGAAGTCACTAACCGCTAAGGAGCGGGATTCTTACCGCAAGGAAGGCCGTTGCTTCCACTACCATTAGAAAGGGTATATGGCTAACGCCTGCCCTGCTAAGGCGGTTACCATCGCCAATGCTGAGCCGGACTCTGGATTAGCTGAAGACTCGGGAAAAGAGTAACTCCTAGCAAAGACGCGCCTAGGAGTAAGGAACAGGCTTTATTTACGGAAGTACAGGTGACTTCCCTATGGCACCCCAACCTAGAACCTATTATTGCACACTGTATATTATCTAGTCAAGGAAAGAAAATACAGGTTGATGCAATGGTTGACACTAGAGCACTTGTATACGCCATAGTGAGCAGGAGCCTCGCGCACCAGATAATAGAAGAGCTTGGAATTGTACCCCTCCCCCTCTCCAAACCGATCCCCTACACCGTTGCGGACGGGCGAAGCGGAAAACCTATTACCCACAAGATCTGCCTATACCTCCAAGTTAAGGATTACTGGGAAGCCACCTCTCCCCTACTCATCATGGACCTTAGGAACCACGACATGCTACTGGGAAAGGGCTAGTTGCAGGCCCACGGCGCGTTGCCAGACGTAAACAGCAACTTAGTCACGTTCAAGCCGAACTTCTGTACGCACCCCGGCAGGCCCGCCGCGGCGGAGCCAAGAAAGCTTAATCCAACGACGCCTCCTAAGGTAGAATCATGGAGGCCCCAGAGAATCCTTACTAGACACTCCTTCCAGGCCGATATAAGGGAGTCCCTTAAAGAAATAAACAAGGAACTGACCAAGGACGTGGAGAAGAAGTCTCCCCCACCTCGAAAGAAGGTACCAAAGAGGGATATGCAGCTCGTAACTGCGGAAGGATTTCTGCGTTCACTAAAGCAACAAGGCACTGAAGTGTACCATCTCCGTCTCTGGGAGTTGCTGGAGGAGGAGGAGCAGGCAAGAATTAACGCCTTCTAACAACAGTTACCCGAGGAGTTAAGAGAACTTACCCCTTAGCTACCTAAATGGCTGCAGGACCTGGCAGAGAACTTCTCCAAGCAGAGGTTAGACGAGCTTCCCCCCTTAAGACCTTATGACCACAGGATAGAGCTCAACTAGGACCCGGAGTTACGCACGCCGCCGCTATACCGGATGTCTACGGACGAACTCGCGGCTGCAAAGGACTACATTGAGGAGAACCTAGGAAAGGGGTTTATTGAAGCGAGCAGGGCACCGTTTGGTTCACCCATCCTCATAGCAAGGAAGGCCAATGGAGGATTCCGTTTCTACGTGGACTACCGCCGCCTTAACGCAGCTACGAAGAAGAATAAATACCCACTTCCCTTAATTGACGAGACGCTAGCCCGGTTGACTGGAGCGCGTTACTTCTCTAAGATTGACGTCAGACAAGCATTCCACAGGATTCGGATACACGAAGACTCTAAGGACCTTACAACCTTCCGGACGCGCTACGGATCATACCGCTACAACGTCCTACCCTTTGGATTATGTAATGGACCTGCCACCTTCCAGCAGTACATGAACGAGGTTATAATGGCCGGATTAGACGACTTCTGCTCAGTGTTCATGGACGACATTCTGGTCTACAGTAAGACAAGAAAAGAGCATAGAGAACAGGTACGACTAGTCCTTAAGAAACTCAGAGAAGCAGGCCTTCAAGCGGACATTAAGAAATGCGAATTTGAGGTCACCGAGACTCGCTTCCTTGGCCTCATTGTCGGGCGAGACGGAATCCGGATGGACCCCCAGAAGGTTGCAGCTATCCTGGAATGGAAAGCCCTAATCTCTCTCCGAGGAGCGCGCTCATTCCTAGGCCTCTGTAACTACTACCGCCGGTTTATTAAGAACTACTCGAGGATTGCAAAACCACTCACCGACCTGACCAAGAACAAGGTAGCGTGGGCCTAGACGCCGAAGTGTGAGGCCGCCTTCCAAGCACTAAAGAACGCCGTCCGCTCAGACCCAGTACTTCGACATTTCGACCCGGCGAAGCCCATCTTCCTCGAAGTTGACTCTTCTGACTACGTTAGTGGAGGAGTCCTTTTATAGAAGGATAAGGAAGGGAAGCTTCATCTAGTGGCCTACTTCTCCAAGAAGCTCTCAGACACGGAATGTAATTACACGATCTACGACAAGGAACTCCTGGCCATCGTTCGAGCCTTTTAGGAATGGAGTCCCGAGTGCCGGAGTGTACAGGAGCCAATCCAGGTATTTACTAATCACGAGACCCTGAAAACGTTTATGACGAACAAGCAGCTCTCCCGCCGCCAAATTCGATGGGCAGAAGAACTCGCGGAGTACGACTTTAGGATTGTTCCTATCGCAGGAAAGAAGAATAAGAGAGCAGACGCTCTCTCTCGTCGAGAGCAGGATCTACCGGTGGACGACTCTAACTCCCGCCTCACCTCTATAAACCGCACGGCGCTCCCTCCGGGGAGCTTTACCCTCTCTCCCCTTAAGCTATTCGAAAACCCTGACCTCCCTACTGAGCTACGGACAGCTAACCGGACAGACGACGCCTTGACGGCCATCCGCCAGGACATCAGCAAGTACCCTAAGTACTTACTGCGCGATGACTTGCTCGTCTTCCAGGAGAACCGCCTTGTTGTGCCATAGGACGACCGCCTCAGGCTAAGGCTCATTCAGGCTGCTCATCGACCCCTAGCAACGGGACATCCAGGCATCCAGCGCACCTGGGAACTCTTAAAGGAGAGGTACTACTGGAATGGTATGAAAAAGGCAGTAAAGCGGTACGTGCAGAACTGCCACTCCTGTAAGAGGGCTAAATATAAAACGGAATCCTACAACGGCCTACTCAAGCCGCTCCCCATCGGAGACCAGCCCTGGAAGCACCTATCCTGTGACTTTATCACCAAGTTGCCAAACTGCAAAGGATTCACCGCCGTCCTAGTAGTGGTAGACCGGTTCTTAAAAATGCGGCACTTCATCCCCTGCCACGACACTACCACCGCGAGTCAAATGGCGCAGCTCTTTAGAGACAATATCTAGAAGTATCATAGCCTACCGGACACCATCATCTCAGATCGAGGACCCTAGTTTATCAGCGAATTCTGGTAAGGCCTCTGCAAGCTACTAAAGATTAACCACCGCCTTTCAACAGCCTACCATCTAGAGACGGACGGGCAAACAGAAAACGCCAACAAAGAAATGGAAATCTACCTCCGTCACTACGTTAGCTATCATCAGGACGACTAGGTAGACTGGCTTGCCTCCGCAGAATACGCTGCTAATAGAAACGTCTCCGCCTCCTCTACCGTAAGCCCCTTCTTCGTGGTCTACGGATATGAGCCCCGCCTATCCTTTGACTGGACGCCCACCCCTCTAGCGCCCACCGCCGCGGCTACCTGGAGCAGGGAAAGAGCCAACGAGATGGTAGATAAGATGTAAAAGGTCTAAGAATTTACGAAATTCCACCTGCAGCAGTCCCAGGAGAAGTAAGTAGAGTTCGCCAACCGTCACAGGAAGGATGTGTCCTACGAGGTAGGAGATAAGGTGTTTATCTCTACTAAGGATATAGATTTGGACCGACCCTTAAGGAAGCTAGGATGGACGCGGATTGGGCCATATCCTATTATCGAGAAAGTGGGAACCGCTTACCGCCTTTAACTACCCCCAGGCATTAACCGCGGCAATGTGTTCCATCCAAGCAAGCTTATAAGGGACGACAGTAACCCCCTTCTAGGCTAGATACCGGAGCCGCAGCCCGCGGTGCAGGTAGACAATAAAGACGAATACGTAGTAGAGTCCATTCTCGACTCCCGTTACACTGGCAAGGGGAAGAGACTCCAGTACAGGGTTTAGTGGGCAGACTGGCCACCCGACCCTTAATAGTATCCAGTAGACAACTTCAACCACGCGGCTCAGAAACTTAAGGAATTTCACGACTCCTACCCAGCGAAGCCCGGTCCACCGAAGGAACTCAAACGGTGGATTTAAGAAAACGATAAAGCTGTCGAGTAAGGTTATCGCCAGAAGCTCTCGCTTAAGAGGGGGGTAATGTGACGATTCAGACCGTCAACATCTCATTCTCCAGAAAACTAAGCCTAATTAGGCTAAAGCACTTATCTAAGACAAGATATCTAAGATATAGGGTTTACTAAGAGCAAACACTTAGCGGGAACGTACGGGAAAGGGAAGCCTAAGACCGGCTATTCGACTTCTAACTAGTACCTAGGCTAGATATATAAGTTTCCTTCTTCCTCCTTTATTCCCTTTCTTTTCTCTTTCCTTTCTCTAGCTTAGAAACTTTAGTCAATTTCGAGAATCTAACTTATTCTTCTTAAGTCGTGATAGTACGCTCCACCGTTGGCTTAGTATTCTTTAGGGATTTATTAGCACGCTCCTTCTTCTTCTCTACCGCCTTAACATCGTTCTGAAGTTCCCTATCTAGCGTACGGGCACGAGCCGTTAGATCCTAGAAGCTGAAGTTTAGGGAGTCCTTAACGGGCGCTAGTCTATAGCGAAGTCCTCCTAAAAGGCGGGTCTATATCTCCTTAAACCACTAGTCCCTTGGAAGCTCGGATTCCGTGGCGAGGGCAATGAACTTGGCGTAGAAGGAGTTAAAAGGCGTCGTATTCTAGTAGAAGCGGCGGAATTCCTAGCGCTTGTTCTAGAGGAAGTGGGGGTCGTTAAATACGGAGGTAAGAAGAGTAAAGGCCTCTTCTACCGTCTAGAAGGCAGCGGGTCCCTTATAAACGTTCGGCCTAATAGTATCTAAGGCCGTCCTAGTAGTACGTGAGAAGATATAGGATATCTTAGCCCTTTTAGTCTTATAGTAGTCCGCGTTAACTTCTAGCTTATTATATATCTCGGCCTTCTAGTACCTAAAGGAGGGCTCCTTCTCGGGTTCTCTAGTAAACTATGGAGGATTAGATAGCTTCGCGGAGCGTCCTCCCTAATGCTAAGATATTAGGGAGCGGACTAGGGTTTCTATAGTTGGCTAACTATTAGGAACGGAGCTTATCTTAGACTAGTTTCTAGGGGATTAACGTCCTATAGTAGGTCGGTAGCTAAAAGTAACGTTCGGCTCCCTAAGGCCCTTATTTTATCGTCTAACGCGCTCTAGTTTAGCCTTAAGGATACCTTTCTCTACAGTAAGCTCCGTATTCTCCTAGTAGATCCGCGCGCTTCCTTCTTTAAGGTTCTTAAAGTTCCTAAGAAGCTTGTTAAACTTAACGGCGGCCTCTATCTTCTTTCCTTATTCTTGTTAAATGTGCTAGAGGAGATCTTCTATTAGGTACTTTGTTTTTCCTAGATCCTAGAAGAGGATCTCCATCTCTTCCTCATTCTTTAGTATATTGAATAGGGAGATCTTTCTATGCTAGAAGGGGTTTATAGTAAAGTCTTAAATGTCCCCTCCACCTAAATGGTTGTAGGGTGTGTACTGGAAGAGTACATTATCTAAGGTTATAGGGAGTGGCTATTTAATTACCTTAGGAGCGTCTTACTCTTTTTCTTTCCCCTTAGGCTCCTTAGTACGTCTAGCGCCACGCGCGCTCGATCCGGGAGCCGACATAGTAGTAGGTCTAACGTTCGTTTACTAGGGTAAGCCTGCTAGAAGCTTAAACGAAGAAGGGGTTAGTAAGAGTTAATAAGAAGTAATAAGAAGTAATAAGAAGTAATCGGTAGTTAGAGAGCGGGATATCTAATTAGTAAGCGAGTAGGATAAGTAAAAGGGTGGCTTCGTCTTCTTAGAAATCAGGGCAAGCTAGCTAATAGTTAAGTAAGAGTAAGCCGAAGTAGTTAGGTAAGCTTAGAAAAGTGTTATAACTTAAGAAGAACAAGTTAGATTCTCGAAATTAACTAAAGTTTCTAAGCTAGAGAAAAGAAAGAGAAAAGAAAGGGAATAAAGAAGGAAGGAGGAAACTTATATATCTAGCCTAGGTACTAGTTAGAAGTCGAATAGCCGGTCTTAGGCTTCTCTTTCCCGTACGTTCCCGCTAAGTATTTACTCTTAGTAAACCCTATATCTTAGATATCTTATCTTAGATAAGTGCTTTAGCCTAATTAGGCTTAGTTTTCTAGAGAATAAGATGTTGACGGTCTAAATCGTTATACTAAGGAGATTTCTTAGATATCGATAGTACTTTTCTTTTCCTTATCGTTCCGGCTCTAGTCGTGCTCGGGCTTCTTACTCTAGCGTGTTAACTCTAGCTTATTATTTCGGCTTCTTTACTTGGGTACGTCCACCCTATTCGTCCTTTTCGCGGTAGCGAGGTGTCTTTCGTATAGTTCGTTCGGAAAGGTGATTATTCCCCTCCTCTAGTTAATATATGGTGTATACGTCTTTAACTATAGTATCCTAAGGATAATATTATATCCTAGGATAGATATAAAGTCTAGGTTAATATATTCTTTATAATTACTAATATTAAATAAACAGCCTAAGGGCTACTACACCTGGGTAGATTTTAGCTGACTAAGCGAGTTGGCTTTTAAGCCCCATATCTAAAGGGAAGCTAATACCGAGAAGGATCCGATTAACGAGGACTAATTAGGGTTTAGCGTAGCACGTAACGCACACGTATATCTTCCGTGTGCCGCTAATAGGTAGAAGAATTAAACGACTTATCGTAGACTATCTCTATACCGCTACTATAAACCCTTATTATTTAATAGGTTATAAGCCCGGGTTCGTGTACCTACTAGAGCAGTCTGAGCGTTCCCGCTAGGTATTAGATCCCGTAAACGTTTACGAAAAGACGTGTTGCCTCTACAGTCGGTCTATAAGCAACCTAGTACCGGTAGCTAGATACGGTCTCCGTTAAGAGGAGAAATAAGTATATTTTAGGAAGCTATCGCCTAAGGCCTAGGCTTACGCTAGGAGAAACAGCTACCTCGTTATCTATCTATACCTTAAGAGGAGTAGACGATTTAATCGAAAATCCGATAAACGCTTAACTTACCGGACTATAGTATCTTACTATTTCGCTTTAATAACTCTTTACCCTAACTTTTAAGTCCAACAGCCTAGACCCGATTAACCGCAGTACACTTATTTTACTACGTTTATAACTCTTTCGATTACTTTATTTCGAAATATACCTTCCCCTTCGCTATGTCTTCGTAAGACTTTGCTAAGCGTCGTCCTATCCCGGTCCTCTCCTATAATAATAAAGACGACTGGTTCTCTTTAATAAAGGAGTGGCTTTAAGGAGAGGGACTGTTCTATACAGTTACTACAACAATAAGCCCCGGGCTTAGGTTTAATTTAGAAAGAGACGACGCGAAGGCCAGATACTAGCTACGCATTTGCATTAATAAAGATGATCGCGAGCGAGTCCGAGAGCTAGAAGAGTTAAGGCTAATCTAGGAATCTCTTAAGGAAAAGTATAAAATCAAACTATAAGTTACTCGAAGGTAGTTTCTTTAATCTTTTATCAACTTCCAGTTCCAAGAGGGAACTACAATCAGCGAAGCCTAGACCCAACTCGCGACACTTGGGAGGAAAATTACCGTTGCCCTGCTAGAGCACAAGTCTTTTTTAAGTAAGAAAGCTCGGCTCGACTAGCTCCTTTAGGCATTGCCATAAGAGTATATAATAATCCGAGACTCGGTTAACACCCAACCAAATCTCACTACTCTTCAGGTATTACAAATACTAAAGGAAAAGGAGGTACAGCTAAAAGCTAATAACATAGCTATACTTATAAAGAAGGCGTTTAAACCCTCTCGCCGCCCCTACCTATCTAAACCCGAGTTAGACTCTAATAGGCGGCCACTTTAGTATTATCTCTACGATGGACGCTACCGTATCCTCGACTACCCTTAACTTCCGGCAGCTAAGGAGACCGCAAAGAAGCGCCGATCGCAGAAAGCCCGCTCTAGAGCCGAGAAACAAATCTAAGAACTCTAGAGGTAAATTAACTAGTTAAAGGCCTTCTCGGCCAACGAGAAGGATGATACCCAGGACCTAGCTACTATAGGCGAAGAATCTAGTAGCTATAACGAAGAAGTATTAGACGAAATTACCGCCCTCTCTAGAACCGCTACTAGTAAGATCCCTAGAGAACACTAGATAGCGGATTCTACCGCCTTAGCACATATAACTAATAAACCCTAACTTTTTAGTGGACCTCTAACACGCATTATAAGGCGAACGATTAAAGTTAGTAGGGGAGTGCTATACGCCGACTACGTCGGCTTAGCCATATTACTAGATAGGCGCGGTAATTCTATTCGTTTAACTTCTATACTCTATGTCCTAAAGCTTGGTGTAAACCTCCTTTTAGGCCGATAGCTATGTAAGAGCGGCCTTAAGAGAAGCTTTAACGACAAGTACCTCTACCTTAAGGATTAAGATAATAATACCATTCTTAGTACACCTAAGAATGGGGGAGTCTATATAGTAGACCGCGTAAACCTAAAAGCGCTGTCTGCCTACTATACCGAGTAGTAACCCATCTTAAGATCACTAAAGCCTGCCCAGTCTGTCACGACTCAAGAAGAACAAGTCAGATTCTCGAAATTGACTAAAGTTTCTAAGCTAGAGAAAGGAAAGAGAAAAGAAAGGGAATAAAGGAGGAAGGAGGAAACTTATATATCTAGCCTAGGTACTAGTTAGAAGTCGAATAGCCGGTCTTAGGCTTCCCTTTCCCGTACGTTCCCGCTAAGTGTTTGCTCTTAGTAAACCCTATGTCTTAGATATCTTGTCTTAGATAAGTGCTTTAGCCTAATTAGGCTTAGTTTTCTGGAGAATAAGATGTTGACGGTCTAAATCGTCACATTACCCCCCTCTTAAGCGAGAGCTTCTGGCGATGACCTCACTCGACAGCTTTATCGTTTTCTTAAATCCACCGTTTGAGTTCCTTCGGTGGACCGGGCTTCGCTGGGTAGGAGTCGTGAAATTCCTTAAGTTTCTAAGCCGCGTGGTTGAAGTTGTCTACTAGATACTATTGAGGGTCGGGTGGCCAGTCTGCCTACTGAACCCTGTACTGGAGTCTCTTCCCCTTGCCAGTGTAACGGGAGTCGAGAATGGACTCTACTACGTATTCGTCTTTATTGTCTACCTGCACCGCGGGCTGCGGCTCCGGTATCTGGCCTAGAAGGGGGTTACTATCGTCCCTTGTAAGCTTGCTTGGATGGAACACATTGCCGCGGTTAATACCTGGGGGTAGTTGAAGGCGGTAAGCGGTTCCCACTTTCTCGATAATAGGATATGGCCCAATCCGCGTCCATCCTAGCTTCCTTAAGGGTCGGTCCAAATCCATGTCCTTAGTAGAGATAAATACCTTGTCTCCTACCTCGTAGGACACATCCTTCCTGTAACGGTTGGCGAACTCTACTTGCTTCTCCTGGGACTGCTGCAGGTGGAATTTCGTAAATTCCTAGACCTTTTACATCTTATCTGCCATCTCGTTGGCTCTTTCCCTGCTCCAGGTAGCCGCGGCGGTGGGCGCTAGAGGGGTGGGCGTCCAGTCAAAGGATAGGCGGGGCTCATATCCGTAGACCACGAAGAAGGGGCTTACGGTAGAGGAGGCGGAGACGTTTCCATTAGCAGCGTATTCTGCGGAGGCAAGCTAGTCTACCCAGTCGTCCTAATGATAGCTAACGTAGTGACGGAGGTAGATTTCTATTTCTTTATTAGCGTTTTCTGTTTGCCCGTCCGTCTCTGGATGGTAGGCTGTTGAAAGGCGGTAGTCAATCTTTAGTAGCTTGCAGAGGCCTTGCCAGAATTCGCTAATAAACTGGGGTCCTCGATCTAAGATAATGGTGTCCGGTAGGCTATGATACTTCCAGATATTATCTCTGAAGAGCTGCGCCATTTGACTCGCGGTGGTGGTGTCGTGGTAGGGGATGAAGTGCCGTATTTTTAAGAACCGGTCTACCACTACTAGGACGGCGGTGAATCCTTTGCAGTTTGGCAACTTGGTGACAAAGTCACAGGATAGGTGCTTCTAGGGCTGGTCCCCGATGGGGAGCGGCTTAAGCAGGCCGTTGTAGGATTCCGTTTTATATTTAGCCCTCTTGCAGGAGTAGCAGTTCTGTACGTACCGCTTTACTGCCTTTTTCATACCATTCCAGTAGTACCTCTCCTTTAAGAGTTCCTAGGTGCGCTGGATGCCTGGATGTCCCGTTGCTAGGGGTCGATGAGCAGCCTGAATGAGCCTTAGCCTGAGGCGGTCGTCCTATAGCACAACAAGGCGGTTCTCCTGGAAGACGAGCAAGTCATCGCGTAGTGAGTACTCAGGGTACTTGCTGATGTCCTGGCGGATGGCCGTTAAGGCGTCGTCTGTCCGGTTAGCTGTCCGTAGCTTAGTAGGGAGGTTAGGGTTTTCGAATAGCTTAAGGGGAGAGAGGGTGAAGCTCCCCGGAGGGAGCGCCGTGCGGTTTATAGAGGTGAGGCGGGAGTTAGAGTCGTCCACCGGTAGATCCTGCTCTCGACGAGAGAGAGCGTCTGCTCTCTTATTCTTCTTTCCTGCGATAGGAACAATCCTAAAGTCGTACTCCGCGAGTTCTTCTGCCCATCGAATTTGGCGGCGGGAGAGCTGCTTGTTCGTCATAAACGTTTTCAGGGTCTCGTGATTAGTGAATACCTAGATTAGCTCCTGTATACTCCGGCACTCGGGACTCCATTCCTGAAAGGCTCGAACGATGGCCAGGAGTTCCTTGTCGTAGATCGTGTAATTACATTCCGTGTCTGAGAGCTTCTTGGAGAAGTAGGCTACTGGATGAAGCTTCCCTTCCTCATCCTTCTATGAAAGGACTCCTCCACTAACGTAGTCAGAAGAGTCAACTTCGAGGAAGATGGGCTTCGCCGGGTCGAAATGTCGAAGTACTGGGTCTGAGCGGACGGCGTTCTTTAGTGCTTGGAAGGCGGCCTTACACTTCGGCGTCCAGGCCCACGCTACCTTGTTCTTGGTTAGGTCGGTGAGTGGTTTTGCAATCCTCGAGTAGTTCTTAATAAACCGGCGGTAGTAGTTGCAGAGGCCTAGGAATAAGCGCGCTCCTCGGAGAGAGATTGGGGCTTTCTATTCCAGGATAGCTGCAACCTTCTGGGGGTCCATCCGGATTCCGTCTCGCCCGACAATGAGGCCAAGGAAGCGAGTCTCGGTGACCTCAAATTCGCATTTCTTAATGTCCGCTTGAAGGCCTGCTTCTCTGAGTTTCTTAAGGACCAGTCGTACCTGTTCTCTATGCTCTTTTCTTGTCTTACTGTAGACCAGAATGTCGTCTATAAACACTGAGCAGAAGTCGTCTAATCCGGCCATTATAACCTCGTTCATGTACTGCTAGAAGGTGGCAGGTCCATTACATAATCCAAAGGGTAGGACGTTGTAGCGGTATGATCCGTAGCGCGTCCGGAAGGTTGTAAGGTCCTTGGAGTCTTCGTGTATCCGAATCCTGTGGAATGCTTGTCTGACGTCAATCTTAGAGAAGTAACGCGCTCCAGTCAACCGGGCTAGCGTCTCGTCAATTAAGGGAAGTGGGTATTTATTCTTCTTCGTAGCTGCGTTAAGGCGGCGGTAGTCCACGTAGAAACGGAATCCTCTATTGGCCTTCCTTACCATAAGGATGGGTGAACCAAACGGTGCCCTGCTCGCTTCAATAAACCCCTTTCCTAGGTTCTCCTCAATGTAGTCCTTTGCAGCCGCGAGTTCGTCCGTAGACATCCGGTATAGCGGCGGCGTGCGTAACTTCGGGTCCTGGTTAAGCTCTATCCTGTAGTCACAAGGTCTTGAGGGGGGAAGCTCGTCTAACCTCTGCTTGGAGAAGTTCTCTGCTAGGTCCTGCAGCCATTCAGGTAGCTAAGGGGTGAGTTCTCTTAACTCCTCGGGTAACTGTTATTGGAAGGCGTTGATTCTTGCCTGCTCCTGCTCCTCCAGCAACTCCCAGAGACGGAGATAGTACACTTCAGTGCCTTGTTGCTTTAGTGAACGCAGAAATCCTTCCGCAGTTACGAGCTGCATATCCCTCTTTGGTACCTTCTTTCGAGGTGGGGGAGACTTCTTCTCCACGTCCTTAGTCAGTTCCTTGTTCATTTCTTTAAGGGACTCCCTTATATCGGCCTGGAAGGAGTGTCTAGTAAGGATTCTCTGGGGCCTCCATGATTCTACCTTAGGAGGCGTCGTTGGATCAAGCTTTCTTGGCTCCGCCGCGGCGGGCCTGCCGGGGTGCGTGCAGAAGTTCGGCTTGAACGTGACTAAGTTGCTGTTTGCGTCTGGCAACGCGCCGTGGGCCTGTAACCAGCCCTTTCCCAGTAGCATATCGTGGTTCCCAAGGTCCATAATGAGTAGGGGAGAGGTGGCTTCCCAGTAATCCTTGACTTGGAGGTGTGGGCAGATCTTGTGGGTGATAGGTTTTCCGCTTCGCCCGTCCGCAACGGTGTAGGGGATCGGTTTGGAGAGGGGGAGGGGTACAATTCCAAGCTCTTCTGTCATCTGGTACGCGAGGCTCCTGCTCACTGTGGCGTATACAAGTGCTCTAGTGTCAACCATTGCATCAACCTGTATTTTCTTTCCTTGACTAGATAATATACAGTGTGCAATAATAGGTTCTAGGTTGGGGTGCCACAGGGAAGTCACCTGTACTTCCGTGAATAAAGCCTGTTCCTTACTCCTAGGCGCGTCTTTGCTAGGAGTTACTCTTTTCCCGAGTCTTCAGCTGATCCAGAGTCCGGCTCAGCATTGGCGATGGTAACCGCCTTAGCAGGGCAGGCGTTAGCCATATACCCTTTCTAATAGTAGTGGAAGCAACGGCCTTCCTTACGGTAAGAATCCCGCTCCTTAGCGGTTAGTGACTTCTTCTGTTCCTGCCTAGAGGTAGTACGCTCCACCGTTGGCTTAGTGATCGGTGGTCAGAGAGCGGGTTATCTAATTGGTGAGCGAGTAGGATAAGTGAAAGGGTGGCTTCGTCTTCTTAGAAATCAGGGCAAGCCAGCTGATGGTTGAATAAGAGTAAGCCGAAGTGGTTAGGTAAGCTTAGAAAAGTGTTACGACTCAAGAAGAACAAGTCAGATTCTCGAAATTAACTAAAGTTTCTAAGCTAGAGAAAGGAAAGAGAAAAGAAAGGGAATAAAGGAGGAAGGAGGAAACTTATATATCTAGCCTAGGTACTAGTTAGAAGTCGAATAGCCGGTCTTAGGCTTCCCTTTCCCGTACGTTCCCGCTAAGTGTTTGCTCTTAGCAAACCCTATATCTTAGACATCTTGTCTTAGATAAGTGCTTTAGCCTAATTAGGCTTAGTTTTCTGGAGAATGAGATGTTGACGGTCTGAATCGTCACACAGTCAGATAAGGACAACGATATAACTAACGCCGGGTTAAAGCAATTACCCGATACGCTAGAACCGAAGGTAGATTCGTTAAGGAATCGATTCGAACTCTAGTACCGAAGGTTTACCTATATAGGAACTAAGAAGCTAGGAGAACTATATAAGGTTATAACTCTCGCCGACCCGATTCTTACGCCAAAAGAGGAAGACCACGTGTGTAGTATATATACCCTTACCAAGATTAAGAATAAGAAGGGACACTATATAAGTAATAGGAAAGCCGCGAGCTTATTACTTATTTTAATCGATGTTTGCGGCCCGCTACTAACTTCCTGGGCGGGATATTCCTACTTTCTTAAAATCGTAGACAATTACTCAAGGAAGGTTTAGACAATCGCGCTTAAGAGAAGGGAAGACGCGCTAAACACCCTACAATAGTAGCGTCTAAAGGTAGAACTCTAAGGGGGAGCTAAACTACTCGCTATCCGTAGCGACAACGCTACCGAGTTAAAGTTACTTCTTAACTAGTAGTACGTAACCCTTAGAATTATTCCTTAGTATACTATTCCCTACTAGTTAAGTTAGAATGGTGTAGCTGAACGAGCTATCCAGACCACTAAGACCAACGTTAGGGTAATACTAAAAGACGCAAAGCTCCTAGTTAAGTTCTAGGTAGAGGTAGCCGAGACTAATATATACCTACGGAATCGGACTACTACTAGACCTCTTATTAACGGAAAACCTATAAGCCCTAAAGAAGCGTTTACTAGTTAAAAGCTAAGTATCGACTATATACGTGTTTAGGGCTGTAAGGTATACTCCTACGTTGATCTAAAGTCTCTTCTAGTCGGATCTAGACATAACAAGTTAATAGACCGAGGAAGAGTAGGAGTATTTATAGGATATATAGACGAAATAGAAAAATATTATCGTCTATAGGCCCTAGACCTTCGAAGGGTGATCCGTAGCCATAGCGTAAGGTTTATAGAGTAAGAAAAAGGAGGGGATATTAACCTAAACCTTAAGGTTAAACTAACGTTAAATACTATCCCCGAGAGACGTCTAGTTAGACGTCCGCGAAAAGTCCTTTTTGCTTTAGAGCCTCTCGTAGAGGAAGAGGAAGAAGCCTAGTAGCTAGAAGCTAGTAAAGCGGTTACTACTAACGAAAGTTAGTAAGAACCGCAGCCCCCGGCTACTAAAAGAGAGGAATAAGACCGTTAACCAGATAATTAGGACGCTATACTAAGCAGTACCCCTAGAATATAAAGGTTTAGGGGAGTCTTTATCCCTAAACGAAAGAGATCGCCGGAGGACTCATCTACAGACGAGCTAGAACTAAAGGTACTACGGAGCCTATTTATACTTATTAGCTAAATACTACTTAAGTGCTATAAGGAGCCGGAAGCGTAAGTGTTTTACGTACTATCTACACAACTCCGGACGATTATTAGACTAGAGATCCCAACCCCTAAGACCTACAAGGAAGTAGTAGGAGACCCACAATTTAGTACCCTATAGTAACGCGCTATAGAGGATAAACTTACTACTCTTATAGGTAATAGAACTTAGGAAGAAGCCGTCCCTATAACGGTTTAGACCGTTAAGTGCCTTAGATAGATCCTACGGCGAGACCTTAGGTTAAGAAGACCCTAAAGCTTAGTAAAGCTTAATAAGAAAACCCTACAACTCGCTACTAATAAAAGGGACTCTAGAGAGATATATAAGCAGCGCTATCTTACTTAAACCTTTCTTTCTTTTCTCTTTAGCTTAGTCTTCTCGTAGATAGAATACTACTATATTTCCGCGAGTATACTAGATATAAGCCATTATATTAGACTAAGCTCGTCCCCTTTCCTCTATACGCTAAAGCTCCTACGTAAGCACGGCTTCTCTTTACCTAAGTTACCCAAGTCACCTAAGGAATAGGATAGTGGCTAGGCTCGTTACTAGTTAACTATACCTAGGAAATCGTTCAAGAAGGTGTCCGTGTAGGCACTTAAGAAGGTTCCCGAAGGAAGCCCTTTAATAAAACGACAGCGTGGCGTTTAAGAAGGCACGAAGAAGTCCCTAAAAAAAAGATCTAAAAGGAAGATCTTAGAGAGGGCACCTAAGAAGACACCTAAGGAGACGCTTAAGAAGACACCTAAGGAGACACCTAAGAAGACACCCAAGGACGCGTCCTAGAATGGACGACCAACTAATAGATAAACCGTAAGAGGCCCCGTAGCGCGAACAAGAGGACCTACCGTAATAGGCGAACCAACTATTTATAATAGTTACTTAGCTATAGGTACGAATGGATAGCCAGGCTACTACACCAATAATAAGGCAGCCTAGCGTAGGAACAGCTACGTCCACTCCGACGGCTTAAGTATAAACCCTACCGACCGCAATTACTAAAGCGGTTACTTAAGCGCTTACGGCAAGTTAAAGGCTAAGAAAAATTCTACCCGAATTAGCAGAATTTAAAGGAGAACGAAAGGAGCTAGAAGCCTAGATTAATTAAGTAAATTAGAAACTTCGAATCGATTACGCAAGCTACCTAGAAACGATATAAGTAGCGTTACTATTTAACTAGCTACGAGGAACCGCGCTTACCTACTTATAACTATAGTGGAGATCCTCAAGCTAGACGGCTATAACCTAGGACCTATTCGAACAGCTAAGGGCCGTATTTAGCGACCTATATCGCGAGGAAAAAGCACGTCGCGAGCTCCGAGCCCTACATTAAAAAGGTGGCCCCTTTAGAGAATACTTTATAAAGTTCCGCCACCTAATACTTAAATCTGGCAAAAGCACTACATAGGACGATAAGCAAAAGAAAGACTCTCTTTAGGACTTAATTAGCTAGGAACTAAAAGACCGACTAGTTAGTAAGAGCTTAGAAGATCTTACGTTCTACGAATTTGCCAACTTGCTAGCTAGAACTAGTAACGATATAGAGGCTGTTAATAAGGCTAAGAAGTTAGTTATACGAAGTAGGTATTAAGGAAGGAGAAGCCTAAGTCCTTAAACTAATAAGAGATCTACTCGATTAATAACGACTACTAGACCTACTACGTATCTAAAGCCTCTTCAAAACGACCAAATGGACTAGGAACTAACAGGCCCAGCCAAAGCCGCACTAACCCAGAGAGCTAAATAGGTAACTTAAGATAAGATTAACCGACGTCGTTAGAATAGGCTTTGCACGCGTTGCGGTACTTTAGGATACTAGAAGTATATATACCCTTATACGCCTGCCCGTCGCCTAGCCCAAGCTGCTGGTATCAGACAGTCGGAGCAGGAAGTTCCTCCGTAATTAGAGGAGGATACTAAAGTGTTAGAGGACAATAAGAATTCGGAAAAAGAATAGCTCCTAATAAAATTCGCCGTTAGGAGTAAAAGGAGCAAAGTAAGCTTTAAGCAGATTAGAAGCAATTCGAGAATAAGTATATAGAAAAACCACCTTTCTTAGTTTCAGTACTTATTAATAAGGAGATCTCTACTTAAACCCTTATTAATTCTAGGTACTTATCCTATAGCTTTATCGATGCTCGATTCGCTCGAAGATATAAACTCCAGCGTATCCCTATCCGACCAAGATAAATCCAGTCAGTTAATACTATTACCGACTCCTAGATTACCGAAGTAGCAATTGCCGAGATCGATATCGGCGGATACTAAACGAAAAGAGCTTACTTCTATATAGCTCTAAGGATTAAAGGCTATAAAGTTATTCTTAGCTTACTATGGTTAGTAAAAGAGAGAGTAGAACTAGATATAGAAAAATAAATCCTTAGATTTAAGGACTCTAGCCTAGTGGTATAAAGCTAGAGAGAGAGAAAAGAACTCGACTATAGGAGGGTCGGAGCCGCTAGGTTCCGCCTTCTTACGAGGAAGAAACGACTCGGTTACTAGGTTTTCTCAGCAAGTCTAGCTGATATTAATAAAGTACTTGCTAAGAAGAAGTATACGGACCTAAGGACGAAACTACCAGCCTAGTTAAATAAACGGTTTCTCGACTCCTTCGATAGAAGTAAAGCCGACAAGCTACCTCTACACCGACCTGGAATCGATTATTAGATTGAGCTTGAGAAAGATGAGAATGGGAGGATACTAGTAGCCCCATAGGGACCCTTATACAATATATCTAGAGACGAACTACTAGTACTCCGGAAAACGCTTATAGAGCTACTCGATAAAGGCTTTATCCGTATAAGTAATTCTCTAGCCGCAGCGCCAGTCCTCTTTATAAAGAAACTAGGTGGAGGCTTACGATTCTATTATAACTACCGAGCCCTTAATTAACTTATACGGAAGGATCGATATCTACTACCTCTTATCCAGGAGACCCTTAACCGGATTAGTAAGGCAAGATGGTTTACGAAACTCGATATAATCGCAGCATTTAATAAGATTCGGGTTAAACTAGGAGATAAATAGCTTATAGCCTTTCGAACCCGCTTTAGACTATTTAAGTGGCTTATTACTCCCTTTAGACTAGCTAATATACTAAGTACCTTTTAACGATATATTAACTAGACCCTACAAGACTTCCTAGACGACTTCGTATCGGCTTATATCGATGATGTGCTTATTTTTACCGAGGGATCCCGTACCCAACACCGAGAGTACGTAACTAAGGTTCTCGAAAAGCTATAAGCAGCGGGACTACAGCTTGATATCGATAAGTACGAATTCGAGGTTTAGTTAATAAAGTATCTTAGATTTATTATCGAAGCTGGGAAAGGTATCCGCATAGACCTAGCTAAGGTAAAAGCTATTCAGGAATAGGAAACACCAACTATAGTTAAAGGAGTGCTTAGATTCCTTAGCTTTGCGAACTTCTACCGGCGCTTTATTAATGAATACTCGAAGACTACGGCTCCGTTACATGTACTTATAAAGAAAGACGTTCCGTTCTATTAGATAGAAGGAGTAGAAAGAGCGTTTCGAAAGCTAAAGAAGGCCTTTATCACGGCACTAATCCTTGCCCAATTTGACCCGGACCGAAAGATAATCCTCGAGACTGATTCCTTAGGATACTATACAGGAGGAATTTTATCCTAATACGATAATAATAGAGTACTCCGGCCAGTTACCTACTTCTTAAAGAAGAACTCGCCAGCAGAGTACAACTACGAGATCTACGATAAGGAGCTCCTTGCGATTATTAAGTGTCTTTAGCAGTGGGATACAGAGCTACGAAGCGTAAAAGAATTTAAGATTATTACGGACTATAAGAATCTCGAATACTTTATAACAGTCCGACGGCTCTCTAAGAGGCAAATAAGATGGTAGCTAATTCTAAGCCGATTTAACTTTACTATTACTTATCGTCTAGGCAAGCTTGGGGCTCAGCCTAACGCACTTACACGAAGAGACTAAGACTTACTAGTATCTTAAAATAATAAGAGGCTTTAATATCGTATCGCACGACTCTTAAGCCTAGATAAGATTCAAGCCAACTATTAGAGAGTGCTCGCAGTACTAGTACAGACAAGACGATAAGAAAGAACCGAGAAAGAAGCCGGCGAGCCAATAAACGAGCTAATAGACGAGCTAACAGACGAGCCAACAGACGAGCCAACAGACGAGCCAACAGACGAACCGATAGACACGCAGCAAACAGAGCTAATTAAAGATTATTTACGATAACTCTAGTAAGAGGCTAAATTAGCGGACCCGGATCAAGAACGCCTAGTAACGGTAGTAAGAGAAGATAAAAGGACACTACTAAACGACTTAGAAGAGCTAGTTAAGCTCTTAGTCGCTAATTACTCTCTAAATGGTTAAGGAGAGCTACTATTCCGCAGTAGGCGCTGGGTGCCGAATTACAAGCCACTAAGGACCAAGTTAATTTAAACACTTTATAATTCGACTATAACGGCTCATCTTGGACGTAACGGGACGATAGCCCTCGTCGCTAGGTAATTCTTCTAGCCAAACTTCGTATTAGACGTACGAAGATTCGTGCGGAACTACGACGTTTGTAGAAGGACAAGAGTCTAGAGAGATCGTAAGTAAGGACTATTACGGCCGTTACCTATACTAAATCGTTAGTAGAGAGAGATCTCGATTAATTTTATTGGCCCGCTACCTAAGAGCTAAGAATGTCAAATACTTATAGTAATTACCGACCGTCTAGGGAAGGGAGTTATTCTTAAGGGCTATAAGGATACCGAAGCTAAGACAATCGCTAATCTATTTATTAAGCGCTTCTACTGCTATTATAGAGTCCTAGTAGCAATCGTCTCTAATCGAGGTAGTTAATTCGTTAGCCAACTATAGAAAAGAGTCTACCAACTACTTAAGATCGAGAGGCGCATATCGACAGCGTACCACCCGGAGACAGATGGATCGACAGAGCGCGCTAATACTAAAGTCGAGAAGAAACTTCGTCGAATGACTAATTAAGCGTAGAACAACTGGGTCGATTAGTTACTAGTAGTCGAGCTCGCGATTAATGGTCACGAATCCTTATTAACGGGCGTTAGTCCCTTCTTCCTCTCTTATAGATACTATCTCGAGCCGCTACAGCTATTCGAAGATCTATAGCCTATATAGAATCCGACGTCGCCTATCTAGAAGGGAGAAGCGATTATTACGAAGATTAAGGAAATTACCGAATAGGTAGAAGTATCGATAGCAAACGCGCAATAGGATTAGGAGGCCTAAGCGAATCGATACCGGAACCTATCACCTGCGTACAAAGTGGGAGATAAGGTCTAGCTAAGCATAAAGAATATTAAGATAGACCGCCTAAGCCGGAAGTTAGATGACCGCTTAGCAAAGTTTATAGTTACTAAAGTAGTTAGTCCCTACAGCTATCGACTGGATGTACTAAGTAGTATATATAACGTCTTTAATATTAACCTCCTACGTCCTGCTAGAATAGACCCTCTGCCGAGTTAAGAACAGGACGACTACTAGCCGCCGCTAATATTAGATGATAGACACGAATGGTGGATAGTTAAGGCAATTCATGGAGAAAGGATAAAACGAAAGTACGGCCAACGAAGGCCCTAGAAGCAATACTACGTTAAGTGGAAAGGATATGTAAGACTAACTTGGGAGCCAGCGTCGGCACTTTAAGAAACGGACGCGCTCAAGTCCTACCTTTAAGCCCGAGAAGAGGGGGGTAATATAACGGTTTAGACCGTTAAGTGCCTTAGATGGATCCTACGGCGAGACCTTAGGTTGAGAAGACCCTAAAGCTTAGTAAAGCTTAATAAGAAAACCCTACAACTCGCTACTAATAAAAGGGACTCGAGAGATATATAAGCAGCGCTATCTTACTTAAACCTTTCTTTCTTTTCTCTTCAGCTTAGTCTTCTCGTAGATAGAATGCCACTGTATTTCCGCGAGTACACCGGATATAAGCCATCACAGTCCCGCTAAAGGGAGTGAATATTATAACAAGCAAGTGGGTATTTAAGCTAAAACTTAATACCGACGGCTCGCTTAAAAAGGCTAAAGCTCGCCTTATTACACGAGGATTCACCCAACGATTTAGATACGACTTCTAGGATACCTTTACTCCAACCGTTCGTTACGAGACGCTTCGAACGTTCCTAGTAATCGTAGGGCTCCTTAACTTGGAGCTCTACTAGGTTAACGTCAATAATGCCTTTACTGAGTCACGTCTCTAAGAAGACATCTATATAGCCCCTCTAGAGGGAGTAATAGTTAAACTAGGAAGGGTCTTTAAACTCCTACGCAGCCTATACGGCCTTAAACAAGCCGCACGAGATTGGAATAATAACTGTATTAGAGCGCTTAAAGATCTTGGTTTCCGTTAAAGCGTAGCCGACCCCTACCTACTTATCTATTACGAAAGAAAAATCATCTTGCTAGTCTACGTTAATAACATCCCAATCGCTGCTCTAAAGATTAAGGATATTATCTGGTTTAAAACCGCTATCAGCAAGGTCTTTAAGATTAAGGACCTAGGGGAGATAAAGAAGATCCTTAGTATTAAAGTTACTCGTAATAGAAAGAGTAGAACGCTACGTCTTAATTAGTCCTACTATTTATAAGAAACACTTCAAACTCTTTATATGGAAAAGGATAAGTTAAGACCAGCAACGCTACCGCTAAACGGATACGACGCTCTCCGCCCCTCTAGGCTAAACGATAAGCGAATCGACCTAAAAGAGTATTAGTATACTATTAGAAAGCTAATATACCTTGCGGTTCTTACGCGTCCAGACATCGCGTTCCTAATTAGCCGGCTAAGCCAATATCTAAGTAATCTAGTAGAATATTACGGCTATACACTTAAGGGCCTACTGCGGTACCTTAGATTAATAGCCGATCTCGGGATAGTCTACAGGGACAGTAGGAGTACAGGGCTTATAGGGTATTCGGACTCGGACTACGCTATAGATAAAACAGATAGGAAGTCTATCCTCGGATATATCTTCCTACTCGGTAACGGTCCTATTAGCTGGAGGAGCTAAAAGTAAAGATTAGTAGCTACCTCTACTATAGAAGCCGAGTATATAGTAATATCCGCCTACGCTAAGGAATCTTAGTGGCTTACACAACTGCTTCGAGAGATAGGCGTAGGCGAATACCTTAGGTTATCCCCTTATCGTGCAGTACTATTCGAGAACGAGAAGTTTAATAGCACTATAAGTCTAAAGGGAGATAATTAGGCCGCGTTAGCCCTAGCGAAGGACCCTTACGTGCATAAACGGTTAAAGCATATCGACGTGTACTATTACAATGTTCGAGACCTTGTTTAAAGGAATCGAGTGCAGATCGAGTATGTTTGTAGTAAGGACATAGTGGCGGACGGGCTAACTAAACCCCTAGTAAGAGACCGCTTTACCAGCTTTATCTAATAGCTAGGTTTGCAGCCGACGCTCTACGGCTAAGTAGGAGTATTAAATAAACAGCCTAAGGGCTACTATACCTAGGTGGATTTTAGCTAACTAAGCGAGTTAGCTTTTAAGCCCTATATCTAAAGGGAAGCCAATACCGAGAAGGATCCGATTAACGAGGACCAATTAGGGTTTAGCGTAGCACGTAACGTACACGTATATCTTCCGTATGCCGCTAATAGGTAGAAGAATTGAACGACTTATCGTAGACTATCTCTATACCGCTGCTGTGAACCCTTATTATTCAACAACTAAGTAATATAGGCGAATCTCCGGTTTTAATTCTAACCTATCCGTTACCGTAGGTAGAGGGTAATCCGTCTACTATACTAAGCTCGTACGGTTAGTCTTTTACTTAGTGCCGGAGGCCGTACTTAATAGCGAATAGCGGGTGAATAAAGTTACCCTACGCGCCGCTGTCGATTATAGCACTTACTCTCTTTCCGCAGAAAGTAACTTCTACGTAGAGTAATTAGTAAAGATCTAATCCAGTAGGTATTAGTCCGTTCGATATACGTAATACCTAGTTAAGGGACCTAGCTAACGGCCCCTCCTAGGGTCCCTAACTAGGGAGGCCGTTTAGTTTTTTAATATTGGTCGGCTATAGACTTCGCTATATATATAGTCTTCCTATTCGTTAACTTAAATATATACTTACTTCTAGTCGGTCTAATTACCGTTTTTAGTTACCCTCGTCTAGTAGACTTTATCGTTCCGTACTTAGTATTTAAAGGTTAGATGATGATTAAGCTTTTTATCGGGAATCTATTTAAGCGTTCGATTCTAGATTATTACCGTGCCGTATTAGTAGAGAATTCTTGCTAATTCTTATAGAGAATTATAGTCCGCCTACTCGCGTGCTAAGAGACCTTAGTAGTATCCTTTAACGAGCGTTATTTCTAGAGTTACCGGGAGTTCGTGTTTTTCTCCGTTTTACTTAATACGGGTTTCCTAGAGGGTGTCCTGTCGCTAGTCCTATATAACTATAAGGGCGAGGTTCCTCTAATCCGGGATCTAAACCGTTTAACCGTGGTTTCCGTATCCGTTTTCCGGGTAGTAGCTAATACCGTACCGTTAAGCGAGTACTTCGAGCGAGGTAAGGGTGTTTCGCTTATCTATTATCCGGGTTCTTTTCTAGACCGTCTCTTCCCTTATACTACTAAGTTCGCTTTAGTCTAGGGTACTATCGTATAGTTCCCTTATATCGCTATCTACTAGGTCGGAGTCCTCCGGGAACGCGTCGATAAGGGCGTCGAGCTGGGGTTCCTTAGTAACTCGAGTGGTAGCGTTAAGCTATCGGTTTTTCCCTAGTTTATAGGGGTACTATCTCGTAGCGTTTTTATCGCTCTTATAGATCATGCAGCTATCGTTATAGTATACGGTCTAGCTAATAGCTATATACGCTACTCGCTACTATTCGATCTTCTTAAAGGCTACTAGCTCCTTCTCGGAGTCTTTTCGTACGGCCGCTGTATAACTACGTCCTTTCTTAGGCCGTAGCGGGTAGTCGTGCCCTAGTTACCACTTATCTCCGTAGTAGATATAGAGTTTCTTCGTAAATAGTTCTTACTACTCTAGTATCTATTTCGTCTATGTATTCTTATTTCGTCCCTTCTATCTATTATTCCGGCCCTTATTATTCCTGTCCTAACGGGTGGAACTGTCTAGTTCTATAGTATCGCCGCCGTTCTAAGTGTAGCGTGGCTTAGTTGTCCGTATCGTATTAGTAGGGTACCGTTCGGTTTATCGCTCCTAGAGGCGCTCGTCTAGGCGCCTAGCTAATTCGATTATTATATCTAGCGTTTTAGGGTAGCTATAGAAAGCTATAGTATCCTTAATATTCGGCTTAAGTCCCTTATAGTAGTAGTCGCGTTAGGCTTAATCTAACTATCCCTCTAAGAATACGGCTGCCTATTAGAACGTAGAGGTATAGTCTAAGACTAATTCTTTCTACTATAGAGTTATAATCTTCTAAGTTACTTACCGGACTTCGTCTACGTCGTTGAAGGCGCGCTTAAGATGTTCTACGAATTTGTCGTAGTTATTAAACATGTTCTAAGTATTCTTAGACTATTCGTTCTTGTCCTTATAGAGGTGTTCGTTAAGGTAGGGTTCGAACCATCGCTCTACCGTTCCGCGAAGGTAGGTAGATACGAAGAGAACCTTATCTTCCTTAGATTCGAACTGGTCGTTATAGATACGGATGTATCGTTCGAGTTAGGAGGTAAAGCCTTATAGCTTCTATCGGTTACTATCGAAGGTATTAGGGTTCCGGAGTTTGATTTTTCTTAGCCTAGGGGTCGCTTATTCTGCTTAAAGCTGTTCGACCTGTTCTTATAGGCGTTGGATGATTAATATTAGCTAAGCCGGGGTCGGCTACTAAGTCGGGGCGTTACTTATCTCGGTATCGGATATTAACTATGTTAGAGATAGCGTTCTAGGGGATACTTCTCTTCGGTTTTTCTTAAAACCTTCCTTCTCTTACAAGGATAGTAGTTAAAGTATAACGGTAGGCTCCTTCTACTAAGCTTTAGAGTCGCTTAGTAGGTTAGTAAAAACCGAAGGGTTTATCTTAAAGAGATAAGAGGAGGATAGCGGTATAAAGAGGGAAGTATTACGTAATAGCGCGGTACGTAATAAGCTTATTACCTCTAAATTAATAGGGTTTAAATTAGAACTTTAAGTTGACTACGAAGGGTTAAATGCCTAGCTAAAAGAGTATAGCTATATACTACTAGAAAAGCTATAATAATCTAGATTAGGTATTTAGATATACCTCTTAGATTAGGGAGATGGATTAGGGCTTTAGATTAGTCCCGATCTAAAGTAGCCCTTTTAGGGTATAGGGTATATATAATATTAGTACCTAGCTATCTTTCTTCTAACATCTATTAGTACGAGACGATCGCGGTGTTCCCCTATTCCGTGCCCGTCTGCTTTTACCTCTTTCTAGAATTTCGACTTCCGCCTCTATACCCTTATAGGTCTTCTTCCCGTACGGGCTTCTTACTCTTAGGGCTATAAAGCCTGCGCTCTTAGAGGTTTATAATAGGAAGTAGGAAACGGGGTTAAGAGGCGCGGAGAAGGTCCTTACGATCTACCGCCTCTAACTACGCTAATAACTTAGTAGCCGTAATACGGTTAGGACGCTAAGGCCTAACTATTAAACCTAACCTCCTAGACTATACGGTTATAAACTACGGTTACGACCTAAATTCTCTATATATATAGTTAACACTCCTTTATAGTAGATAGGACCCTCGTAGTTAATTATAATCTTTAAACCCTACTCCCTACTTATCTTCCCTGCCTAGCTACGGCTGCTATCCTCTAAACAGTTTAGCGACATTACGATAGCAGTAGCGAACCCTATAACGCGACCCGCCTCGACCTCTAGGACCCGACTCGATAAACCTACCCGGACGAGAGGCCTCGCGTAATAACGATACTGGATCGTTACCGTACTATACTAGTAGAGAATCCGTACTAGCTTCTAAAGAGAGTCGTAGTCTACTTACTCGCGTACTAAGATTCCTTAGTAGTAGCGTTCGACGAGTATCGTTTCTTTAGTTACTAGAAGTTCGTACTTCTTTCTATCTTATTCGATCCGGGTTTCCTAAAGGGTGTTCTAACGCCATCCCTAAATAACTATAAGCGCGATACTTTTCTAATACGGAATCTAGATTATTTAGCTAAGATTACCCTATTCGTCCCGTAGGTGGTTACTAATACCGTATCTTTTAGCGAGAACTTCTAGCGAGATAAGGGTGTCTAGCTTATCTAATAGTATAAGTATATTATCTAACTACGTTTTACTAGTACTCTCGTATAGTTCTCCTATTTTGCTATTAACAAGTTCGTCGTCTAGAGGGAAACTATTAATAATATCGTCGGTCTCGATAACTTCTTCGTTCCTAGTTATTATACTAAAGTTTCGAGGTTCGTATAGGTACTATCTAGAGATATCTTTACTAGTTTAATACGTCTAGCAGCCGTTATCGTAGTAGGCTATCTAGTATAGCGTATCGTAGTTATCTTAGCGAGATATAACCGACGCTTTACGCTAGGCGCTCGAGGTCTACCTATTATCCTTTTTATTACGAGGGTTCTACGGATACTTAGGAGAGAAGTGTTTATTACTACCGTAGATAATATAGAGTCGATCCTTATAGCGCTATTTCTACTTATCCGTCTAGTTTAGGTTAGGTCCTTTAGGCTTCTTATTATTATAACTATTAAATAAACAGCCTAAGGGCTACTATACCTAGGTGGATTTTAGCTAACTAAGCGAGTTGGCTTTTAAGCCCTATATCTAAAGGGAAGCTAATACCGAGAAGGATCCGATTAACGAGAACCAATTAGGGTTTAGCGTAGCACGTAACGCACACGTATATCTTCCGTGTGCCGCTAATAGGTAGAAGAATTAAACGACTTATCGTAGACTATCTCTATACCGCTACTATAAACCCTTATTATTTAATAGGTTATAAGCCCGGGTTCGTATACCTACTAGAGTAGTCTAAGCGTTCCCGCTAGGTATTAGATCCCGTAAACGTTTACGAAAAGACGTGTTGCCTCTATAGTCGGTCTATAAGTAACCTAGTACCGGTAGCTAGATACGGTCTCCGTTAAGAGGAGAAATAAGTATATTTTAGGAAGCTATCGCCTAAGGCCTAGGCTTATACTAGGAGAAACAGCTACCTCGTTATCTATCTATACCTTAAGAGGAGTAGACGATTCAATTGAAAATCCGATAAACGCTTAACTTACCGGACTATAGTATCTTGCTATTTCGCTTTAATAACTCTTTACCCTAACTTTTAAGTCTAATAGCCTTAACCCGATTAACCGTAGTATACTTATTTTACTACGTTTATAACTCTTTCGATTACTTTATTTCGAAATATATCTTCCCCTTCGCTATGTCTTCGTAAGACTTTGCTAAGCGTCGTCCTATCCCGGTCCTCTCCTATAATAATAAAGACGACTAGTTCTCTTTAATAAAGGAGTAGCTTTAAGGAGAGAGACTATTCCATATAGTTACTATAATAACAAGCCCCGGGCTTAGGTTTAATTTAGAAAGAGACGACGCGAAGGCTAGATACTAGCTACGCATTTATATTAATAAAGATGATCGCGAGCGAGTCCGAGAGCTAGAAGAGTTAAGGCTGATCTAGGAATCTCTTAAGGAAAAGTATGAAATCAAACTATAAGTTACTCGAAGGTAGTTTCTTTAATCTTTTATTAACTTCTAGTTCTAAGAGGGAACCATAATTAGCGAAGCCTAGACCCAACTCGCGATACTTAGGAGGAAAATTACCGTTACCCTACTAGAGTATAAGTCTTTTTTAAGTAAGAAAGCTCGGCTCGACTAGCTCCTTTAGGTATTGCCATAAGAGTATATAATAATCCGAGACTCGGTTAATACCTAACTAAATCTCACTACTCTTTAGGTATTATAAATACTAAAGAAAAAGGAGGCATAGCTAAAAGCTAATAATACAGCTATACTTATAAAGAAGGCGTTTAAACCCTCTCGCCGCCCCTACCTATCTAAACCCGAGTTAG
The DNA here is from genome assembly GCA_029906385.1 of Neofusicoccum laricinum. Classification (NCBI taxonomy): domain Eukaryota; kingdom Fungi; phylum Ascomycota; class Dothideomycetes; order Botryosphaeriales; family Botryosphaeriaceae; genus Neofusicoccum; species Neofusicoccum laricinum. The sequence goes on along the minus strand of CP123719.1, from coordinate 1,466,044 downwards.
ACTCTAATAGGCGGCCACTTTAGTATTATCTCTACGATAGACGCTACCGTATCCTCGACTGCCCTTAACTTCCGGCAGCTAAGGAGACCGCAAAGAAGCGCCGATCGTAGAAAGCCCGCTCTAGAGCCGAGAAACAAATCTAAGAACTCTAGAGGTAAATTAACTAGTTAAAGGCCTTCTCGGCCAACGAGAAGGATGATACCTAGGACCTAGCTGCTATAGGCGAAGAATCTAGTAGCTATAACGAAGAAGTATTAGACGAAATTACCGCCCTCTCTAGAACCGCTACTAGTAAGATCCCTAGAGAATACTAGATAGCGGATTCTACCGCCTTAGTATATATAACTAATAAACCCTAACTTTTTAGTAGACCTCTAACACGTATTATAAGGCGAACGATTAAAGTTAGTAGGGGAGTACTATACGCCGACTACGTCGGCTCAGCTATGTTACTAGATAGGCGCGGTAATTCTATTCGTTTAACTTCTATACTCTATGTCCTAAAGCTTGGTGTAAACCTCCTTTCAGGCCGATAGCTATATAAGAGCGGCCTTAAGGGAAGCTTTAACGATAAGTACCTCTACCTTAAGGATTAAGATAATAATACCATTCTTAGTACACCTAAGAATAGGGGAGTCTATATAGTAGACCGCGTAAACCTAAAAGCGCTGTCTACCTACTATACCGAGTAGTAACCTATCTTAAGATTACTAGAGCCTATCCAGTTAGATAAGGACAACGATATGACTAACGCCGGGTTAAAGTAATTACCCGATACGCTAGAACCGAAGGCAGATTCGTTAAGGAATCGATTCGAACTCTAGTACCGAAGGTTTACCTATATAGGAACTAAGAAGCTAGGAGAACTATATAAGGTTATAACTCTCGCCGACCCGATCCTTACGCTAAAAGAGGAAGACCACGTATATAGTATATATACCCTTACTAAGATTAAGAATAAGAAGGGATACTACGTAAGTAATAGAAAAGCCGCGAGCTTATTACTTATTTTAATCGATGTTTGCGGCCCGCTACTAACTTCCTAGGCGGGATATTCCTACTTTCTTAAAATCGTAGACAATTACTTAAGGAAGGTTTAGATAATCGCGCTTAAGAGAAGGGAAGACACGCTAAACGCCCTACGATAGTAGCGTCTAAAGGCAGAACTCTAAGGAGGAGCCAAACTACTCGCTATCCGTAGCGATAACGCTACCGAGTTAAAGTTACTTCTTAACTAGTAGTGCGTAACCCTTAGAATTGTTCCTTAGTACACTATTCCCTACTAGTTAAGTCAGAATAGTGTAGCTAAACGAGCCATCCAGACTACCGAGACCAACGTTAGGGTAATACTAAAAGACGTAAAGCTCCTAGTTAAGTTCTAGATAGAGGCAGCCGAGACTAACGTATACCTACGGAATTAGACTACTACTAGACCTCTTATTAACGGAAAACCTATAAGCCCTAAAGAAGCGTTTACTAGTTAAAAGCTAAGTATCGACTATATACGTGTTTAGGGCTGTAAGGTATACTCCTATATTAATCCAAAGTCTCTTCTAGTCGGATCTAGACATAACAAGTTAATAGACCGAGGAAGAGTAGGAGTATTTATAGGATATATAGACGAAATAGAAAAATATTATCGTCTATAGGCCCTAGACCTTCGAAGGGTGATCCGTAGCCATAGCGTAAGGTTTATAGAGCAAGAAAAAGGAGGGGATATTAACCTAAACCTTAAGGTTAAACCAACGTTAAATACTATCCCTAAGAGACGTCTAGTTAGACGTCCGCGAAAAGTCCTTTTTGCTTTAGAGCCTCTCGTAGAGGAAGAGGAAGAAGCCTAGTAGCTAGAAGCTAGTAAAGCGGTTACTACTAACGAAAGTTAGTAAGAACCGCAGCCCCCGGCTACTAAAAGAGAGGAATAAGACCGTTAACTAGACAATTAGAACGCTGTACTAAGCAGTACCCCTAGAATATAAAGGTTTAGGGGAGTCTTTATCCCTAAACGAAAGAGATCGCCGGAGGACTCATCTATAGACGAGCTAGAACTAAAGGTACTACGGAGCCTATTTATACTTATTAGCTAAATACTACTTAAGTGCTATAAGGAGCCGGAAGCGTAAGTGTTTTACGTACTATCTATATAACTCCGGACGATTATTAGACTAGAGATCCCAACCCCTAAGACCTATAAGGAAGTAGTAGGAGACCTATAATTTAGTATCCTATAGTAACGCGCTATAGAGGATAAACTTACTGCTCTTACAGGCAATAGAACTTGGGAAGAAGCCGTCCCGCTAAAGGGAGTGAATATTATAATAAGTAAGTAGGTATTTAAGCCAAAACTTAATACTAACGGCTCGCTTAAAAAGGCTAAAGCTCGCCTTATTACACGAGGATTTACCCAACGATTTAGATACGACTTCTAGGATACCTTTACTCTAACCGTTCGTTACGAGACGCTTCGAACGTTCCTAGTAATCGTAGGGCTCCTTAACTTGGAGCTCTACTAGGTTAACGTCAACAATGCCTTTACTAAGTCACGTCTCTAAGAAGATATCTATATAGCCCCTCTAAAGAGAGTAATAGTTAAACTAGGAAGGGTCTTTAAACTCCTACGCAGCCTATTGTAATAAACAGACCTTAGAGGGCGGAGAGGGACGAAGTAACGAAGCCGGTAAAGGCAGTAGAGGTAAAGCAGATACCGAAGCATAAGGGATAAGAGGAGGGGGGCGAGAGACTAGGGACGAATACTAAGAGGCGGGTGGAGAGAGACGAGTAAATAATAAAGGAGGCGAGCAAGGTCTAATTTAAGGCATACTAAGTTATACGCGAGGAATACTCATTGCTAGACTAAAGAACTAATTATAAGGTAGAGAGGCGAGCTTTATATATATAAGGAACGAACTAAAATACTAGCTTCCTAATTTATAAGCAGGCAAGTCTAGATCTAGATTCCAAATCGATCGGCGGTAAATAAGAAGTAATTAGTCCACATAAGCTATATTTATAATAGTAGGCTCTCTTCCCTAGAGGTAAGTTCCTACGAGCCTTTAGTCTAAGGGTCGAGGTTTTAAAGGATAACGTTTATAAAACGTATTAAGAGCTTTAAGGTCTTTAATAAAGTCGTAAGGTTCCTAGGTTAGTATCGAGTAACCAGTCCATTTTATAAGGTATTTTGGTTGTCTCCGGGTTGTTTTAACATCTAGAATCTCTTCTACCCGGTACTCTTCTTCGCCGTCAACGATAATAGGCGGGAGCGGAGGTTAGATTTAATTAGGTAAGGGGTCAGAGGCTACGGGTTCGAGTAAGGAGACGTAGAATACGGGGTGGACTTTTATTATCCTTAGTAGTTCTAGGCGATAGGCATGAGTTAAGATCTTTTCTAGTATAGAAAAGAGGCCAAGGCGTTTAAAGTCGAGTTTATCCGAAGGTCTTATTGTCGAGATATGCCGTCTTAGGAGCCAAACAAGGTCACTAGGCTTAAAGACGAGTGGCGAAATACGGTCTTTATTAGCCTGTTCTGCGTAGGCGTCTTGTGCGAGTCGAATTTCTTAGCGAAGGTAGTTTTCGAGGTTTTCGAGGTTCTCTTAGAAGAGACGTAGGGGTTTAAGGGGGGCTAAGATTAAGTCTTTCTATAGAATCTCATAACGAGGGTGGAAGCCGTAGTTTGCAAAGAAGGGGGTAACCTTAGTCGTAGTCGAGATCGTATTATTATAAGCGAATTTAGTAAGGGAGAGAAAGTCGTTCCAATCGTCTTATTGGTACGAAACGTAGGCGCGAAGGTATTGTTCGAGGATAGCGTTAACACGCTCTATCTAGCCGTCGGTTTATGGGTGGAAAGCCGTACTAAAGTTGGTCTTAATAGATAGGGATCTACTAAGAGCTCTAGTAAATTTAGAAGTAAAAATCGAGCCGCGGTTAGATACAAAGTCGTTAGGTAAGCCGTATAGTCGAAAAACGTAGTCTCGATAAAGCTTAGCAAGCTCTATCGAATCGAGGGTTATTTAGTAAGGAATAAAGTAAGCCATTTTAGTTAGTCGGTCTACGACTACTAGTATAGTATCAAACGAGTTGGACGTTAGAAGTCCCGTAATCAAATCGAGAGAAACGGATTACTAGCGGCGTTGTAGCACTTTAAGGGGTTTTAAATATCTAAAGGGGGCGTGTCGAGCGGGTTTAATTCTTTAGTAGGTCTTATAGTTCCGTATAAAACGAGCTACTATCTATCGTAGACCTAGCTACTAGAAATTACGAGTAACGAGTTTAAATGTTGCTGCTTAGCCTAGGTGTCTAGCAGCCGGATACGAGTATCGAGAGCTAATAATCCTTTAGCGGAGGCTTAGGTCTTTAGGGATATAGATAAGTCTATTAACTAGTAATAGACCATCGTTATCCTTAGAGTATACGCCTAGATCCACTTTAGGATGTCGAAGTGCGTGGGTATCGAGTATAGTAAGGATCTCTTGCCTAAGAGTATCCTTATCAAGTGCCAAGCGAATATTACTAGCTAGGGACGGTTCTAGCCTAGCGATCGAATATCGAGTTGAAACAAGGGTCGAAATTTCGAATTTTCCGGGGATAAGGATCGTAGTAGGGGGCAGGCGCCCCTCTCGAGTAGGGAGGTCTCCTAACCGTCTTATTAACGTATCCGCGCGTTGATTCTTAGTTCCTAGGCGGTAGACAATCTTAAAGTCGAGTTCCGAGAGTTTAATTGCCTAGCGTACTTGTCGACGGTTCAAGATTTGCTTAGAGGTAAAGCTAGTCAAATTCGAGTGATCTATAAGGACGAGGAGTGGCGAGGAGAGGTTAATAATAAGGGAACGGTATTCCTTTAGGGCTTCTATAATAGCTAAGAGTTCTTTATCCCTAATACCGTAGTTCTGCTCTACGGAGGTCATTTTCCGAGAGTAGTAGGCGATAGGGTGTAGAAGTCTCTTACCATCGTTATACGTTACCTATTAAGATAGGATTACGGATATAACGAAGTCAGAAGAGTTAGTTTTAAGGATAGTCTCGAGTTAGGGATCGAAGTGTCGGAGGATTAGGTAAGAATAGAAGGCTTCCTTAAGGTAAGTAAAAGCTTTATCCTATTCTTTCCCCTAAGTAAAACGAATGTTCTTAGCTAGGAGCTTAAAGAGAGCTCTAGCTTTTCGAGAGTATCCTTTAATAAATCGTCGGTAAAAGTTTGCAAAGCTAAGGAACGATTAAAGGTCTTTAACTAAACGAGGAGTCTCCTAGTCTCTTACGGCGGCTACCTTAGCTGGGTCCATAGAGATACCGTCTGGAGAAATAACGAAGCCAAGGAACGTAGTTAAAGTCGTATAGAAATCGCATTTTTCGCCTTTTACGTATAGGCCTGCTTCACAGAGCTTTTCGAGAACTAATCGGATATATTCGTGGTGCTCTTCTTCTGTTTCTGAGTAGATAAGGATGTCGTCTAGGTAGACGACGTACTAGCGGTTAAGGTATTCACGTAATATATCGTTAACGAATTATTGGCAGGTAGCCGGCGCATTCGTCAGGCTAAAGGGTATAACTAGGTATTCGTATAGGCTATAGCGAGTCCTAAAGGTAGTTAAAGGTTCGGAGCCTTCCTTAATTCGGATAAGGTTATAAGCACCGCGAAGGTCGAGTCGAGTAAAAATACGAGAGCCTTAAAGTTGACGGAGAGTCTCGTTAATTAAGGGGAGTAGATAACGGTTCTTTTTCGTAATACTATTTAGTTCGCGATAATCCACGTAAAAACGAAGGCCGCCTCCTGGTTTCTTAACAAAGAGAACAGGGGACGCAGAGGATAAAGATAAGGGTCGAATAAAACCTTTTTTAAGGTTTTTATTAAGGTATTTACGTAGAGCCTTAAGCTCTAAATCGGACATTAAGTAGAGAGGGCCGAATAGGGGTTTCTTACCCTCTTCTAATAAAATCTCATGATTAATATACCGATGTGGGGGAAGTCTATCGGCCTCTTTCTTTGTAAAGAAGGGAAGAAGATAGTAGAATCGAGCGGGGACTCGTAAGCGGAGGGTTTCGAGTTCTTGTTCTGGAGTTTGCTGTTCCGTTTCCTTAAGGCTATTAAGGTGTTCTTAGATCTCCTTAATTGATACGGCGTATATCCTAGTCTTATCTCGTCGGACATAACGAGTAAGGGCGGCGTAGGATACAGTAGCGTAAGAGATCGAAGGCGAATTAGGAGGTAAGGGGGAAAGCGTAGTTATAGGTTGGCGAGTAGGCAAGCAATTTGCTTAGCAAAAAGGGGAGGCGAAGGTAATTATGTTTTTTAACTATAGGACGTGTGGATCATACCGTTCTAGCTAGGGTTTTCCTAGGATAATTAGATATTAGCCGAGCTTAGTTACTTAGAAGGTAACGAGTTCTTAATGCTGATCAATATCAAGTTGAAGGTCGGCCTCGTAGGTAATCCATCCGGCGATAGATCCATCCGCGAGTTCGAGGGATTCAGCTTGGGGTTTTTGGCGTGTAGGGATTGAATAGGATGCAATAAAGACATTATCTATAAAAAGAAACGAGGCACTAGAGTCTAATATAGCCGAGGTTTCGATTTTATTGTTAACCACTAATTTAAGGATAAGGAGCGGACGTTTCCCAAGATCTATAGCACGGGGCTGTAGGGTACGGGTTTTAGGAGGTGAAAACGAGAGTGTTCTAAGATTCGAAGACGAGAGGGAAGCAAGGACGGAAAACTAATTCGAAGTAGAGAGTAGAGGAGGGCTAGGTAGGTACCGGGTACTACCTAGCCTTCTACGTTTTTTGATACGTAGAGGACGGAAGCCGTAGGAGGTATATACGACGTTATATTAAGCTTAAGTCCCTTAGCCTTAGCTTTAGGACATTCTTTAACCTAGTAGTTAGGATTACCGTAGTAGGCGCAGAGGTTATTAGCTTTTCGGTAAGTCTTTCGAGCGGTAGCATCTAGTTCCATAGGTTCACCTTAAGGAATCGAGGTTGGTGTAGGAGATAAGGGTTAAGGAGCAGCTAGTATAGACGAGAGAGGAATCGAGGTAGGGGTATAAGTTAAGGGTGTCTTTTTCTTAATAGTTCGAGCATAGAGTTGGTTGTCCAGTATAATACAAGCCTTAGCGAACTTTTCGAATTCTACTGGCATAGCTCGTCCAACAAGAAGGTCCTTAAGGTTCTCTTTAAGGCTAAGGCGGAAGTAGTAGATCTTAACTACGTTTTCCTTCTAACCAAGGGTCGTAATAAGCGAGAGAAACCGTAAATAGTACGCCGAACAGGACTTGTCTTATTTAAGTGCGAGGAGGGATCGTTCAGCTGTTACGTAGGTGTCGGGATTATTAAATACGGCCTTAAGAGCTTAGTAGAAGGACTCGTAGTTATCGAAGTTTACGGAACCATTCGAGGCAGAGACGTAAGGGGCAAACTAGGTATAAGCAGCATCGCGAAGGTAGGAACCAGCGTAGGTAATCTTAGCCGTATCCGTTACAAAGGCAGATAGGTCTAAGGCGAATTTAAGCTGGAGTTGCGTGGCGAAATTCCCGAATCGAGTACGTTCACCCTTAAAGGGTTCTGGGTCCGAGACTTTAGGAATACGAGGACGAGGAGTAGGGGTTTCTAAAGGAGATATAGTAGACGTAGTAGCTAGCGTGTTAGTAGGGAGGTTCGAAGCTAGTAACTAGAGTCGAGCGAAGGCTTCATCTTGGCCAAAACCGTAGTAATAAAAGATATAAGCAACTTAGGCGTTTGTAGCATTCTTAGGGATAACTAGTAAATCGATATCGGATCTTAGGCAAGATTATCTTCCTCTAGCGTACGCCTGACTAAGGGTAACGCGTAGGGAAACCGGGATGTCTTTAGGGAAGGTGGGGCGAGCATTAATAGGGGTAGGGACTTAATCGAGGACTTAGAATAGCGTATCCTAAGGGTTAGGAGGTATAGTTCTATCGACCATTCTAGAGATCATAGTCTAGGGCTTCGGCGAGAGCTTTAGGCCTACTAGATAGGAGTCTAGTAAAATGTAATAAATAGACCTTAGAGGGCGGAGAGGAACGAAGTAACGAAGCCGGTAAAGGCAGTAGGGGTAAAGCAGATACCGAAGCATATAGGATAAGAGGAGGGGGGCGAGAGACTAGGGACGAATACTAAGAGACGGGTAGAGAGAGACGAGTAAATAATAAAGGAGGCGAGTAAGGTCTAATTCAAGGCATACTAAGTTATACGCGAGGAATACTTATTGCTAGACTAAAGAACTAATTGCAAGGCAGAGAGGCGAGCTTTATATATATAAGGAACAAACTAAAATACTAGCTTCCTAATTTGTAAGCAGGCAAGTCTAGATCTAGATTCCAAATCGATCGGCGGTAAACAAGAAGTAATTAGTCCATATAAGCCATATTTATAACACTTCTTAAGCTAGGATAGTTATTATTCTTATTATATTTTAATACGTTATTAAACTATATACTGTTACGGCATAGCCCCTACGGGGTCGAGGAAGGATAGAATAAGGAAGAAAGTAAGGTATACCTATAAGACGGGAAATAACCTACGTAGCTTACGTAATACTAAGAGGTACTCTACCTACTCCTCCGCTAAGAATACGGAGTACTAAGAGTAGATTATAATACTCTATCCGCTCTATATATAGAACCGTAGAGTATAGCGGAGTAGTATACTAGATTATTAACTCTCCTACGTGTATATAAACCATACTCCTTAGTATAGTCTTATAATAAACAGACCTTAGAGGGCGGAGAGGGACGAAGTAACGAAGCCGGTAAAAGTAGTAGAGGTAAAGCAGATACCGAAGTATAGAGGATAAGAGGAGGGGGGCGAGAGACTAAAAACGAATACTAAGAGGCGGGTAGAGAGAGACGAGTAAATAATAAAGGAGGCGAGTAAGGTCTAATTTAAGGTATACTAAGTATTACGACGGACCCGACCGTATTGGGTTTTAGTCGGCGCGTAAGACCATTCGGCTAACCTCCCATCGACGACTAGTCGATAAAAGGTTTAGTAATAATCAGCCTAGTAGCTAATCGTGCCCCAATAACTCTATATATAGAGGCGTATTCGTAATACTACCTCCCCTCTTAAGGTAGATAACCCTAGCTGCTAGACTTAGCTCGTTATCTAGATATAGAGTTACCCCTAACCAACCAGTTATACGCTAGTCAAATACGATCGGACCTATAGCGGACTGTAGCTATAAGCCGGAAGAACGAGTTACCTAGTTATCCGTTATTAGTAGGGTAGTAGGGGAACTAGACCTACTCTCTTACCTCTAGCTAGCTACCCGAAAAACTAGCACTTACTCGACTAACTACCGATAATAGGGCTCGAACCTATCGACCTATAGGTAGGCTAATCATTATATTACGACGGACCCGACCGTGTTAGGTTTTAGTCGGCGCGTAAGACCATTCGGCCAACCTCCCGTCGACGACCAGTCGATAAAAGGTTTAGTAATAATCTATTAGGCCCCTTAGGCAGTACTACTATAGACTATAGGGTAACTAACTAGCAGTAGCTAGCAACTAGGAGGGAGACCCGGTCACGTGCTAAGGCACGTGTATAGCGCTAGGTACATGGCACGGGCCTAGCGCGAAGCGACTGGGTATATTTACTCTTCGCCCTCTCCTTCTAGACTCTCTTTCCTTTTCTCCTTATATATAGATTTTTAGTTAAGAGTAATACTACCCTTTCGGCTTTACTACCTTATATAATCTATATACCTCTAATACAACAACCTAACCAGACATACGACATTAATATTACGTAGCAGAATAGTTTATATATAAGGAACGACTTCTACCCTCACCTAAACAAGAACCCGACCCAGAGTATAGACCGAGTAAAGACTTTTATATACATAGACCGATATTATCGGATATAAAATCTACTAGCTATTAGAAATTCTAACTAAGAAGACCTTACTATACTAAACTATAGCCGCGCTAGCAGTGTTACCTCTTATTATAATAGGGCTTTATGCAAAGACTATACTAATAAGGAATCCCTACTCCCCGATACCGTCCGCCCCTATAATAGTAATAGAAACCAGCCCCGCGAGACGTGTTCGATCTCTTAGAGTGCCCTAAACCCTAAGGAGATAGCGTAGTCCTATACGCACTCCCTCGACCTTACTAATAGCCCGAGCTTTTCTAACGACATCGCGCTTAAGAGCTACTACTAGCCTAACTACGACGCTTTCTATAACTAGTACACCTTAGCCCCGGCTAATTAACGCGCTAAGTTCTACTACACCCTCTAGCTCCTTACGACTAGCAACGAATACAAGTATATAGACCACGCAACTTTATAGGATGAATATAAGAGTCTCTAAAAGAGGTATAATAAGCTCCGTATTAGCTATAAAAAGGCGATAGACCGCGGCAATAATTTACTCTAGACGCTCCGCCAGGAAAATAACGAACTAATACGCCTTAACGTAAACCTTACCGATAATATATAGCGGGACGTAGGAGGCCCCTATAACTTTAACCGCCGCTAGAGCGAGGATACTATAGATACGTAATAGACTTAGCCTTACTCCGGCTCCCGTAAGATACTTACTAGTAACGTCGACAAGCTTAGCTCTACTAATATCTAAGCTTTTATTACCTTTAAAGAAAATATAGGCTTTAAGCTTAAAGTTAAATAAGACTTCTTCCGCGGTAATAATAAGCTTATAGTTCGCTATATCTACTCCCGTCTAGCTAAGTTAGTAGCCCCTTATTATAGTTTATACCTATAATGGTGCCTTAGAGGATCCGCGGCGGTTACGTATAGCGCTAGTCTTCGCTTATATAGAGTCGCTAGGGACGCGTATCCTTCTATCCCTAGCTTAACCTTCGTATAGACGGAATTTAACTCTTTAGCGCTTACTCTAGGGTTAAACTATTATATTAGGTTAAGCTCTCTTATTACTGGACAGAGAATGGTTTTCCGCAGCTTCCGGAGCGGGAGTAGGAGGCTGGTTACTACCTACCTAGCTACGATCGCCCGTTCGCAGTAGGACATTACTGGAACAGAATAAGAAACGACAACGGATCGAACGATATCGTAACAGCAATACGATAACGGCAAAGCGATTGGATAAGAGATCGAACGACGATACGAAACGGTAACCGACGTAACGACGACCAACCGATCAATGGGCGCAACACAACGGGCGCAACGAGCGTAAAGGGGCGCAACGAGACCAACGGGCGCATGAAACGCAACGGGCGCAACGCAACGGGCGCAACGCAACGGGCGCAACGCAACGGGCGCAACGCAACGGGCGCAACGCAACGGGCTACTTAGAGTAGCATGCTAATCGATGGCAATTCGAACGGTTCTTCTCGAAAAATTTTTTTCCTTACTGGATTACAATGGGGACCTCTTTATAATCTTTTACCTTCCTCCCACCTCGGAGGGGAGAGGGGGGAGAGGGGGGGTCCACCGGGCGTCGGGGACGACGCCCATTGCGAAGGGGTATAGGGCCAGGAGGCCCAGCTGGACAAATGGGGCTTGGCTTTGGGTTGGCCATTTGAGCAGCAAGACAACGGAGCTGCCTGCCAGCAGCGAGACAAGAGAGCTGCCCTGCCAGCAGCGAGACAACGGAGCTGCCTGCTAGCAGCGAGACAACGGAGCTGCCTGCCAGCAGCAAGACAACGGAGCTGCCTGCCAGCAGCGAGACAAGAGAGCTGCCCTGCCAGCAGCGAGACAACGGAGCTGCCTGCCAGCAGCGAGACAAGAGAGCTGCCCTGCCAGCAGCAAGGCAAGAGCATTGGCAACGGACAAAGATCGAGCAGCGAAGCGAGCAACAGCGCGAGCAACAGCGCGAGCAACAGCGCGAGCAACAGCGCGAGCAGCGAAGCCAGCAACAGCGCAAGCAGCGGAGCTAGCAGCCGAGGTTAACTCTCTGGGTGTGCAGGTCATTGGACAGCCGAAGAAGGAAAGTCCTGGCACCCATGGCTGGGGAGTCGACCGAAGCAAGCAGCGAAGCAAGCAGCGAGGCAAGCGGCGAGGCAAGCAGCGAGGCAAGCAGCGAAGCTACTTACAAGAATGCTTAAGAAAGTGGCCAATTTTTTGCCGGGGGAGGGACTAGAAGGATAGATGGATGGAAGGATAGATAGATATACTTATCATCCCGCCTTACACCTGGAGACCGGAGGGAGGGGGGTGATGTTATGGTTTGTACCCATAATAGTGCCTTGGAGGATCCGCGGCGGTCACGTATAGCGCTAGTCTTCGCTTATATAGAGTCGCTGGGGACGCGTGTCCTTCTATCCCCAGCTTAACCTTTATATAGACGGAATTTAACTCTTTAGCGCTTACTCTAGGGTTAAACCATTACACCCCTACTATACGCCCCTTCCTAATAAGTAACCTAAGTCCTAAAGCCTTTATAGAGAAGCTAGGAAAGATCTACGGCATAGGTATTATAAAAAAGAAAGCTAGGTATAAGCTCGTTACCGCTAAGTAGACTAAGAAAGAGTCTATCGATACCTACTACGCAAGGCTCTACACCCTATAGGACCTTATAGACACCTCTAAGGAGGATAAGATCGATAAGTTATAGAGTAGCGTCGTACCTAGGCTAGCCTACTCGGTTGCCCTCTAGAGCTTCGACACTGTTAAGTAACTCCTAGATATACTCCGTAAGGGAGAATACCGGCGCGAAGAGATTAAATCCCTTAACCTAAGACCTAAGAAGCGTATAAATAGGGATAGGGAGCGTAGCTAGGGCTCTAGCTCCTCGAACGAACGTACCTAGTTCAACCGCAACGCCCCTACTAGTACTAATAATAAGGAAGAGCCGTAGCGTTACTCTCTAACTATATCTAAGCCTAAAGGATGGACCGGCCCATAGTATAACCCCGAACTAAACCCTAAGAGGATGACACCTAAGGAGTAGACTAAGATAGTAAAGGAACTATTACGAACCTCTAAGGAAGCGGGCTTTAGGATCCTAAGGGTAGGGAACCCGCACGGGAGATAGGACCGTAAGGGATAACGCGGTTACGGGATAGGACGGAAGATAGAGTCCCCTACGGGAAGAAGGCCTATAGGGACGAAGGATTAAGGGCTAGAATCCCCGAAAGGATAGAGGTAAGCGGGCGCGGAATAGGTAAACATAGCGATCGCCTCGCACCGACGAATATCGGAAACTAGGAAGGTGGTTAGGCGCTAACGTCACGTACGCCCCACGTATACCCGTGACCCGGACCTATACTTGGATCTGTATAGATCTAAGCCTTACAGATCCATCTACCTTAGATCCCACTCCTATAGATCCAACCCGAATAAATCCAGATTGTTATAGCTTTTCTAGTAGTATATAGTTACACTCCCTTAGCTAGACATTTAACCCTTCGTGGTCAACTTAAAGTTCCAATTCAAACCCTATTAATTTAGAGGTAATAAGCTCATTACGCACCGCGCTATTACGTGATACTTCCCTCTTTATACCGCTATCCTCCTCTTATCTCTTTAAGGTAAACCCTTCGGTTTCTACTAACCTACTAAGCGACTCCGAAGCTTAGTAGAAGGAGCCTACCGTTACACTTTAACCACCATCCTTGTAAGAGAAGGAAGGCTTTAAGAAAACTAAAGAGAAGTATCCCCTAGAACGCCATCTCTAACATAGTTAATATCCGACGTCGAGATAAGCAACGCCCCGACTTAGCAGCCGACCGCGGCTTAGCTAATATTAACCATCCAACGCCTATAAGCGCAGATCGAACAGCTTTAAGCAGGTCAAGCGGCCCCGAGGCCGAGAAAAGTCAAACTCCGGAACCCCGATACCTTCAATAGTAACCGATAGAAGTTACAAGGCTTTACCTCCTAACTCGAGCGGTACATCCGTATCTACGACGACCAGTTCGAATCTAAGGAAGATAAGGTTCTCTTCGCGTCTACCTACCTTCGCGGAACGGTAGAGCGATGGTTCGAACCCTACCTCAACGAACACCTCCATAAGGACGAGGACGAGCAGTCTAAAAACACTCGGGACATATTCGATGACTACGACAAATTCGTAGAGCATCTCAAACGCGCCTTTAATGACGTGGACGAAGTCCGACAAGTAACTTAGAAGATCATGGTCCTACAATAGAAAGGATCGGTCTCGGACTATACCTCTATATTCCGACAAGCGGCTGCATTCCTAGAGGGATGGTCAGATCAAGCACAGCGTGATCACTACTATAAAGGGCTCAAGCCAAACATTAAGGATACGATGGCCTTCTATAGCCACCCTAAAACGCTAGACACGATGATCGAGTTAGCCAGGCGCCTAGACGAGCGCCTCTGGGAGCGACAAACGGAACGGTACCCTGCCAACACGATACGGACAACCAAGCCACGCCACACTCAGAATGGCGGCGAGGCCATAGAACTGGACAGTTCCACCCGTCAAGACAGGAATAACAAGGGACGGAACAATGGATGGAAGGGACGAAACAAGAACACGCAGACGAAATAGACACCAGAGCAGTAAGAACTATTCGCGAAGAAACTCTATGTCTACTGCGGAGATAAGTGGCAGCCAGGGCACGATTGCCCGCTACGGCCCAAGAAAGGACGCAGCCATGCGGCGGCCGTACAAAAAGACTCCGAGGAGGAGCTGGCAGCCTTCAAGAAGAATGATTAGTAGCGAGCAGCGCACGCAGCCATAAGCTGGACCGCATGCTACGACGACAGCTATATGATCCACCAAGGTAATAAAGACGCTACGGGATAGTACCCCCGTAAACCAGGAAAAAGCCGACAGCTTAACGTCACCACTCGAGTCGCCGAGGAACCCCAGTTCGACGCCCTTGTCGACGCGTTCCCGGAGGACTCCGACTTGGTAGACAGCGACACAGGGGAACTGTACGACAGCACCCTAGATCAAAGCGAACGTAGCGAATACACGGGGAAAGAAGCGATCCAGGAAGAGATCCGGATAACGGACAAAAAACGGAACACTCTTACCTCGCTCGAGGTGCTCGCTCAGCGGTACGGCATCAGTTATTACCTGGAAAACGAATGCGGCAATCACGGTCAAACGGTTTGGATCCCGGACCAGAGGAACCTCGCCCTCATGGCTATGTGGGAATGGCGACAGGAAACCCTCTGGGAAACTCGCATTGAGCAAAACGGAGAAAAATACGAACTCCCGGTAACTCCAGAAACAACGCTCGTTGAAGGACACCACCAAGGTCTCTCAGCACGCGAGTAGGCGGACTACGATTCTCTACGAGAATTAGCAAGAATTCTCTGTTAACACGGAACGGCAACAATCCAGAATCGAACGCTCAAATGGATTCCCGATGAAAAGCTCAATCATCATCCAACCTTCAAATACCAAGTGCGGAACGACAAAGTCTACTGGACAAGGGTGACCAAAAACGGCAATTGGACCAACTGGAAGCAAGCATACATTCAAGTCAACGAATGGGAAGATTATATACATAGCGAAGTCTATAGCCGACCAACGTCAAAAAACTAAACGGCCTCCCTAGTTAGGGACCCCAGGAGGGGCCGTTAGTTAGGTCCCTCAACCAGGTATCACGCATATCGAACGGACCAATACCCACCGGATCAGATCTTCACCAATTACTCTACGTAGAAGTCACTTTCTGCGGAAAGAGAGCAAGTGCCATAATCGACAGCGGCGCGTAGGGTAACTTTATTCATCCGCCATTCGCCATTAAGTACGGCCTCCGGCACCAAGCAAAAGACCAACCGTACGAGCTTAGTATAGTGGACGGATCACCCTCCACCTACGGCAACGGATGGGTCAGAATCGAAACCGGAGATTCGCCCATGTCACTTAGTAACTATAAAGAACACATCAACCTAGACTTTATATCTATCCCAGGACATGACATCATCCTTGGGATGCCATGGTTGAAGACGCATGCACCATACATCAACTGGAGGAGGGGAACAATCACCTTCCCGGATGAACTATGCGAAAGACACCTCGCTACCGCGAAAAGGACGAACAGGGTGGACGTACCCGAGCAAAGAAGCCGAAACGATGAGCCAGAGTCAACACGCCAGAGCAAGAAGCCCGAGCACGACTAGAGCCGGAACGATAAGGAAAAGAAAAGTACTATCGATATCTAAGAAATCTCCTTAGCGGCCCTACAGCGCATGAAGCGTAGGGGAGAAAAAGCGTTTATAGTCTACGTTAGACCAAGCTAGGAAATAGAGCAACGCATCACAGCACGCATACGCAGGGCGGACGTGCCCGAGTCGAACGACTAAAACGGTAAAACGGGACCTCTAAAAGAGGATAACGGCCTAAAGTTAGTCGGAGGAGACTGCTCCTAGAGGATCGAGAGACGCTACAGCCAACCTACGCAACGAAGTAGGAATCTTCTATAGGATAAGAGCTACGACGTCCGAGGCATTTCGGCAGTCGGGACCCAGCAAGTAGTTAATAACGACGGAACTATAAGGCCTACTAGCGGAGTTAAACCGCCAATACTAGAACTAGAAACGGTACCCCTAGAATTCTAGAAATACGTACAAGTGTGTAGAGAAAGAGGAAAAGGAAGCTTACTAAAACATTAATCTTAGAATTACGAAATACCCCTTATCCTAGGAACGTAACCCGCGTTTAAGCCAATCTATTCCCTCTCTTAGAAGGAAAGCGAAGCTTTAAGGGAGTACATCGACACGAACCTAGAACGAGGATATATACGGCCTTCGTTATTACCGGCTGGCTATCCTATTCTGTTCGTCCCAAAGAAAAACGGCAAGCTCCGCCTCTACGTCGATTATAGATAACTGAACGACGTAACGGTAAAAAACCGATACCCATTACCTCGTATCGACGAACTTTAGGATAAGCTCCGGACCGCTAAGTACTTTACTAAGTTGGACCTTCGAGAAGGCTATTACCTGGTTCGCATAAAAGAAGGAGAGGAATGGAAGATAGCGTTCCGAATAAGATTCGGTTACTACGAGTATACGGTCATGCTATTTAGGCTTATAAACGCCCCTAGTACGTTCTAGAACTTAGTTAACGATACCCTACGTCCGTATTTAGATGTGTTTTGTATGGCTTACCTAGACGACATTTTGATCTACTTAGATACGCTCGAAGAACATACCGAGCATATAAGGAAAGTCCTTGAAGCACTATAGGATAAAGATCTCCGAATAGCACTAGACAAATACGAATAGTATACCCAGCGAACGGAATTCTTGGGTTTTATCATTACGCCTGGGCACATCAGCATGGACGAGAAGAAACTGGACGCAATTAGGGACTAGCCGGCACTACGAACCGTTAAGGAAGTACAATCCTTCCTCGGATTCGCCAACTTCTACCGTAAATTTATTATGAATTACGTAAAAGTATTAGAACCCCTAACTAGACTTACTCGAAAAGAGCACGGATTCCAATGGGGAAAAGACCAGTAAGACGTATTCGACTCCCTTAAGCGAATGTTCTGCGAGGCACCCATTCTGGGTATCTTTAACCCGGAACTCCCTATTACGGTCGAAACGGACGTATTAGACTACGCAATTAGCGCTTGCATCAGCCAACCGGACGAGCAAGGCAAACTTCATCCAATCGCGTACTACTTAAGAAAGATGACGCCCCTAGAGCTCAATTACGACGTCTATAATAAAGAACTGTTAGCCATTATCACGGCTTTTAAAGAATGGAGATACTACCTCGAAGGAGCTAAGTACCAAGTAATAGTTCACTACGATTATAAGAACCTCACGTACTTTACTACCATAAAGGAATTGACTCGAAGACAAGTCAGGTGGGCGGAAGAACTAGTATCCTATAACATAAAGATTACCTACAGAAAGGGATTAGAGAATGCTCGCGTAGATACGCTAAGCAGAAGAGCCGACTATATCGAAGGGAAGCTAGGACTACAGCCTACGGTTTTAAACTAGTAGGAAGACGGAAGCCTTATACTAGCTAGAACGTGCGCACCTATATTTAGGATTGCCCAATCATGGCTTAAGGGGGATCCGGAAAGCGAAGTCCTACTTACCCCGGTTAGGCTACTAGCGCCGGCGTATCGCCTAGAGGGCAACGCCTGGATAAAGAAAATCCGAGAGGCCTACGAACATAACGCAATGGCCCAGGAACTCGGAAACGTGGAAAACGACCCTCGCTTAACTAAAGACGAAGACGGCATAATCCTGTATTTAGGATTAATCTACGTCCCAGTTAAACTACGGGAAGAAATCGTTAAGGATATCCACGAAGCACTAGCACACGGTCATTAAGGAACGGACAAAACGGTCGAACGAATTACCAGGAACTACTACTTCCTAGGACTTAGAAAGATGGTCTAACGGATAGTTACACAGTGCGACCTTTACATTCGAAGTAAAGCAGCAAGACACGCGCCCTACGGACTACTTTAACCACTTTTAGTACCGGAAAGACCCTAGCAGTCTATTATATTAGACTTTATTACGGATCTACCCCAGTCGAAGGAACCCTTAACCGGCGTCCTTTACGACTCGATCCTAGTTATCGTCGATAGGCTTACTAAGTACGCGTACTACCTACCGTATCTTAAAACGGCGAACGCGGAAGACCTAGCCTACACCTTCCTTAGGACAATCCTCGGCAACTACGGGCTACCGGACGAGCTAGTATTAGATAGAGATCGGCTGTTTATATCTTAGTTCTAGCAGACTCTTACCCGTTAGCTCGGATCTAAGTATAAGCTATCTACTACGGCACATCCTTAAACGGACGGACAAACAGAGCGTACGAATTAAACACTAGAGCAATATCTACGCTGTTACATCAATTACACGTAGGATAATTGGGTTAAACTACTTCCTCTCGCCTAGTTCGCGTATAACAGTTCAAAAGCAACGGCTACGCAAGAATCACCGTTCTACGCTAACTACGGATATAAGCCAACGGCTTATAGGGAATCGCTTCCAAGCAAATTACTAAGCCAGAAAGGAATCCTTAAGACAGACCAGCTAAAGGCACTTCACAAACAGCTCAGCCTCGACATCGAATATAATGGATTTTTGATGTCCCGCTACTATAACAGACGGTACCAGGAGGCACCGAAGCTAAAGAGGGGGGATAAAGTCTACCTACTTAGAAAAAACATTAAAACGAAGCGACCAAACAGCAAATTAGACTTTAAGAAAATTGGACCATTCGAAATCGAAGAGAAACTCGGGAAAGTCAACTACCGCCTCAAGCTACTAAAAACCATACGGATAGTACCCGTCTTTCACATTGCACTGCTTGAACCAGCGCCAAAAAACGCCACGGTCATATAGTAAACGGAAGAAATGGTACTAGAGAACCCAGATGCCGACGAAAACAAAGAATGGATCGTAGAAAAGATCCTTGACAGCGGCTATATTAATGGTCAATTCAGATACCTCCTACAATGGGAAGGAGACTAGGACCATACCTAGGAACCACCGGAAAATTATAAAGGATGTAAAGACCTTATTAAAAGCTTCTATCGCCAAAACCCGGATCGACCAACACCGCGGCCTCGTCAAACACGAAGGACCCAAAGTCGAAATCAGGGAAAGGAGACTGCCGCGCCTAATCGACCAACTCGGAACTCGCGGGTGGCACAGTAGAGCCAGCCCCGGGAGACCTAGTAGGACCTACAGAGGCGTTAGCTAAGACCTCGCCACGTAGGCGCTTTGTCGATCGCGAAGACTCGGTATCTTTAGGGTTAATAGGACCCCCGGCCTCGGGAGAAGCCTCTAGGTAGTCTAACTCCTCTAGCTCTTTAACCGTCTCGGCCTTAGAGGAAAGTATTAACGCCGCTCGACGACGTAATAAGGACCGTTGCTTCTTAGCACGATCTAAACGCGCTATAGAAGTACGAAACTCCTAACGCGCCTTCTCCTCTACTTGATCCGCCTTCAACAAAGCCTGACGAAGACGAAGGACTAAGAGATCGGTCAGCAAAAAATCGCCGCGCGCAACGAGTAACGTACAATCCGAATTGTCCAAACTACTAGCATCGCACGAAGATTTGCCACGACGAGCGCACTCGCCGCAACGTGAATGAACCCCGTCCATCTAATAAGAGATAAAGGAAGGGTCTCCCTTAGATTTACTAAAATTCGCAAGAAGGCAGGAAGAACAAGGAAGCGGCATCGTCGTACCGTTACGATTAATCTCGTCACCTAAAATAAGATGTTTAGCCCGCTATACAGAACGCTTACGCTTACGGGTATTAATAAAAGATATGGCGAGAAGACGTATAGGAAGAAGAGAAGAGGAACTATACGAGTAAAAGATATACACCTTACGGTAGATCTTCGGGTCGAAGATCCTTACGGTGGGGGGTAGTGTTACGAACCTCCAAGGAAGCGGGCTTTAGGATCCTAAGGGCGGGGAACCCGCACGGGAGATAGGACCGCAAGGGACAACGCGGTTACGGGATAGGACGAAAGATAGAGTCCCCTACGGGAAGAAGGCCTATAGGGACGAAGGATTAAGGGCTAGAATCCCCGAAAGGATAGAGGTAAGCGGGCGCGGAATAGATAAACATAGCGATCGCCTCGTACCGACGAATATCGGAAACTAGGAAGGTGGTTAGGCGCTAACGTCACGTGCGCCCTACGCACACCCGTGACCCGGACCTATACTTGGATCTGTATAGATCTAAGCCTTACAGATCCATCTACCTTAGATCCCACTCCTATAGATCTAACCCGAATAAATCTAGATTATTATAGCTTTTCTAGTAGTATATAGTCATACTCTCTTAGCTAGACATTTAACCCTTCGTGGTCAACTTAAAGTTCTAATTTAAACCCTATTAATTTAGAGGTAATAAGCTTATTACGCACCGCGCTATTACGTAATACTTCCCTCTTTACACCGCTATCCTCCTCTTATCTCTTTAAGGTAAACCTTTCGGTTTCTACTAACCTACTAAGCGACTCCGAAGCTTAGTAGAAGGAGCCTACCGTTATAGGAACGCCGTTACTTTCGTTACTATAGCTCCGGCTACCGTAGTACCGACTTAGTCTACCCTAATAATAACCGTGCTAAGTTTACCTATATTACTAGTATTAAGGAGCTTGCCACCGACGGCGAGTCGAAAAACTCTAAGTCCTAGGAGTAAGTCGCCCCCTAGGACCTTAATAGGATAAAGAGCTAGGTAAGTAATTAGTAGGCCTACGTTAGAAGAGGATTACTATATCTAATATAGTAGTAGATAGACAAGTAAATAAGATTAAGGGAACCTACCTTATTCTACGGGCTATAGTAGTAGGAATGAACATATAATCTCTTCTCGACAACGGAAGCCAAGCTAAACTTATTAATGGCTCTTTCGTCCGCGCAATAAAAATACCAAGAATACCCCTTATAAAACGGATCCGTATAACTCTAGAAGACGGTAGCTTCTCCTAGTATATTACCCACGCCGCTCTAGTAGATGTTATTGTCGGTATATATAAAGAATAACTCCTTTACTATATTATTACGAACCTCTAAGGAAGCGGGCTTTATAACCCTAAGGGCGAGGAGCCCGTACGGGAAATAGGACCCTAAGGGACTACGAAGTCATAGGGTAAGGCGTAAGACAGAATCCCCTACGGGAAGAAGACCTATAGGGACGAAGGGACGGAAGCTAGAATCCCGGAGAAGATAAAAGGTAAGCGGGCGCGGAACAGGTAAACATAGCGACCGCTTCACACCGACGAATATCGGAAACTAGGAACAAGGCTAAGCGCCGAAGTCACGTGGGACCCATACGGATAATACTAAGAATGGATTATCTAAGAAAGATACTAGATAATACGGAATCCCAACTATCTACGATTATCTAAGTAGATTATTATAGCTTCTTAGTAGTATATAGTCGCACTCCTTTAGCTAGATATTTGACCCTTCGTGGTTAACTTAAAGTTCCAATTTAAACCCTATTAATTTAGAGGTAATAAGCTCATTGCGCACCGCGCTATTACGTAATACTTCCCTCTTTGTACCGCTATCCTCCTCTTATCTCTTTAAGGTAAACCCTTCGGTTTCTACTAACCTACTAAGCGACTCCGAAGCTTAGTAGAAGGAGCCTACCGTTACACTTTAACCACCATCCTTATAAGAGAAGGAAGGCTTTAAGAAAACTAAAGAGAAGTATCCCCTAAAACGCCATCTCTAACATAGTCAATGTCCGACGTCGAGATAAGTAACGCCCCGACTTAGTAGCCGACCGCGGCTTAGCTAATATCAACCATCCAACGCCTATAAGCGCAGATCGAACAGCTTCAAGCAGGTCAAGCGGCCCCGAGGCCGAGAAAAGTCAAACTCCGGAACCCCGATACCTTCGATGGTAACCGATAGAAGTTACAAGGCTTCACCTCCTAACTCGAGCGGTACATCCGCATCTACGACGACCAGTTCGAATCTGAGAAAGATAAGGTTCTCTTCGCGTCTACCTACCTTCGCGGAACGGTAGAGCGATGGTTCGAACCCTACCTCAACGAATATGACGGTCTAGACCGTTAAGTGCCTTGGAAGATCCCTGCGGCGATGAGTTAACAATTATGAGTCAACACCTAATAACTCAAAGGGCGCACGGATCAACTACTTCGGTATATAATACCTTCCTACGCTTATTATTTCCTTTCTCCTTAGCTTAGTCTTCTTGTAGAAGTATGCCAATGCATTTCCGCGAGTGCACCGGGTGCAAGCCCTCACAACGAACACCTCCACAAGGACGAGGACGAGCAGTCTAAGAACACTCGGGACATGTTCGATGACTACGACAAATTCGTAGAGCATCTCAAACGCGCCTTTAATGACGTGGACGAAGTCCGACAAGCAACTTAGAAGATCATAGTTCTACAATAGAAAGGATCGGTCTCGGACTACACCTCTATATTCCGACAAGCGGCTGCATTCCTGGAGGGATAGTCAGATCAAGCACAGCGTGATCACTACTATAAAGGGCTCAAGCCAAATATTAAGGATGCGATGGCCTTCTATAGCTACCCTAAAACGCTAGACACGATGATCGAGTTAGCCAGGCGCCTAGACGAGCGCCTCTAGGAGCGACAAACGGAACGGTACCCTGCCAACACGACACGGACAACCAAGCCACGCCACACTTAGAATGGCGGCGAGGCCATGGAACTGGACAGTTCTACCCGTCAAGACAGGAATAACAAGGGACGGAATAATAGATAGAAGGGACGAAACAAGAACACGCAGATAAGATAGATACCGGAGCAGCAAGAACGATTTGCGAAGAAACTCTATGTCTACTGCGGAGATAAGTGGCAGCCAGGGTACGATTGCCCGCTACGGCCTAAGAAAAGCCGCAGCCACGCGGCGGCCGTACGCAAAGACTCCAGGGAGGAGCTGGTAGCCTTCGAGAAGATCAACCAGCAGCGAGCAGCGCACGCAGCTATAAGCTGGACCGCATACTACAACGACAGCTGCACGATATACTAAAGTGATAAAGACGCCACGGGATGGTACCCCCGTAAACCAGGAAAAAGCCGACAAGTCAATGTCACTATACGAGTCACCGAAGAACCTCAGCTCGACGCCCTTGTCGACGCGTTCCCAAAAGACTCTGACTTGGTAGACAGCGACACAGGGGAACTATACGACAGCACCCCAGATCGAAGCGAACTTAGCGAATGCACAGGAAAAGAAGAGGGAGAGGCCCTTATAACGGACGAAAAACGGAGCACTCTCACCTCGCTCGAAGTGCTCGCTTAACGATACGGCATTAGTCACTACCTGGAAAACGAATACGGCAATCACGGTCAAACGGTTTGGATCCCGGACCAGAGGAACCTCGCCCTCATGGCTATGTGGGAATGGCGACAGGAAACCCTCTGGGAAACTCGCATTGAGCAAAACGGAGAAAAATACGAACTCCCGGTAACTCCAGAAACAACGCTCGTTGAAGGACACCACCAAGGTCTCTCAGCACGCGAGCAGGCGGACTACGATTCTCTACGAGAATTAGCAAGAATTCTCTGTCAACACGGAACGGCAACAATCCAGAATCGAACGCTTAAATGGATTCCCGATGAAAAGCTCAATCATCATCCAACCTTCAAATACCAAGTGCGGAACGATAAAGTCTACTGGACAAGGGTGACCAAAAACGGCAATTGGACCGACTGGAAGCAAGCATACATTCAAGTCAACGAATGGGAAGACTATATGCATAGCGAAGTCCATGGCCGACCAACGTCAAAAAACTAAACGGCCTCCCTAGTTAGGGACCCCAGGAGGGGCCGTTAGTTAGGTCCCTCAACCAGGTATCACGCACATCGAACGGACCAATACCCACCGGATCAGATCTTCACCAATTACTCCACGTAGAAGTCACTTTCTGCGGAAAGAGAGCAAGTGCCATGATCGACAGCGGCGCGCAGGGTAACTTTATTCATCCGCTATTCGCCATTAAGCACGGCCTCCGGCACCAAGTAAAAGACCAACCGTACGAGCTTAGTACAGTAGACGGATCACCCTCCACCTACGGCAACGGATGGGTCAGAATCGAAACCGGAGATTCGCCCATGTCACTTGGCAACCATAAAGAACACATCAACCTAGACTTTATGTCTATCCCAGGACATGACATCATCCTTGGGATGCCATAGTTGAAGACGCATGCACCATACATCAACTGGAGGAGGGGAACAATCACCTTCCCGGATGAACTATGCGAAAGACACCTCGCTACCGCGAAAAGGACGAACAGGGTGGACGTACCCGAGCAAAGAAGCCGAAACGATGAGCCAGAGTCAACACGCCAGAGCAAGAAGCCCGAGCACGACTAGAGCCGGAACGATGAGGAAAAGAAAAGTACCATCGATATCCAAGAAATCTCCTTAGCGGCCCTACAGCGCATGAAGCGTAGGGGAGAAAAAGCGTTTACAGTCTACGTTAGACCAAGCCAGGAAATGGAGCAACGCATCACAGCACGCATGCGTAGGGCGGACGTGCCCGAGTCGAACGACCAAAACGATAAGACGGGACCTCTAAAAGAGGATAACGGCCCAAAGTCAGTCGGAGGAGACTGCTCCTAGAGGATCGAGAGACGCTACAGCCAACCCACGTAACGAAGTAGGAATCTTCTATAGGATAAGAGCTACGACGTCCGAGGCATTTCGGTAGTCGGGACCCAGCAAGTGGTTAATAACGACGGAACTATAAGGCCTACTAGCGGAGTTAAACCGCCAATACCAGAACTGGAAACGGTACCCCCAGAATTCTGGAAATACGCACAAGTGTGTAGAGAAAGAGGAAAAGGAAGCTTACCAAAACATCAACCTTGGGATCACGAAATACCCCTTATCCTAGGAACGCAACCCGCGTTCAAGCTAATCTATTCCCTCTCTTAGAAGGAAAGCGAAGCTTTAAGGGAGTACATCGACACGAACCTAGAACGAGGATATATACGGCCTTCGTTATTACCGGCTGGCTATCCTATTCTGTTCGTCCCAAAGAAAAACGGCAAGCTCCGCCTCTACGTCGATTACAGACAACTAAACGACGTAACGGTAAAAAACCGATACCTATTACCTCGTATCGACGAACTTCAGGATAAGCTCCGGACCGCTAAGTACTTCACTAAGTTGGACCTTCGAGAAGGCTATTACCTGGTTCGCATAAAAGAAGGAGAGGAATGGAAGACAGCGTTCCGAACAAGATTCGGTTACTACGAGTACACGGTCATGCCATTTGGGCTTATAAACGCCCCTGGCACGTTCTAGAACTTAGTCAACGATACCCTACGTCCGTATTTAGATGTGTTTTATATGGCTTACCTGGACGACATTTTGATCTACTCAGATACGCTCGAAGAACATACCGAGTATATAAGGAAAGTCCTTAAAGCACTACAGGACAAAGATCTCCGAATAGTACTAGACAAATACGAATAGTACACCCAGCGAACGGAATTCTTAGGTTTTATCATTACGCCTGGGCACATCAGCATGGACGAGAAGAAACTGGACGCAATCAGGGACTGGCCGGCACCACGAACCGTTAAGGAAGTACAATCCTTCCTCGGATTCGCCAACTTCTACCGTAAATTTATTATGAATTACGCAAAAGTATTAGAACCCCTAACCAGACTTACTCGAAAAGAGCACGGATTCCAATGGGGAAAAGACCAGTAAGACGTATTCGACTCCCTTAAGCGAATGTTCTGCGAGGCACCCATTCTGGGTATCTTTAACCCGGAACTCCCTATTACGGTCGAAACGGACGTATTAGACTACGCAATTGGCGCTTGCATCAGCCAACCGGACGAGCAAGGCAAACTTCATCCAATCGCGTACTACTTAAGGAAGATGACGCCCCTAGAGCTCAATTACGACGTCTATAATAAAGAACTGTTAGCCATTATCACGGCTTTTAAAGAATGGAGATACTACCTCGAAGGAGCTAAGTACCAAGTGATGGTTCACTACGATCACAAGAACCTCACGCACTTCACCACCACAAAGGAATTGACTCGAAGACAAGTTAGGTGGGCGGAAGAACTAGTATCCTATAATATAAAGATCACCTACAGAAAGGGATTAGAGAATGCTCGCGCAGATACGCTAAGCAGAAGAGCCGACTATATCGAAGGGAAGCTAGGACTATAGCCTGCGGTTTTAAACCAGCAGGAAGACGGAAGCCTCATACTAGCTAGAACGTGCGCACCTATATTTAGGATTGCCCAATCATGGCTTAAGGGGGATCCGGAAAGCGAAGTCCTACTTACCCCGGTCAGGCTACTAGCGCCGGCGTATCGCCTGGAGGGCAACGCCTGGATAAAGAAAATCCGAGAGGCCTACGAACATAACGCAATGGCCCAGGAACTCGGAAACGTGGAAAACGACCCTCGCTTAACCAAAGACGAAGACGGTATAATCCTGTATTTAGGATTAATCTACGTCCCAGTTAAACTACGGGAAGAAATCGTTAAGGATATCCACGAAGCACTAGCACACGGTCATCAAGGAACGGACAAAACGGTCGAACGAATTACCAGGAACTACTACTTCCCAGGACTTAGAAAGATGGTCCAACGGATAGTCACACAGTGCGACCTTTGCATTCGAAGCAAAGCAGCAAGACACGCGCCCTACGGACTACTTCAACCACTTTTAGCACCGGAAAGACCCTAGTAGTCTATCACATTAGACTTTATCACGGATCTACCCCAGTCGAAAGAACCCTTAACCGGCGTCCTTTACGACTCGATCCTAGTTATCGTCGATAGGCTTACCAAGTACGCATACTACCTACCGTATCTTAAAACGGCGAACGCGGAAGACCTAGCCTACACCTTCCTTAGGACAATCCTCGGCAACCACGGGCTACCGGACGAGCTAGTATTAGATAGAGATCGGCTGTTTATATCTTAGTTCTGGCAGACTCTTACCCGTTAGCTCGGATCCAAGCATAAGCTATCTACTACGGCATATCCTCAAACGGACGGACAAACAGAGCGTACGAATCAAACGCTAGAGCAATATCTACGCTGTTACATCAATTACACGCAGGATAATTGGGTTGAACTACTTCCTCTCGCCCAGTTCGCGTATAACAGTTCAAAAGCAACGGCTACGCAAGAATCACCGTTCTACGCCAACTACGGATATAAGCCAACGGCTTATAGGGAATCGCTTCTAAGCAAATCACTAAGCCAGAAAGGAATCCTCAAGACAGACCAGCTGAAGGCACTTCACAAACAGCTCAGCCTCGACATCGAATATAATGGATTTTTGATGTCCCGCTACTACAATAGACGGCACTAGGAGGTACCGAAGCTAAAGAGGGGGGATAAAGTCTACCTACTCAGAAAAAACATTAAAACGAAGCGACCAAACAGTAAATTGGACTTTAAGAAAATTGGACCATTCGAAATCGAAGAGAAACTCGGGAAAGTCAACTACCGCCTCAAGCTACCAAAAACCATGCGGATAGTACCCGTCTTTCACATTGCACTGCTTGAACCAGCGCCAAAAAACGCCACGGTCATACAGCAAACGGAAGAAATGGTACTAGAGAACCCAGATGCCGACGAAAACAAAGAATGGATCGTAGAAAAGATCCTTGACAGCGGCTATATTAATGGTCAATTCAGATACCTCCTACAATGGGAAGGAGACTGGGACCATACCTGGGAACCACCGGAAAATTGTAAAGGATGCAAAGACCTCATTGAAAGCTTCCATCGCCAAAACCCGGATCGACCAACACCGCGGCCTCGTCAAACACGAAGGACCCAAAGTCGAAATCAGGGAAAGGAGACTGCCGCGCCTAATCGACCAACTCGGAACTCGCGGGCGGCACAGCAGAGCCAGCCCCAGGAGACCCAACAGATCGATTAGGATCCACAGAGGCGTCAGCTGAGACCTCGCCACGTAGGCGCTTTGTCGATCGCGAAGACTCGGCACCCTCAGGGTCAACGGGATCCCCCGCCCCCGAGGGTAAACGATCTAGCTCTTCTAACTCCTCTACGGTGGCTACCTTTTTGGAAAGCATCAGGAAGGCACGACGCTCAAGAAGATCCTCCTGCTTCTCCAACCGAGATAGCCGAGCCATCACAGCCTGCATGGCCTTACGGGCCTCCTCACGATCTGCCCGCACCTTCGCACGAGCACGATCAAGACGGTCAACTAAGGGGCATTAGCAGAAGATCAAGCAGGAAGGAAGAGAGCATACAATCCGCCGCATCCAAACCACCACCATCGCAGGCAGACTTCCCACGACGGGCGTACTCGCCACAACGAGAAGAGCTCCGCAAGTCCATACGACAATCTACCTCCTCCCCTAAAGCAGCGAGTAGGAGACAAGAAGAACAAGGCACAGGCATCGTACAACCGGAGAAATCAATCCGCTCCCCTAGTAAGACCTGTTCAGTACGCTTGCGTTTCGGAGGCATGATAAGAGACATACGGGAAAAGAAGAGGGAGCAGCAGACGAGCAAAAGATATACACCTTACGGTAGATCTTCGGGTCGAAGATCCTTAAGGTGGGGGGTAGTGTTACGAACCTCTAAGGAAGCGGGCTTTATGACCCTAAGGGCGAGGAGCCCGCACGGGAAACAGGACCCCAAGGGACTGCGAAGTCACGGGGCAAGGCGCAAGACAGAATCCCCTACGGGAAGAAGACTGTTACGAACACGCCTCTGTATATAGAGTTGTTGGGGCACGATCAGCCACCAGGCTGATCATTGCTGAACCTTTTGTCGACTGGTCGTCGACGGGAGGTTGGCCGAATGGTCTTACGCGCCGACTGAAACCCAACACGGTCGGGTCCGTCGTAACATAATGATCAGCCTACCCATGGGTCGACAGGTTCGAGCCCTGTTGTCGGCAGTTAGTCGAGTGAGTGCTGGTTTTTCGGGTGGCCAGCCAGAGGCAAGAGAGTGGGTCTGGTTCCCCTACTGCCCCACTGACAACGGACAATTAGGTGACTCGTTCCCCCGGCTCACAGCCACAGTCCGCTGCGGGTCCGGTCGTATTTGACTGGCGCATGACTGGTTGGTTGGGGGTAACTCTATATCTAGATGACGGGCTGAGTCTGCCAGCTGGGGTCATCTGCCTTAAGAGGGGAGGTAGTGTTACGAACACGCCTCTGTATATAGAGTTGTTGGGGCACGATCAGCCACTAGGCTGATCATTGCTGAACCTTTTGTCGACTGGTCGTCGACGGGAGGTTGGCCGAATGGTCTTACGCGCCGACTGAAACCCAACACGGTCGGGTCCGTCGTAACAAAGACCCACAGGGACGAAGGGACGGAAGCTGGAATCCCGGAGAAGATAAAAGGTAAGCGGGCGCGGAATAGGTAAACATAGCGACCGCTTCACACCGACGAATATCGGAAACCAGGAACAAGGCCAAGCGCCGAAGTCACGTAGGACCCATACGGATAATACTAAGAATGGATTATCTAAGAAAGATACTAGATAATACGGGATCCTAACTATCTACGATTATCTAAGTAGATTATTATAGCTTCTTAGTAGTATATAGTCGTACTCCTTTAGCTAGATATTTAACCCTTCGTAGTTAACTTAAAGTTCTAATTTAAACCCTATTAATTTAGAGGTAATAAGCTTATTACGCACCGCGCTATTACGTAATACTTCCCTCTTTATACCGCTATCCTCCTCTTATCTCTTTAAGGTAAACCCTTCGGTTTCTACTAACCTACTAAGCGACTCTAAAGCTTAGTAGAAGGAGCCTACCGTTATATATATCGCTAAGTATAATAAATAGACCTTAGAGGGCGGAGAGAGACGAAGTAACGAAGCCGGTAAAGGTAGTAGGGGTAAAGTATAACGGTAGGCTCCTTCTACTAAGCTTTAAAGTCGCTTAGTAGGTTAGTAGAAACCGAAGGGTTTACCTTAAAGAGATAAGAGGAGGATAGCGGTATAAAGAGGGAAGTATTACGTAATAGCGCGGTACGTAATAAGCTTGTTACCTCTAAATTAATAGGGTTTAAATTAGAACTTTAAGTTAACCACGAAGGGTTAAATATCTAGCTAAGGGAGTATAACTATATACTACTAGAAAAGCTATAACAATCTAGATTTATTCGGGTTAGATCTATAGGAGTGGGATCTAAGGTAGATAGATCTATAAGGCTTAGATCTATATAGATCTAAGTATAGGTCCGGGTCACGGGTATACGTAGGGCGTACGTAACGTTAGCGCCTAACTACCTTCCTAGTTTCTAATATTCGTCGGTGCGAGGCGATCGCTATATTTATCTATTCCGCGCCCGCTTACCTCTATCCTTTTAGGGATTCTAGCCCTTAATCCTTCGTCTCTATAAGCCTTCTTCCCGTAGGGGACTCTATCTTCCGTCCTATCCCGTAACCGCGTTGTTCCTTGCGGTCCTATCTCCCGTGCGGGTTCCCCGCCCTTAGGATCCTAAAGCCCGCTTCCTTAGAGGTTCGTAATATAAAGTAGATACCGAAGCATATAGGATAAGAGGAGGGGGGCGAGAGACTAGGAACGAATACCAAGAGGCGGGTGGAGAGAGACGAGTAAATAATAAAAGAGGCGAGTAAGGTCTAATTTAAGGCATACTAAGTTATACGCGAGGAATACTTATTGCTAGACTAAAGAACTAATTATAAGGTAGAGAGGCGAGCTTTATATATATAAGGAACGAACTAAAATACTAGCTTCCTAATTTATAAGCAGGTAAGTCTAGATCTAGATTCCAAATCGATCGGCGGTAAATAAGAAGTAATTAGTCCACATAAGCTATATTTATAATAGTAGGCTCTCTTCCCTAGAGGTAAGTTCCTACGAGCCTTTAGTCTAAGGGTCGAGGTTTTAAAGGATAACGTTTATAAAACGTATTAAGAGCTTTAAGGTCTTTAATAAGGTCGTAAGGTTCCTAGGTTAGTATTAAGTAACCAGTCTATTTTATAAGGTATTTTAGTTGTCTCCGGGTTGTTTTAATATCTAGAATCTCTTCTACCCGGTACTCTTCTTCGCCGTCAACGATAATAGGCGGGAGCGGAGGTTGGATTTAATTAGGTAAGGGGTTAGAGGCTATAGGTTCGAGTAAGGAGACGTAGAATACGGGGTAGATGTAATAAACAGACCTTAGAGGGCGGAGAGGGACGAAGTAACGAAGCCGGTAAAGGCAGTAGGGGTAAAGCAGATACCGAAGTATATAGAATAAGAGGAGGGGGGCGAGAGACTAGGGACGAATGCTAAGAGGCGGGTGGAGAGAGATAAGTAAACAATAAAGGAGGCGAGCAAGGTCTAATTTAAGGCATACTAAGTTATACGCGAGGAATACTTATTGCTAGACTAAAGAACTAATTGTAAGGCAGAGAGGCGAGCTTTATATATATAAGGAACGAACTAAAATACTAGCTTCCTGATTTATAAGCAGGCAAGTCTAGATCTAGATTCCAAATCGATCGGCGGTAAATAAGAAGTAATTAGTCCACATAAGCTATATTTATAACAGTAGGCTCTCTTCCCTAGAGGTAAGTTCCTACGAGTCTTTAGTCTAAGGGTCGAGGTTTTGAAGGATAACGTTTATAAAACGTATTAAGAGCTTTAAGGTCTTTAATAAGGTCGTAAGGTTCCTAGGTTGGTATCGAGTAACCAGTCTATTTTATAAGGTATTTTGGTTGTCTCTAGGTTGTTTTAACATCTAGAATCTCTTCTACCCGGTACTCTTCTTCGCCGTCAACGATAATAGGCGGGAGCGGAGGTTGGATTTAATTATAACGGTAGGCTCCTTCTACTAAGCTTCGGAGTCGCTTAGTAGGTTAGTAGAAACCGAAGGGTTTACCTTGAAGAGACAAGAGGAGGATAGCGGTGCAAAGAGGGAAGTATCACGTGATAGCGCGGCGCGTAATGAGCTTGTTACCTCCAAATTAATAGGGTTTGAATTGGAACTTTAAGTTGACCACGAAGGGTTAAATGTCTAGCTAAAGGAGCGTGACTATATACTACTAGGAAAGCTATAACAATCTGGTAGAGCCCTTACGAGCTGGGCTTATATGGGCTCGTAAGAGAGCCTATTTTCTAAGGGCTCGCTGAGCCCTTCGCTCGAGGGCTCGCTGTGGGGTGCACGTGACTAGGGCGCCTAGGCCCTTTCTCGCCCGAAGCGGGGTAAGCGGAGATCCTTCTTTCCCGCCTCCTAGGCTTTCTCCCCTTCTAGCTGCTTTGTTACTTAGTGCTCTTCCTAACCCTTGTGTCTTCCTATCTATACGGACTGAGGTTCGTAACACTACCTCCCCCCTTAAGGATCTTCGGCCCGAAGATTTGTCCGTTAGGTTATATTTTGTCTCCCGTTCCTCCTGCCCTTTCTTCTCCTGTAAGTTCTCGTCATGCCTCCTAAGAAGCGTTCTTTTACTGAGACTCTGGATGGGTATTCGCCTCGCCCTCATCGGACTACCCTTCGTCGGAAAGAGTTGTTGCGGCAGGTTCTACGTAACGGAGTAGAGATGATCCCTTGTACTAATTGCTTGGAGCACCGGACTGCTTGTATTGCTTTGGAGGATAATCCTTCTGAGTGCGGTGCTTGTTTACAGGGGCGTCGCTCGGGGTGTGATGTTGCGGAGTCCAGTGGCTCTGGATGTAAGTGGCTATCCCTATCTTTTCTCGATTCTGTTTGACCTTCCTTAGTGGAGAAGCTTGATCGTGCCTGTGAGCGGGTTGCTGCTGAGGCGGATGCTGCTTTAGCAAAGTTTCTGCGGTTACAGAAACAGCAGCGGTTCTTAAAGGAACGCCGTTCGCGTATGATTCGTGAGGGCTTCGAGAATCTTGCCGCACTGGAGGCTGCGGAGGACGCAGAGGCCGCGGTAGTCGGGGGTCCTGTTGACCCTGAAAATACCGAATCTTCGCGATCGACAAAGCGCTTGCGTGGCGAGGCCTTAGCTGACGCTTCCGTGGGTCCTGCTGGGTCCCCTGGGGCTGGCTCTGCTGTGCCACCCGCGAATTCCGAGTTGGTTGATCAGGCGCGGCAGTCTCCGTTCCCTGATTTCGATTTCGGATCCTTCGTGTTTGATGAGGCCGCGGTGCCGGCCGATCCGGGTTTTGGCGATGGAATCTTTCAATAAGGTCTTTGCATCCTTCGCAATTTTCCGGTGGTTCCCAGGTATGGTCCCAGTCTCCTTCCCATTGTAGGAGGTATCTGAATTGACCATCAATATAGCCGCTGTCTAGGATCTTTTCTACGATCCATTCCTTGTTTTCGTCGGCGTCTGGGTTTTCTGGTACTATTTCTTCAGTCTGCTGGATGATCGTGGCGTTCTTTGGTGCCGGTTCGAGCAGTGCAATGTGAAAGACGGGTACTATCCGCATGGTTTTTGGTAGCTTGAGGCGGTAGTTGACTTTCCCGAGTTTCTCTTCGATTTCGAATGGTCCAATTTTCTTAAAGTCTAATTTGCTGTTTGGTCGCTTCGTTTTGATGTTTTTTCTGAGTAGGTAGACTTTATCCCCCCTCTTTAGCTTCGGTGCCTCCTGGTGCCGTCTGTTGTAGTAGCGGGACATCAAAAATCCATTGTATTCGATGTCGAGGCTGAGCTGTTTGTGAAGTGCCTTTAGCTAGTCTGTCTTAAGGATTCCTTTCTGGCTTAGTAATTTGCTTGGAAGCGATTCCCTATAAGCCGTTGGCTCATATCCGTAGTTGGCGTAGAACGGTGATTCTTGCGTAGCCGTTGCTTTTGAACTGTTATACGCGAACTGGGCGAGAGGAAGTAGTTCAACCCAATTATCCTGCGTGTAATTGATGTAACAGCGTAGATATTGCTCTAGCGTTTGATTCGTACGCTCTGTTTGTCCGTCCGTTTGAGGATGTGCCGTAGTAGATAGCTTATGCTTGGATCCGAGCTGACGGGTAAGAGTCTGCCAGAACTAAGATGTAAACAGCCGATCTCTATCTGATACTAGCTCGTCCGGTAGCCCGTGGTTGCCGAGGATTGTCCTAAGGAAGGTGTAGGCTAGGTCTTCCGCGTTCGCCGTTTTAAGATACGGTAGGTAGTACGCGTACTTGGTAAGCCTGTCGACGATGACTAGGATCGAGTCGTAAAGGACGCCGGTTAAGGGTTCCTTCGACTGGGGTAGATCCGTAATGAAGTCTAATGTGATAGACTGCCAGGGTCTTTCCGGTGCTGAAAGTGGTTGAAGTAGTCCGTAGGGCGCGTGTCTTGCTGCTTTGCTTCGAATGCAAAGGTCGCACTGTGTGACTATCCGTTGGACCATCTTTCTAAGTCCTGGGAAGTAGTAGTTCCTGGTAATTCGTTCGACCGTTTTGTCCGTTCCTTGATGACCGTGTGCTGGTGCTTCGTGGATATCCTTAACGATTTCTTCCCGTAGTTTAACTGGGACGTAGATTAATCCTAAATACAGGATTGTGCCGTCTTCGTCTTTGGTTAAGCGAGGGTCGTTTTCCACGTTTCCGAGTTCCTGGGCCATTGCGTCATGTTCGTAGGCCTCTCGGATTTTCTTTGTCCAGGCGTTGCCCTCCAGGCGATACGCCGGCGCTAGTAGCCTAACCGGGGTAAGTGGGACTTCGCTTTCCGGATCCCCCTTAAGCCATGATTGGGCAATCCTAAATATAGGTGCGCACGTTCTGGCTGGTGTGAGGCTTCCGTCTTCCTGCTGGTTTAAAACCGCAGGCTGTAGTCCTAGCTTCCCTTCGATATGGTCGGCTCTTCTGCTTAGCGCATCTGCGCGAGCATTCTCTGATCCCTTTCTGTAGGTGATCTTCATGTTATAGGATGCTAGTTCTTCCGCCCACCTGACTTGTCTTCGAGTCAATTCCTTTGTGGTGGTGAAGTGCGTGAGGTTCTTGTGATCGCAGTGAACCATCACTTGGTACTTAGCTCCTTCGAGGTAGTGTCTCCATTCTTTGAAAGCCGTGACAATGGCTAACAGTTCTTTGTCATGGACGTCGTAGTTGAGCTCCGGGGGCGTCATCTTTCTTGAGTAGTACGCGATTGGGTGAAGTTTGCCTTGCTCGTCCGGTTGGCTGATGCAAGCGCCAATTGCGTAGTCTGATGCGTCCGTTTCGACCGTGATGGGAAGTTCCGGATTGTAGATACCCAGGATGGGCGCTTCGCAGAACATCCGTTTGAGAGACTCGAATGCGTTTTGTTGCGCCTCTCCCCATTGGAATCCATGCTCTTTTCGAGTAAGTCTGGTTAGGGGTTCTGACACTCCCGCGTAATTCATGATGAATTTACGGTAGAAGTTGGCGAATCCGAGGAAGGATTGTACTTCCTTAATCGTTCGTGGTGCCGGCCAGTCCCTGATTGCGTCTAGTTTCTTCTCGTCCATACTGATGTGCCCAGGCGTAATGATAAAACCCAAGAATTCCGTTCGCTGGGTATACCATTCGCATTTGTCTGGTGCTATTCGGAGATCTTTGTCCTGTAGTACTTCGAGGACTTTCTTTATATGCTCGGTATGTTCTTCGAGCGTATCCGAGTAGATCAGAATGTCGTCCAGGTAAGCCATACAGAATACATCCAAATACGGACGTAGTGTATCGTTGACCAAGTTCTGGAATGTACCAGGGGCATTTGTAAGCCCGAATGGCATGACCGTGTACTCGTAATGACCGAATCGTGTTCGGAACGCTGTCTTCCATTCCTCTCCTTCTTTCATGCGAACCAGGTAGTAGCCTTCTCGGAGATCCAACTTAGTAAAGTACTTAGCGGTCCGGAGCTTATCCTGAAGTTCGTCGATGCGAGGTAATGGGTATCGGTTTTTTACCGTTACGTCGTTCAGTTGTCTGTAATCGACGCAGAGGCGGAGCTTGCCGTTTTTCTTTGGGACGAACAGAATGGGATAGCCAGCCGGTGATGACGAAGGCCGTATGTATCCGCGTTCTAAGTTCTTATCGATGTACTCCCTTAAAGCCTCGCTTTCCTTCTGAGAGAGGGAATAGATTGGCTTAAACGCAGGCTGCGTTCCTGGGATAAGGGGTATCTCGTGATCCCAAGGTTGGTGTTTTGGTAGGCTTCCTTTTCCTCTTTCTTTGAAGACTTGTGCGTATTTCTAGAGTTCTGGGGGTACCGTTTCCAGCTCTGGTATTGGCGGTTTAACTCCGCTAGAAGGCCTTATAGTTCCGTCGTTGTCAACCACTTGCTGGGTCCCGACTGCCGAAATGCCTCGGACTGCGTAGCTCTTATCCCACAGAAGATTCCTACTTCGTGGCGTGGGCAGGCTGTAGCGTCTCTTAATCCTCTAGGAGCAGTCTCCTCCGACTGACTTTGGGCCGTTATCCTCTTTTGGAGGTCCCGTTTTACCGTTTTGGTCGTTCGACTCGGGCACGTCCGCCCTGCGCATGCGTGCTGTGATGCGTTGCTCCATTTCCTGGCTTAGTCTAACGTAGACTGTAAACGCTTTTTCTCCCCTACGCTTCATGCGCTGTAGGGCCGCTAAGGAGATTTCTTGGATATCGATAGTACTTTTCTTTTCCTCATCGTTCCGGCTCTGGTCGTGCTCGGGCTTCTTGCTCTGGCGTGTCGACTCTGGCTCATCGTTTCGGCTTCTTTGCTCGGGTACGTCCACCCTGTTCGTCCTTTTCGCGGTAGCGAGGTGTCTTTCGCATAGTTCATCCGGGAAGGTGATTGTTCCCTTTCTCCAGTTGATGTATGGTGCATGCGTCTTCAACCATGGCATCCCAAGGATAATGTCATGTCCCGGGATAGACATAAAGTCTAGGTTGATGTGTTCTTTGTGATTGCCAAGTGACATAGGCGAATCTCCGGTTTCGATTCTGACCCATCCGTTGCCGTAGGTGGAGGGTGATCCGTCCACTGTACTAAGCTCGTACGGTTGGTCTTTTGCTTGGTGCCGGAGGCCGTGCTTAATGGCGAATGGCGGGTGAATGAAGTTACCCTGCGCGCCGCTGTCGATCATGGCACTTGCTCTCTTTCCGCAGAAAGTGACTTCTACGTGGAGTAATTGGTGAAGATCTGATCCGGTGGGTATTGGTCCGTTCGATGTGCGTGATACCTGGTTGAGGGACCTAGCTAACGGCCCCTCCTGGGGTCCCTGACTAGGGAGGCCGTTTAGTTTTTTGGCATTGGGTAGCCATGGGCCTCACTGTGCATATAGTCTTCCCATTCGTTGACTTGAATGTATGCTTGCTTCCAGTTGGTCCAATTGCCGTTTTTGGTCACCCTTGTCCAGTAGACTTTGTCGTTCCGCACTTGGTATTTGAAGGTTGGATGATGATTGAGCTTTTCATCGGGAATCCATTTGAGCGTTCGATTCTGGATTGTTGCCGTTCCGTGTTGACAGAGAATTCTTGCTAATTCTCGTAGAGAATCGTAGTCCGCCTGCTCGCGTGCTGAGAGACCTTGGTGGTGTCCTTTAACGAGCGTTGTTTCTGGAGTTACCGGGAGTTCGTATTTTTCTCCGTTTTGCTCAATGCGGGTTTCCCAGAGGGTGTCCTGTCGCCAGTCCCATATGACCATAAGGGCGAGGTTCCTCTGATCCGGGATCCAAACCGTTTGACCGTGGTTTCCGCATCCGTTTTCCAGGTGGTAGCTG
This sequence comes from Neofusicoccum laricinum, assembly GCA_029906385.1. Lineage (NCBI taxonomy): Eukaryota > Fungi > Ascomycota > Dothideomycetes > Botryosphaeriales > Botryosphaeriaceae > Neofusicoccum > Neofusicoccum laricinum. Next base: position 1,428,078 of record CP123719.1, on the reverse strand, counting down.
ATACCGTACCGTTGAGCGAGTACTTCGAGCGAGGTGAGGGTGTTTCGCTTGTCCATTGTCCGGGTTCTTTCCTGGACCGTCTCTTCCCTTGTACTGCTAAGTTCGCTTTGGTCTGGGGTGCTGTCGTACAGTTCCCCTGTGTCGCTGTCTACCAAGTCAGAGTCTTTTGGGAACGCGTCGACAAGGGCGTCGAGCTGAGGTTCTTCGGTGACTCGTGTGGTGACATTGACTTGTCGGCTTTTTCCTGGTTTACGGGGGTACCATCCCGTGGCGTTTTTATCGCTCTTGTGGATCATGCAGCTGTCGTTGTAGCATGCGGTCCAGCTGATGGCTGTATGCGCTGCTCGCTGCTGTTCGATCTTCTTGAAGGCTGCCAGCTCCTTCTCGGAGTCTTTTCGTACGGCCGCCGCATGACTGCGTCCTTTCTTGGGCCGTAGCGGGCAGTCGTGCCCTGGCTGCCACTTATCTCCGCAGTAGACACAGAGTTTCTTCGCGAATAGTTCTTGCTGCTCTGGTGTCCATTTCGTCTGCGTGTTCTTGTTTCGTCCCTTCCATCCATTGTTCCGTCCCTTGTTGTTCCTGTCCTGACGGGTAGAACTGTCGAGTTCCATGGCATCGCCGCCGTTCTGAGTGTGGCGTGGCTTGGTTGCCCGTGTTGTGTTGGCAGGGTACCGTTCGGTTTGTCGCTCCCAGAGGCGCTCGTCCAGGCGCCTGGCTAATTCGATCATTGTGTCCAGCGTTTTGGGGTAGCTGTGGAAAGCCATAGCATCCTTGATGTTTGGCTTGAGCCCTTTATAGTAGTGATCACGCTGTGCTTGATCTGACCATCCCTCCAGGAATGCAGCCGCTTGTCGGAATATAGAGGTGTAGTCCGAGACCGATCCTTTCTGTTGCAGGATCATGATCTTCTGAGTTGCTTGTCGGACTTCGTCTACGTCGTTGAAGGCGCGCTTGAGATGCTCTACGAATTTGTCGTAGTCATCGAACATGTCCCGAGTGTTCTTGGACTGCTCGTCCTCGTCCTTGTGGAGGTGTTCGTTGAGGTAGGGTTCGAACCATCGCTCTGCCGTTCCGCGAAGGTAGGTAGACGCGAAGAGAACCTTGTCTTCCTCAGATTCGAACTGGTCATCGTAGATGCGGATGTACCGCTCGAGTTGGGAGGTGAAGCCTTGTAACTTCTGTCGGTTACCATCGAAGGTATCGGGGTTCCGGAGTTTGACTTTTCTCGGCCTCGGGGCCGCTTGACCTGCTTGAAGCTGTTCGATCTGCGCTTGCAGGCGTTGGATGGTTGACATTAGCTGAGCCGCGGTCGGCTGCTGAGTCGGGGCGTTGCTCATCTCGACGTCGGACATTGACTATGTTAGAGATGGCGTTCTGGGGGATACTTCTCTTTAGTTTTCTTAAAGCCTTCCTTCTCTTGCAAGGATGGTGGTCAAAGTGTAACGGTAGGCTCCTTCTACTAAGCTTCGGAGTCGCTTAGCAGGTTGGTAGAAACCGAAGGGTTTACCTTGAAGAGACAAGAGGAGGATAGCGGTGCAAAGAGGGAAGTATCACGTGATAGCGCGGCGCGCAATGAGCTTGTTACCTCCAAATCAATAGGGTTTGAATTGGAACTTTGAGTTGACCACGAAGGGTCAAATGTCTAGCTAAAGGAGCGTGACTATATACTACTAGGAAAGCTATAACAATCTGGTAGAGCCCTTACGAGCTGGGCTTATATGGGCTCGTAAGAGAGCCTATTTTCTAAGGGCTCGCTGAGCCCTTCGCTCGAGGGCTCGCTGTGGGGTGTACGTGACTAGGGCGCCTAGGCCCTTTCTCGCCCGAAGCGGGGTAAGCGGAGATCCTTCTTTCCCGCCTCCTAGGCTTTCTCCCCTTCTAGCTGCTTTATTACTTAGTACTCTTCCTAACCCTTATATCTTCCTATCTATACGGACTGAGGTTCGTAACATTAATTAGGTAAGGGGTTAGAGGCTACGGGTTCGAGTAAGGAGACGTAGAATACGGGGTGAACTTTTATTATCCTTAGTAGTTCTAGGCGATAGGTATGAGTTAAGATCTTTTCTAGTATAGAAAAGGGGCTAAGGCGTTTAAAGTCGAGTTTATCCGAAGGTCTTGTTGTCGAGATATGCCGTCTTAGGAGCCAAACAAGGTTACTAGGCTTAAAGACGGATGGCGAAATACGGTCTTTATTAGCCTGTTCTACGTAGGCGTCTTGTGCGAGTCGAATTTCTTAGCGAAGGTAGTTTTCGAGGTTTTCGAGGTTCTCTTAGAAGAGACGTAGGGGTTCAAGGGGGGCTAAGATTAAGTCTTTCTATAGAATCTTATAACGAGGGTGGAAGCCGTAGTTTACAAAGAAGGGGGTAACCTTAGTCGTAGTCGAGATCGTATTATTATAAGCGAATTCAGTAAGGGAGAGAAAGTCGTTCTAATCGTCTTGTTGGTACGAAACGTAGGCGCGAAGGTATTATTCGAGGATAGCGTTAATACGCTCTATCTAGCCGTCGGTTTGTGGGTGGAAAGCCGTACTAAAGTTGGTCTTAATAGATAGGGATCTACTAAGAGCTCTAGTAAATTCAGAAGTAAAAATCGAGCCGCGGTTAGATACAAAGTCGTTAGGTAAGCCGTATAGTCGAAAAACGTAGTCTCGATAAAGCTTAGCAAGCTCTATCGAATCGAGGGTTATTTAGTAAGGAATAAAGTGAGCCATTTTAGTTAGTCGGTCTACGACTACTAGTATAGTATCAAACGAGTTGGACGTTAGAAGTCCCGTAATTAAATCGAGAGAAACGGATTGCCAGCGGCGTTATGGCACTTTAAGGGGTTTTAAATATCTAAAGGGGGCGTATTAAGCGGGTTTAATTCTTTAGCAGGTCTTATAGTTCCGTATAAAACGAGCTACTGTCTATCGTAGACCTGGCCACTAGAAATTACGAGTAACGAGTTCAAATGTTACTGCTTGGCCTAGGTGTTTAGCAGCCGGATACGAGTGTTAAGAGCTAATAATCCTTTAGCGGAGGCTTAGGTCTTTAGGGATATAGATAAGTCTATTAACTAGTAATAGACTATTGTTATCCTTAGAGTATACGCCTAGATCCACTTTAGGATGTCGAAGTGCGTAGGTATCGAGTATAGTAAGGATCTCTTGCCTAAGAGTATCCTTATCGAGTACTAAGCGAATATTACTAGCCAGAGACGGTTCTAGCCTAGCGATCGAATATCGAGTTGAAACAAGGGTCGAAATTTCGAATTTTCCGGGGGTAAGGATCGTAGTAGGGGGCAGGCGCCCCTCTCGAGTAGGGAGGTCTCCTAACCGTCTTATTAACGTATCCGCGCGTTAATTCTTAGTTCCTAGGCGGTAGACAATCTTAAAGTCGAGTTCTAAGAGTTTAATTGCCTAGCGTACTTGTCGACGGTTTAAGATTTGTTTAGAGGCAAAGCTAGTCAAATTCGAGTGATCCGTAAGAACGAGGAGTAGCGAGGAGAGGTTAATAATAAGGGAACGGTATTTCTTTAGGGCTTCTATAATAGCTAAGAGTTCTTTATCCCTAATACCGTAGTTCTACTCTGCGGAGGTCATTTTCCGAGAGTAGTAGGCGATAGGGTGTAGAAGTCTCTTACTATGACGGTTTAGACCGTAAGGTGCCTTTGGATAATCCTGCGGCGAAGCGCATGCGAGAAGCAAGCGAAGCGGTTGCTCCTCGCAACTGTTGGTCCATGCGTAGCGACGAGTGTTTATTAGCGACCTTTCGCTCGTTTTGACTGTTCTCTCTTTTCTCCTTAGCTTAGTCTTCTTGTAGAAAGCAATGCCACTGCATTTCCGCGAGCGCACCGGATGCAAGCCCTCACATTAGACTAAGCTCACATCTCCTCTTCGCGCCAAGGCTCCCACGCGAGCACCGGCATCCCTCCCCACAAGAAGACACCCAAGAAGACACCCAAGAAGACACCCAAGAAGACACCCAAGAAGACACCCAAGAAGACACCTAAGAAGACACCCAAGAAGACACCTAAGGAGACACCCAAGAAGACACCTAAGGAGACACCCAAGAATTTGCAATGGGAGACGATAACGCGCCCCCACAATGGTTCTTCCAATACATGGAGCAAAAGGAGAAGCAACAACAAGAAGAACTCCGTCTTCTACAACTTAAGCATGAAGAAGAGCTGCGACAAGTTCGCGAAGAAGAACAAAAACGCATCACTAATGGAGCAAAGCCCGGCAAAGCTCTACCCCAGCTCCAAGAGTACTACGGCGAACCGGAGAAACTTGAGGCCTGGCTCCAGCAGGCTCAGGTAAAAATTCGAGTCGACTACTACCAATGTACCGAATTCGTCAAGTTCTGGGCGTTAGCCGCATGCCTCCGAGGCAAGGCTCTTAAGCGAATGGACGCCTGGACTCGTCAATTTGGAACGCCAGATCAAGCCCGCACAGATACCCTTTTCCATCAAATGCAGCTTGTCTTCCAAGACCCACAAGCCAAGGAACGAGCCCAACGGAAGCTAAACTCGCTACGCCAAGGGAAGAGACCGTTTATTGAGGCATATATGGAATGGCAAAGCCTCTTGATTGAAGCGGGTGGAGCGGACTGGCCTGATAGCGCCAAGAAGATGTCGCTAGACCGAATCCTTGGAGACGAGCTCGCGCGTGCAATGATTACAGTCCCGGCAAGCAGTAGCTTCGAAAGCTATTGTAACACGCTTAAGGAAGTAGACGACCGTCTACACGCCTACCAGACTCGAACAGGTCAGAGACTTCAGAAACAGGCAAGCCAAGAACGCCTTAAGTGGCAGTCCTCACAGGATTGGAGGAAGACCCTAGATGCTCAGCCAAGTGCGAATCCAAATGACATGGACTGGCAACCGTCGCAACCAGCCCAAGCTGCAACAACTCGGCCAAGAAGAGCAAAGTGGGTACCTCAGGAAGAAATCGATCGACGTCGTCAAAACAAGCTCTGCACGCGCTGCGGTGCCTCCGGACATTGGTGGCAGGCATGCCCTTATGCCTCTGCCCGCCGCCCTGCTCAAGCCAATCCTACGAGACAGGCGAAGCCTATCTTCGCTCCCCAGCTCGAGGATGAAGATAACGACAATGAGGACTTGGGAAAAGAATAGCTCCTGATCAAAATCGCGGTCAGGAGCAGCAGGAGGAAAGCAAGCTAAACGCATGCTATAAACATACTAAAAGCAAGCTTCGCGCAGATTGGAAGCAGTTCGAACGCAAGCATATGGAGAAGCCCCCCTTTTTAGTCTCGACACTTATCAATAGAGAAGTTTCCGCACCAACTCTTATTGATACGGGATGCTTGTCATATGGCTTTATCGATGCTCGATTTGCTCAAAAGCAGAACCTCCAGCGTATCCCAGTTCAACCAAGACAGATCCAGTCAGTCAACGCCATTACTGACTCCTGGATTACTGAGGTGGCAATTGCCGAGATTGATGTTGGCGGACATCAAACAAGACGAGCTTACTTCCACGTAGCTCCAAAGATTGAAGGATATAAAGTTATCCTTGGCCTACCATGGCTAGTAAAGGAAAGAGCAGAACTTGATGCAGAACAAGAAATTCTCAAGTTCAAGGACTCGGGCTTAGTATTACGAAGCCAAAGGGAGATAAGAGAATTCGATTGTAGGAGGATAGGGGCCGCTGGGTTCCATCTTCTTACTAAGAAAAAACGACCAGGTTTTCAAGTCTTTTCTGCGAGCTTAGCAGATATCAATAAAGCCCTCGCCGAGAAGAAACAAACGGATCCAAGGACTAAACTACCACTATGGATAGTACCCCAGCTCCACAACGCCTTTGATCGAAAGAAAGCGGATGAATTACCCCCACACCGGCCTGGAGTTGATCATCAAATCACGCTTGAAAAGGATGAAAACGGCAAAATACCACAGGCACCATGGGGACCCCTATATAACATGTCGAGAGACGAGTTATTAGTCCTTCGAAAAACGCTTACGGAGTTACTTGATAAAGGCTTTATCCGTGTAAGCAATTCTCCAGCTGCAGCGCCGGTACTCTTCGTAAAAAAACCAGGTGGAGGCCTACGATTTTGTTGCGACTACCGAGCTCTTAATCAACTTACCCGGAAGGATCGTTATCCGTTACCCCTTATCCAGGAAACTCTCAATAGGATTAGTAAGGCACGGTGGTTTACCAAACTCGATGTTATTGCAGCATTCAATAAGATCCGAATCAAGCCAGGAGATGAATGGCTTACAGCATTCCGAACACGCTTTGGACTGTTTGAGTGGCTTGTTACCCCTTTTGGACTGGCGAATGCACCGAGCACCTTTCAAAGATACATTAACTGGACGCTCCAAGAGTTCCTTGACGACTTCGTATCGGCCTATGTTGATGATATCCTGATTTTCACCGAAGGATCTCGCTCACAGCACCGAAAGCACGTCACTCAGGTACTCGAGAAACTCCAAATGGCAGGACTCCAGCTTGACATTGATAAGTGCGAATTCGAGGTCCAATCAACTAAGTACCTCGGGTTTATCATCGAAGCTGGTAAAGGCATCCGAATGGATCCTGCAAAAGTCGAAGCAATTCAAGAATGGGAAGCACCAACGACAGTTAAAGGAGTACTTGGATTCCTTGGATTCGCAAATTTCTACCGCCGCTTTATTTATAAATACGCACAAATCACAGCTCCTCTACGCGTACTTACGAAGAAAGATAGCCAATTCAACTGGACTCAAGATGCGGAAACGGCTTTTAGGAAGTTAAAGAGGGCCTTTATTACTGCACCAATTCTTGCTCAATTCGACCCCGATCGCAAGACAATTCTTGAAACCGATTCCTCTGGATACTGCACAGGAGGCATTCTCTCCCAATACGATGACGAAGGAATTCTCCGACCAGTTGCTTACTTCTCAAAGAAAAATCTGCCAGCCGAGTGCAACTACGAGATCTACGATAAGGAACTCCTTGCAATCGTTAAGTGCCTTCAGCAGTGGGATGCGGAACTACGCAGCGTTAAGGAATTCAAGATTATTACGGACCATAAGAACCTCGAGTACTTTACGACAGCTCGACGGCTCTCTGAGAGGCAGATGCGATGGCAGCTTATCCTAAGCAGGTTTAATTTTACCATTACCTACCGACCTGGCAAGCTTGGAGCTCAACCTGATGCGCTCACACGGAGGGACCAGGACCTACCGGTATCTCAAGATGACGAGAGGCTTCAACATCGCGTCGCACGACTACTAAGTCCCGATAAGATTCAAGTTAACTGCTGGAGAGTTCGTGCAGCACCAGTTCAGACAAGACAGCAAGCAGACGAGCCAGCAGACGAGCCAGCAGACGGGTTAAAAGTAAAGCTACTCGAAGATCACCTACGACAGCTCTGGCAGGAAGCAAAAACAATAGATCCCGATTGGAATCGGCTTGTTGCAGCGGTACGCGATAGAAAGAGAACTCTACCAAACGATTTAGAAGAGCCTGTTCGGCTATCAATCGCCGACTGCTCACTGAATCACCAAGGAGAACTGCTGTTTCGCGGCAGGCGCTGGGTACCAAATCACGAGCCACTAAGAACCAAGTTGATTCAAGCACTTCATGATTCAACAATTACGGCTCATCCCGGACGGACTGGAACAATAGCTGTGGTCGCAAGACAATTCTTCTGGCCAAATTTCGTATCAGACGTTCGAAGATTCGTACGGAACTGTGATGTCTGCGGAAGAACAAGAGTCTGGAGGGACCGTAAACAGGGACTTCTACGCCCATTACCAGTACCAAATCGCCAATGGCGGGAGATCTCAATGGACTTTATTGGACCACTACCCGAGAGCCAGGGATGCCAGATGCTCATGGTAATTACGGACCGTCTAGGTAAAGGAGTGACTCTTGAGGGCTGCAAGGATATCGAAGCTGAGACAATTGCCGATTTGTTCATTAAGCGCTTCTACCGTTACCATGGAATCCCGTCAGCAATCGTCTCAGACAGAGGAAGTCAATTTGTTAGCCAGCTATGGAAGAGAGTCTGTCAACTACTTAAGATCGAGAGGCGCATATCAACGGCATACCACCCAGAGACGGATGGATCAACAGAGCGCGCTAATACTGAAGTTGAGAAGAAACTTCGTCGAATGGTTAATCAAGCGCAGAACAATTGGGTCGATTGGTTACCAGCAGCTGAGCTCGCGATTAACGGTCAGGAATCCTCATCAACGGGCGTCAGCCCCTTTTTCCTCTCTCATGGATACCACCTGGAGCCGTTACAGCTGTTTGAAGATCCACAGCCCGTACAGAATCCAACGTCACCAATCCAGAAGGGCGAAGCGATTGTTGCGAAGATTAAGGAAATCACTGAATGGGCAGAAGCATCAATGGCAAACGCACAACAGAATCAAGAAGCCCAAGCGAATCAACACCGAAACCCATCACCTATGTACAAAGTAGGAGATAGGGTCTGGCTAAGCTTAAAAACATCAGAACAGACCGCCCAAGTCGGAAACTAGATGACCGATCAGCAAAATTCACAGTTACTGAGGTAGTAGGTCCTCATAGCTATCGACTAGATGTGCCAAGTAACATACACAACGTCTTTAATGTTGACCTTCTACGTCCTGCTGGAACAGACCCTCTGCCGAGTCAAGAACAGGACGACTACCAGCCGCCGCCGATATTAGATGATGGATACGAATGGTGGATAGTTGAGGCAATTCTTGGAGAAAGATTGAAGCAAAAGCGCGGCCAGCGAAGGCCCCAGAAGCAATACCACGTTAAGTGGAAAGGATACGCAAGACCAACTTGGGAGCCGGCGTCGGCACTTCAAGAAACGGACGCGCTTAAGACATATCTTCAAACACGACAGGAAGGGGGGGGTGATGTGACGGTTTAGACCGTAAGGTGCCTTTGGATAATCCTGCGGCGAAGCGCATGCGAGAAGCAAGCGAAGCGGTTGCTCCTCGCAACTGTTGGTCCATGCGTAGCGACGAGTGTTTATTAGCGACCTTTCGCTCGTTTTGACTGTTCTCTCTTTTCTCCTTAGCTTAGTCTTCTTGTAGAAAGCAATGCCACTGCATTTCCGCGAGCGTACCGGATGCAAGCCCTCACACTTACTATCGTTATACGTTACCTATTAAGATAGGATTACGGATATGACGAAGTCAGAAGAGTCGGTTTTAAGGATAGTCTCGAGTTAGGGGTCGAAGTATCGGAGGATTAGATAAGAATAAAAGGCTTCCTTAAGATAAGTAAATACTTTATCCTATTCTTTCCCCTAAGTAAAACGAATGTTCTTAGCTAGGAGCTTAAAGAGAGCTCTGGCTTTTCGAGAGTATCCTTTAATAAATCGTCGGTAAAAGTTTGCAAAGCTAAGGAACGATTAAAGGTCTTTAACTAAACGAGGAGTCTCCTAGTCTCTTACGGCGGCTACCTTAGCTGGGTCCATAGAGATACCGTCTGGAGAAATAACGAAGCTAAGGAACGTAGTTAAAGTCGTATAGAAATCGCATTTTTCGCCTTTTACGTATAGGCCTGCTTCACAGAGCTTTTCGAGAACTAATCGGACGTATTCGTAGTGCTCTTCTTCTGTTTCTAAGTAGATAAGGATGTCGTCTAGGTAGACGACGCACTAGCGGTTAAGGTATTCACGTAACGTATCGTTAACGAATTGTTAGTAGGTAGCCGGCGCATTCGTTAGGCTAAAGGGTATAACTAGGTATTCGTATAGGCTATAGTGAGTCCTAAAGGCCGTTAAATGTTCGGAGCCTTCCTTAATTCGGATAAGGTTATAAGCACCGCGAAGGTCGAGTCGAGTAAAAATACGAGAGCCTTGAAGTTGACGGAGAGTCTCGTTGATTAAGGGGAGTGGATAATGGTTCTTTTTCGTAATACCATTTAGTTCGCGATAATCCACGCAAAAACGAAGGCCGCCTCCTGGTTTCTTAACAAAGAGAACAGGGGACGTAGAGGATAAGGATAAGGGTCGAATAAAACCTTTTTTAAGGTTTTTATTAAGGTATTTACGTAGAGCCTTAAGCTCTAAATCGGACATTAAGTAGAGAGGGCCGAATAGGGGTTTCTTGCCCTCTTCTAATAAAATCTCATGATTAATATACCGATGTGGGGGAAGTCTATCGGCCTCTTTCTTTGTAAAGAAGGGAAGAAGATAGTAGAATCGAGCGGGGACTCGTAAGCGGAGGGTTTCGAGTTCTTGTTCTAGAGTTTGCTGTTCCGTTTCCTTAAGGCTATTAAGGTGTTCTTAGATCTCCTTAATTAATACGGCGTATATCCTAGTCTTATCTCGTCGGACATAACGAGTAAGGGCGGCGTAGGATACAGTAGCGCAAGAGATCGAAGGCGAATTAGGAGGTAAGGGGGAAAGCGTAGTTATAGGTTGGCGAGTAGGCAAGCAATTTGCTTAGTAAAAAGGGGAGGCGAAGGTAATTATGTTTTTTGATCATAGGACGTGTGGATCATGCCGTTCTAGCTAGGGTTTTCCTAGGATAATTGGATATTGGCCGAGCTTAGTTACTTGGAAGGTAACGAGTTCTTAATGCTGATCAATATCAAGTTAAAGGTCGGCCTCGTAGGTAATCCATCCGGCGATAGATCCATCCGCGAGTTCGAGGGATTTAGCTTGGGGTTTTTGGCGTGTAGGGATTTGTCAGGGCTTAACCTCAGGATGATCGCTGAAAGGTTTATTACGCTATATACGTTAAGCTAAGACTTAAAGAGAGAAGAAGAAGAAGAAGAGGAGAAAGAGAAGAGAACGACTTAAATATAAGAACGACTTGGCATCACGTAATCCGCCGATGATCCTCTAAGGCTTCTCCCGAGGCTCCAGACTCTCACATCACCCCCCCTTTTTCCCCCCCTTTTTTTCTCTCTTTCCTCGGGGTTGCGGGTTTAATTCCCGGTGGGGGCGCACCTGTTCTTCGGTTTGGAGGGGTATATAAGTCAAGAAAGCGAAAACCTAATATTAAACGGGTGCTTATTAGCTGGCTGTCGAATTAAGGGCCTGTCTGTTGACAGGAAGAGGGTTGCCCGGCACGGTAAGGTCCTTCGGACCGCGTTATCCGTGTTGTAATTCCCTAGCCAGGTATCATCGAGTTAAATTCCCCCATTGGTTGCGGGTAACCAACGAAGTGATGCCTGGCTAGACTTGGCCTCGCCCTCCGGGGCGGGGCTAAACCGCTTGCTCCCTTTTTAATCGCCATTAGTTCTCATCCAATTGCCCGCTAGTTCGATTTTGGCACTCGTTGCTCGTTCTTTTACTTAAGATAGTAATCCAGTGCTGCTGTATCCTGCAGTGCTGATGCCGGCTCCCATGTTGGTCGAGCGTACCCTTCCCATTTGACTTGATACTGCAGTTGGCGCTTTCTTTGCCCTGGTTTTCTCGCCATTCGTTCACTTAGGATTGCCTCCACTGTCCATTCATCTTGACCATCTACTCGAACCGGTGGTGGTTGATAGTCGTCCTGTACTTGGCTTGGCAAGGGGTCTGCTCCCGCTGGCCGGAGTAGGTCCACGTTAAAGACGTTGTGCACCGCTCCAGGGATATCCAACTTGTAGCTGTGAGATCCAACTACTTCGATAATAGTAAACTTGGCTGCCTTATCATCGAGCTTCTTACTTGGTCTATCCGTCCTTAGGTTCTTTAGATGTAGCCAGACCTTATCACCTATCTTATAAGCTGGTGAAGGATTTCTTTGCCGGTTGGCTTGTCTCTCTTGTTCCTGTTGAGCTTCCGCCATTGACATTTGCGCCCAGTCCGTGACTTCTTTAATCTTGGCCACAATTGCCTCCGCTCTTGCCACTGGAGAATCCCTGTGGAGGTCATTGGATTGAATATCTTCGAGCAGTTCTAGTGGCTCAAGGTGGAACCTATGGGAGAGAAAGAATGGGCTTGTCTGAGTCGTCGTTGAAGTTCTTCCATTAAGGGCCAGCTGGACTATTGGTAGCCGGTCTGTCCAGTCCTTTTGGTAGTGATCCACGAACAGTGCGAGTTTTCTTGCCACTTTAGTATTCATTCTTTCTGTTGATCCGTCCGTCTGGGGGTGATAGGCCGTTGAGATGCGTCTCTTAATCTTAAGGAGTTGACAGATTCGTTGCCAAAGGAGGCTAACGAATTGAGTTCCTCTATCAGAGACGATTGCCGCTGGGATCCCATGGTTCCGGTAAAAGCATGTAATAAAGAGCTTTGCAATAGTTTCCGTCTCAGTATTTAAACAGGCCTCAAGGATTACTCCTTTTCCTAGGCGGTCAGTAATTACCATAAGCATTTCGCAACCATTGCTCAATGGTAGAGGCCCAATAAAGTCAATGGAGATCTCCCTCCATTGGCGGCTCGGTACTGGTAGCGGCTTAAGTAATCCTTGTTTCCTATCTCTCCAGATCTTTGTCCTTCCACAGATATCACAGTTCCGGCAGAACCTCCTAACATCATTAACGAATCCTGGCCAGAAGAAGTGCCTTGCCACGAGGGAGACTGTTTGGATACGTCCCGGATGTGCTGAGAGGGGGGAGTCGTGCATCTCCTGAATGATTCTCGTTCGTAGTGGCTCAGAATCCGGTACCCATTTCCTATCTCTAAAGAGGAGGTTCCCTTGGTCGTCTAGCGAGCATTCAGCGATTGAGACCTTGAACTTCGTAGTAAACTCCAGTGGGAATGTTCTTTCTCCTTGCCGTACAGCCTTCTGGAGCTGCTTTAACATTTGGTCCTGTTGGAGTGCTTCTTGCCATTGCTCCTCTAGGGAAAGAGGTTCTCGCGTTTGTTGTCCAGGTCGTGCTTGTCGAGGTTTGGTTGCCATAGCCTCTTCGGATAGAAGTGAATCTTCATTACTCCATTCTTGTTCTTCGGGGTCCTCTGGTGGTCCGGTATTAAGAACTAATCCGTAGGGTATCGACTGAAGTAACTGAGCTGTCCTTTGTTCAAGTCTCTCATCCTTATCCGTTGTAGGTAAGTCTTGGTTCCTTCTTGTTAATGCGTCTGCCAATCCATTGGTTTTCCCTGGGGTGTACTCAATGGTAAAGGAGAAGCGGCTAAGCTCTCTCCACCATCGAATCTGCCTTTCAGAAAGCCTCCTTGCCGTGGTAAAGTATTCCAGGTTCTTATGATCAGTGAGGATCTTGAACTGATGAAGTCCTTTTAGTTCGGCGTCCCACTGGCGTAAACACTTAACCACCGCAAGTAGTTCCTTATCGTAGATCGGGTAGTTGCATTCCGCGGGTAGGTTCTTTTTTGAGAAGAACGCTACTGGACGTAGAAAACCGTCGTTGTCGTACTGTTGGAGTACTCCTCCTGTGCAGTATCCTGAGGAATCCGTAGCAAGGATCGTTTCTCGTTCTGGATCAAATTGCATAAGGACCGGCGCTATAATAAAGGCCTTTTTTAGCTTCTCAAATGCGGCGTTAGCCTCCTGGTTCCATCGGAAGGTCGTATTCTTTCTCGTAAGGGATACCAGAGGCGATACCAGATTGGAAAAGCCTTTAATAAACCGTCGGTAAAAATTCGCAAAACCAAGAAATCCGAGTACTCCTTTAGCCGTAGTAGGTGCTTTCCATTCCTGAATTGCCTTGATCTTTTCTGGGTCCATGCGGATGCCTTGTCCGGCCTCAATGATGTACCCCAGATACTTAGTAGACTGGACTTCAAATTCGCATTTCTTTAGGTCAAGTTGTAAGCCTGCAGCGTCCAGCTTCTCTAGTACCTTGTTCACTTTCTCGCGGTGCTCCCGGCGGGATCCATCCGTAAAGATTAGGATGTCGTCAACGTAGGCTGAGACAAAGTCATCTAGGAAGTCCTTTAGAGTCCAATTAATGTACCGTTGAAAGGTGCTCGGAGCATTTGCCAATCCAAATGGAGTGACCAACCACTCAAAGAGTCCAAAGCGAGTTCGAAATGCCGTTAACCATTCGCTTCCTTCCGCGATTCGTATCTTATGGAAGGCTGCAGCCACGTCCAGCTTAGTAAACCATTTTGCCTTACTTATTCTGTTGAGGGTCTCTTGGATCAGCGGTAATGGATAGCGGTCCTTCCTTGTAAGTCGATTGAGAGCCCGGTAGTCACAGCAAAAGCGTAGACCGCCTCCTAGTTTCTTAACGAATAAGACCGGTGCCGCAGCAGGCGAGTTGCTTACACGGATAAAGCCTTTATTAAGTAGCTCATTAAGAGTCTTCCTTAGCACAAGGAGCTCGTCACGAGACATATTATATAAAGGCCCCCATGGAGCGTCGGGTGTCTTACCGTTGGTGTCCTTTTCGAGTTCAATTTGATGGTCAATTCCAGGTCGGTGTAGTGGGAGTTTATCCGCTTCTTTCTTATTAAATAGGCCGATCCGTTTAGGGTCTACCCAACTAGGCAGCCGGCTTTAAAGATCGATAGGGGGTTTCTCCTGTAAGGCCTTATTGATATCCGCGAGGCTGGCTATAAAGATCTGATATCCTTTCTTTTTCCTAAGGCTCATAAGGTGGCAAAAGGCAGCGGCTCCAATTAGCTTGCCTTGAGACTTAGGGAGATCGGTGTCTTGTTTTACAGTTAATCCAGTATCCTTAAAGGTGATAGTCCGTTCGCTTTAGTCAAGTACTGCCTTTTCCTATACCATCCAGGGGCTCCCTAGCATGAGATCGCATCCAGAGAGCTTTGGGACGATATAGAAGAACATTCGCTTTTAGTAGTGACCTCCAATATCGACCTCGGCCCAGGCAACTTCATTAATCTTCCATCCAGTAGGTGTTAATCCATCCAGTGTTCTTAGGGTGATTTTAATACGCGGGAGGTTACAGCGTTCAGCGAATTTGTGTAATGGCTTGTATCCGGTGCACTCGCGGAAATACAGTGGCATTCTATCTACGAGAAGACTAAGCTGAAGAGAAAAGAAAGAAAGGTTTAAGTAAGATAGCGCTGCTTATATATCTCTCCAGAGTCCCTTTTATTGGTAGCGAGTTGCAGGGTTTTCTTGTTGAGCTTCACTAAGCTTCAGGGTCTTCTCAACCCAAGGTCTCGCCGCAGGATCCATCCAAGGCACTTAACGGTCTAAACCGTCACATTACCCCCCTCTTCTCGGGCTTGAAGGTAGGACTTGAGCGCGTCCGTTTCTTGAAGTGCCGACGCTGGCTCCCAAGTTAGTCTTGCATATCCTTTCCACTTAACGTGGTATTGCTTCTGGGGCCTTCGTTGGCCGCGCTTTCGTTTCATCCTTTCTCCATGAATTGCCTCAACTATCCACCATTCGTGTCCATCATCTAATATTGGCGGCGGCTGGTAGTCGTCCTGTTCTTGACTCGGCAGAGGGTCTATTCCAGCAGGACGTAGGAGGTCAACATTAAAGACGTTGTGTATGCTACTTGGCACATCCAGTCGATAGCTGTGGGGACCAACTACTTCAGTAACTGTGAACTTTGCTGAGCGGTCATCTAACTTCCGGCTTGGGCGGTCTGTCTTAATGTTCTTCATGCTCAGCCAGACCTTATCTCCCACTTTGTACGCAGGTGATGGGTTCCGGTGTCGATTCGCTTGGGCCTCCTGATCCTGTTGCGCGTTTGCCATCGATGCTTCTACCCATTCGGTGATTTCCTTGATCTTCGCAACAATCGCTTCTCCCTTCTGGATGGGCGACGTCGGATTCTGCATGGGCTGTGGATCTTCGAATAGCTGTAGCGGCTCGAGATGGTATCCATGAGAGAGGAAGAAGGGACTAACGCCCGTTGATGAGGATTCGTGACCATTAATCGCGAGCTCGACTGCTGGTAACCAATCGACCCAGTTGTTCTGCGCTTGATTGGTCATTCGACGAAGTTTCTTCTCGACTTCAGTATTAGCGCGCTCTGTCGATCCATCTGTCTCCGGGTGGTACGCTGTCGATATGCGCCTCTCGATCTTGAGTAGTTGGCAGACTCTTTTCCATAGTTGGCCAACGAATTGACTACCTCGATCAGAGACGATTGCTGCTGGGACTCCATGATAGCGGTAGAAGCGCTTAATGAATAGATTGGCGATTGTCTCAGCTTCGGTATCCTTGCAGCCCTCAAGAATAACTCCCTTCCCCAGACGGTCGGTGATTACCATAAGCATTTGACATTCTTGGCTCTCAGGTAGCGGGCCAATAAAATCAATCGAGATCTCTCTCCACTGACGATTTGGTACAGGTAACGGCCGCAATAGTCCTTGCTTACGATCTCTCCAGACTCTTGTCCTTCCACAAACGTCGCAGTTCCGCACGAATCTTCGTACGTCTGATACGAAGTTTGGCCAGAAGAATTGCCTAGCGACGAGGGCTATCGTCCCGTTACGTCCAGGATGAGCCGTCATAGTCGAATCATGAAGTGTTTGAATTAACTTGGTCCTCAGTGGCTCGTAATTCGGCACCCAGCGCCTGCTGCGGAATAGTAGCTCTCCTTGACCATTCAGAGAGCAATCAGCGACTGAGAGCTTGACTGGCTCTTCTAAGTCGTTTGGTAGTGTCCTTTTATCTTCTCTTACTGCCGTTACTAGGCGTTCTTGATCCGGGTCCGCCAATTTAGCCTCTTGCCAGAGTTGTCGCAAATGATCTTCAATTAGCTCTGTTTGCTGCGTGTCTGTCGGTTCGTCTGTTGGCTCGTCTGTTGGCTCGTCTGTTGGCTCGTCTGTTGGCTCGTCTGTTGGCTCGTTTGTTGGCTCGCCGGCTTCTTTCTCGGTTCTTTCTTGTCGTCTTGTCTGTACTGGTACTGCGAGCACTCTCCAACAGTTGGCTTGAATCTTATCTGGGCTTAAGAGTCGTGCGACACGATATTGAAGCCTCTCATCATCTTGAGATACTGGTAAGTCTTGGTCTCTTCGTGTAAGTGCGTCAGGCTGAGCCCCAAGCTTGCCTGGACGATAAGCAATGGTAAAGTTGAATCGGCTTAGAATCAGCTGCCATCTCATTTGCCTCTCAGAGAGCCGTCGGACTGTTGTAAAGTATTCGAGATTCTTATGGTCCGTAACAATCTTAAATTCTTTTACGCTTCGTAGCTCTGCATCCCACTGCTGAAGACACTTAATAATCGCAAGGAGCTCCTTATCGTAGATCTCGTAGTTGCACTCTGCTGGCGAGTTCTTCTTTGAGAAGTAGGCAACTGGCCGGAGTACTCCATTGTTATCGTATTGGGATAAAATTCCTCCTGTACAGTATCCTGAGGAATCAGTCTCGAGGATTGTCTTTCGGTCCGGGTCAAATTGGGCAAGGATTGGTGCCGTGATAAAGGCCTTCTTTAGCTTTCGAAACGCTCTTTCTGCTCCTTCTGTCCAATAGAACGGAACGTCTTTCTTTATAAGTGCATGTAACGGAGCCGTAGTCTTCGAGTATTCATTAATAAAGCGCCGGTAGAAGTTCGCAAAGCCAAGGAATCCAAGCACTCCTTTAACTGTAGTTGGTGTTTCCCATTCCTGAATAGCTTTTACCTTAGCTGGGTCCATGCGGATACCTTTCCCAGCTTCGATAATAAATCCAAGATACTTTGTTGACTGAACCTCGAATTCGCACTTATCGATATCAAGCTGTAGTCCCGCTGCTTGTAGCTTTTCGAGAACCTTAGT
Organism: Neofusicoccum laricinum; assembly: GCA_029906385.1. NCBI lineage: Eukaryota > Fungi > Ascomycota > Dothideomycetes > Botryosphaeriales > Botryosphaeriaceae > Neofusicoccum > Neofusicoccum laricinum. Next base: position 1,410,563 of record CP123719.1, on the reverse strand, counting down.
TACGTGCTCTCGGTGTTGGGTACGGGATCCCTCGGTAAAAATAAGCACATCATCGACATAAGCCGATACGAAGTCGTCCAGGAAGTCTTGTAGGGTCCAGTTGATATATCGTTGAAAGGTGCTTGGTGCATTAGCTAGTCCAAAGGGAGTAACAAGCCACTCAAATAGTCCAAAGCGGGTTCGAAAGGCTGTAAGCCATTCATCTCCTGGTTTAACCCGAATCTTATTGAATGCTGCGATTACATCGAGTTTCGTAAACCATCTTGCCTTACTGATCCGGTTAAGGGTCTCCTGGATAAGAGGTAGTGGATATCGATCCTTCCGTGTAAGTTGATTAAGGGCTCGGTAGTCACAACAGAATCGTAAGCCTCCACCTGGTTTCTTTACAAAGAGGACTGGCGCTGCGGCTGGAGAATTGCTTATACGGATAAAGCCTTTATCGAGTAGCTCTGTAAGCGTTTTCCGGAGTACTAGTAGTTCGTCTCTAGACATGTTGTATAAGGGTCCCCATGGGGCCACTGGTGTCCTCCCATTCTCATCTTTCTCAAGCTCAATCTGATGATCGATTCCAGGTCGGTGTGGAGGTAGCTTGTCGGCTTTACTTCTATCGAAGGAGTCGAGAAACCGTTTATTTAACCAGGCTGGTAGTTTCGTCCTTGGGTCCGTATGCTTCTTCTCAGCAAGTGCTTTATTAATATCAGCTAGACTTGCTGAGAAAACCTGGTAACCGAGTCGTTTCTTCCTCGTAAGAAGGCGGAACCCAGCGGCTCCGACCCTCCTATAGTCGAGTTCTTTTCTCTCTCTCTGGCTTTGTACCACTAGGCCAGAGTCCTTAAATCTAAGGATTTGTTTTTCTGCATCTAGTTCTGCTCTCTCTTTTACTAACCATGGTAAGCCAAGAATAACTTTATAGCCTTCAATCCTTGGAGCTACATGGAAGTAAGCTCTTTTCGTTTGGTGTCCGCCGATATCGATCTCGGCAATTGCTACTTCGGTAATCCAGGAGTCGGTAATAGCATCAACTGACTGGATTTGTCTTGGTCGGATAGGGATACGCTGGAGTTTATGTCTTCGAGCGAATCGAGCATCGATAAAGCCATAGGATAAGCACCCAGAATCAATAAGGGTTTGAGTGGAGATCTCCTTATTGATAAGTGCTGAAACTAAGAAAGGTGGTTTTTCCATATGCTTATTCTCGAATTGCTTCCAATCTGCTTGAAGCTTACTTTGCTCCTTTTGCTCCTGACGGCGAATTTTATCAGGAGCTATTCTTTTTCCGAATTCTCATTGTCCTCTGACACTTTAGTGTCCTCCTCTAATTGCGGAGGAACTTCCTGCTCCGACTGTCTGATACCAGCAGCTTGGGCTGGGCGACGGGCAGGCGCATAAGGGCATACATGCTTCCAGTGTCCTGAAGCACCGCAACGCGTGCAAAGCCTGTTCTGACGACGTCGGTTAATCTTATCTTGAGTTACCCATTTAGCTCTCCGGGTTAGTGCGGCTTTGGCTGGGCCTGTTAGTTCCCAGTCCATTTGGTCGTTTTGAAGAGGCTTTGGATACGTAGTAGGTCTGGTAGTCGTCATTGATCGAGTAGATCTCTCATTGGTTTGAGGACTTGGGCTTCTCCTTCCTTGATACCCACTTCGTATAACTGACTTCTTAGCCTTATTAACAGCCTCTATGTCGTCACTAGTTCTAGCCAGCAAGTTGGCAAATTCGTGGAACGTAAGATCTTCTAAGCTCTTACCAACTAGTCGGTCTTTTAGTTCCCAGCTAATTAAGTCCCAAAGAGAGTCTTTCTTTTGCTTATCGTCCCATGTAGTGCTTTTGCCAGATTCAAGCATTAGGTGGCGGAACTTTACAAAGTGTTCTCTAAAGGGGCCACCTTTTTGATGTAGGGCTCGGAGCTCGCGACGTGCTTTTTCCTCGCGATATGGGTCGCCAAATACGGCCCTTAGCTGTTCGAATAGGTCCTGGGTTGTAGCCGTCTGGCTTGAGGATCTCCACCATGGTTGTAAGTAGGTAAGCGCGGTTCCTCGTAGCTGGTTGAATAGCAACGCTGCTTGTGTCGTTTCTAGGTAGCTTGCGTAATCGATTCGAAGTTTCTGATTTGCTTGATCAATCCAGGCTTCTAGCTCCTTTCGTTCTCCTTTAAATTCTGCTAATTCGGGTAGAATTTTTCTTGGCCTTTGACTTGCCGTAAGCGCTTGAGTAACCGCTTCAGTAATTGCGGTCGGTGGGGTTTGTACTTGAGCCGTCGGAGTGGACGTAGCTGTTCCTACGCTAGGCTGCCTTGTTGTTGGTGTAGTAGCCTGGCTATCCATTCGTACCTATAGCTGAGTAACCATTGTAAATAGTTGGTTCGCCCATTGCGGTGGGTCCTCTTGTTCGCGCTGCGGGGCCTCTTGCGGTTCATCCATTAGTTGGTCGTCCATTCTAGGACGCGTCCTTGGGTGTCTTCTTAGGTGTCTCCTTGGGTGTCTTCTTAAGCGTCTCCTTGGGTGTCTTCTTAGGTGCCCTCTCTAAGATCTTCCTTTTAGATCTTCTTTTTAGGGACTTCTTCGTGCCTTCTCAAACGCCACGCTGTCGTTTTATTAAAGGGCTTCCTTCGGGAACCTTCTCAAGTGCCTACACGGACACCTTCTTGAACGATTTCCCAGGTATAGTCAACTGGTAACGAGCCTAGCCACTATCCTATTCCTTAGGTGACTTGGGTAACTTAGGTAAAGAGAAGCCGTGCTCACGTGGGAGCTTTGGCGCACAGAGGAAAGGGGACGAGCTTAGTCTAATGTGATGGCTTGTATCCGGTGCACTCGCGGAAATACAGTGGCATTCTATCTACGAGAAGACTAAGCTGAAGAGAAAAGAAAGAAAGGTTTAAGTAAGATAGCGCTGCTTATATATCTCTCCAGAGTCCCTTTTATTGGTAGCGAGTTGCAGGGTTTTCTTGTTGAGCTTCACTAAGCTTCAGGGTCTTCTCAACCCAAGGTCTCGCCGCAGGATCCATCTAAGGCACTTAACGGTCTAAACCGTCACAATTTGCGGCTTATTACAGCGTAGAATTCACAACCAGTATCAGCAAGAGCTTTTCCAAAAGACTCTTTATTGATCATAACTGAGGTAAGAAGTGAATCCTGTTCCAATTTAGGTTGCTGCTTCCGCCATTCGTTCTGTGCTTCCTGCTTTTCCTCCACTGTTGGCTCCTGCCTGCGATTTTTGACAGGAGCTTTCAGTTTTCCGACTGCTGGGCAAGTGCTTCATCATCCTCTAAGTCTTCCAGCTCGGGTCCCGCGTTTTCCTCCTGCTGAACAGGCTTTGCAAAGCGTGTAGGTCTCCTTGGTGGCAGCCAGGGGCATTGGGCAATTAGATGCGTTGAGTCGCCGCAGCGTAGACAGCGGTGTTCTTCCTTTCGTTTCTGCATCTCTTGATCATTCACCCACTTGACACGGCGTCCCTGGGCTGCTTTGGCTGGTCCGGTGGGCTCCCACTCCATATCGTGTTGGAACGTCGTTGGTTTTGACTGTTTGGACCCTGGCTGCTTGCTAGTGGACCCTGCTGAGCCAACCTTATTCTGGCCACGCCACCAGCCTTGCTGCCAGCCCTGCTGAGCTCTCTTGCCATTGTTGCGCAAGTTGAATGCTTCCAGTTGATCACTGACGCGTTTCAGCTCGGTGCAGTAGTCCTCAAAGGACTGGCTTATGCCTCCAAGGCCAATCATGCTTTGTTGGAGCTCCTGGCTGATCCCTGCTTCCAAATAGGCCTTGAGGATTTCGTCCGGCCAGTTGGTGCCCCCGGCCTCTAGTACTAACTTGCGGAACTCCGTAAAGTACTCCATAAAAGGCTTGTTGGTTTGGCGTAGCTTGTGTAGTTTGCGCTGGGCCTTTTCTTGCACATGGGGGTCGCCAAATGATAGGCGGAGTTGATCCAGTAGACACTGTGCAGTCATGCTGTTCGTGTTAATACTAGTCTGGACCCAGGGCTGTAGCTGGCGAGCTGCCTCGCCCCGGAGCCTATTGTGGAGCATAAAGAACTTGGTCGTTTCGTTGCAGTGGTAATAGTCCACGGCTAGCTTTGCTAGTGCCTGAGAGATCCAGGGTTCCAGTTCATCCCTGTTGCCTGAGAACTCAGCAAGGGGTCCGAGGTTCTTGGTTGGCTTGTCGTTTAGCGGGCCAGCTTTATCCGAAGATTCGCCAGAAGTATTTGTTGGGGTGGGAAGAGGATTCGTGTCGTTTTCTCCTTTTTGAGTTTGATTCTCCCTTTCAAGTTGTTCCACCTTGCCATTGAGTGCGCTCATCTGAGCCATCATCTATTGCAGCATCTGCTTTATTTCTTGGGATTCCTGAGCCTGTTGCTCATCCGCATGCTGTGGATTAACCATTCTGAGGATCCTGTGCCTCTCGTTGATTCCAGTGTTTCCGGTGCTTCCGGTGTCTCCAGTGATTCCAGTGATTCCAGTGATTCCAGTGCGCGACTGTGCCAATAATCTAGTTCTAATAAGTCCAATAGGTTAAAGTCTTAGCTATTGTTAGGGCTTAACCTTAGGATGATCGCTAAAAGGTTTATTGCGCTATATACGTTAAGCTAAGACTTAAAGAGAGAAGAAGAAGAAGAAGAGGAGAAAGAGAAGAGAACGACTTAAATACAAGAACGACTTAGCATCACGTAATCCGCCGATAATCCTCTAAGGCTTCTCCCGAGGCTCTAGACTCTTATAGGGTCGAGGTTTTAAAGGATAACGTTTATAAAACGTATTAAGAGCTTTAAGGTCTTTAATAAGGTCGTAAGGTTCCTAGGTTAGTATCGAGTAACCAGTCTATTTTATAAGGTATTTTGGTTGTCTCCGGGTTGTTTTAACATCTAGAATCTCTTCTACCCAGTACTCTTCTTCGCCGTCAACGATAATAGGCGGGAGCGGAGGTTAGATTTAATTAGGTAAGGGGTCAGAGGCTACGGGTTCGAGTAAGGAGACGTGGAATACGGGGTAAACTTTTATTGTCCTTAGTAGTTCTAGGCGATAGGCATGAGTTAAGTATTACGAACCTCTAAAGAAGCGGGCTTTAGGATCCTAAGGGCGGGGAACCCGTACGGGAGATAGGACCGCAAGGGACAACGCGGTTACGGGATAGGACGGAAGATAGAGTCCCCTACGTAAAGAAGGCCTATAGGGACGAAGGATTAAGGGCTAGAATCCCCGAAAGGATAGAGGTAAGCGGGCGCGGAATAGGTAAACATAGCGATCGCCTCGTACTAACGAATATCGGAAACTAGGAAGGTAGTTAGGCGCTAACGTCACGTGCGCCCCACGTACACCCGTGACCCGGACCCACACTTGGATCTGTACAGATCCAAGCCTTACAGATCCATCCACCTCAGATCCCACTCCTACAGATCCAACCCGAACAAATCTAGATTATTATAGCTTTTCTAGTAGTATATAGTCATACTCCCTTAGCTAGACATTTGACCCTTCGTGGTCAACTTAAAGTTCTAATTTAAACCCTATTAATTTAGAGGTAACAAGCTTATTACGCACCGCGCTATTACGTAATACTTTACTCTTTATACCGCCATCCTCCTCTTGTCTCTTTAAGGTAAACCCTTCGGTTTCCACTAACCTACTAAGCGACTCCGAAGCTTAGTAGAAGGAGCCTACCGTTATATTAAGATCTTTTCTAGTATAGAAAAGGGGCTAAGGCGTTTAAAGTCGAGTTTATCCGAAGGTCTTGTTGTCGAGATATGCCGTCTTAGGAGCCAAACAAGGTTACTAGGCTTAAAGACGGGTGGCGAAATACGGTCTTTATTAGCCTGTTCTGCGTAGGCGTCTTATGCGAGTCGAATTTCTTGGCGAAGGTAGTTTTCGAGGTTTTCGAGGTTCTCTTGGAAGAGACGTAGGGGTTTAAGGGGGGCTAAGATTAAGTCTTTCTATAGAATCTCATAACGAGGGTGGAAGCCGTAGTTTATAAAGAAGGGGGTAACCTTAGTCGTGGTCGAGATCGTATTATTATAAGCGAATTCAGCAAGGGAGAGAAAGTCGTTCTAATCGTCTTGTTGGTACGAAACGTAGGCGCGAAGGTATTGTTCGAGGATAGCGTTAACACGCTCTATCTAGCCGTCGGTTTATGGAGATAGGAGTCTAGTAAAATGTAATAAACAGACCTTAGAGGGCGGAGAGGGACGAAGTAACGAAGCCGGTAAAGGCAGTAGAGGTAAAGCAGATACCGAAGCATAGGGGATAAGAGGAGGGGGGCGAGAGACTAGGGACGAATACTAAGAGGCGGGTGGAGAGAGACGAGTAAATAATAAAGGAGGCGAGCAAGGTCTAATTCAAGGCATACTAAGTTGTACGCGAGGAATACTCATTGCTAGACTAAAGAACTAATTATAAGGCAGAGAGGCGAGCTTTATATATATAAGGAACGAACTAAAATACTAGCTTCCTAATTTATAAGCAGGCAAGTCTAGATCTAGATTCCAAATCGATCGGCGGTAAACAAGAAGTAATTAGTCCATATAAGCTACATTTATAACAGAAAGAGAGTCTAGAAAGAGAGGGCGAAGGGTAAATATACCCAGTCGCTTAGCGCTGGGCCCGTGCCATGTACCTAGCGCTGTGCACGTGCCCTAGCACGTAACCGGGTCTCCCTCCTAGTTACTAGCTACTGCTAGTTAGTTACCCTATAGTCTATAGTAGTGCTGCCTAAGGGGCCTAATACTAACCCTATAAAGGCTGCGCCGTAATAACCTAGTCTATATAAGTGATTATGTTCGGGTCTAGATAAGATGGCTCTTACTAATTTCATCGTAATATCCTTTCGAGATTTATAGCTAGCCAACCGGAGTTTTTAAGAGTTAATGGATTCACTTAAGTAATTAAGTACGTCCGTTGTTTTTATAAGTGTGTTTTTAATCTTTATATCCGATACACCTTCTCGATATCGAACGTGGGAGTCTATAAGTTTGCGTATAATCATTGCTGCCATATCTGCGCTCGCGGTAATTGAGTTAGTATCTTAAGAAACCTTATATAGTTTAATAGTTAATTGTTCTAGTTCTTATCGATCTGACGGCTTATATGTGTAGGTATTAACCCGATCTAATTAATCGTAGAGCTTATAGCGTAAAGACGTTATAAGCGCCTTAGCTTATAAGAAATCCCCGTGTGTAATAACTAAATAAACGAGAAAAGGTTCTAAAAAGTCGGAATTTTTTATAGGCTACAACTTATTTGTACCTAATAGGTTTAATAGTCTCTCTTTAACCGTCTGCATTCCGGACTGTTGAGAACCGTATACGACGAGGTAAACTATCGATCTCTCCCGGACCTAATATGTTATATAGACGCTTAATGGCATATCGCTTTTATAAATGTCCCATCGAGGTTATTAGTAGTGAAAATCTACGAAGGCCTTATTTAGAGTCGATGATGTCTTATATTACTAGCTTGGCTATACATACCGATTCTGCTAAGTGTCCTATGATTGTTAAACGTTGCGAAGTCCCCTAGCGACCAGTAATCCGGCTGTCCAAACAGTGGGCCTAGAGAAATTACGGGGATATTTTAAGGTTGTTCAGCATTATTTTGGCGTTTTCCGCGCTCGGTGATAGGCGACGACCGAAGCTTATATTTCCAGCAATTTCTACGGTGCAGAATCTGTGGATGGATTACATAAGACGGATGACGCAGGATCCTTTAAAGTATAGGACACTTATATAATACGAATAGCGGGAGTTCGCGGACCATCTAATAGATCCGGGTATAGATTCTACCTTGCGTGAGATGACTTCAACTATTGAAAATGTAGAGACATACTTGTAGATAACCCTTCGCATTTAACTTATTAAGCGATAAGGTCAAGTAGTCCTAATTACTCACCGACTCTATCACCTCGCAACTGGTATCGGGAGAGAAATTTTTAGAGTTATACAAGATGCCTTAATAGTATCTCATGTCGTAAAGCCCCCTAATGAATAAAGAATATCTCTGCGGATAGCCGTCGCTTACTTTCGTGTCTCTTTTGACTGGGACGCTAGAATCAGCTCGTCTAACACCGATTCCCAATCGTTTAGTAGTACCCGACATGGTAATATACCAAGCAAGGCTGACGGAAAGCAAATATAGCCAACATGCCACACCTTATCTTTTTTTATCAACCAACAGTAGATTAAAATAGAACCTCGTTGCCCTATATCGCCTGTACTACTGTGGCTTTTCTAGCCAAGCGGGTGGCGATATCATGTCTCAGCCTGGTTGTAGGCCACTAATAACCTTAACACTTACGATGTGCCTCCTTTTACACAAACATGCAACGGCAAGTGCAGTGACCCGTAAAAGTGTATAAACTAACCACAACGAGAGCTAAAACTCCACGGTTTGGATCACCTGCTCGGCTGTAGCACGTTGAGCAGCCAGCTGGCCGTCGACTATAGCATCCTTCTGTACGCATTCGACTCCACGTCAGCTAGCCGGAAGCATTTATTACAGGTATTCTTGAAATTTATTCTTGTCTAATATGGAAATGAACGAATGATAAAGATATCGGGGGACAGAGTGCTAGCGAAAACAACCAAAGGGGATATTCAAATCTCGGGTGATCATGACTGGAAAATAGGACGCCACCGGGAACAATCAAAAAGGAAACTTAACTCCTAGGGAGGGAGACGCACCATCCTCATCATGCTCAACGGAAGGCCTTGGAATCTGCCAGCTCAAACTATCTCCGGGGTGTTGGTACGGGCGGATGTGGGACACCAAATCCAGCAATTCATATTCCGGCAGGTTGCTTGCCACACGAAGCGCCTTGTAGAGATCATACGAGCCATCATGAAATGGAACGCAAAATCTGATGCGGTGTCTGTCAAAGGACACCTTGTACGACCAGAGGTCCGTCTCATACCAGGCCTCCACGCCAAAGTGGCCGAAGACTGTGTTGGAGAAGCCGAAGATGGTCCACGGCGCAGTGCGCCTGTTGAAAGCCTGAGCCGCGTTTGCGGGTGACCCGAGGCTGACTTGGCGGTAGATGTTGCGCATTCCGTAGCGAAGGTACGATAGCATGAAGTAGTCGAAGATGATGGCGGGAGCTTCGGTAGCCTGCATTTCAGCCTGGTTCTCAGCGGTGATGCCGTGGGCGCGGTAGTCGAACGGGAACAGCTCCTCGTAGCGCGTGCTCAGGCCCCGCATCAAACGCATGAATCTGCAGCGGGAGGGCTGGCCCAGAGAGACGAAGAAGCAAAGGAGCTCTGGCGTTGACCCGAAAGCGCCTGTCAATTTTCTCCAGGAAGCTGCGGGAGTGGTACTGAATATACGCCACAGGACCAGGATGGTCGGGCGCATCTCCCGGGCGGATGTCTCAGAGAGAGATAGTTCAGTCTTCAGGAAGGCGATAACAGCGTCAGTGGCAGCTGAGAAGACGTCGAGATGTAGGAAGTACTGTTGGACCGGGTCCCCGGTGGCCCGGATGTGGGAAATTTCAGGAAACTAGCGCCGGTGCTGGTCGGTGATGGGCTCTGTAAGCATGTCAGAAGGGAGGAATTCTGCCTCTGCACGGTACCGTTCGTGGAGCGCTTTGTAGATTGCCGACTTGTGAGTGTCCCAGAGAGGCTTGAAGTGGGGCAACTGACGGGAATTGAAGAGTGTATCAAGGTCGAGCTCAGCCGCGACCTCGATCTGGAGCTCAGGGGGGAGTGTGGCCATCAGATCCAATGTCTCCGCGCAGTCGCTCCCAGCCATGGCGTTATCTCGATGCCCACCATGCGTCCTGCAAGAGCCGCTACGGCAGTCAAGGTATCTATCCAAGACCAGGAGGAAATCTGTACTGTCTGTTAGGGCCACATCTCTATGCTAGAGCGGGGCTCCTTGGCGAACTTCCCTAAGGTCATCCATGATGTATGTTTGTCGTTGGAGGAGTAAATAACGTGATTTCTCAAGAGTGTTTACTGTTTGGAGTTTGAGTGTCGGAGTGTTGTGGTGAGCAATCGATGGCACTGCATACGAAACAAGATATACTGCCCGGCCACGTCTCCATAATACTCTCGTACACCTACAATACTCTTGCATATAGCGAATGGTCAATATTTAATTTAGAGCTGTTCGTCTACAGACTTTGTCCATTGTTCAAAGACAAAGAGTCCGCAAAATGGAGGGTTACTCGCCAACGGGACAATAGGGTAAATACAGACCATGGAGCAAATAAAGGAAGAGCTAACGAGGGAGAACTTCTCTAACACGTCGGATAGTACTGTGGCGTGCAGAGTTGCGCTTAGTCAGTCCGGTTCTTGACTAGCGCCGCAGCCGGTATCGGGCCTTCGCCGACGTAGATACGTGATCGTTCCGCCGACTTCACATTGTCACCGGTCAACATGTCCCAGACTCTCCTGGAGACACCAAAAACCTCCGCGCTCGCGTCGGGCAGCGTCCAGGCGGAGACGGGACCCATCCCCGCTTCTTCACCGGCCAGCCATGCTCCGGGCGTCCGCTGGCTGCCATCTCAATTGAAGAGAATGAATTGATCGTGTCAAAGAGCAGGACAGCTGCCGTCATCTCGTCCATCACATGCATCACTGCCACTGGAAGCCTGTTGGCGGGCTTGTTGACAGTATGCATTCCCGTGGTAGCCCGGGAGCTGGAAATCCCTGAGAGCCTGCAGGTATGGTGAGTCCGGATTCCCCCCCGAAACATGCTCACCTCCTACCATACGCAGTGCTCATTTGCGTCGGATCCTTTTCTAACTGAACAACGCAAGGCCGGCCTCCATCTACGCCCTCACGTGCGGCTGCATCCTCCTGCTTTGCGGCTCCGCTGCCGATGTCTTGGGATGTCGGCGCATGTACCTCCTGGGCACGCTCCTCCAATCCGCCTTCACGCTGGGCTGCGGCCTCTCCGCCACGGCCACCCAAATGATCGTCTTCCGCGGCCTTGCCGGCATCGCCGCATCGGTCTGTCTCCCTTCCGCTGTCAGCATTGTCACCAGCACCTTCCCTACCGGGCAGCGCCGCAACAGTGCCTTCGCAGCCATGGGCGGCGGCCAGCCCGTCGGCTTCGGCCTCGGCCTCGCGCTCGGTGGCGTCTTCGCCGACACGGCAGGCTGGCGCTGGGGCTTCCACATGACTGCCATCTTCAACAGCGCCGTCTTCGCTCTCGCGCTCTGGGCGCTCTCGCGCAGCTTCGACCTGCTTCTGGCCCCCTCAATCTGGACGCACCTCGCCCGCGACATCGACTGGACCGGCGCCCTGCTCATCAGCACCTCGCTCGCCCTGCTCTCCTACGTCTTCGCCACCGTCACCGGCTCCGAGCACTCCATCCACGAGCCTCTCAACATCGCCCTCTTGGTCACCGCCGTCGCCCTGCTCCCCGCCTTCGTCCTCTGGATGCGCCGCCAGACGCGCCTGTCCCGCCCCGCCCTCATCCCCAACGCGCTCTGGACCAACGTGCCCTTCACCGCCGTCTGCCTCACCGTCTTCCTCGTCTGGGGCGCCTTCAACGCCGTCGAGCAGTTCACCGCCTTTTACCTTGAGTATGTCCCGGAGGTCTCCGCGCTCCAGTCCCCCATCTACTTCCTCCCCGCCCCCATCTCCGGCGCTCTTGTGAACGTCGCCATCGGCCTGCTGCTGCCCTATCTCCGTCCTTCGATTGCGGTGCCGGCGGCGGCCCCGCTGCTGCTTGCGGCTCTGTGCAAGGTGGACGGTCCGAGTTACTGGAGAGCTGTTTTCGAGGCGATGGCGCTGAACCCGGTGGGGCCGGATGTGATTTACACGATTGCGAATCTGGTAGTTACCGCCGCCTTCCCGAAGAAGATGCAGGCGGTAGCGGGCGGCGTCTTTGGCGTAGTGAGCTAGATCGGCAAGTCGACTGGGTTGGCCACGACAGCAGTGATTGCGGCGAGGGTGATGGCGGAGCGGGAGAGGGGCGGAGGCTTTGAGGGGGGGTTTGGGAGGAGGGAGTCATTGCTCGAGGGCTACAAGGCGGGTTGGTGGTATTGCTGCGCGTTGGGATTGGTGACGGTGGGAGTGAGTGCGTGGGGGTTGAGGAGGGTGGGGAAGGTGGGTGTGAAGATGGAATGATTTCTCATCACTTGAGATCACACGTGGGGCCAAAAGCCAATACGATCGCACATTTTCCGCTGAATTTTTGCTCTACTGCCTCCCTCTCCGCCCACAAATTGACACCCCATTCCCAGACCTCAAAAAGAAAAAGCACAAAGCGACAGGCAAGTGGGGTATTATTCGGCAACCGCACGCAATTCACTCGACTCGCATCAACACAAGAGAAAAAAAAAAAACCATCGCTTTCATCCAATCATCAATTCCATCCCACATCACAACTTCTTATCCAACCTCTTCAAAAACTTCGACACCCCCTTCTCCACGCGATCCACCCGCTGCTCGAACTTGCCCGGCCCGGGTATCCCCGGCCCCGCCTGCGGATTCGCCGGCACCTTGGTGTGGTGGTGCGCGTTCGCCTCGTGCTCCGTGGGCCGGTACAGCTGGCTGTGGACGGCATACATCTCGCCCTGGCTCTGCTGCTGGCTCGTAGGCTGCCCGTACGAGTACTGTGCGTGGCCGCCCGGCGGCGGCATGCCGGGTGACGGTGCGTAGCCCGGAGATTGCAGCGGCGTCGAGATGTGGCCCGGCGTGCCGGGCGTGGGCGCGTAGCCGGGCGTGCCTGGAGGAGCGTGACCGGGGGACTGCACGGGCGCGTAGCCGGGCGATTGCGGGTAGTTGGCGTATTGGGGCTGCGTTTGTTGCGAGGGGTTGTAGCTCGGGTAGCCGGCGGGCATGGTGGATTGGCGCTGCATGCCGGGATGCGTTGGGGTGGGCGTCTGGGCGTACTGGGGCGCATTGGGGTTGGCTGGTGGAGGGGCGAAGGACTGCGAGTATGGAGGGGTGCCGCTCGAGCTCTGCTGCGGTGGAGGAGGCGGGAAAGAGCCGGTGGTGGACGCTCGTTGGATCTGGGCGGGCGTCGGACCGAGAGCTGGAGGCGGCGGGAACGAACCGGGAGTCGACGACGGAGGCCCGGGCATGTAGGGCTGGTGCTGCTGGTACGAATTGCGGTGCTGCATCCCGTACTGAGCCCCCTCGTCATGGACAGCGGCAGCAGCCAGACCTGTGCCGGACTCGGCGTCCGGCGGAGGTGGAGTCTTCTCGCGGTGAGCAATGGGCTCGGGTGCGGCGGGCGCTGCCGGGTTGTATGCCATGGGGGTGTACGCTTCGGGCTGCGAAGCTTCCCCTACAGTCGACGCCGGCATGGTCGGAGGCCCGGGGAAGGACTGCGTGGTGCTGACGCTGTTGCTGCGGTACTGGTGGGGATTGGTGACGGCCATCTGCTCGAGCTTCTTGACGACGGGGCTCATGGAGTCGGAGTGCTCAGAGTGGCGGGTTTTGGCCGCGGGAGCGTCCAAGATCCTCAGCTGGTGTGGTTGCAGGACCTGTTGCAGCGAGTTCACCAGCGTGTTCGCGTCGTTCTCGGTCCACATATATAGGTCGACGGTGTGCAGCTTGAACATGTATTTGCCTTCGTTGCGCTGGTCGGGGGCGGGCAGGTGCCACTGCGAGTAGTCTTGCTGAGGTGAGCCGGGGGTGCTCCCCGCATTGGTGGGGTCGACGGTGACGGTGAACAGGTTGGGCTGCTTATGCGTGCGATTGACCGACACGGCGTCGAGATCTGACGGCAGCGCGGATTAGCGGGCACTGGGCGCTGGGCTGGCGAGACACTCACAGCCGGTGAAGGCATCCTGGTCCGGGGTGCCGGCGTAATTGGCGATCTCCACGCGGCCGCGGTGCTCGTTGGGGTTGTAGTAGAGGTAGACGTAGGAGCCCTTGTCGAAGCGGTGGTGGACAGGGCGGGCGCTCGGGTGGCTGAAGTAGTAGTGGATGTCGGCGAAGCTGGGGCGGCGTCAGATTGGGCGCAAGTGCAAGTGCAAGTGCCCACTGCTGCTGGTGGACTCACAGTGTGCACAGAGGCGCCTCGCCGGGCTGCTGGGGCATGGTGGGCGGGGGGGCACCTTCGACGAAGCGGCCGGCGCTGGGGCGGGAAAAAGCAAGACTCGAGGGCGAAGATATACAGCGCAGGAGGAGCGACAGCCGCCGGCAAGAATCAGCTCGTGGGCGACGCTATTCTTGGAGCTGGCAGGCGGCTACGCGCCCAATCAGACGGCCGCGCCGCGACGCAGCCGCCGACGCGCAGGCGGTGACCAGCCCAGCTCCTCCGAAATTTTGGCCCGTCAACGCTATCCAGACCTCACCGTCCGCCCGCCCACGCCCACGGCCAGCGCCAATCGCTCACCGGCCCTCTTCCGCTGCGAGTCCAAGCGCCGCCGGCCCCGTCCGTCCAGCAGCGGCACCCACCGCGCCCGCAAGGGCCTCTCCACCGCGACCGCACCGCACCACCCGCCCATCGCCCGCCACCGCGACTCGCCGCCGCCGCCATGTCGCTCGTCAATCTCGCCAATGTCTGCTCGCACCTGCAGAACGCGTCGCGGGCCCGGCTGGGCCTGACCTCGGTGCCGCTCACGAAGCTGCACCTGACGCTCGCGCTCGGCCTGCAGAAGCAAGGCTTCATCTCGTCCGTCTCGCCCGGCGGGCCCGCCCCGCCGCCGACCTTCGCCCTGCGGAAACCTTCCACCGGCGGCCCCTCCGCCGAGGAGCTCCAACAAGAGCCGTGGCGCGTGTATTGCCCCGGCAAGTCCGCGTCGCCGCGGCAGCAGCAGCAGCAGCAGACGATCCCCATGAACCGGGCGCGGCAGCGCTTATGGCTGGGCTTGAAGTACTGGGATAACGAGCCTGTGCTCAGCAAGATGAACATGATCAGCAAGCCCACCAAGAGGATATGGCTCAACTCGCACGATCTGGGAACCATTGTGAGGGGGTACGAGGCCGGTCACGTCAGGGGCCTGACGAGGCCCGGAGAGTGTCTGTTCGTCACCACCGATCAGGGCATTTTCGAGGCGAGGGAATGTGTCGAGAAGAAGCTGGGAGGAATGGTGCTCTGCAGGGTGCTGTAAAAAGTGGCTCGGATGAACAAGGAGTGTAAAATACGGCTGGGAGACGGCGTGCGTCCGGCGCGCATCTGGGAACTGGGAATTGGGCATTTGTACTTTTACATGCAGTCGAATGGGGCGGAGCATAACGAACCAGCTAAGCCGAGACATGAGGGCTACAAACATGTGCCCTTGTGTGGAGTAAGCATTCTTAAATATCCATGTTTTCAACGTTGAGAAAGCAGGTTGGACAGACCGACTCTCCAAGGAGGAGATGGCTTCACTCCACCGTGGTTTCAACATCCGTTAGCACCAGAACCGCATGTATTCACCCTACAACGCCATAATATCAATCCAGCCAAAACTCCACCCAAGAAGACTGATATCCTACAGTCCCATCTCCTTCCTCCGTCTCAACTTCTGCTCTCAAACTTCTACTCCCTCCGCTCCCCCAAAACAATTCCCCTCAAAACCCCCGCCTCTCCACTATCCTCCACCATCCCCCTGAACGCGCCTCCCTTATCCCACAACTCCCTCGGACTCCCATACTCGACGACCCTACCCTCGCCCAGCACCAGGATCCGGTCGAAATCCGCGATCGTACTTAGCCGGTGCGCGATGACGACCAGCGTGCTCTCGCTGAACTCCTCGCGCACGCTGCGCTGGATCAGCGCGTCCGTGGCCTTGTCGACGGCCGACGTGGCCTCATCCAAAATCATGACCTTCGGGCGCGCCACGATGGCGCGTGCCAGGCAGAGGAGCTGGCGCTGGCCTTGAGAGAGGTTGGCGCCGCCCTCGGAGATGGTGGTGCTGAGGGAAGAGAAGGGGTTGGCGTTTATGGCCGGCGAAGGGTCGGCGATCTCGCCGAGGTTTTCGGAAGAGGAAGATGAGGACGAGGATGAGGTGGATGGTCGAGAGGAGGGCGACACGAGGTGGACGCGTTCCAACGCTTCGCGCAGCTCTTGATCGTCGTGCTCGCCGAAGGGGTCGATGTTGGAGCGGACGGTGCCCGAAAAGAGAACCGGGTCCTGCGGGATGATGGCGAGGCGGGAGCGCAGATCGTGGAGTTTGATCGTGCCGATGTCGAGGCCGTCAATGTAGATGCTGCCGCCGCGCGCTTCTAGGAAGCGGAAGAGTGCGAGGGTCAAGCTGCTCTTGCCGGCGCCTGTGCGACCGACGACGCCGATGCGCTCATTGGGGTTAACTGAGAAGGACACGCCCTTGAGGACGGGCTCCAAGTCCGACGCGTACGAGACGACAAGGTCCTCGACTTCGAGACGGCCTTCCGCGGGCCAGTGAGCGGGAGCGTCGGCGCCGGATTGGTCCTCGATGGCGATTTCCGAGTACTCGAGAATACGCTCGACGGCGTTCATGGACAGCTCGACAATGGCGTATTGGCGAAGCATCCATACGACCGCGATACTGTACTCGAGCGTGAAGCCAATTGCGAAACCGGCGAGCGCGGCGTCAATGTTGAGCGAGACGATCAGGGCAGCCATGGCGATAGCGAAAGCAGCCCCGACTACGCCCAGCCGAAACGTCAGCCAACGGTTGAACGCCCACATGTACATCATCGTCTGCCCGTGCAGGTCTATCTTGGAAAACATGGCGTCAATGTAGTCGTCGGCCTTCCCGAAGGCTCGGATGGTGCTGAGGCCTGACAGCCCAGCACCGAAGAGCTCGAAGACCGGGCTCTTGGCCAGACTCTCCAGACGCTTGGTCTCGCGGGCGCCAACGAGATAGTAAAGAGCGTAGCGAATGCAGAGTGCAAGCAAGATCACCGCGAAGAGGATCATGATTGGCGTGACCATCATGCTGGAGTTCGTCAGTCTTTGGCTAGGTGGGTTACTGGAGAGAGGAGAACTTACCCAGCAATCACGATACCCACCACCATTAGGAGGTTGAATAGCATAAACGAGAATGCGTTTGCTTGCTCCAGATCCAACGTGCTGAAATCCGCAGTGAACCTGTTCAACACGCGTCCTGTAGGCACTGTGTCGAGCCATCTCAGCGGCGCGCGAAGTACTGCATACGTCAAGTCGTCAAAGAGCTTGCGACTAGCACGAATCGAACCACAGTAGACCCAGAAGTACCGCAGTGCACCACAGAAGGAGATACAACAGGATATCAGGACGTAGATGCCGACGTAGAACTTGGTGTCCCTGGTGAGCGTTTGTGCGTGGTACGGCGTGCAGGCATCGTGGACCATCGGGTGCTGCAGGACACTTGCGACGAAAGGCTTTGCCGGCTCGGATTTGGTTTCGTATTGGCTCGTCCAGATGGTAAGCCACCAGGACCGTCCCAGAATCAACGCTTGGATAGCGCAGAAAGCCAGCACGATCCCAGCCCAGAACCAGTAACCACCGCCGGCCCGGACATACTGCAGATAAACAGACCACAGAACTTTACCCTTCATCTTCGTCTCCTCCTCGACGAACTTCTTGGCAGGCTCCTTGTCTCCAATATCCGCGTGCCCGCCATCATCAATGAAGTCTGACCGCTCGCTTGTGCGAGAAAGATACCTGGTCAGCGCGTCACCGCCACCATTCTCGCCCATAGACGCCACGCTCGATCTCCGACGGAATGCAGAACTGCGGCGCCTGGCCACATGACCGTTACCGTTGGGAGCATCGAGGTGCGCGTCGCCATCCGCAATCGCCTCCTCATTCCGCTCTTCCTCGAGAATATCCTGCAGCTCTCCCGTGCGGCGCAGCGACTCCACGGTACCGGCACGCTCGATCCTGCCTTCGCTGAGGAAGACTTCGAAATTGGTCTTGGGCAGGCAGAGCGAAACGTGGTGGGTTACAATGATCCGAGTGCGGCCAATGGCGAGTTCGCCAGTGAGCGCGTTCTCGAAAATGTGGCGGCCGACGTGGGCATCGACGGCGCTGAAAATGTCGTCCATGACCAGGATGCCGGCGCGGGAGTATAGGGCACGAGCGAGGGTGATACGCCAGCGCTGACCGCCGCTCAAGTTGATGCCTTGGGCACCAATCTCCGTGGAGTCGCCGTCAGTCAACATGGCAAGATCCTTGTCCAGAGAGCAGGCCGAGATGACCTTGCGGTAGCGGTTGGCGTCGAAAGGAAGGCCGAAGAGCACATTGTCGCGGAAGCTGCAGTTCTCAATCCAAGGCTGCTGGCTAACAAACGCAATCGCAGAGTCGATGATCCAGTTCTTCCTGTTTGCCTTGTGGTCGTAGCGCTGCTCAGCGGCCGGCGCCTGAGGAACCTCGATGGTGCCAGATATCACGTCTACTTCGCCCAGGATGGCCTTTAGTAGAAGCGTCTTGCCTGATCCCGTACGGCCAGAGATGACACTGAGTTGACGGGCTGGAAAGGTGAAATTGAGATCCCGGACGACAAAAGACTCCTCGTTCTTCTCCGAATCCGATGGCCAAGCAATGTTCGCATTCTTGAAGGAAATGTGGTCGCCGGGCTGTGTGTTCTGCGGCTTCTCGGGCGTGTTCAGGTACTCTTCAATACGCTTGATACTAACCCAAGCATCGAATCCTGCGGCCATCAACTCAGGAATGAAGGCCATCGTACCCTCAATCTGCGTCAAGATGCCGATGGTTGTAAAAGCAACCGAAGGAGTCAACCGGTCGTTGATGATCGCGTGCACGGCGAGAGTGACGGCGGAGAGCATGTACGGCCCGAAGATCCAGCAGAAGATGAGGAAGGTATCGGCGATGAAAACTCGCCAGATGGTCTTCAACTCTGCCTCACGGTAGTCTGAGATCTTCTTTTGCCATTGTTGTTCAAGTGCGGAAAACTTGATCTGGCGGATGCCCATGAGAGCTTCGTTCAGGACAGCAAGTTTGCGATCACGAGCAGCCATGAGGTCGTTCTACGTGCCAAAGTGTTAGTGGGTCTTTGAACTACCAACCTGATGATTGAGGCTTACCTGAGCCATAGAATACCTCTTGGCAAAGTACATATTCAGCGGCACCGTCGCAATCTGGGCAATAATTCCAGCCACAAGGGCTTGCCAACTGAATCTCGTCAGCAACTCATCCACTTTTTCAAACCCGAATCCCACTCACCCGACAAGCTTGTAGATAAAAGCAAAAGACACCGCAATCTTGATGACGGCGCCCCAGAACCCATTCTGATACGTCACATAATCGGCGACGCGCTTCGTATCGACGCCAACCAGATTAATCGTCCCCTGCTGCGTCTGCTTCATCGCCTCCTCACCGTCCTCCTCCCCCAAACCATCCTTCCCTTCTTCTTCCCTCTTCTGCACGCCCTTGGTATCTTTCCTGCGCATCGACTTCGCAAAGATCAACGCAGACAGCTGCACGCGAATCGGCACGTTCAGGTACCCATACGACACCCACCAGCGCCAATTCTCAAAGAAGTTTTGCACCAGGATCCCTAGGCCTAGACCGCCCACCCACATGCTAGCCTCGAGCGTGACACTCGCACCCTTCTGCCGGTCCTCTAGCAGCTTCAGCAACCGGAACATGCCGGCCTGCGGCGCGACGATGAGGACCGAGTCGAGGGTGGTGAGAAAATACTGCGCGGTGAGGGCTCGCGCGTGGGCATGCGCCACCTTCTTCCACAGCGGGCCGGAGCGGCGGGAGTGGTGGGCGGCGAAGTCGTCGTGCAGGTCGCGGGCGCGCGAGGTGCTGTCAAGCGTGGGCAGGTCGGCCTGGTGTAAGAGGCCCTGCTTGGCGGCGAAGGCGAGCAGTGGGGACAGCCAGGTGTACGTGTAGCGCTCGAACGCAGAGGCGGTGCGCTGTCGGTCGACTACTTGTTCGCTGTAGTAGACATCGGGTCTCCGCGGGAAGAGCGTGCAGACGAGGAATCCGACGAGGGCGAGGCACACGCGGGTGATGGCAAGGCCCAATTGAGGGCCTGATTGGTGGCGGAAGTCGTCTATGTAGCAGAACACGGCGAAGGAGAGCAAGTATGTCATGGAGTTGGTCAAGGCGATGTTGTATTTGCGGACCGGCTCTTTTTCTATCGAGATATCGATTGCTTGGATGACAAGAGGAAGCTGCTGCGACGTCAGCACCGCGATGCTCGTGGCGCATTTGAATCGGGGCAGTTGAGTTGTGCACGCTTATGACGTGAGAATGCATTGGTTTCCTAGTCGGGACCAATGCGTGCCCCGGGGTAAGGATTCCAGGGAGCCGTGATCAAAGAGAGGGAAACCGAGCTGCCGACCTGCAACAGCCCGCATCTTCAACGCTTTCCAGCAAGGACTCCCTGGCACGTCACCCCGCTTTTTTTTTCACCACAAGATATCTCGAGCGAAGACGGAGCCCCCACGAAGCGAGAAAGCAAACATAAGTGAAGGTGAAAATTTGGAAGAAAGTCAAAACTCACCCAGATGGCGCATGTCAACCACGCCAACAGCACCCCCTCTCCATCCAGCGTCAACAGCACGGCCCTCGCCAGAGAGATGCAGACGCCGGCGGCAGCACAGAATGTTGCGAGCACAGTCTGCCAGCGTGTGCTGTAGCGGCGCATGCTCTCATCGGTGGCGACGCCATCGCGGTCGGCGTAGCGTTCCAGCTGGGCGTAGCCGCCCTTGGCGCGTCTACGGCGCAGAGTGCGGAACAAGCTCGTAGCAGCATGGATGAAGATGAGGCCGAATGCCGCGGCGGTGATGGCAAGTTTCAGTTTCGATGAATGGACGCGGGACGTCTGCGGTGTTGAGAAAAGCATTGCGGAAGTCGTGTAAAATTGTGCTGCCGGCGTCATCGTGATGGTTGACGTCTGCCCGCGTGGCGGCAGCTACGAGGTCGATGGATAGCTGCTACTCGTCTTGTCTCGGGGTTAATTGGGCGCTAGGGTGGTGACATCGTCGAGGCGGAATCGGGCGGTGGAATGAGCTGGGCAGAGGCGAGCAAGGTCGCAAGAGCAAGACAAAGAGTAGCAGGTTGTGTCGTAGATGTAGCAGCAGAGCACCGGCTGTGGAGATCGCCTCGCAGCAGCCTTGGTGCTTATCAATTGCGCCGGTGGCCGAAAGCTCGCTTTCGCGCCGCGCCCTTCCCGCTGCCAGGGCGGTGTGGGCCGGTGTCGGTGACTGGGCTGCTCGGTGCCGATTCCTTTCGCTGCTCGGACGCGCTGACGCTGCAGAAGACCCTACGCCCGCCTCGTGTTACTTGATTACCGGCGCCGCCATCCAACAGCTCCCGCTATCGATTATCAGATGATCTCTGCGCAAAAAGTAATTATTTCCTGGAAGCTTCATCCGTACTCCTCCACGAGCCCGTCGCTTACCGAGTCATGTGTGCATGTCTGGGACACGCCCTGGACCAGGGCAGCAAGCTGCCACAGATCTGTGGGGCGGCGTGGACGCGGAACAGGGTGCTGTTGCGACGGCATGCAAGTCAGCGCGCGGCCGTGGAGCACGGCAGCAGGCAGCACCTGCAGCCACTCGCCACCTTTCTGTTTCCAACTGCCGTTTTCGTCCATCGTTGTTTCTCGTTCGAGGAGCTTATCTCTCACATCCTTCCCGGATGCCATTGACTCCTACGTGCAGGAACAGTCATCACTCTATTCTGTCAACTTCAAGTATTCTCTAAAGCACCTCGTAGTTCCTCACTGCTCACTGGTGCGCACACAGTGTGGTCAGGACGCGACTAACAGATAAGGTCAGACTGAGTCGTTTTTCGTCATACAAAAAGCTACGGACCAACACAAATACAAATACATTATCCTCTTTATTTCATCCGGTTCTCGTTATTACTCAGCCCGTCGTATTACAAAGCCATCCTTCATGCCTTGGGTATAATGTCTACCGTCCCGCTAACCTTCAACTCGCAACGCTCTCGAGTCAAGAATAGCAGAACAAGTGAATAGAAAGATAACCCGCTTGAGCCGTTTAGGCAGCGATGGCCCTGTCCTCCTCACGACCCCGCGATTCGCTAGCTGCGATTGTGCTGGGCGCGTCCTCCTCGTCATCGTCATCGTACTCGTCGCGATTTGCATGCTCCGATGCGGGTATCCAGAGACCTGACTCACGGCCCTCGAGAGGTTGGTCCTGGTGGGAGAGGTCGACGCCCTCGCCGTTTTGGCGGCGAGCGTGGCGGCGTTGCGACAGGGTGCGTGCACGGGTGGAAAGGCTGGACTTGACAGATGCGTTTTGCTCGACCCAGTTGGTCAGCGCGTCTTCGCAGTCCTGGATGATACTACTCGTAATGTTAGCCTCTGGCCATAGCCACTTGCACAGGGAGCACATACGCCTTGCTGGCCTCGTATCCGTCATACGCGGGCCTGGTCTCGCCGGGAGTGACCGGAGTGTCGTCAACCAGCTCCAACAAGTGTTTGCCATAGCCAGCGATGATAGCGAGCTTCTCGCAATGCTCGCGCAGAGCATCGAACTGGTATGTGAAGGCGGCCTTCAGCTTCTCGCGAGTGATGTTGGATAGCTGGGCTTCGGCGACTAGCGACTCGGCCTCGGCGCGAACGAGCTCCTGCTCGAGGACGACAATCCTAGGGGAGTTAGGCTCCTTGTACTTGAGCTGCGCAATCTGATCGGTGATCTTCTGCTTCCCTATTCCACCAAGTCAGCCTTTGACACTTCCTCTCCCGTGCACACAGCTATGACGTACTGTCGCGACTCGGCTGGACCGACGCCTCAATGTTGCGGATGCTCTTCATGGTAACGCGGTACTGGTCGTAGCGGTCGACGAACTGGTCCTCCAGCTCGCCGATCTCGTAGATGAGGACGCCGAGCTTGTCCGTGACGTCCGAGACGTCGTCGTCGCAGGCCTCACCCCAGATGGAGAGTTGTTGCTGTATCCTGCGTCAGCACTTCCACACGATCCGCGTCTTTCCGTTCAGAACGTACCGCGACCTCCATGCGCTCCCTTCCGACAAGCTCCATGCTGCGCATGACGTTCTTCTCCATCTTCACCAGCTGCGACAGCTTCTTCGCGAGATCCGGGCCCCAGGCGCCAGCTGTCTGCCTGCGGAACGAGTGGCCTGGATGTCGCAACACATAATCAACGTTCCGTCCTGTTTCACGCAAATCCTTCGTCTAGCAGAACACGAACAAACAAAGCAAGAGGTTAACGCCAGCGCAGTCGCATTGGCCGCCGCATCGCCGCCGCGGGAGAGTTGATCTCCAGTTGCCAAGTGGGAAGGGGGAAAGGCGATCCGGGGACAATGCGATGCGGAGGGTGGGGGCAGCAGGGCTGAGGCGGGCAACCTACCGAGATTGGTCTTGCCAAAGAAGCGGCCGGCCTTGGTGGACGAGGGCGGCGGTGGCGGGCTCTGTAGCTGCGACGCCGTCGGGGCGCGCGACTGGCGCATGGAATAGGTGCGGTGCATGGCGGCGGTGGTGGTTGTGGTGGCGGCGGCGGCGGCGGGGGGTGTCTGTGGTGTGAGCGGAGGCGACAAGCGATGTCCTCGGGCGTTGGCGGTGCTGGATCGCTTCTGCGGATGGATGCACGGACGGGGTAGGGGAGAGGGGATTCAAATTGATTGACTTTCGGCAGGATCGACGCGTGGATGCGAGTGGGTTTTGTAGGTTCCGGGAGGGCTGGGCCAGAATAAGGGGAAAAGGGCGACGGGCGCTGCGAGAGGAACGGCGCGCGGCGGTCGTGACACGGGGGCCGGCGATGACGACGATGATGTCACCGCTTGGCGCAACACACCTCGCCGCGACACCAACACCAACCCGACCGCTCCGCTCGCTCCAGCCCGCTGCGCGCGTCCCGAACGGTGCAAGCTCGGCTGAGGTCTGGACCGCCTGGCGAATCGCAGAGCAAGCACGGGAGCGCCCGGCAGCGAGCGCAGATCTTCATTCAAGCTTCACCTGCCCTGCCACAGCCACCTGCAGGCGCCTAGGCAGTCTACAGTCTAGCCCGCCCATTTCTCTGGCAACGCCGGCCGGCCACACGTCTACTCTGCCCGCCGAGCGCAGAGCGGGTCGGACGGAGCTGACGCCTGCCTACGTAGCAGCGACGGAGAAGCCGCACTGCGCCGCAGCGTTACTCGCAGCGGCTCCAATTGTTTCGAAACGAGTTCTGCATAAGCAAACCTCCCGCGCACCTGGTATCTGGTATCTGCTATCTGCTATTTAGGACAGGGAACAGTAGGAGAAACAAAAAACCACCATGTCTTCTGCAACAACGACGGAGAGTTGTGACAAAGCGCCCTGTCACAAGTCAATGGCGCTACCGCATCGGCCTACTCTTAGCGCAGCCACTTACACCAGCGCCAGTCCACCCACACATCTACAGAAGGGTCCGTTTACCGTCGAAACACATACAGCGGCTTCTTGTCCACGTCCTTCCGCAGCACATATCGCTGCCATAGCCAGGGCATCGTTACGGTGATCTGGTACCGCATATGCTGCCTTGTAGATACTTTGACTACGCTCTGTCAGCCTTCTGCCCCAATTGCTCACGCGCATCAATGGCTTACATATCGAATCCAGTTCCTCTAATGTTCTCTGCTTCGTCTCTGGCACCCACAGGAAGATCATCACAAACGCAACCACGTTCAATCCCGCGAAGAGACCAAGCGCTCCAGTGTTGCCTAATGCGTCAGTTAACCGAGGGAACACCAGATTTAGGATCGCCGCCCAGAAAAGATTGGTTGCGACTGCCAAACTCATCCCAACCTCTGGAGATATTGTCAGCAGCCCATCCGTGAGAGTCACGGCCTTTGCAAGACTCACCGCGATGCGACAGAGGGAAAGCCTCTGACGAATACGTAAACGGCACTGGTCCCTCGCCAGGGCTATAGAAGACAGCGAACAGGAATATAAAGAAAGTGATGAGGGCAAGACGGGCCTCACTAGTCGGGGATATGTAGAAGCAAAACCCGGCAGCGAGTAGCGTAAGCGCCATCCCGGGGAACGTGACGAGTAAAAGTGTGCGGCGCCCGAGGGTATCGATCTGGTGCACTGCGGGCAAGGCGAAGCTAAAATTGCGTCAACAGCTGTGTTTTAATTCGACATGGGACAGGCCACTTACACGAAGTTGGCGAGGCCAAACCCCCAAGACACGAGCAGGGCAGTCTGTGTGTCTGCTTTTGCCTCGACAAACAGAGTTGCGCTATAGAAAATAACAATCTTTGATTCGGTTAGTCCCAAAACAATCTCGGCGATAGAAAAGATGGATACTGACGTTAATCCCGCAAAATTGCTGGGCCAGCATAACCGTACACGCCGCCAGCGTTGCCCTCCTCACCCGCCCAATTGTAAATAACTGCACGAACCTCCTCACGTACAGCGCCGCCTTATGCAGGTCCCTCGCAACGGGCGTCCTGTTCCGCGCCTCCTCATGCCTTCCGTCGTTGCGCGCCTGCTGCTCGGCGGCCAGCATCTTGTTCTCGATCTCGATCTGCACGTGCATGTAGTACAGGTCGCGGGCCGCCTGCAGGGGGACGTTGCGCAGGCGCAGCAGCGAATGGTACGCCTGCGGGTAGCAGTTCTGCTTGATGTACCAGCGGGGCGACTCGGGCGCCCACCAAATGAGGAGGAGTAGCGGTACGGCTGGAATGAAGGCGCTGCCGAGTTGGAGGCGCCAGCCGATGTCCGGGACTTGGTAGACGGCGAGGTTGGCGGAGAAGCCTCTGTAGACAAAGCAGTGGTGAGCAGACAGTCTCGGGAACCTCTCACTCTTCATGATGAGGGTACCAGTGCTTACAGGAATATGCCAAAAGCGACCCACAGTTGCCATGACATGACGAAACTTCCACGGAAGAATGCTGGAGAGTTCTCGGCTGCGTAGACAGGGACTGTTGCCGCTTTACTGCCCATGCCAATGCCGAGCAGGCACCGGCAGAAGAACAGCTGGACCCAGTTCTTGGTGAAAGCAGCGCCGATCACTGATGCAAAGCAGAAGGCTGCTGCAAATGCTATCGTACCTCTCCGGCCTGCATAGTTATTGAGGGGGTCGGACATCCAACATCCTCTGTGAAACCATCAATTTACGTAGAGAAGTGTTGGTGTCAAATCAGGACTTACAACATGGATGAAGCGAAGTAGGGTGCGGCATTGACGAGACCCAGAATCCAAACATCGCCGGATCTGTTGTCAACATCGAGGCCGAATGCTTCGGGCCATTCAAGGTTCGCGCCGTTTGAGCCCGTCTGGTCCCAACCCCTTCGCACCACGTTAGCAGATACAACGAATATGCTGGGCTGCAGCTCACTATACATACTGCAATACGGCCGCAATACACGTGCAGCAAATCGTTATCCAGAATGCCGGCGGTTGTCTGAAGAGCCGGGTGTGCTCATCACGCAAGGCTTGCTTCTCTTCCGGCGTTAACTCCTCGATAGCCTCGAAGGTCCTTCCGCTCTGCGCCACGCGCGCCCCCCTCTGCAGCAGCTTCTCGTCAACGTAATTAGTCAAGCCGTACTGCTGCCTGAAATTGGACACGGCTTCCTCGAGTTCTTCGAGCGTGAGGTTGTCGAGGGGGTTGTCGATGCTGCATGATTTGTCGTCAGTGAATTGCAGAACATTCGAGTGCTGCAAACAACAGCATAAGATCCATACGCAGAGATATGTGGGTAAGGCGGCGCCTGCTTCCCGTGTGTGTTGCAAAGTAATGAAATCGTACATAGGAAGCTGAAGCATCAATCCGGATGCGAAAGTGCATTATAAAATACGCAAGTTTCGTCCGAACGCATGCCTTCAAATTGCCATACAAATGTGGGGGATCTGACTACTGCAAAAATGCATAAAAGAAGCCGCCGCTGGGTCACAGCCTTGCCCTCTGATTTAAGAATGGCCCACCACTCGAGGGCCAGCCTCGGCATGATTGCCGGCAGTGGGGCGAGCGGATCAGGTTTCAGCGACAGATAGCAAGAGGCATGCTTACTAGACTTGGATGTGCTCCTCGCTACGAAGTGTCTCAACATCATTGGAGCTCCTGTGTGAGGACTATCCACGACATTAGCTCCCGGCGCAAGATGACCACCTCACGCACGCGGCACTGTAAGGTGAAAAAGTTACGGCTGATGGTTGGGTAGGTGCTGACCGTGATTCGTTCACTCAGCTCTAGTGGTTCGGACATTCCGTAGCGCTATCCGGGATGCAGGGTCCAGGGTCACTGACGTCCGACTCCAATGGGTGCAGTATGGCGCAGTGTATAAGTCCGCGGACTATTTTCGAACTGTTAAAGGGAGGGTGGGATTGCTGCGTTTCGTTCTTGGGATCACCCCGGAGGATGACGAGACGAGGGGGAGGCAGGAAAAAGGCGATGGCACTTGTGGATGAGAAGAGATGCGCACTGGCTGATCTTTGTCGGTTTGGAGGAATCAGCCTTGCGGCTGGCGCCGAGACCCAGCTGAGCGCGGCATGCATGTTGCACCAGCAAGCGCCCCGCAGCAGCCGATGTGTGTTCCTGCACGTCTCTGGCAAGCGGGTAGCTGGGCCTTCTTCCTGCTCCGAGAACGGGGTCGACAGAACGAGGCTTTCCATGGATGTGACTGAGCTCCCCTGGGCATCGACGGAACCACTGTCAGCCTCAATCAGGCGCATCGTCTGCCTGTACCTACACACGCCACCCATCGTTTCGGAGGCCACAAAACACAGTCCATGGCAGTCGCACAGAAGGATCTACGCTAATCCAGGCTGACATTGCTTGCCGAGGGAGGCTGTACCAAGGTGCATCTCACGTGCGCACAGAGCGGGAACCGAATGCGGAGGGATCGACAGCCGGCCGGGGAGCAGACGTGCAGCAATCCGGGGCCGCTGCTTCCCCAGCCTCGCGCCGTTCCCCCACACCACCAACGGTTCCGACGAGGTTGGTCTTTGAACGGCCTTACCCAACTACGCCATCGCGCTCCTTCGGTCTTCCCCGAGTCCCCGGTTTCCCCCCAGACGGTTGCGCAACATTTCTGCATGATGTCTCGAACTCAACACCCACATGTTGGCGCCGTGATTGGTGCCTGAGCCGGCACACAACCGCAGCAGGCGAGGTGTCCGACCGGCACGGGATGATGTGTAATAAGGCTGCAACCGTTCCCCGAAACGGCTGACCGCAGCATATTGACTGTGCAAGCCATTGCGCACACCGCCCGTCCACATTTCTTATTGCCCTGATTCCAAGTGTGCGGCGGAGGCGCAGTCATCCTCTCAAAGTTCCCATGTTCCGGTCTGTGTTGGCAGTCGCGGAGGATTCGCTCTTCCTGTGATCCAGACAGGGGTCCGGCACGCCTCGTGCACCTCCGCCAGGCGAACCGTCTGCCTGAAATTCACGGCGATCGAATCGTTCCGCCCTCTCACGAAAGAATCTTGCCAAGAATCAATCGGCGGTGCTGGCGTCTGACTTCCGGCTGCCGCAGGCACCGCCACTCGGACGCGCAGGCGGCAAAATTAGCACAACCTTTAGGGCTGGCGCTTACCGTCGCTTTCCCCGATTCTTTCTCCCGATTCCCTTCTCGTCTTTCCGTGGGTACCGCTGGAGTTGGCCAGAGCCTCACCAACGAACGTGCTACCTATCCGGCTGCCGGTCCTATGTCTCCACCATCATGGATCCTCTATCGATTTGCGCCAGTGCTGCAAACATTGCCCAGCTGGCAGGAACCATCATTCACAAGCTAGCGAGCTTCTGCGAGGCGGCCAGCCATGTCGACACCACCGTGTCCGGTTTCCGGGTCGAGATCAAAAACTTCCAGATGGCCTTGCGGTTGGTCTCGGAGACACAGAAAACGTGGCAGCTACGGCCTATGCAGGGCATCGAGGAAAACCACTGGAAGCTCATTAAGAAACTGCTTGGTCGCTGCAGGGAAACGTTGAACCGGCTACAAGCATACCTTGTCGAGTGCGATGCGAAGCAGGCGGTCGGGAGGAAGCCGATGACCCAGCTGCGGCTGAACATGAGGTCTCATATCATTTGCATCCTGAGAAGCCATATCAAGTCGTATACACAAGCCTTGCAGGTCTCTTTGTCCACTTTGACACTGTGAGTACCCTGCTCCTCAGTAACGCATGGGGAGTTGAAGCATTCGCCAAGACGAGACTTGCACTATCTTCACTGCATTTTCGCGCCCGGACAAATGTTTTAACAACCCACAGCGGCAGGATTGCCATTTGGAATATTTTGCTGATATTTGTTCAGTGTCAACCAGTGGCAGAGCCACAAATCGATCGAGCA
Source organism: Neofusicoccum laricinum (assembly GCA_029906385.1). Taxonomy (NCBI): domain Eukaryota; kingdom Fungi; phylum Ascomycota; class Dothideomycetes; order Botryosphaeriales; family Botryosphaeriaceae; genus Neofusicoccum; species Neofusicoccum laricinum. Next base: position 1,381,516 of record CP123719.1, on the reverse strand, counting down.
CGAACTCCGAGAACTGGCAATCGGCATCCAAGACGTGAAGGCAACTTTGTCAGCGCGACCGATGGTGATGGAGGAAGCAGACGACGTGTGCACATCCGAGACCGAGGAAGACATGCCAAACGAACAAGAGGTCAAGGCGGACGTGGAGGAGATCATCGTTTCTGCCGCTGCCGTAAGCGAACATGCAAGCAGCGCGTACCAGCCAGATGCCGAATCGATTCGTGGACGAGTCCAGATCACAAGCCAACCGATTGACAGATGGATGGAGGGGTTGGAATCGCCACTACATAGCTCCAGCACCGGCAACGAAGTGAGATCTCTTGCCATGCCTAGCTCCTCAGAGCTCGCCCCTCCCGCGACCGGTGGACCGAGGGATTCCGGGATCGGTTCCGATACGCTTTCCGATGATGACGATCCAGACCCGAGCATGGAGGATCATTTCTCGCAGAACGTGCTTGAAGGGCTCATAGAGAAGTTCCACAAGCAAGCTGATGGAGACTTCGTCAAAGGGAATTACCATCGCGCCGAGACAGCTCAGAAGATGATGATCAAGTACATGGACGAAGGTCAACGGAACCATGGAATGACATACGACAATGCAGAGGTGTTCGAGAGGTTGGCACAGATATACTACAAGCAAAAACAACTTGAAGAAGCGAAAAGCATATATGGCCAACTCTTGGAAGAGCACAAGGATAGGATACCGGACGTCTGGAGATGGTACTTCTTCTATGCAAAGATATACCAAGAGCTGGAAAGGTTCGAGAAGGCCGCGAGATATGCGAAGAGAGCGTTCACAGGCGCCGAGAAGTCACTGCACAAGGGAGACCCGTTCATTTCCGACGCTGTTGCTCTTCTCTCGCAGATATGCCAGCAGAAAGGGGAGCATATCCTGGCGGAGGCGCTGCGGGAGCAGTATCTCGGCGACAAACCACGGCAACCGAGCTTGACGGAGCGAAAGCTGAGCCTCGAAGTCACCCCGAGCGGCAGCAGTGGAAGATCATGGCTGTCAGATGCTGGGCACGATCCTTCGAGCCCAAGCTTTGTGCCGCGGGAGGCCATGAGGTTCTCAATTGAAAAGGACAGCGAGGCCGGTGTTACTGAAGTTCTGCAACGAATCCAGGATGGTGAGAAACAACGCGAGCTTGCCAAAGAAGGCCTGAAATGGGCAATCCAAGGAGGAAGGCAGGCAATCGCAGGCCTCTTGATGGCGTCAGATCTCGGTATCGGAAAGGACTCGCTTTTTGCCGATGGGAAGACACCTCTAATACATGCCATCCAAGCAAGGGACGATGGAATCGTGCAGGATATTCTGCAAAGAGGCGCCAGTCCAGAAATCAGGTGTGCAAAGGGGATTACGCCGCTGATCCATGCTGTGACATCAGCATACGAACCAATCGCTGCGATCCTGCTTGGAAAGGGTGCTCGGATTGACGCTACGACCTATGGCTGGAGCGCCATGCATCGAGCTGTCGACCGCAAAGATAGTGCCATGGTTAAGCTTCTACTGGCAAACGATGCCAGCCTTGAAATATCCGGCCCGAGAAAATGGTCATCGCCGAGCTCAACAGGTACGATGCAATCCTTTAGCCGTGGCTTGTAGAGGATTACTAACCTAACATTTCAACAGATCCCAGCTGGACTCCCCTCCTCATCGCAGTATACAACGGCGCATCAGAGGTTGCGCACTTACTCCTTGAGAAACATGCAAATATTGAAGCAAGAACTTCAACTGGAGCCACGCCCCTGATGTACGCCGCGGAAGAACGACACGTCACCGTGGTCCGTCTGCTTCTCGCTGCCAATGCCGACGTGCATGCCGTGGACAAGAAGGGAGACACTGCTCTCCATCGCGCCGTCCGGAAAAGTGGCAATACCGAGATCATCGATTCGATCCTCGATAAAGGCGGGAGTCTGGACGCAGCCAACAAGGAAGGTGAGACGACGCTGCACGTGGCCGCCTCAAAGAGCGGGGGAGATCGTCTGCTGTCTGCTCTCCTCGACCGGCAGGCTAATAGAGAGGCGAAGGATGTGGCCGGCAGGACCCCGCTACATGTTGCGATTGAGAAGAGAATGGAGAAGAACGTAACGATGCTTCTCGAACGGGGAGCCAACATAAACGCTGCGGATAGCCTTGGCCAAAGCTCGGCGAAGTTGGCGCAAAGGAGCTCTCCGGAGATCCAGATGCTCATCAAGCGACAGAAGAAGCGCTCCAACACGGGGACGTTGGGCTCGACGAGCCGCAGGAGTTCGGACCAGTCAAGTACCGCCGAGGGCTCGGCTATCAGAGGACGCACTCCGTCAGTGACGACCTCTTTCTCAAGATTCACTTTCTTTGACAAGCTCTCGAAGTAGAGCTTCATCCCCGATCGGGTGTTGAGGTATTTATCCGGAAGAGCTGCTTCTGTTCGCACATTCGCGTCCGATGTACTTTCGATGGCGCCATGTCCCCATGTATTTTAGACCTCTCTTTTGGCGCTGCTTGGATGGATGGGGGGCTTTGCTTTTGGCGTTGGAGCGGGGGGATGCAGCACGGCATTTGGCGCTGCACTTGAAGATATCCTGCATAGAGCGACGACCGTAGCGAATGGAACGCGAGTACCCAGTGCCGGCGGTTGCACATGACGCGGGCGCAGAAATTGGCGATGGCTTGCATCGCGGAGATGAGGCGTCGGTCGGGTGAGGCAAGAGGCCCGCGAATGGGCGCACCGGAGGATGGTGGTGCCGCGGCCGGCGGTCAACTGAGAGGGGCCCCTGCGCACAAAAAGCGGAGGAGGCTCAGATCGCCTCTGGGCGCTCTCCCCTAAATATCCAGAGCAATGCCGACCGTGGTGTAATCCGCCGCCAGCGACACTGCGACCGCTCCAACTCTCTCGCGCGCCCGACACGTCCACGCCAGAGCCCTCGCATCGAGCGCCCGCGCCCACCCGCCACCTCCACGCCCGCTTCAATCTCCAGTCGCGCTCTCGCTCTCACCATGCCGAAGGCCACGGACTTTGTGTACTACATGTTCCACGTGCAGGAGCTGCGGTCCATAATCCAATGGTACGCGACAGCTCCCTTGCGCACTCGCAGCTGTTGTGCAAACTGATTCAGGCTCTAGGAAGGTCTGGCACAACCCCGTCCACGAGCGCGACGAGTCCAAGGAATGCGAGTCGCTGCGCCAGTGCTTCGTTTACCTGCAGATGACCAGCCGCAGCTTCAGCGCCGTCATCCAGGAGCTGCATCCCGAGCTGCTCGTCCCCGTCTGCCTCTTCTACCTCATCCTCCGCGGCCTCGACACCATTGAAGATGATATGACCCTCGACCTCCCGACGAAGGAGCCTCTGCTGCGCGGCTTCGACAAGATTCTGGAGAAGGAAGGCTGGACATTCGACAAGAACGGCCCGAATGAGAAGGACAGGGAGCTCCTCGTGCACTTCAATGTTGTCATTGAGGAGTTCAAGAAGATCAAGAAGCCGTATCAGGCCATCATCAAGGACATCACCAAAAAGATGGGCGACGGCATGGCCGACTATGCCAACAACGCCGAGCACAACACCTACGGTGTCAACACCGTCAAGGACTACGAGCTCTACTGCCACTACGTTGCCGGTCTTGTTGGAGAGGGTCTGACGCGTCTCTTCGTCGAGGCGGAGCTGGCCAACGCAGCTCTTCTCAAGCGCTCCCAGCTGCACGAGTCTATGGGACAATTCCTGCAGCAGGTCAACATTATCAGAGACATCAAGGAGGACCTGGATGACAAGCGGAAGTTCTGGCCCAAGGAGATATGGTCTAAGCATGTCGACAATTTTGAAGACCTCTTCAAGCCCGAGAATCGCCAAGCCGCCCTCAACTGCAACTCTGAAATGATCCTGACTGCTCTGAGGCGCGCCCCTGACTGCCTGTTCTTCCTGGCTGGACTCAGGGATCAAAGTGTGTTCAACTTCTGCGCAATTCCGCAGACCATGGCCATTGCGACGTTGGAGTTGTGTTTCCGGAACCCCGCCGTCTTCGAGAAGAACGTCAAGATTACCAAGGGCCAGGCATGTGCGCTCATGACCCGGTCAACACAGAACCTGCAGATTGTCTGTGAAGTGTTCAAAGAGTTCTCTCGCAAGATCCTCAAGAAGAATGATCCGAGGGATCCCAACTTCCTCGAAATCAGCATCGCTTGCGGACAGGTAAGTCCGAAAAGCTTGGCGGTTTACCCCACAAAATTCTGACTTTGGAGTAGATCGAGCAGTTTGTTGAGAGCATTTTCCCGTCGCAGACTGCGACGAACAAGGAGATGAAGCCTTCATTGAGTCCTGAAGAGGAGGCGAAGAAGAAGAAGGAAGAGGAGGAGGCCAAGTGGGACCTGATCTACATGGGAATTGCCGTAATCTGCACGCTAACGATAGTATCGTTTTTCATGGTAAGCTCAAATTTTCGCGTCCCACACCACACCACTTCAACTCCAACAACAGCGCCCTCTAACATCCTATTTTCAGATTCTCGTCGCCTACATCGCCGGCGCAAGATTCGATGTTGCATTCGCCCAGATCAAGCAAGGGATGTTCCGGGCCCCCGAACCCGGCTCAGAACAGGCCCAGCGCGTCGTTGAGAAATACGACCACGGTGAGCTCTAAAGAGGGCGCATCCCGAGTCTGTTGAGTCGCATTTGGTTACCCTGGCATACGAGCCTGCAGTAACAAACAGCATATCTTCATGTATAATGACCAGAGCATGTATAACTTTCACCTTCTTTTCACTCGCCATGGGCGAGCCCGCAGTAGACTGAGGCGACTCTCTCTTCTGTCAACTAATCTACGAATTCGCACATGCGGACACCGAAATCTCACCGTCATTCTCGGCGCTGATGATTTAAGAAGCGAGGACCGTTCTTCGGTCTTCTCTTGACAGAACAATAAGTCTTTAATACCCGATCAGCATTTGGGATCATTACTGGGAACCTAGCACGGATGTCAAATTACAATCATGCCGCTTCAGTGGCGTCGGTTGTGCCGAAGATGTGCTGAAATTGAATTACATTACCCGGCCATCGGGAACTTTTGGCGTGTGCTTCTAAATCCCACGAAGCCCACGCCAGTCGGTGCGGTACACATGCTACTCAACAAATAATATCATTTCATAAGCGGTTCCATTGCTCGACACATGACGTCATATGCTTCTATTATCGTGAATCTAGCAGCGATGAGGTATATGTATATGTATAAAGACGCGTCAGCATTAAGTGTGAAGGGACTATAGGTTTCCATGCTGGCAGCCTGTTTCAAGTTTTAGATGACACCCTGTTGTTGGGTTAGGGAGATCCTAATATTCTTCATTGCGTGTGAAGTCGTAACATGAGCTGCAATGACCATGGGAACTTGCACCCACAAGTTGGGTATCTATGAATCTACAGAAGGGTGCTGCAGTCGACCGCTAGCGCGAAGCCTCAAAACAGGGGATTATTCATCTATCATACCGATATGATAGGCCAGGACTGCATCGCTGCAGAAAATAACAGTGCACGCTAGCGGTCGGCTGCAGCACCCCTCTGTAGGCTGCAACGGCGGCAAGCGGAGCAGCCGAAGCAGCAGGCTGCATTTGATATTCACAAGGCATGGCTCGTGTCAGAAGAGGAGGGGCAGCGTCAGGCAGCAAGGCGCAGCCGTCACGGAGCGCGGCGCGGAGGGAAAGCGCCCAAAACGGAAGGGAGGGAGCAGGGCCGAAGCTGAGGCGAGGGCGGCACGGCCGGTGGGCGGTGGGCGGGAGCAGCGCCGCCGCCTGCGCCAAGAACGCACTCGCTCGGCCTGGCGCAACTTCGCGACTGCCCGACTTTTCGTTGTTAGAGCTTCAACAGCCACCACTCAAACGCCGTCTCCGCTCCACAACCCACCACACTCGCAACAGAAGCTTCGGCACTCCTGCTTCCGCATCCTCTTGGCGTATCATCAGGCCGGATCCTCAAGAGCACCGCCGCAGCCGAACGGCCCGCTCGCTTCTCGCGTCTCATCCTTGAAGCACGTTTGAAGCGTTCCGCGGTTACACCCGCCTAAACCTCGCCAAACGCTTTCGGGCACGCCTAAAGCCAGTCGCCCGCCCACACTTGCGCCATCCAGAACCATGGCCGCTACCGTCGACACCGCCGCAAACCCTCAGGAGCCAGTCCCTCTCGACACCATCCCCATCTCACCTGAGGGCGGCAACATGAACGGCGCACAGGACGGCGAGGCGGGCAAGGTCCCCTACCACGACGGCGAGCCTGTCACCGTCTTCCACGATCCGAACAACTTCAACGTGAAGCACCCGTTGATGAATGCCTGGACGCTCTGGTTCACCAAGCCGCCGAGTGGCAAGGTACGTTGGGCGCCGCGCTCTCGAGCCCGCCGCGACACTTGCGCTGACGCATTGCGCTTTAGGGCGACAACTGGAACGAGCTGCTGAAGGAGGTCATTTCGTTCGATTCCGTCGAGGAGTTCTGGGGCATCTACGTATGCTGTTCCGCCTGACTCGCCGCACTGGCCCAAGACTGACGTGTCGACTGCAGAACAACATTACCCCGACGTCGCAACTTGCGCTCAAGTCCGACTACCACCTCTTCAAGAAGGGCGTCCGCCCTGAGTGGGAGGATCCCCAGAACAAGCATGGTGGCAAGTGGTCCTTCTCGTTCCGCGACAAGAAGCTCATCGACATCGACTCGCTCTGGCTCCACGTCATGCTGGCTGCCATTGGCGAGACGCTGGAGGACGAGGGTGACGGCGAGGTCATGGGCGTCGTCGTCAACGTACGCAAGGGCTTCTACCGTATCGGCCTGTGGACGCGCACCGTCGGCAAGCCGTTCCCCGGCGGCGGCGACGGCAACAACGCCGGCGGCAAGGGCAGGACCTTCGAGCAGGGCAAGGAGGTCCTGATGAAGATTGGCCACCGCTTCAAGGAGGCGCTGACGCTGAAGGAGAACGACCAGGTCGAGTTCTCCGGTCACACGGACAGCGCGCACTCGGGCAGCACCAGGGCGAAGGCGAAGTTCGTCGTGTAGATGCGGGGCGGGCACGACTGAAATCAGCAGGCTAATGGGGAGCGGCTGATGTGTATTCAAGGCTCGGGTAGGATTGTTTCTCCAGTTTTCGTGAGGGTTCCTCGGAGAGGCGGGAAAAGTTTGGGCTCGCTTGAGGCCGGCAGGCGGTTACATTGCAACGGCGTTAGTCTACGAGCATCACGTATAGGAGGTGAAACAGGTGGCCCTCCTCGATAGCTCAGGTGCGGGGATGGATGATTACCACGGCACGGTTTAGCATGGCGTTTGCATGAGACATCACGACGGCATCTTCGGGAACGGGTTTCTGTCGACATACTAAAAAGCTTCTGTACTATTTCTGCCTGGCGGCGGTTGCCCGCGGGCTGTGACGTCGCGAGTGTGGCTTGGAGTCGGGTGCTGATCGTTGCCCCAGTGTGGCTTTGCGGGCGAGAAAATCGTCGTCATGGGCCAGGGTCCCGCCGCTGCGCTGCCGCCTTTCCGTGCTGCAGCACAACATTTGTCGCCCAACCCACCGCCCAACGCCCACGCGCCTGCGCCGCCCCGACGCTTCTTCACTCCTACGTGTTTCCTCGCTACCCCGACCCGACTGCCACCATGGTCGTCGACACGGCCTACTACGACGCCCTGCAGGTGCCGCCCACCGCGTCTGAGCTCGACATCAAGAAGGCATATCGCAAACTTGCGATCAAGCTGCACCCCGGTACCTCCTCAGCCAACGCTGGCGCCTGCGCGCCCGCTTGTAAACGGACGGCTGACTCTTCCTCCGGCAGACAAGAACCCCGGCGACGAGTCGGCGCACGAGAAATTCCAGGCTGTGAGGCTTACCCCGCCGCACCCGCAAAACATTCCCGCATTCTGACCTCAACCTCTCCCCGCGCAGATCGGCGAAGCATACCAAGTCCTCAGCGACAAGGACTTGAGGAAACAGTATGACCAGTTCGGCAAGGAGGGCGCTGTGCCGCACAGCGGGTTCGGTACGCAAGGACCCGGCTTACAGCCATCGCGGACGAGGTGCTGACAAGCGAGCAGAGGACCCGGCTGAGTTCTTCACCATGATCTTCGGTGGAGAGGCATTTCAGGAGTGGTACGTCGCGCACGAGATGCGCTTGCCGAGGCGGGGACAAATGTTTCTGACGGCACGATAGGATTGGCGAGATCTCGCTCATGAAGGACCTCACGCACACCATGGACATTACTATGAAGGAGATGGAGGAGGAAGAGGCTGCTGCCCAGGCTGCCGCTGCCGCCGAGGCTGCCGAGAAGGGCGAGAAGTCCGACGCAACACCCGCCGCTGATGGCACTGCCGCGGACGCGACGGCTGGTGCTACGCCCGCCGCTGCTCCCGCTGCTCCCGCTGCCGCCGCCCCGGAGAAGCCCTCCGCCGAGCAGGTGGCTGACGAGAAGCTTGCTGCCGATGCCGCGCCCTCTCCCTCTGCTTCCGGCACCAGCACCCCGCGTCCGAAGGCCGTGCCGACGCGCCTGGCGATCATGGACCGGTCGGAGGAAGAGGCGCGGATGGATGCGGCCGGAGTGTCGGAGAAGGAGAAGGAGCTGCGGGCAAAGGAGAAGAAGAAGGGCGGGCTGACCAAGGAGCAGCGCGAGGAGTTGGCGGCGTACGAGATGGAGCGCAAGAAGGTGCGCGATGAGCGAGTCAACACGCTGGCAGAGAAGCTTGTCAAGCGCATCAACGTGTGGACCGAGACGGACCACGGCGCTGATGTGACGACGTCGTTCAAGGAGCAGATGAAGCTGGAGGTCGAGAACCTGAAGATGGAGAGCTTCGGGCTGGAGATCCTGCACGCTATCGGCCAGGTCTACATGTCGAAGGGAACGAATTTCCTCAAGAGCCAGAAGTTCTTGGGCATCGGCGGCTTCTTCGGGCGTCTGAAGGACAAGGGCCAGCTGGCCAAGGAGACGTGGGGCACCATCTCGACGGCCATCGATGCGCAGATGAGCATGGAGGCCATGGCCAAGGCCGAGGAGGCGGGCGGCGAGGAGTGGACGGATGAGAAGAAGGCCGAGTACGAGAAGCTGGTGACGGGCAAGATCCTGGCGGCGGCGTGGCGCGGGTCCAAGTTCGAGATCCAGAGCGTTCTGCGCGACGTGTGCGACAAGGTTCTCGGCGACAAGAGCATCAAGCTGGAGAAGCGCATAGAGCGCGCCCAGGCCCTCGTCATCATCGGCGAGCTGTTCGCCAAGGCCGAGCGCGACCCGGAGGAGGAGGGCGACTTCATGGCGTTCGAACAGCTGATGGCCGAGGCGGCGGCGAAGAAGGAGCACAAGGGCGACAAGAAGAAAAAGCACGAGAAGGAAAAGAAGTCGTCTTCGGAGCAACCCGCCACTGCGTAAACCTTGGGCAAGAATGGAAGAAGTGACAATATAGCGGAGGGATTGGTTGTGTGTTTTGATTATACCTAGCATCCGTCGGATTTTCACACACAAGAGAAAGAGGAGTTTCGTGTACGATTCTTTTTCTGATTTCACGCGTTTCACTTTTATAATGATAGGGGCATTCTTTTCCATAGACTTGTTTGGTTATAAGCACAGTTCTACACTCGCCGTCATTACCATGGGAAACGAACGAACTTGATAGTAAAATGTTCTCTCGGTCATTGTGACCTGGTCCAACCATAACTGGTTTTCGACTGCCATGCATCTTCTCATAAAATCTCCACGGCTCAGTGTTCCGCTCAGGGGTGTCGCACACCCACGTCCCTTACCTCGGGACAATCCTCTCGCGACATTCTCCAACGTGGCTTGAGATGAACGATAGTCACTGCTCGCTCATCCAGTGAATGGGCTTCGGTCGCTTTTTTGTCTTTCCTCTGCACAACGGCGGTTTGCCTTCATGCTCGTTCATTCACCCAGCCCTGCCTACCTCTCACTTCCTCAGCTACGACGACATCATGCCTCGCCGTCACTGAAACCGTGCGGGACCAACTTTCCCTGTGCGTAGGCTTCGCCACGTCGCCGGTCACATCTACAGGTACGGCAGGTACGGTGGCAACAACAGCATCAACAACTTACCGCTCTCCCTACTCCCTCATCTCCCGCTCTGTCCCGCACCCACTCGCCCTCCGCCGTGCAGCCTGGATCGACGGGGGTGACTTCTACGCTTCGGTTCTCATGTGCCGCAAGATCTGCATTGTCGATGATGGTCCGTATATGAATACGGTTGTGCTTTTCAATCATCTCGGAACAGAGCTCCGGAAGCCAGAAGATAGGAGGAGGACGGAGCACTATCAGATAGTCGAGGAACGTGTTATCTCAATAATGTGGCTCGATCCACGCCTGACTTGGATGGAAGCGTCATTAACGTCCATATGGCTTTGCATGAATGGGACGAAGGGGAATACGTAGTCCCAGGAATGTCTCAATCTCCTTTCACTGAAAGTTTGCGTCCGGACGAGTGATTTAACTGCCCATGTGTGAACTGACCAAGTGGTCGGCTGGAAACTCCTTGTCTCCAGCGCCGGATTCATCAAGAGGAGCGGCTATAAAATCTCAGATCTCCCATGATGACTCCAACTTGCGTGTATCAGGGATTCCAGGATCATATTGGATGAGAAAACTCTATTCGTGTAGTCGATAAAGACAGAAAGCTCCGCAGCCCGCACCCAACTACCAGGGGCGATGGTCATGCCATTAGACGGAGGAAACCGAACCAAAGAAAATCCACAAACCCTGTCGACGCCGCTGTGCCGACGCCACCCCAAGCCCTAAACCAACTAAATCATACAGACGTTTACAATCTTCCCAGAGAGCCACCTGTAGCAATATGACAAACTGTACCGCCCGGCTTTGTCTTCACGTCCTCGCATCCTAACGCCAATCACGCTCAACAAGCGATATATCCTACACCAATTACAAGAACACAATCTCCTCCGTCCACACCCTCCATCTTCCCTCACCCAACCATCACATCCCGGCCCTCCCCATCCACCACCACAGCGCCCGCCTCCACGCCCCTCACCCTCCCCCCCTCCGCCCACACGCCCAGGCCCTTCCCCATCCACTCGCCCGGCCCAATCCTCCCGACCACACTCCCCCTCTCCCTCTTCCCCTCCAACGCCTCCTCAAAAAGCGGCTGACACCGGCCGACGACGTACTCGACCAGCGCGGTGCACACGGCGAGCTCGAGGTCGCCGCCGTCGGCGCGCACGACGACGACGGAGCCGACGTCGCGCTGCCAGGCGGGGCCGGCGAAGCCCCAGAACGGGTGGCGCATGTCCTCCCACTCGACCATCAGCTGGCTGACCTCGGGGTTGTCGCCGGCCGCCGGCGGCAGGATGTCGGCCACCCGCGCGTCCGGGTCCGAGCTGGAGACGTAGCCGGCGGGCGTCGGCGGCGGCTGCGTCGACGACGGGTCGCGCCAGCAGCGCACGGGCAGGCCGGCGAGCCGCGAGAGGGGCGCGATGGGCGCGGCGAAGGCGGGGTGCGTGGGGGGCAGGGCGAGGGAGAGGTATTTGGGGGAGGTGGGCGAGGTGTCGGCGACGCAGGAGATGCGGACGGCGCGGGTGAAGGGCGAGGGGGCGAGGGCTGGGGGGAGGTGCAGTCGTCGGGTGAGAAGGGGGGTTGGACGGGGAGTGGCGGGGCGAGGGGGTGGTGGTGGTGTCGAGTTTGCTGTCTTTGCGGTCCCAGAGGGAGGGGCGGGGGGCTGTTGGGGCGGCGGTGGTGATCGGAGGGGAGAGGAGGGGGGAGGTGGTGGTGTTCAGGGGGAAGATGTCGGCGCTGGTTTTGCCCTTGAGGAGGGCCTGGACCTGGTTGCGCTGGTCGCGCACGAGGTCGACGGTCTGCTCGAAGAGCTGGGGCGAGATTATGTCCATGATGGTCTCCTTGGCCACGGCTTCGACGAGCGCGTTCTCGAGGAGCGGGGCCACGACGACCTGGCAGAAGCCGCACAGCGCCTCGGCCTGCTCGACCGTCAGGTCCTCGCCGTCGTCGCGCATCAGCACGATGCTGCCGACTTGGTAGCCCCAGTACAGGCGCGACAGCGAGAAGCCCCAGTGCGGGCTGCGCGGGTCCATCTCCGTGAACAGGTGGGCGACGGCCGGGTTGTCGTACGACTCGGGGGTGTTGTCGCTGTCCGGGTAGCGTGGCTGGCGTTTGCCGCGCACGGGGAAGCTCACGAGCTTGGAGGCCGGCGAGATGGGCGAGGCTTGGAAGCCGTCCTCGAAGAAGGGGTGGCCGCCCGGCATCTCGACGGCGGTGAACTTGCCCTTGTCCGAGTGCAGGTCGCCCACGCAGTTGACGCGCACCGACTTGAGCCGCCGCTTGGTCAGCGTGCTGTTGAGCAGCTTGGGCGCGCTGAGGGCCTGCATCTGCTTGATGTCCCGGATCCACTCGATCATCTCGTCGTGCGTCGGCTCGCGCGGGTGCAGGATCTTCTGGTCGATGTCGGCCTGCTGCCGCTTCAGCTCGTCGAGCTTGCGCCGCCACGCCGGCCTTGCCGCCGCCTCGGGGTCGTCGTGCTCCCGGACCGCGTCCCCCGTGGCGAGCCGGTCGTCCCCGCAGTTGCCCATCAGCGCGTCCACGTCGGCGATGGAGTATCCGGTGTTGTCGAACTGCGGGTTGCCGTAGCAGACCAGGTAGTCGACCACGTCGCGGAAGTCCTGCAGCGCGATGTCCTCGTAGCCGAGCGGGCCGTAGCCCAGCGCCTTCTTGCGCATGAACACCATGGGCCCGCGCCAGTCGTGCACGGCCTTGGCCTTGGTCACCTCGCGCACGGCCTGGTTGCGGGCGGAGCCATCGTGCAGGAAGTCGTCGCGGAACGCGGCCTCGATGGTGTGGTCCAGGTCACGCTTGCGCGGCGTGTTGCGGTGGAAGGGGACCCTGGTGATGCCTGAGTAATTGGTCGTCGGGCCTGAATCTGGACTCGACATCAACGTTTCGATGCCGTCGTTCAGCTCGTAGGTGCCGTAGTCCGGGTGGTCCTCGACCGTGGTGCAGCGCACCCACTCCAGCTGCGGCGCCGCGGCCTCGGGCCGCAGCAGGATGGCTCGCCGGTGGGAGGGGCTCGGCCGGGGAGGCTGCGCGTGGAATTGGGCGCACAGCAGCCGGTGGCTCGGCCAGTCCTTCTGCTGGCAGGCGCGAGAGCAGTAGCTGATGGACCGGCAGCGCGTGCATGTCCGGGCTCCTGCCGTGTTGCAGATGGCGCAGGACGACATTTGCGAGGAAAAGTGGAGGTGATAGAAGGAAAGAGGGGCCGGGCACGAAAAGGTTGATGCCGATGGTTAATGAACCGGGCTCGCTTCCGCCGGATGCGAGGCGACCAGGGTGCTGCACGTCTCCGACAGCCGCTCAACGTGCCCGGCTTTGGTTGTGATGACAATTCGCAGAGCGTCCTGGCGGGCTGCCGACGTCCGAGCAAACGGCCGGCCCTGGTTGGCGGTTTGAGATGATCGTCGAGGATGCCTCCGTCTTTGGGGAAAGGGTAACGGATCAGCGGGACAAGCAATTCACCGCGTGGACGCGAGGTCACATGACAAAGTTTAAATTGAGGCCCAGCCGGTCTGCACCGGCCTAGACTCCTTGTTTCGCTGCCTAAGGCTGTGTGCTCTGCCCAACCATTATCAAGCGTCAATCAGACCAACGTGATGCGAGTGACCAGACAGGGGGTACCTAATCGCCGCGCTCGCCACCGCTGCCGCCGTTGCTCTTGTCCTTGAGCGCCCTCCGCTTCCGCCAAGCCCCGCCCCGGGCCTGGAGGAAGATGATAGGCAGCCAGCTCGCCACGAAGACGATGCCGGCCATGAGGCCTCCGCTTCCGCCGATGCCCAGGCTGGAGATCATCTTGGGGTAGTAGAAGGGTCCAATGAATCCCCACTGTCGCAAGTTAGCAGCCGATCCCACAATGACGCCAAGGGGTAGACCTGCCGTGCTCCTGACCAAGTTGACGAAGACGCCGATGCTCGACGATGCCTCGGGGTGGCAGTCTACCGCGTACGTGACCAGGACGGTCGTGACAATCTGGTTGCCAACCGCCGAAATAGCAATGCCCACAATCGGCGTCACGTTCCAGTGCAGCTGCGGCGCCTGCGCGGTGCGGACGCCAAACACAATCAGCCCGACCATTGTCAGGAGGAAGCCAAAGTACGATAGCCAGAGCCGATGCTCGGGCGGCGGCCTTGTCGAGCCGTTCCTCTTGGCCTTGCGGTTCATCCAAACATCGCTCAGCGGGCCGCCCAGCTGCTCGCCAGTCACCGAGCCGATGATGACCCCGAGGAACTGAAGCCCGATCTGCTGAGGGTTGAACTCGAACTTTGGCAGGAAGACCTGCGGGATCTCCACGGTGAGGAAGACGCTGGCGAAGCCGAACACGATCGTGTACGAGATTGTCGGTATCAGGATGGACGTGTACCGAGCCAGAGCAGCCGGCTGGATGAACTCGAAAGGGCGCAGAGGCGTAGGGTCCAGGTGGCCGAAGTTCAAGTACTCCTGCTTGAACGCGCTGCCGGCGTGCCGGACGCCCTGGCGGATGTAGCGCGTTTCCGGGCCGAAGAAGAAGTAGCCGATGAACTGGCCTCCGTTGATCTGGCGGGACGTCAGCCTCCACGTCAGCCCCGCAATGTGTGGGACCTACCATGGCATAGATCCAATAGACCCAGCGGTATCCGACGTGGTATATGACGAAGCCCATGAGGAAGGGCCCCGTCGGCGGGCCAAGCGTCACCATGAGCCTGGTCTGTGATTAGCACGCCGGCGCAGCTGACGGAAAGCAACACTCACGTCCAAATACCCATGTGCCTGCCTCGGTCCTTCTTGAAAAAGGTCTCGACGACAACGCCGCTGCCGATGGCAATGGCGGGGCTGATGAAGAACGACACGAGACAGCGACACGCAGCCATGGCGGCGTAGCTGTGGCTGACAGCGCACCCAATGTTGCACACAGCGGCACCCATGGTCGAGACCAACCAAACAGGCCGGCGTCCATATCTGTACGAAACCGGCTTCCAGAAAAGAGGGGCGTAGCCGAGCACTGCAATCTGCATCGAAGTCAAGTAAGACGCTTTCTGAAGGGAGCAGCCGAGGTCCAATGCGATGTCCTCGAAGGCTGGAATGATGCCGGCTGCAATGAAGGTGGTCATCATGGCATGGAATGCGACCAGGATCAAGTTGACGTTTTTCTGGAGCAGGCCGGTCAGAGCGTTGTTCGTGCACCGACGCGTGGAGAGGACTCACTTTCCAACTCGGCCAGTTGTAGGGGTCTGCTGGATCCGCCGACGGCAGCGGATCAAGAGACAGGGTGCCGTGTCTTTTGAGGAGATAGTCGCGATGCTCTGGTGTTAGACGTGCGCCGCCATCCTCCAGATAGGTGGAATGGTGGGCCAGAACATCCTGGTCGCCCGAGTCGGATCTGGCGGGCGCCTTCATGTTGTCCTGCCGCTCCTCGGCGGCTTTTTCGTCGTCCAGCGAGGCAGACATGGCTGCGATTTAAGAGACAAGCGGATGTTAGAGGAGAAGGCAGGCGCGAAGGCAAGAAGGCCGAGGCGAAAGGGGCAGCAATTAAGAAAGCAAGATAAGCATGCTACGCGGGCGCAGGGCGCTCTCCACGCCAATGCGGGCTGCCCCGGACACGCACATGCCGCTGATGCTACCCGCAACGGCGCTGATGCTGCTGCTGTCGCCGCGGCGGCGAAGTGGGTCGGCGTGTGTTTGCTGCAGCGACGGCCCCTGCTGGCGATGACGACGGCGGAGGGTGGCGCTAGCAGCGACAAGCTCTGTGTCTGGCTTGGGGGGCGGCGCCCCGAGACAGCTTGTCTGGCGACCAAGCTTTGCGGCGGATCGCTCCCTCCTGCAGACACACGTCCGGCAATGGCAGGCAGCGGCCCCGGGCGGGGCGCTGCAGGGATAGGCGGGGGCTTTAGCGGGGAAGCTGGGGTTCGCGGCAATGCTGTGTGGAGGCGAATGCCGCTGCTCGTAGCCGGCCGGCGGCGGCGCGTGGAAAAGGATTGACCCGCGGCGTGGGCCGCATTGTTGTTGCAGACAGGAGTGGCAGAGGGGACGAGTGGAAGAGCCGACGTTGCAGCCCGGCACGTGACGCGCGCCGGACATCCCGAGAACGACGAACCGTCACCCGTCGTCGCAGTCTGCTTCCCCGCCCCGGCACGAGCCTCCCGTGCTCCCAAAACGGCCACGACTGCGCCAGCCCGGGCCGCTGGAACGTCGCGAGCGCGCCTGTTGCGGAAAAGAGGAGCTGTGGAGCTTTCTTGTCTGGTGCTGAGACAGCCCGGCGTGCAGATGGGGCAGGTCGGCTGTCCGATAAGCATCGCCTGGTCTGTTGGGCGACTCCCTGTGGGACTGGTTGGACCGCCGTGGAATCCGCGGGCCGGGCCGGTCTCGTCCACGGTCTCTCACCTCTGTTTCGATTACCAATCTGCGCCTTTTTCTGCACCCGAGGAGTGCTCCCAAAGGCGTGTCCTCAACAACCAGGCGGAAATATCTCCGCAACAGGGCCAACCCGCGCAGCTTGCAGAGCTTGCTTTAATTCTCATCTGCAAGGACCACACGCCTTCCGCTTCTCCCTCGCCCGCTGAAGTAGCCTCAACCCATCGAGAGTCTTGACCTCAGCAAGACCCTCCACTAGCAGCACCCGCATCGAGCCGCCTGAGATCACTTAGCTGAGCCAACCCCGGGCTCTTCGACGCTGAGATGGTGGAGAGGAATGTCACACGAAAGTCTGGCAGCGGTGACGCGTGCAAGGAGGTGCATTCGTGGAAATCGGTGTCGTTGAAATGGCGGGCGGCGCTGGAGGGGGGTGACGGCGGCTTTCGGTTGAGAGGACCTCACAGCACTCCTCGGAACGGTTTAATTTGTAATCTTTGCATCTCCAATGAGTCTAGCTCTTTGCTAACGTTGACCTGCATTGCCAAAACCAGTAAAGAGCAGTCGTTATACTTACTGCTTCCTGCTGGCGCAGAGGATGTGCTTTCTGGCTGTTTTAAGCTTGGTCTATTGCATTTGGCATGATGAAACACCAGTGCACTCACTCCTTCCTCAACAATCGTACCGCAGCAATCATCTCCTCGCGACTGACTTGTTGACTGGGTAGAGTCGGTCCACGCAGTCTCCCGTCATATTTAAGCTGGGGGGCGTTCTGCTCCCAGATTCCCTTGAACTCGGGATAAATCAACCATCCTACTTTCTACTTTCTCCATCGCGTTGCTCAAGAACGGTGGGAACCTTGGCGTGGACACAGCGGCCAGCAAAGGTGAAATGGACCGACGGACTTTGAAAGTGCACCGTTCTAACAGCATGGCAGGCCCCAACCGCCATGGCGGGTAGAAAAGTGCTGCGATTACCATGCCAGGTGGTGGAAAGAACCGTCAAGCTCCTCTTCCTCAGCCTCATCCTCACGGTCCCACTGCCAACGGACAGGCTCTGCAGCCTGGAAAAGCATCCGTATCTGAGGAAGCGACGGCCCTTCCTGACAGCCCTGCACACCCTCTGCTTCATCATTGCGCTCTCGCTCCTGGTTCCCTCTGCCGTCGCCGTTCCGGCTATCGTTACGGAAGTTGTTACCGACGGAGCTGTCCCAACGAATGCTGCTGCATCGAAAAACGTTTCTACGACAGATTTTGCTGCGAAGGATGTTG
This sequence comes from Neofusicoccum laricinum, assembly GCA_029906385.1. Classification (NCBI taxonomy): domain Eukaryota; kingdom Fungi; phylum Ascomycota; class Dothideomycetes; order Botryosphaeriales; family Botryosphaeriaceae; genus Neofusicoccum; species Neofusicoccum laricinum. The sequence continues at coordinate 1,363,918 of CP123719.1, read as the reverse complement.
CCACGAAAGAGGTCGCCACGAAAGATATCTCTAAATCGACTCAATATGAAGATCGTCCGTCTGGGAAGCCATGCGGCAAATTTGAGCCAATGACCAATGAGATCTGGGAGAATGGGATGAGAGAGAAGATGACCGAATGGCTGAGACAGCAAAAGACATTCTATGCGAAAAACCCCCGGGGAACGTCGTTCGCGAACTACCTCCTGGATAAGTTCTTCCCTAGTTCGGCGCGAACGGTCAAGTCGTGTAATCTAATGGCTGATTGCCATGTAAGTTAAACAATCGTCGGCGAAAATTGAGCACTAATTCGTTTGCAGTACGGTAGTTGCCATGATCTCGACCCGAATATTCCTCATCAGGAGCAGCAACTAGCTTTGTACGCAGCCGAGAATCTTGCCAATTTCCACCAAGGTCTTCGAGCTATCGCAGAAGCAGTAAAGGATGCCGCGGTATGGGTGGACCAACAGCATGTGGGCTACGACAAAACTTTTACTTGGCTCGACGAGGTTCGGGCTGACGCAGACAAGAGAGTATTCAATCAAGCGATGAGAAACGCGATAATATTAGCTGTCGTGCTCACGGTTACGTCGATAGCCAGCGGCCTATATGGGGCAATAAAGGAGCCTGTACGCGCCGGAATCTCCGGCGTGATCGGAGGGACGACAGCTGGGGGCCTTGCAATCCAGAATGCCCAAGCAGGCTCGAAGTAAGTCGGCCGTAGTCCTTTAGTTTACAAGACACTGAGGGAATTAGGTCCAGTTTTTTTCGGAATGATGAGGCCGAGTGGGGGGAGTACTGGTCCACCGCGAGCGACAATATGGTGCGACTAATTCAGGCTACGCTTATAGACTATCTTGATGGGAAGCGCGATGCCAACGGTCATGACATTGTCCAAATTCTTTCAAAAGGTGGATTTCACATGCCGTTTAGGCACGACCTTACGGTGCAAACCCGTAAGTACGCGAGGAGAGAGATGATAGCCGCATCGATCGATCACATGTGGCACAAAGAGAATCTTTGGATAGTCGCTGCGAAAACGGAACCGAACACGCCATGCTCTCAAGACGGGAGGATTCACCCGGCAGCGAAGGTCTGTCTTGAAGAATATCCAGACTTCGTTTTCTTCGCCGGTGGCATCGACAATCGTCGTCCGAAAGATAAGGAACGCCCACATGTGCATCGATTCCCCGGTCTGCAGACGTTAGAGAGCAAGTCAACCCAGCTCTCGCTTCCACAGCACAGCTGACAAGTTCTTGCAGAACACAAAGGGGATGATACCTTCTACGGTCTCGGCTTGGAAGATGTGGTTCGGTCATCCTTCATGAACTATCGCCTGTCGAAAAACAAAGAAACGGACCTGAAGACGGCGATGGACACCATGACTGCCGACGCGATACAGACCAGTATTGAAAAGAATCACGTTCGTGGTTTCGCCATAGCCGTATGCTACAACCCCGGGGGCGAGGCATTTTCTAGCCTCAACGTCTTTGATGGCTCTATGAACTATCCCTGCATGTGCGGCGACTTTCCATACAAGACAGTACATTCAGATCAAAATGACGAGAGCGATGATTTTGCCATCCGGAGTGGGCTTGTCTACAACAACGATTGGTGGACATATTGTCACAGCAAAAAGAAAAAGCATGGCATGGAGTGCCACAGTAAACGTAAGGGCTGGAATTGCAAGGCCAAGGTATGGGAGAAAAAGAAGCCTGCAAAAGGAATATGCGATCACGGGCTTTTTAAGAATTGCGTGAACTGGAAAAAACACAAATCCATGGGGCGTCTTGATGAGGGATGGGAAAAGAGATCTCTCTCAGGGCATGAAAGCGAAGTCATGGCGGCAAACGCTTCTATCCAGCTCGAAATCTAATGTACTGTGGCGCAGAGCTCCTTTTATTCTTTCAGACTGGATTTCAGCCCTTTTCTTCCTCTTCATAAAACAATCCGCGAGTTCTTGCGTGCGTTTCAAACGCTACTCGGGAGAGATCGGGCCAACGAGAGGAGCTTAGATGCCCTTCTCTTGCCTCAATCCTCGGTCGTGTTAGGAAATTTTTCTTGTCCGCGTGTTTCTTTGTTTGTACTCTAGGAAATGGTTGTACCTCCCATGCGCAATGCAGCTAGAGCGGATGAATTTCGTCATCACCGCCATGATCTCGCTCGTCCTCAACAAACGAAGAGAAGTGGAAGTGCCGTCGAGATAGCGTGGCACAGAGAGCGTGTTGAGCGATCCGCGCGAAGTGTGAGGGATCTCCATCTTCTGCGGAAGCCATGAGATGGCTGCTCGAGAACGAGGCCCGGGCGGGTGCCATGGCTCAGAAGATGTGACCTTTCGCAGTGTTCGACCATTGAGAATCGAAATCTGCTGCCATCATGTCGAGGGCTGGTTTGATTCTCACTTGCTGTGGTTGGATTGGCTGGTTCCAGGCTTTACTGGACTCGCTGCTCACGAGGCATCCCACCTCACGAGATGGAAGCTGCGGGTGGAAGGTTGGGGTGGAGTGTGGCGGCAAGGCGGCGATCAGCCCCCGCAGGCCCCACTGCGGAAGGCCGCGCGCTCAGGAACCACAGGCAAGCAGCAGGAACGTGGCCGCCAGCTACTGCCCATCCCAGAAACTCCTCCAACCTCAACGACCCGGCCGCTCCAACTATTCGCACACCAGCGTCCCGGGCCCAATCCAGTCAGCCGACCTTACTGCCGTCACCATGCGCTTCTTCGCTGCCGTCCTCGCTCTCCTGCCTCTGGCCCTCGCGCTCGACAAGCCTATCGACATCGAGGTGACGCACAAGGTCGACTGTGAGCGCAAGACCGTGAGCGGCGACAAGGTCGATGTCCACTACCGCGGCACCCTTGAGGCTGATGGCACTGGTGCGTCGCAATCCCAGCCCTCAGGCTTTGAGCCTCCCGTCCTCTCGCCACCTGGCTGACAACTCCTTCCCTGCACAGAGTTCGACGCCTCGTACAACCGCGGCCAGCCGCTCTCCTTCACGGTCGGACGGGGCATGGTGATCAAGGGCTGGGACGAGGGTCTGCTCGACATGTGCGTCGGCGAGAAGAGGAAGCTGACCATCCAGCCCGAGGCCGGCTACGGCTCTCGCAACGTCGGCCCCATCCCGGCCAACAGCGTGCTGATTTTCGAGACCGAGCTGGTCGGCATCCACGGCAAGGATGAGCTATGATGGACACGCGGGCGGAAGGCAGTGCATGTGAGCTGCGACTCTACTGTCGCGCCGTTGAGAAGGGCAGACGTATTCGGCATATGTGCACAATGATTATGGCAGTGCTGCTATGAGCACTAAATAGCGGGCCACACAGACAGTACTTCCGGGTACAATGGACCGATTTTTGACACATTTATCCTTCAATGCATGTTTTGACTTCTTGCTTTCCGACCACCATCCAACACCTGCTCAGTCGCCATGCGACGCAGCCTCCTCCATGGCGATGACCGCATTGTCCAGCTCCCTAATTCTCTGTCCTATCCGCCTCCTGACCTCATCTGCGACCTCGCGGTTCTGGCCCTCGACAACGGCCTCGTACGCGTCTTTTAACTGGTCGAGAGCCTCTCTTGCTGCGGCGCGGTCATCAGCAGCGTATACGGTATTCCCCTCGGTCTCTTCCGCTGCGATTTCGAACTCGTCTCTGGCAGTTGAGTAGCTATCATGCATGAGCTGGATTCTTCCGCCAGGAAGCGCTTGGAGGACCTACAGCTCTTGGATCTCCTCGATCTTCTCGTCCGCGATGCTCTTGCTGCTGAACAAACGAGCTTGATTGCTGACAACGCTGGCGTGCCGGTAGGATAGCCTCGATGAAGGTGCTGCTCTCAACGCCGTGGATGGCCGCGAGCTTGTGCTGTGCGGGCGGAGAGCCGTGGAGACGGCCTGGCGGGCCTGCCTCGCGCAGGTTCGCGAGACGATGCGGAACGACATGATGGACGGATGAATGGCGGACACGCGAAAGACACGGGGTCAATTGGGAGCGGCGGTAACGGCGAAATCGGGATTCGATGACGACGTTGGCCTCTGGCAGGTGGGCTGCGCGAGTCAGCAGCGAACTGGAGACCCTGCATGAAATCATGGCCGCCATTCCTCAATCCGCCCCCGATCACCACAAGTCACACATCCACCCCACCCCGCGACATGCTCCTTGGAATCTCTGCACTCCTCGTCTCTGCAACCTTCCTGCTGTACAACCATCCGCCGCGGACATGGCTGCAGTTCTTCAGGGACTGGAGCGCCAGGGGCCTCGCCCCGGCCCCGAAGCCCGCCGCCAGGAAACCCGCCGCCTCGACACTAGATGATGCGAAACCAACGGCGCAGAGCACAACTATTCCCGATCTCTCAGAGAAACAAGGCGCGCGAAAGCCGCCTGAGAGCATACAGGTGCCGCGAATCGAGGATCCTCCTTCCGACACCGAGTCGCCGCAGACAACACCCAAAGCTTCGACCTTCCCGACCGTCCCGACCTTCTCAGTCGCCCCCGGCGACGATGAAGACGAAGAAGACAACCTCCCCCCGCCCTCCTTCCCCGCCGTGAACTCCGCGCAGCGCGCCTCAGGCTCCACGGCCCGTTCGCCGCCCAGGCTCAAGCCGCTTCCAACGCAGCCGCCAGCCTCCGCGATGATGCCACCGCCTCCGCGACGCCTCACACCCGCGCCGCCGCGGCCCAGCGGCGGGCTAATGCCGCCTCCACGCATGTCGGCAAGCTCGCTGCGCGGCGGTCCGGCCGGCCCGCTGCCGAACAGAGGTCCACCGGGGGGCGGCGGCAGCGGCAGCGGTTCGAACAGCCTGGCGCTTCCGATCAGTGGGGCGGTCAAGACGCCGAACCCGCGGGCCAAGGTGTCGCTGACGCCGGGGCACTCGCCACTGGACTGGGCGGCGCTGGTCAAGTCCGGGTCGAACCTGTCGGGGGTGCCGGCGCTGCAGCGCGTCACGCCGACGCAGCTGAAGGCGTACAACGGCCGCAAGAACAGGCGGACGGGCGAGGCGATGCCGGCGTGGTCGGCGTACCAGGGCAAGGTGTACAACATCACGCCGTACCTGCCGTACCATCCCGGCGGTGAGGGCGAGCTGCGGCGGGCGGCGGGCAAGGATGGGGAGAAGCTGTTCAACGAGGTGCATCCGTGGGTGAACTGGGACAATATGCTGAGCGAGTGCGTGGTGGGGATCCTGGTGCCGGAGCATAGCGCGGTGGAGAGCGGGGGGAGCAGTCTGGATGATATGGATTGAGGGCGGAGGAGCTTTGGTCTGACAGACTTCTCTTGCATTGATACCCCAGATTATAGACCGTATTATGCCTCTACAGTAGAGAAGCACTAGAAATACCGAGATGCAGATGAAAGGCCTCAGATGGTCGAATATGAGCTACTGCCCGATCTGGAGGGATTATTAAGAAAGTCCCGTGACCGCGCGTGCCTTCTGACTGGACCCCGCTCGCGTCGGCACAACTCGAACTCTCAACAACGCAGCCTGGCGCGACGCGACGCGACGCAGATCTCTCTCTCTCTCTCTATCTCGCTGTCTCACCAACACACCGCCGAAAGCACAACCGCAGACACTTCGATCTCACCCTCGCCATCCGCGCCTACGCATGCAATCGACGCGGCACCCACCCGTTCCACCCCCAACCGACCGCCGGGGGAAGAAATAAAAAGCAATGTGGCTCCTCAGCCACGACGGCGACCTCCTCGGTGGCAAGCGGCTCTGGCTGCGCCCGGGCACCTCGCACCTCCTCGGCCGCAGCCACGACGGCGGCCCCGACTTCAACATCTACATCGACGCCAAGACCGTCTCGCGGCAGCACCTCGTCATCACGGTCCGCGACGTGCCGCGCGGCGCCTCGCGACGGCCGGAGATACGCTCGGAGGTGGTGCTGCGGGACAGCAGCAAGTTCGGGACGGTCCTGGATGGGGAGCGGTTTACGGATGCGGAGAAGGTGGTGGGCGGGGAGGAGGATGAGAAGGAGGTGCATGTGGTGGGGTTGGGGAAGTGGGATGTGGCGTGGAGGTGAGTGCGGCCAGGCATGGGGTGTGGGATGGGGTTTGTGCTGACCGAGGCAGGCTTACGTGGCATCCGATTGTGATTACGATGAGTGGGAAGAAGCCGAAGAGGGTGAAGAGGAGGGCGAATGATGATGGGGGTGTGGTGGATATCATTGAGAAGCTCGAACCGTTTGATATCAAGGTTGTGCAGGATTACATGCCGGAGATCACGACGCATGTGATTGCTGCGAAGAGAAATACGCCCAGAGGCCTGCAGGCGCTGATCAACGGAAGGTACGTTGTGGATGAGCCGTGGGTCGCAGAGCTTGAGAGAAAAGCGATTGTGAGTGCGGAGGGGAAAGAGGAAGGGGGGTTGTCGAGGGCCCTGCTCGAGGAGGACTTCGACGGCAACTGGCCCAAGGAGATGGAATATGTGCCGGCTACGGGCCTGGAACCCAAGGAACGTCCAGCAGAGCTCTGGGCGCCGAATCCGGAGAGAGAAACCATTTTCTCTGGTTACACGTTTATCTTCAGCAACGTTCGGGTTCAGTTCGACCAGCTTGGTTCGGTGGTGATGCAGGGAACCGGAAAGGCCTTGATCAAAGAGGTCAAAACGGACTCTGATGATGTGGATGAATTTGTCCGATACGTCAAGAACGCCAGCGGTGAGGACAAGGCAGTGATCGTGGTACGGGTTGCAGAACCGCAAGGAAAGGATGAAGAATGGTGGGTGAAGTTCTACAATGCTGTCGACCTAGCACTCGGCCAGAGGAGCATCAATCAGAACGAATTTCTGGATGCTATTGTCATGAACGACGCGTCGGTACTGCGGCAACGCCTCCGGCCGGAAGAGGAAGACGAGGCAAATCCGAGCAGTATTCCTGGACCCCCGCCATCCACTTCAGGTACACAGTCTCGTTTCCTACCAGTCAGCTTCTGCTAACGATTTCCAGTAGGTCCATCTCAGGGACAAACGCAAGACCAATCGCAGATGCCACCGCCAGTTCTGCCGAGCGAATTACCACCCTCATACGAACAGGCTATCGATCCCCAGCCGCCGCGTCGACCAGCTCGCCGTGCGCTCACAACCTCGAGGTTCAGGGGTTTTGATGACTTTGATCCCAACGAACTACCTAAGACGCAACACGTACCAGATGACGACGAAATGCAAGAAGCCGGACCTAGCGGGCCCTCTAATACGCAATCACAACGTCCTGAGGCCTCACAAGCTCGTACAAGAGTAACGAGAGGGACAAAGAGACAGCATGAAGGGGAAGCAGCAACTATTGAGATTTCGGACGGTGAAGACCAGGAGGCTGCCGTTGACAAGCTCTTCCCTGCCACAAGTGCCATGAAGAGGCGCAAGTTGGAGCAACAGGTTGAAGAAGAAGCGATGGAGAACATTCCGGAGGCAAGAGACTCGCTGCCAAAGCCTAAAAAGCCTTCGATTGTAGCCCCTCGGCCAAAGGAAGAGAAAGAGATTATTAACCTGAAAGAACTGGCCAAAGTGGCGAAAAAACGTCATGCAGCAGAAGAAGAGGAACGAAGAAAGGACGAAGAGTCTCTACGAGAAGCCATGAAAGACTTGGACGTCGAAACGACGAAGAATCTCGCCAAGGTGGAGGAAATGGAGATCCGCCCTCGCAGCGAGCGAACAGGCAACGCGGAAGAACAAACCGGCGACGACGAGCGCTGGAAAGCTGAATGGAATGGTCGTAAGAATTTCAAGAAGTTCCGTAAGCGGAGAGCAGGTGACAACGACAGCGAGCCACAAGCCCCTCTCCGTGGCCGCAAGGTCATCGTTGCGCTCGAAGAAGTCCGGCTTGATGCTTTCACACCCGAGGACGACGACGACGATAGCTTCTTTAACGAAATGGCCTTCAACAGCGGCCGTAGCAGGTTCGGCAGCAGGCACGGCAACAGCCAGACATCCAGCAGCCATCACGCCGACAGAAGCGCCCGCGGCACCTCCCGCTCGCGTCCATCCGAACACGCAGACTCAGACGACGACGACGCCGTCTTCACCCGCACCGGCGTCGGTCGGCGCAGCGCCAACACGTCCCAGGACAGCGGCCCAGCAAATGCCATCTCCCTCCGCGCCGGCGCCGACGCCGAGATGCAAGACCTCGACCCGGCCGAAATCGCCGGCCAGCCCCGCAGCGAGTCCATCGCCGCCATGACCCGCGACGCACAGCGCCCCGGCACCGCCTCCTCCACCCGCTCCAAGGCCACCAGCGTCGCGGGCGGCACGGCGAACTCCAGGACTTCGCCGGCGCTGTCGAGCCAGATGCTGGCCGGCGACGGGACCACGCAGCAGCGGCCGGGCAGCAGCGCGAGTGCAGCGAGCACCACGACGGCGGCAAAGGGGAAGAGAGGCGCGATGGGCCCACCGGCGGGGGGCAGGGAGCCGCAGGCGAAGAAGGGGAGGAAGCTGAATGTGACGACGGCGGAGTTGGGTGCGGGGCTGGGGAAGCCGGAGAGTGAGGGGGAGAGCGATGACGGGAGTGAGGATGGTTTGAGGTTCGGGCAACGGAGGAGGTAGGGTGGCGTGCGAGATGCGTACCGGGGCAGATGGGATGGGTTCGGAAATGGATGGGCATGTTGTATCCGGGTGGGATGGTGGTCGTGTTGCTTATGGCCGAAGTAGTAGATTGCTGGGAGAAGAGAAGTGGTAGTTGGTAATGGGTATGGCTCATGGCTGATCTTGATATCCAGAGGTGACGTGTGTTGTTCAGGCGGAGGAGCTGTGCGCGTAAAGCCAGGCTTTCTTCGATGAGGAGGCTGAGAATCAGACATCTTATTGGACGCAATAAGGTATTTGGGGGCGGAAAGGTGTTTAAGGATGGGGAAAACAGGCCAGAAACTTGTCGGGGACAGCGCGTAGTATCATCTTGCTTGGGCGCTGGCCTCAGCCAGAAGATCCACTGGCGGGGGGTTGCGCCCTTCGAAGCCTGTGCTTCTCATGCAACACCAAAAGGCCGATGACACTTCTATAGAACAGATCGAGTCTGAAATCCACCATTTCACGAGATACACAATGAGGCAGAAGCTAATGCGCACAACGTTTGAACGATACTAAACCAAACCGAAGATGACACCAGAGATTGTGAAGACATTCAATGTCGATGTGCTCATGTGTAGAAAACTGAACATCATTCCGAGAACAAGACCAAACTTGTCGAGCACAGATGTCTCCCAGTCGGTTGCCAAAAGTATCGGCATCTCTGTCACTGACCCTGCTGGTGTGAGGGTACATGGCATGATGAACTTTGCGTTCATGCTCATTGCGCTTGTCCTTCCGGGGAAAGGGCCTACCACGGTCACACTCGTCCGAGCGGCACCGGAAGAGCTTGGTCTGCGTTGAGCACAGTTGTTTCCTTGAGTGTCGTGGAGGAACCGCGACTGGTGACTGGTACTGAAGTTTCCGTGAATTTGATCGGTATCACTGGGCCTGGTGGAGCTGCCAAGGTAGTCCTGATCCAGGGTTTGGCCAAATTGCCGGCCAAAGGTTGGGGAGTTTGCATTTTCGGCTGTAACCGAATGGTGGTAAATTGAGGAATGTTTGTCCCAGAGAAGCAGGTAAGCTGCCCATGCTGTCAAATGGTGTTGGGTGGCCAGATTCCTGCAAAATCTTGATAAGCCGAAGCACGTGTGCAGCACAAAGGAAAGAGAAGTGTGCCGTACAAATGCCGACGGTATTCAAGTGAGCTTCTGTGTAAGGCCGAGACAATGGAATGTGCTCTCGGAACGCTACCGCTACCTTTTCCTCGTCCAGAGCGGGGTGTTTCTTTGCTAAGGCAACGGCTTTCCCCGTAAGCTCTGGAGCATATGAGGCACAGAGACAGAACGAGGCTTTGGTGGTGTCCTGCACAGTTGAGCCATGTGCGCAGGAAAGCGGCTGGTCCGAAAGCTCCGTGTGTGGCCAAAGACAGGCCCTAGTGTCAGCCAGCCATCATCCTGCCTTTTTGGGTTAGTAACAGGTCCAAAATGCGAACACGCTGCGAAGCTGTTCCTGCTCCCCTCCCCCCCTCGCTCGCACGGCAAGTTCGTAGCCGGGCGGCAGATCAATGGAGAGCAGCTGTGCTTGACAACAGGTGTTCAGTGACGGACGCCGGACCCAGGGAGTCGGGTAACTTTGTACCCGTGCCCGAATCGAACCAAGACGGCCCACCGTCTGGTCCGGAGCCATGGCCGTCTTGCCCTGGGTTCTTCCGTCGACGGTCCGCGGCCACCGAACGGACGAGCATCACGTGATAGTGGCGGCGCCCGGCTGTTCGAAACAGTGAGCTCTTGCGCTGCGGTGGTGGGAGGCGACGTTACAACGGCTGCGGCTGGCGCTCCTTTGCACTCACTTGCGGAGGACTGGGGCCGGGCTGGCGGGCCGCGGTGTGGCAGGGCGTCCAAACGTGTTGGCACGAGGCTGTCGGTCTCGCATTGCGGAGGTTGCCGACGGCCCACGGGCAGATCCCTGGAGATGGCAACCAGGGACGGCCACACCAACACGGCGGAGCGTCAGCCAAACCGCGCCGCACTCCGTAAATAGCACGCGGCCATTGGGCCTTGGGCCTGCGGCCTGGCGCCGGGGGCTGAGGCGGCGAGGAAGCCTATCACGGCAAAAGCTGCGGCTCGAGGACCTTCGCCTCCCCTCGGACGACCAGTCCGTGCGTTGGACCTTGCCATGAAACGCCGTCGCTCTTCCTCCTCCTCCCTTCCCTCCCGGCCCTGACAACTCCAACACCCCAGGCTGCTCGCCTCCCTCTTGCCATGGTTCGCTGTCCGTAATATACCTGTAGACCTGTCCGCCCGTTGGATTGCCATCTCGTCCGCTCCTTACTTCTTCTCGACCCCGAGTCGGATCGCCAGTCGCATCATGATGGAGGCGCCGGAAGGAGCCGACGTTGTGCGCAACACCACTGCCGCCGCCACTGCCGGCACCTCGTCCGCCAAGGTGCTGGCAGGCCTCTTCGTCGCCGCCCTTGCATATCGCCTTTTGAGCGGCCCCAAGCGGGAAAAGATCCTGCCGACATGGGTCCCCATCGAGATTTTTGTGGCCAGTGCCTGTCTGGTGGCCGGCGGGGTGTGGCTGAAGTTGCTGTAAGCCGACGTCCCAGCATCCGTCCCTTCGTGCCCGGGGTTCTCACTGTCGCCCAGCTCGACCGTCCGCCGCTATGGCGGCTCGCTGTTTGGAATCACATCCCGGCACCAGGTCATCCACAACCTGCAGGGAATTGAGCGGCTCATGGCGCAGCCCTTCCACACCATGGACCACGAACCCGTTGGCTACACCATCACCACTCGTGTCTTTGGTGGCGAGGACTCGCCCGAGATGCGCGATGCGCTGAGCCGGTGCAAGAAGGAGCTGTTCGTTGCCGTCGAAAAGGGGTTCGTGAATGAGGCCGCCTCTCTGGACATGATCCAGCGAGCAGCCATCGGCAGCAAGACGTTCAACCTCGTGACCTTTTCTTCGAACCCCGACGACCTCAATCCCTGGGAGAAGTCTGCCGACCACCGGCTGATCCAGCCCGAGACGGACGCACAGGCCGGCATCGTGGAGATTGGCCTCGAGAGCATGATCCGCAACTACGGCGCTGAGATTGCCATCCCGCTGCTGTACGGCTCCGACTTCCTGAAGCGCAACCCGCAGCTCATCGACGACTTCTGGAAGTTCGACAACAACGTCTTCCCGCTCCGCATGCTCGGCCTCCCGGAATGGACTCCCATCAAGGCGATGCGCGAGGGAATCGCGGCCCGGACCCGCATCCTCGAAGCCCTGCAGACTCTCCACGAACGCATTGAGAAGCACTGGCGGGGCGAAGAGCTCGACTGTGACATGTCGGACGTCGGCCAGGTCGCGGTGGACAGAAGCAAGGCGTACGCGGCCCACAACGTGTCGTACCGCCACCGTCGCGACATCGACATGGGCCTGCTCTGGGGCCAGAACGCCAACACGCAACCGCTCATCTACTGGTTCGTCGTCTACATCCACGCGACGCCCGGCCTGCGCGACGCCCTCCGCCAGGAGATTGCCCCCTACGTCCCGCTTACCGACACGGCGCCCCTGCGCATCACGGGAATCGACTACCCGGGCCTGTCCCGCGACTGCCCGCTGCTGAAGTCGGCCTACCTGGAGACGTTCCGGCTGGCCAACGAGCCCTCGACGCTGCGCTACGTGGGCAGGCCCGTCACCATCACCGACGGCCCGTACACGCACCACCTGGCGCCCGGCACCTTCGTCACGGTCCCGCACGCCATCAACCAGCGCAACCCCGCCGTCTACGCCGACCCCGCCAGGTTCGTGCCCGAGCGCTTCATCGAGACGGACGCGGCCACCGGCAGACGTGTTGCGCGGTACGGCGCGCTGAAGCCGTGGGGCATCGGCGTGGGCATGTGCAAGGGGAGGACTTTTGCGGAGAAGGAGATCTTGGGAGTCGTGTCGGCCGTGATCAGCCTGTGGGACTTCGAGCCGGCGGACGGCGGGCCGTGGAAGGTGCCGGGCATGAATCCGGGAACGGGCGTCATGCGGCCGACGAGTGGTATCCGCATCCGGGCGAAGAGGAGGGTGGTTTCGTGATGGGGGAGGCGAGAAGTGCTGTGGCATCTTGCAACTAAAAAGAAGCGGAAGTGGGGGGGGGGAAACCCTACGTAACTAAGTTGGAGCTCGCCGATAAACCAGAGTGAGGGTTGTTTAGAGATGTATTAATGGCAGCATCCTCGACCAACCAGATCGATTGGGCAGCGGAACATCCACCCCGGCGGCTCCCCAACACCGCCGGATTGCCCAATCGAGCAAAGATCGGTCATCGCTGCGGACGCTCCGGCACGCAGCCAAATCAAAGCGGATCGAAACACCGCCCCGCTTTCCAGATTCCCTGGGCGATGGCGCAGTGGGTCGGTGCTGCACGATTCAGGACGTCTGCCGGCCTACCAAGATGGTGCAAGAATCACGTGCAGTGTCGTCATCTACACCGTGCTGCTCTTAAGCCCGCATAACCGCGGGGGCATGCCGGCTCAGCAGCCGACACGAACTCTCGTCGCTCTGCTCCTCGCCGTTTTCTCTCGCGCGTCGTTGCCGGCCAGTTGCGCGGCACCAGCGCCCGTGTACCGCCATTCGCTGGCAGCTGTAAAAAGAGGGGAATCAGGGATGGATCGCAGATCACACAACACCAACACCATGGTAACACCTGCGACGAACGGCTCTGCGGAGCACACTAATGGCCACGCCAATGGCGCGGAAGCGCCCAAGAAGAAAATGATCCTGAACGCTTTCGTGGAAATGTGTAGGTTGCTGTCTGCCACGGCGCCCTCCGCCCCCACACCCCGCCCCTGCCCAGTCCAGACCTCAACCCAAGTAGCAAGTCCAGAATGAAGCACCCCCCCAAGCTCACCAACCCAGGCAGCGGCCACCAATCGCCGGGCCTCTGGCGCCACCCGGACGACCAGTCCACGAACTTCAACAACATCAGCCACTGGACCGACCTCGCCAAGCTGCTCGAGGCGGGCGGCTTCCACGCCATGTTCATCGCGGACGTGCTGGGCGGGTACGACGTGTACAAGAAGAGCCTGGACGAAGCGGTGCGGTCGGGCGCGCAGTGGCCGGTCAACGAGCCTATGCAGGTCGTGCCCGCCATGGCCGCCGCCACGCGCTCCATCGGCTTCGGCGTGACCGTCAGCACCACCTACGAGCAGCCGTACCACCTGGCCCGCCGCCTCAGCACGCTCGACCACCTCACCGGCGGCCGGTACGCCGCCCCTCCCCTCCCCTCCCCTCCCCGCCCAAACTGACACCCCCCACCCCTCCCGCAGCTGCGGCTGGAACGTCGTCACCGGCTACCTCGACAGCGCGGCCCGCAACCTCCTCGCCGGCGCGCCGCAGCCCGACCACGACGCCCGCTACGCCATGGCCGACGAGTACATGGAGGTCGTGTACAAGCTGTGGCAGGCGTCGTGGCGGGGCGACGCCGTCGCGCTCGACCGCGCCGCGGGCGTGTACACGCACCCGGCGCGGGTGCGGCCGATCAACCACGCAGGCCGCTTCTTCACGGTGCCGGGCCCGCACCCGTGCCAGCCCAGCCCGCAGCGCGTGCCCGTCGTCATGCAGGCCGGCACCAGCGCCGCCGGCACCGCCTTCAGCGCCAAGCACGCCGAGGTCGTGTTCGTGAGCGGCCACTCGCCCGCGAGCTGCGCCGCCGGCGTCGCGCGCGTCCGCCAGCGCGCCGCCGCGGTGGGGCGCGACCCGCGCGCCATCAGGGTGGTCGCGAAGGTGTGTCTGGTGCTGGGCGCGACGCGGGCGGAGGCGGAGGCCAAGTACGCCGAGTACGCGCGGTACGGGGACGTGGGCGGTGCGTTGGCGCTGTTCGGCGGCTGGACCGGGTACGACATGGACGAGTACGGCGACGACGAGGAGCTGCGGCTCGTGCAGACGAACGCGATCAGGAGCTACATGGAGGCGCTGGGGAAGCACCAGCCGAAGGTGGGGAGGTGGACGAAGAGGGTGCTGGCGGAGCATCTGGTCGTGGGCGGGCTGGGCGGCACCATCGTGGGGGCGCCGGCGGCGGTGGCGGACGAGTTGGAGCGGTGGATGCGGGAGGCGGACGTGGATGGGTTCAACATCGTGGGTTCCTCCTTCGTTCTCCTTGCGAAGTCGCCGCCGTGCTGACCTGCGGACTTGCTGTCCCCCCGCCCCCTCAGGCCTACGCCCTCATGCCCCAGTCCTTCGTCGACGTCATCGACCTCCTCATCCCCGAGCTCCGTCGTCGCGGCACCTTCTGGGACGGCTACGAGTTCCCGGACGCCACCCTGCGCGAGAACCTGTACGGTGTCAGGGGCCAGAACCTGCCGCCCGACGACCACCCGGCGTCGCGGTACCTGTGGAAGGCCCCCGCCGCGGGGGTGGAGCCGGCCGGGGTGAGTGACGTGAAGGTGGATGCGGGCACGGATGGGACGAATGGGGCCGATGGGCACGCGTCGACGGGAGGATACGGTCCGGCGTGGGTGGATGATGCGTTTGATCCGGTTTCGTGCCAGCTTGGGTAGGTCGGGGAGGCCTGTAGATCGGCACGAGAGAGTATGGGATGAAAAGAAGAATAGGGTGGAATATTCCGGCTTGCTCGGACTATGCGGGCAGCTTCTTTCGGCGTATTTGTTATGACGTGAAAGTGGGAGGTGATGGTGTTGGTCGATCGAGTTGCTGTCGTTTGTACAATCAAGGTGCTGTTGAGCACAGAGGTCGGTCGAAACAAAGAACGGTAAACTGACAATGGACACTCGATTATTCAGAAGACCGCAGAAGGAGAAGCCATATCTCAGTAGACTCAAAGTAGACTTTGTTACCAGCCATGCCCCTCACACTGGTGCATGCAAGTGGTTAATGAGCCAGCAGCTGTCTTCCAGGAGCAAGGTTCAGCTTACCCCGGGTATTCAAAAGTAAGGAACAGTTGATTTTCTTTGCATTCCTGAATCCTTATTACTGGGTGTAGAATACTCACGCTCATGCCACACTTTCTGGCGTCATGGGTGGGATTTTGAGAGATGCTCAGCTCGACGTTCTCGTAGGTCCTTTGTTTCATTAGGCTCCATTTGCTCGTGAAGCACAATCAAACCCGTTTCTGCCTCGTATGCTTCCACAGAGGATCTACATCGATGTATTACGTGTGCTCTGCGCACGGACATGCAGCCAGACGAATAGTATGCCCACGCTCGGTTCATCCCTCCCGAAAGATCTCGGACGCAAGAGAGCCCCGAAACTCAAGCTTCCCATGTTGGGTGTTTGAGCTCAAGTGAACTCGTTGAAACCCCTGCCGGCCTGCGTCCAAGCCTGCTCCTTGATGTCTCGGCGAATCTGTTTGGGGAAACATGCTCGGCCAAGACCACTTTGGAACTGTTGGATTCGAGGAGCTCCGCACAGGCTAGTCCCGAACCGAGATCAGGCTTGTCGCAGCCATGACGTGCTTTGACTTTTCTTTCGACTGCAGTAGCTACTTGAACGGTCAGCGGAAACAAGTCTCAATGGGAGCGCTTCCGGTTTGAGACCAGAAATCGGTCTATCTCGTGTCCATCGACAAATCAACACTACTTGAAGCAGAACACCGTCTCCACAGACTTAGAAAGACACAACGGGAAAGCTTTGATGCCAGCCAGTCTGGTTGATCAGAGCGTAGCATGGATAAGGACAGAGAGTAAGCATGGCGGGCCAGTACACTTCAAGCTTAGCGCGGCCGTGCCCGGAAGTCTATTTATGTAAGTGGTCCCCGACGAAGAAGCCGAAGCAGCTTCTACAGCCACGCTTGGCAACTGCCTGCACACGCGTCTTGCAGACACTTTGCACAACGCCTGAGCCTCTTTTAAAGTTTGTGGGGTTTGCGTCACCGCAGCCGGCTGGCCGGTTGCCGAATGCGGCAACGCATACACAACTCCAAGCCTCGCCTCGACACCACCGACATCAACGCCCGTCCATCTGGCCCAACAGGTGGTCCTTTCTGGTCACCGCTTCCCGATCTCGTGCAGATGCCTACAAAGACATGCACACAAACAAGCACAGCACCCCGTTGGAGGCCGTGCGGCCCAGAACGGGTAGAAAGACGGGTATAAAGGAGCACTCCTGCCCACCACAACGGCATCCAGCTCACCAGCAAGCCTCTGCATCCCCGACAACCGCTTTGAAACTCCTGCCCAACCTCCTTCAACCCCTCCCAAAACCCCCGCCAACCCCTCCCCCAACCACCACCGAAAATGCGCTCCCAACTCCTCCTCCTCCTCCTCCTCCTCCTCCTCCTCCTCCTCCTCCTCCTCCTCCTCCTCCTCCTCGCCGCCACCAGCGCCCTCCTCGCCCACAGCGCCACCCTCCCCCACCCGAACGCCGCCGTCCCCGCTGCCGCTGCTCCGGGCACCAACGGCCTCGTCGGCAAGCCTGAAGACTCCTACGTACTGCGTTTCCGCTCCCGAACCGCAGGCACTTCACTGACTCCTCGACAGAACAAGGACGGCGGCTACAAGGACGCGGACTACCCCATTGACGACAACGACGGCGACGACGAGACGGACGCGCGTGCCCGGCGCGGGTTGATCGAGAGCCTGCACCGGAGGTTCGTTGCTGGGAAGAGGGGTGGAGATGATGGTTGCGCCGACGGTGACGACGATGGTTGCGATGATGGTGATGGGTACCACGCCGGCCGCAAGGCTAGGCGCGGAGGTGATGAGGAGGAGGAGGAGGATTGTGATGACGAGGACGATGTTAGGAATCGATAGTGAATTTACATTCAGCTACGTTCTATTTACAAGAAGAAGTTGCTAAGGAGTGGAGAGAGCTGCGAGAAATGAGAGACTAAATAGTAGCGCGGCGAAACGATGTTCCTGAACTAGTACTGTGCGTACAAGTCCTTTGGACTCTAACAATACCCCCCTCCTTCCGCTAAGGCGTTGTACAACGGAATAAGAATTAATATAAGACAAGGTTTCTCTTTTACTTCGTCATTTTTTTTTTTGATATTTCTCGTACGAGATATAGGTAGTAGGATATAGTATCTCTACTCCTGGATTCTCGTACGAGAGGCAGCAGACTTAACCCATGCCTTACATGCGTCGGTTTCCTTTAGAGCTTCGTATGGTTCCCAGGTGGGTTTTGCGTATCCAGTCCAGTGTACTAGTAATAGTCGTTTCTGCCCTCGTCCCATGCCTTTATATCTCTCTGCAGAGATTCGTTCAACGAACCAGAGGTCTCCCTGCTCCGTGTGGATAGCGGGTGGTTGCGCGTCGTCTGTAGACTGATAGGGAAGAGGATCCGTGGCTGCTGGTCGTACGAGGTCGACGTGGAAGACTGGATGAACACCAGGTGGTAGGTCAAGCCTTACGTTGTGTGGAGAGATAACCTCTAGTACCGTATACTTCGCATTTTTCCAGTCGAGCTTCTTGGAAGGACGATCCGTACGGATGTTCTTTAAGTTTAGCCATACCTTATCGCCGACCTGGTATCGTGGGGCGGCCTGTCTATGCCGGTTGGCTTGGTGCTCCGCTGCTTGCTGTGCCAGTGCCATTGCCGCTTGGGCCCATTCTACTCCTTTTTGAATAGTTCGTACAATGGCTTCCCCTTTCTGGATGGGGTTCTGTGCTTGCGTTTCTTCGATGTCTCGTACGTCTGCTTGTTCTGGGAATGGAGTCAGGTTGTAGCCATGGGCGAGGAAGAACGGGCTAACTCCGGTTGTAGCGGAGGTTCGTCCGTTAAGTGCTAGTTCCGTAACTGGTAGTAGTTTGGCCCAGTCGTTCTGCGCGTAGTTCGTGTAGATACGGAGGCATCCTTCTACGATATCGTTTGTACGCTCAGTGGCTCCATCCGTCTGTGGGTGAAAGGCTGTTGAGAGCCGACGTTGTATCTTTAGTATCTGGCAGATTCGTTCCCATGCCGCGGAGGTGAATTGGGGCCCTCGATCCGAGACAATTGCGGCCGGTAGCCCATGTAGACGGTATACTACTCGTACGAAGGCCCATGCGACTGCTTCGGTAGTAATTTCCGCCATGGCTTTAAGGAGGACTCCCTTAGTGAGCCGGTCAGTAATAACGAGGAGGTTCGTACACCCTTCGCTTTCCGGGAGTCCTGTGATAAAGTCCATCGAAAGTTCCTGCCACGGCCGGGCTGGAATTGGCAGCGGTTTCAGTAAGCCGTGTTTCTGTTCTCTCCAGGCTTTCGTACGGCTGCATACGTCGCAGTTTCGTAGGTATCGGCGGATATCGTTTGCCATACCTGGCCAGAAGTAAAGCCTTGCTAGGACCGCGTAGGTTTCTGTCCGCCCGGGGTGTCGTGTCATCGGGCTTGTATGTGCCGTCTCTATTAGCCTCGTACGAAGTTGTTCCGCTTGTGGAACCCATAGCCGTCTACGGAACCTGAGGAGGCCCGTTGTTGTCAGATCGCATTCACCAATAGAGACCTTGTAGGGAATCGGTGGGGTAGATCTTCGGGCAGTATTTCGTACGCAGGCTTGGGCTTCCTGATAGATCGGATCTCGCTGAACTCCGAGATCCCAGCCATCGTCCGGGTACGGAGGTGGAGTAGTTGTAACCAACGTCGATGATTCTTTCTCTTGATGAGGCTGAACTTCTCGGCTAGCACCGGTCTGAGGAGACTCGTCAGCTTGATATAGCCGGGTTTTCTGGCCTTTATTATTCCTGGGGGTTGATTTCTCGGCAAGGCGCTTTGAGGGTCGTATGGGTAGTAGCCGCAGTGCGGCGACTGTTTGTGGATGCGGGCCGCCGTTTGCTTGGAGTAGTTGGAACGTACGAGAGCGGATTCTTGCGTCGTCTACGGAGCGCGGTAGGTCCTGCTCACGCCTAGAGAGGGCATCCGCTCTATCATTGTCTTGTCCAGGCCGGTATTGGAAGTGAAAGTCGAAACGACTAAGGAAGAGAGACCATCGTACGTGACGTTCGCTAAGTTTGCGTGGTTTCATAAAGTACTCGAGGTTCTTATGATCAGTAATAACCTTGAACCCTCGTACGGAACGGAGCTCTGCGTCCCATTCCTCGAAGCACTTAATAATCGCCAGGAGCTCCTTGTCGTAGATTTCGTAATTACATTCCGCGGGGTTCATTTTCTTAGAGAAGTAGGCGCATGGTCGGAGTAGTCCGTCTTCGTCGTACTGGGAAAGGACTCCCCCTATGCAGTAACCGGAGGAGTCGGCCTCTAATATTGTCGTACGATCCGGATCAAACGTAGCAAGGACGGGCTCCGTTGCGAACATCTTTTTAAGGAGTTCGAAAGCTTCGTTGCACACGGCCGTCCACCTGAACTGGGTATCCTTCTGCGTGAGTTGTGTAAGAGGTCGTACGATGTCGGAGAACCCCTTAATAAAACGTCGATAGAAGTTCGCGAACCCTAGGAATCCTCGTACGCCTTTAACTGTAGACGGTGCTTGCCATTCCCGAATCGCCTGCACCTTCTTAGGGTCCATTTGGATACCTCGTCCGGCGGTAATAATGAATCCTAGGTAGATGGTACTCTGCTGTTCGAACTCGCATTTATCAATGTCCAGATAAAGGCCTGCTTCCTTAAGCTTATTGAGCACTCGTCGTACGTCTTCTCGATGCTGTTTCTTGCTCCCGTTTGTGTACACGAGTATATCATCGAGGTAGGCGGAGCAGAACTCGTCCAGGTACTCGCGTAGACACCAATTAATGTACTTCTGAAATGTACTTGGCGCATTCGCTAGGCCAAAGGGGGTAACAAGCCACTCGTATAGTCCATACCTCGTACGGAAGGCTGTCAGCCATTCTTGTCCTTCCGTAATACGGATCTTGTGGAAGGCCGCCGATACATCAAGCTTAGTAAACCACTTTGCCTTACTAATCTGGGAGAGTGTCTCATGGATAAGTGGTAGCGGGTAACGGTCCTTCTTAGTAATTGCGTTAAGGGCTCGGTAGTCTACGCAGAACCGGAGACCTCCGCCGGGCTTTCGTACGAAGATTACGGGCGCTGCTGCAGAGGAGTGGCTTACGCGGATAAAGCCCTTATCAAGTAGGTCCGTAAGCGTTTGTCGTAGGACCACAAGTTCTTCCTTTGTCATGTTGTATAGCGGACCCCATGGGGGTTGATGCTCAACTCCTTTGTCGTCCAAGGTCAGTTCAATCTTGTGATCGACTGCGGGACCCCGGTGGGGAGGTAGTTTTCCTGCTTCCTTAGGGGAGAATAGATGCAGGAAGTCCTGCAACCAGTCGGGGAGTTTCGTACGAGGATCCGTCTTGGTTTTCTTCTGTAAGGCTTTCTGAATGTCGGCCATCGTGACTGCAAAGACTTGTGTACGAGGTCCGCTTTTCTTCCGTTCTTTCTTCGACTTTTGGAAGTGGAGGTTCATTGCTGCTGCTGAGATTTCAGCAATATTGAGTTGGCGGGAAGCGTGTTGAAAACGATTTTTTAATCGTACGCCACTATCCTGTAGGTAGAGTCGTCCTCTCTTTAGCTCTAGCCTTGCGTTCTGTTTCTTAAGAAAGGGCGTTCCTAAGATGAGATCGTATTCCAATGTATCCGGTAGTACGTAGAAGTGGACTCCTTCTTCTTCGTATTCGTCGATGTCTATCCGTACGACTACGGCATCTGTAACTGTAATGTCGTCTCCTCCTATTCCGCTTGCCTGTCTGGGTCGGATCGGGATGGTGGTTAGTCCGGCCCTTCGTACGAGTCGTTCGTTAATGACTCCATAGCAGAGGCAGCCGGTGTCAATAAGCGTGCGAGCGCTTATTGTACGGTCGAGGATTGTATTCACGAGGAAGGGGTTATCGTGCATCGACTCGCGCTCGAAAATCTTCCAGTTCCGATACTGAATTGATTTTGTATCTATCCCTCGTACGCGACTTAGTCCGAGGGGGTTGCGTTTCCCGATTCCTCGCCACTACTATCAGACAGTTCTTCTGCGGGGGTAGAGACGGCTGCCACTTTTGGTTTCGCACTAGTAGGACGGCGTGCTGGGCCCATGGGGCACTGTCGTACGTAGTGCGAGGGGTCTCCACAGCGGAGGCACTCATCCGACTCACGTCGTTTCTTCAAGACGTCCTCCGTAACCCAGCGGGCGGGCTTCCGTTTAGTCGTTAGGCGCTTCTTCCCACGTACGGGGTCGGCCCAAAGTGCGGCGACTTTAGCGTTCGACGGTTCCCAGTCCATTCCTTCTGGCTCATCCCTAGCTTGGTAGTGGCTGCCCGAAGGATTCGCGTGTTGCCCCTTCTGGGCTTGGGCAAAGCGCTTTTGTTGGTCTTCGATTAAGCGGATACGCTGGCAGAATTCGTCGTACGTTGTCGGGGGGACGG
This sequence comes from Neofusicoccum laricinum, assembly GCA_029906385.1. Taxonomy (NCBI): domain Eukaryota; kingdom Fungi; phylum Ascomycota; class Dothideomycetes; order Botryosphaeriales; family Botryosphaeriaceae; genus Neofusicoccum; species Neofusicoccum laricinum. The sequence goes on along the minus strand of CP123719.1, from coordinate 1,342,154 downwards.
TGCCAATTAGCCCTTGGTGTAATTTCGGGTTTAAGGCTGCTTCTAGGAACCCGATCTTTACGTTGTCCTGCCAACTCAGGCCGCCTGCTTCGACTAAGGTTTGGTCAAAGTCCGCAAGGAACGTACGGAGGCCTTGTTCCTTCTGTCGAACTCGATTGAGTTTGGCGAGGGCTTTAGTTTGAATGTCCGGGTCTCGGAAGGTCTTGGAAAGAGCGGTGAAGAAATCTTCCGTACGAAGCTCTTCCCCTGCGTTGTTCTTTGCCTCGATCCATGGTAGCAGTCTCTTCGCTGCTTTACCTTGGAGGCGGCTGTAGGCGTAGTAGACCTTCTCTTTCTCCGTACGATAGACCGCTTCGTCGACGATAAGCTTGGTACGTAGGTTGTGCTCGAACTGGGGGTACAGTGTAGGGTCGTCGCCGTTGAACCTCTCGACATCCGGGAAGCGGGCCTTCGCTGGGACCGTACGATATTCAGTACCCTCTGTCGTGTGTTGGGTAGGAGGTTCGGGCTCGGCTGTTGTACCGGCATCGTTGGTGCGGTTCGCAAGGAGATTTCGTACGGAGTCTTCCAGCGCTTGGTAGCGGTGTTGGTTCTGCTGCTCCGTATTGTTGAACTGTTCCGAAAGTCCTCGTACGAGATCCACTAAAGCGGAGAGGACGACTTGGGGGTCTTCGTTGTTCATGGTGCGTTGTATAGGAAGGACGCCTTCCTATAGTTAATAATGAGCAACTTCTAATGTTAGGAATCGATAGTGAATTTACATTCAGCTACGTTCTATTTACAAGAAGAAGTTGCTAAGGAGTGGAGAGAGCTGCGAGAAATGAGAGACTAAATAGTAGCGCGGCGAAACGATGTTCCTGAACTAGTACTGTGCGTACAAGTCCTTTGGACTCTAACAGACGATGGGGATAAGCGTCGCCGGAGGGGTGAGCCCATCGAGGACGAGGACTGCGACGATGAGGGTGATGGTGGGGATGCGAAGGTTCGTCGCCGCGGCGTTGCGAAGAGGGGCGAGCCGGGTGATGGTGATGTTGATGAAGACTGTGACGACGAGGATGATGGTGGGTACCGTCGTCTCGGGAAGCGTGGAGGGGATGATGGGGACGACGATGAGGACTGTGACGACGGTGACGACGGTGGATATCGCCTTGGGAAGCGTGGCGACGACGACGGGGACGATGAGGACTGCGATGAAGACGACAGCGAGGGTGACGGTGGCTACCGCCGCCGCCGCATCTTCAGGGCTTGAGTTCTCCAAGTCCTCTATGAACTCAGTGCTTCTCAGAAGCTTGGATACGCTCAGCAGAGCTTGCGTTGCCTTGCACGTGGCGGAGGCAGAAATCTTTTTTTTCTTTGTGCCGACCAACTCTTTCCACTCTTTTCTTGCTGAGTTCCTCGTCTATCTTTCGTATTCTTAAATGGAACAAATTGTGCCGTACTTCGTAACAAAGCAAAGTACGAAAGGTACTGTCGAACTGGCAAAAAGTACGACGCCGCACTGCTGCCAGTGCGTGCTAATGGGCATTATATTGTCTGACAGGTACGAGAGCCGCAGCCCTCGTCATTCCGTGTTCCCGCAAGTCCGTCATCTTCACTTCCTGCTCGCGATTTGCCAGCCTGGAGAAACTATAAAAAAAGTCAAGACGGAAGGAGCAGCTAAACCTTCAAGAACTTGATCATCCCTTCGTTGTTCTTCTTCAACTTCGTCCGCATCCCCTCCGCCCTCGCCTCCATCATCTCCCTCTCCTCATCCCCAAACTCCCCCCACCCCATCCAACCCATGAAACAGCAGCGGCAGCGTGCCCGACTTCCACGACGGCGCCTCACCCAGCCCGCTCGCCACCAGCGTCACCACCAGGAACACCACGCTCAGCAGCACCAGCGCGCCCGGCACGACGAACCACCTCTTCCGGATCTTGACGTACGTCTCGGCCACGACGGCCTGCGCCTCGACAAAGTGCCTGCGCCCGCCCCAGCGCGCGTCGGCGGCCTGCTGCACCTGGCCGGTGATGCCGTCGGCGACGGCGCCGAACGCCGCCGGCACGCTGAGCCGGTGCAGGAACGCGCGGCCGAAGATCTGCTCGAACTTGGTGTCGGGCGTGTAGGCCACGTCGCGCAGCGTGAATGCAAGCATGTCGCCGAAGAAGTACGACGTCACCAGGAAGTCGTTCTTGCCCACCTCGAAGACGCGACCGGAGGAGGCGGCCGGGGCGCCGAAGGTGTCGTCGTAGATGCGGGCGAGCGCGTCCGGCGCCAGGGCGAGGGCTGGGTACTTTTGCGCCGTTTTGGCGAGGTCGATGGCGTAGACGACGGTCTCGGACTGGGGGCTGACTTCTTGCCGGATGAGGGGGAGGTCCCATCGGGAGTAGTTGTATACGGCATGTAGCTGTCGGTGGTCTGTGGTGCGGTGCGTTAGTAAAGCGTCTCGGTCCAGGGGTTGATGCGCTTGCGTTCTGGTACGAGAAGTTTTGGTAAAGCTTTGCGCACCAGCTGATTCTGCCTTCCGTAATCTCGGGCGTCCCCCTGATGTAATCAAATCGGCCGTCTCTGTTGTTGTCTGTGGGTCTCCAGTACTTGTCGAATCGCCCAAGAACAAATTTGGTCATGAGTCCTGTGTCGCTGTACTCGTTGCTTTTGTTTACGTTTGAGGCGTACCATGACGCGCCTCTGGCAAGGTGATTCCCGGTCTGGTTGTGCATTATGGCATCGTACGAAATGTTGTAGCTATCACTAAGGCCATCGAAGTGTCTGACCACGCAAGGGTTGTCGGTCGAGGGATAGCATTTTGAGTCGGTTTATGTGCTCGCATCAGTGATGTCTTCGGATTCGCTGCAGACCCCAAGGGACAGAAATTTCGGCCAGGTGCAGTTGCCATTGGCACACGATGATGCCATCAGCCGTGTCACGTCGAAAACTCCATCGAAGAATGCGCCCTGGATGAACTGGGCCGCTTCGAATGCTTTGATACTCAAGCGTCAGCTACGTTTAACTTCCTGTCAGCGTTGATACTTACGCTCATCCTGTATCTCTGGTGAGCTCTCTGTGTTGTACGCTTGAGCAACATAAATGCCACTCTCGTCGAGCCCCTTGAGCTCGTCGAGCGGCGGCATTCGAGTTCTGGTCTCAAACGAGACTATCTGCTGGGCCAGCGGCTCCATAGTCAGAGCTCCAACCATGATCAGCGCTCCCATCAGCGCAATCCACGACTTGAGCTTTGTCTTCCAGGGAAACACGAACGCGCCCCAAGGGCCGCGGCTGGCCTCGTCGAAAGCCTCAATCTCCACCAGCGGGCGGCTCTTGAGCCAGAAGTGTCTCCACTTCAGCTGACTGAGACACTCTGCCACAGGAAGCAGCATGGACGTCTTCGCGATGGTGATTAGGGTGGATATGAAAGTGTTGGGGCCCATGGCCCATTTCCACTTCGACACCGGCTGGTCATCGAGGTAGGGTAGAAGTACGAGGATGACAACGGTGCAGGAGACGCTCAGAAGGCAGCCGCCCATCTCCCACAGCCACCATTCTTTGATCCATTGCTTCCGGCGGGAGGTCCGACGGCGGTTGATGGGGCGTTCGTGGGCGAGAAGGCTGGACTTGTCGCCTTTGGGCTCGTCAGGAAGAAAACCGAAGCCGGGAGTCGACGGGCTGAAGAGAGATGAGCCGGCCCCGGAGGACGTGCGCGAGCCGTGCAGTGTGCTGGACCGGCTGAATCTCGAGTGGTGGCTGGCTGGTGACGGGAAAGCGCTCAAGTCGAACTCTTCATGGTTGTGGCCAGGACTTGATTGCCCCGCAACAGAGAAATACGGGTTCATTGTGCTGGTCTCCGGTGGTGGACGGGAAGAAAGGACGAGGCGTTGAGCTGTCCCGCGCAAGGCTGTACTTCAAACATTATGTAGGTGGGACACGGCTTGGTCCCGAAGAGCCTCGCACTTGTGCGTCGGGAGGGCTACACCACCGTTGCTCGGTGGTGCCAAGGTCGGGCTGCATGGCTTTGAATGAGCAGCGAATGAGTTGATTGAGGCTGGTTGCGATGTTATCTATTGGCTGTTCATAGGTAGAACGGCTGAGAAACGGCTGCATACATCTGTTCACCACTCGATCCCGTCTTAACTCCGCGAATCTGGCCCCCAGAACTGCCTGGAGGATTCGGAACCAAGACACAACCCCTCACCACAGAGGAAGAAGCCGATGCTCATTTCTTTTTCTGAATAAATGTTCGGATAGCCACAGAATGTAGTAGTTTGTATTGACGTCAGCATGTCTCCCTTGCATATCCGCCGAAGTCGTTGCTTATCGCGCGGCGGCTGAAAGTACAGCCTTGCAGCGGCTCACCACGCAACTGCGGTAAGAGGCCGAATTGGGTATGTGCAGAACATCCAAAAATAGCACGGAGCAGCCATCGGCATGTTCCCGTGGCGTGCGTCGGCACAGTGCTCGGTCTCGGTGGGGCGGTACTTTGGGGGCCAAACATACTCGCGGCTTGATAAAAGAGGGCGAACATGCTTGGCAAAGATGGACATATGATATGCCTTAGTTCTGCGGCAGGAGGACCCGGTCACTGATCAGCTTGTCGGTGCTTCCGTACATGCAGCATGTGGCCAGCAACTCCCCGCACAACCGCCGGCTCGCATCGCCCAAGCTACACTCGGAAAATATTTCTCCAAGGCTTTCTGCTTCATTCGCACTGATGAACCAGCTGTCTGCTCAACATTAGAGACGTGACTTTCGACTTGTGCGCACTGATCACAGTTTGATGCATTCCGCCGACTCCTCTGAACCGCTTTCTTTTTTCTATCCTACCAACTTAATGACATGAACAAATCTTTTTGGCTTGAATCAGAACGGGTTCATTCCTATTCACGTAGCTCTTTTCCTGTATTTGCTGACCACAAGTATTCCTTAGCACCACATGGCTCGCGAGGAGTGCGCATTCTTTATGAACAAGGGTCAGGATTGGCTCCTAACTGTGGTTACACAACATCTGGTAATCGAACACGAATAGGATGGATCTTTCTGTTCACAATGCATATACCCCGCCTCACGTCAAAAGTCAGCCTCTTTGACGCAGAAATGGATAGAGCAATGTTGACGGCGGACGAGTTCGAGCAGGCACTGGCCCCGCTGGTGTCGTCGGCGCCGGAGAATGGTATCTTTCAAGACACAACTTTTCTCAAAGCCAGCAAGCTTCTTGCCCGATTGGGTAAGAAGGATTAGAGCCTGCGCCCAAGAACTTATACCGTTCTCCGCATTATCAACCGTGTAGATTACATGGATCAGTTCGTCACCGACGGCCTTCTCGATGTTCACCTTCCATACACACTTTCGACCCTGCCACCAAAGCTAAGCGAAGCAACTCGACACACGTTCATTTCTCACCAAAATGCCGTTCTGACAGCTGCAAAAGACATTGAGGTGGAAGATGGCCGCCACCGCCATTTCAACGTTGACACGGATGCCTACTTCAATTTACGTGGACTGTTGGGCAAAGGGAAGTTTGGTGTTGTTGATCGTGTTGAAGGACGGCTTTCTTTGGAGGAATTCGCCCGCAAACGGATCTACAAGTAACACCCGGACTTCAGACATCGAAAAGACGCAATCCGGTCTCTCGAGAACGGGCTGCAAAACCTCAAGCGACTTCGACACCACCACCTTGTCTCTTTTGTTGGGTCGTACACTGACAGAAAGTACGTCGCCATCTTGACGACGCCTATTGCCGATTGTGATCTTCGGTCCTTTCTTGCCCGCGCTCCGTTCCCATCCAACGAGCTTTCCATCATCCGTTCATTTTTTGGATGTCTCCGTGGCGCTGTCAAATACCTCCACCAGAAGCGAGTTCGACACAAAGACATCAAAACAGCCAATATCCTGGTCAAAAACCGCGAAGTGTACTTGACGGACTTCGGTACGGCACGTGATTGGAGCGAGCTCACCAAAGGAACCACTGATGACCCACCCGGTCCATACACCCCACGCTTCGCTGCGCCGGAGGTTGTCGACGCAGAGGAGCGGAATGCGTCGTCTGATATCTGGTCACTCGGTTGCTTGTATCTCGACATATTGGTAGGGACGACTCCGTTCGAATGTATTAGTACTATACTCATGGATTCTAGTGCGTTCTTAAAGGCTACAAAGTGGACGACATGCTTGAGTTTTTCGGAAAACATGGAAACGGCAACAAGTGGGCTTGTCGGAATCCGGATGCCCTGAACAAGTGGCTTCTCCACCTGCAAGAAAGCAAGATGGACAATGCCTCTCTCAAATGGATCCGGCAGATGCTCAATGTTTCCCGGCTGGATAGTCCCGCAGCCGACGAAGTTTTCGATACGATCTTGGCTCATGAGGATGAGAGCACTTACATTGGGCCTTGTTGTTCTGCAGAGGGACTATCCGACGTTGACAGCTCTTACCAAGGCTCCGTAGTTGGCGACTCCTTCGACAATGATCTTACAGTGGTAAGAGCCAAGCCGTTGCTACATGGTCATGATATCGAAAACTTCTCAACTCAATCTGGCCAAGGATACAACTGTAACGGCGGGCCTCTACCTCTAAGGATCAAACACCAAAGAGGGTGGTAAGCCGTGTGGGGGTTTACCTTGAGTGGGTACAAGGGAGGGTGTGAGAGAACGAAGTGACGAGCACACGTGACAGAACACTACGTGCGAAGGCCGTGTTACTAATCAATGGTGCGGATTGATTATTGAAGTTGACCACGAAGGTCAAGACTATACTAAGGAGTGTGGTTTATATACACGTAGGAGAGTTAACAATCTAGTATACTGCTCCGCTATGCTCTGCGGTTCTATGCACAGAGCGGACAGAGCATTATAACCTACTCTCGGTGCTCCGTGTTCTTGGCGGGGGAGCAGGCAGAGCACCTCTTGGCATCACGTGAGCCACGTGGGTCATTTCCCGTCTTGCGGGTGCACCCCACTTTCTTCCTTATCCTGTCCTTCCTCGACCCCGTAGGGGCTGTGCCGTAACAACAACGATACTTTGACCTACTGCCACCGTGTATCGTCAACCTCGGCCCGGCGTAAGGGAAAACTTGCCATTGGCGAACATCCATGTGGGACTCCGGAAGAAGGGGAACTCTCAGATTCATTATCTGATTCCCAAAACAATGACTTGGGTGACATTCTCATGCCAAAAACTCTCGAGAAGCAAGATCAGGTAGATTCAAGCATGCGAGATTCACAAAAGCCTCAAATCGCGGTGCACGAACCTATTTTCGGGGGTCAGGTCTCCCCTACAAAAAGTGCAGCAGAACGGGTTTCAACCCAGAAATCACAGGACTTGCCCAATAACCGTTCAACCGCAAAGGACGAACCAACGGGTGGCCATACATCATTGAAACAGAAAGATGCAACAAGAGCCAGAACATTGACCTCTCGGAGCTTGGAAAGGCCTGTCCACGAGATAACTCAGGCCAAGGGGCAACATTCAGTGATGAACAATGAGGACTCATTGGGCGAGGCTTCTGAGGATGATGAGGCTGCCCAAGAGGGCTATGCGAGTGACTTCTCAGATGGCGAGCGTGCATATCAGCCTCCGAAGAAAGCGCCTCGTCAAACAATCATCTTCATTGGACGTCAACGGAGCAGAAATTTCAATCAGGACTCTGAAGACCACTATGATGACATGACGTCTGAGAGACCAAAGTCAGTTCCAGCGGGCCGGCTACGGCGGTCCTTCAACCAAGCCCATGAGTTGACTGCAGGAAGTAGCTCGGAGCACATTTCCAACGACAGGTTGAGGAGAAAGCCGGTCAAGAGACACTCCGACTCCGAATACCGTCAGAAGTAACAGCACAATATTCCGGATGACAGTCGTGCCCGTCACCGGTCTCCACAGGAGAGAAGAGTCTCCCGCCACACTATGCCGTCAGAGAAGAACTATTATGTGCCCCCGCCTCGGTATGATGATACGTCAAATCCTTTTCACCCACAGTTTCCGGAGACGTATCATCCTCAGACGAACCAACAGGCTTTTTATCCGAGGAGATTTGACGTCTACGAGTCCGAAATACCTTCTCCATACCTTACCATGGCAGACTACGATCCTTGGGAACAGTTTGCTTACTACTTCTCGGATCAGGCGCTTCACTCCAAACTCGTCAGACACGATATTTTGCAGTCTGTTGATCAGTACATGCAGCCCAGATTCGATGTCTTCAAGAAGGTTGATGCTCCACGTACACCACGTGTGATTTTCAACGACGGATCTGGTTTTAATCAAATAATCAACAATGATCGAACAAGATGTCCACTGGAAGGCCCTCTACCATTCGGACTTCTAACAACAATAATTGCAACAGACCCGAAACGATCAGAGCGGAAACCTTCACCAATGGGAAAGGAACAGCACGGCATTAAATCATTCTTGGTGTCTGAGTTCAGTCCGTTCAACAACTGCAAACATCATTCAATGGAACTGCTTCAAGCTGCGTGTAGATGTCACACCAACCCACGTTCGTACTGACACTGTGTTTCGATTCGTAATCCGCGGGGCCGAGAAAATGTTTGGTAAGGCCAAAGCGAGTGGAGGCAAAGATAACATCGTGTTTTAGCCAAAATCATGTTCCTCGCCATCTTCTTCAAAGCAAAAACTTCCATAGTTTGGTGGTGCTTTGGGTCTTGTTATTTGCCTTCATCATTCAAACATATTTTGCGAGGCCTGAGAGGCTTCTGGCGTCAAGTTTCGGTCATCTGTAAATAATGGCGGACAGAGTAGACGGATGGCATAACAAAATGTCCTGGAATGACAAGGGCGAAAACATAGATGGTTCAAGTCACGCTAGAGCTGGCAAGAATAAGGACGCATTTAGTGGGGCCAATAAGATATTGGTGCATTCTTGAGGGGGAGGAAGCTAACGCAGTGAGTTGCTCATTGGAACCCAGGGACAGAACATCAACGACACGGCATGGAAGTGTTTGATCCGTCACCTAATTCTACAGTCCTATCACGCATAGTTATCCTCAACGCCGATCAACTTGTCCCGTCCCAAGGCAACCGGCGAGGCTGAAGTGGATGTGGATCAGCCGGAACTCCGCCAGCAGACAGGGTTGAGAGCATTCCGGCAGACAAGGCTGGCAAAAACACTGACAGGAAGGTAACGTAATGCGCTCGCAGCACATACGAAAGGTGATAGACCCTTGCGTCCCCGTGCATACGCGTGCAGCTTGCTGACCTAGACCCAGGTCTACACACGTCAGCATCTCAAATAACTAAACCTCATTCCCTGGGCGAAAGAGCGGTGGTTCGGCTGGGTCCATCAGGCGAGCCGTTCATGGCCAGGAAAAGACAGCAGAGCTGAAGGCCACGAGTCGCCAGATACTGCTCGTTATCAGTAAAACGCACTCAAGGCCGAAAAGAAGGCTGTTCCCCGCGGCGCTCATCAGCGTGACAACCGTGCGAAAAAAGGAGCCGCAGTAACGACAAACGGTAGGATGGGTCAATGTATGTCTCCGGTTTGTCCCCGACATACGGTTTCAACAGCGGAAAGAAGAACCTGGATATTTCCCTCACAGATTCCCGGCCGGTTTACTCCATCCCGCAGGTTCCCGCCCGGTGAGCACCTGATCCGGAAGCGGGCGGCTGCGATGATATTCTGAAGTCAATCCAAAACGGTCGGCGAACATCGGCGTGCAGTGAAGACCTCCAAAGCACTGACTCTGGCGAAGCTCGTGGAAAGAGGATTGCAAGGAGACTGAGCGTGGTCTTCTGACCTGCCTGACTGCAGGGGGAGCGTGACGGCAGCCCGCTAGTGAATCGCAATGACGACGAAATGAAAGCGCGCAAACCCAGTGCCAGCGTTGAGGTCGCTGTGAGCTGAAACGAAGTTTTGCGTGCGGCCTCTCGCGTGGCCGACACGCGTCTCAGCGCGGTGGGGACGGACGCAGAGCGGCTGAGACACGGTGACACTGACATGTCCAGATCTCTGGATCCCATCAGCCACAGGAGTGAGGCGCCGGGCAAGACGAGCAAGCTCATTAAACTCGCGTCTTCAAGCGGGAAATCCACAACAGACAGCTGGAAGGGGAAGGTTCAAAACACCTGCACAACTCGGGCAGAAGAAGCAGAAATTATGCAGCCCCCAATAATGACCAATATGATCGACGACAGCCTCACGCGCCTCAAGGCCTTCCACACCCGCCCGTCCTCTCGAGCTCGCCGCACGTCCGCCAACGGGTCCATCATGGATCTCTCGGCATCTCCTATGAAGTCATCACTCGTCACATCACCGACCATCGCCAGCGCAGCGCGGCGTGCCATGCGAAACATACGTCGTCCGCATGCTCGTTTCCGCCATGTCGGAGCCGAGAAGACACAGATCTGTGGCACGTCAGGCCGTCACCTGCAGCGAAGGGCCACCCGGGCTTTCGAGATGTGTCGTGCATCGTGCCGCATTGCATGGTGGCGGCTCTTCCTTTTGCGACCTCGGCGGCGCCCGCCCTGCATCTCCTCTGCGCTCTTACTTTTTCCCTTCCGCCCGTCGGTGCTCTGCAGGTGAGGGGGCAGGGAAAGCGACCGGGTCCGTGGGATCTTCGCGCTCGGCGAGGTGTGACGAAAAACAAACGGACGAGAAAAAAAGAGATTGGCAAAGTGGGATCAGGAAAAAATCAGACTGCCCGTGGAGGGGGTCTGTGACAGCCCTGTCCGGCGCTTCCACATTCGCAGCGGGCGTCTGTGACACCGTGGATGTCGGTCGGCGGTGAGTGCTGCGGTGAGGTTACCGCCGTGTTGGATCTCCATCTTTCATCATGGCGAGTGGGCAGTCGCGCAGTCACGAGGCCGCGTGCCACGCCGATCCGCCGAGTCGGCGCCTGCTGGGAGTGGGAGCGGGCCTGACCGGACGGGCCTGCTGCGCTAGAAGACAACGCCGAAGACGCGTAGAAGAGCCAGCAATCAGCGCAAGGCTGTCGGTCCGTCGCCGACCTGGTGTTGCGGTGATCATCGTCATCGCGAGGTGTCCATGCGAAGGCAGACGAGCGGGAGCCGGCACGGACGCACGGCGGCTAGCAGGGCGGCAGAAAAAAAAGGCCGCCGCTGACTCTTGGGCGTGGTGGGGGCCCCTCGGCGTGACCGAAACTGGCGGGCGATGCGAACGGCAGAGAATTCGTGATGCCCGTGTGCCCGTACTCGCCAGTCTCAATTAATCCCAACAACGATCTCCGCCGGCATCGCGCGTTACAACTCACTGCGAACACCGCCTCTCTTGATCCACGCCGGTGCCCGGGCACCTGACCGCAACCGTGACCCCAGCCTTACTTTCTGACTCGGAAAACGCCCGTGATGGCCTCCGAGACGCGTATTCCCACCAACACCAAGCGGCATTGTCCGCCAATACATCGGCCGCGAATCTCACGATGTATGAAATCATAGCTCGGCAGGGTCGCTCCCCACAGTTGAATCATGCGAGCGGCACTTCGGCACGCGTTGACACAACACCACCACCACACGCTCGCTTCGTGGACAATCATGATCGACGAAGGCGGTGACTGACCGCCTGCACCGTGGATCCATCATGGAGAAAAAAAGAGAAAAACTCAGATGGACTCCAACGAGCGCGGTGGAGAACGTCAGCGCCTCACCCGGACGTTGACTCACCTCGCTGCCGCATGATGGGGCCAGCATCTTCGACTGAATTCCAAAAGTGCCATCTCGCCGGTATATTGACGGCGATCTTAATTGTCCCTGCGCCGCTTTCGATAGCGAGAGCGAGCGATACACAACAGGCATCGTGCCATTCACTTCGCTTACCCAGACTCGACACGGGGAAATGTCTCAACAGATCGGCCAAGCGCGATAAGATCTCCCCCTCTGCATCGGCGAGCAATGTCCACCTGGAGCGCGCGTCCCCTCGACCTCGACATGTCTCTCTTTCGCCAGCCCATCTCACCGACACGGCCGCCTTGCCCCTGAAAGAGGCAAAAACGCAAGCCAGCGGCTCGAGCGCCCTCCCGTGTCGCAATCCAAAGGGGGGACCGAGCGTCCTTCCATGGCCGTTCTAGAAAATTTCCGAGTTTCAGCGCTGGTTGTGCGGCTCTTTTCGCCAGAGCGCAGGACGCAGGGCAACACTTTGGGGAGGCACGTGCAGAGACGCCAGCGCGCGCCCGCCCTCGGAGCATATGTCGAAGAAAGGAGAAGGGAGCCTCACGAGCCTCTTTGCCCCTCCCATGCCTCAATCCCCTCCGCGGCCTCTGCTCTTGCAACTGTGTTCAACAGCGAAGCCGCCGCTGCCCGCCGTGCCCCTCGCGTACCCCAAAAAAGACTTGCAGCACTCGAGCACCGCGCCGCGCCAGGGTCCAAGGTGTCCTCATTGCCGCAGCTACTCGGGAAAGAGGCCAAGACCTCTCGCAGGGCCGCGTACTGGCCTTCGCATCCTGGGTTCGCGGCGACACCCCCAGATGGCTCCAGAGCTCGCTGCGTGTTGCGTTGTATCTAAAACGAGCGCAACGCAAGGCCAGCGCAGGGCAAAGGAGGTGGCAACTCGCGGTGCGCGCGTTTCAGCCGCCCCCTCCCCTCCCCCTCCTCCTGCTTGCTGCAGCAGCAGCAGAGCTCACGTTCCTCTCTGGCATGGCATGGCAAGCTCCTTCTCCTCACCCCATCCCTAATCATCCCGCAGATGGCGCCATCGCCAGCCCAGCCTGCCCTGCCCCTCCCCGGGGAGAGAGGAAGGAGTGGCTCGGAGCGCCTTCGCGTCGCCGCCGCGGCGCGAGTTTCAGAAGCAGAAGCCCGCCGGGACCGGTTTGGCGTGAGGCAGAGAGAATGGGGTCGGCGTCGCGCGGCAGACAGAGTGGTTTTGCGGAATGGAGGGGTATCGCGCTGTCCGCGTTCCCGGCGCTGCGGATGGGTCGCTGGGCTTTGCTGAGACGGGTGGGGCCGGCGAGCTAAGCTGCAAGTGAGAGGTGCAGCCGGCCGCGCCGCCGCCGTTGTTGATGCAGAGCAGCGTGCTTGCTTGGCTGGGTGCTGGCCGCTGGGTTGCTTGCTTGCTTGCTTGCTTGCTTGATGCAGGTGCTGCGCCGTGAGGGAGCGCGCCGCTTCGCCGAGCTCCGGCGTGTCGTGGGTTGTGGCCCCCAAGCCAAGGCGAAAAGGCGCGCGCAAGCGCACCGGGTGCGCTGCAGAGCCTCACTCCAGCCGCGGTCAACCGATATCTCCGGGTAGATAGGCAACTTCGGAGGCACATCAGTCGTGCCATTCTTGGTACGCAGAGCTCGCCCGGTCGGCAGCACAGGCCGCAGCAGTCAGGGTCTTGTTTAGGGCCGGGATTGAGTGGAGTCGCCCGCTGCCCGCTACGACACAGGCAGAAAAAAACTCGAGAGTTGGGGCGTCTCTTTTCTCGCTCCGTCTCCGGTGTTGGCTGGCCTGCCCGTTCGCCAAAACCGCGCCAACGCGTACGCGTGACTGGCTCGCGACTCACGAGGGATTGGCGATGGTCTTACGCGACACGGTCTGGCGCTGCGAGAGTAGCATCGTGGGAGGCGGTGTGAGCACACAGACTGGCGCCCGGCAGCCGCGGAACGGATAGCTAACGGCCTCTGCAGAGGGACGCAAAAAACTAGCACAAGAGCGCAGCAGCGTTCACACAGCTGGCAGCCGCGGTGCCCGCGCCAAAATTGGCCCCGCGAGGCTGTGTTGACGTACCTTACGTATGCGTGGAGAAGCTGGCGCATGGAATGACGTTCGATCGCCCGAGATACGATATTGAGGGTCTCAAAGCGCGATGGAAGTTGCCATTTGGGAGAGAGGCGTCCATGTGCTCAGTTCGTCAGCTTTGTGCGGAGGGGACTCCGCGTTTGTGATTGCCGGCCCCCAAGGCCCAAAAGCGCAAAGACGCGCGCATGAAATTGCAAGGCCGGGCTCCTGCAGCCGTTCTTGCGCCCGCCGCCCTCGCCTGCGAATATCGCGCCAGATCGCGCGTACCGCGCATCAGCGGAGCGGAGAAATGGCGCCCACATGGCTACGTGCAGGAGAAGAAAAAAAGCAAACAACAATGACCGCACGATAAGGCTGACAACCAAGGCAGGGCGCCTCGGTGTTGCTGCAAGCCCGCGCAGGGATGCTTATATGACAGCTGCCGTGGATGAACGTCCAATTGGCCCGAAATAGAATCTTGCTGCGGGTAAGAAAGCTTCATGCGCCGCCCTTAATTGGCGTAATAATGGGCACCGTCATGCACGGCCGTGGTGGTGGAGGAGTCATACGCATTCCTTCGGCTCACCGTGTAATCAATACGACACTGCTGGCAGGAAGCGAGGCAATGCAACGCATGCAAGGACGATCATCAATGAGGCGAAGCGAGTGAGGCAATATTGTGGAGTATGCAATGATGTATGTATTTTGCCAGGAAGGCTGCACACTGAGCCGATAATAGTAACTAGGAGTGGGCGCGAACGATGAATAAGCCCGGGTATGTTCCTCCTTGACAAAAACCCCAACAAACGACACAAGGAAAAACCGCAAATATACCCCGAGAGACACATCTCGCGTCTATCCATCATGATATTTCCCATGCAATATTGTAAAACCAAGATTCCCAGCGCCACTGATGCAGATGATGTAACAAGCGATTGTTAAGACAAAGGAGACACGAAGAGAAAATCCAATGCGGAGAACCCGGAAACAACCGAAGGCGCTGATCGATTACAAGGCGGGGTGTAATGATTAAAGCCCGACGTCGACATGCCGAGCCCGCGGCCAGTGTCTAGGTGCGGTGTAGAGCGAGAGAACGGTGGCGGCGAGAAGCGAAGAGGTGAAGAATGGTCGCGATAAGATCCGATCGCCAAGGCGCACGCGCAACGTGGACTGCGGTGAGTCACGGCGCGATGCGGGTGCTGGCAGGAGCGGGAGACAGCCCCGTGACGGCTGGAGGCGTGGGCGCAGGCGGCGCGGCCCAATGAGCGCTGCACGGCGGGCGGCGCAGGCTGCCAGCGAACACTTCCAGGCTTCGGGCGTGAGGATCGCCGCGTGCTGGAGGTGGGGTGCCGCAGCGCTGGTGCCCCGCCGCTACTCGCCGCCCGCGCTGCCGTCGCCTGTCGCCGGCTGAGGGCGAAAAGGCGGTGATAGTGGGGTTGATTGGAGAGCAGCGCTGCTCGTGACCGTCGCTGAAACGCTGGGCCCGAGGTCGCCAAAGGATGATAGCCGGAAGGGAGGATGATTGACCGTTGCCATGATGTAATGATGTGACGTGCGAGAGGAAAATCCGATAATGCGTAACGGGGATCGTAATGCTCAGGAAGGCCGAGGGGAGTGTAGGAGACTCGTGGCGGATTTATTTGTTCGGGACCGGGGGCAGCGGCCTGGTCGGAGGCGGGCCGGGGCAGGGAGGCAGGTGAGCGGTGGCCGGCATTGCGGAGGTGTTATGGTGGTTGTTGGCTAGGTTGCGGTAGAGCAGTGGTCCGGAGAGGACTGGCAGCTGGTGTCGAGCGGGTGGTGGAGAGCAGTTGAGTGTTTAGGGGCAGGTGTGTCGACGAGTAACGCAGCAGAGGCTGGTCTTCAAGTAGTCGTGCTGTGCGGCGTTGCCCAGAGGATTAGATGTGACTTTGGAGGAGTCGATGGTGATGAAACGAGTCTCAGGTCTGCCGGCGGGCGCAGACGTATTTATGGCTAGCTGCTCCAAAATGGTCACAGGCAGGGCATGCCATTTCGGACGATGGTGTAATAAGCTGTCGTGGTCATAGCGGCGGTGTGGACCAGGCACATGCTGGGTGAGGCGGCCAAGGGCTAAGCCGGGGGCCCCCATGCTCGAGGGGAGAGTCAAAGGGCTGAGCAGCAGGCGGTCAGCCATGGCCGTGCAGCGCGCTAGAACATCGCGCAGGCCAGGATTAATTGCAGGAAAATCAAACACCGCTCTGCATGTTTCAGCCCGCGCGTGCCCGTCGAAGCCCCACGGCAGCAAGCCAGCGCTGCGCGGCGATCCATCGCCCGCGCCTGCCCGCCTCGCGCTCCTCGCAAAACGGCCTTGGGTGGTGGATGCTCGCGATACGGGGCGGTGACATCAACACCACGCGATGCCGATCACTGGCTTTATTGAGCCCGCACGGCTTGGGCGTAGCGCGACGAGCCGCGGTGCCAGGTGCTGGTGCCTCGCACTGCCCGAAATAGCCTGCGGCGGGCATGGCAGACGGCCGCCAGGAACGGTGACGGGCTGACCTCAGCTGCGGTGGTCGCGCGCTGGGTGCGGCAGCGACGAGCGCGCTGGGCTGATCTCCTCGTCGGTCCGACTGGCTGCGAGTGGCGGCGGGCAGCGAAGGATGGCAGCGTCCGAGACAGCCCTGCTGCCCGCGTGCTCCGAGCGCTCTCACAGACGCTTCCGTCGCTCTTCTGCCGCTCTTCTACCGCTAACGCGATCTCCGCGCACTGCCCAACGCCGGAAATTGGGCAAATTTGCCCCCAATCCCTTTGTGCAGGCCTTGTGCAGCCCGGCGGCGCGTTGCCTCGCCTACGCGCGCGTTGTGTGCGTCCGGAGAGAGCGGATAGCGCGCGTCTGGGGTGACCATGTGTGGCTGGGGCTCAATCGTCATGCACTCGCGCTGCCCTCGCGCGCCCTCGAGATCTTCGATCGGCCGTCGCTGGTGCCGTCGCAGGCGTCACAGCAGCGCGCAGGCTGCCGGCCTCCTATTGCCTTCGCTCGCGACCAGAGCAGCACCGCCGCGACGCCAGCCCAGCCGGGCCAGGACGCAACGTGGAGGCCGGGATTCGTGAATGCGCCGTCACGCCACTCGCCAGCGCCTTTCCGCTTTGCGTCGCTGGCGAACCGCGCATTTGAAACGCCAAGCTGCGCGGACCTGATGCGCACCACACGAGCCCGGCTCCAGCTTCTTCCAAGCCCTGCGTCACCGGCCGCGTTTGCGCAGTCATGGCTCACCTCAGCCTGGAGATAAGCTCCCTGGCAGCGATCGCCATCCCTGCAGCGCCGCACCGCAGTTGCCAGGCAGCACTGCGCAGCTTTCCAAATCGCGCGCGCATGGCAGTTTTCGTCGCCTGGCGCCGAAGCGCATGATCGCCTTTCTCTTGTCTGATGCTGCGCCAGCGCGGCTGCAGCTAGCGATGCGGCAGCTGTGGGAGAGAGCGTTTGCGGCGCGCCCGGATCTTCAGGGGCGCCCTTCGCGGCAGCCTGCACCCCCAGGCTCCAGCCTTGCCGCATGCGGCCAGCGCTGCCGGCGTCACAGGTACGCGGCTCAACATATGGAACTGTCAGGAACTGTCAAACGGCGTCGACCAGCCGCCGGCTGTCGCAGGGCTCACCCCACGACCGGGTGACGGCTTGCGGCGAAAAAAAAAAAGATCCTCCAGGTGGCCTCTCTTGTCTCGCAATTGATTGAGCGCTGATGACGAGCAGGCGCAGGGACAGGCGGTCATGCGCGCGCGCATCTTCCCCAGCAGTGATCGTGTCTGATATTCATTGCGAGATTTGCGCTGCAGATTGAGCAGAGCCCGCACGCGCCGCACCAGCAGGCTGCCAGCGTGTGGAGGAGCTGAGCTCCTGTATGCAAGTCATACATGCCTGCTGCCCACAAAAGGTACCGCTATTCCGGGTTCGGCTGGCACGCTGCCTGATACGAGCAGGGATCGGCAGAGTCGCCGTCTCAGGCTCTCCAGACTGCGCGCTTCTTCACTTAACCCCAAACTCAAATTACCCAGCCGGCTGCGCGATCGCGATGCGGAGCGCGCTCAGGTACGGGTACATCTGTCGAGGCGCGCACACGCCCGGCGACTGGAGACTCATGGGGCTGGCAGCAGCACGCAAAAGCAACGCCGTCCCAGCGCGCCAGTTAACCTTTCCCGGCCATCCGTCCAGCCGCAGCCCTCCGCGCCCTCAGCGCGCCTCTTTTGCTTTTGCATGCAGCCGCATGATCACGATCGGATGCCCTGCGCCGCATCGCGTCCGCAAGGCGATGCTCACCCCTCTGCGCCCTCGCGATTGCCTTTTTGGACGTGCACCTTCCCTTTGCGCACCATCCATAAAATCGTTGAACCTACTTTCGGACATGCTCGCGCTTCCTTTTCGGTCAGCCCCCACGAACCACAGTTCTAGACCTGGCGCCACCAATCATCCGTGAAGGAGTCACCCGCCACGACCGGCTCATCGGCGTGCCCGCTGGCTCGCGCCCTAGGCTTCTCTTCAGCTCAGCCATTGTGCTATTACGCGGCTGTCTCGCGCTGGTGCGGCGGCAGAACAGTGGCTCCCGGCGGTCATGATGGAGCACCGACCCGCGCTGGTGACGTGCGGTTTGCTGGGTCTAGGCTGGCTTCAACGCGGCTGTACCTGGCTAGCAAAAGCAATGACGCTGGTACCTGGCTAACAGCGGGCAGGTAGAGTACCCGAGCGAACCCAATCCTTTTGACAATGCCACTGTTTTTTTTTTGTTATTGGACCACTGTAGAGGCTACTCGCAAACAAGCCTCCAGGCCGACGTCAACACCAGGGCAGCCCCAGCTGAGAGCACCGCCGTTGGACCCAGATGCCAGCCACGCCGCGCTCAAATTTCCCCCTTTCTTTGAGCCGGTTTTGAGTTCTCACCAGTTGCTGGGCGCGCTTCGCCCCGTCTATCCGCGGCGCAAGCGCGGTGGGGTGCGCTGCCAACAACGTCTTCAGCCAGTGGGCAGCCTCCCGCGCGCCGGAGGTGTAAACGTCCGACGACTCCTGCCATCTCCTGCGCAGCGCCAGAAACAGGAACGAGAAAATAGGCAAAATGGTTGCCCTGGTAGGCAGATCGAGCTTCAGGCACAGCCGCAGTGGTCCGGAGACGGCCGCGAGATCCGACGCCCCGTCGACGGGGCCTGGAGCTTCGGAAAGCCGCGGTTGCGTCGGAATGGCGAGCGACTGCACCATGACGACCGGAAACATCAACACCACTCTTTAGACTCTCGTGATACGGCCGCACCCCTGGCCGCCGGTTTCCGTTGCCCGTGTGGGTTTTTATTTTTCGCGTTCCTTGGAAGCGCTCGCCCGAAGCCTGCACTGTCCGCGATGCGGGGATTTCCCCAGCCCCGCGAGGGTGTGCGTGCTTCTTTCGACCGGTCAATGATGCTTGTTCGTGCGAGCGGAAGCAGTAAGAAGCTTGCGCGAGAAGCGCGCACAACGCGACCCGCGTCGGAAGCGCCCGCGTGACGCTTGCATTGCTTTACCACGGCTATAATGCGTGCCTTGGTGCGCTGTGTGTGCGTTGTAAGCGTGGGGGCGGCAGTTCTAGATGGTCCACACAGTCATCACCAGCCGGTTGCAGGGCGCTGTGCAGGCGCTGCATCCGGTGGCAATTAGGCTTTAGACTTTTTCGTCCTGTTCTGCTTACTTGCTCACCACCACCATACATGCACAGCCGGACATACACTGCCTCTCTCAGTCATGGTTTCTTTGCTTTGCAGCCGCCGAGCGCCTACGTCCGTACTCTTAGCAGGCTTGTTCTTTCAGGCAAGTCTGCTCCGCGACACCTTGCTGATGGGTCCACAAGACGCCTTATTTAAACTTTTCTCTCTCGACGGACCAACGCTCCGAGTGCGACTGAAAGGAAAGCGGGTTTCTCCGGCAGTTAGCTGCGGATAGGCCATCTTTCGGAAGCTTTTTTTCCTTCTCTTCCCTCATTTCTTTTCTTCGCCGACCTTCTTCGGAACGATATTTAGGCGAGCACGCTCAAGAGTCTTCAGTCTATCTGACTTTTGGCTGCTCGAAGCTTTTGAAAGAGACTCATCTTCGAGATCTACCATGAAAAAGGGCTGATGCAATTTCGAGCGGCTCGCCGGCTTTCCCACCGTGAACCCTGCCTGCTCGTGAACGTAGCTTTCCCCGGACCTGGGAATTACGCGTCTGCCTTGCTCAGATAGCCGTTCGACTGGGCGCGGAGGCGCAGAGCGAGAGCAAGCGCGCTCGGACGGTGGGCACGGATACGAGATGTGCGGCTATCAGAGTTTATACCAACGTCTAGTCGTCTTCTGTTTCGGCGCCAGTCGGTGAATAGACAGGAAAAGTTTCGTGGGGAACTGGGCCACTCAGCGAGCGAACACCTGTTCAGGCGTGCTGCTTCATCCCCGCAATCGCGGTTCCATTTGGGCTGTACGCGTTGCCGCCGATTGAAGAACGAGAGGAGCCCCCGCATACCCATGACGGTAGGGTATGGGATGACGGTTGCTACCCGTTTGAGCTAAGGCACTTCGTATACACGAACAGTCCATCATGGTCGCTTTCGCGTGTAACTCTTCGCCCTCTTTGGCTTCGGCGATTTTCTATCACGGTGGAAGTTTGCGATTGAGTTGACAGGCCCTCCATCGCGCGATCGCATTAGGCGCTATCCCCGGTCGAACGCGAGAAGGCTGTCGCGTGTCATCATCATCAATTTATGGTAGAGATTTTCAGTTCGCGCAATTGACTTTCACCGCAACTCTTGACGGCGAGGAGAGGAAGGGCGACGGTGGTGCTCGCTTGGCGACAAGACGCTACAACAGCAGACAAGGAATGCCGTGGAATGCCAACGTTCGCCTACGACTGTTTGGGAGCCGCTTTCGTGTGCGGAGAATGAGGTGAGTGTGGTTCGCCATTGTCGGCCGAGACGGACACGGCAGCATGAGTACGGTGTATGCGCAGCGTAATAGGCTGGGGCGCAGCAGAGAGTGCGACAGTGCTACGAACACATCTGGTGATGCTCGGCAGAGTGGTGCATTGAGGGGCAAGCAAACGCGCTCGCTACCAAGCACGCGGACCAATATACCTACAACAGCTTCCACAGCTTTCCGCTTGTTTATGCCCTTTGGCCCACCGTCGTTTCACGGTTTATTGCCGACGCTTTTCTGTTTCCATTGTCTTCTGGTCCGACGGGCACTGGAAAAAAATGCGCATGCGTCGTCGTCGGCAGGAGATTGGTACAGGTACGCTGCATGCAGCTACAAGACGCCTATCCTCAGAGGGGCACGTCGTGCGGCATCTTCGGCATCGCCGCCCAACAACACCCTCAGGAACGACGACTTGGCCCAAGCGAATACGACAACCTTCCTCAATTGTCGGAGTACCCCTCCCGACCGACGTAAAAAAAAAAACCTCTCTGTCTATCGGATTCAATGCAGCTGACAAAAACACCGCGGTCGATCCGCGAAGATTGCACTGCATGTGGATGAGCTGGCGTTTTTGCTGCTGCACTCTCGCTTCATTTCCGCCGCGATACACGTCCGACAACACCCCACCATGGGCAGCGGACAACTTTCTTCCACCGCCACCCTCCAAGCCTCGGCCGATCCATACGTCAAGCAAGCCGCCAACCGAGATCGCAGGAACGCTTATCACAACCAGCACGTGGCGGTCAAACTTCGCCAATCCGAACCCACAACCCCCCTTCCCTCCGTCTAGAAAGAGGCAACTGCTCTGCATAATGCCCGACCCAGCTGCGCCGGCGCTTAACGCCCTCTCAACCGTCGCTCAGCCCTGAATCGAGGGGTGGAGAAGAAGAAAAGCGATCTGCGGTCATCTGTGACGACGGATCTGCAGCTTCGGACCCTGATACGCGCTGCCTTCGTTTCGCGGAGAAGGACGGCACCGCACCACCGCACTGCGCAATTCGCCACCTCCTTCGTACCTCTCTCTGCCGCTCGTAATTCCCACTTTTTCTGGTCACCTCACGAACTAACCGTTCATTCGCCGTTCCACTATACCACTCCGTCCCTCCCTTTCGTACCGCCCGGCACTCTCTGCCAAGCGAGACCATCGCGAAACGTCACCACCGAGCAATTCGCGAACATCAATCTCTGGTCGAGGAGAGGCAAAAAAGATGTGCAACGCTCAGTGGTTTCAACGCCGCCTCGTCTTCCGGCCGACCATGACCGCATCGTCTTAGTCCGTTTCGGAAGTCCACTCGTCAAGCCACCCGTCGCCCAATCACAGCGTTCCCCGTTTCCCTCCACCCAGCGAGCACATTCATGCGATGCGCGCGCAGCCCTCTACGAACGACCAGCAAGAGACGACCGGAAGTGTCAAACCAATTCTTCCTAGCGAAGGGCGGCGAGCGCAATTCCGCGAGAGATCCGAAACACAGCCACACGCACGAGCTGCGACGAGCAAGATCGGAAGAGAGCTGGCGCGGCGTCGACGATAGATTGCAAGCTTCAGCCAACCGCAACCCTCTCACCACCCATGCCTGTCACCTCTCCTCAGCCGCCCGCCGCCTGCCGGTGGCCGGTAGCCGAGAGAGAGAGAGGAAGAAGACACGCGCGCAAACGCCGTCCTAACCCCATTGCGTCATAGGCCACGTACGGCACGTTATACCCATCACACCTGAGCACATAGTGACAATCAGCCGTGCAAGGGATAAAGCGTCCGCGCTAACCGGCCGGTGGACCCTCAACACCGCCACCTTTCACAAATATTCTCGGCAGAAAGATCAGGACCCGTCCGAGGGACCAAGTCCCATGACCCCGGCCGCGAATCTCTAGAGAGAGGGAGAGGACATGGGCGGTGGCTTCCAACGACTCGCGCCTAGCCTCCATGCGTCCAGCAATTCCGCTGCCCTTTTCTGGGAGAAGCCGCTAGAAGCACGCCCGCCGTCTGCCTTATGTCGGCGCAGGCTGCCGGACCGGGCATGGTCGCAACGGCGGCCGGTATTCGAGGATGACTCTTCGCACCGTCATGCTCAGCTGCCTCGCGATCCCTGCTTCCTTCTTTCAGCCGCCTTGCTGTTCCTTGGGGTGGAGCCTAGACAGGGCACACACGAGGAACCCTGGACCCTGGGCGCTCGCGTGCCTGGTTGGTAGCGTCGCCCTCTGTACCCCGGCATTTTTGCCACACCGTCATTTCGCAAAAAAATAATGATCCCAAGGCCTGTCACGAAGCACATCCGACAAGTCCGATGATTCGACGAGGAGGAAGAAAAGCAAGCACCAAGTTGAAAATTTTTCTTGTTTCCTACGGTCGTAGTAAGGGACGTGGGTACGAGCAACAAGAAGCCAGGTACGAAGAGCATCTGTGCGCCTATACCCAAAGGCGGTGGGAGGGGCTGGAAGGCTGGAAGGGTGCGAGACGAGACACACGATGCGGAGGAAAGGAGCCACGTGTGCGGTGAGCGTTCAATGCGTCCTTCTAGAAGCCTCGTCGCCCACATTCCCCACTTCGAAGCCCCGTGTGCCACAAGGCCCTCTTTCGAGAAATTCGAGAACGGCGCTAGAAGAATAATGAAAGGAGCGGTGATGATGGGTCTGAGGGTCGACGGGCAGGAGAAAATGGGTGCGGGTGCACAGACAGGTACGCAGGCTCAGAGAGGAAGGGTGATCCTTGATCGACCAAGCAGCCCTATGCGCGTAATGGGCATGGTTCGTCGAGGGACCCTTTGTCAGGCAGCCTGCGGCTCTCCCACTCATCAAAGTTGTGCCGCAGGAGCACAATGCGGCTCCTAAGGTTCCACGATTTTTTTCCCTCTGGCGTAAATCACCGGGCCTGAGCGTTGAGCCTTTGTGCCGCAGGGCGCCTCGGTGGGTGGCTTGGGCTCTGGCGATGGCTTCGACATCGGTTGCGAGTAGCGTGGTGCTACTCTGCGCCGTTGATTTCCTGCTGGACCCTGGCCCGCCAGGCCGCCCACTTGGCGTGTCACGCTACTCGCCCCGACGCGTCGACGGTGCGCTGGATGTGTTCGCGATAATTTCACGCGTGGTGGCCGGTGGAGGCGAAGGAGCGGTCAATTCAGGCCGGCGCCGTTGGCCGCGCCGTTGACCGCATGCCTGCTCCACCAGCCCACTGCCGTCGCGCTGCTCTTCATTCCTTCGTCCCCGACCGCCCATTGCCCACGCCTCGCCGTCATGTTGTGATGCTGATCGCACCTCCTTGATGCTGATCACTTGTTTGAGTTCTGCCGCCGTGACATCATAAATCCTCACCGTCTTCGTCGACGCCCAAGTTACCGGCAGCCTGGGTGGATACCCAATTCTCCATCATCTGCTGGCTGCTCGCCGTGCCTTGTGCTGTCGTGCTGCCTGATGAGCCGCCGCTGCGCGCTACTGGGCCCTTGCGCTTGACCACGAGACATAATATCCGTCCATATATGCTGAAGCCATCATATGACGTGTTGAGTGCCATCTTTTTCTTGTCGTCCAGCTCGTCGGTGTCGTCCGCCGCCTTGTCTCGTTCTTGGGCACGATTTCTGCGACGCTTCACTGGCGCATCATCAAAAGCATCTTCAGATTCGCTGGAGACCTCGTTGACAAAAAGCTCATCGCCACTGCCTTCGCGGTGGCGACGCTTGCTGGGTCGCACAGCCTCGGCATGTGCTTCAGGTATATCAGCGAGAGCAACTGGCACATCCTCGTCGTCTTCTCCGCGAATCGCAATTGGAGCATCCTGGTCGCCGGCGTCGACGTCGACGGGCTTATCGCTCGTGTCGCCGCCCGTCAGCCAGCCGGTCAGCTTTCCCGAGTTGCTCTTCATGCGTGGTTTGTCATGGAACGACTTCTGCTTGGTGAGCAGCGCATGGGGCGTGGAGTTGTTAGTCAGGAAGATGGAGACTTCGAAGTCATCTGCACCAGCGCGGTGTCAGCATCCATTCCAGTACCGCTGCCAAGCTGCGCAGTCGCAAACTCTATGCCAATGAATCCAGCCACTTGCAGCCATTTCGAGGCCCCTGCTGTGCAACAACATACCTCCTGCGACGACATCCTTCACGCCCTTCTTTCCTTTGCCCTTGCGCTCGGAGCGCTCCTTCTCCTCCCACAGCTTTGGCAGGACCAGCGGCCTGACGGCTTCGATGATGCGGGGCAAGGCAGGATCATTGCGGCGTAGCAGCCAGGTCTCGGCATGGGCCGGGTTGTCCAGGTAGATGCGGACTTCGAGGGCGGAGTGTCGAGTGATGCGCAGGTAGCGGCGGAGCGGCGCCATGGCGAGGGCGCGGAGACGGAGCGGTACCCTGGGTCACGCATGTGTCGCAGTTGCGACAGACACGGCGAGACAGGCTGCTGCGGCAGCCGGATAGGGCCGATGGACGGCGGGGCGTGGTGGTGAAGGCGGTGCTGCGGGCGGAGGGTCTGGTGGCGGCGGGCGGAGGTGCTGCGGGACGAGGCGATGACGATGTTCGGTGATCGACGGCCTGAGCTTTCGCACAGAAATGGGAGCACCACACCCAGCATGCAGCAACACCCCCCGCACCCCCCGCAGACAATGGTTCTGGAGCTCCACGTCTGGGGCCTGGCATTTGGCCTCCCGTCAATTGATCCTGAGTGCATTGCCGCCGTCGCCTACGCCAAGCTGACCCTGCGCGAGGGCAGCTGGGTCGTCGTCGCATCGCACGACGTCTCCAAGAGTCCGAACAGTGCGTGCGTCTCAGGAGTTGCCCCGTATGCGTCTGGTCATCAGGACGCTCTGCTGACGCTCGCGTGACAGCCGACTTTCCTGCCCTCCGCAATGGCCCGACCTGGGTCGCAGGCTTCAAGCCCATTGTGCAGTATCTGCAAAAGCACAGCGCATCAGAGCACAACCCCGACGAGCATCTGACTGAGCGCGAGCGCTCCGACACCACTGCGTACGCTCCCTGTCGAGTCCAGACCTCACTCCACGCTGACGCTTTCGGACCCTAGCTTCGCCTCCTTTCTCCGCACGAACGCTCTTCCGCTGCTTGACCTCAACCTCTACACCTCCGCCGCAAATTACTACCAGGCCACGGCACCCGCCTTCACTGCGGTGTTTCCATGGCATCTGAACTATACCATACCGCCTGCACGGCGCGAGGCTGCTCGGGCCCGGACACAACACCTGGGCTTGAGCTCCCTAGACATAGACACTGTCGACGACAGCCCGACTGAAGACAGCTTCTCCGCTGGCAAGAAGAACGCGGGCATCAACGACCAGGGGCCGGCTCCGTACAGACAGAGCCTCCTCCCTTTCGTGCGGACAAAGGGTCTCAAGAACCTGCTCAGCCAGCCCGAGTATGCCGCACGCTTCAAGCTCGACGCCCTCGCCAACGACTGCCTCATCCCACTTGACACCCTGCTCGGCGACGAGGAGGAAAAAGAGCTCCTCCTGAGCTCCCCACACCCCACTACACTGGACTGTCTAGTTCTGGGCTACCTCTCTCTCATGCTCTACCCGGACCTCCCGTCCTCATGGCTCGCCGACACCATCAAATCCCGCTTCCCCCGCCTCGCGGAATACACAGCCCGCATGCGCGACCTGACCATCGGCTCTGAGGACGTTAAAGCCTCGGACCTCATGGCCCTCAATGACCTGCGCGGCAGCCCAGAGCTCATCGCCAAGGGCCGCAAGGAACTGGGTCTGGTGCTGCCGTGGGCGCTCGCCTCGCAGCCGTCCATCGCCGGCACCGCGGGCAGCATCGTCTGGTCCATCGCAACCCATCTCCCGCTCGTGAAGCGCGCCCTCATCCCTGATCCTGTTATCCCGCAGCCCGGGAAGACGCCTTACGTCCCCAACGACACGCTGTTGACCTCGCTGACCGCGTTTGCCGGCACCGTCGCGGCAGGCATGCTTGGCGCGGCATACTATGTCCAGCAGAACCCGAACCCGGGCGATGTGATTTTCAGGAATGAAAATGTTGCCGCGCCGCGATTTGGTGGGTTTGGCGATTTTGGAGACGCGGGCTCGGCGATGGCGGCGTTGGGTAATCAGTTAGACATGGAGGCACAGTGGCAGCGTGAGGTGGAGTTGCAAAGGCAGAGGGCGAATCAGACTTCAGATGTAGAAGTTCGTGTGGGCGTAAGTGCCCAGGAAGGGAAGGGAGGTGTGGGTTTGAAGGGCGAGACGCATGTGCCTTGAGGGCTCCTAACCAATCGCATGGCGCGGGAAAGAACTTTGGTAGATAGCAAAGCATGTCGATGCACTCTTTGTATAATATCACTATTATGAATTTGTATCTTCAATTGATAGACTGATGTTCTAAGATTATTTTTCAGGGCTTCTTGTGCAAAGGACTCTTGTCCTGTTGTTGGAAGGATTTTTCATGTCTTCCACAACGTCGTTTTCTCTCGTGAATCTAAACAGAAGTGGCTAAGAAACAAGACAAAAATTGAACTTTTCACGGTCCGATTCAACAATATATACTACGATGGTGTTTGACGCCCGAGGGTTTCAAGGCGTACGGCTTCACGTAGCATTAGCAAAAATGTTAGGAATCAGCGACACAATGAGAGAACCCTCACCCAGCCGCGACGTCGATCAGTGACGTACCATCCCCGTGAACAACAACCACCCCACGTTTCTTTAAACTTTTCACCACCACACCAGATGCGGCAACCGCTCTCACCGCAGCACTCGCACCACTACGCCTCACCTTCCCCAACACCGCGCCTACCTACCCGGTCCCCACTATCGGCGTCCGAAGAAACCTTATTTCCCATCCCACCACCTCCCTCACAGTTTCCGATCCCCGATGGCCCATCGCATTGAACAACACTCGCAAGCAGGCAAGAAACCGGTGAACCTCAAGCACGCACCTGAAACCACCTTCCACCGAAACAACCTCGTCACCGGCAATGAACCCACCAGACAAGGCGCCTCGGCAGACAGGCGAGCAGTTGCCGCAACGAGCAAAAAAACCTCTTGAAACCTGA
Source organism: Neofusicoccum laricinum (assembly GCA_029906385.1). Taxonomy (NCBI): domain Eukaryota; kingdom Fungi; phylum Ascomycota; class Dothideomycetes; order Botryosphaeriales; family Botryosphaeriaceae; genus Neofusicoccum; species Neofusicoccum laricinum. The sequence continues at coordinate 1,314,632 of CP123719.1, read as the reverse complement.
CACCCCAACCCAAAACAAATCGCAAACACGTCAACGCCCGCGGTCCCACCTCACCGCCACGGCCAAAAAAACATCACCATGCACGCCGTAGCGAAAACATGCATGCATACCCCGCCTTTGGGTGGCTTGGATGCTGCGTGCTCACAGGCGCCCCGCCCCTCTTCCGCTAAGCCAGCCACCCCCCCTTCCCCCGCCCGCACCGCCGCGGCGCGGCTCATTCAAGGCTTTGGCTTTTCTTTTTCTTCCCTTATCTTTTCCTTGCGCATTGGGCCTTGCGGCTGCTGCGGTGGGGAGCAGGAGGCGCAGGATTATGGGCTGACACCGGCAGAGCGATCCTAAATGCGATAAACTTTGCTGCCAGAAAAATAACACCAGCCCCGGTGAGACGTGCATCAGGAGGTGCGTTACAATCACGTTGATGCCCTTCAGCTGTCGGCGTTTGACGTGGAGTAGGTGTGCAGGTAGGTAGGGAGCGAACAAGTGCACAACCGGGTTATACGACTTGGTACGATTAGCTTTTTGCCCCGCTCCGCCATCATGACAAAACACCAGAAGAGGCAGCCTTGTATGTACGCCTCGGGACGCCGCGCTAGCGAAAAGCTGCCTTGCCTTGCCTTGCCTTGCGTATATACGAGATGCGCGAGAAATAAAAAACAAATAAATAAAAAAGAATATACCCGCACGGTGTGAGCAAGCAAGCCGACCTCAAACGATGGTCGCCGACGCTACCCTGCCATGCCGTGCCATCCGGCTCGTCCATGACGGAACCTTGCCTGCTCAATCCCGCCGCGCAACCCACCATCCCTCTACTCTACACAGCGGACCCGGCACGACTCCCACCCGGCCGTGGTTTGTTGTACCGCTCCTTGAACATCTGAAACATGTTCTTCCCCTTCTCCTTCCCGCCGGCAGCCGAGCTGCTCGGCGGCGGGGGCGCAGGCATGCCGTTGAGCCTCTTAGCCGCACCTTGATGAGCTGCATTTGCCATCCTGGACGGAGGCGCGGATGCGGCACCCGCTTTGTTCGTCGCAGCTGCGGCTTTGTTGCTGGCCGGGGCTCTGGGAAGCGCCTGTGGTACTGCCCCCGGAGGCTTGAACGGCCTGGACGGAGCTGATGAGGCAGGCTGCGCGGGCCTGCCATGATGAGCGGCAGCATTGGCGGCCGAGGCAACCGGCGGCTGGACGCCCCCGGGCGCGGCTGAAGGAGCCGCGCGAGAAGAAGCGGGGGATGTGGCGGAAGGAGCGCTAGGCTGTTTCGACTGTTGCTGAGGCGGCGTGTCACTGAAACCATGTTGCTGGTTTTTCACCCGTTTGGTGTTTGTGGAACTGACTGGGATGTTGTTTGCACCGGTCCGCTGAGGCGGTTTGGAGTAATCTGGGCGATAACTGTTGCGACCTCGCGGGAAACCATCGATGCGCGGCAACGTTCTGGGCAGCAGGTCTCTTTCGCGGATGGGCTCGAAATGTGAGACATTTTTGTGAATGACGGGCCTCAACGGATTCCCCTGCTCACTGAAGAGCTTTTCCAACGCTTCCGGATTAATCGCCCCCTTGTTGAATCTGGGCATGCTGATCTTATCGACATAGTATTTGCTCCAAGGCAGAGGATCTGTGCCTTCGTTGCTGCAATCCTCCATGTAGATCTTGTATTCAATCTGGTGCCTGATGATATAATCATCCCAGAGAAATGGATGTAGCGGGCGCCCACTCTTTTTCATCCAGTCCAACTGATGACAGAGGTTCACGAAATGCTTGTGATTGCCCGTATACTCAGGATAAGCTTCGCGAAATTGGCCGAAGACACCGCTGGGCTTTGCAGCATCAGATGCAGTCACGGATGGACCAGCTTCTGCAAGAGGGCTCGGTCCCCTGTCGCCAGTGTCCTGTGGTGACTGTGCCAGATTTGCACCGGTAGTGGGTTTCAGGGGATTCGTTGTGGCAGAAGTTGTCTTTTCCGCAGGCGACCGTATTGCTTGATCAACAGAAGCCGCAGTGTTTGTTTCGGTACGGCGAGTACGGTCTCCGTGGGTAGATTGAGAGGCGCGAGGAACCGCGTCCCCACCAGCTGAAGCAGGAGCTGCATGGAGTTCGTTGCCCGAGTCGACAGAAAAGCTAGCGCCTAAGCCAAGTTCGTCATCGCTATCATCTGGAAAAACTATCTTGGCCCGTTTTCTTGTGCGGGTGTCGTGGATAGAACTTCCATCCGACAGTGCATCGAAGTCATCCTCATACTCACTGATGCCTTCCATTGGTTTTAGCTGCCCAACCTTCTGGTAAGGCGGCTTGAAATCCTCAAAATCCAGCTCAATACCATGCTTCTCCGCTTGTCGGAACAGCTTGAACTGCTCATTCATAAGATGTTTCTGAGTTGAAGTTAGCGCGCCATCTGCGCCGAATGTTTGTCCGCACAGCCTCCTCTGCACTTTTGACAACTTCTTGTTCAGCCGCTCTATCAACCCCCGTCGCGCCTTCTTAGGCATTGAGAAGACGGTCTTGCTCTTGCCCTCGGCCATTTTGTTTGACTTGGAGGCGCTGCCACTCTTTGACACAGCAGACCGTGTCCTTGGAGTTCCTGTGCTATTGGAGATCCCGGCAGCAGCTTTCGCAGCCCTCTGAGCCCCCCTTCCACTCATTTCCCGCTGGACAGGAAGCTCTGTTTGCTCGACAATACTAGTGTCTCCAGTGAAATCCGCAGACGACTTATTAGCGGCGGAATGTGGCGCAGCGCCGGCACGAAACTGCTCTTGAGCAGGGACATCCACTTCCATGGCGTCGTAGGAAACAGACTGTGAAACGTCTTCTGTTTCTATGACCGGCAACGGCGCTTGATCATCGTCGTGGTCTTCACCCTTAACCTTGACCGGGGTAGTCTGTTGCGACTTATCGGAATCTTCGTTGGATGATGCAGGTGGCCTCGGGAGGGAGCCGGAAGGCTGTGTTGAGTGACTGGGTATATTCTGCTCGTCTTCATCCGGTTCCTGCTTGATCCGCGTAGACAAATTGTGACGCTGTGCAGATTCAGGCTCAGACAAGCCTGAGGCAGAGGAATTCGACGCCCGGCGCGAGTGAGACGGTTCATGCTCTCTCTTGGCGAAGAATTGGCGGCGCTGCTCTCTAAGGTGGTCCGAAGGAGTTTGCAACAACGGCTCGTCTTGACTAAAGTGAAAGTTCGGGTGGACCTTCTTGGCGCGCTTCCGCGGCTCACCCGGGGGCGAAGGAGAGTGAGCTTCTCTCTTTATAGGTGGGTTACCGGAATGCCGACGTGACAACGAGCTCTCCGTAGGAGATTCCCTCCGTTCCGACATATTTTCGCCCTGTCTTAATGTACTGGAAGGTGTAGGCTGGATCGGAGATGAAGCTGAAGTGGGGTGTTGCCGCTGTGAGGATTGGTTATTCATCTCGTTTTGAATTTGTCGTTGTATCAACTCGTCCTCTTCGTCCGGGAGTGACTTCATCTTGCTCTCAGCAGCGCCATCAAATCCGACAATCTTTTGGGGGGTCTTGAGCTGTGACGACCGAATAGCTTCGTAGGAACTTGTTATGACTGGCGCAGACGACGAGATCTTATCAACCTCACGAGGCGGAGATTGACGCGGCTGTGTAGAGGATTGGATCCTCCCAGAAGAGGACGAAGTTGTCACTAGCCACGGCCGCGTACCCTGAGGCAAGTGCAGATGGGTGGACGGCTTTCCGGAGGAGGAAACCTGTCGCTTCATAGCGGAGTCGTGTGCCTTGGCCTTTGGACTCGGTGAAGCTAATCTGACCTGTTTAGGACGAATGTAGGCTTTTGGCACCGATGTTTCTAGGTCAGACTCGTCGTCACCGTCCATTAGGTCTCCGGGAACTCTGGGTCGTGACGATGGACAGGGAGGTGAGGATGGAACATTGGGACTCATCGGCAGTGAGTTCTTTACCTTGTCAGCCTCTGAAGGTAGGCCTGTCTCGTCCATATGGTCCTCTTCCGGTAGACTGCTATCTGGTGGAAGATCTGCTGCCCGATTTACGAGAAGAGGCGGAGAAGGACTCCAATCGAGCGTCCAATCGGGTTGGCTCTCAGTTGGCTGTGGTGGATCGGTACCCAAGACATCATCCACAGCGTCTGGGACACCTTTTTCTGAGATGGAATCAATATCCGAGTCCGCGGTATCTAGGTGATCTACGGGTTCACTGTTTTTCGCGATCACATCTTCTTTCCGACGGCGTTCTTCGACTTGTGATGTCACACTCGTCAAAACGGTGTTTGGAATATTGCCTACGGGGAATCGATGGCCAATACGCGGGGGGAGGACTGAGTTGGGCTTCTTCAGAATCTCAACCTGATCTTGAGGAATCCTGCAGACCGAACGAGAGGCCGGCAGCACGCAATTCCAGGCATTGTGGTGGATCAGAGGCACTTTGTGCTCCTGAGAAGCCCCTGCCGAGACATCCTTCTCGACCGTCTGTACTACGCTAGGAATGCTCGAATTGGTGGTTGGGACGGTTGAGGTGCTAGGTATTGGAAGTTGGTAAGATGTTGGTGTGTTATGGTGTACAACATCCATACGTTGAACATCCGCGACGGGACCAGTGCCGTCGAGAGAGATGATTGCGTCAGCGGAAGGATGTTCATCTGCTGCTTCCTGGGTTACCAGGCCGTCCGCCTCGGTCAGATCATCCATACCGAGTGAGACGAGAGCATCGGCATCGGCATCGGCAAACGCATTCACGACAGCCGGCTCATCGTTTTCATCCACAACGTTCCACCCTCCTTGTGGCCTGCTTCTCGGGCTCTGATACCCTGACTGCAACTGCGAAGCCGGCCTGTTACCTGAAGACGTCTTGGGAGGAGCTGGTGAGGGGAGCAACGGCGCCTTTTTTGTAGAATTGGCACCTCGTGGTCGTGGACCCAATAAAGCTAGGAGTTGCAGCGGGTCTGCTCCTGGCTTTTGCTGCAGTGGCTGACGAGTGCTTCCTTGCTCCAATGGCTTCTGAAGGCTGATTGGATCGCGCTCTTCCATCTTAATCCCATTGGAGGATCCCTTCTCCTTCTTTGGAATGAAAGGCACCTGTGTGCCAAACTGAGTCTGGCTGGCGGTCGGCTTTTCGCTCCCCGTGTTTGGCTCTCCCTGAGAAATTGCATCGTCATCGGATTCCATGTCCAAATCGACAATGTCTGCGCCATCTCTATTCTCCTCGAAATTGACCTTGTGGAATCTCTTGAGCAATCCTTCCATCTTCTGCCGGCTCTGGATAGGTGTCGGCGTGCCAACAGTTGCAGCCTTGGAGCTTCCTTCGTATGCGGCTTTGGAGACCAAGAGGAAGATGGGATCCTCATCCGCTGTACCGAATTGGGGAATGACGACCTCAAACTCGTTGATGTACATGATGCCGCCTCGTGTGTTACTTGTAATAGGTCGTTTATACTTCTCCTCGAACTGTTTCTCGACTGCATTTGAGAACCTCACTTTGACGGAGTTTAGACTGTCCGATACGACGGCGTCGATGGGTTCGTCATTTTCGGTTTGTGTGAACTGCAGATATGTCAACGGACCGTGCGATGTGAACGAGTAGGGTCACACACACCTTGACGATCTGGACACGTGCGTGCGCAGACGAGGCCATTTGAACCTGGATGCGGAGGTTGCTTCCGTCGTCCTCAAACATGGCCTCCTGTGCCTGGGAGTGTTCGATCCTGGTGCGCTGCTTCGGATCGGTCTCCCAGTATTCCATGGCCATTTCGACCTCCTCCTCGACCTCCTTCCCGAGCCATGGCTTCAGAAGGCTGCCCATTGTATCTGGTTCAAGGTGGAGCTGGGGACCGTGCCCAATGCAGCATCATTGGCAGGACAATCGCGGGTGCAGCCAGCGTGCGAGTCCAGCCGGAGCGGGTGGTGCGACGCGAGGACAGCACACGAAGGACGGTGGGCCGCGGTTGCGCAGCTGCCGGCGTTCGCGTCGGTGGTGGAAGACGGCGTGACGGCCAGAGCGGCCAGCGTGGCAGCGCGGCAGCGGGGAACACAGTGCTGGTGGTGGCAGCGGAGGACCAAGGACCCCGAGTCGACGCGGCAAGACGCGTGCGGGGCGGGCGACGCGCCTGCTCGCGATGCGCCGAGTCATGCGAGTCAGGGTCTGCGGAAAAAGCGTTGATCCGCGCTGGGCGTGCGGGCTGGCCGCGGCGCTGAGGCGTCATCTGCCAAGCTTCGCCTTGCGGATCGTCCCCAGCCCGCACTTGTTGTGCTGTTGGGCAAACGTGCACCCACTTTCGTGCTGCGTGCTCTCCAGCTAAAGACGCGCCGCTCGCCCTCACCTGCTGCCCATGCCTGTGCCAGCCGTGCAGACCGCCCGGGCCTACGAGCCTGTTGCCATCGTTGACCGGTCGTAACCCCTCTGCCCGCCACCCCGCCGAGTCAGGCCTTCCCCGATCTTCCATGCGAAGCAGAATCACGCGCCAGCAGCCCAAATCGACGCTCTACATCTGCCCGTCCACTCTGAGCTGTCGTTCCTGTCCTCTCTGCGAGCCCGATGCGGTAGCCACCCGTCCCCAGCACCATGCCCTCGTCGCATTTCCAGGATGCGCCCAGCCCGTCCACCTCGACCCTCCGCCTCTCGCTCGGGCCTCTGGGCCGCACCTCGCGCAGAGGCTCCATAGCGTCCCTTTCTTCACGGGGGCCCGTGGACAAGGAGGTCTTGCGGGAGGCCCTGGACCAGATACATACGTCGGCGTCACGCTCCGAGACCCTCACCACCTTCGATCAGTTTGCTTCGCCACCGCCGCCGTCCATCCATGAAAGCAAGGGCATAACTGGGGATCTGGTGCAGGGAGGGCTGAGCGGGCTGTACAATAGGTTCAAAACATCCGTCGGTAGAGGCAAAGAGAATGCCGTGGTCCCTGCCAGCCCCACCGCTGGCTACGACAGCGACGTCTCTGTGGCCAGCTCCAGGGCAAATGGAAAACACAAGGCGGCCAAGAGCATAGCAGGAACGACCGTGTCCTCGCCTGTCCTTCTGTCGTCGCCGCCATCTCATCTCCACTCTCCTCTGGTGACCACGTTCAAGGATGCTGGCGCTCCGCCTCCCGTATCCTCTGAAAACTCCAGCTCGCGGGCCTCCGCAAGCACACCCCAGTCTCCTCTACCCCTGCAAGCAAAGTCCAAGCCGTTCCTGTCTCTCGCAACCTCTGAACATGCCATGGGGAGGCCTCATAGTAGCTCGCGCTCTGGGTCAATATCAGAGCACCATGTTCGGCGTTCCAGCCACTCCACGACATCTTCGCAGTTGGAGAGAAATGCCCCGCCCCGAAGCATACCCAGGAGCCAGCCAGACCAGCCGCCCGAGAGATCGCGTCCTGGAATTGCTAGCCGTATGTCAGAAGATGATGATTCAAGTGTGTTTGGCGAGGAGGACATGGTTCTTGTGGACGAACTTCCTCTGAACGACGCTGGCAGCTTCTTTGCCACACGATCCGATTTTTCTCAGGGTCGGCCAGGACCTGTAATACACAGCGCACCGCTCACACGGAAAAACAGCCAGACTGCACAAACAAACTTTGCGAGGGATTCCACTGAAGCGCTGCCCAGGCTGTCAAATGTTGATGAAAAGTCCAGTGAGGGTGTTGGAAAGACCTCCAATGCGGACACACCCACATCAACAACAGGAGGTTCTTCGCGACCGCCGATGGTCCAGATTGGCCCCTCACATTTGCCAGGATACCGCCCTTCTCGCGCGCCGTCGTCAGATGGGATGAGTTCTCTTACAACAGTCGCGCCGTCGCAGCCCCGCCATGCATCTTTTCAGCAGCCCGACGACCACCACCGATCCGTATCTCAAACCAGGCAGCCCGAAATGCGGAGCAGTAACAGCACCCTTGCTCAAATGAAGCGCCGTGTCCTCGGAAAAGAATTCTGGATGAGAGACGAGAATGCGAAAGACTGTTTCTATTGTGGCGAGGTCTTCTCAACCTTTCGTAGGAAGCATCATTGCCGTAAGTCCCGTATTTGCTAGCGTTCGGCGGTCAATCGAGCATGCTAACGTTGCCAGGAACTTGCGGGCAAATTTTTGATGCGAAATGCACGTCCCTTGTATCAGGGAAGGTCTTCGGACAGTCCGGGAATATCAGGGTATGCAAGCCATGTGAAGCGATCATCAACGGCAACGAGGACGATTCCTCGGACTACTCTGAGGATGCCGACCAGAGTTCCCTCTTTGAGAGCGAAGCCCTTTCCAGACCTCTGGATCGGAGAGGTTCCATCGGCACGGATGCATCGAAAGGTGATGCCGCCAAAGGGACTCCTGGCTCTCAAAATTTCAAGGCGAGAGATCACACGAAGATTGGTACGCCAATGATGGGCATACCCACCTCACGAAAACCAGGAGAGAAGAGGCTTCGCTCTGCTGTTATCGAATTCAACGCAGGGCAGTCAGCGTTGCCTCGTCCGAGTTCTTCAAGGTCGCTCCGATCCCTCAGCATGAGGCCGATCTCATCTTCTGGACACAGACGACATCATTCGCGCCATCAGCACATGCGGAGCCTGAAAGACGATCGTGCACCATTCCATCGCCACCAGACCGAGGAGCTTGAGAAGCGGTCCTCGTTACCTGCTTTCCACAACGATAGCATCATTGATCCGGACCTGGCTGCCTTTATGTCTGACGAGGACTCCAGCGAAGACGAACAACCGAGCATATTCGCCACTTTGAGCAATGACAGCCAAGAAGCAAACGAAAGTGACAGGAACGGCCTCGGTGGACTCTTGGCAGTAATCAAGAAGGGAAAGACACGCGCGGGTGACAGGAGCATCGCCGCACAACTGGCAGCTCCGATGCGCGACTTTGACGCGGCAAGCATCTCAAGCCGGCACATGCCTCGCCACAACCGCCGTCGCAACCTCAGCGTCAGCAGCATAACCCACCGACCATCGCCTCGAAGAACAAAAAGCAACAGCTTGCTCAAGCCTTTTGGCATCAATCTGGCCAGCATCGTTGGCGGCCAATCTGGAACCATGTCAACTCTGGCCCAGGTGAGCGGCGGCGGATCCAAGATGGTGCGCAGCGCATCCATGCGTGGAGAGCACGCGCCTGCGGTTGAGCTTAATCGCGCAAGTCTACAACACGTCCGGAAGCTACTTCGCCAGATGCTTCAGGATTCGAATGTTGCGACCGTCTCAAGCTGGGAGAGGGCCTTGATGCCAATCCTCTTGCGGTGCACTGATGACGTCAATCCCGATGTCCAGCGCAGCGACGACATTGACGTTCGGCACTACATCAAACTGAAGAAGATTCCAGGCGGAAGACCAGGCGACACTTCATACATCTCGGGTGTTGTTTTCACCAAGAACGTAGCCCTGAAGAGCATGCCTCGAAGCATCCCGCAACCGCGCGTTCTCATCGTCACCTTTCCCATCGAATATGCACGTCACCAGCAGCACTTCATGAGTCTGGATCCAGTCATTGCCCAGGAGCGAGAGTTCTTACGGAATCTCGTCGGGCGCATCGCTGCACTCAATCCCCAGATCCTCATCGTTCAGCGGAACGTCTCCGGTCTTGCCTTGCAATATCTGGAGGAGGCGAACATCACGGTCGTTCACAACGTGAAGCCATCGGTCCTGAATGCCGTTTCCAGGTGTCTCCAAATCCGGATGATCTCGTCCATCGACAAACTCGCCACCGATCCTTCCACTCTCGGCCAATGTCAGAGCTTCGACGTCAAGACATACGTACACGGACGCTACAAGAAGACCTACATATACTTGTCGGGCTGCAAGAAGGAACTTGGTTGCACTATAGTCTTACGGGGCGCAGACACAACAACCCTGAGGAAGCTGAAGCAAATTACGGAATTCCTTTGCTACGTTGTTTACAATCTCAAGCTGGAGACCTGCCTCATGCGTGACGAGTTTGTGTTGATCCCGTCTTCCATAGAGGGACTTCACGACAAGCCTGGCAAGAACCTGACTGCACAAGGTGGTGAGGTTGCACAACCTGTAGCCTTACCAGAATCAAAGTTTACCTCGGACAAGCCAACAATCCAGATCCAAGACGAGTCAGGAGGTACTCCAGTTGACGCCCAGACCGATAACGAGGGATCCATTGATGACGTCGATCTGCCTCAGCCGAATGTCCAACAGCAAATGCAGCAACAGGAACAACCCCTCGATCAAACCCAGGAGCAGGCCAACGCCATCAACGCTTCTGGAAGCCAGGAACTCGCAATTCCGGAAGACGTGCCGATGCCCTCGTTTTATGGAGATATGGTGGAGAAGCATAAGACCAAGATTTTGTCGGCCTCGCCTTTTATTAGGTTCATGCAACCTTACCTCTTGACCCAAGCAAGAGAACAGGAGAGACGCCTTGCCTACCTCAAACGCCTGCGCGATCAGTACAACCAGTTCCAAGACGGAGAGGACGAAGAGCAGGATCCGCATGAAAAGTTCGAGCTTGTGCAGCCTGAAATGGTTCACACTGTCGTCCAGAAAGCATCGAGGCAGGTGCGCGACTTTCTGCACGCTGTGCATGATGCGGAATACGACAAGGCCATGCACAACTACCTGACCCAGAAGAGACAATGGGAAGCCTATCTTGCCGCAAACAGTGATCTTTTTGATCCTTTCACTCACCAAAAGATTGCCGTGCTGTATAGTGTGGTCAACTCGGTCACTTCTACGCCTTGCATCGGCCCCGAGATCATTTCCCTGGAGTTCTACAAGGAACATGACCTCGACCATGGGTTCGCAGCGGACTGCACACTCGGCCAGTATGTTGAGGACCTCTGCTATACTGCGAACCAGACTTGCAATGCCAATGGGTGCGGCAAGAAGATGGTGGACCACCACCGCCACTACATCCACGGCGAGGGACAAATGAGCGTCGTCGTCGAGAAATACCCTTCCAAGATCCGAGGGCTTCATAACACAATGCTTATGTGGAGCAGCTGCCGGGTCTGTGGTCAAGAGACGCAGACGATTCCCATGTCTGAGAGCACGTGGAAGTATTCCTTTGCCAAATATCTGGAGTTGACCTTCTGGAGCACCAACTTGCACCCTAGAGCTGACATTTGCCCTCACGACATTCACCGTAATCATGTCCGGTATTTCGGGTTCAACAACATTGCATTACGGATTCAATTCGACCCGATCGAGCTTTACGACGTGATTGTGCCACGACCCACAATTGCGTGGAAGGTCGACCGTGACCTCAAGCTCAAGAACGAGCAGTTTTCCAGAATTGAGGATCGTCTCGACAAATTCATGGCATCTGTCAAGGCTCGAATCAAGAGCATTAGGGTCGACAGCGTTGTTCCTGAAAAGCACGAAGCTTGCAAAGCCGAGATTGCGAACCTGATGAAACGCGCCAACGATGAACAAGACTTCTTACGGCGGAAACTCCAAGACAAGTACATGTGCTCGAGATATTACGAGATCATTCCCCTCAACCGCGCCATCAGGGCCATTCACGAAAAGGCTTTGGCATGGGATGAAACGTTTGCGAAGTTTGAGAAAGCGTTCTTCCCTTCGGAGAAAGATATTCAGCGACTTGCCGTGCTTCAACTAAAGAAGATCTTTTTGGACCGCGACGAGTCTCAAAGCCAGGGCAATTCCATCGAGGAGGGTGTGGAGGAGGCTCCCGCCGTCTTAGATGGTGGTCAAACAAGTGAAAAGGATGGAGAGAAGATGGCATCGCCGACACCCTCTGGCATGTCCCCGGAACAAGCTCGTAACATGCTGGCATCGGTCGTGGAACAAGATCACAACGAAAAAGATGCGGAGAAAGCGGAAGCAGAAGGCCAAGAGACTCCACATGCTGTCCAGGACCCAGAAGCTTCTGCAAACGATGCTGCGCCGATTGTCCCAACAATCGACCAATCGAACGCTGTCGAACGTGAGGAGGTTCGTCACCTGGACCTTGCTGTAACTGCAAGTTCGCCTTCATCACCCAAGCAGCAGTCTCCTCAGTCAAGCCAAGAGCTGCAAGTGCCTGCGATGGATCTATCCAGGACTTCCACCGCCTCGACCTCTACGGTCGCCCACCCAGCACCTTTGACCCGTGCCGTATCCGATCTTGTGGAGCAAATGCGCGGTGGCGGCGATCATCATGCGGCATCGTCGGAGACGCCGCCAGAATCTCGCATCCCACGCTTGGTTGACATGTCGAAGCGCGAGCCTGGTTCGAGTTTGATCAGCAGAGCCCAGTCATCCACCGGGATTGTTCGTATGCAGCAAGGAAACAACAATGCATCGACAACGACAGTCGCAACTGCTGGCACCGCAAAAACGGAAGCGTCGAAACCAAGCTTGTCTGAATCTGCACGTGCGCTTGAAGAACGTATGTCCAAGCGGCTTGGTCTGGGATCTCTGAGGTCGAACAAGTCGAGCCACTCGATGATTCCTCGGTCTGTGCCGAGCAAGCCGAACGATCCCAACAATCCCAAGGTCTCGACGCTTGCCAAGCACTTCGAGCAGCTCAGCAAAGAATTCGAAAGGCAACGTTTGCGCGAGCGGCATCAGCGTGCAGCCAAGAGTCGACAGGCACGTGCATACCCCCTCGCCTCTTCGAAGCCGATTGTCGAGATCTATCGTGACGCACGCGATGCGGTCCAGGAGAAGGAATCAGATGAGGACATTACGTCTTCGACACCGCCTCCTCGCCTGAGCGCGGACACCAGCACGTTGAATGAGAGCAGTTACACCTCCACCACGACGCCAACAGTGGATTCTCAGTCGCCTGTCGACAGACATCACGGAGAACCGGCTGACTCGAAGCCAGCAGACGGCGGGGAGAGCGTTGCTGACACTGCCAGCCTGCACCATCACTCTGACGCAGAGGGCGAAACAAGTGACGTGGAGCACATTCTTGAGGACATTGGAATCCCGGATATCTCGGATGAATCCCAGATGCTGCCCCCAATGGACCCGTCAATGGACCTCAGCGTTGACCTGCCCAAGCACGAAAAATCGTTCATGATGAAGATGCTGAACAACTTCTGGTCTGAGCGCTCAGCAAGTGGGTGGACGCCACTGGACTACCCCTTTGCGCCCATCGAGCACGTCTGGGAGGACTCCGATATCATTGTGCGCGAGGACGAGCCCAGCTCAATCATCGCTCTGGCCCTGTCGAATGCCGATTACTTGGGCAAATTGCAGGAGTTCCGCACTGAAGTGGGCGAATGCGGGGACGCTGGCAGCGAGAGCACTGCAAACTCTGAAGAGGCGAACATCGAGCACAATCTGCGGCACAAGTCCAACACGAACATCAAGTACGTGTTCCAGAACCGCAGCGTCAGGGCGACATGCAAGATCTTCTTTGCCCAATCGTTCGATGCTATGCGTCGAAAGTGCGGTGTAGCAGATCGGTTCGTTGAATCCATGTCTCGGTGCTTGAAGTGGGATTCCAAGGGTGGCAAGACGAAGTCACTCTTCCTGAAGACGTTGGATGACCGTTTCGTTCTCAAGTCCCTTTCGCAGATCGAGGTCAGCGCTTTCCTCAAGTTCGCACCCGACTACTTCTCTTTCATCCATCAGAACCTCTTCAGCAGCCTGCCCTCCGTCATCGCCAAGATGTTTGGTCTGTTCCAAGTCACAATCAAGAACCCAGCCAGCGGCCGCGACTTTGACTGCTTCATGCTCGTTATGGAAAACCTGTTCTACGACCGAGGCAACGACTTGCGCCGCTTCGACCTCAAGGGCTCGATGCGTAACCGGAAAATCCAGAGCACAGGTGAGCAGGATGAGGTCTTGCTTGATGAGAACTTGGTCGACATCATATTCGAGAAGCCGATATTCGTGCGTGAGCACACGAAGAAGACGCTCACACTCAGCGTATACAACGACACCCTTTTCCTCAGCAAGCAGAACGTCATGGACTACTCACTCATGGCCGGCTTCAACGACTCCAACCGTGAGATTGTCGTTGGCATCATTGGTAAGTTCCGCCCGCCTCGGCCCCCTCTCATGTCGAACAGCCACTGATTCAACACTTCCAGACTGCATCCGCACGTACACGTGGGACAAGAAACTCGAGACGTGGATCAAGGACCGCGGCAAGAACAAGCCCACCGTCACCTCGCCCAAGGACTACCGCCAGCGCTTCCGCGTGGCCATGAGCTCGTACATCCTCCAAGCGCCGGACTTCTGGCACGCGTTCAACACCTCGGCGCCCAGCGCCGGTGGCGGCGCGGCGCCCCAGCAGCAGCAGGCCCAGTCCAAGGCCGGGAACAAGCTGTTCACGAACGGAGACGGCAGCGGCGAGCAGCTGCAGAGCCCGGATGGCACGGCAGCTGGCGGGCTGGAGCGGAGGATCGTGGAGGTGGACTTGCCGACAGGGGTGGAGGCGGAGATGGGGCTGGGCGGGATGACGTCGGAGATGAGATGAGGGCTTTTCCTTGCTCGACGCTTTCGTTTCGTGAGGGCGGGGAGTTGGAGGAAGCGATGGTTTTTTGCTCTGCGCTGCGTGTTTGCATTCTTTCCTATTCTTTGCTTTCTTTTTAGCACATTTCGTACGGCGGTCACGACTGTTATGCTGCATAGCGTTTGGCGCATTTTTTCTCGCTCTCTTCACCGTTTACTGTCTCTTTTGAAACGCTTTATCGGGCGGCTCTTAATGATTCGATAGGTATGAGTTTCCTTCGTCTCTGTGCAACAATAGCGGTTCGGGGTTTCTTTTTTGAAAATACGATTACGCTGGATAAATGAACAATTTGAACCAATGGCAGGATGCCGGTCTAGCAGGAGTCACAGCCGCGGGGTATCCCTTACCCTGTGAAGCGCTGCCAGGACTGCTGTTCATCCCCAAGTTTTCCCACTATTACGGTATCCACAGAGAGACGATTTGGGCATCGCGCGGATGGACCTACCAAGAGGCCGTTCTGGCAAAAGGAAAACTGCTATTCACGCCAACCGAAGTGTGGTTCGACTGCAGCCACGGCATCAATCTGGAGGTCGGTGACCCAATGGCCGCCATACGCCCCATCTGCCTCTTCAGGCCTGGCGAGTCCAAAGGCACGTTTGCGGAATTCGTAAGACACATGTCGGGGTACTCTCGCCGTCAACTGACGAGTCAATCCGACGTGTACGCTGCCATCGAGGGGATACTGTCCGAGCTCTACAAGGGGGAGGACGCTCCGCGGCACTACTGCGGACTGCCCTGCAGAGACTTCGACATGTGTCTGCTGTGGACTTGTAGTCACATCGAAGGAAGATCCCCTCTGCGCACATCCGAGAGTGTCTTTCTTCCCACTTGGTCGTGGTCGTCTTTCAACGGCGGTCTCACAAGACTGCCGGGGGATTTCGATCATCATTTCTGCTCCACGTTGCTCACCTGGACGACCTACGACCACGCCGGCAGCGAGGAGAGCCGCTTGAGGCTCAAGAGTCTGAGCTTTACTACCCAGCCACCTATCTGGACGGAAAACGGCTGATACCCCAAAGGCCGGAGTTTGATGATCCGCACTGATGTCCCCAGCTGTACCTTGCTCTCGCCCACCAGCACGGATTGATCGAGGGAGTCTCCCCGCCCGCTGTCCCCTGGGATACTGCAGCGTCTTTTGCCTCTCCGAGAAGCACTTTACAAGCTCGTTACCCCACCTACTCAAGCTTCCGGAACGAGATCCGGGCACTGCGTGATCCGCACGGCGGAACAGAAGCGCTGCTTCGTCTGGAAAGGAGAGTCGACGGTCTCGTCCGCCGCGAAGACCTCAAGCCAGGTCCTCTCGTGGCTCACGCGCAGGTACCCCGATTACTGGTCGGCAGGCATCGCCCTGGGGGCTGCAGGAGCAGGGCGAGGAGGCTGTGCCACACTGCGACATCCTGGACGAGGCCGTGTTGGGCTGCGGATACGTCCGCCCAGACGAAGCCAGGATCTCGCCTCCTCTTTGCACGGAATCTGTTTCGACGGTGGATGTCATGGCTCTGTCGGTTTCGGTCAAGGAGCTGGCTCGTGTGGAGATGGCTGTGGGCGTGCAGGGATGTCGGCGGGAACTTGAGCGGATCGTTAGGGACGAGGAGGAGGAGATTACAGTTTTCGATGGCACGGGGGAAGCGCTCGTGCCTTGTCCGGTCGTTAACGTCATGCTGGTTGGACGGCGGAGTAATGGTATTTCGTATCGCATGGGCATAGGGCGGGTGCTGATGAGGAGCGGGGTCAAGGCGAAGCGCACATTCAGGACGGTGGTTTTTAGGTGAGTTGATCATGTAGGGGCAATGGTAGAGAGGAAGGGAAATTAGTGGCACAAATACAGCTGAGGCGGCACTGAAGGAGCCTCCACCGCTCTTGTCGGCACAAATTTGGTGCCCAAAGAACAGCTCAATGTATAGAATGCGGGTTCCGCAGGATCAAAGAAACGTGGAGTCAGTCTTCAAGTCCCAACAGGGTCAAGCATAGGCAGTTGAAGCATTCGTCCCCATGAGTGCTTCAACTGCTAACGGAGGTATGCACCTGCAAACACTTCCAAGCAGTTTGTTGTGGTGCGACGTTCGCGGGAGAATTAATCCCGTGGCTGCTGCCTGATTGACGCCACCGCCTCTGACTTTCTCGGCTCGTACACCACGTACAGTGCACCGTACCTGAAGAGGACACCGTCGACAGAAGGTTATTCGGACTGCAGACGTACTTTCTGCTCGTGTTCCACCGAGACGGGACGCTCCAGCAGCGCGAACGCACCAGCCTGCGGCCAGGAAAAGTCGAGGACCCGAGCGAGCGAGGACTCTGCGATGGCGATGCCCGACGAAATGCTGCAGAAGAGCGATTCGCGCTGAATACATGATGGGATCAATTGTTCTAACGGAAGGGCACGAAATTCGTCTCCGAAGAGAGATGCTTACGCGCCCATCTCCCAACACCACCGGCTTGATTGAGCCACCGATACGGATGAAGCGAAGGCGACGGTGACATCAGCATCGCGTGCCGCTCTGGCGTTGTGCGCTAGCGACTGCTCGTTCTCTCCCCAGCCGCTGCCGCGATAACGCGGTGGAGGCTTGCCTCGGACATGGACAGCAATGGGCGTAAGGCGGACCCAGCACCAGCAGAGTCGAAGCTGAGCTCGCTCATACTCTACTGGAGCGGGGTACAGCATGCCTGCCATAACGTCACCCAACAGCCCGGCCCCCCACGCTTGATTCACCCACTCCCCGCCTTGGACAAGAGAGGCCACTTCAGCTTGCCGGCCCAACACCATCAAGACGACAACGCCGCAGTCGTTGCATCGTGTGACGGCATTACACGGCCTCAGCAGAGCCGGAATGGATGCGCCAATGCGGCAGGCCCGCTCCATGTCTTGTGTTGCTTATCAGCGAGTGCCCGCCACTTCTCCACACCGGACCCGCCAATCAAGCACCTGCGCAGGCGACAAGCATGTGCCGCCGATGCTTGATACGCGCCGAGATCTTAGAGAAGTCTTGCTCCGCCCTCCCCAGCGCCGAGGAGTAACCCAATCGCCCAACAGGCCATGCGGCCTTTTAGTCGGTGCGCCCTGGACCTGTTTCGCACATTCACAGAGAACACTGAGTTCTGAGCCCCCTCTGCCGCGTCGTGCTGCCGAGCCGCGCATGGAGCGTCTACCTCGGGCTCCCGCATAGCCCTATCACGCTATCGCCGTCGTTTTTCTTGCATCCTGCAGAACCTCCTTCCTGTTGAGGCGCCTCAACCACCTGGGTGGGTGGCAACCGGTTGGTCGACTTTCTCCAGAGACCGTTATCGTGGGACAGCAAGGGATCGCCGGGAGGGTTTTCCCCGGTCAAGGTAGCATTTGACGCATCATGTCGCATGGCCTGGCGCCCGTTATCTCTCATCGAGACCACTATATACACTGCATTCCGCTACGTCGCCCTGCGATTGTTCGTCGCAGCTTCCTTGACATCTGACTGCACAGTCCCAATTCGTACAAGATGCCCAGCATTCGGAGGCCTTGGCCGGTTTCCCGCCGCGACACCGACGGCGTGCATCTCAACACCATCGAGGGCAAGACGCCAGGCGCCACCGCTACCGATGTCAGCCATGATGCCAAAGCTGCTGAAGCTGAAAACGACCTCAAGACTTTCAGCACCATGCATCGGTACTGTACAACTGGGAGTTCAGGAGGGTGGCAGGCTGATTGTTGGCAGATGGGACCCCAACCTGGAGAGTGATAAGCGCGATGCCATTGAGGCTGCCGTCAAGAAAGGGGACGAGGAGGCCGAGATCAACCTGGAGCAGGAGCTTGAGGAGAACTCACCCTACCCCGAGGTCGCCTCTGCCGTGCCTAACACCGACGATACTGCATTGCCGTGCAATACCATCAGGGCTTGGGTCATTGGCCTGATTTTCACCACTATTGGGAGCGGCCTGAACATGCTGTTCAGCCTGCGGAATCCAAGCATCACGATCACCAGCATTGTTGCTCAACTGTAAGTGCAGCCGGCTTGACTTCAAAAATAGATTTCGATTTTGACTTGCGCAGCGTATCCTACCCCGTTGGCAAGTTGTGGGAGAGGGTAATGCCTTCGCGGAATTTTAACCTGTTCGGCCTTGAGTTCTCCCTCAATCCTGGACCATTCAACGTCAAGGAGCACACCCTCATCACCATCATGGCAAATGTCACCTTCGGGAATGGTATAGCTTACAGCACAGACACCATCGAGGCTCTCCGCGGATTCTACGGCTACGACCTCGGGTGGGGCTTCAATTTGCTGTTTACCTTCACGACCCAGATGCTTGGATTTGGCCTTGCGGGATCCTTCAGACGATTCCTCGTCTACCCGGCGGCCATGATATTCCCGGCAACCCTGCCGAACTGTGCCTTGTTAGTGCTTCTCTAAAGTTTCTACCTCTAAAAAAAAAGTCCCAAGTTCGCTTGCAGACCGTACAGGTGATTGAATAATGCTAATGATACATACAGATTCTATACGCTTCACCGGAAGGCTTCTGAGAAACCAGATCCTGCCCAAACCAATGGCTGGTCTTTTACCAGGTACAGGTGGTTTCTCTACGTCGTCATTGGCTCCTTTGTGTGGTACTGGTTCCCCGGATTCATCTGGCAAGGCTTGAGCGTTTTCGCCTTCGTGACTTGGATCAAGCCGAACAACCCGGTGATCAACCAGGTTTTTGGAGGATACAGTGGCTTGTCACTCATCCCAATTACCTTTGACTGGACGTACATCAGCTCCTATATCCAATCACCATTGATCCCGCCATGGCATGCCATCGCCAACACTCTTATTGGCCTGTTGCTTTTCCAAATCCTCACTCCTCTTGGAATCCACTATACGAAGGCCTGGTATTCGGAGTATCTTCCGATGAGTGACTCCAGCAGCTACGACAACACCGGCAGCACGTACGATGTCACAAAGATCCTTACGCCGGAATACAACTTTGACGAAGCAAAGTACAAGGCATACTCCCCCATCTTTCTTTCGACCACCTTTGCCATGTGCTACGGCCTGAGCTTTGCCACGATCATTGCCGTGATTGTCCACACTGGCCTGTTCCATTGGCAGGAAATCTGGTATCGTGCCAAGGCTGCGCATAACCAAGAGGACGATATACACATGAAGCTCATGAGGAAGTATCCGGAGGCGCCTGACTGGTGGTTCTGGGCGCTGGGCGTCGCTCTCCTCGCATTGGGCTTTGGCACCATCCTGGGCTATCCGACCGGCCTCACATGGTGGGCATACATTATAGCAATCCTTATCTCAGCCGTCTGGTTCGTCCCAATCGGCATGATCTGGGCTATTACGAACGTGCAAATAGGTCTGAATGTCTTTACAGGTAAACAAACTTAATTTTTTTTACCTTTTTTATTTTTTACTTTATTTCTTTTTCGTTTTCTTTTTCGTTTTCTTCTTCTTTCTCTTCTTCTTTCTCTTCTTCTTTCTCTTCTTCTTTCTCTTCTTCTTTCTCTTCTTCTTCTTCTTCTTCTTCTCTTTTCCTAAGCTCTAAACTATATGTTCTACCTTTCACAATTAGTTAATATATACTAACTTTTACAGAATTTGTAATTGGCTACATGCTCCCCGGCCGACCCCTCGCCATGATGTGCTTCAAGACTCTGGGCTACATCCCGATGCAGCAGGGTATTACCTATGTACAAGACTTGAAGCTGGCACACTACATGAAGCTCCCGCCCAAAACCGTGTTCTGGGCGCAAGGCGTGGCGACGGTGTGGGGCTCGATCGTGCAGATCGCGGTGCTCGACTGGGCCTTCGGCGCCATCAAGGGCCTCTGCAGCGCGGACCAGTCCGGGCGGTTCACCTGCCCCAACGGCCGCGTCTTCTTCAACGCGTCCATCATCTGGGGCGCCATCGGGCCGCGCCGCATGTTCAGCGGCGACGCCACCTACGCCAACCTGCAGTGGTTCTGGCTCATCGGCGCCGCATTCCCCGTCTTTTTCTTCGTGCTCGCCCGCCGCTGGCCCAATTCCCCCGCCCGCTACCTGAACGCCCCGGTCATGTTCGGGCAGCTGAATTACATCCCGCCGGCCACGCCGCTGATCTATTGGAGCTGGGCGATTGTGGGGTTGGTGTTTAACAGGCTGATCAGGAGGAGGGCGCGGGGCTGGTGGATGACGTATAATTACGTCACGTCGGCGGCGCTGGACAGCGGGCTCGCGCTCAGCACGATCGTCATCTTCTTCGCGCTGCTGCTGCCGCAGGTCAGTCCGCCGCAGTGGTGGGGCAACACGGTGATCGAGACGATGGATTATCTGGGGACGGCGGTGCAGAAGGTCGTGAAGCCGGGAGAGACGTTTGGGCCGGAGTCGTGGTAGTGGGGTCGGATGGGGCAAGACGTTGGTGGAGGGAGCGGGCTGCCTCGTGGTTGGTTTTGCTAAGTGCCGTTCCTTCTGCAGGAGACATTTTTGGAGGTTGTTCGTGCTGCAAAACTCTTTCGACAGCCCTGAAATACCATGCAGACAAGGTGGACTACTTTGTTTGTGAACTGAATTCTGCTGCCTTCCTATAGCCTTTGACTGTTCCTGAAGTGTCTGGGATAATATGACTATACTACAGAGGTTCGCAAAAGAAATGAGCCGCTTCAACTCAAATGGACCTCGCTCATGGGCAGATGAAGCATTCGTCCGGATAGCTTTGGTAATTAGACTATAGTCTATCTGTATCCGGATGAATCCTTCAACTACCAATGCATGTAGTTTGCTTCCTTCACATTTTCTGTTGGCCAAAGTACTACCCGCTGTAGGGCCAATTTTTTCGTGACCCATTGTGATACTGAGACATGGTACGTGCAAGCCAAAGACCGCATTATTCCAAGAACATAATCAGATTTTCTATGCAACCTCAGCAGTAACAAGTCTCGGGACTCGCAACTCTCATCGCTGACCAACTTTCCACCGAATTCATCAAATAATAGCGGATTAATTCCATACTAGCCGCCCTCACGGGTATTGTGATCTGAATTGTCATAATCCTTGGGTAAGGCCAACCTCCCTTCCCAATACCCTTCCTATTCCACCTCCATTGATACTAATCACAGTAAAACGCCCTTGAACATGGTATGGAAGTCTTTCCCCTTTTCTACATTGGACAGAGAAGGCCTGAGCTGAAGCTGGTACTGAGAACGTATAGCAACGTTCTCCGCAGACTTGGAGACCTGTAATAGAGTTCCTCCCTTGTCGGAACGGTGTCATATTGAAGTCTAGAAACATCAGTGCTGTAGCGTACTCAAGACATGCACCGGAAAGTCACAGTATGCCTGTAGTATTACAGTGCTTCATAGCATTCGGGTGCGATTGCTATTGTAAGAAAAGCTCCCGATTGCGTACAGCCACTAAAATGCCTCGTATCTGACCATCTGCACCACATTCCATCAATTCAGCACTACAGCTGCGCAGTGATGTAGTAAAGGCTTGCATAGCTGTGCCACGACCCCGCGCAGGAAGCCGATGTAGCCGTGAGCGCAAAGCTTAGTTTTCTGTCTAAGCGTCCTGGCCAAGCCTCAGCACAGGGTAAATTTCAAGGCGCAAGCTGAATTCGCGTATTTCCAGACGAGTACTGCAAAGTCGCTATAAGCGGGAGACATTTGACCAAGATCTCTGTTTTGTCCATTTGGCGATTGTCAACATAGCTTTGTTCAGGATTTGTTGAGGTGGTATGGTAGCGTCGTCGGATATGCACTCGTCTTACGCAATCAAGAAGCGCACTTACTCAGCTACAGAAGCGATGACAGCCGTCTTTGGATACAGTATATCAACTATGCTTCATACGGCGGGTGGGAGCATAAATACGCAGCCATTTCCGCCGCCACCGAGTCCGCCGACGAACGCCGCTCGCTCGAGTCCCTGGCCAACGCCACCAACTACCACGCCAGCATCGTGCTCAACAACTACTGCACCCTCGACCTCCTCGACGACCACCCCTCCGCCCGCCTCCCCCTTCCCTCCTACATCGACACCATCAAACCCCTCTCCCCCCGCCGATACTCCATCGCCTCCAGCCCCCTCGGCCCCCACCCTCCCCCTCCCGCTCCGGCCCCACCGCCGCCTCTACCACGGCGCAACCTCCACCCACCTCGCCTCCCTCCACCCCGGCGCCCGCCTCACCGCCGCGCCCTCCTTCCGGCTCCCCGCCTCCCCCACCGTCCCCGCCATCATGCTCGCCGCCCGCTCCGGCCTCGCGCCCATGCGCGGCTTCTTCGAGGAGAGTGCGCGCGGTTGTTTGGGCAGGGCGCGCGGATCCTGCTGTGTGGGAGTGCGGGGGGGTTGGGCCGGTCGACGGCGGGGGTGCTGAAGAGGATTTGGTCGGAGCGGAATGGGGGGGCGGACGGAGGCGGAGGCGGAGGAGTGGTTGGGGCGGCAGAAGGAGGATCGGTATGTGGCGGATGTTTTTGATTAAGGGTCGCGGTGCGCTCGGGTGGGTGCGGCTGGGTGGCTGGGATTGGGATGGGGCTGCGTGGTGGAGGCCTTCTGATCCTCCAGTGCCTCGAGGCCTGGGTCAATGACCCTTCAATACGTTGATGGGCAATTGAAGCATTCATCCGGATGCAGAAGTTTATCGATTCAGTCATCAAAGCCATGGGGATGGATGCTTCAACTACCCATAGAGATCACTTATTTACTTAACGCGTTCTTTCATTACGTAAAAGTAGAAGCTGGTGCGCGTCTCTGGCCAACCGTCCAAAGCAAAGCATCGCTCGCTCCTGGACGCCTCGTTCCCACACAAATTCGGCATCGTGATGATTTTACCAGCCCCAAAGAACAGGAAGATGAGCAGCATGTTAAAGTTGAAGCCTGCGTCAAAAGCTGCCGCGAGAATGTAATTCCAGCGAGCCCAGAGACCGTAGTGGTAATGATACGCCCAGAACATGAAAACAAATCCACTAATAAAGCTACTCAGGTGGCCGGTGCTGATGTTTCTATAGAAGGCCGTCAAAGTGGAGAAGAAGATGGTGGTGTTCCAGAAATGGAACTTGGGCTTGGGGAAGAGCCAGGACGCCGAAAAGGAAGCCATATGGAAGGGCACGGTAGATGTGCTGTTCAGATAGTCGGCGCGGTCCCTGTAGTGACTTGTCAGAAATCTGTAGAGGGCAATTGGTTAAGCCCAAGGTAACTTCCGATTAGGACGTACTGAACCCTCATGGTCAGGGCCGCGAAATCCTACTGCACGCGTCCTCGTCGCCGCGGCTGGTAATATCCATCAGAGGAGCGTCTCTAATGGGTAGCTGAGTGCAGAGGTGATGGATGGCAGCCTGCAACACGCTGTTGCAGGCTGTTGGGGTGCGGTTTCGACGCGATGAAAATTTTTCATCGACGCGCCGACCGCGACCACAACCGCATTGCCTACTGCCTCCGCTTGGGCAACGCGACCATCCATCCAGGGAGGCCCATCGAGGGAAACTGGGATACGAAAACCACCCGACGTACGACTACCTGGCTCGCAGCCAGGCCCGACGCTGGCCCTATCTAGCCAGCCGATGTGGACGCGCCCTAGGCGTACGACAGGACACCCTTGGGCTTGCACCGGCTCTGAGATCGCTGAGAACGCGGCGAGGGCACAGGGGAACCTCTTTCTTAAGAACTTGTTAAGGCTAACGTGATGTAGATCCTCGGTGCGAAACCTGTTAAGGCCTCGAGGCCTCCGACCGCGAAGACCTTGTTAAGGCTCGACCTCGAGAACTCGTTAAGGCCTCTCCGAGAGAGCCGATCCGGTGTGCACACAGGAGACCTAGTGGAGGGTCTTAATAGGCGTGGTGCTCGTAACCTGGCACGATGCGACCGGTCGGCTCGACGAGACGGAAACACGGGCAAGCTCTAGAGAAGGGAAATACAGGCCAGCTTCGATGGCCCTTACCGACCCTGTTAAGCGGGCGTCTAGGCGACTCAATAGAGGGTCTTAATAGGCGTGGAGCACGCAACCTACGATGATGACACAGGCCAGCGGTGAGGGGAGGCTCTCGAGGAGTCACAGGCTAGTCGCGCAGAGACTCAGCACGTTGGAAACACAGGCCAGCTCAAGACAAGAGGGGACATAAGCTTGGTTAGTAGGAGCAGGTGGAGCAGGTCGCCCGGCGTGGGATCTGGTCCGTTACCCCTCCTGCAAGACACGGTCGGCCTGTTATAGGGAGACCCTTACAGGCAACGCGAAACGGGGACTTAGTGAGTGTAGGGTGTTGCGCCCCTGCACAATATCTGGGCTGCCCGCGGGGCGTAGTGCGCAGCAGCCACTGCTGGCTCCGAGGACCTCACCCCTTCACTGGGCTCTGACCCTCGGTGCACCTGGATGGCAGGCAGGATCAAGTCCTGGCCGGAGAGACTGCTGCGTGGCTCGAGAGAACGGATGCGCGTGTCGGTATACATAGAGACGGAACTGTTCGCCTCCAAAACCAACGCTGAAGCAAACGATAATGAGAAATCAGAGGTTTTAGGACAGAAGGCCGGCGATGCATGCTTAAGGAGCAAACTGTAACGGCGGGCCTCTACCTCTAAGGATCAAACACCAAAGAGGGTGGTAAGCCGTGTGAGGGTTTACCTTGAGTGGGTACAAGGGAGGGTGTGAGAGAACGAAGTGACGAACACACGTGACAGAGCACTACGTGCGAAGGCCGTGTTACTAATCAATGGTGCGGATTGATTATTGAAGTTGACCACGAAGGGTCAAGTTTCTAGCTAAGTGAGTGTGCTTATATACTGTAGGAAAGCTATGACAATCTGGTGTTGCTCCCTGTGGCCGGGCTACAATGGGCGACGGTTGCTTTATGTCGCCCGGCTCGTGAGGGCGACATGTGGGTTTTTAGGCAGATCATCACGTGCACTAATCACGTGGTGATGTTTTTTCTTGCGGGGTTCCTTCGTGAGCCCCTTGTAACGGTAGGCTCCTTCTACTAAGCTTCGGAGTCGCTTAGCAGGTTGGTAGAAACCGAAGGGTTTACCTTGAAGAGACAAGAGGAGGATGGCGGTGCAAAGAGGGAAGTATTACGTGATAGCGCGGTGCGCAATGAGCTTGTTACCTCCAAATCAATAGGGTTTGAATTGGAACTTTGAGTTGACCACGAAGGGTCAAATGTCTAGCTAAGGGAGTGTGACTATATACTACTAGAAAAGCTATAACAATCTGGATTTGTTCGGGTTGGATCTGTAGGAGTGGGATCTGAGGTGGATGGATCTGTGAGGCTTGGATCTGTACAGATCCAAGTGTGGGTCCGGGTCACGGGTGTGCGTGGGGCGCACGTGACGTTAGCGCCCAACCACCTTCCTGGTTTCCGACATTCGTCGGTGCGAGGCGATCGCTATGTTTACCTATTCCGCGCCCGCTTACCTCTATCCTTTCGGGGATTCTAGCCCTTGATCCTTCGTCCCTGTGGGCCTTCTTCCCGTAGGGGACTCTGTCTTCCGTCCTATCCCGTAACCGCGTTGTCCCTTGCGGTCCTATCTCCCGTGCGGGTTCCCCGCCCTTAGGATCCTAAAGCCCGCTTCCTTGGAGGTTCGTAACACCCCTCACCTTTCTGCGTCTTTAAAGGCTGTGCCGTAACACAAACAGGGATCACTCAGGTAGGAGGGGTCTGGCCCGGCCCTAACTGTGGAAGCCGCAATGAGAAGCGGCTGAAAACTGGGGTAGGGGCCTGGATAGACCTTTAGGAGACTGGAGGTTATAGGCATATCGAACCCTACTACAACTTTGTACATAGATACAATTGTATGATTTCCTGCTGGGAATGGGATAGCAATAGAATAAGCAACCTAGTCCAAGGCTGTATAAAACTAGGCTACCATCCCACACAGTGGAAGACTGCAAGGGGAATTATACTCCGAAAGCCAAATAAACCAAACTACGCTGTACCGAAGGCTTATAGAGTTATCAGCCTACTTAGCTGCCTAGGAAAGGTAGCCGAGAAAGCAATAGCTACTACTATAGCACGGTTCTGCGAAGAGAGACATGTTCTACACCAAGGACAATTTGGATGCCGGCAGAAACGTAGCACAACTGACGCACTAGCACAACTAGTAGCTAAGGTTGAAGATGCGTGGCAAGATAATAAATTCGTACTAGGTGCTCTCCTAGACGTAAAAGGCGCCTTTGACCGGGTAAAGAAACGTCAACTACTTCAAAGGCTTTAGGATATCCAGCTACCTAGCAATCTAGTTAAGTGGGTGAATTCCTTCTTACTAGATAGACAGGCACTACTAGTTATTGACGGAAAGGATGGAGAGATACAGCCAATACAGGCGGGCCTACCCCAAGGCTCACCTATATCTCCTATCCTTTTTATACTCTATCTAAGTGGACTCTTCGGTCAGCTTGAAAGTGTGATGGCTTGTATCCGGTGCACTCGCGGAAATACAGTGGCATTCTATCTACGAGAAGACTAAGCTGAAGAGAAAAGAAAGAAAGGTTTAAGTAAGATAGCGCTGCTTATATATCTCTCCAGAGTCCCTTTTATTGGTAGCGAGTTGCAGGGTTTTCTTGTTGAGCTTCACTAAGCTTCAGGGTCTTCTCAACCCAAGGTCTCGCCGCAGGATCCATCCAAGGCACTTAACGGTCTAAACCGTCACAGAAAGCAAACATCCAGAGCTCACCTCGATATCATTCTCAGATGATATAGGCCTCCTGGTCAGCGGAAATTCTATACTACAAGCAGTTAAAACACTCGAAGATATCTGTAAAGATACGCTTCAGTGGGGACTAGAGAATGAGGTAGAGTTCGAGGTTGAGAAAACCGAGGCTCTTATCTTCTCTCGGAATAGAAAGACAAGACGAATAGCGCTAGATACACCTATCAAAGTAGGGGATCAGACTATTAAACCAAATAAGGAGGCCACGCGCTGGCTAGGATACTGGCTAGACTCTAGCCTTACATTCAACGAACACTGTAAGACTAAGCTGGGCAAAGCAAGCCAAGTACTAAAACGGACACTTCCGTTAAGTAAAACTAGCGGGGGACTACCAATTCGACTTATCCGGAAACTTCAGAATGCAGCTGTTCAATCAGTTGCATTATTCGGAGCAGAGATCTGGTGTTACGAACCTCCAAGGAAGCGGGCTTTATGACCCTAAGGGCGAGGAGCCCGTACGGGAAACAGGACCCCAAGGGACTGCAAAGTCACGGGGCAAGGCGCAAGACAGAATCCCCTACGGGAAGAAGACCTATAGGGACGAAGGGACGGAAGCTAGAATCCCGGAGAAGACAAAAGGTAAGCGGGCGCGGAACAGGTAAACATAGCGACCGCTTCACACCGACGAATGTCGGAAACCAGGAACAAGGCCAAGCGCCGAAGTCACGTAGGACCCATACGGATAATGCTAAGAATGGATTATCCAAGAAAGACACTAGATAATGCGGGATCCCAACTATCCACGATTATCCAAGTAGATTGTTATAGCTTCTTAGTAGTATATAGTCGCACTCCTTTAGCTAGACATTTGACCCTTCGTGGTCAACTCAAAGTTCCAATTCAAACCCTATTGATTTGGAGGTAACAAGCTCATTGCGCACCGCGCTATCACGTGATACTTCCCTCTTTGCACCGCCATCCTCCTCTTGTCTCTTCAAGGTAAACCCTTCGGTTTCCACCAACCTGCTAAGCGACTCCGAAGCTTAGTAGAAGGAGCCTACCGTTACACCATCAATACTTATTAATAGTAGAGATATTACTACATTTAGTAGTATCACTGCTGTTACTAAAGAAGTCTTTCTAGACCCAGACGCCCTTAAACCACTACTAGAATTCTTAGGAACAACAGCAGTAGGTAAAAGAGTACAAGAGCCAGAACAAGAACGAGGTGATATAGGGGATATCGAACTGCTGGACAGCAGGGATATAAACTAAAAATCACGAAAAACCATCTCCTATGTCTATTTTCTTCTCCATGTACCAATTATACTCGTTTTCCTCCTTTCTCCTATGTTATAAATGGCCCGATTATTAGGAGGAGCATAGAAGCTCTAAAAGGCAGCGCTTTCTTATAGATAACTGCCGAGGCAAGGAGCACTGAACACCCTAAAACCGCATACCCACATAAACAGCTTCATTTCACTTACTAGAGCCCTTACAGGCACCAGTTAGTACACTGCCATAAGCCAACGGCTTGCATGCAGAATGAATAAATCAATCAATCAACCCTCATGGTCAGATTAGAGGCAAGGCTCTGAGCCGTCCACTGGTGTGACGGGTCTTCAAATTTGCCGGTCAAGTAGTCAAACTTCGTGTCGAGCACCCAGCAGATGACAGCGTAGTTGACCGGGATGCCGAGGAACAATCCAAAGACCTGGGTGAAGAAGACAGTCTTGGGCGGGATACCAGAGCACATAGACTAGTTAGGCAGGTGCGTGGATCGCGAGCCATGGAACGCGATCCACGCCCGACAGCAGTCCATCACCAATCAACCATCATACACACAGAGCACCATCTTGGGATCGTGATCCGCGTATTCTGCCAACGTGGTTTGAAAATACAGTCTGATTTTCCTATGGTGAAGGAGTGCACGCGCCGACACGTTCAAATCTCCTACTCATTACCTCCAGTCTTCTTGGGCACTGCCACATATGACTCCGTATGTGTAGCGCCTGCAGTGCCGTTCGTTGAGAACTTATCGGTAATTACGGAGCTGCCTTCCGCAATGTCGAGCTTGTTCAATGCTCTCCTGAAGAATTCCAAAGTCGCCTTTGGCTGGTAGAACGGCGTCATGTGGCCAGATTCGTATAGGCGCGTAAAGCTGAAGTTCCCGTACTCTCTCACCACGCCATACTCGGTGCCATCGACCATGAAAGGGGCATATCCGGCAGCACGGAAGTGCTCTGCGTGCGTGTAGTTCATCTGCAGAGACAAGGCTTCACCTCCCAACCAATTGCAAACGTAGTCGGCATCTCCGTGCTGGAGCAACACACGCACACCCTTGTCAAGGATACCCTCGAGGTCTTTGATGAAGTGCGGATAGGCTAAGTCTCCACCCTGCTCGAATCCAAGGCTGACATTGCGATTACCGGTAGTGTAGTTGATGTTCACGCCGAGGATATCCTGCGTGCTCTGTAAATTGAGGAAATCCACCCAGTAGCCTAAAATTTGGTTCGATTATCAGCTCAGAGCCACATTCTGGATCTGTCATGACATACTTGGCATTTCGGTCTCGTTGGACACCCGAATGTCATATGTTCCCCTTCCACTGTAGTCGTAGTAAGGCTGCTCGACGAAATTTTGACAAGATGTTGCAGCTGAAGAGCAGTACCGGTAGGTGTCTTCCGCAGTGGGGTCTTTCTCAAGCGCTTCGGCGCAATGGTCAAGCTGACCACGACATCCGCCTGGCACCTCATATGCTTGCTTCATGAAGGTGTAGATACTGTCATTGACCGCCTTGATGCCGTAGGTGTTGTTGACTGCCATCTCGGGGTAGTACGGCGCTTGGATACGTTCGTCAATAATTCCATTGATGATACCCAGTGTATGCATTGACATCGGATAGCCGGGCAAGGACCCGTTGAGTATAGCCTCGTTCTGCTTGTAGAAGTAGTTGTAGAAGGTAGGACCGTCTGAAGCCACTCATAAGTCAGCCAAGATGTCTTCTCCTATGGAATGAGCTTACAGACAGTGGCCTCCATATGACTCAGTCCAGAGATTGAACGTCCTGTTCGAGATCTTCGGATTTCCCGACTCTTCCGAGACACCCAAAAGAGCTTGGATGATATGCCAAGCTCCAATGGCTGCTGCCTCAGTTGTGTTTGCTCTGTCCGGGTCCACAAGAGACCAGCGGCCTTCCGCCTCGGCTTCTGGAGCAGGAGTGACCATCTCAGTTTCGTTGTCATAACTCCCCACCACAGTGGTCTCGTAGGAGAAGCCGACGCCAATAGGCTGTGATAGGTACAGCATGTTGGACACTTCGTTCCAGGAGTAAGGGTTCCACTTGGTCTTGAGATCCGCGGTGACATTGCATGGCCCGTGCTCCAGAAACAGTCCGTACATTGAGTCGCTTCCAGGACCTCCATTGAGCCAGCTTTTACTATATCAGCGGAGCTTGGCATTTTTCGATTGCGCTGAAGCCTTACAGAGTCATGGGCTTCTCCTTTGGATCTTCGCGTGCAGCGAAATACCTGGATGGTTCGTGAGCTTTGAGGGTCCATGCACCTTTGGTGGAGCCGCCGCATACCAGAAGAACATGTTCGTCCTGTTGTCAAGGGAGACATAGCCGGCGTAATCTTCAACGCCTTCCTTAGTCTCGCATATTCCGTGTTTGCCAGGTTGCTTGTAAGTGACCTTTGCTCCTTGAGGTGAGATCAGCTCCGTGATCCCGGTAGGATCATTGGGGATCTGTCGCTTGGTTGCCTGCCAAGGTATGATCCTCGCATGGCCGACTGCGAAAGTGATAACAAGAATGACGAAAGCGTACATTGTCTGACAAAGGCTTTATGGCGAGCAATTGTTCACCAAACTCAAAAGTGGGGATCTGCAGTTTCTGAAGATTTCCCTGCGTCTTTAAGCATCTGCTCCGGCAGTTTACAAGGCGGAGTCGCGTTCACGTCGTACATTCCGACGCGTGAATGGGACCTGGCTTTGCAACATGCAACCTGCCTTGTGACATCGCCTGATCTGCGAAATTTGCAGGCATGCCAGATCGACGGCAGGGATGCAATCAGTATCCGGGAATGGGAAAGCCAACAAAAGCCACCGGGACCAGACTCCACCAATTTCTCTAAGATATGTGCAGAGGCTAGCTATACCGCACATTTCCTGAATAGGTAAAGACTGCTTATCATTCCTAAGTATGCTCAAACAGGCTGTTGGATCAAAGATCAAAGACTAAATAACTCAAGATTGACTAATGCGAAGGAGAATGACTTTTAAGCTCAACCCACATCAAAGTTCTCGTTTGTTTTGTCCTGCAAGCTGACGTCAATTATCAACAGCACAATCGCGCAGGTGCGACTGGCTGCTTGCTCAAATTAACTTCGATACTATAAGCTGTCGTGTAACGCCCGCTGATCTAGATCCTTTGACGTACCACTATGAACCGATCGATTGGAACCTTTCGAGTCATGCTGACCCCATCTGTGCGTAGGCTTAGGCCGTGCCTTGGATCTACCTTTTGCGAAGCCGGCTGCAATTGGCCGCCTCCATCACATATAGCACGGAAGGGGATAATGGTGCCTACTTTCCTGGGTCGTTCGAAGCCCCAAGAGGGACCAATTGTGATTTTATCTGGCGTAGCTTGGTCATTAGTCGCACAGGCACAGCCCAGAATTTTGGAGTGAGGAACTTGCAAAAGAGAAACCCTTTCAGCCACATCACGACGTCGAGTATCCATAAAAGTCGATGTTGCAGCTTATTGCTGGTGCGAACAGGACATTTTATCTGAACAGGATGATTTCGATTAGCCATGAGGGTTGAAGCATTCGTCCAGATGAGTGATTCAGCTCCCTGCGTCAATTTATGTACTCATCAGTTCAGCTTATGAAGGGCAGATTGTGCCAGAAGTCAGCTGAAGCGCCAACCTGTATACTGGTTACCCAACTCTGAGCGAAGGTAGGCCATTTCCTTGCCGCAATCTCTTGTCTCAATCAGCTGCCTGGATTCCGCACCATCGGCGATGTCATTGACGTAATACCAAACGCCCTCTCAACAACGGGCGGAGGACTGTGCGTCGCACACACTCTGTAGTCTCCGTTCTCAGTCATCTTCATATTGCGATTCAGCCGCGTTTCGAGCGTCGCCGTGATCAGCTGAGCCGTTGAGTGCCATATTGGCTCACTTATTGTTCCTGTAACAATAACAGACAAGTGTCTGGAAAGGATTTCTTGTCGCTTGGAATTACTGGTCCCGCTGAGTCATTTGGTAAGGGGTGCTGTGGTTGTGATAGAAATTTTGCTGGTGATAGAGAGATCCTGCTTCAAAGGCGTAGAGTTTGCACTTTTTTGCTTGTACTGTACTGTGACTTTGTGGTGTGATATAGCCAGAATCTCCGCACGCCGCACCTACCCGGAAACAGGGCCCTCCGGCCACACCTTTGTCGGTCAAGCTCGCCTTGCTGCGTTGTGCAAAATTGGAAACCAAAGACTTTGACAATGACTGTCAGAAAAATACGCAGAGAATCAACGAGGTGCTTAGTGACTGGGTCGACAACTTGGCGGAGTGTCAGAAGTCGGGAGAGGAGAAATGACAATGGATGGAGAAGACCTAGGGCCTTTTGAAGACCACAGTTGGGGTTGGTTGTTTGAAAGAGCTTGCGTCGGTTTGAAAAGTTTTTTGATATCAGGAAGGAGGGAGGGGGAATTGATTGCAACGGAATGGACGTATAAGGCGGTAATTCTGACGTTCATCAGCATGAATAGAGAAAGAGATTTTATGCACAGTCTAAGAGCTTATTACCATGGCCTTAGTATCCTTCTCGAAGCATCACTACGCTTGAAAGAACACCTAGCTTGATTTCTAAGTGTTGGCGATATTTTTCTCTTCTGTGATCTTCTGGGACGAGATCAACACTCAGAACAGGCCCTCACTGCTGGCCTAATCTCCTTAAACTCCTGCGCACTGAATGTGATTCGACGGCTAAAAAAACCTGGTCATTGCCATGCGGAATAGATGTCCCTTAGATACGACGAATTTGTTGCCGGAATGTTCGAGCTGTATGCAGGCTTGTACCCTTATCCAGAAATAACAGACCACGAAAAACTAGTAGATCTTTGAGCTGGACAGGTTCAAATATAGATCCAATACTCTAACTAAAAGACTGGTTTATCTAAGCAGCATAATTACCCGACTACGCCTCCGGCCGTAACTCAAACCCACTTGTTGAATGCTGTGGACATGATGAATTCAAATTCGATCCATTCTCATGGCTTACCGTCCCACACCATCCCGAGGTATTCCTCCGCCGTAGCAAAATGGAATGAAGGAAGCAACTTATTCCAATCATCGGATACGCTCCATTCGCCCTTTGTAGCGCTACGCAAGAAGTCGATCGTCGCCATTTTTGACATTTCATCAACCATTTCCGCTGGAATGGAAGGATGTTTGAGCAGCGGCCACCAAGAACTCTTGAGCTCACCAGCTTCAAGGTCTTCTAACAAAAAGCTCTCGAAATCCATGGAGCCTGCTATTACCATGACTGTATCAGCCGCTTGAACTTGATATGAAAGGGGGAAAAGGCCCAAGCGGTCACTTGCCTCTGATCTTCGTTCCAAGCTCAACCAACTCCGCAACCGTTGTCTGCGTTCCTTGCATGCCCCCTATTTCCGGCCACTTGCCTTCATATTCGAGAGCTTCTGCCACGACGCCGGCCATGTCCTGAATTGTTGTGACCGTGATTGGGAAGTTGCCATCGCCAACCATTATGGCGCGGCGCTTCTCGAAGTCCAGATACATTGGACTCATGCTGAAATGCTTTGTAGTTGAATGCGGATAGCCAAGGTAGTTGAGGAAGAAGCCAGGTTGGAATAGACTGTATTCAATGACCTGGTTGTGATG
This sequence comes from Neofusicoccum laricinum, assembly GCA_029906385.1. Classification (NCBI taxonomy): domain Eukaryota; kingdom Fungi; phylum Ascomycota; class Dothideomycetes; order Botryosphaeriales; family Botryosphaeriaceae; genus Neofusicoccum; species Neofusicoccum laricinum. Next base: position 1,280,792 of record CP123719.1, on the reverse strand, counting down.
TCAGACTCATTTTCGACGAAATCGGCTTGGCGCGTGATGATGGTAGACTGACTGCCTTGTCCTTATTGAGACTCTCGAGATAGCTTCGCACATCGTCTTTGAAAGCATAGAAGGGAACGGTGTTGTTGCTCCGGCTATACTGTCTTTAGTACATTTGAACGGCCCCTTGAGATAATTTGCAACTCACGTTCCCCACTCCGCTGGCGCAAATCTCTTGACTCCAGCCTGGACTGCCGCATCAATCAGGTTTATTTCCGTCTGCACAACACCAGGCCTGTCGACGCCGCTGAAGAAAGACAGAACAACGTCAACACCATGGAGCTTGTCCGCAAGATCGTGCTTATTGGTGTAGTCGACTTGGACCCATGTCAATCCGTCGGGGCGGGCATTGGCGACGGCCTGCTCACGGTAAGCTGCTGAAATTTGTTACATCAAGTGAGGAAAATCCTGACCTGCCGAGTAAATATGGTGACATCGTGCTTGTTCTTGGCGATTATTCGGTCGATGACCTCCCGAGCCACATCTTGAACACTGTAAGCTCATTGCGATTCCAGGATGTGGGACTACTTGCTTCCTGATCCACCAGCGATAACAAAATTGACCATGATTATATGTTGGTAAAATGAGATAATTTCAGTTCCCAAAACTGCGCTGGTGTCGAGGACGATGAAGCCCTCAGTATTATCACTTGCGAGCGGAACCTTAGCATATATAGTGCACGCGAGTACGGAGTAAAGGTTCAATAGGCTCTTACAAAAGCTTCTCCTTACTCGATCATCTGTCTGAGACGCCGGGTGCGGATAGCTGCTGCTATCCGACGAGCATTTGAGGTGCACAGCCCGGATACCGGAACCGAGATACCCGATCCGGAGCCATGTTTGCTTAGGTAAGTGTCTAAACCACCAAGAAGCAATATCCATATGGCGACCAAACAGGTCAAATACCTATCAAATGGTCTTTGTTGCGAATGGGTGCGATAGGAAAACAAAGCGACCTTGATGCGCCTCCCTGCCTGTCTCAGTCTTGACCAGATTGCGGTTGGAAATGACATACGTGCACTCAAAAACAATGTCTCGGGCACTTCGAAATTGGAACACCTCTATCTCGAATCGATAGACTATGGGAAGTTCATGCGTTTCCTGGAAGATATACTTTTCCAAAAAGCCAGGCACCTTGGCATCGGCCCTGGAGTCCGGCATTTTTTGGATTGCCTTGTTGCTTTTGCCTGGCCTGAGCGGGCACTTCGAATTTGCTTCCACTCAAACCATGCAGTTTTAAGAACATGACTTTTTTCAAAGTAGGCAGATCAAACAGCATGAAACTTACTCAACACAATGGGAACTCCTTGCGTGCCTGCCAGTCCCCCTTGAAGTACACTTCTGCAGTCATGTAGGAGGCAAGAGCGTAGAGCAACAATCGCTCCGGACATGGCGTAGGTGTGAGTGGGCGCTGGTGAATCTAGTCTGGTAGGCAAGCTAATCGGTGAAATAGGATGGCTCTAAGCAGCAGCGCTGGTGGCTTGCGGGTGTCTGCGGGCACGCCGCAGGGCTGTGTTCAAACCCCACCGCTCCCACTGTCTCGGCCTTGGGCATCTGGGATTGATTTAGAAGACCAGGAATAAGACCCATGCATTCAAAACAACGTCTCAAACACTTGCACATGGCATCCTGCATCATCGCTCCATGTCCCCGTCGTATATAGCTTTCGCAATTTCCACGATGCTCTAATGTCAGGTAATCGAACTTAACTCAATGGACTTGTTGACCCCGGAGTACACTTATATTGATGGACTCACTCTGGCGCCACAATCCTGGCGAACCCGTGAGCCAACTCCGCCCCGGCCCATCCCAGTGCTCACAATCTCCAGGAAGAGTGGGTCTTGGAAGCCTGGCATCTCCTCCGGGTGTGGCAGGACGACCTTCGTGAGACTGACAAGCTCTTCGACGGCCTCCTTACCCGACGTGTGATTGATTGGTTCGAGTGGTGCGACATCAAGGTGGAGCCGGAGATGATCAGGGCGAAGCTCGATACTCTATACTTTGATGTTCTGTGGATGATGCAGCCGAGGCGCCTGGTCAACGTTCGAGAGAAGAGATATCTGTGCAATGCGATGAGCGAGATCGCGCATCGGATGGAGACGCTGCGCGACCAATTTGATGGTATGATGGCGAGGATGCTGGAGGCGGGCGGAGATGGAGGCCAGTGCGAGTGAGGAGAGATAAGGAGGGTCAAAGTGGCAGCAAAAGCATTCGCGAGTCCGAGCGGTGATGTTTCTTGAGTTGACATAGGTGAATGAAAGTTTCTCGAGAGTTAGGTACCTGGAGCGAGGCTGAGGGGGGGGCTACTCGCCGGGCCAGTAGGAAGCGCATTCCACGTCGAGCACCCGCCAAACGAGAGACTGACACACACGCAAGCGTTGAGTCTGTTGTGCCAGAGACTGCAACCCGAGAGCGATTGTCACACTCCGGCACAAGGCCCATGAGCGGCAGTGGAAGAAGCCTCGTCATCGTCGACGGCCGGCCGAGCCATCTCCGGCGGAGATGGTGGCGGAGATGCCGGGGTCCCGCGACGCGCTGCAGCTCAACTTTTCGGCGTCACAGCCACCAGCAGCGCGCCCACACCCCGACAAGCATGGCAGCATGGTAGCTCCAAGCCGCGTCTTCCGGAGCGCCGCAGCCACGAAATCATGGTCCAGCACGCTTAAGCTCCCCCGCTCCGCCTTCCCGCCGCGCCCGTCGCCGTCGCCAGACCTCCTCCGCCAGTGCACCGACGACGTCTACGCGTGGCAGCAGTCGCCCGACCGCCCCGCCACCGGCTCCTTCGTGCTCCACGACGGGCCCCCGTACGCCAATGGCAGCCTGCACATCGGCCACGCCCTGAACAAGGTGCTGAAGGACCTCATCTGCCGCTTCCAGGTCGCCCAGGGCAAGCGCGTGCAGTACATCCCCGGCTGGGACTGCCATGGCCTGCCCATTGAGCTCAAGGCCCTGCAGGCCCTGGGCAATCCGGACCGCGACCAGCTGAGCCCCGTCGACGTGCGCGCCGCCGCCCGCCGCCTGGCCGAGCGCACCGTCGAGGAGCAGAAAGACGGCTTCAGGAAGTGGGCCGTCATGGGCGACTGGGACCGCGCATACCGGACAATGGAGAAGGCCTTCGAGATGAGGCAGCTGGCCATCTTCAGGGAGATGGTCGGGAAGGGTGCGTGGGCTCCTGGCAGCAATTGCCCGCCATCCTCGCCGGACGCACGCTGACTGCCCCAGGTCTCATCTATCGCCAGTTCAAACCTGTCTACTGGTCGCCTTCGTCGGGCACAGCTCTCGCCGAGGCCGAGCTCGAGTACGACGATAACCACCGCTCGACCACCGCCTACGTCAGCTTCCCCATCACTAAGCTCCCGTCGAGCTTGGCCGGCCGTGTCGACATGGCGAGGCTCGGAGCGTTGATTTGGACCACGACACCCTGGACGCTGCCTGCAAACAGGGCTATCGCGGTGCACTCAGATCTGGAATACTCTGTGGTGGAAATGTCTCGGCCGACTGCTACTGGCGACCGTCCCAGTCAGTTCCTCGTGGGAAAGTCTCGCATTGAGGCGCTCCAGGAGGCCCTGAAGACCGAGTTCAAGGTGCTCGTGGACAGCGTCCCAGGCTCTGAGCTCGCTGCACGGACGGAGTACATGAGCCCGCTGGACCCCGATCAGCTGGCTGCGCAACCCATAATGCATGCTGACTTTGTGTCTGCCACTTCCGGTTCTGGTCTGGTTCATCTGGCTCCCGGTCACGGTATGGATGATTACAATGTTTGCCTATCTGCTGGTATTCCTGCGTTCGCTCCTGTTGATGACAAGGGCTGCTTCACTAAGGAGGCTTTGCCCGGTCATGCCTACCGCATCGCAGGGATTCCCGTCCAGGGAGAGGGGTCCGAGGCTATTCTGGAGTTGCTCAAGACGATGCCGAGGGATCCTCTGATTGCCGTGCAAAGTATCACCCACAAGTATCCCATCGACTGGCGGACCAAGCAGCCCGTGATCGTTCGCGCTACCGAACAATGGTTTGCCGATGTTGAGGGTATCAAGGATGGTGCTCTCAATGCTCTTGAGGATGTCGATTTCTTGCCAAAAACCGGTAAAGCCCGCCTGGAAAGCTTTGTCCGTGGCCGCAGCCAATGGTGTGTTTCTCGCCAGCGAGCCTGGGGCGTGCCTATTCCTGCACTTTATGAAACGACGGAGGGTGGCAGTCTCAAGGCACACATGACAGGAGCATCCATCGACCACATCATGAAGGTCATTGAACAGCGTGGCATCGATGCTTGGTGGACCGATGCTGAAGACGAACCGGCTTGGATCCCTGAAGGTCTTACGGGCTCGTTCGTCCGCGGCAAGGACACTATGGATGTATGGTTTGACAGCGGCACTTCTTGGACTCTACTTGACTCCCGTCCTGGACAGCCTGTCGCAGATGTCTTCCTCGAGGGAACGGACCAGCATCGCGGCTGGTTCCAATCTTCACTACTCACGCACATCTCCCATCAAAGCGTCAAGGCAGAATCAGCCAACAATTCGCATCCGAAAATGCTCGCACCGTTCAAAACTCTGATCACCCATGGCTTCACGCTAGACCAAGATGGCCGGAAGATGAGCAAGTCACTCGGAAACACCATCCTGCCCCATCAGATCATGGACGGCTCACTGCTGCCTCCTCTCAAGCTGAAGAAGAAACAGAAGAAGGGCACCTCAGGACCCACACCCGGCAAAGAGACCTTCGACGCCATGGGCCCCGACGCACTGCGCCTCTGGGTCGCCAGCAGCGACTACACCAAAGACGTCATCATCGGCCAACCCGTCCTCCAATCCGTCAACCAATCCCTCCACAAGTACCGCGTCACCTTCAAATGGCTCCTCGGCGTCCTATCCGACCACGACCCCACCGCCGCCCCCCTGCCCCCCTCCTCCCCAACCACGGTCCCCGACCGCTGGGCCCTGCTCGACGCCATGGCGCTCCACCAGCTCTCCCGCACCGCCCACGCCGTCCACGCCGCCTACTCGGCCCACGAGTTCCACCGCGGCACCGCCGCCCTCTCCCGCTACACCACCACCGACCTCTCCGCCTTCTACTTCGAACCCCTCAAGGACCGCCTCTACGCCGGCACCCCGGCCGACCGCCGCGGCGCCCAGCGCGTCCTGCGCGTAGTCTGCGACCAGCTGCTCGACATGCTCGCGCCCGTCTGCCCGCTGCTGGTCGCGGAGGTCTGGGCGGCGGCGCCGGCGCCGATCAAGTCGCTCTTACCTCCCGGCCGCCGCGCGTGGACGCCGTTCGCGGCCCCGACGTGGGACGCCGGGCCGAAGGCAGCGGAGGCGGAGAGGCGGATGCGGGTGCTGGAGGCGGCGGGCGCGGCGGTCAAGGCGGCGCAGGAGAGGGCGCGCGCGCAGAAGCGGATGGGGGGCGGGTTGGAGTGCGGTGTCGTGGTGAGGGTGCCGGAGGGGGTGGAGACTAGTGGCGTGCTGTGCGAGGGGATGGCGGAGGATCTGGCGGCGGTGTTTGTGGTGAGCGGGGTGGAGTTTGTGAGGGGGTGGCGGCGACGCTGCTGCTGCGGTGGGGGATGAGGGGGCGGCGTGGGTGTTTAGCGAGGAATTTGAGATTGGGGCGGGGAAGGGCGTGGTGGAGGTGCGGCCGGCGAGGGGGCAGAAGTGCGCGAGGTGTTGGCGGCACGTGGCGTCGAGTGCGGAGGAGTTGTGCGGGCGGTGCGAGGGGGTTGTTGGGGGGATGGTGGGTAAGTCTGAGGCGTAGGAAGAAAACGTTTTGGGAGGGAGGGAGGGATGTATGATAAGTGTATAGACTTCGCGACTCCTCTTTGACTGGTGTGGCTGTTCGAACCAGGGCATTCGTCGGGTGTGAGTACCGTCGATCATACATGGTTTAACAAATTTTCTACACCGAATTGTACACGATCCCTCCCGCCCGCTTCTACCTCCCCATGTATTCATACACCACCACTACCCACCCAACCGAGTACCACCGACCGACCCTAGTAAACCACCCTTCCCTTCCACAACGGCATATCCCTCAGCCTCTCCTCGTCCCACCTGACCACGTTCTTCCCATCCAACCACGCGCCATCGTCCCGCACATCCAGCCCGTCCACCTCCCTCCTGCACTCCCCAATCTCCCGCTCGCTGATGCGCATCTCGTCGCGCACGATCCACAGCGTCGGCGGCTCGCGCGTGATGGCCGGGTTGACGAACGCGAGCTTGGCCACGTCGTCCGGGTACGGCGGCACCGGCTCGCGCAGCGACGGGTGCATGGTGGCGGCCAGCGCGGCGGGGCTCTGGCTGTGCGGCGCGAACCAGCGCTGCAGGTTGTCTTTGAGCTTCTTGTACTTCTCGTGGCCGTACATGTCGTTGATGCGCGACGGATGCGTCAGCGACCCGGCCCGGTGCGACGCCCGGCCCGCGCGCGCGGCGTGGTCGGGTTGCAGGAGGGGCTGGCTTTCCGCGTGGCGGCTGGCGGCCGTGTCGTTGCGGGAGTCGGGCTTGGTCTTGTTGTTGGCGTCGTGTTGCTGGTTGGAGGCCGCGGCGGACTCGGACGAGACGCGGGCTTCGTAGCCGGCCTCGGTTTCAGCAAGGAGGTTGCGGGGAAGGAGTTCGGTCAGTGGCGTGAGAGTCTCGCGCATGAGGTATTGGTAGAGAACCGTGGCGAAGAAGAGGATGACCATGAGGATGAGCGGGCCATTGGCACTGAGGTCGCTGTGGATGCGCGTCGAGAATAGGCCAATGAGGCAGAGCTCGGCGATGTAGATACCGACTGTCAGCTGCTGCAGCGCCTGCGCATAGAAGGCACCCTTCGTATCGATCTCGGTGTCGAAGACGTAGAAGAAGTTGTACCGCATGGCCAGGTAGATGAAGATGAAGCCAACAGTCGCAAATCCAAGGACCAACGGCGCGACGCACGAGTAGCTGATGGCAATGACCGCCAAGTTCGTCCATTTCGCGCACTCGGATCCATAACCGGGAGTGTCAAGTGTGATGTACTTGATGTAAGACTCGCGAGGCGTGCCGTAGGGCCAGATGCGGGGCAGTATTACATCCCAGAACAACCCGAGCGGGTTGAAGACATTCTCAGCACTGATAGCGATACCGTAGAGTACGAAGTATGAGATGTAGAAGTTGGAGGCCTTCGGGAGGTTCTCTGCCAACAGAGCAGGTGCCAGTCGCGGCTCTCGGGCGATCTGGCCAATCACTGCCGTCGCTCCAGAACTGAAAGTGGTGACGAGGAAGACCTGGATTAGCGAGAATACGAAGAAGTACGTTTGTGTTCGCAATTCGACATGTGATAGCGTCGCGGCACCTGATTGTCTGGCAATATCTACAACAGTCAGATTAATAGCAAGCAACAAGAACGCGGTTCCTTACAGCGATAGAACCTCGGAACGAGAGACTGAAGGAATGACAGCAGCAAAGAAGGCACAAGACCAGTCAACAGGCCCAGCTCCTTGCTATTAAGATTCTGAAGCCACCTGAGCCATTTGAATTTCTCCGACAGATACGTCAGGTTCGAAATGGTACCAATGAAGGCTACCGGAATACCCCAGAAGATGGTCAAAGCCAAGACGAAGGCAAAGGCGAGTAGTTTGCGGCCAAGGGCTTCCCAGTCGGACATCCGCAAATTCTTCCAGATGACCTCGCTAGGATGGACGCCGACCTGGCGAGGAACGATACGCTCCGGATGATTGAAAGAGACCAACGTGTACGCGGCCTGAGCAGCTGACTGTGTCTCGAACTCGATGAAGACGGCTCCAAGCAGCTTGGCATCGCCGTCGAGGCGAACCTGTTGGGCAGCTTTAACGGCCGGGATCATCTTACGCAAGTTCTCTTGGGAGTGGGCGATCGTGTCGAATCTGTTTCCCCAGATGAAGTTGAACTTGTCGTGTCTGTGCTTCGGGCGGCGCGTGATAGCCAGCCAGTGGTCTGTGTCGTGATCGTCGGGGTTCTTCTTGGGGTCCTTTACCATCTTCAACCGCTCAGCGTTAGCGTTTCTGATGAGTTTGATCTCAGCGGCTTCGAGTCTCAAGGCGGCCTTGTCCATATCCTCGATCATGTCTTCCAGCTCCTTGAAATCTTCAACAAGCCAGACGGTCTTGACTTCGTCGAACAGGTTCTTGATCTTTTCCTTGTTGCAGTAATGCTTAGGAACTGAAGTGAAGAGGACCGTTCTGGAAGAGATCTTGCTCGAGTTCCAGGGAGAAAGAAGGTAAGCTTGGCGGAGGTGGATGAGGAAAATAGTTTCACGGGTGATCATGAATAACACGAAGCCTGACTTGGTTAGAGCTTGGTAAACAAGTATCGAAGCAGTAGTGCTTACTAAAGAATACCCAGGCGACGACAGCGTGAGCCCAGTAGCGCTTTGGGTCCTTGACATTGCCGAATGACAAGATGTCCAGCTGCTTTTGCCCGCCTCCTCCGGTAGCATTGATGGGAATGAGGACCGCTCCGACCAAGAGAAAACCAAAGAAGCATGTGACCACAATGATTTTGAAGAAACGGACATAGAGGTAAGCATCCAGGGACTGCCAGTTGAGCAGGTCCGTATCCTCGAAAGTGGTGAAATACTTGACCCAAGCAAACGTCGTGTTCGGCTCCCGAGGCGTCTTCTCTCTGCATTTTGTGAGTTTGAGGTTAGAGAGGGTATCGTTTGGAGACTTACTGCTCTGTGAGAACATCGATGAACGTTCTCGGAGCGTACAGCCGCCGGAGTTTTCCGCGGATGACGACAAAGATGCTGAGCAAGATGAACGCCACAAGGACGGAGGGGATTAACGTGTAGATCAAGCTGTACACAGACGACGATTTGTTACGATGACTACCGCCCACCTCCGGGACCTTGACGAGTTAGCAAGAGGAGTCCGTGCAGAGATTCGACGGATTGCCCCGTTGGTGGGATTTGCGGGCGGGTCGAAAAGCAGCGGGAGCGAGCGGAGAGCGCGGAAGCTCCCAGGAGCGCGGGCACTCACCTTTGGCATCTTGCCCAAGCTCTCGAAGAAGCTCTCCGGGCCGAGCGGTGCCTGCAAGGCTCCGGGGTCCATGTTTGGCGAAAGGTCAACAACTAGCGCGCGCTCGGCGATGGCGTCACATAAGCCGAACAGGCGGATGAGGAGGCCGACCGTCTGGTCCGGACTGAGCAGAACAGCCCTTTCGACGCGGAGCGAGACGAAGGTTCAGAGGCCGTTGCTCGGGAAAAAGAGTTTTCAGCGGTGCGCAGGACGCGCGATTGAAAGAGCGGTGATGGTGGTGGTTGCTTGCTGGCTGGACCAGGCGCCGCGTCGCTTCAGCGCGCACAGGCCGCGATCCTGATGACGTAATCCATTCACGACCGGGGTCTCACTCGCTCACAGCCACACATCTCGCATGAGGTGGAGCTGCCCGCTCGCCAATGCTCGTATCCCTGAATAATGCACGAGTGCAATCAAAGCCAGATATATGTTCAGCGTACGGCGTAAACTATTAACAGATTGAAGTTGGAAACAACGTCCGACTGGACCACCCTTAGTTGAGGTAGAGGTCGACGGCATCAAGGATCTGTTGCTTCTGTTAGCACCGCATCTCGTCGCAGCGGCGGGGCGTGTGGAACTTACGAAGTTGGGCTGGAGGTAGGTGTCGCCCGAGCTTCCCGAGATGCAGTCGATGGTGATCGTGTTCGAGCCGGCAACGAGCGTGCCCGCGGGGATGCTGACCGTGTAGATCTCGCCCAGCCCGCGGTACGTGCCCCTCGTGACGCCGCGCGAGTCGATCTTCGTCGGTGCCGCCGGAGCAGCTCCAGTGTAGCTGTTGATTTTGGCCTGCGGCCGCCCGCTCGCAAACGCCAGAGTCGTGCCGATGCGGAGCGTGGCCGCACCCAGCTGAGACGAGCTCAGCGTGAACTTGATGGTGAACGGCGTGTTGACGCCCTTGAACAGAGCCATGGGCACGTCAGTCAGAGCGCTGGAGCCGACGGTGTAGGTCAGAGGACCCCAGCTGCTCATGCGGCTGTCAGACGGGTGCATGCGCTCGATCTTGTCGGCGTTGCGGAACCCGAAAGGCTGGCCGTCCCAGTCGCCGATCGTCCAGAGGGTAGTCGGGAACGAGAAGGTGGAAGCAATGTTCTTGGTCACAGTGCCACCGGCAGTGACCGTGACCGAGTCAGTGGCAACCTTGAGCTCATCCTGGTAGAGGACCTGGGTGTAGGTGCCAGGCTTCATGGCAGGAGAGGTGAAGGCACCGTTGGATGAGGCGTAGACCCAGTACTGCGCGTTGGAGTTGTACCAGTGAAGGACCTTCTGGTAGCTGCTGCCAACGCCAGACGCAGTACCCTTGACGTAGCCACGACCAGAAGTAGCAACGTAACCAGAAAGACCAAGGTCAGCGAAGAATGAGGCGTCAAAGCTCGTGGGGATACCAGAGCGGCTGAACTGCAGCTGGTAAGGGCCGTGGAAGCCCATACGGTAAGACTCGGTCTGGGCGTGGTTGGAGTTCATGTAGAAGTAAAGGTTGGTGGAGTCACCAGCGTTGTTGGTGTTGATATCCCTGAAGAAGGGACCGCCGCTGGATCCCTCGTAGGAGAGAGGCTGGAGGATCATGCAAGCATGGATAGCATCGTCGTCGCGGTACACGCACTGAACCTTGTCGTCGATGAAGCGTTGGCTAGAGTAGAACTTGCTGCGGGTCTGGCCGTTGACGACGAAGACATCCGAGCCCTCAACTGTGCTGCTGCTATCGGCTGTAGTCGAAGCAGTGCCGTACGGGTATTCGAGAGGAAGCTTGGCCGGATCCAGACGGGCAATGAAGCGAGCTTCACCGATAGAGGGCTCCTCGCTGAAGTATGTACCCATGTACAAGGAGCTTTCTCCGGACTTGACGACGATGTAGTGAGTCAAGCTACCGGCCACGCAGGTAATCTTAGCATAGGTGCCTATGAGCAATTAGCGGCTGAGCCGGTACGGCGGAGGGTCCAAGTTGCTCACTGCTGACGATCTGCGAGCTCACGGCCGCAGAGCCGAGACCGGAAGAAATGTGAGAACCCTTGCCGGAGTATTGGAATTCCTCCCCTCGGTACTTGATGGAAGTAATATCGCAACTGCTGCGCGAAATGGTGACAATGAACGGGTTGGCTGAGCCGGCATCGACGACATAGCTGGAAGAAGAGGTAGTGACACCAAAGGCTGCTAGGGCCGGTGCGAAAAGAGAGACGAAAGCCAGGAATAAAGTGAAGAGTGCCATTGTGGCGGTGTCCTCCTATGAGGAACCTTGTTTGCTGTGGGAGAGGAGCCGTGACGAACAACCAAAACACCGATAGCCCGCGCCCCTGCTTTTGTAGTTCTCCATGTGGAGAGAGAAGGTGTGGCGTAACCGAAAAGCATGGGAGCTTCACCTCGTGGCCCGTGAGATACAGTGGCCTCATCTCGGTACGGAGAAAAAGGATGTAGAAAAGCACCTGTAAACGCGCTCCGCTAATCAGGGCGCATGCGGGAACAGGCGGCAGTCGGTGGATGCGTTGATGTTTCAGATCACCACAGCTCGCTAGTCTATTGAACAGGGCCCGTTCTCGGTCCCTCTTCCTGAACTCCGCTGGAGGCAATGCCAAAACAGTCCAATTTCCGCCCCACGTGATGGGTGACTGGGCTTTAAATCCGGTCGGGAGGACCAAGGCCGACAAGGCTGGATGCAATACCTGCAGTTAGCATCATGCACAAGCGAAATCTGGGGTGCAGGCTTTCGCAAGAGGGGTAATGCCAGGCTCGAAGAGGGAGTTGGGGCTGGCGTAGTCGGGAGAAATCAGGCCGAGGTGTGCTCACCATCTCGTTCTCGTCCATGGCTTGCAGGTATCCGGACGGTCGGCCGAGTGTGTACTGAGTAATTTCAAAGCGTGCCGTCCAGCATCCTGGTCAACACGCTGTCACGCAGGACACAACAGGAGAGGAGTCGGCCAATCCGCGCTTCGTCTGTGCCGGCTAAATCCCTGCCCCATATGCCAGATGTTTTAAGGTTGGTTGGGTGAAAGCTTGGCGACGCACGAACCTGGCTTAGTTTACGGAGTGTGGCCCGGGGTTCCTTCGAACCACGCGCCCGCCGGAGATAGCTCTTCCTTGGCCTCTGGACATGTCACTTGCCATAATTGTCCAAGCCATATGGCGGTTACAGACTGCGGCGCCCACAATTCCACCGAGAGCTAGCGGAGAAGGGGATGAACCCCTGCGACATTCGTGGGATTTCTCGACTGCGGAATCCGATGCGAATCGCCATGTTTCCAGCCTCACGAGGCTCGTGTCAAGGCCCCTGGCCTGATGTGCTTCCGGCATAAAAACGCAGAAATCCGGAACGGTGGCATTGGCGAACTGTTCAGGGCGTGTACAGTCCCTGTGGAGGTCTGTTTGTTTATAGAAGCGTGCATGGACCCCACTGGCGCTCGCTGCAACGAGCCACGGGCTTGGCAACTTGAATCCGGCAACGCGCGCCGTAGCCGATGTTGAGAGCGACTGAAACGGGACGCAGCGCCCACGGACGCGGCAGTGGCATAGCAGCATTATGCCGAAGACCTGCCATCCGATAGACAACCGCGTGGGAGCCGATGCTCGCGCAGATGGACCCGAGTGAGCAGTTGGGAATCAGATTGAACTCACGCGTACGGAGTAAAGCATTGCGACAGAGCGGCTGTACCCGCTGCCGACACCAATACCCCTGAGGGTGACGTCCAGTGTGTGGCAGAGTTGTGAAACATTGTTGGGCGATATCCACGACTCTGAAACCGGAGGCGTGTTCCGAAGGTTGGCCGACAACGGCGGGTTCTCAGTCCGCGCAACGGGTGAGGGCGTCGAAAGAGGAAGCAGAAAGAACTCGAGAGTGCCATGCTCGCCGTGATAGACGAGGGCCATTCGCATCGCTCGTGTTCTGCTCTCAAAGGGTGCTAGAATGGCTTTGCGCGATGATCCGCCATTCTCGCGGCTCATGCCGAATATACCCTGGGACCGGGTACGAGAGGTGAAGAGGGGTCAGCCAGAGGTGAGTGCTGAAGCAGAAGTCTTTGTTTGCCTGCAATGAGGACGGTTCAGTGAGGTTGGAAGAAGGCGGCGATCGCGCATCATGGAATTTGCAGCAAGCTCGCTCGCTTCTCATCGCTCCCGCATGGGAGGCCCTGCCAAGATGGCATCCGTGTCTGAGATGCGGTGGATCAGCCCGTCGCGATAGACACGTAGATTCTTCCATCAAGGTAAGCTCGGTCGATCATAATGACGATAGTTGATCAGGCGTGGCGTTAAACGATTTACCACAGTTCTTGGATTCTTCTACTTTTAGGAGTAAGGTGTGAAACTGACACACCGAGTCCCATGTCGGATCCTTGAAGAAGCCTAAAAGCTAAGCGTCAATGATCATCAAGGTCCAAGAGTTACCGGTCCGATGCCTCTTTCATGAGAGCGATTGCATTACTAGCGGACCTTCGCAGCATCCCGTCACTGCAGAAACAGGTCTCACGTCCTCGTACTATGCAATCTCTCAGCCGTGCACTACGGGTTTCCGGACCGGCGGTTCGACGGTGAAATAAGTTCCTGTGTTATAGGCTTGACGGACAGCCATTGTCGGGGGACAAAAGCGGGTCACGAACGGCCTTCAGAATCCACCTCTCAATCTACAGATTCCGGTACGTAGGCATGTCGCAGTATGTTGTCTCGTCATGTGTATTGCCATTGAACCTCATTCCATCGTAAGACATGTAACCGTGAGAAGTATTCGAATGAGGACACCTAGGCAGAGACCCCGATGAACGCTGTCATCGCCTTGACCGGGTCGCCCTCGTGAGCTTTCAGGAGCTCCGTCGCCTTGGGCTTCGTGAGCTCCAGCTGCTCGACCTGTGGGTGAGGAAGCATTAGCACGCCAGTCCACAAGACATTGGGGAAGGGCGCGCACCAGGAGTGTGACGTCAGCGGGGTCGACCTTGACGGCCTTCTTGACATCGGCCTTCTTGCTCTGGTCCTTCACGTCCAGGTTCTTCATGGCCTTGCCAAGAGCTTCAGTGTCGACGTCCTTCTTCGGGGCGCCCTCGTCCTCGCGCTGGGCGGCGTCGAGGGTTGACATGGCAGCCTGGGCCTTGCGGTCCTCGGCAGAGGCGGGGGCAGGCGGCTGCTCGGCGCCCTCGTGGACGCCTGCGGGTTGCGGTTCCTCGGCCATTGTGCGAGCGATGGCGCGATTGCGAGATTGTTGTTGGTGGAGGGACGCAGGCTGAGGAGCGTGGAAGCTTGGAAGAGGAGGCTCCCCGGAATCCACGAGCTGCCGCGGGAACAAGCGAGCTGCGGCTTGCGTCGGCACCGCCTGCCCGCGCGATCTGTTCGTTCGGGCCCGGCCTTCCCGCAATGACACGGGGCACCGCCGGTACAGTCATCCAACCGATTTCTCTGCGCCGCGCGCTCTTCTGCCCTTCCGTCCGCCCTCGCTCTCGCCCTCGCCCTCGCCTTGTTTGCCAGTTTGCGCCGAACTCTGGTTCTGTTTGCGTCAGTTGCCGCTGCGAAAGAGGCTGGCCCGCGTTCCGCCGCTGTAGTCTCGGGGAGGTCTGCATGCCTGAGTCAAGCATTCCAAAGACACCCACCACCAAGGTACCACACGCTCTTGCTTAGCCTCCTCTATTTCTCCCACTGGTATAAGGCCTCTTCACACGCGCCTATCTTCCCCTCTCCGTCTTTCTCGCAGCTTTTTTGCCGGCCAAGCTTGTCCCAAGCACTGCCCATTGTCCTCGGCTGATCATGCCTTCTTCTCTTTGTCTCCACTCGTTCGCTGTTCCTCTTGCATTCGTCTTCATTCTAATCCTGCTCTGGCGGGAGGTTCGCAAAGACCGCGCACACTACGAGTCCCTGCACCCTTCCGAAAAGACCATAGCTCTTGCCATCTGTCGGGACGCTCGGAAGAGAGAGGAAGACATTGGCTTCGAGACCCACGTACACGCGACAGTCGCTCATGAACTGTGTGGATTGCTGCTGACATTGTACAGGACGACAAAGTCGAGGTTTCCACGTGGAGCAACGAGACCCCGTTCTACAAGCATACTCGGAAAGACTCAAGGCTTGACTAGACTCACCCCTGTCTTACCGCAAACATGAGCGCATCCGAAACCCCAACCGGCCTCAATGGCACCGCACCAGAATGGAAGCCGTCGTGTATGTATCGTCTATCACTTCATTGAGGCAAGACTGACGCTCAGTAGCCTGGCGGTCAAAACCCGTCGTGCAAGCGATAACCTACCCTGACGAGACTGGCCTTGGCCCCGCAGTCGGCAAGCTCCGGAGCCTTCCCCCCATCGTGACACCCACCGAGATCACCAAACTCCGTGTTCATCTTCGGCGTGTCGCGCTCGGCGAGGCCTTCTTGCTGCAGGGTGGTGACTGTGCCGAGCTCTTCTCCTACTGTCAGGATGACGCCATTGACTCCAAGATCAAGCTTCTGCTGCAAATGTCTCTCGTCCTTATTTGGGGCGCTAACAAGCCTGTTGTGCGTATCGCACGCATGGCTGGCCAATACGCAAAGCCGCGCTCGAGCGCTATGGAGAAGGTCAACGGAGTCGAAATGCCAAGCTTCCGTGGAGATATCCTAAACGGATATGCCCAAGACCAGCGGACCCCAGACCCCGAAAGACTCGTTCAGGCCTACTTCCACTCCGCTGCTACCTCCAACTACGTCCGCGCGCAGCTATCGAGCGGCATTGCGGATCTGCACAACCCTTTCGACTGGGGACTAGGCCATGTCCGGAACGATGAGCTGCAGGCAAAATACTCAAAAATTATTGGTAGCATCACGGAGTCGCTACGCTTCATGCGTACGGTTGGTGCCGATACAGCTGGGCAGTTGGAGACGGTTGAGCTGTTCACCAGCCACGAGGGCCTCGTTCTCGAGTATGAAGAGGCTCTTACCCGCCGTCTTCCTCGGCCCAAGAATTCCAGCTCGCGGACCCAAGTCCCTCCCAGTGATGATGGAAAGGCCTGGTACAACACTTCGGCACACTTTCTCTGGGTTGGTGACCGCACCCGGCAGCTGACGCACGGTCATGCCGAATACTTCCGTGGCATCGAGAACCCAATCGGGATCAAGGTTGGTCCGACGATGAAGAATGAAGAGCTCATCGAGCTTCTCGACATCGTCAACCCAGATAAGGAGGTTGGAAAGGTGACTCTGATTACACGCTACGGAGAAGAGAAGGTCGAGAAGATGCTAGGAGGACATATCGAAGCCGTTCGAAAGAGCGGACATGTCGTTGTCTGGCAATGCGACCCTATGCATGGGTGAGTATGGACATTCATGAGAAGGAAATCGTTGCTAATGTTGGCCGCAGCAACACGCGCTCCACCGAATCAGGCATCAAGACCCGCCACTTCTCTTCCATCCTTTCAGAAGTTGCCTCGGCGCTGAAGATTCATCAGCAGCTTGGCTCTTTCCTAGGCGGCGTTCATCTCGAGCTTACCGGCGATGCTGTTACTGAGTGCCTTGGTGGAAGTGAGGGTCTCGACGAGGACGATCTGAGTTTGAACTACACCACCTACTGCGATCCCCGACTCAACGAAAAGCAGGCGTTGGAGCTGGCCTTCTTGGTTGCAGGCCATTTCCGTGGAGAGCAGGCGAGGAAGTGAGGTGAATCTGAAGAGGATTGCGGAGACACGAAAAGTGCTGAGGGTTTTGGATCCATACAACTTCGGGATTTGAGACATTAAAAAGTATTTCCTCTTTCCAAAGGACTTAAAACGGACAAAAAAGAAATCAACCCATGGAAGCTCTTCAGTCAACTTGAGGGTTGTGTGTTCTGCGTTGCATACATATTTGCCGTCAAAACACCGACACTTTTCTTGGACTGGGTGACAGAGTCAACACGAGCAATGAAGCCCTCAAGAAGTTGCAGATAGGGGTGCAAAGGATTTTTGAAGGGTGACGTTTATCGAGTTCGATGGTGCACGCCTTCCGATAGGCCGACATTGAGAATTCCGCCGCTTTTCGGCTCACACCCTTGCACTTCCCGGACCGCAACCGAGTCCCAACTCCGCAGCGACTGTATTTTCTGACAGCCAGTGAGGAAGATCAATCAACATCATCATTTCACGCGCTAATCACGCCCCGTCACCAACTGAACAGCAAAGACTCCCGTCCGCATGTGCCGCAGTGACAAGGAAATACAGCCGGCCACCTCGCATGTACCTGCCCAAACAGGTAAGGAGCTCGGGCGGCATCAGTATCTTATCAGCCCCTCCACCACTATCAACGCGCCAAACCCCACTATACGGCCTGGATAGGCAGCCTGCCAAACGCCGCATTATCAATACGCAGCGGTCTTTTGTTCCAATGGCCGCGATCTCGGCGCTTCAAAAAGCTCCGTTGCGCTCTCTTCTGCTTCTCCGCCCTTCCACATCCATTCTCTAACCCTCTTCCCGCTACACACTTCTTACCCCTCACCGAGGATCATCCCCACACCCGCCCACCATGGCATCCCCTTCCCCCGTCCCCAACGGCCGACCCTGGCAAGACGTCGCCGCCGAGCTGCAAGCCGAGCGCGCCGCCTCCATCGCCGCCCTGCAGCCGCCCCTACCCGAGCTCCCAACCCCCCTCCCCCTCAACACCACCACGCTGCCCTCCAAACTCCTCACCCCCGACGAAGTCGCCATCACCGACTCCGCCCCGGAAGCCCTCCTCTCGGCCCTCTCGACCGGCGCCCTCACCTCCACCGCCGTCACCACCGCCTTCCTCCGCCGCGCCGCCCTCGCGCAAGCGGCCACAAACTGCCTCACCACCCTCCTCCCCGCGCGCGCCCTCGCCCGCGCCGCCGCGCTGGACGCCCACCTCGCGCGCACGGGCGCGCCGCTCGGCCCGCTCCACGGCCTCCCCGTCTCCGTCAAAGAGCACATCCCCATGGCCGGCCTGCCCACCAACGCCGGCTTCGCCGCCTGGGCCGGCCACGCCGCGCCGCAGGCCCCCATCCTCGACGCGCTGTGGGCCGCCGGCGCGGTCTTCTACGCCCGCACCACCCAGCCGCAGACGCTGATGCACCTCGAGACCAGCAGCGGCCTGTTCGGCGCGACGGTGAACCCGTTCAACGCGCGCCTGACGAGTGGCGGCAGCAGCGGCGGCGAGGGCGCGCTCGTGGGGTTCCGTGGCAGCTGTCTGGGCGTCGGGACGGATATTGGGGGGAGCATTAGGAACCCGGCGGCGAATTGTGGGGTGTGGGGGTTGCGGCCGACGGCGTGGAGGCTGCCGAATGGCGGGGGGGTGGCGACGATGTGAGTGTGTGATCAGAGGTGGATTGGGGGATTTGTGTGTGTGCTGATGTGGTGACAGGAAGGGGCAGGAGGCGATTGTGCCGGTGATTGGGCCGTTGAGTACGAGTTTGGAGGGCGTGAAGGTGTTTACGAAGACGCTGATTGATGCGAAGCCGTGGTTGAAGCAGGCAGATCTGATTCCGATGAAGTGGCGGTATGACGAGGAATGGCTGCCGAAGGATGCGGAAGGGAAGAAGAAGTTGAAGGTTGGTGTGATGTGGGATGATGGCGTTGTGAAGCCGCACCCGCCGGTGTTGAGGGCGATGAGGGAGGTGGTGGATAAGTTAAACGCGGCTGGTGATGTGGAAGTGGTTGAGTGGACGCCGTACAAGCATGATCTGGCCTGGGAGATTATCGTAGGTTCGCCTTCATCTCGTTTGCTGTCGCGCGGAGGGACCATCTCGTGTGCTTGCTGTTCTCTCAAGAAGTGGTCTCTATCACTCGAGCATGATCTCAATGCTCTCGAGGCTGCCCGCTAACGGTGTATCTTAGGCGAGTCTCTACTTCGCCGATGCTGGCCGCGAAGAAGCAGCTGCAATTGACGCCTCCGGTGAACCTTGGCGCCCGCTATCCAAGTTCATCATCCGGGAGAACCCGCATGTCCCCGAGGAACCTTACACTATCCCTGAGTTTTGGCGGCTCGTAAACATGCGCAACCAGTACCGCGGGGACTATTTGCAACACTGGAACGCAACAGCAACGGGAGAGGACGGGACCGGCGCGGTCGACGTGATTCTCTGCCCAGTCGGCCCAGGCGCTGCACCCCCCCTCGACAACGCGAAGTACTGGGGCTACACGAGCCAGTGGAACCTGCTGGACTACCCTTCGCTCAGCTTCCCGGTACGCTGCCTCGTGGTTGCATGCATAATGCTACAGGGGTCGTGGCATTCGGCCATGCGAGAACAACGCATGCTGACTTGAAGCAGGTCTCCCAGGTCGACCCCGCTATCGATGTTAAAGACGAGGCGTACCAGCCGCGCAACGAGCACGACGACTTTAACCACAAGCTTTGTAAGCTCCCCAGGCTCTTGATAACAATTCTCTCCCTTCGCATCCCACTGATTCGGATCAAACAGACGTGCCCGAGACGTACAGGGATGCGCCCGTGTCGTTGCAGCTGGTGGGAAGACGTTTTGAGGACGAGAAGTTGCTACAGGCCATGGAGTTCATCGTCGAGAAGACGGGCCTGCCTTTTGCTGGGTACGGCGTGAAGAAGGCGTAAGGCCGATCGACGGCCAGAGCAGTCCGAGCAATCCGATATCAATCAGATGAGTGCAGCAGAGAACGACAGGGTGGTGTGAGATCGTCCAGGTGGTATCTGGCGCCCACGTCCCTAGATCCTCCCCAAGCTTCTAGACTGGGGCGCATTGCTGAAAACGGCATTTTTACGCGCTCGAGCAGTCGTGCCATGACGGTCGCTGCATGTCATGCCGCTGCAGTAGCGCTGCTGGCGCCAACCACAAGGCAATTGCGCATCTGCTGCGCGGGTGCCTGACACAATGCCCACGGCCACCTGGCAAGGCTTTTATTCCCGGGGCAATGATAGATGAAGCTCATGTAATCCTGGTCCGACTCCAAGGCACGCTTGCTCCCTCCTTGCCACCACAACGGACACTCGCGCCTCTCGCCGGGGCCCCACACGCCGGGGGCCCCGCCCGTCGTCATCGTGCTCCCCACGACGCGCGTGGGGAGCAGCTGCCCCGTTTTTGAGGGTCCAAGAGGTTTCAAAATATGCCATCTCGGAGCGCGGGCTGAGCGGCGCGGGGGCACGTCGCGCGTCAGTTGTGGCATCGCGGGTTGCCCAATCGGGCAATCCCGCGAGCGTCGGCAGCCGCTCGCCATCCTTTTCCCGCGGAGCCCCAAGGAGAGCGGGAGCCGGCCGCGTCCTGTCTCGTCAGAGCCCAGAGCTGTTTTTTTTTTTTTTTCTTTGCTCGCTGGAGAGGATCCGTGCCACGGCGTTGCGTTGTCCTCGCGGAACCCGATTCGGGCATTCCGGAGCTTCGACAGCCGGCTGTCCTGTGGTGGCTTGTCAGGAAGGGAGGGGCCACGAGGAGGGGAATAAGCAGCGCGCGGCGGAGAGCTGGTAGTCCGCGTGACGGCGCGAGCTAAGCTGCCCACCGGGACTGTTGTCTCTGTCCGCGTAGTCGGGAGTGGTCTAGACGGGAGGCGAACGGAAGCTTGC
This sequence comes from Neofusicoccum laricinum, assembly GCA_029906385.1. NCBI lineage: Eukaryota > Fungi > Ascomycota > Dothideomycetes > Botryosphaeriales > Botryosphaeriaceae > Neofusicoccum > Neofusicoccum laricinum. Next base: position 1,260,304 of record CP123719.1, on the reverse strand, counting down.
CGTGGGGGGGGGGGGCACATATAAAGCCCCTCTGCACCTACCCGCCGCTGGTTCTTTGCCTCAGTTTCCTGCGTTTGCGTGTAGTTGCTGCGTGCGAGCATACCATATCTCTACCTCTGCCTGCAACACCAGTAGGTAGTCCGCCGCCGCCGCAACAGCCCCTCCGCCGCATTCCTCTGTCAATTGGCACTTACGCCTCCCTCGTCCAGCTTCTGCGCAGCCAATTCCCTGCCCCAGCCCATCCGCAGCAGCAATAATCCCCGAACCCGCCGATCCCCACCATGCCGCCGACACCCTCCCGGGCGCTGTTCCCCCGCGCTCTTGTCCGCACAGCGGCCAGACCCGGCGCCCTTGCTGCTGCTGCTGCTGCCCCACGTCCCGCGCTTTCGAGGACAGCAACCGCCTCGCCCCGGACAGCAACCGCACCCACCATTGCCTCGCACCGCCGCCGCCACTTCTCCGCGTCGGCAGCCCGCGCCGAGAACACGGCGCCGCCGCCGCCGTCGTCGGACAGGGCCAGCACCGACACGGCGTACCTGGGCACCAAGAAGCGGCTGCCCGAGTTCAGCCTGAAGGACAAGATCGTGCTCGTGTCGGGCGGCGCGCGGGGGCTGGGGCTGACGCAGACGGAGGCGCTGCTGGAGGCGGGCGCGACGGGTGAGTGCGCTTCCTTCTCCCCCCCCGAGCTCCCGCATCCCTGCCGCCGCACTTCCCCAGCCCGTCTTCTCTCTTCGCCCGCCATGCTGAGCGCGAGCCCGCAGTGTACGCGCTCGACCGCCTCCCGATCCCGTCGCCCGACTTCGCGCCGATGCAGGAGCGCGCGCGCACGCAGCTGGGCACGGCGCTGCACTACCGGCAGATCGACGTGCGCGACGTGGGCGGGCTGAACAAGGTCGTCGGCGCGATTGGCGACGAGCACGGGCGGCTGGACGGGCTCATCGCGGCGGCCGGCATCCAGCAGGAGACGCCGGCGCTGGAGTACAGCGCCGAGGACGCGAACCGCATGTTCGAGGTCAACATCACGGGCGCCTTCATGACGGCGCAGGCGGCGGCCAAGCAGATGATCCGCTTCGGCAACGGCGGCAGCATCGCCATGATCGCGAGCATGAGCGCCACCGTCGCGAACCGGGTGCGCCTGGCCCCTCCCTCGAGCCCGTCTTCCCCTCCAGACTGACCTGCGAACAGGGCCTCATCTGCCCCGCCTACAACGCCTCCAAGGCCGGCGTCCTGCAGCTCGCCCGCAACCTGGCGTCCGAGTGGGGTGCCTACGGCATCCGCGTCAACACCATCAGCCCGGGCTACATCGTCACCGCCATGGTCGAGGAGCTGTTCAAGCAGTTCCCCGAGCGCCGCACCGACTGGCCGACGCAGAACATGCTGGGCCGCCTGAGCGGGCCCGAGGAGTACCGCGGCGCCGCCGTGTTCCTGATCAGCGACGCGAGCAGCTTCATGACGGGCGCCGATCTGAGGATGGATGGCGGGCACGCGGCGTGGTGATGCGGCGTGGAGGGGGAGAGCGGCGTTGAGAGAGCTGACGGTTGAAGGTCCTTCTCGTCGTTTGATATCTCTTTGAGCGAGGCGCTGGGTAAATCTGTGACTGTCCATATAAATTCCCTGATAGAAGTGTCTGCTTCTCTGGATTTGCAGCCCGTTGCATCGTGATGTTAGCTGACAATCGGAACTTGGCAGCAACCCGTCTACGACGATGTGCCCTAGAAGTCGAGGTCCAGTCGTGAATTACTCTATAACTCTATTTTCTGGTCGTGCGTCTGCACCGCCGACTTCAGGAAACCCAGGACGTATTACACCGTCGGGTGGGTCTTCGAATGTCGTGCAATATTCCAGCCATCGTCCGAGTCCCTCATCGCCGTGATTCCGCGCTCGCATGGTCGCAATCGTGAGCCTGTCGCTACCCGTCGAGGCTCCACCAAGGCCCAAGCAAGAATCTCATCGCCAACTTCCAAGCCCGCACTTCCCGCGGCCAGCAGCGCCCCCAATCCAGGACGCGCGAAGCCCCCCTCACCCCACCGAGCCCCACGCGCCCACTTCCTCAGGAAAACGGCCGAACCCCGTCCCCCACCCTCCGACATCGGCCCCAACCCATCGCAACGAAAACGCCGTCTCTGCCGCTCTCAAACCAGCTCCAGCACGCCCCTCACCCCCAGCTTCGCCACCACACCCCCCTCCAGCCCCATCTGCCGCTCAATCTCCGCCGGCCCCCAGCCCCGCTGGACCCGCAGCACCAGCACCCGCCGCACCTCCACCACGTCCAGGAACCGCCGGCCGGCCGCGCCGCGCCGGCCCCTGCTCGCGAACTCGGCGTCGGCGGCGGCGGCGGGCCGCTCGCGCGCCGAGAGGATGGTGAGGGCTGGGTTGAGGGTGCGGGGCGGCATGGCGGCGCCGGTGGGCGGGCCGTAGGGGTCGGGGCCGGTGGTGAAGTCGGGGAGCTTCGAGGCGGGGGGTTGGGAGCGGAGGTGCGGCTCCGAGGGCGAGGTGGACGAGTTGGAGGTGTAGGGGTTGGGGTCGACGGCGCCGAGGGAGCGGAGTTGTGCGCTGAAGACGGGGTCGTGGGCGTCGAGGTTGACGGCTGCGGGGGCGGTTAGCGCTGCGGTGGTGGGTGGTTGAGGTGCTGCGGTCAGCTTTGCGTGCGGGAGGAGGGCTTTGGTTGCGGGGGCTGTGGTGGTGGGTTGCGTGCCTTCGTCTTTGGTCTCGGTGGCTTGCGGCGGCGGGCGGGCGGTAGGGCCGGGTTGCGCGGCGCGGGCGGCGGGTGTGGGCTTGGGAGCGTTGGTTGCGGCTTGCGCTGCGCGGGTGGGGTAGACGCGGGCGGCGCTGTTGGCGGCGCGCGACGCCTTGGAGGCTGAGGATCCCATTGCAGCGTGGGGGAGGACGGAGGTGGAGAGGAGGACGGCGGCAAAGGTCGATGACGGCGGCGTAAATCGATCCGCGGACCTGGCCCAAGCTCCCTGCATAACTTCTCGCTTCCCATTGGCCGAATGCTCAACACCACGCTTAAGCATCTGCACGGCTTTGTTGCAGAGTCAGCTCCTTTGCGGCTTGCGCTCAACAGTAATAGGCCTTGGCGCTGCTGGTCCATATGCTACGTGAGAAAGTGGAATCTGCCCCTATGGGTTGGAACGCGGCGTCTTTCTTGTAAAGCTTCGACAAGCCCTGCATCTTTATCTATCACAAGCAGTCAACGTCCTCGATATGCACGTCGCCAACGCTCATATGAGCCTTCGAGGGCCCATTCACATCCCGGTTTTAAGTCACGAGCTCCTACCCTCCGCAGTCACCACGAGCATGTGCCAGCCGTCATCCACACGACCGTCATATATAACGCTCTTCCTTTCCTTTGCCTTCCCCTACAGTTCACAGCCCAGTCTTGCGCAACCTCACCTTCGCGGCAAACAGGGAAGCAGTGACCATGCCCACCCCTACAGCCTCAGCCACCGCCGCATCATCCCCCACGAATCCCGCCGTCCAAGCCTACCACACCAACTGGGTCCGCACCGCCGAGCTCACCCTCAAGCGCCTGCAGGCCTCCATCGACGCCGTCCACCTCCGGCTCCATGCCAACCAGCATGCAGACACAGGCGAGAAGGGCCAGGCCCGTGCCACCGTCAAAGCCCGCATCCAGAACTTCAACGCTCGGGTCACGCGGTTGCTGATGCAGGTGTGGTTCGTCGAGCTGAACGGCCTGATTGCGGAGAAGATGGGGGCTGTAGGACTGGGGATAGTGGTGCTCCTGAGCGAGTGGGAGGGGTACAGGGCGAGCCTGGAGAAGTCAGGGGTGCTGGAAGAAGGAAGTGATGGAGTCGTGGATTAGCATCTAGCTCATGGTGAAACCATAGACACAGGAGGCAGGAGCATCCACGGTGCTCTTGACAGCTTTGGTGTATCACGACCCTGTTTGCAGCTCTCCGTATTCTTGCTCCGACGTGATGCGCCCATCCTTGCATGATTCTGCCCGCCACAGCCAACAGCGAATCGCTTTCCGCCAACTCTTCGCACCAAATGCACGGGATCATGGAACCACATCACCGCCTCGACGCCAACGTCCCCCTCCTCACCAGTCCCCCCTTCGCCCTCCTCCTTGCCATCCCACCCTCCTCATCACCTCCGTCCCCCGGCCCCTCCACCACACTCCCACTATACGCAGACGGCCTCCCTCTACCCCCAGCCTTATTCCCACCCACCGCCCTCCTCCCATCAAACACCCTCAAGCACCCCCTCCACGCGTTCCCCAACTCCCCCGCCCAGAGCAGGCCGAGCAGGATGATGAGGACAGTCAACGGCACGCCCGCCGCCCAGAAGACCCACTGCGTGTGCGGCATATCGCGGACGTCGGCGACGTTCATGCCGAGGAAGCCGGAGACGAAGGACAGCGGGAGGAAGATGATGGTGACGATGGTGAAGGCGTAGACGGCGGCTTCCTGGCGGTCCTTGTTGGAGTCGATCATCTGGAGGTTCTGGGCGCGCGCGAGGGTCAGGCGACGATCCGTTGCAAAACGCGACGTGGAAGGAAGGGGGGGAGGGGGGCTTGCGTACGGTGGCTTGCAGGTTCGCGGCTGCCAGCCGCATGTCCTCGAAGCTGTTGATCTTGGCTTCGAGCGTTTCGATGCAGTTGTCGACGACGGTGGGCTCGACGGCGTAGGCCGAGTTGAAGAAGAAGCTTGCCGTTTCTCGGCGCTGCGCGAGGGCGCTGCTGAAGTCTTTGAGGACGTTGAGCTGCTGGTTCAGGATGGCGTTGACGGCCTCGATTTCTTGCTTGAGGAAGTTGGCGTATTTTTGGTGCGCGCGGTTGAGCGGGTCTTCGTCGACGCGGCGGTTCTGCGGGGGTCTGGATCAGGCTGATTGCTTGTTGCTCGGAAATGCATTGGAAGACGGAGGAGAAGATATGGGGTTCTGCGCTGGTGCTGCCTACCAGTTGGTTGTAATAATCCCAATACGAGGTGATGAGATCCGGCCGGATGCCAGTAAAGTCCATGAGGAGCTCTTGGGTGATCAAGCTAACTACACCCAACGGCATAGCTGCAGCTCTCGCATCCAGCGGCATCTCCTGGAAGCTGCGTAAAAATTCTGGCAATGCACCGTCGAGCTCGTCCTGTGCTGTCTCGATATGATGGGTGAATGCAGCCATATTGGATGGATTCCAGTGACAGACTGCGAGGGACAAATGGATCCACGCGACCACAAACCTGTCCGGAGGGTTGGCTCGGGAAGGGGGTGGTATTTCAAGACCGGATACCTTCTTTGAAATGTCACTCAGGCTTGAGTGAATTTTGTTGAGCGCTGACATATGCGATATACGGTTCTGTGGAATGGGCAACTGCTTGGTGTTAGTCAAGAACACGGTCACGTATGAAGATCCAAGTAGCCTTACATCTATCATTCGTCGGAGAGCTTCCCAAAAACAAGCTGCCAGTGGAGCCCTACAATCCAGGGGAAGGAAGAACTGAAAGATGCCCACAGCATCCTTGATGAAACCTGTGACACATTTCCGCCAAGCCTGCGCATCTTTCGTTTCCGCGGGGAGTTCATCGAGGGCTTTCCTCAAGGAGTCGTAGGATGCTTGATCTGTCTTGGCCTCCATGAAAATTGATTTGTATGCCCGTCGATCCTTCGGGTGGCTCTCTCTGAGAAGCAGCTTCTGTACTTCCTCGAGAGCAGTGCTGAGGCGGTTCTCCTTTGCGGCGAGACTTTCCACATTCTTTGAACTCGCTAGCCATGTGAATACGTGGAATTCACCCTTACCGGCCTCAATATCAGGCAAAGATGGCAGCCCATTGAGCGGCTCCGAAACGAGTGTTTCGGTATCGTCGTCAGACTCGCCTTCGAGCATTCCCAGTGGCATTGCTCTTATGTCTGGCTTAGGACTGCAGCTATATTAGCCAAGTGAGCGTCAAATTCAACCCATAATTACCTCGTTTGAACCGTCAAGCGAACGTTTGTTCGTTGTGCCCGCTCAAAGACTTTTGGCCAATCCTCCTCACTCAAACCTGTGCCCTCGTATGCAATGTCAAAATATTTGAAGTTCTCCAGTACATCCGTCCCCATGGCATCGTAGAGATTCGTCATGAACAGCTGTTGCGCTATAGTGAGCATCAGGTAGACAACCAGGGAGCGGCAAATCTTACAAACCAAGTTCTGCATCTCTCCAACGGCAGAAGCCAAACGTTCATACCACCATCGGACAATTCAATGAATTTATGCTTGGTACTTCTTGCGTCTGCAGTGCCGAATGAAGGTTGGGAAGTAATGTTCACCGCATCTCTGACCATCTCAGAGGGATCTTGACTTGAGCAGGTGATCATGAAGCCTGCGAATGTGAGTAAAATGCATCAAACATGAGATTGCGTACGAGATGCTTTTCTAGAAAGAAATAAAACCAAGTCAGCAGAAAAGGAGACATGTATCTTACTGTCATCCACAATCAAGGCCCAAAATTGACGCACGTGAAAAAGAAAGTCCTTCGGTGTGGTGGGTAATTTCGTAACGGCTTGCTGATAGTCTTGTGCTTTGCTTGCTGAAGAGAACAAGGTCTGGAGCAAAGTCCGCTTCGGATGTGCTCTCGAATTCTCGGGAAGACTAGGCGGGCCGTATTTCTCGAGGGTGAAGAATGGAAAGCAGAGAAAGTCCACACTAGGAGCCGTACCCCCATCGCGAAGCTCTTGGTTAAAGTTCGGGATCATCCATCTTCCGTGAATGCCCTCTTGGGTTAGAAGAGGCTTCTCGAACTGTCTGGAGATTCCTTTGAGGGATTTGGTGACCCATTTTTTCTGCTCATCACTGAGCTCGCGTGCCTGTTCGATGCGTCGCTAAAGCCCCGTCAGCTCATCCGTTCAACTCAAGGCTTCCCGCACTTACCACAAAAGCCTCGAAATTCATCACATCCTGTTTGACATGCCTGCCGCACCATCAGCCCCTCTCCTCCAACACGCGTCCCGGAAACCCCAACAACTTACACCCACCCAAACAACCCCCCGCTCCCCTTCCACCTCCCCTTCACCCCCGCCTCCCCCTCCGACTCCACCACCAACTCCGCCACCGGATCCTCCCCACCACCCCCATTCTCCAGCCACCGCGAGAAAACCACCCTCAACCTCTCTTCGCTCCCCTCCGGCCCCCTCGCCCCCCGCCCCCCCTCCTCCTTCTCACTTCCCTCCTCCCCGCCACCCTCCGCCTCCCTCGCCAACACCCCAAAAACCTCCTTGCTCCGCTTGCTCAGCCTGAAATCCCCATACCGCATCCCCGCCGCCTCCCTGCGCCCCAGCACCGGCTCCGCTTCCTCGTCCTCCCCGTCCCCGTCCCCCGGCCGCATCGCCTCCGCGTACGTCCGCGCCTCCGGGACGCCGTAGCCGTGGCCGTGGATGTAGCCGTACCGCCGACTGCTGCGACTGCGACTGCGACTGCGGCGCTCGACGTAGACGTCGTACTCGCCGTCGTCGTCGTCGTCGTAGTCGTCTGCGCGGCGGCGGCGGTGGGTCGCCGTTGCGACGCGCCTGTTGCGGGCGACGAGCTCCGGGTCTGGTGGGGGCGGTGGAGACGGCGGGGTGTCGGTGGTGATTGGGATGGCGTAGGAGGAGGTGTTGCGGCGGTGTGGTGCGGAGGGGTACTGGACTTCGGGGCGGGTGCGGGTTGTGATGCAGCGGGCGCCGCCGCCGCCGCCGCCGCGACGGGTGTACGAGGTGTGGGGTTGGTGGTGGTGGCGGCGGCTCATTTTTGGTGGTATGGTTGGCGGAGCGGCGGGTGGGGGGTTGCACTTTGTTTTGTCTACTTTTTTTTGTTTTTTTTTTTTAAAAAAAAAAGTGGTCGGAGGGTTGGAGATTCTTGGATGAGGTGCAGGAGGCGGGCGGGATTGTTAGATTGTTGGCCCCCAGCCACCCTTGCGCTTCAGCTCCGTGGTGGCTTGCTTTAGCGCCTCGTAGGTAGTGCAATCGTCTTCTTAACGGGTAAGCTGACAAGCAGATCCTCGCGAGCGAGAGCGTCACCAAGCAGCGTCATTCGTTGCATGTCACGATGGCCGTAATCCATTGCCGGGCACTCCCGACGTAGGTAATACTGCTGCTGCAAATCGAGTACATTGTTAATTCATCTCGGTCTCGAGACGAGTCGTCGGCCTATGCTATCATGCTATGCAGGTTTTGCGCGCCTTGTATGCCGAGATGAGCACAGCCTCGCACCTTGAAGAGACGTGCAGTCGTGAAAAATCAGGGTATCCGCCGCCCAGCCCATATCATCAAACGCCGTGAATTACAATTCATGCAAGACCCAGGACAGAACCTTAAATAACTGTCAGCGTGCTGACCGTATCGTTCTTCAACACCTCGAAGATCAAGCCCGGAAAGCCGAAAATTTCGCTAATGCCGAATGTGGTGTCCATAGCCGGCGTTGCAGAGGCAGATCCAGGGGGGCCCCTCTTCTTCTGAATTGGCGAGCTTGTCGCCTCCTCAAAGCCGCCAAGCAGCTCACAGCTGCTGCCTGGGCTGTCGCCCCAGCCTCTGTTCAACACCATGCCGCGCTGCATGGAGCGCTCCTCCTCTTCTGTGGCGCAAGCCGACTTGAAAGCCTCGCAAAGGCGCCCCTTGACATCTGTAAACGACATCTCAGAGGTAAGCGACTCTCTGTAAAGTTCCGTCAGAACATGCTCGAGAGTCCAGCGGCTGCGGCGATGCCGGTTGAAAGGATAAGAGCCAGGGACATTGCCGTGGAAGATGATTTTCGTTGCGACTAAGTTGTTCTTTGAGTTTGGAAAGTCCTTGGGTACCTCACGGGGCTCGTGGTGCGATGTTGGTGATGCGGTAGAGATGGCTGTAGGTCTTGAAATAAGGATGTCGAAGCCATGATGGAAGTAATTGTAAAAATGCTCGGTTGACGCGGATTCATCCGAGTCCAGATACGTCTTTCCTTCCTCAGATCCCTCGGATTCTTCCAGCTCCGAACCTGTGAATGAGTCATGATCGTCAGTGTCAGAAGATTCGCCATCTCCGTATGCCATGGAGCCCACACTGTTGCTGAGGGCATCCAGTGCAGATTGCTTGTTTCCATGGATGGATAGGCGATTGTCGTTCTTGCGGTAGATTGCATCCGGCGGTCCGAGCTCAGTGACGAGGTCCTGCGGTGTAGTCTCACTCAGGTTGATCCAGAAGGGAGGACTGGATCGCCTGACAAGCTCTACTCGGCCTTCTCCGTATATCCTGGCAACCTCGACTTCATCGGCCACGTTTGCCTTGGCGGCAAGTTCTAACGATCTCGGGTTGGGAGGGCTTTGGGTGAATATGGCTCCTCGCGCCTTGGACCAGGACTCTCCGTGGAAGATTGCCATCGAGGTGGCAGCAGATGCGGCAGACGATGACAGCAACGAAACGAAATCCTTGTCTGCAGACCAAGAGGACGACTTGAGAGGGAAGTTGAAAGCGATGCCGGGATATGACAGCACGTATGTTCCCTCTCCTCTGGTATCGTCGGCAGCCGGAGGGATGTACTCTCCCGCATAGGTAGGACCAAGTAACCGGTCATAGACATGGCGGAACCGAGGGCCAGTTGGACCTGACTGCGCACCAAGACCGCCGATGGCACCCTCTCCAGCCTTCACGACCTCCGTATTCTTGTAGCTAAGCTTCGTCTTGGTGAAGTCCGTGACTTCGATAAGCCGCAGGCGCTGATCGGGGCCGTCGAAACGCAGGCGGATTCCGTTGTCGGGAAGAGTGATGACGACGGGGATGCGCAGAGGGTATTTCGGGTCGAAGAGGATCTGGATCTTGGGGTAGGCCGAGGGCTGGGCCTTGAAGCGGGTAAGAACATCGTGCAGAGAAGCGCCAAGCGCTAGGAGCTGTCAGTGAGGACGTCAAACGGGGTGGGGAGCTACGACTCACTGATGAAGCCTAGGGAGCGGCCCGGCGTGATAGCGGTGGACGGCGGAGGGCTGGACATCTTGACGGCAGCCGTCAAGGCGGCGAGCGGAGCGTTGGGAGCGGAGCGTGGAGAGAGTTTGGAGGAGCTGCAGGCTGCGAGCGGGACCCTGACACCCCGCGCCTATCGCTACGCCGACCACGTGCGGTGTCCACGCGCCCTAGCGTCCTGTCACAGGCGGAGCCAACCAGGCCCGCAGTTTCAGACGCAAGGTCTATCAGCCGCAACCTGGCGATGCTCGCTGTACAGCGGGCAAGGGCGTGTGAATGGTTGGCGAAGCGATGCAGGCGCGCTGGCGAGCTCCGAGCCGCGACAGGGACAGCAAGGTACGCGGAGAGTCGATCGGCAGCACAGGCACCGCCCGGAGGATGGACTCGCAGACGGAAGAAGAGCCGCTTCGTTGCACACACAGAGAGAGAGAGCACGGCGAAGCCGGGGGGACGGCGGGCGGGTTGGACGACACAGGAGCGCGGCGTTGGGGCTCAGGGCGATGATGTCGTTCGGCCGCGCTCGGCGAGACGCACGCCCGCGTGCTTATCGATAGCGGCGCTGCCGTGTCCGGACTAGCGCTGGCAATCTGTTTACACCACAACAAAGCGGCGCTGCTGCTTCAACTCGCCCGCTCGCCCGCACCACCACGAACACCCAGACTATCCCCGCCACCCGCCCTCGCCGCCGCACTCGCAATGGCAGGCCCCACACGACCTCCCTCGCGGCCGGGCGTCCCAGTCAGCAGACCCACTTCCATGCGCCCGCCGTCCAACCGCCCCGTGAACCTGCGCGCCCAAGCCGCGACTCCCACGCTCAGCGGTCGCGTGTCGCCCGCCGAGTCTGTCGCATCAGTCGCGACCAATGCCACCCGCGCGAGGTCGCCCGACTCGCGCAAGCGCAAGGAGCGCGACTTCGATGCCAGAGAAGACACAAACATCAACGTCGTTGTGCGCTGCAGAGGCCGCAACGACAGGGAAGTTCGCGAAAACAGCGGCGTCGTTGTCTCCACCGATGGAGTCAAGGGGAAGACCGTGGAGCTCTCCATGGGCCCCAGCGCCCTGAGCAACAAGACATACAACTTCGACAGGGTTTTCTCGCCCGCTGCCGACCAGCAGATGGTCTTCGACGAAGTTGTCGCGCCAATTCTTGACGATGTGAGCAATTCTCAACGGTGCGCCGCGCCGACCGGCTAGCTGATCGTTTGCAGGTCCTGAATGGATTCAACTGCACCATTTTTGCCTACGGCCAGACCGGTACAGGAAAGACGTATACCATGTCGGGAGACATCACGGACATGCTGCCCCTGCCGGACACCGCCGGCATCGTTCCCCGCGTTCTGCACGCCCTGTTCGGAAAGCTCGAGAGCGAGGAGTCCGAGAACTCTGTCAAGTGCTCTTTCATCGAGCTTTACAACGAGGAGCTTCGCGACCTGCTGGCCGCGGATGACAACATCAAATTGAAGCTGTTCGAGGACAACAGCAAGAAGGGCCACTCATCTACCCTGGTCCAGGGAATGGAAGAATCACACATCAACAATGCATCCAAGGGAATCCAATTGCTCAGAGAGGGCAGTCGCAAGCGTCAGGTTGCCGCCACCAAGTGTAACGATCTCAGTTCTCGAAGCCACACTGTCTTCACCGTCACCGTCTACATGAAGCGCACCTCCGACACCGGCGAGGATTTCGTCAGCGCAGGAAAGCTGAACCTGGTCGATTTGGCTGGAAGTGAGAACATCCAGCGCAGTGGGGCCGAGAACAAGCGTGCGGCAGAAGCTGGTTTGATCAACAAGAGTTTGCTTACTTTGGGCCGTGTCATCAACGCTCTGGTCGACAAGAGCTCTCACATTCCATACCGTGAGTCAAAGTTGACTCGGCTGCTGCAAGATTCTCTGGGAGGTCGAACCAAGACCTGCATTATCGCTACACTTTCTCCCGCGAAGAGCAATCTCGAGGAGACTATTTCTACTCTGGACTACGCTTTCCGCGCGAAGAACATCCGCAATAAGCCCCAGATCAACCAGATGGTTTCGAAGAAGACCTTGTTCAAGGAATTCACCTCCGAGATCGAGAAACTCAAGATGGAGCTCATTGCTACAAGGCAGCGGAATGGCGTTTATCTTGCGCAGGAAACGTACGAAAATCTGACCACTGAGAGCGAGTCGAGACGTATTCTGGTCGATGAGCAAAAGGACAAGATCGAGACCATGGAAACCAACCTCCGGAACAAGGTGCAGGAACTTTTCAACCTCACCACCAATCTCACAACGCTCAAGAAAGATCACGAGGCAACACGGACTATTCTAGACGGCACCCAGAGCATCTTGGAGAAGACTGAGGTTGTTTTGGAGCACACCCGTCAGAGCCTCTCGGAAGAGAGTGCGCTGAGAAAGGCCCACGCAAAGACTGAGGAGGAGCTCGCAAACATTGGCCAAGACCTGATCTCGGCCCTCGGCAAAACCACCTCTGTCATTGGTGGGCTGCATTCCAAGCTTCGTAGAAGGTCTAACCTCCAATCCATCAACAAACAACAGTGGAGCTCCTCTCAAGCTCAGGTTTGCGGCACCACCAACATGGTCGAGGAGCGTATATCTGGCTTTCAGAGCCATCAAGAGGAACTCATGGCCGAACTTGCTCTGAGAATGCAGGGCTTTGTGCAGGACGAGTTGCAGAAGCTGGGAGCCTCTCAGTCTTTCCTCCAGGAGAAGATGGCCGCATTTGAGCAGTCAGAGAAGGAAGTGAATGAGCAGACCGCCAAATCGAAGGACGATATGAACGGCGTGCTGGATGAGATTAAGACTTTGCGTGAGGAAGTCAAGGAAAAAGTCGGCTCTGGCCTGAATGACCTCTCGGCAGCGGCAGAGCGCATCTCAGCAGGCATTGTGACGGAGCTTGAGGCGTTCCACACGCAGCTCCACTCGTCTTATGCGGCGCTTGGGCGCGACTTTAAGGGCACTTTTGACGATTTGATCAAGCAGTTGAATGAGCAGCAGGGCGAGGCTGATGCTCTCAGGAAGCAGATTGCCGAGGCCGGCTCTGAGGTTCTGTCGGCCAACAAGACTGCTCAGACTAGCTTGGCGTCTGTGGTCGAAGAGGAAAAGCAGAAGGCAGCTGCTGAGAGGGAGGAACTGTTCGCTCAGATGACTGCTCTCATCAGCTCTACCGCAGCTGCTCAGGAACAGCGCTTGGCTAAGAGAATCGCAAGCGTTGGAAACGACATCGACGCTTCCAACGCCACTTTCGAGACCGCCACTGAGAGCTACAACCAAGGCATGGACGGGTGGGTCAGCAAGTCGTCCGAACTGGTCAACGGTGTTGTCAAGTCTCGCGAGAACGTCAAGACCAAGATCAAGGCCGACTTCGCTGCGGCTAACGAGCACACGACCTCTCTCCGCCAAACGACGGCCTCTGTCCACGAGGAAACCGTCAGCATTGTCAACGCCCAGATGAAGAACATGGACTCTCAACTTCACTCTCTCGACGACATCGTGGCTCGTGTCCGTGCACAGAACGATGTTCACCACGCCAACCACACCGAGTCTCTGTCCGCCCTTGCGTCCAACGTCCAAGCCTCCTACAGCAACATTGGCGAGCACTTTAACACATCATTCTCTCGTATTCAAGATGTCAGCTCGGACATGGAGGCCAAGACGGCGACTCTGCAAGCAACTCTTCCTCTCCTGGCTGAAGATGGAGAGATCCGCGGTCCTCTCAGGACACTCCGCGAGGAGATTGAACACCAAGCTCTGCAAGAGTACGCTCCTACCGGCGAGACTCCCCAGGTCACAAAGTACACGTACCCCACCGCCCTTCCCCGCACCGAAGGCCAGGACTCTTTCCTGTCCAAACTCCGCAGCAAGGCCCCCTCCAGCCGCTCCACCACAGCCTCGCCCCAAAAGAGCCCCAGCAAGGGCATGGTCTTCACCGACTTCCTTCCAGCCGAGGAGAAGCCAACTACCACCACCGCTGCCGCCGCCGCCGCCGCCGCCCCCGCCGCTCTCGCCACAGTCCGCCCCGCCAGCGCCGCCAGCGACGCGAGCACTGGCGGTCTCCGCGAAATCGACCCCAACACCATCAACCCGCCCATCACGGAATCGGCGTCGGCTCCGCCCACGGTCGCGCTCAATATTGACAGCCCGACGCTCATGGCGGCGCAGCCGCCGCTCAAGCGCCAGCACAGCGACAGGACGGAAAGCAAGCTGCCGATGAAGAAGAAGGCGACGCGCATGACGGTGGCGGGCGCGCAGGGCGTGGTGGACCGGGAGAACTTGCCGCAGGATTTCAGCAAGAGCGTGGGGGTGGGTGGTGGGGGGAGGAGGTTGAGGAGTCAAGGCGGGTCGTAGATGTGTATAGTCGAGCTTGATACCTCTGGGAGCGCTGGTTGCAAGGGTTGAAGGGCGGGAACGGCGTTTTTTTTTTTTTTTTTGTGTGCTGCTATTGAGTCTGTCGCCGCTGCACTCCCTTTGACCCTTTTCTTTTGTCTGTGTCGTTCTTCGGGCGGTGTTTCCTCTGTTCGCGGAAGGGTGTTGGGCGTGAGGATGGAAATTCTTGTGGGGATTCTTGTTGGCGTTGTTGATAGTAGGGCGAGGTTGGTTAATATGGATTCGCCTTTTCGACTGTCGCTTGTGGCGTTCGTCGTATCTGTGAGGCTGTGGGAAGCATGTGTACATACATAGAGTGTTGGCATGGGGAGTTGGAATCCACAATGTTTCCGACTGTGAACGTTGTAGGAATGTTGCCGCTGAGTATCTCAATCGGAACAGAACATGTAAAGGAAGTAAACTACCTACATGGGTAGTTGAAGCATTCATCCGGATAGCTTTGGTAATTAGACTATAGTACATCTGTATCCGGATTAATGCTTCAACTGCCTGTGAGCGAGGTCTATTTGAGTTGAAGCGGCTCATTTCTTTTGCGACCCACCGTGATGCTTTTCTATGGGCAAATGCCCGTGCCGATGCCCTGTGTGTGTTTGCGTGAAGGATCGCCGTGTGACGTGGCTCCGAGGTCGTATCGCAACCACAGCGACAGCCGTTCACAATTACACTTCACAGGTGAAACTTTCCCACTGGCACGAAAGAACAGTAAGTCATCAGTGATTTCATTCCAACCATTCCATCCGCTTCTTCTGCATATGCTGACTTCACGATTCAGCCTCATCCAGCTGACGAGAGTGTGGTGGGTCCAACAGACTTGCTTGCCCTCGTGCTTGCCAACGTCTCATCTCCATCGTCGCCGCGGGCTTCCTCACCTTCGACCTCGCCGACCTGCTTCGACTACCGGCTATGGCAGACCTCTGCATCCTCGAAAGACCTACCGGAAGCCGGAAGAAGGCTGCGAGAACTACCAACGACTCCCGGATCCTGGAATACTCAAGCCAAACGGGGTTGGACTCGATGGAAGCTCAAGCACCTAGCGGCTTTTGTGAGCGGTGTGCTAAATACTTCCCCAAATACTCTCCGTTCTTCACCTGTGACCCAGGCCCTTTCCGTTTGGCGCGCGTACCCGTTACTCCTCAAGATATCTTATCTCGCAGCATATACTACACCGTCTGCTATCTTATCTGCAAGCTCCTTCCAGAAAATATCTGTCACAGTAATCAAGAACTTGATTTGATGTACGATAAGAATCAGATGTGTCACATCCTTCCCATGAGGGCTTAGTCTATGTGGAGGATTATCTACAAAACCAAGCCAGGCTTGCTCCGTGGATAAAGCTCTCCCAGACCTACTCTTTTGATCTGGAAATGATTCGTGGCTGGATTCAGACATGCAAAAATTTACACAGACTTTGTTGACGTTCGGTTTTTCTGCCGGTCACAAAATCCAATTGATATCACTTTGATTGATGTTGTCAACCATTGCCTCATCCGAACCTCATCAAGCACTCCCTTCTCTGCTCTGAGCTATATCTGGGGCAATACGGAATCTCTTCAGACCAACACCGGAAATCGGAAGATGTTCAATTTTTTTTCTGGTGCCACTCAGAACTTAAAACGGAATTGCCTTGTGTTCAGAGCGGTATTGGGGTTTACATGGAAACTGTTATACCATGGGACCGAGAAACCAGAGGAAGACATGAAACTAAGTTATTCGAACAATACGTGGATTTAAAGCAAGCATATCGGAAGAAGCTCCTTTCCCACCATTCAGACACTCTGAATGCCTTCTCAGGCGTTCTTGCGGTACTCGCGCGGTATTACCATTGTCATTTTGTCTCAGGAATACCCGAAGAGCATTTTGACCTCGGTCTTCTCTGATCCCCATGGAATAGCCAGGATGCAGAAAGGAACAGGATGTTTCCAAGTTGGTCTTGGGCGGGCTGGAAATGCCCCGTCACATGGAGCCTGTTCCCAGATTTCAGTGACATGTTCTGTATGCCACAATTCATCCGGACCGAAATTGAGGGCCTTCAGACATTTTTTCGGACACCAAAGCGGGCCATAGCTCGGCAATGCATGACATCCAGCCAGAAACCCCTCCGAACACAGCCTCTTTCCAACCCTCCAGCTTCACCCGGATATAGCGCAGGAATCGATATCCTCAGTCTCAAGGCTAAATCTGTCGCTTATGAATGCCTCGATTCTGTTTGGAATAGCTCATCGACATTCAAACCGATCATCAACTTTCTCGATACCCAAGGACGAAGATGCGGGATTTGCTATGGAGGCGGAATCGGACTTTTACGCTCTCTTTCAATATATAAGTCGCCCACGCCATGGAAACACAAAATCCGGTCAACGAGGCATGAGGGGACAATATTTCCCTCGATCCAGACTTGCAAGTACTCCGATGACCTGCACAAAGTGGAACTGGTCCTCCTGTCGAGTAGCAGTGGGTTTGAAACGTGGTCGAGCAAATTACCCAGAAAAGTTGTACTGAAAACCCTTTCTTCGATGGATTTTGATGAGCGGACTTACCCGTTATCTGGATGGGCAATAGTCAACGTCATGTTGATACAATGGAAAGGGGACCAAGCAGAGCGTTTAGCTATTGGGGTGATGCACGAACTCGCCTTCAACAACGCAAATCCGGTCTGGAAGGAAATCATACTTGCTTAAACTTCCACTTCATCGTCTTTCACTCATGTAATTAACCTATAGACCCTCACTTGTTCCCGGCCGTGTTGGGACGTTTGGTTTGGAGAAATTAATGGGCTACCTGAGTTGGAAAAGGGGACTCTCCTTGTACATACAAATTGGAACGGTACCGCGGTCATTGATCAGAAGACATGGAACGGAAAGCTGTGTGCTTAAGAATAAACAGTGCAGTTGAATAAGGTGCGAATAATCTGAATTGAAGGGTAGGTAAGACTTGCCCCTGGACGGCATCATCAAAAGGCGCGTTATCGAACACGATAGCCAGGCTCTTATCGCCCAGCTCCCGGGAAGTTGCGTTAGGCACGTTCTCTTTCAATCAACGGCTTTGGCGGCGGCGTTTTGGGGAAGATCACAAGCCAGTCCTCACTGACCAGTGTGCAGCGTTTCATGTTGCTATGGTTTGCCGCGTCCTGAACCTTCTTGCCGGCCGCCTCGGATCCGGTGAAGCTGACCTTGGCGATATTGATGTGAGCTGCCAGTA
Source organism: Neofusicoccum laricinum (assembly GCA_029906385.1). NCBI lineage: Eukaryota > Fungi > Ascomycota > Dothideomycetes > Botryosphaeriales > Botryosphaeriaceae > Neofusicoccum > Neofusicoccum laricinum. Next base: position 1,242,825 of record CP123719.1, on the reverse strand, counting down.
GCTGGCCGGTGTTTGCCGTCGCCGGAAAATATCTGAACCACACCGGGCGGGAAGCCTGCCTCCTTGATGAGCCACCCGAGGACTGCGAGGCCGAGTGATGACTTCTCGAAGCCCTTGTAGATGACCTACAGTTCTCGTTAGATCAGAAATTCTTGCGGCTCTGATCATGTCGCCCAGACGAATGCTTCAACTGTCTTAGGCTATCATCTGTGTAAATGAACTTTTCGGGAATCTTTATGTCTGGATCTCGAACACATGAAGACCAAGTGGTCTTTCCTCCCTTCCTCCGTCGCTTTTCTAAAGTCTCTATGCGTACATACGAAACATCTTGTCCAGTTTGCCACGAATGGCCATGAATCAATCCTGCTGAATGATCCGCGTATCTGACTGGCCACTGAGGTTATATTCATGTACTTTTGTACGCGAGCCATCTCATGTATATGAACAAAAACTACCATTCAATGCAATAAAACGAGGGTATCGAACTAAACGCCCTATCCACCATAAAGCTCTCGGCTTCACCACCCCACAAAACCCCATCACGACCTCCCCTCCACCACCTCCGCCGCCCTCTCCAAAAACCCATTAAACTCCCTCACTCTCCCCAGCAGCCCACCCCCTGTACCCGCCTCACTCACACCCCCTCTCACCAGATCCACCACGTCCCAACCCCACCTCACCTCCGGCCCCTCATCCAGCCTTCCCTCCTTAACCGCCTCCTCCCTCCCGCGCTGCACCGCCGTCTCGATTCCGAACAGCGCGTCGTTCAGCCCCTCATCGCGGCGACTCCGCGCTTCCGCGTCCATGTGCGCCCGGCGGACCGCGTCCATTTGCAGCGCCACCTCCTCGCGCTCCCTGCGGATCCCTAAAAACTCGGCGCGCAGCGCGACCTTCTCCTTTGCGGCGGCCTTGACGCGGGCGCGCAGGGCTTCGCCGGCGTCGACGGCTTCGGTCAGCTCGAAGAGGCGGTCGGCCAGCTCGGTCGCGAAGGCCTCGACGGTGCGGGCGCGGCGGGTGAGTTCGGCGTGGCGAGGCTTGTCGGCCGTGCCGACGTCAGCGGCTTGTTGGAGGAGGGCGGTGGACATGCGGGTGGTCAGTTCCGAGGTGATTTGTGCGAGGATGTCGACGGCGTTGACCTTGGGGAGGCGAGGGTTCGAGACGGCGGAGGTGGTGGGCAGTTCGAGCTCGTCGATTTGCGAGGCGTCGTTGGAAAGCTTGCGGAGGCCTGAGAGGCGGTAGACAGTTACGGGGATGCGTGGACCTCTGTCGCCAGCGGTGCTGCTGCGGCGGGGCCGCTTGGGCGCAGTTGACACCTGCGGAGCTTTACGCGGCTTCGGTGCAGGAGCTGAGGGTTTGGATATGGATGGTCTTCCTCGTGCCTTCGGCTGTTGCCTAACATTGCTGCTTGAAGCTTCAGGTGTTGAGGCACGAGATGCTACCTCATCCTCGGAGGCTTCCGCGTCATCGAATGCCGAAGCATCTGAATCTGAATCGGGCTCAGAAACACGCCCAGACTGTCGTCGTGATGCGGCAGGAGAAAGCTCGTCCGGTGACAAATCATCACCAGCTTCTTCCTCCTCCTCGTCCATCAGATCTTCCGGGAGGATTGCTACACGCGAGCTTCTGCGGGGCTTCCGCGCAATAGCGGTTTTTGACGGTTCTGCAATCGCACTACTCGGATCCTCGATGGATTTCCGAGGTCGTCCAGGAGGTTTGACAGTCTGCAGCGGGCTGTTCTCATCTTGACTCACGAACAAACCTGGGCCTGAGGCAGCTCTCACACTACCATCAAGTGCCATCGAGACCCGAGGCCTTCTCTCTGTCGAAAGGGTATGCTCCTCATCGTTCCCCTCCAATTCATCTCCCGCCTCTTCCGGAATTGTCCTTGCTGTTTCTTGTACGCGTCCACTTTTTCTCCGAGCCGACTCAACGGGTCTTTTCCTCGCGGATGTTTGAAACTCCTCGTCGTTCTCTAGCAACTCGTCTCCCTGGCTCTCCTGCCGCACCTGTTGGGCAGCACTCGGCCTCTTCCTCTTTCCCGTGACAGACGGGGTGACGAAAATTTGTTCGCTCTGTTGGCTAGGCGTCTTCGATCGTCGCTTCGCTCCACTCGGCCGGGCCGAGGAGCTCCCTGCAGACGTAGGTTCTTCCTTGGATGTCGTGCGGGCCGATGCTCGCGGCGGCAGCGGCGCAGGAGATTTCCGGGTCGAGCGCCGAGCAGGGTTCGCATTCGGTGTTCGACGAGGAGAAGTGGATGCTGGAGTTCGGCGAGTGGCGCGTTGCGCGGGCAGAGGATTCGCAGCTGGTGTCCGGCGTGAGGACGGCTGCGGAGGTAAAGCTTTTGGTGTTCGACGCGCGGACGGTTGGGCTGGGAGTGCTGGGCCACCGAAGGTAAAGCCAAAGTTACCAACTGATAGACCGCTCGTCCTATCCGATATCAGCGGTGCGCACAATGCAAGAGAGCAGGTTACTTACCCGGCGCCGCGCTGGCGCATGCGACGTCTCTCTTCACGATCTGCAGTAGCTATGTTAGCCACGAGATGTGGACATCATATCGATGGGCTTACCATTTGGTGCCATGGTGGGAGAGCGATGGGTGTTGCGGTGAAGAAGTGGTGGTGAGTCGCGTTCTCGGGCACGCGTCGAGAGTGACGCGCTGTTTGGGGATCGATGTCGGAGAGGAAGTTCCGACGCGCGCAGCGCCAAGATGCCGGTCCGCCCCGCCCCGCTCCGCACTTCTCCCCGCTGCACAGCTGTACAGGATTCGTGCTGCAGACGACGGATGCAGGGGTCGCCGATTGTTCAATAGGTCGGATCACTCTTCCGCGACAGCGTCACACGCACATAGTCTGCGACGCCAGAGGGTCGAGATCTGGCAGGTGGCGTTCGGTAGATCGTCGACCTTGCTGTGGCTGCGACGTCATGGCGTCGCGGGGATGATCTGCCCGCTCCCGCCGCGTTCTGCTTGCTGCTTTCTTTCTCAACGCAAATTCGAGCCACCTCGTTGATCCACCACACCCGTTTCCACGTCTCACATTGCTACACCCAGACATTCACGCTGAGATACTCGTCACAATGCCCGACCACACGAAATACATCCTTAAAGTCACCGCTGGTCGCGACTACGACCCCAAAAACCACTCTGAAGTCCGTGTCAACACCGCCGATTCTGTTGACATCTCCACCGAGCACCTCGACGCGAAAGTCTGGGTCCGCGTCAAGGACTATCGCGGTCAGTTTTGCAGCCTGCTTGTAACGAACCCTACTGACCTGCCTAAGGTCTGCCCAAGGGCTCTCCATCGACGTCGCCCTATTTCGAGCACGCAAACCACACCAGCGATCGTTACAGCATAGCATACTCGTTCCGCTTGAAGAAGGACATCACTGGCGACAAGCTAGTGTTCGGAAATGACTTTGATCATCCGATCCGGGACCGTTTGCCGTGGGGCTTTAGCACCGCTTTCAACTGGGTCAAGGGATGGGTCGACGCAACCATGGAGGGCGACGTCTACGCAGACGAGCCCTACCTCTACTCGCCCATCCTGAGCTCCATGAACATAATTTCAGTCGGAGGCAAAGACCAGAGCATCTCCGAGGTCGCAGAGGGCGCGGGTGAGAAGACAGGCGAGGGAGACCAGACCGCTATCATCTTCAAAGAAGGCTCTCAGGAAGATGGCCGGGAAGTGCGTGAGAAGTCGGCCATGCCCACCGATAACTCGCAGAGGAAGAGGCATTTCCAGCAGCTTCAACCCAGGAAAGACTTCGTCTTCGAGAAGGGCCGCGCCTTTGCTTGTGACTTCTTCAACGGTACGCTTTGTCATTACTCATGGAACACTTAGTACAATGCTGACAACTGGCCCAGGCTACCTGGATTTCAACGGTATAATCTGTCGTTACTCATGGACAAGTCAGTACAGTGCTGACAGCTGGCTCGTCAGAATTCTCACTAAAGCTCCCAATCATCACGATTCCCGTCATCAGCTACTGGGATGGTCAGCCACTTCGGTATGCCCCGAACCCCAACCTTCGCACCTCCTGTTTTCAAGCGTCTTCATCCTATTGGTCGTCCACTCGAGCAGGTCGTCTAACTGACCAAAAGTACCCATACTCTTAGATATGTTCTGAGGAATCTCGAGACGAACGAAGTCTACTTTGTCATCCTCTTCTCCCTCATTCCTGTTGAAGCTCTCAACAACGAGGACACCGGTGCATCCGGAGACTCGAAGAATGAGGAATGGGAGAAGGTGGAGAAGGACAAAAGTAGCGGACAGAATCAGTCCAAGACTACTGATGATGATATTGACTATATGGACTGTTAGCTACTGCTCACTGCCGATGCGGACGCTGCAGGTTAGGGTTTCTAAGATGTGGAGTTAGTGAAGATGAAAATTATAGTTCAGAAGAGGAGCGCTGAAAGAGAGAGGAGACTGAAGATAGAGAAGATCGATTGCTGAGAGATACACATAGAAGGGAGAAGATCTGTCTGCCGAGGTCGATGACGCCAGATCTAGACGAGGAGCAGCGGCGGGATTTGTGGTTGCGGCAGTGCCAACGCAGGCGAAAAATGGGCCAAGATCAGACCGAGAATCCCGGTTCGGAGACCGCCTGAATCGGGTAGAGTTCTGTTCAACCTGTGCCAGAAAACTCCCGGCAACATTCGCACCATCCCAAGAACCAGAACCATCACGCACATAGCGCTAATTCAGCTACGAGCCGGCAACCGAATCGGGTTCCAGCGTTCTCTGCTGCCTTGCACGGCCCAAGTTCAAACAATATCAGCCCGGGCCAATACCAGAATGCCGATGGCGCCTCGGACAAAGAAGAAGCTGAATATGAGTTCGTCGATGCCGAGAGCGTGCGAAGGTCTTGTGGTGATGAACCACTCAACAAACAAGGAGGGGCATGTGCAGTCTGGAAGGACATTCTGGCACAGATTAAAGATGCTTTTTAGACGACATTCTCTGGTCAAAGGACAGGATGGCAAGAAACCAAGCGGGAAACAACGTGTGGGCGCAAAGAGCCTGGCTGATCTACCCGTGAGAGACCGGCCCCTACCCAAAGAAGATCAACTTCCTCTTATCTCATCGGAAAAATCTGGACATAACGGCGAAGAACAAGATACTGAAGCCCTCCGATCTGGCACCAACCCATGTACACAGGCAACAAGTACGAGAATAAGATCAAGAGCGTGGTAGATTAGACTGATTAGAACTCGCACGATTAAAGACTAGATACAAAACGCTCTCGTTCTATCGACATTTGTAAAGTCTGCTCGTGAATGATGTTACGGTTGAGCCAGCGTTGATTGTACCATATGGTCATTTCAATAAGTAACGCAATGGCAACACAGGGCCATGAAAATTACAACATTCGTCCCAAAAATCTTGCTTTCCCCTGCCACGCGCTAACGTTCATAGGCATATTTCAGTTCTCTACTCGCAAAATACTTTTGTACTGCAACAGTTCCCAAAAGACCACGCATCTCACAATCACTGTGCACAAATAACCATTGACAGGGAGATTATACATTCGTGACGCTATTACTTCATCCCAGGTAAAATATTACACAGGGTAGTCATAACCAGAAAAAAAATTATCTAAAAGCTCATCATCAACAGGTTCATAACATCATCACCCTTCATCTAAGCCAACACAGCGCTCAACGTCCTCTCCGCAACATTGAACCCGACCTCGACCTTGATCTCGCCCGCCGGCACGGTCCACTGCTGCGCGGCCACGTCCCAGTAGCTGACGTCGCGGCGGTGCAACTCGAAGCCGACGGTCTTGCTCTCGCCGGGCGCGAGGTACACCTTGTCGAAGCCGCGCAGCTGCCAGGCGGGCGTGCCGGCGGGGGCGCCGGCGTCGAGCAGGTTGAGGTAGAGCTGGGGCACGGCGGCGCCGGCGACGTCGCCGGTGTTGGAGACGGTGACATTGGCTGTGTAGACGGTGGCCCAGAGGTCGGCGTTGCCGCCGGGGACGATGGTGGCGTCGGCGGCGGGAGTGGTGCCGGCGATGGCGGCGGTGGTGGCTGACGAGACGACCAGGTCCGAGGCGTTGAAGGTGGTATAGGAGAGGCCGAAGCCGAAGGGGTAGAGGACCGAGTCGGTGCGGTTGGCCGCGATGTAGTAGCGGTAGTCGATCATGTTGCCCTCGGTGAAGTCGGCCTGCCACGCGTCGGGGTCGGTGGTCTCGACGAGGGCGGTGCTGTGGACGAGCGTCTTGGGGAAAACGGAGTCGGAGAAGGGGATGGTGTAAGGGAGGCGGCCGGACGGGTTGATGGCGCCGTAGAGGATGTCGACGAGCGAGTTGCCCGACTCCTGGCCGGGGAAGTGGGCAGCGATGATGGCGGTGACGTTGGGGTTGGAGGCGAAAGGGTAGACGGTGGGGCCCGTGCCGTAGTGGACGACGATCGTGTTGTTGCAGCTGGCGGCGACGGTGTTGACGACGCCGGTGCCGTTGTACTCGGGGTAGATGGTCTCGCGGTCGAAGCCTTCGGTCGCCCAGGACTTGATGAAAACGAGGCAGACGTCGGGGTTGGGGAAGATGGAGTCGACGCCGTAGGTCGTGATGGCCTCGTTGGAGGTCATGTACTGCAGGAGAGCGCCATCTTCCTTGGTCTTCGCCTTGAGAGCGTCAAGGGGAGTAACGACGTACGAGAAACGGCCAGCTCCACTGCCACCACCGGAAGCAAGGGTTCCGTATTCAGCGTCGGAAGCCTTGAAGGGACTGCCGCCAATAAGCGAGTAGAGACCCTCAGCATAGTCAACAGCAGCATTTCCGAAGACAGCGACGTTCTTAGGGGCGCTCAGCGGGAGAGCGCCGTTGGTGTTCTTGAGTAAAATGGTGCCATTGGCAGCAGATTCGCGAATAAACTTGGCAGTCTCTTCGCTGCGGAGGTCGACAACATCAGCCTCGTCGCCGACTGCGAAGTCATAGTCCCAAGTCGATTCCGCCTTGCCGTTAAGAACATTAGAGTAGGCATCAACCTTGGGGAAGTCCTTGTCCTGCCCGAGGTGGAAGTAAGGTGTTAACACCCTGAGCACCATGTCGTCAATCCTAGATTCCGGGATGGTGCCGTTAGTGACAGCAGCAGTCGCGTTCGGGCCCCAATATGACGGAGTAGCAGTGGTAAAGCCGATACCACCAGGCATGTTCATGTCCAAGCCAGACTCGATAGTGGCGACACCAGAGTGGACCGCACCCCAGTCCGACATGACGAAGCCTTGGAAGTTGAGCTCGGTCTTCAGCAGGCCGTTGAGAACCTTGGAGTTCTGGCAGCCGTAGGAGCCATTGAGACGGTTGTACGAGCACATGACACTGGCGGTACCGGCGTGTACAGCGTTGGCGAAGGGCCAAAGGTAAGACTCGTGCATGGTCTTGTCGTCAATGTTCGACGACAAAGACATGATGGTCGTCCCATCATCAGCTGTGCTCGGATTACGCTGGGTATCCTGCTCGTTGCCGATGAAGTGCTTGGTGGTTGCCTGTACACCGGCATCCTGAACACCCCAGACAGACTCCTGAACAGCAATACCGCTGAGGTAGGGATCGGGAGAGAAACCCTCCCAGTTGCGGCCACCGTAGGGGTCCCTGCCAAGAGGGCCCACAACAGGAGTAAGAGCGATCTGAGCACCCTTGGCCTTGAACTCCTGGCCCATGAGGTTACTGCGCTGGTAGAAAGCGTCACGGTCCCATGTGGATGCGACGTTGACACCAGCTGGGTAGACGTTCGCGTACACCGCTTGTCTGATGGCCAGAGGGCCATCCTGGAGACACAGACCAGTGAAGTTGAGCCTCTCGACCGGTGCAATCATACCCTGTTGCAAGTCAGCACTGATTGATTAATGCAAACTAATGCAGCGTCGGCCTTTGCACCCGAGGCTGGGACCCATGCAAAGGGTGAACTCCGGAAGATATGCAAGTTCGATGCTGTCTTGAACGCTGGACAAGGGACTTACAGGGCAGGGGCCGGGTGTGCCAGTGACCATTGCGACCTTCTCCTCCAAGGTCAGCTCGGCCAGGAAGTCCTTAGCCTTGGCGAATGCATCTTCCCAACCGATGCCAGTAGTGTTTGCTGCGAGAGCAGGTCAGCACCTGGTCCACACTGTAACTCACTGCCCAACAGCATGCCCAACTGGAACACGGCAGGGGCAACGTAGAGACTTCTGAGCGAGCAATTGTAGGAAATTGGGAACCCACGCGAGGGCAGGACAGCCGGGCTGGTGGTGTACAGCGAATGGTCCCAGGCCGATGCCGGGGAAACCAGAGAAGCGGCAAGGCCGAGCAGCGCCAGAAAGTTGATTGCAGAAGCCATGGCGAGGAGGTTGATCAGCTCGATGGAGAGCCTCTACAAAGCAGCACGCTCCAGCATCTTTATATCCTCCTGCGCATCCCATCTCCGCAATTGCCGAGTCGTAACCTGCTCACGGCAGCTCCAGACGACGCGCGCACCGGCAAATCGACGGCAGTGGGCACATGGCGCTCGCAGCCGCACACCTCAATGCAGCAAAACCCGCCGGCGAGGATGGCGTGCATGGAGCGGAACTCGGTGACAATGTGGCGCGGCAGGAGCCCACGTTGGGCGCGTCCGCAAGCCATGTACGGGGCGCCGGCTTGGCGCATGCCATGTGACGAGTGACGGTGAAGAAATTTGCTGGAGACGCGGGCCGGGAGCACCAGGCGTGCACGCGTCAGCGTAGGCATGCCCAGTCTGGGCTAGCCCCCCGCATTTAGCTCCTTGGAATCTGGAGAACAGGGGGGAGAGATGGAGAACGGCAGGGGTTTGTGCCGAAGAAACTCCACATGTGCCGGCTGCTCCACGGTGAAAGCCGAGCGCTCAGCTGTTCGCTGCCGACGCCGTCAGCCCACGGCCGCTCTGCTGTCTCTCCACGCCCAGCGGCCACTGCCCAGCCGGCCGAGTAGTTGCGGCTCAATGGGCGTGTCGAACCCTATTCTGCGCCGGAAGACGCATGTTGCAGTGATGCGTGTCAGCGGCGATGGATGCTCGGGTACGTCCGTACACTTTGGCCCCCTACCAGACCAAGCCGATGCTTGTTCCCGGCTACTGAGCCTTCGCATGCACCCCAGAATTCTTCGCCTATCGCGGCCCAATGACCGTGACCTTGTTCGCGGGGAAGCCGGAGTTTCGCCAGCTCGCAAGCCTGTGACTAGGGCATGGTCAGTGGGCTCTCCAGATGTCATCCGCTGCCGTGCAAATGAGCGCCGGGAGGCCTGATCGTGCCGTCATTGGTAGGACCGTCGGATTTATTGACTCGACTCTCTATTCGGGCTATCGCTGTGCCGACCGGCTTCTCCGAACTCTTTTGCCGCACATCTACCCTCTTCCATGTGTAATAATCCTTCGGAGCTCGGGGAACGGTGCAGCCATGCCTCTTGAGGGCAAGGTAGTCCGCATTCCACAGCCAGCCTTGCTTTCAAAATGGCGCGTCAGCTGGCTGACATGTTGAGTGCGTCACGTAAAAGCGCCGGCTGGGCAACTGGCCGGACTTACCACGCCCCACACTTCCCCAAGCAGCTTCCGAGCCTCCTCTCAGAAGACGGCCACCGCACTGCAGTAGCTCACGGAACTGTCCTTCGGGCTCACGCAATCACTGCTTCTTTCGTATCTGACGAACCGGAACTTGCCCTTCGCGTCTTCGAGAGAGAGCGCCTCGACCGCGGCCATGACCACTCCAATGGGGTGTCTTCCGCAGACGGTGTTGCCCGTCTCCTCGAGGATGTCGAGAAATTTCTCATGGCTCTTAGTCTCCACAGCATCCATGCAGTACCCATCTACGGCTGCAATGCTTTCATGGATTGCGGGGCTCGAAGGTGCCTTGTCGGACGACCTCAGGTTGCGCACTTGGCCTGGTGCTGCCTCGTAGTATGTGTACCTGAAGCGCGATCCCCAGTGTGCGAAATCAGAGGAGATGATGAAGACCGAAGTCGGATCTGCAAGGTACGGAGCTAGGATTTGGCCGTACTGGCGCTCCGCTGCGGCTGAGGTGGCGCCGACGAGGATGGGCACCAGGGGTGGAAACTCGGAGGGATCAGAGAACTGCCTACGTGTCACGGCGGATGAGCAGCTAGTTCTCAGCAAGCCCATTCTAGAATCTTACCGAGTAAGGAGCTTGCAGATGTAGGGCAGATGCATCTCAAGACTGTGCTCCTCCTCATCCTGGATCTGGTTCATCGTGTCAAACTTTCCCTTCTCGCGCAGTTCGGCAACGGTTTCCTTGTCGATCTTCAGGTTGCCCAGAGGAGTCGCGTAGGCGTCGCATTTGGTCAGGGCGCAGCCGGTAAGGTAGTAGTGGTGCGACGGGCCGAGGAGAAAGACGCGCTTGCTGTGCCACGTTACCTTCCCATCTTCCATGCGGAGTTAGTTGGTGGTTGGAACACTCACGCCTTGGACAGATCTAGGGCCTTGTAGGCCCATGCGGCTGCAGGACCAGAATAAGCGTATCCGGCATGCCTACAGATCCCACATGAGCCACGACGTCGGCGTCAACCATCGATGTTGAACCTACGGCGCAATTATGGCCCTCGCTCCAGGGGATGGAATGTCGATTGTGTCATTCTGGGAGCCGGGCCGGATACCGTTGGCGCTGGCAGGCACAGCGTCCAGCCACTGATCAAGCTGGGTCGAGAGCTGGTTCTTGCTGTTGGAATACCAGGAGCCGGCGTGGCTTGCTTCTCGGACAGACATCTTGCGGCGTGAGTTTCGCGAGGAATGGAGCTTCCGCAAAGGAGGAAAGCAAGCTAACGTGTTCAAGAGCTTGGGAATGGTGAGCTGTTGAGGAGGGGTAAGTGGTGCACACGCAGAAGCCTGGATCAATCACGGAAGTCGGTAAAAGAGCTGGAGAATCATGCAGTCATGAAGAAGATGTATTCGCGAAGTCAGAAGCAGGCGCGCGGTCGACAGAAGCCGATTGGGGAAGCGTGAGTCGTTGGAGCTGATGTTCGCGGGAGCTGGCGGGCCCGATGTGGGACGCGGTGACCTCAGCCCCGCGCTGCGACTATCGGCGGCCGGCGTTCGCTCGCGTTTCATCACGTCAGAGACGCGCTCGCGTTCTCGCGCCTTGCTCGTGCTTCAATCCAGCCTCACTCTCGCCTCGCCTGCTCTGCCTCCGAATTCCAGCTCGCCTTCCATCCACGCCCACTAACATCTATACACAAATCACGCTTACCCATCGTTCGTCCTCGCACATCCCGGAATCGTCAAATATCCTCGCAATGGCCTTCGTGAAGCGCAAGCGTTCCGACTCGACCTCCTCCCCTTCCTCGACATCCAGCATGTTCTCGCGATCTTCCGTGAGCCCATCTCCTCCAACCCACATGTTCGACAAAGCCATGCAACTAGACGTCCCCACTCAGGCTTTTCCTTCACCAAATCATTCTTGGGCGTGGCAGCCAAGGGGCGAGGCCAGCAACGACAGCGGACGGACTATGAAGCGTTCCAGGGACAACAGGCCCGACGAGCGCCTCATTCACGGTATATAACACTGCCTACTACGGTGGTAATTGCAGGCAGCTAATAGGTACCCTTACAGAATCCACTTTGCGGAGGTTATACAACGCGCAGCGCGAGCAACCCAACGCGTCGCCTATGCCGTCTGAGGAGCCTATCGCAGAAGAAGCCGGTCTCCCAAAGCAACCAGTACAAAAGACTACCCTACACAGGTTCTGGAACATTACTCAGCCTCCCTCCCAGTCGCGTACATTGTCGTTGCCGTCTGTGTCAAACAATGCTGCCAGCGCACGCTGCAAGGGTTGTAACGTCAGCCTATCGTCTGGAGATAATATGGACATGGACATGGACATGGACATGGACGGCTCGGGGTCTCAGCAGCAGCACGCATGCAACCATCGCGGTAGAATGGTCTTCACCGCATGCTCTGTATCTGATGATGTGACCATGACATGAGCTTTCTTATACTTTTTACTGTGTTGATGAAAGCGCTCTCCGTACGGAACATATGAGAGTTGCATCACTGCGTACAAAAATTGGATGTCCAGCGGATTGGAATAATTTTCGGCGTTTTATGAGGGGTTCTTTTTGTAGAGGTTACGGCGCTATTAGGATTAAGGAACGGAACCAGGCGCAAGGCATAATCCTTAAGCTTATGCATGTTTCTGCGAGCATCATAACGGCCGGACTTTGATCGCGGTGCAGCATGTAAGGACAAGCAGCAGACTCGAGCAGAATGGGAGTGTCTTACTCTCTGGTCCTATAATACATATCGTCTCTATGTTGCCATAAGCTCATTCGCCTCCACATTTCTACACGAACTTTCTGCTCGTACCCTTGATCCTCCTTCCTAGCCAGATTGCAGCATCTTTCGAACCATAGTCCATCCTGTTCATCCTCCACGCCAACCATGCCACCCATCCCATCGTTCCAACCAGGGCACCGGACATCCCCGCCAACAGCACCTTTCCCTGCTTATCCACCATCTTCTCAACCACCGAATACCTCTCATTCCCGAAGCTCACTCGTGAGTACTGCGTCGCGATACCCAGGCTTGGGAACCACACGCTCAGACACTCCTCAACCGCCTTCCGCAGACGGTAGATGGGCGACTTGACATCCGACCGCATCTCCTGATAGTTCCGCAGCGCCAGATCGTTGATAGCATGCGCATCCGGGCGTCGGAAGCGCGAGTACTCCTCCAGGCCCCTCGCGCGCTGCCTCGCGCGTTCCTCCGCGCTGTCGTTGACCAGCACGTACTGGCTCTCCTCGACGCTCGGCGCCGCCGGCGACGGCGGCACGTAGCGGTCGAGCCAGTCGTACAGCGTGCGCACATCCTCGAGGCCGGCGTTCATGCCCTGCCCGTAGAAGGGCACCATGGCGTGGGCCGCGTCGCCGAGCACGACGGCCGAGCCGCCCACGTGGTACGGCGCGCACTTGATGCTGATGAGCGGCAGGTGCGGGTTCTCGGCGTACTGCGCCTGCAGGTCCGCCTCCGAGATCAGGTCCGGCACGACGCCCGGGAAATGTGCTTGGAAGAAGGGGACTAGGCGGGTCGCTGGGTCGACGTCGATTTCGGCGAAGCCGTCGGCGGGGAGGAAGAGCGTGCTGGTGAAGGACTTGTCGAGCGAGGGGATGGCTATGAACATGAAGGAGCCCCCCGGCCAGATGTGCAGGTGGTTGGGCGAGATCTTGAAGCCGTTGTGCTTGGAGGATGGCGAGGTGTCGGGCTTGATGTGGAATTCGCACCACAGCGTGTCGATGTACTCCTGCGTGTAGTCCACCCGCATGTACTTCATCAAGTGATACCGGACGGCAGAATGAGCTCCGTCGGCCCCAATCATGAAGTCGAATTTGATCTCGATCTCCCTGTTTCCAGAAGCGGTTGTGGCGAATCCGGGGGTCGATGGGTCTTTCTTCCTCATATCCTCGAACCAGGCGAGGTTGTTCTTGAAGTCAGCACCGACTAGCTTGTGATTGAATAAAAGCTTGACGTTGGACATGTTCTCGAGCTCGTCCAGCAGACGCTTGTTCAAGCTGTGGCGATCAACAGCCAATATAGCCTGCATAGCTTGTTAGCATAATCCAAGACAGGAGATGCACAAGTGACTGACTCGGCCATGCACGTCGTAGGCTTGGGATTCCTCATAGTTCTCCCTGTTCTTGCTACCGTGAATCATCCGGCCATACATGGGAATCGTCTCATTCAGAACGGATTCGATCAATCCCGGGCAGTTTGCTTGCCGCATGGAATTAATACCCCGCTCTGAGAGGGCAAGGTTGATGGATTTGGTAAAGTTCAGCGGCACTGTCGAGGGATCTCTGAGGTCTACACATCTTCATGGTAAGAATAATTGAACCCAGGATACACACGGCGGAAAGGCGCGTTGTTCTCATGTGCGATGGAGGGGTAGTGAACATGACTCGTTTTGCTGAAAATTCATGACGTGCTACTTTCCCGAAAGACACGCGACCTCACTACAAAAACGGGACCCATGCAATTTGAGAGAAAACAGTAGCAGAGAGGACAGCAAAGAGCGACTTGAAAGCAGTAGCAGAAAGGGGAGCATACCTCCTCTCAGCTCGTAGACCTCGACTTGGTCCCCTCTTTGTGCCGCATAAAGAGCGGCGAGGGCGCCGACGGGGCCCGCTCCGACAACCACTGTCTTCTGGGTGACCATGATCCTAGAGCGCAGTGCGGTAGAAAAGTGGACGGCGAAAGGGAGGAATATATGCGTCACCTGAGAAATGAGGTGATGAGGTAAGGAAAATCGCTGACTATTCCGGACGAACGCCTGCAACGGCTAAATGATTCCAGAACGCGGGCTTAGTAGCTGCCCTTTTTTGTGAGACGTCACTCCGTCGCAGTGGCAAGGACTTTCCCAGGAACGCGTCTGACTCGCCCCGCGGGTGCTAGCGGGATCAGCGTCAGCGGACGCGCCAAACGCCGATCACGTCCAGAAATTCAACGCCGTTTTTGTGCTACTCCGCGTGAACTCCGCTGGATGTCGCACGCCCTGCCACTTTTTGTCCAGCACTTCTTTCGTGATAAATAGCGCGCTGCTTGAGGGGGGGCCTCTCGTGCTGACCAACCTTCTCTACCTCTCTACTGCGTAAGACATCACCCGACCGCCTTACAGCAAACATGACGGCCACCGAAACCGCGAGCGCGCGTAAGTGCATGGGGACGGACTGCGAGAACGACGCTTCCTCGCTGCAATGTCCCACTTGCCAGAAGATGGGCAAGGAGTCGTACTTCTGCTCGCAAGACTGTTTCAAGAAGAACTGGGTATTCAGTAAGACTGTCACGCGGCTCCGAGCAAACCGGCTAACCTCAGAGCTGTAGAGTGAACACAAGGCCTTACACAAAGCTGCCGGCGCCGCCTCAAGTAATCCTCTCCGCACAATTTTCCCGCCGAAAGTGATCTCACAGCCCGACCCAGAAACTGGCCACTACAACCCCTTCCCCTCCTTCTCTTTCACCGGCGACCTGCGCCCCGTCTACCCTCTGTCGCCCCGCAGAGAAGTGCCCAAGACCATACCGTATCCCGACTATGCGAAAGATGGAATCCCGAAGAGTGAGCAGGTCTTTGTCAACAGGCATAAGATCAAGGTTCTCAACAAGGAAGAGATCGAGGGCATGAGGAAGGTCTGCCGTCTGGCGAGAGAGGTGCTAGATGAGGCCGCCAGGGCTGCGAAGCCGGGCGTGACGACGGACTATGTCGACGAGGTCGTGCACAAGGCCTGCGTCGCGCGCAATGTGAGTTCGCACAATACGGATACTCTGGGTCCAGCCTGTTGCACGGCGTCTGTATTCGCTGGAAGAACTTCTCGCTCATGGTCGACAGTCTTACCCGTCTCCTCTTAACTACTGCCACTTCCCGAAGTCTGTCTGCACTTCTCTCAACGAGATCATCTGCCACGGTATTCCCGACCAGCGTGTTCTGCAAGATGGCGACATCCTCAACATCGACGTCACGCTCTACCACAACGGCTTCCACGGCGACATCAACGAGACATATTACATTGGCGAGAAGGCGCTTGCCGATGCGGACTCGATCCGCGTTGTCGAGACGGCACGCGACACTTTGGATGAGGCTATCAAGATCGTCAAGCCAGGCATGCTGTTCCGCGATCCCGGCAATGTCATCGAGAAGCTGGCCAAGCAGAGAAGCTGCAGTGTGATCAAGACGTACTGTGGCCATGGAATCAACCAGCTGTTCCACTGCCCACCCAACGTCCCGCACTATGCCAAGAACAAGGCGGTCGGCACTGCGAAGCCTGGAATGTGCTTCACCATCGAGCCCATGATTGCGCTAGGCACGCACAGAGACAAGACCTGGCCCGACGACTGGACTAGCGCCACACAGGACGGCAAGAGGACAGCACAGTTTGGTAAGACTGCTGGGTTTATGTATTGCAGGCATACGCTAACGGGTTTGCAGAGCACACTCTGCTTGTCACGGAGGACGGCGTGGAGGTTCTGACTGCCAGGTTACCGGATTCGCCGGGTGGGCCTGTTCCGATCCCCGGAATCACAGATGAGGCTAAGAAGGAAGAGGCGCCAAACGGCGCTTGATACAGCAGCGCAAAAAGCGCAGGATGAGGGTCGGCATGGAGAAAGGCGTCGAGAGGCGGTGTTTGTTAGCGGGGCCATTTCATGAGCTTAGATACCTCTTGCAACCCTGGACGCGCTTAAATGCGTCGGCATGCCGAAGGATAGTTGCATTGCATAATGCGCGTCGGGAGTGTGGGCACTGTGCGAGTGTTTGGCTCGTGACGGCTGCCAATGTGTCTGTGCGGAGCTTGATGCGTGCCTTGGAAGACGACAGCTCGCCAGCGGACGAATGCCTGCTGCGCCAAACGGGCTGCGTTTCGTCATCTCGAAACTGCCTTCCGTTTCCACGAGACCTCGAGCTTTCACGCTGCATCACGCCCGCTGTCTTCCGCGCCCGCCGGTCTGCACTGTTATTGTTTTCTGCGACGTGCTGCCCCGAGTCCCCAAGCTTCTCGAGCTCGAGCCGCTGCCCACCGCCCGCGAGTCGCGCACTTAGGCAGATAACGTCTTCGCGTCCCCCGCCAACCGACAACCGACAAGCAAATCTTAACATCACCTCGCAGCCCGGCCACCTCGTCGCACCACCCAAGCCCGACGCCGCTGCGCAACCGCTGCCTCTTTTCTTACCGCACAGCTTTATCCAGGAAACCAGCGACCAAGAGCTTCCAAGATGTCTGGCGAGGCGTGGCTCTATCTCCTCGCTGTCCTCATAAATGCGGTCAACCTCTTCCTCCAGGTCTTCTTCACGATCATGTACTCTGATCTAGAATGGTACGCACCGCTCGCTCGAGCTCCACAGGTTGCATCTTCGACGTTCTGGCGCCGTCGCTATGCGCTGCACGCGCGCCTTGAAGCAGAGAATGGGGGTCGCACTGAGAACAACGAGCTTTGCTAACACGGCGACACGCAGTGACTATATCAACCCCATTGACCTGTGCAACCGCCTGAACACCTACATCATCCCCGAAGCCGCTGTCCACGCATTCCTGACGTTCCTGTTCCTCATCAACGGCTACTGGATTGCCCTGCTCCTGAACCTGCCACTTATGGCCTGGAACGCGAAGAAGTGAGTGCCACAAGATACCTCAATGGCCCAGGAAGAAGCTCGCTGCCCACAATACTGGCCCTGCAATGGCGCGGAAGGCTACGTGGCAAAGCGACCAGGCTGGCGAATCTGGCTTGAGAACAGACTACTGATTGGGAGCCGCAGGATTCTTGAGAACCAGCACCTGCTTGACGCGACCGAGATCTTCAGGAAGCTGAACGTGCACAAGAAGGTACGGATTCCTTGACCCAGCGCATTGCGCGGCAAGCAGATATTTGGAAAGGGCATATTTGTGCTGACATTTAGACAGGAATCGTTCATCAAGCTCGGGTTTCACTTGGTCATGTTCTTCTTCTACCTCTACAGCATGATGTAAGTTTTCGCCAGCTTCGCAGATTTCAGGAACCCTCTGATGCTAACCTAAGAAACAGTGTCGCGCTGATCCGCGATGAGACTCACTGACTTCGGTCTGAGGCTGAAAAGAGCATGCAGCGTGGCTCCTCATGAGCGAAGAGCAAGCCTTCCGTGGCGCAACAGCCTCGGAAATGTCTGCCTTTGCGGAAACGTGCGCTATGAATCAACAAGCATGAGCAGTAACGTCTAGGATGAGTGGATGGATGCACGAATGGATATGAGACGGCAAAGTGGTACGCGGTCTTGGGCACCTGCTGCCCTTGGCTCTCAATACCCGCTTGGTGGTGTGGCGAGCCAAGGTGGCGTTCAGAGTCTAGACGGAGACCACATATGACAGGATAGCTCCGCGATTAATGTCGAGTAGCGGAATTGACTGAAATGGTACTAGAACATAAAACTTCATGCGTGTTTCTGCTGCTTCATAGGGGAGCATGCCACCAGTCTGCGCATCACGTCTGAAACTGGTGCCCTGCAACCTGCGTTCTCGACCGCCCCCTCAACTGTCGGCCCATCATAGGCAGTCCTTGCTATATACCAGGAAGCGTGTAACACAGCAAGCCCATGATCGTGCGAGTGCGAATGGATACACTAGCAGTCTGGCGTATTGCGTCCCCGCTGCTGCTGACTCATCAGAACCTGACTCGCCGAACGTCACTGCCTGCGAGCTAGAGCGGAAAGTTAACCAACCTTCAGCACCGATAATCCTTTCACCTCCGCCCCGAAAAACCCACACGCCATGGCGGGAAATACCAAGGGTCGCGTGCCCACGGGCTTTGCCGACGAGATCATCATCAGCGAGGCGTCCTTCCGCTCAGCCCACCGCGCGCGTGAGGCTGCAACAGAGCCACCGAACAAGAAGCGCAAGAGAGAAGAAAAGGGCAATTCGAGTATCGTCTACGGCAAAGGCGCATACAAGGGGCCTTGGGCACGATACCAGATTGAGCGGCCAGACGCTGCCTCGGACGAAGAAGGCTCGGATGTAGAGATCGTCTACGAGGAGGACGAGATCGAGGAGCAACCCGCGGCGCCCACGAAGGACGGCACCGCCTACGAGGCCGAGGATGCAGCGGAGGAGAAGACTGTCTTCCATGGGTCGCAGGAATTCGACTACCAGGGCCGGACGTACATGCATGTGCCACAGGACTTGAATATCAACTTGCGCGGCGAAATCAGCGACCTCACAAACTATATCCCGAAGAAGTGCATACACACTTGGAAGAACCATACCAAGGCCATCAACGCGCTGCGCTTCCTCCCCGATTCCGGCCACCTGCTACTATCGGCCTCCGCGGATAACAAGATTAAGATTTACGATGTTTATCACGAGCGCGAGCTTCTGCGGAGCTACATTGGGCACAACAAGTCGGTCAACGACATCTGCTTCAACAACGATGGCACGCAGTTCCTGTCTGCATCATATGACCGTCAGATGAAGCTGTGGGACACGGAGACTGGCAAATGCATCTCGAAATTCTCGACCGGCAAGACGCCGCACGTCATCCGCTTCAACCCCGACCCCGCGCTCAACCACGAGTTCCTGGCCGGCATGGCGGACAAGAAGATCGTGCAATTCGACACGCGGACGAGCCAGATGGTGCAGGAGTACGACCACCATCTGGGCCCGGTCAACACCATCACTTTCTGCGACGAGAACCGGCGCTTCATCACGACGTCGGATGACAAGTCGCTGCGGGCGTGGGAGTACGGGATCCCGGTGCCGATCAAGTTCATCGCGGAGCCGTACATGTACCCGATGGTGCGCAGCGCGGCGCACCCGTCGGGCAAGTACGTGGCGTTCCAGTCGTCGGACAACCAGATCGTCGTGTACGCGTGCACCGACCGGTTCCGGCAGAACCGCAAGAAGTCATTCCGCGGCCACAACAACGCGGGCTACGCCATTGACGTGGCCATCTCGCCCGACGGCCAGTTCGTGTCTTCGGGCGACAGTGGTGGGTTCGTGACGTTCTGGGACTGGAAGACGTGCAAGATGTATCATAAGATTCAGGCGAGCGAAAGCCCGATTATTAGCACGGGATGGCATCCGAGGGAGACGAGCAAGGTCGTCACGGGTGATTTGAATGGCGCGATCAAGTACTGGGATTAAGTTCTTCGAGTATCAGCGCGCGAGGTGGTGAGATTCTGGGACAAATTTTGGTCACCCTGCAGCGGGAGATCGAGACCAAGAGAAAAGCGGATAGTGATACCAAGAATGCAAAAACATTTCATCGGGCAACCGGAGCGCTCGCCCTCTTCTACCTACTTTGCTTTTCCGCTTCCACCATGCACGAATCACCTCATTTAGCGGAAGTGAAGCGTCAAAAGTGTGGATCAGGAACGAGAAAAATAACTTCGAACGCAGCAAAAATAGCGGGATTACTCGAAGCGGCATCGGGGCAGTGCTGCGGTCCTCCAGGATCTGCGGCTGCTGGGCGCACTGCAACCACGATAGCAGGCGGACTTGCCTTTCCGGGCGAAGGTTTTTGTGGAGATGTGAGCTCATGCGGTGGGTTGCCTGATGTGTTTGTACCGTTGAGCGCGCGAGCGCCGCCCGGTTTGTTCGGGAGTACGTGTGTGGTGTCTGGAGCGCTGACATCACGAAGCCGAGTTATCTGTCTCTTTTTTTTCTCCCCCTATGTTTCTGTGGATTATGGCGTGGTGGAGCGGGCGGGAGGGGCGGATCTGCGGGAGCGCGTGTGTGGAGGGAGCTGTGGGTTGGCGGCGGGTGCGCCTGATGAGGTAAACCGCGCTTCCCGAACACAGGGGCGGGTGTGGAGACGGGTCGAGTGCTTGTGTGGACGACGTCTCTTCGGGGTGCTCGTGTGCAAGTTGGTATGGTTCTAGGGGCCCGGATTCTCCTCTGCTTTCCTGTCGCTGCGGTGCGCTGCACAAGTGGGCTGAGGGCGGGATCAGTTATGGGCGTGTGGCGTTGACGAATGGTGTTGAGTGAGGGTGTGGCCTGGCGGCGACGACGCTTATCGGGGCTTTGCTCGTGGGTCGGGCTCGATGCGGGCGGGCTCTTTGTGACTCGTTCTGTCCTCGGAATCTCAAGTCTTGCGGAAGTGGCCGCTGTCACGGTCGCGATGGGCTGGTACTGAACCCAGCGTTTGCGATGCTGAAAAGAGGGCGAGGTACTCCTAGAGATGATGGCAAAGGCAAGTAGTCCCTTAGCTCATCATGTGAATGGAGCGCATTCACGCGAGGAATAGAAAATCGAAGCCAATCGCGACGTCGTTTTTTGCAGGCACTTCATCAAGCTCTGGAGTGTTGTTGCTGCCCGCTCAGAGACATTTTCCCTCTATGATGTACCTTTTCTGATCAGGCTGTTTCATTTGTTTCTGTTGCGATGGCTAATTTCACTGCCTCGGTCACGTTTGAGTATCGCGTTTTTATCGACGCGGTGGCAGGTGACGACCGCGGCGGCAGGCTTTGCATTTACCTGCGCAACCAGTCTGCTGGCCATCACCAGCAGTATCAGCTGCTCTACCGCCTTGGTCAGCCACGGTGCCGGCCACCAGCATTTTTGTGGCGTTTGAGTGCACGGACGTTGCGATGAAGCTGGGTGAGGTTGAGGTACGTCAGTCCCCCAGAGTCTCTGTTCCCCATACACTTCCGCAGATTTTGGTTGCTCATTAAACTCGCATTGGAACAATAAGCTGCAGCGTTGTTCGATGCAGCTTTCTTGGTGAGCAAATATACCTCCAGTATTTAGTATTGCCGACGTAGTCGGCTCACTTCTGCTCACGATATACCTCAACACCAAGACGCCGAGGACCTTGTATGCGCCCTGCGGACATCGACAGTAGCTTCCAACTGCCTCTTGTCTATAGTCTTAGTCGATATATGCTTCGCTAGACTTTCTCGGGCGCAGTTGCTACGGTTAAGCTTCGCGGCAGGGTCACTTCACTTGTACTTCACCTTCATACCAGCACTGCCCCTTAGTGAAAGCCAAAGTGAAAGGTCTCCAGCCTCCTGAATAACAAGAAAAATAGGAAAAAGAGACACTCGGGCCGACAAGCTGCCCTTTAAAGCCCTCCCCCCTCCGTCTTCTTGCTCTTCAACCACTATTCCACTTCTTTTTTTTTCTGCTCTCAGCTGGTCTCCAGAGCTTGAACCCTTTACATTCAATACCCTCCCAGTTCCGATCGAGCAGGCATCATCATCATGTATTCAACCTTCACCCATCAGAACCCTGCTGGTAGGCGCGGGCGCCACGTACAGGAACATCAATACAACACCAACAACCTCCCTTACTACGGCCGTCGCCCGGACCCCCGCCTCGGTGGCTACGAATTCATTGGAGAAAATAACGACTACATTCCTGAGGATGCCTATGACAAGAATTGCGCCCGCAACAACAATCGTCAGGTTTTTTCGCATAAGAACACCATCGTCATTTCTCAGGACCCTCTCAAGCCGACCGTCACTCTGGAAGAGCTCGCCAGGGTTCTTGGTGGAACTCAGAAGCGTTTCAATGACTTCCACAAGAGGATCCACAGTCTCGGTGATCCCGACTGGCGGTCGGAGCTTTGGTCAAATGGGATGAACAATGCGGACTACACCGATACCCCCGAGTTCTACCGGGAAATCTCGAATGCCATTGAGAAATGGTATATCGCCGACGCTGACCGCTTCGGAATTGGTGACAATCTTCGTGTCTGGACCATCAAGAGGCTGTGCAAGAAGAGGGGCGTCTTCAAGGATCCTTCGGGAGGTGAATCATTCTGCTTCCAGTTCTTGCAGGACACCCCGCACGTCGTCAAGATGGGAAAAGCTGGTGACGAAATCACAGTCTGGGTCAACAAGAATGCCCAAGTCCCGCTCGAGATGCTCCTTGATGGCCTGGTCAAGAACCATGCATTCACTCAACCCAACTACGATACCATGCACAGGTTCTGGAAGAAAAATGACAAGAAATTCGATTGGTACAGGCTCCCGACTGAGCTGAAGTTCATGATCGTCGAGGAGATCAACGAGCCGGTCGTTCGCCGTCCTTACCACTACGATCCGAAGAGGAAGCAGGGCAAGGCCATGTTCTCGGGCAGCCTCTCGCGCTTCCAAGTCGAGCATGAGGCGCTAAACTGCTACCGGTATAGTCAGATCGAACTCCTCGAGGGCGGCATGACGGGCATCATCACCAGGAGGGATCCGGCGTGGCAGTTCACCCTCCAGAACGCGACCAGGAGCAACACTTTCTGGTTCGGTAACCTCAACAACTTCAACCGTTGGATCACCAACTTGGAGCAATCGTACATCAAAGAGGTCCGCAAAGTTCATCTCAACTTCTCTCATGAGGAGTTCATGAAGCTGTGGACCTCCGACCTACAGCCCTGCCGCCAGGAGCACAGCAAGTACGTCAACG
This sequence comes from Neofusicoccum laricinum, assembly GCA_029906385.1. NCBI lineage: Eukaryota > Fungi > Ascomycota > Dothideomycetes > Botryosphaeriales > Botryosphaeriaceae > Neofusicoccum > Neofusicoccum laricinum. Next base: position 1,219,982 of record CP123719.1, on the reverse strand, counting down.
CTGCCAGCAAGCTCGGAGACATGTACCTCGAGCGCCTCATCATCGAGCCGAAGCTCTCCGAGGATATGCGCCTCCACAAGTACTTCAACAAGCCGACCAAGTTCGGATGCCATATGAATGCCGTCCGGTATATCTGCGGCCTCGCCTCCCGTCACCTCCACCGCACCAAGAAGATCGAACTCGAAGGAATGTACTGGCGCCCTCACTGGCAGCCTCTGGTCAACGACATTTTCAGGAGGGCCCACAACGGCGAGCCGTCGGATCACTGGTTCAGCCGCAAGCAATTCGAGACCGTCGTCGCCAACCCCAAGATGGAGGCAGTGCTCGAGCGCGAGAAGGAAGAGCTTGCTGGTGGTGTCGACCTCTCCAAGAACAGCACTCAGGCCAGCGCGGCTCTCGCCAATGCTGCTGGCAGCGACCAGGCGTCCAACCCGGACAGCGAGGCGTCGGGGGAGGAGGAGAGGCCTGATAGCCCGATTTGGCGCTGCAAGTGCCATGACAAGTGTCGTCCAGACCATTTCAACAGCGCGGATCCCCCACCACCGCCCCCGCCCAAGCCGGCCAAGACGGATGAGGAGAGCGAAGACGACGAGAAGAAGCAGGGCGAAGAGAACGAGGAAGGACAGCGGGACGGGGAGAGCCAGGAGAACGAGCAGGATGGGGAAGACGAAGAGGGCGAGGAGAGCGACGACGAGGAGGAGGCCGAGATTGAGTACGGCTATGACGACGATGAAGAGGAGATCGATACCCACGGATGGTTCTGAGTCTGGCGATTGAAAACTACTTGGGTGTTTGGTTTAGTTGAGTATTGCGAGCAGCTCAGGGATCAAAGATAATAATCCTGACAAGTCTGTCGGTCAGGCTACCAAAATATATCATCACACAAAGAGAAACACAAACATTCATGCACTGGTGACATAGTGGATCGCAGAATGAGTGGCGGTCAACAAGGCGCTCTTACTGGCAGAACATGTCGAAGCAGTGTACCTGCACGGGTGGTTGAAGCATTCGTCTGGATGGCTTTGACAATTAAATCTGAAAGCACCTGCATCCGGACCAATGCTTCAACTGCCCATGAGCGAGATTCAACCGGGCTGATGCTGTCCATTTCTTTGGCGACCCACTGTGGTGAGTGAAGTGTGGGCCAAGGCAGCAAGACAGCAGTGGCGTGAGCAGCGTCAAAGAGCCAGTCCGGATGCGACGAGGTTGTGCTCGCGCAGGCAGTGGAGCCATCCATCTGGACGAGAGGTGCAGAGCTCCATGGCAAACGTTGTCCGAACAGTGGTTGAGAGCTGGTCGTAGGGCTGAGCTTGGGCCGGGGGCGGGCGGGAGGGTTGAGATCCGAAGGCTTGTGGCGCGCTCGCGTCACCTGTGCTGCTGGCGGCGATGGAGATGACACACAGCCAGAGCGACTCTCGCACCTCCAGCCTCAAGCCCGCCTCTCGCTTCCGGGCCCCGGCTTGCGCATGCGTGTAATTATGCTGCTTACCAGCTGACTCCCCATACCCCGAGCGCCGCGCTCACGCAAACTTCGAACACCCGCTCTGGCTGCTGCAAACGCCGCCGCTGCGGCTTCCCCGACGCCCAGCCCGCATGGCTTCAACCACTTCCGCCCTGTCGCGATACCGCCCCATCGTGCTCGCCGTTGCCGGAGCCACCGCCGCCTTCTCCGCCTACTGCCTCTGGTCTGCCTTCAGCGCGGAGCCCCAACAGGGCCTCCGCCGCAGCAACGCCGTCTACCACCGCCGCAACCCGCGCCATCGCCCCCGCTCGCATCACAATGACGACCCCGAAGCCGATGGGAATCCGCCACCCACGGACGGCGCCTACACGGGCCTGCCATACGGCGTCTTCGTTGTTGAGGACGCGGACAACCACGGCCATCGCCACAGGTTCCCGCTGTTCCCGGGAAGGCTGCCCGACGTCGACTGGTTCCGACGCGTGTGCCACCATGAGCAATGGATGGCCGAGGAGCTAGTCGAAGAGGCCCAGCGCCAGTTCCTGGACAACTATCTGGAGCGTGAGGTGGATACGGCTACGCGCCACTCGACGCGCGAGGAGACCGAACGGCTCGTCCGACGACTGCTCGGCTGGGGCCTGCCGCGTCCTCTCGTCGTCACCGCGATCAGCAGACACAATCGCAGACTTACCGAAGCTCCCCAGACGGATGGCGCGCAAGAACTTGCCATCTCCGCAAACGACGACGAGACCGAGGCTGCTTCCTGGCACGAGGCCGAGTCGCAGGCTGGCGGCATGGCAGTCACTGATCAGAACGGCAACGGACACGCTCTCAGACGGGCACTATACTACATCGCGGAAGACCAGGCGCGACAGAAGGGCATCGTTCACCGTGGTATCACTTGCGATGGCTGCAGCACCACGCCCATTCGTGGAATTCGTTGGCGCTGCACCAATTGCATAGACTACGATCTGTGCTCCGATTGCGAGGCTACCAACATCCATCCGAAGACCCACATGTTCCAGAAGGTCAAGGTCCCCGCCAGATACCTGGGATACACGCGCAACCCGATGCCGGTCTACTTCCCAGGAAATCCAGGATACATGCCGTCCATTGTGCCAAATACCGTGAGGAAAAGCTTGGAGGAGCAAACCCAGTATGAACCGGAGGAAATCGATGGTCTTTGGGAACAATTCACGTGCCTTGCCAATGTTCAATGGGACGAGGACCCGGAGAAGCTCGGCGCAGCCATCGACAGGCGCGCCTTTGACAAATCTTTCGTTCCCCGGTATACTGCGAACATTCCGGCCCCGAATCTCGTGTACGACCGCGTCTTTGCCTTCTTCGACAGCAATGGTGATGGCCAGATTGGTTTCAAGGAATTTGTCCTTGGTATGAATTTCATCCGCATGAGTCCTCACAATCGGGCCAAACAACGCAAGATATTCGAGTGCTACGACATCGACGGGGATAACTACGTGACCCGAAAAGATTTTCTCCGCATTTTCCGGGCATACTACAACATTCTACGGGAAAAAACCCGGGACATGCTAATGGTTGCTGAAGAGCATCTCAGCGTAGCCGGGGCAATGGACACGATCGAGTCGAGCCAGCCTTTGAGCTCCGCTTTCCTTGGTGGACCGAACTTCAACAGGACAAGACCGAATGCGGCGTTGCGGAAGACCTTTGATCGTTTTGGCGACCCTCGCCCCGACCATGACGTTGTGCGAGAAAATGGCCATGATGTCGAGGATCGAACACAACTGATTGCCGAATCTGGAGAAATAAGTTTACTCAATGGTCGCAGCTCGCTCCTTGAGGGCTCTACTGCAACCGTCGATTCGGCCAGGCAAGAAGCTATTGGAGATCGCTGGAGGCGCAGAGAGTTCTACGTCGATGAAGAGGAAGGCTTCACTGCATCAGACGCTCCGGAGCTTGACAGTGCAGATGCCTCGGCTAATCTGGCGAACACGGTTGACGGCCAAGCTGACGGCCAAGCTGACATGGCTAACGGGACCTTCGTTCGACCTTCTCACTCGCGCTCTTCCTCTCGCGTCCGCTTCGCTGATGACCTCGAATCCGATGCTCGCTCGGATATCTCCACGTCTTCTCGTCCTGTCGGAGAGCGATGGGGCGGCTACGAAATTCCTCAGGCTGAAGAGGATCTTGGCAAGGACATTCTCTACCAGGTTACCCAACAAGGCTGCAATGAAATGCTGGATCCTATTTTCAAACGGAAAGAAGACCTTGCTATTGAAGTCCAGGCCACCAAAACTGAGCGCCAAATGTGGCGCCAAAAGATCAACGAGTTCGTCAAGGAAACCCAGGAAAAGACGGGCGCGGACTTCAAGAACGATCCGCTGGTCAGGTCTCCAGAGGCCGAAGAACTCATGAAGGTCTCTCTTCAGTTCGTGTCACTTGTCACGGGACGAAGCTGGAAGACCTACCAGACCCTGAAAAACAATGGTGTCATTCCAAACGAGGACATTGATGCTCTGGATGGTTTTGTAGAGGAGGTTTTCCAGCCTTTTGAGCGCGATCTGCGCCAAGCAGAAAACAACGGCATCTCTAACGAAGCATACAAAAACTTCATTTCATCGGCTAGGTCTCTGATTGCTAAGGCGGCAAAACGCATCTCAGAAACGAAAAATGAGTCAGAAACAACCACGGATACCCAGAAGCGAGAGGCGAGATTGGAAGTAGACCTTGTGGACATGCAACTGGACGAGCTTTTCGAAAGATCCAACTTGTTGACTGAGAGCGAGCACCGCGACTCCGCAGAAAGGACGAGGCGATCTGAAGAACCGGACCGCGAGGTTAACGGAGAGACGCACAATACTAGCAGGCACGAATCTGGCGAGGACAGGGAGTTGAGGTGGCTCGAACTCGTGATGCACGCCAGACCTTCTAGCCCCCAGCCCGATGCCAGAACCGTGGAGGCAAGGAGAGAGGTTCGGCCACGAAGCCATAGGTCAAACTCGCCACCAGGCGACCCGACTTTACCGCAATTCCGCCCAAACAGTATTCCCAACGATCCTCCGCAGGGCAGCTTTCTGCCCACGCCAAACCTTAACCTTCCTACCAACACCACTGCGCCACCGGAAAGGCCAGTAACGCCTGAGATCGTAGCTCCCGCTCCTCCGCCCGCGCAAACACCTTTAGAAACCCAGCGCGACCCTACCATGCCACAATTCCGGCCGAATAGCGAGCGCGACATTCACCCACCTAGGTCCTCATCTCTCATCCCACCGCCCGCGCCTATTGCAGAACAAACCACACCATCCATCAATCGCCAAGCCTCACCCGCACCAGCACCTAGCCATGCAAACGAGCCCACACTCTTCATCCCCATCTCTTCCGAGACATCCGCGTCCGACAGCTCCGACGAAGACACGCCGAGCTCCGACGAATCCACCTCAGCCGAGGAAGACGACGACGATGACGACGACGACGACGCCGCAGTCGACATTCCCATGCGTCCAAGCGATATCCGCGACTTGCCAGAAGAGTTCCTTTCGCTCGTCAGCACGGCCATCCGCGAGCAGCGCGTCCGCGACGCCATCAACTCGTCGTCGGCCGCCGCCCGCGCCCCCAACACTTACCTCAGCACCGCCTACACCCGCCAGCACGACCACCGCGAAGCGCCCGACGAGGCCAGGCTGGCGCGGCTGGCGATGCTGGAGGGCGCGGAGAGCGAGATCAGGAAGATTGGGAGGGGCAGGATCGGGTTCGACGAGTTTTCGGAGATGATGTCGGGACCGGCCGGTGGGGCGTTGGTGTTCGTGGAGGGGTGGTTGGAGTTGGGGAGTCTGTGAGTGAGGGTATGGGAGGGGAGATGGGAGGAGAAGGATTTGTGGGAAGAAGAATGATTGATAGCATAGGAAAATTGCGGATTGGGGGGGAAGGGGGGAATGAGGGATGGGAACGGAACGGAAAAGAAAATGGCGAGCTGGGAAAAGTACACAGGCTGACAATTGTTTTTTTTTTGTAGAAATGATACCCGACGGATCGGTCGTTCTCAAACCTGTACCTCGTGCGGAACTTTTTCGTGGGTTGTCAGTCTGCCGGTCATGTTTACCGATCGCAATGGTAGAAATAAGGTTTGGCTATAGTAGAGCGGGAGCACGACGTTCTGCATGGCGCTCGGCTCGAAGCCGTTGACCGTCCGGCTGCTTACTTATAAGAGCAGGGCCTCTCAGATATGGGAGAATTGCTCAATCGCAACAAAACTTCCTACGCCGCTTTCGAAAGATCTTGGGGCTCCCGAGGGAAGAAACGGAAGGGGAAAAAAAACATGCGGCCTGATCTCCTCTTCCCTCTCTTCGTGGGAGCTTGAAACTTGGTGGGCGGATAATGGGGGAGGAATGGAGGTGAGCTTGTGGTGAGCTTGTGGTGAGAGAAGGCATTTGCCGCACTGCAAGCGATGATCCTTTTCAGGGTGGAAAGGATTGTCATGGCGTCGTTATATTCTACTAGCGTTTGGAACTCGGCGTCCTGTATGACATATTAACTTGAGTCTGCTCTCGATTGAAGTACGTGGTCAACTCAGGAAGTATTGCACATGTGCGTACCTTCATGGGTAGTTGAAGCAGTCATCCGGACGGCTTTGATATTTCACTGCACCCATGAGTCCGGATGACTGCTTCAGCTACCAACAAAAGTACACAAGTGTGCAATATTTTCGAGCCGACCTCGTAGCATCGGTGTCTGGTCCATGGAAAGCCGAGTTATTACTCCAGAAATCAGAAGCATTTCCTCCGCCAACAGTACGTTCTTACCGTGAAGGACTCATCGCGACCAATAGTCAAGTCTTTGGCCAGGCCGATCACTTCGCCATCGTTGTTGTCTGTGTGATATGGACAGGTCCGCCCCTTGGATAGCCAGTCATAACTGGTGGTGCTAGGACGGTAGGCTACGGCGGCGCTTATCGACGTGACCTGGTTGTCACCCTAGCGTGTTGTCCCGTCCCAAATACCAGAACCATCTGTAAAGACGGCTAAGCGATCGTCCCGGAGGTCGGCTTCACATGCCTTTCGGGCATGCTCTAGCACCTGTGGGCGGCTTCGATCCCTCATGAACATGTATAAATTCCTTCAAGCCACTCTGATTGCTCTCGTTCTATTGCGATTCCGACCACCACCGCTCTACGCTTCCTTCGACTCGATCTCGGCCAGTGGTACTTCGTCGAAATTCTTTTTCATCCACAACCGTGCCTTCTCCAACCCCTCCTTCAACATTTCCGTCTCACAGCAAAACCCGACCCTCACATAACCAGGGAACCTCTTCCCAAAGCTCTCCGGCCCCGGCACAAACAACACGCCAGTCTCCTCCAACAACGCCTTACAAAACTTCGCTGCGTCAACCGGCTTCCCCTCCAGATGGAACCTCAAAAACGCCGTCGTCCCCGCCTTCGGCTTTACCCATTCGACCACGTCATCATGCTTAACCACAAACTTCTCCAGAATCTCCAGGTTCGCGCGGGCGAGCGCGATGTTCCGGGCCAGGAGCGCGTGGATGGTGTTGGGGCTGAGGGCGCGCGTGGCGACCTGCTGGTCCAGGCTGCTCACGCTGATGGTCGTGTAGTGGCGGGCGGCGGCGATCTTCTCGACGATGGCGGCGTCGCGGGACGCGATCCAGCCGACGCGGATGCCGGCGAGGCTGTAGGCTTTGGAGAGCGAGCCGGTGACGATGACGTGCGCGTAGCCGAGGGAGAGTACGGAGGGAGGGAAGGAGGGATCGATGGGGGACACGCCGTGGAAGATGGGGCGGTAGACTTCGTCGCTGAGGATGGTGATGGATTTTGTGGCTGCGAAGTCTGCGAGGTCTTGGAGGAGGTTCTTGGGGAGGATTGCGCCGGTGGGGTTGTTGGGGTTGCTGGAGAGGACGCGTTAGGCGGTGTTTGCACTTCGCGGAGCTGAAGGGGCGTACTTGATTACGATGAGCTTGGTGTTTGGCCTCACTAGGGCCTTCAACTCTTCTAAATCCGGTACCCATTTCGTCTCGGCCTTCGCCTCCCAAAGATCGACTTCAGCGCCCAGACTCTTCGGCACCTCGTAGAGCTGCTGATAGGTCGGATGGTGGACAATCACATGGTCACCTGGTCCCACAAGCGCGTAGAAAACGAGCGTGTTGGCCATGATAGCGCCGGGGGTGATTAGGATGTTGTCCTCGGGCAAACGGGATGTGGTCTTGGAGGAGTAAAGGTTCGAGAGGTTCTTTCGGAGAGCCTCGCTGCCACGGATTGCGCCATAGGTCAGTTTCTCAGAAGTGGACAGGACGTTGACGGATTTCTCGGCAGGGTCCTCAGCGAGGGACTGGAGCTCCTCGATAGAGATAGAGGCACAGCAAGTCTCGGCGATGTTGTACTTCGCAGAGTTCTCGTGCGCATCCATCCACTACACGAATCAGTCTTAGAGCTCTGGCATGTTGGCATTGCGTGTATGATCCATAGCTGCATGAAGACAAAACAGACCGGGCGACATCAGACGACTGTCGAACCTCCAAGCCTATCGCCGCTGCTCATGCCATGCCAGCTCTTTCTTGGCAGCTGAAGTCGAAGCGGTCGACATGGCTCCACTTGATCGCCCGGATGAAAAGTGCCGTATCCGGAGAGACGTGGACCCAATCGCAGCAAGTACGGGCGTTGAATGACTGAAGAGCCGGAAGAGACGGGAGAGAAGCGTAGAAAAATCTGCTGCAGCAGAGACACCTACCTCTTCAACGCCGAAAGGCTCCAAGTTGACCATGATGGCGGTGGTTGATCGACGGCGAGCTTGCGTGAACAGGGCAGGAGGTGCTCTGATTGGCGTAGACGAGCGATCCAGCGATCAGGACGCTTGATGTGATTCGGCGAGGAAGGGTTCGCTGGGGCGGTGGGAGAGCTTATAGCGTGTCGTGCAGACGCAGGGCCGCGGGCGAGGACGAGCGGAGGGCTGTACTCCGTAGGGCGTAGGGCGGGCGAACCGCGCGCCGCAGCCGTTGCCGCCGCAGAGCGCGCTCACCGACGATCGCAAGTCGCGTGGACCGCCGATCAAGAGGCTCAATGCGGCGGCGGCGCTGTTCACCTGACGCCAATACTGCACGCTCTTGGCTGGACGCCGCGGCACATGAAGGCGGGCACGCAGGCGGCACGGCGGTTGGTGGGCGCTGAGGATTCCATGCCGGCTGCAGATGGCGCGCAGGCGTCGCGCACAGGAAGGGAAGGCAGCCGCGGTCGGCGCAGCACCCAGCCGAAACGCCACCGGTTCGTCGCAGGCCGCATGAGCTCGCCAGCCTCCCCGCAGGGTGTCTCCACATCAGCACGCACGCACGCCGACACAGCTTCACCGCCATCAGCTCTCTCTCTCCCAGACACGCGCCGGATGATGCTCCGCTGAGCCCGAGCTATCCGCCGCGACAAATATTTTCTCGCCGCCGCCGTCGCGTCCGCCACTCTTGCCGCCCTTCATAGCCCCAGCATCGTGCCACCGCCAGGCAGCTGTATCGCGACTCGATAGCTTCGCCGCGCCGCGCAGCTTGGGCCAGGCGCACCACAACAAACAACATGCGCTCACCACGCTGGGCCGCCCCGATACTGGCAGCTGCTGCCGCCTTCTCCAGCGTCGCAGCAGCCCAACGCACCTTTGCGAACTACACCAGCAACGACCTGCAGGACCCCTTCTCCATCTACGACGACCGCCCCGACGGCTGCCCCCCGTGCTTCAACTGCAATCTCGAGCAGTTCCCATGCCATCAATTCGCGTCGTGCAGCAAGAGCAACGGTCGCTGCGTGTGTCCGCCTGGCTTCGGTGGCAATGACTGCTCCGATCCCGTCTGCGGCTCGCTGGCTGATGGCAGAGACAGAGCGCCCCGCGAAGGGGACAGCTGCAACTGCAGAGAAGGATGGACCGGCATCAATTGCAACGTCTGCACTACCAACCAGGCCTGCAATGCCCTGATGCCCGAGGGCGTCGACGGCGTCTGCTACCGCGAGGGCCTTGTTGTCAAGGAGAACTACCAGATGTGCGACATTACAAACCGCAAGATCCTGGACCAGCTGAAGGACCAGAAGCCGCAGGCCACCTTTTCCTGCAACACCGAGACCGAGGAGTGTAACTTCCAGTGTATGTTCCCCTGCCTCTATGTTTGGTTGCCACTGACGTCCTGCAGTCTGGGTGGACCAGAAGGAGTCCTTCTACTGCGGCCTCGACACATGCGGCTTCACCGTCCTCCAAGAGTCGAACCGGAACACAACCAAGTACCGCTGCGAGAATGTCAAGTGCTCGTGTATACCTGGGCGCATGCTTTGCGGAGAGGAGGGCTCGATTGATATCGGCGAATTCTTGGACGAGTCCATCAAGGGTCCGGCGACTTTCAAGACTGTTTCGACCGACGGTGGAAGCAGCGAGGATGGTAGCTTGTTCTCGGAGCCGGCCATGAACGATCTGATCGCAAGTGTCTTCGGCGACGAGAGTATCACCTTGAGGTGCCACTCTGGTGAATGTCTGCACGAGACCGAGATCCCCGGATACGAGCGGCCGGTGAAGACAATTAACACCCCATTGATCGCCGGTGTGATTGCTGGATGTGCTCTCTTCATCGTTGCTGTTATTCTTCTGGTGTGGATCCTGTCGAGGAGAAGCGCAGCGCGCGGTTGGGGCCCTATCCACCTGACGGACGACGAGGACGACGAGGCTGCCAAGCTCATTGCAGACCACAAGCCCGCTGCTCTTCACTTCGAGAACGTGTCATACCAGCTCAACGGCAAGCACATCCTCACGAACATCCAGGGTGCAGTCCGTCCCGGAGAGCTCATGGCTATCATGGGTGCCTCTGGTGCTGGAAAGACCACTTTCCTGGACATTCTGGCCAGGAAGAACAAGCGAGGAAGTGTCTACGGCGATATCTACGTGAACGGGGAGAAGATCCCGAACGATGATTTCAGGAGCGTCATTGGATTCGTCGACCAGGAAGACGCGTTGCTGCCCACCTTGACTGTCCACGAAACTATCATGGACTCCGCCCTGCTCCGCCTACCGAAAGAAATGAGTCGTGGCGCGAAGGAACAGAGGGTTGATGACGTCGAAAAGCAGCTCGGAATCTATCACATTCGTCACCAGATCATTGGCTCGGAGGAAGGAAATGGCCGTGGAATTTCTGGAGGCGAGAAGCGCAGAGTCGGAATTGCTTGTGAGCTAGTCACCAGCCCCAGCATCCTGTTCCTCGACGAACCCACCAGCGGTCTGGACGCCTACAATGCCTTCAACGTCGTGGAGTGCCTGGTCAACTTGGTCAAGACATACAACAGGACTGTGGTCTTCACCATCCACCAGCCGAGATCGAACATTGTCGCACTCTTTGACCAGCTCATTCTGCTTGCCAAGGGAAGAACTGTCTACTCTGGGCCTTTTGGAGACTGCCAAGCGTACTTTGACAAAGTCGGATATCCCTGCCCTCCTGGATTCAATATCGCCGATTTCCTTGTCGATCTCACGATGCACGCTTCAGCTCTCCGCCGCCCGATTGATGAAGATAGCTCGCTTTTTGCTCCTCGGGATGATATTCCTACAAGGGCTAGCAGCGCCATGGGTGTGAAGTCAATCCCGAGTATTTCCAACGCAAGCATCGAAGAGGGACGCCCGGACGCCCCCAGCGATTCAGCAAGCAACAGGCCCAAGAACAAGAGGAGGACTTCGATCAGACAACAACAGGAACGCCAGCTGTTTACCCGCAAGAAGAGCAGTTATGAGCAGCCCCAGACCCCCAAGACCGACGACGAGTCTATTGCGGACACTGAGAGAGACAACATCCGCCTGCACAGACAGCAAGGTGCTCCGCCGCCTCAGATCTTGGAAGACCCTGACCAGCTACCCCCGGCGGCCGAAGGTAGCACCGGTACCGATCTCGACACTCTTGTATCCAGCTACTCGCGCTCCGATGTCGCCGAAGCACTGCACGAGGATATCTACACGACCATCATGAGCGCCCACACTACCAATGGCCACGCTGATTCCGGTGCTGCCAATGGCAATGGCCACAAGGTCAAGGGCTACCGCAAGGTTGGCATCTTTAGCCAGTTCATCATCCTGTCTAAGCGAACCTGGCGTAACCTGTACCGCAACCCGCTGCTCATGCTGACGCACTACGCCATTGCTATCGTTCTTGCCGTCCTCATCGGGTATCTCTTCTACGGTCTCACCGATGATATCAAGGGCTTCCAGAACCGTCTGGGCCTGTTTTTCTTCTTGCTCGCCCTTTTCGCGTTCAGCACGCTCACATCGCTTTCTGTCTTTGCTCCCGAGCGTCTGATTTTCACGCGCCAACGCGCCAAGGGCTATTACAAGCCCATTGCTTATTTCGCGGCCAAGGTCCTCTTCGACATCATCCCACTTCGTCTCATTCCACCGATCATCATGGGTGCTATTGTCTACCCAATGACCGGACTCATTCCTGCCGCAGCTGAATTCTGGAAGTTCATGCTCTTCTTGACGCTGTTCAACCTGGCTGCGGCAAACATTTGCCTGTTCATCGGCATTGTAGTGAAGAACCAAGGCGTCGCAAACCTCATTGCTACACTGGTCATGCTGTTCTCACTCCTGTTTGGAGGATTCCTGCTCAACCACGAGACCATTCCCAAGTCGGCTTTGTGGCTGCAGACGGTAAGTTGAACCAGCCCCAAAAGCAAATGTAGTAGACGACTGACTGCTCTATAGCTTTCCATCTTCCATTATGGTTTTGAAGGTCTCATCGTCAACGAGGTCAAGTACCTCTCTCTTGTTGACCATAAATATGGCCTTGACATCGAGGTGCCCGGGTCAGCCATCCTCAGCAGCTTTGGTTTCAATGTTCTTGCGCTGTGGCATGATGCCATTGGACTGGCCATTTTCTGCGCCGTCTTCGTCGTCCTTGCTTATGCAAGCATGCACCTGCTGCTCGTGGAGACCAGATAAGGCGAATGTGTTCCCGGATCTAGCTCGAAAGAGAGTGTAATCATTTAAGCATGGTGTGCCGAAGGCGGTTCCGCACGCGGGGGGAATTGTTAAATTAGAGGTGGTGAGCCCACGGGAAGCGGCATCCCGGCGGGTGCTGTCTGTGCAGCGTATAGATGATAGAGGATTGGATTGGTCTGAGGGTGTATGAGGAGCAGGTGGGGACTGAAGGGATTGAATGCAAACAATGCTGCGAGAGCGGCATAAGTAAGTGCATTATGTACAGGCGTCACGTTTTGTTCTGGAGAGTACTCATCTGCTGGTAAATCGTATCATTCGTTTAAGTTCCTGATCGGCGTCTTCAAACCACCGAGAGGGTGCCTTGTGGCCATTCTTTGACGTGCTAGCAGCGATGCATGAACGGAAGAAACGTTGCCGATTGGCAGACACAACTATTGCACAGAAAAAAAAGCAAAAGCCGAGACCCTGAAAAAGCAAGGTTCTGAAACGGTTATTCCAACGTCAGGGCAGCTGGCATTCGTGAAATGCCCGAATCACTTAGCTGGTTTAGCGATTGAAATTGGAGCAGACTCACTGCCTACGCACAAAAAAACACCGCTCGGCGAAGGCCAAGTAGGCGCACGGGAAGCGCAGCAATGATAATGAAGACATCTGCATGCGGACTACGACGAGCGCACCTTCCTGCCTCGGGCGACCTGTCTCGACGCCAAATGGAGAGTTGCGTTTCATTGCGGTGGCGCGTCCGGAGAGCAAGCCATCAATGCCCGCTTCCCGGCGTCCTCACATCACGCCAACCTTAACTAATTTCCCCAGGGCACGAGTGGTCAAGTCTTCACGGAACGGGGTAGTTGTGGGTCCCCCTCCCGTCCCGGTTCGGCGTCGAGCGTCTTGTCTGGAGGGGGGGTTTGCGAGCTTTTCCCTCTCCACAGACGGCGTGGTGCCAGGAGCAGGATGGAGGGCGTTCTTTTCTCGCCTGCGCAGTTGCGTTGAGGGAGGGACCAGGAACGGATCGAGGAACCGGGGGACCAATAATTTCGCCGGGGCTGGCATGTGATGGGCGGATGGGCCGGCCTCCTGCAATACATTATAGGGGAGCACAGGGCGCAAAGGGGAGAAGGAGCAGAGATGGGGGGGGTGTGCGCGCGTTATTGATGCGCTGCCGCCGCCGCGTAGGGCTGGGCCGTTTGGATGACCGCGAGCGCCCGAATCGGAGCACCGCGCTGCCCGATCGGGCCAGGGCTGCCATTCGCCTGTTTCGTGCCACGGTGGCTGCGCGTGGCCGCGAGGCGGCGTTTCTTTTCTTGTTTGTTTGGGACGCGGGCGCGGCGATGTGGGCCCGCGACGCAGCGCGGCCCAGCACGCTCGCGGTGGGAGGCGCAGCTGTGGACGGCGAGAGGGCGCCGGTGCGGCTGCCCTGTCTCGTCTCGTGAGGTGGACGCAGCTGGGCGGCCCACGGGACGTCATTGGGCCCGCAGCTCGGGGCGGAGCCCGTGGTTGGCCGGGCGTTGGCGTGTCCGGCAGCAGCGGCGGGTGATGAGGGCGTAATTTCAGCGTCAATCGATGGGCAAAGGGAGGCGGCGTCGTCGTCATAGGGGGGCAGGGCGAGGGCAGCGACCCTGAAATTAGGGCCGCTTGGCGGCGAAGGACGCGGTTGTAAACGCCTGCGCGCCGGCTGCTGTCAACAGTCACCCCGAATCTCCCGTCAGCGCGCGCTCGCTGGTGACATGCCGTTGTAGCACGCATCTGTCGCGCATTGTGAGTGCACATCCCCTCGCCCTCCCGCCGCACGCCCCGCCCCGCCCTGGGCCGTCGCAGGAAAAGCGCGGCCTGAAACGCGAGTTTCATCGGCGCCCGGCCACCGTTTGGTGCCCACGCCCGCTGCCGCGCGACGGACCTTGTCTGCCCTACAACCTGGCCACCGCCCGCCCGCGTCAGGTCCACACGTTACATACCATGTCCACACCGTCCTAGCATCCTCCCCAGACACACCCGCTGATTCTCTCCGTCCCCATCCGCAGCCATGACATCTTCGCAACTGCCCGGCGGCGGCGGCGTGAGATCCCTCCGTGCTATGTTTGAGAGCTCCCACCCCGAGCGCGCTGCCTCCCCTGAGCTTCGTGGCCGCTCGCCCACCCCCGGCTCCTCCTCCGTCCGCAGCAGCGAGTCCAATTCGCGTCCCACCTCCAAGGTGCGCGCCAGCTTCATCTCCGTCGGCCCCTTCGACCCCCCGACCAGCATGCCCGGCGAGAACAGCGTCGAGAGCCCGGCCATCGAGAGCCCGGCCGTGGCCAGCCCCGTCGACGGCGACCTCATCGACACCCCGGCGCCCGAGGGCAGCACTGCCGCCCATCGCCGCGGCAGCATGAGTCTGGATCCGCACCGCGACTCCGACGTGCTGGACGAGGTCAGGACCACCGTGTCCAGCGAGGCCGACCAGCGTCGCGCCAGCGTCGACATCCAGGAGACCGTTCCCGAGCAGGCCGTCCTGACCGGCCCGACCAACACGCCCTTCCCCGAGATCAAGGAGGATGAGGCCATGGGCAGCTTCGTCAACAACAACGGCAACAGGCTGCAGGACGCCAAGCTGTCCAGCGTCCCCGGCCCGAAGGAGGAAGCCACCAAGGAAAACGCGCAGAAGGCCGTTGAGGAAGCTGCGGAGGGCCTCAAGCGCGTCGAGCTTCTCGCGGGAGAGAGGAAGTCCGAATCCGCCAAAGAGTCGGCCAGCGCCGACGACGCGCCCACCACCGCACCACCCGCCGAAGACGCGAAGAAGGAGGAGCTGCTCCTCCCCATCGAAGAACCTACAATGGGCCAGCCGGACAAGCAGACCGATGTGGAGGATGAGAGCGCTGTTTTGAAGCCCTCGGACCCGAAGGAGGAGAGCGCCGTCTCCAAGGGCGAGACCCTCCTTCCGCCGGTCGAAGAGCTGCAGCCCCTTGGCGCAACCGCTGAGAAGCCTGCGGCTGAGGAGCCTGCGCCTGTTCCCGAGCAGAAGGCCGAGGAAAAGGTCGAGCCCCAGCCTGAGGAGAAGTCCAATGGCGCGTCGGAGCCTTCCCCGGCGCCTCAGTCTCCTGAGAAGCAGCCCGAGCCTGTCAAGGCCGAGGAGCCCAAGCCTTCTCGCATCAAGTCTCCAGTCCCGCCCAAGACTCCTACCTCACCGATCGCTTCTCCCAAGTCCACGACTTCGAAAACCTCGTCTGCCAGGGAGCCCGCGAAGAGGGCTAGTAGGACTTCGCTGAAGTCGGCGACCTCCACCGCTTCGAAGCCGCGCACGTCGTCCAGGCCCGCCGTGGAGAGGAAGAAGGACGGCACTCACACCTCGCCCCCCTTCACGAAGCCCAGGCCAAAGTCGCCGACGCGTCCCGCCAAGCTCCCCTCCCACCTGACGCAGCCCACCGCAGCATCTGCCGCGAAGCGCGAGGCCGAGAAGGCAGAGGAGAAGAAGGCCGCGGCTAGGCCCAAGACTACGACTCCGCGTGCCCCGGCTGTCGCTTCCAAGACCACCACGGCTACGGCAAGCAAGACCGCCGCCGACCACGCTAAGAAGGCCGGATCTCGCCCGTCCCTGCCCGCGCAATCCACGACCAAGCGCCCCGAACCCCGTACCGCCAGGCCCAGCATGGGAGCCAAGGGTGCTGACGACAGCTTCCTCGCCCGCATGATGCGCCCCACCGCTGCCTCGGCGAGCAAGACCCACGAGAAGAAGGACGACGTCAAGTCGCCTCCCCGCCGCGCCACCTCGGTAAAGACGAAGCAAGCGAACGGCGACGGTGTCGCAACGAAGGCGAAGAAGAAGGTTGTGGAAGGTATCGACAAGGCAAAGGAGAAGGTTTTGGATAAGGATGCTACGGAGAAGAAGGAGGAGGATTCTTCGGCGCCGACGCTGGAGCCCGCGGCTCCCATTACTGAGAAGCCCGCGGAGGAGGACAAGGCGGCCGAGGAGGAGGAAGGCAAGAGCACGCCGCCTCAGGGCGCGGAGACTCCGGTTCAGAGCGGGGAAACTATGACGCAAACGCCGGCGGGTATTGAGGGCGGTGTAATTCGGTAAGATAGATACACTATTCTTCCAATCACTAAACGCTTGTTCTTTCTATCCGTCGTTCGTTTTCCTTTTTCGTTTCCTGCGATTAAGCCTCAAGAACTTCGCCAGGTCGTAGCCAAACAACTGTCACACCACCACCGCCACAACAACAAGAAGCCCCCCCGCAAATCCGGCAACCGCAGCCCTTCGACCCCACCGCCATCGCAGCGAGCACGCCCCGCGCTCTTCGTAGCTTCAGCACCAGCAGCAGCATGACCGCCTACTCTTCCGCCTCGACTTCCTTCACCACCTCCACCGCCGCGACTTCGGTCATCGGCACGCCCATCCCATCCGGCGGCACCTCCACGCGCGACTCCTCCGTCTCGGACAAGCGGAGGTCTCGCATCTCGAACCTGGTCGCTTTCTTCGAACAGAGCCAGTAATTTCGCCCTTTCACATACCATACATACCATACAACCTTTTAGTACAAGAACATACCCCCACCTTTTTCGTTGTTGGCAAAAGAGCGAAAGCGAGCGCAACTTTGGTTGTTTTTTGGGTCCTTTTTGAGAGAGGCATAAAAACAATACCCCCCCATCCTGCTGGAGCATAGCGTCGCGGGAGCCCCTTTGTCGTTATCTTTTCGTTTCGGCCTTGCTGCTGTTGTTGTTGTGGTTTTCCGGGGCCGCCTTTCTACCGGTTAGAAAGGGGGATTCTTCGGTTGCCCGCTGTTTGTCGTCATGTTTTCATGCGTCAGTATGCGTTTTTTGTTTTTGTTTTGTTGCCTTTTTTGCACGGCGCGCCATGGGGAAGAAAGGGGATGGGGGCCGAGGGACGTCGGGATGGATGTTTTTTTTTTGAATAAACGACGAACGCGAATGCGTCCATGTTGGACGATGGGATTGTTTTGGAGAATGGGGCGCCCGTTTTCGCTTTTTGCTTGCTTGTGTTGGTTTTTTCCCGTTGCTTCTGATTCTTGGCTGTCATTTTGTGGTGTAGTTTACTGTTTCTGCGTTTTGAGACGTATGTAGTACACATGTTTAGTAGGAGCATTGGATTTCTTTTCTTATTGGCTTGTTGATTACACGTCTTTTCAGGAAGAGCGTTTTCGTTGTCGGTGTTTCTCCTTGCCGCTGTCGATACGCGTGGTCTCTTCAGTCTTCTCGCCTACACTTCTTTCCTGTCAAGTCCTGTCCGTCATGCCTTTTCACTCCCCCGCTGGCCATCAAGGAACACCCCGTCCTCCCCGAGAGGAATCACGGCGCATGCGGGCACAAGGTAGGTACGTCCTCCCCGGGCTCCGATCAGCACCAACGCACCGGCCCCAAAGCGTCCACCCAACTTCAAACGAAGGTGGCTTCCTCGTGTCAGCGTGCAGCATCAGCACCATCCAGCAACCGGCCGGTCCGTCGTTCCTGGTTGCCAGACCAAGGCGTCGTGGGTGGGGGCGACGTTGACGTTGACGGGGCCGGGCGGCGACGAAACGCGCGGGTGGCGCAGAGATCGACCGTCCCGCCGGGGGCGTGAGTAAGCACGAGGTTATCCGGACGACACGCACGGAGCGGGGCGTTTGAAGCCTTCCGTTCGGCCGGACGCAGTGAGGAAAGGCGTAACACATCCGGACGGATGCTTCAACTGTGCACGAAGGACATGCATGTCTTTCGCGGCATGCCTCCCGCGTCCGGACGAAGGCGTGCACCTGTTGCAATAGTCCACGAACTGGCCAATCGAGATAAGAAAGCAGGACGTCCTCCTGCGCTGAATGGCCGCCGCGCTAGCTGGCCCGCCGCGCCGGAACGCTCTCGGGCGTGTCGCTAATCTATGATACTACAAAGCCTCCCCTCCCCTCCCCACCCTTGCATCCCGCCACTGGCCGACCGACCGCTAGACGTCCGGGCTGGACTTGTTGAAGACGTCGGCCCGGCTGGCCTCCTTGCCGTCCTGATTCTTCTTCTTGAGCTCGAACCGGATCTTCTTGGCTGGATGGGGAGGAGGGTGGGCGGCGGGGCATAGATGGATGGGCGTGCGCGTGCTTACCGTTGTTCATGAAAGCGGAGAGCTCTTGGTACTGAGCCTGCGCGAATTTGATGTCGAGCACGTGCAGGACGCCGCGGAAGAGCTGGAGAGGCTAGTGTTAGGAGTCGGTGGGGGCGTGAGTGTGTGGGAATGGATGGCCGGCTTACGAGAGCCTCTTTCTCGGGCGTTCAAGAACCACCGCGGGGAGACATGGTGAGTCGAGGTGCGTGTGTGTGTCGAGGTGACGCGGTAAGGAGGTGGTAGCACAGTGGGTCTCGAAAGAATTGGCCCTACAGCAGGTAGTGCTTTGGCCAATAGAAAGAACATGTGAAGGAAGCTAACTACGTGCATAGGTAGTTGAAGCATTCATCCGGATACAGGTGTACTATAGTCTAATTACCAAAGCTATGCGGATGAAAGGTCTATTTGAGTTGAAGCGGCTCGTTTCTTTTGCGACCCACTGTGGTAGGGGAACGGAGATGCGAAGCAGGCTCGTGAACAACACGTCGAGATCGGGGTTCCAATTTCTCAGCACTGGAGACCGTGCGAGCAGATCACGAAGATCTGTGGCGGTAGTGCACAAGTTGTGCGACGGTAGAAGGGATGAAGGAGACGAGATGGAAGACCTGGGCGGTGGATTTTCATACCCGAGCGGCAGGGCCCTCATCACCAACGCACGCCCCCAGGGTCTCTCCTCTTATCGCAGGAATGACTGCATGGCTCTTCCCTTACTAGGAGCATGCCAGCCGAATATATTACTCGTTAATGCTACTGGCAGCGCTGCCAGTACGCCCCTTCTAATTACTCGAAGCAGTCTTGCCACTAAAGCAAATATAGTGCCACATATCAACGCGTTTCTCATGCTGTTCAAAACACACGCTCATACAACGAGGATGTCATATCAGGGAGAGTCAAGATCTTTTTATCAATGCCGAGAAGCTATCTGTCGAAGGGGGCCGCCCGCGTGTTCCCAAGCACCGCACATTCCCCGCCACTCAAACCACCTCATCATCATCCTCCTGATCAAAGAAGGACGCCTTCAGACCGGCACCAAAATCCTCCACCTCCCTCTCATACTTGACCTTCTTGGCGGGAGACTCGGATTCAGACTCATCAGTGACCTCGGCCTTGACCCTCTTGCCACGCTTCGCGCCCGCGCCGCACTTCTTGCTCGGGCTCTCCCCGTCTTCATCGGCGGCGAGAGCGTCGTAGCCGTTGTTCCGCTTACCGTTGGCCTTTCCGTTGGCCTTGGCGCGCTTCTTGCCGGGCGTTGGCGTGCGGGGGCCATCGCCGCCGCCGCCGCCGTTGGCGGCCTTCTTGGGCGTGCCGGCCATGCCCGTCTTCTTGATCTTCTGGATGCGCTGGCGGATGGCGTTGCCGGTCACACCTGCGCAGAGGAAGTGAGTGGTGGTTGCCAGGTGCTGGGGTCTGGGTAGGCTTACTGCCGCCGATGTGGGCCGCGATCTTCGCGTGGTCGTCGCTGGTGAACTTGATCTCGCAGGCTTCGATGATGGCGACGAGGAGCTGGGGTTCTGGGGGTGAGCTGGCTTGGACGTTG